>CM039677.1:187549019-188799019 GCA_022496015.1 Hordeum marinum | reverse complement strand
GTTATGTTTGATGTAAGTTGGTGTTCAGGATCACTTAGTGATCATGGTAGTGCTAGAATGCCTTACGTAGTCCACCATATTTACATTCATGTTCTCGTAAGTTACCCACCAAATAATGCTTAGTGCTTCATGCAAACTCAACACTTACCCCATCCAACCCAATAAGCTTACATAGTTTCGGTACCCGGGTTACAAGATTGCCGAGTCCCTGTGGCTCACAGATTACAACAATACAGGTGTAGGTGCAAATGAGATCATGCCAGATGATGTGACCCAGCTCCAGTGGGAGTATGATGAAGAATGTGGCCGAATGTACGTCACGTATCCTTACAAGTAGAGAGGCCTTGGTCGTGATGTTTGGGGCTAGCAAGGCAGTTTCATTGCTTCTTTTTTTCGTTTGATTTCATCCGTAGACGGACCCTGTATTCTATATGATGTTTGAATAATTTGTGTGAACTTGTAATTTGGCTTGTGGCCAGTGTAAGCCAACTCATATACTCATCTCTTCATACATGTATGCAATGTTACTGTACTTGCGAAATTACTAGATGCGCCTCTATCCCTGTTGTGGCCCCTGTGCCTAAATAAGGATAGGCACGCATCTTGGGCGTGATAGTCGGACTCATGGGCCGCTTACTGGGCATTAGATTGATCGAAGACCCTGTCGCCAGGGAGGAAGCCTCATGAGTCGTGTAGTGTTTTCCAAGTTTGGTATAGTAGATAGGCGTGCCTTTTCCCTTTGATGTGCAACCGACCTACGACGTCTATATAAGCCGAGGGGTTTTAGATTGTAGGGCAGTGAAACTCATCTAGGATTTCAACTATTCGATCTCAACGTAGATCAACTCTGTAACCTTCATACCATCAATATAATCGAGTAGGACGTAGGGATTTACCTCCATAGGAGGGCCTGAACCTAGGTAAACATCGTCTCCTTCGTCCCTTGTTACCACCGATCCTAGTCTCACACATCGGGACCCCCTACCCGAGATCTGCCGGTTTTGACACAAACATTGGTGCTTTCATTGAGATTTCCAGTGTGATCGCCATAGGAATCAATGACTTGGCTTGTCAGAAGCAACGAGGTCTGCAGCCAGGATGTCCTCATCCCTAGTCAGATCTTCACATATAGCAACATCTTGTAGCATGCCGATCTGACCGGCCATCTAGGCCAGATCGGAAGCTTTGCCCACGATCAAGAAATCAGATTTGGAACCTACAGTTCACGACTGATTCACGAGGAGAGCCTGTCTTGATGGAACCCTTAGCTCCCATGGAGGAACCCGTAGATCCCGGTGCCTTGACGTCGAGGATATTGGACCTCACCTTTGTGGTGGCCTTCACCCTCGGGCTATCTAGAAATCCCAACCCAGTCATTGTGTCCGGATCCGCTACGGCCGAACATGACCCGAATTCGCCGTGAAGCGACTCCGGAACCACGACTCCGCAGATCGACCCCACATGCTTCAGCGACATGCATCCTACCGACGCCTCGTCCCTAAACGAGCTATTTGATCAAACCCGAAGACTTTGTTGAGCAAGGCAAGCAACCCTTTGACCATGTTAAGAAACTTTTTCATGCATGACATATAGCACTTGTTGTTTTGATGATTGATCATGATGTGGTGTTCCCCCTTCGGTGGGTTGCCTCCGATACTTTCACCTTTTACACTTGCATCGTGCATGATCCTACCATCTTATGTGGGTATGCGGGTGGGTGTAGATAGGATGCTAGTATATGCTACGCAAGTGGGTTGGGATTTATGCATAGTGATGGAAAGAAAGAGATGATTTCAAAGACTTTTCGAAAACCCCGTCGGGTGCCACTAATGCCCGAGGGATATGATGATGAATTGGGTGACCACTTGAGAAACAAGTGGTGTACCGGAACAAGTTGAGGGTGTGTTTTCGAAAACGGAAAGTTTTAAGGTCTGCTGACCATCCCAACCTTACATGCGCAACCACGATACCCATTATGGGACGGGGCCTTGTTGATTACTATGGTTGGTGCTAGTAGGGATCCCACATTACTAGTGTCGAGAGTGAAGTGGTCACTCTTGAGACGGGGTCATCCCGGAAGTGGAAGGCCATGCGCTATCTTTATAAGCATCGAGCCCATCGTTGCGTGCCCTCATGGAGGATATGAGTGATGTATATCATGAGGGATGGCACCAACGAGTGAACTCTTTGTTTAGTATCACCATGGGAAAGGCATTTTTTGGGTGCTTACCTTGGGTATGTTATATACCGCAAGTCGTGGATGGCATGGAAGTTCCCCGAGTCTTGTGAGTAAAGTGTGCAACCTCTGCAGAGTGCAAACATATTCGAATAGCCGTGTCTACAGTCATGGATAGTTTGAGGTCCTTCTTAAATTATGTCCGGATGTTTTCAAAAACTTGGCGTGAGTGTGTGTGTTGGTGACAAAGAGGTTACCTGAGCTAAGTTTGATGACTTAGCTTGACGATTGACTAAGTCCAATGACTTAGCATAATGATGGGACATGAGATGTACAACCCCTGCTTATGATGATATCTGTAGCTTGTTCATATGGATATGTGCTAACTGTTGACGCATGCCTACCTAGTTATTTGATCATGTTAATTAATTCAAAATTAGCTTTCTGCAAATTACCTACTTAGTGCTATATCATGCATCATTATTACCTTGTTCCACAACTTGGGTTGCTTGTGAGTACATTGAAAGTACTCATTGTCTTTCCACTGGTTATTTAATTTGCCAGGCATGGAAGAACAAGAGTATGTTGAAGAGTTTGTTGGTGACGAACATGCGAACTAGGATGCTTCCCAGTCAGAATGCTTGTAGGCTTAAGGCAGATGGCATGGGTTCACGCTTCGATCAAGATTTCCGCTGCTTGTTTTATTTAAGTGTTTGGCCCTTGTGCCCTATCTATGTAAGACTAGACCGTCATGGTATTTATTTGTGTAAGACGCTAAATGTGGATGTAAGACTCTTGTTATTCAGCTTCTGTGTGTTCAGTGAGCATTGATCTCTGGGATCACTGTACACGTGCATTCGGTGATAATGACTTGTGAGTCGGGGTCCCCATAGAGATGGTATCAAAACTACACCTAGCACCTATACTTAGGAATTCTGTACTATTTATATGTTCTATTCTTCACACAACACTTTTCTGACTCTCCTCCCTTCAAACCTTTGTAGATGGCCGTCGTACCAGAAGCCTTCCTGACATCCGGCTCTCCCTTACTCCTTGGGGATAACCTAGAGAAGTGCCAGCTTCGCTAACCACCCATCTTCCTCTACGAGCATCTGGTCGATGCAACCACAAAGGAGTACCACGTGGATGTGGTCGTGAAGGCAAACGACTCCCCGAGTAGTTGGTTCTTTGAAGAACCATGGATGGAGACCATGATACTCGCAGTCGAGTTAGCTGCACGCAAGGCACTTTAGCTCCTGCGAGACATCATTTCAGAGATGGCTGAAGAGTCGGCTACTCGCTATCTTCCTTTCAGGTTCTAGACCTACTTCACCCTCTTTGCCGATAGTCTGGTTCATAACCTAATGAAGGAGTCCGTGAAGCTACATGAGGAACTTCACCACACACGAGAGCTACTCCGGCAAGCCAAGATGAAGCCATATAAGATCAAGAAGGATGGAGCCCCTAATGGACGACCAGCTGTCGCTTATCGAGGAGGTGTACCCCCAGCTAGTGATGCACCCACACATTGTCATCGCATGAGTGCGAAGGAGTACCATGAGCTCTTCACTGACCCGCTAGAAAAGCGTCGTCGGTATGGACCTCCTCGTTCCCCAACCACTTCGACTGGGAATGATGCCCGCTCAGATGATGAACTCGAGGAAGACCCAGAGGAGCATGAATACGAGACCGAGCACTCCACGACCTGAGTCCGAGAACCCCTAGGGTAGGATCAGTCATGTATCCCTCATGCGAAGTCGAGTCCGTGTAATGGTTCATATGAAACCATGTGTCCTTGTTGTTTGTTTTCTTGTTTGTGTTCCGATGCAAGTCGTACTTTTGCCTTAGGCAACATGTAAGCGACTCCATCCTGTATCTTAATATATGGTGGTCATTCGACCTTTGCTTTACCATACTTGCACTTGACCAACCCCCTTAGGCTCGCTTTTCCATTGTTACTTATCCTCTCGTCTATCCTAGTTGTTTGAGTTGGCTGTTCCAAACAAGATGGGGACTGCTACCCGCAACAGCTCCTTCGCTAACCCTAAAGCCGACAACTCAGGCCAGCAATAGGGAGTTGGTGGGGCTGCTTAGAACACAAGGAGCAGTCACAAGGTGATATTCCCCCGCCACCACCTCCACCGGACAATATGACCATAGCTCAGTTTCTCGAAGTTCTCCGGGAGGAATGCTAGGCCAACAATGCTACTATTCAGCAAATGGATCATGCCCTTCTGAACAACCAGCAGCAAGGCCGAAACGGCAATGACCACTCCACTCTGTCTGAGTTCATCAGGAATTCGCCCCCAACCTTCACCGATACTGCTGAACCATTGGATGCTGATGACTGGATTCGCACCATCGAGGATCTCCTTGCACTGATCAACTGCAATGAGGACCGTGAGAAGGTGCTTTATGCCTCTCACCGCCTCAGAGGTACCTCCCAAGCTTGGTCGGATGGATTCAAGGTCATGCGAGGTGAGTGTGTGATCACTTGGAATGACTTCAAGGAAGGATTCCGCACCGCCCACATTCCTTCTGGGATCATGGCTATCAAGAACAGAGAGTTCGGAGTGCTGAAGCAAGGAAGTGGCTCTATCAAGCAGTACTTGTAGAATTTCAACCTGCTCTCAAGGTATGCATCTGAAGATGTCAACACGGAGGCTGCCAAGAAGTAACGCTTCATGGAAGGACTTCAGCAGACCCTGGAGTATCAGCTCATTGTCTGCGACTATCGCACCTTCTTCGACCTAGTGAACAAGGCCCTCAAGTTGGAATACAAGCGTCATGCCATAGACGACACTCGCAAGTGCAAGATGATCAGCAAGGGTAGCTCTAGAAACCAGAAGCCTCGCCCCTGGCAGTTAGCCCCAGCCAAGCCGACCTATCAGCCACAGCAGGCTAGACCTCCTGCACCTCGTCCGAGCTACCAGCCTCAGCAGTACGCCAATCCCAGGCCAGCTTACAATAACCGCAATAACAACAACAGCAATAGGAACTACAACAACAACCCTGGGGAAGTCACTTGTTTTGGGTGTTGTTAGTCTGGACACAACTCTAAACTTTGCCCCAACAAGAAGCTAGATGCACCCCGCCCCAATGCGCCAATCCAAGGTCAAGACCGTGGAGCACCACCAAGGAACCCCGCACCCCACAACCAGCTTAACAATGGCAAGGGTCGTGTGAATCACGCCACCACAGAGGAAGCCCAGGAAGACCCGGACGTCATACTGGGTACGTTCCTCATCAACTCAACCCCAGCAACCATGCTGTTTGATTGTGGAGCTTCGCATTCTTTTGTCACCCAAAAGTTTGCGCTAGAGAGTGGCATAAAACCTACACCCCTGGGTAGTCGTATGTTGATACAAACCCCGGAATCAGTTATGAAGTCTGGGATAGGTTGTAAAGAGTGAAGATTGACATTAACGGGGTAGATTTCTTAGCAGACCTTATAGTTCTGGATTCACCAGGCTTGGATGTCATCCTTGGCATGAATTGGTTAACCAAGCACCAAGTCATGTTAGTCTATGCCAAGAGGATGATTACCATGTCCAATAGCCAAGGAGTAGAAGTCAAGTATGTCCCCAACCCTGCCTCCACTCAAGCCCCTCGGGTTAACTGTCTATCGGGAGTTGAGTTGGATCAAGTGCCAGTGGTATGTGAATACCCGGAAGTGTTTCCTGGAGCTGCCCGGAACGCCTCCTGATCACGACATTGTGTTCATCATTGAGCTCATGCCCGGATCGAGGCTCATCTATAAGAAGGCCTACAGGATGGGATCTGAAGAGTTGGCTGAATTGAATAAGCAACTGGCAGAACAGCTCAGAAAAGGATTCATTCGCCCTAGTGGCTCTCCTTGGGGATCACCTATTCTATTTGTGTCAAAGAGGGATGAAACTATCAGACTCTTTGTCGATTACTGTTCTCTCAATGAAGTCACGATAAAGAACAAGTACCCACTTCCCAATATTGAAGACCTGTTTGATCAGTTGAATGGAGCCAAGGTGTTTCCCAAGATCGACCTCGGGTCTGGGTACTATTAGTTGAAGATTAGACCCCAAGACATTCCAAAGACGGCATTTGTAACCCGGTATGGCGTGTATGAATACACGGTCATGTCATTTGGGTTAACCAAAGCCCCAGCCTACTTCATGTACCTCATTAATAAAGTCTTCCTAGAGTACTTGGACAAGTTCGTGGTCGTCTTCATTGATGACATACTCGTCTTCTCCAAGTCTGAAGAAGAACATGAGGAGCACTTGAGATTGGTCCTAGAGAAGCTTTGAGAGCACCAGCTTTATGCCAAGTTCAACAAGTATGAATTCTGCTTGCATGAAGTTGGATTCTCGGGTCATCTGTTGACTGCACAAGGATTATCAGTGGATCCTGCCAAAATTGAAGCCGTGACTGAATGGCAAACCCCAACCACCGTGAAGGAAGTCAGGAGCTTCCTTGGACTCACGGGATATTACCGCAAGTTCGTGGAAGGGTTCTCGAGCATTGCCCGACCCATGACCCAACTTTTGAAGAAGGACAATAAGTTTGAATGGACAGCTAAGTGCGAGGAAAGATTTCAGGAGCTCAAGAAGAGATTGACCACATCCCAGTTTTGGCCGCCCCCAATATTCACAAGGAGTTTGTGATATATTGTGATGCATCAAGAACCAGGCTTGGAGGTGTTCTGATGCAAGAAGGCAGAGTTGTAGCGTATCTATCCAGACATATACGACCTTATGAAGAGAACTACGCTACTCATGATCTTGAGTTAGCAGTCGTGGTTCATGCCTTGAAGACATGGCGACAATACCTTCTCGGGAAGCGATGTGAGACATACACAAACCACAATAGTTTGAAGTATATTTTCATCCAAAGAGAATTGAACATGAGGCAACAAAGATGGTTGGAGTTGATCAAAGATTACGACCTCAGTGTTCAATACCACCGCGGAAAGGCAAACGTGGTAGCAGACGCCTTAAGCAGAAAGGCTTGTTCCTTAAAGGCCATGATTAAGGAAAGGCTACTTGCCTTGTATGAAGAGCTAGAAAGCTTCGGCTTGGAACTAGTTTCACCTGGATTCCTCGCCAACATCTAAGCAAGGCCTACCTTGATGGATGATATTAAGAAAGCTCAGAAGGGTCATGAGAGCATTGAAGGCATCAAGAGGAAGATCAAGGCATGCAAGGCCCGAGGATTCTCAGTGGATGAGAAAGGAGTTGTGTGGTTTGGGGAGCGCATCTGCGTACCCAACAAAGAGGAGCTCAAGAACTTGATCTTGCAAGAAACTCATGACACTCAATACTGCATCCATCCTGGAGGAACCAAGATGTACCAAGACCTCAAGGCTAGATTCTGGTGGTATGGCATGAAACGGGAGATAGGCACGTTCGTTGCTAAGTGCGACATATCCCAGAGGGTCAAGGCTGAGCACCAGCGACCCGCTGGGCTATTGCAACCTCACAAAGTGCCTGAATGGAAGTGGGACAAAGTCGGGATGGATTTCATCACCGGTTTACCAAGGTCAAGTAAAGGGCATGATTCTATTTGGGTCATAGTCGACCACATGACCAAGGTAGCCCATTTCATTCCCATCAAGATCACCTATGATGGTAACAAGCTAGCCAGCCTCTACATCAAGCGCATCGTGAGCCTTCACGGAGTTTCTAAGGAGATTGTATCAGACCGAGGCACCCAGTTCACCTCGAGATTCTGGAAGATGTTTCAAGGAGCCATGGGCACCAAGCTCTCCTTCGGCACTGCTTTTCACCCCTAGAACGGCGGACAGACAGAACAAGTAAATCAGATACTCGAAGATATGCTCCATGCTTTTGTTTTGACATATGGAGCCAAGTGGGAAGATTGCCTACCGTTCGCCAAGTTCTCCTACAACAACAGCTATCAGTCGAGTTTTCAGATGGCACCATTTTAGGTGTTGTATGGACGCAAGTGTCATACTCCCCTCAACTGGTCAAAGACCAGAGAAGGGCTAGTCTATTGCCCAGATATCCTGCGTGAAACAGAACAACAAGTACAACTCGTCTGAGAATGTCTAGAGGCCACCAAATCAAGACAGAAGAGTTACGCTGACTCCCACCGCCAAGAAGTGAGATTCTGTGTCGGTGACCATGTCTACCTATGAGTCACGCCTCTCAAGGGGACCAAGCATTTCCATGTCAAAGGGAAACTTGCACCAAGATACATCGGCTCCTTCAAGATCACCGCTACGCGCGGAGAAGTTGCCTATCAGCTAGAGCTACCTTCCGAGCTTTCGGATGTGCACAACGTATTTCACGTGTCACAACTCTAGAAGTGTCTTCAAGTTCCCAACCGCCCCGGCCTCTATAAGGACATCAACCATCAAGCCATCACCGTCAAGTAGTTCAAGGTTCAATGGAGCAACCACTCTGAAGGTAAAGCAACCAAGGAGCGTGAAGACTATCTTAGATTTGAGTTCCCTTATCTTTTTACCGCTTGGCCTAGGAATCTTGGGGATGAGATTCTTGTAAGGGGGGTATGTCTATCACACCCTGTGTTTGTATCACCTCGTCATGCTTTATAACATTTGGAGCCAATTAAAACTTTTTTCAACGCTTGTGCTTGATTGAATTGTTGCTTGTTTGCTTGATTGATTGTGGTTTATGGCACTCTTGGATTCTATCCCTCTCCATATTCATCTTCCTTGACCCAAACCTCTTGCCCAATGATCACGCCATGTGAAAAGTGCCCAGAACTATTTTTATCCCACTTTATTTTGACCAAAAAGGATTTATCCAAATTAGGTCCTCAAAAACCCCTGAATTGAGGCTTGCACTACAAGTTCTCAAATTGTGTGGATTCTTTCTCCCCAAAGGCTTTATTTCAAACCCATTATATTTAAGACTTCCCAAAACCACCAAATATTAATTTTAAAGATTATTTTAATATTTTATTTAAAGGCTTTTCTTAAGACCAGAAATGCTTTTTCATAGGGAAAAATTATTTAAATGCTTTCAAAATATTTGAGAAAATTTAGGGAAACTCAGTGGACATATATTTTCCATATATATGAGTTTCAACACATGGGCATGTTCAAATCATGGGCAAAACCCCTCAAAACCCTTTCTGTTCAAACCAAGCTTTTGAAATATTTCTATGAGAAATATTCTCAATAAATTCCAAGAAAACTCCAGCAAGTCAAGACTATCATGGGTGATGATCTTGCAATGTTTCAACTCAATCCAAGTTGATTTGGTTCATCAAATCATTCCAAAACTGTTCCTGTCCAGATCCAAATTTGAACAACTTTACATTGCGAAGTTTCTCCCCTTGACCTCAAGATGCCAGCCCCAAACAGGGTAATCATAGTGACCAAAGATTCGAATATAGCACTCTGAGGTGAGAAAAAAATAGCAGCGCTCCCCCTCGAGACACCAGTTGAGACCTTTACTGCAAAAGAATTGACCGCACTCCGGTCAACAGTAGACAAGGATGACGTGATCCTTAACAAAAGGCCCAAACCCACATTCTTTACACCTGCAGATGAAATGATTAAATTTCAGGTACACCCAAGGGACCCCAATAAGACAGCGTCCATCGAGGCTCAGTTGAACCCCATTGTGGACAAGGCGTTGTGAAAATTCTTACGAGAAAATTGGGACATCTTCGCCTGGCATCCTTCCGATATGCCAGGAATCCCACGGCAGTTAGCACAACATAGTTTGAACATAATCACAGGCTTCAAGCCTATTAAACAAACTCTACGCCGCTTTTCCGAGCCCAAACAACAAGCTATGGGTGAAGAATTAGCCAACTTGCTACATGTCGGATTCATATGGGAGATCTAGCACCCCGAATGGTTGGCAAACCTGGTGATGGTACCAAAGAAAGACAAATCCCGGTGGCTGTGCGTCGACTTTAAAGACCTCAACAAGGTCTGCCCTAGGGACCCTTCCCCCATACCATGTATAGACCAGATTATTGACGCCACAGTTGGACACGACTCATTGTGTTTCCTCGACGCTTATTCTGGATCCCATCAGATCAAAATGAATGAATCTGATCAAGCTGCTATCGCATTCATCATGCCTTACGGGCCATTATGCTTCAACATGATGGCTTTTGGGCTAAAAGCGATGGGGCTATGTACCCACGCATGATCAAGACTTGTCTCACAAAACAGCTCAGTAAAATAGTCGAGGCATACGTGGACGATCAGGTCATCAAAACCAAACACGTCAGCCAGTTGATTGACAACCTAAGGCAAACCTTTGCCAGCCTACGTGAGCATGATATGCAAATCCATCCGGAGAAATGTGTCTTCAGAGCTCCCACTGGTAAACTTCTCGGATTAACCGTTTCCCATAGAGGAATAGAAGCAAAAATCCTGCTAAGATCCGCGCCCTATCGGAACTTGCAATTCCCACAGAGCTAAAGTGTCGCACCCTGTGTTTGTATCACCTTATCATGTTTTATAAAATTTGGAGCCAATTAAAACTTTATTCAATGCTTGTGCTTGATTGAATTGTTGCTTGTTTGCTTGATGGATTGTGGTTTATGGCACTCTTGGATTCTATCCCTCTTCATATTCATCTTCCTTGACCCAAACCTCTCGCCCAATGATCATGCCATGTAAATAGTGCCTAGAACTATTTTTATCCAACTTTATTTTGACCAAAAAGGATTTATCCAAATTAGGTCTTCAAAACCCCTGAAGTGAGGTTTGCACTACAAGTCCTCAAATTGGGTGGATTCTTTCTCCCCAAAGGCTTTATTTCAAACACACTATATTTAAGACTTCCCAAAACCACCAAATCGTAATTTTAAAGATTATTTTAATATTTTATTTAAAGGCTTTTTCTTAAGAATAGAAATGGTTTTTCAAATGGAAAAATTATTTAAATGCTTTCGAAATATTTGAGAAAAATTAGGAAAACTCAGTGGACATATATTTTCCATATAAATGAGTTTCAACACATGGGCATGTTCATATCATGGGCAAAACCCCTCGAAACCCTTTCTGTTCAAATCAAGCTTTTGAAATATATCTATAAGAAATATTCTCAATAAGTTCCAGGAAAATTCCAGCAAGTCAACACTATCATGGGTGATGATCTTGCAAAGTTTCATCTCAATCCAAGTTGATTTGTTCATCAAATCATTCCAAAACCCTTCCTCTCCAGATTCAAATTTGAACAACTTTACATTGTGAAGTATCTCCCCTTGACCCCAAAATTTGAGGACATGCTCTAATCACCAAATAATGGTTCTACACCAAGTAGTGCATCAAAGGTAAAAGCCTAGCATAACTAGATCTACAGAAACCTGATTCTGTTAGTTTCTAGGGTTCGCAAAGTTTCTATTGTCAACTATGCTCATTTGAGCTCAAACTTGGTGATCCATCTAATAATTACATAACATTTGACCCTGGTGAATATCTCATTACATTGGTAAATCTCTATTGCCCAAAACCCCATCAAACACATTCTGGTAAAACAGTAAAGTCATTATTTTCACCCCTTTCGCTATTCCCCTTGCCTCCAAATCTTTACCACAGTTGCTCCCTCACCTCTTACCCGTCCAGTAAAAACTTCAAGGCCACAAGTCACCTGGAGATGGGGTAAAACCCCAATTCACCCCTCAGTTTCACCATGGCAGAATCTTCTCTACCTCTCCCCTACCCCATTTCTTTTTCTCCTAGCCTCCCCTAGATCCTAGAGCATCTCTAGAACATCCAAGAGCTCATCGACATGCTGGGGCACGTCCAGAGCATGCAAGCATGCCCTGGCATGCCAAAGACATGCTCTAGAGCACGCTACAGCGCATGCCCACACTGTAGTTGCACCCATCCCGAGCCACCCGACAGCCTGGGGATGCGGGAGCATGTCCCCTAGCCGGCCCTCGACGTCTACAAGGCGCCAGGTGATCGGGCCCTCCTCCCTCCTCCTCTGCTGCCTTCCCTCACTCGCGCATGGCGCCGCCCGAGTCGGCCAACGAAGAGCTCGCACGCGCGCACGCCTGGACCCCCCTAGCCGCCCTTTTGCTGCCCGCGGATGCGGACCGCATCCACAACCACCTTAGATATGACCCGAAGCCCTCCCGTGGCCCGTGGCGACGCCCCCGTCCTCGCCGGCGCACCGCGTCCATGGTGCATCGGCCCTCGTCTATTTAAAGACCTCCTCGAGCTCCCGCTCCTCTCCCCTCGCTCTCTCCTCCCCTCAGGCACTCCCCCATGCCTACCCCTCATCCCCGTGCTCGGGAACTCGTGCCCGAGGCAAACCCTCACCGCTGTGAGGGTTTCTCCCTCGCCGGCGATTCCCTCTGCCTCGGCGGCCCCCTCGGTCACCCAGCGACGCGCGAGAGGCCCCTGAGCGCGTTGGTGCCCTACTCCTGAGCCGCCGTATCCTGGAACCCCGTCAGTGAGCCTCACCTGCTCCTTGTCATGAGGAGAGGGATGACAGGTGGGGCCCACCTATCATCCCCTCACCCTCCTCCTCTCTCTGCCTAGATGGGCCCGTGGGCAGGTTTAAAAATAAACCTGCCGCGTGCGGCGCCTCTCCCTGGGCCAGCTTTCCATTTGGGCTAGCTCGGCTTCGGTATTTTGGCCAGAGAGGTCACGGTACCTTTTCCCTTTTCTTTTTCTCTTTGTCTTCCAAAAATTCCTCGGAGCAGAAAATAATTCCAATGACAATATTTCTTTCACCTAAATTCCTATAATATTCCATAGAATTGAATAGTGCCATTTGTATAAATTTTTGAAAAACTTTTATGTACTGTTTTAATTTAAAACCTCTATTTGGCATTATTAGCCCCTATTTTAAATAGCTTTGAAAATCTTTTCAATAACAAAACCCTAAACAAATATTTTTAGTATTGCTTCTAGTATTTATCAGAGTAGGGTAGCATTTTAAATTTAGCTTTGTGTGCTCTGTTTTTGTGTGATGCTTATTTTTATCATTATTTATCACGACGATAGATTGTGCTATTGACGAGGGAGTTGGACCCGAAGACTTTGAAGACCCCGAATACTCTGTTAAGCTAGGCAAGAAGCCCTTTGACCATGTTAAGAAACTTTTTCATGCATGACATATAACACTTGTTGTTTCGATGATTGATCATGATGTGGTGTTCCCCCTTCGGTGGGTTGCCTCCAATACTTTTACCTTTGACACTTGCATCGTGCATGACCCTACCATCTTATGAGGGTTATGTGGGTGGGTGTAGATAGGATGCTAGTAGATGCTACACAAGTGGGTTGGCATTTATGCATAGTGATGGAAAGAAAGAGATGATTTCGAAGACATTTCGAAAACCCCATCGAGTGCCACTAATGCCCAAGGGAGATGATGATGAGTTGGGTGACCACTTGAGAAACAAGTGGTGTACCGGAACAAGTTGAGGGTGTGTTTTCAAAAACGGAGAGTTTTAAGGTCTTCTGACCGTCCCAACCTTACATGTGCATCCATGATACCCCTTATGGTACAGGGCCCTGTTTATTACTGTGGTTGGTGCTAGCAGGGTTCCCACATTACTAGTGGCGAGAGTGAAGTGGTCACTCTTGAGACGGGGTCGTCCCGGAAGTGGAAGGCCATGCGTTCTCTTAACATGCACTAGGCACACTATTGCGTGCCCTCATGGAGGATACGAGTGATGTATATCATGAGGGATGGCACCAATGAGTGGACTCTTTGTTTAGTATCACCATGGGAAAGGCATTGTTCGGGTGTTTACCTCGGGTATGTTATATACTGCAAGTCGTG
This sequence comes from Hordeum marinum, assembly GCA_022496015.1. Lineage (NCBI taxonomy): Eukaryota > Viridiplantae > Streptophyta > Magnoliopsida > Poales > Poaceae > Hordeum > Hordeum marinum. Next base: position 188,785,111 of record CM039677.1, on the reverse strand, counting down.
GATGACACGGAAGTTCCCCGAGTCTTGTGGGTAATGTGTGCAACCTCTGCAGAGTGTAATACTATTCGAATAGCCATGTCCGCGGTCATGGACAGTTGGAGGTCCTTCCTAAACTATGTCCGGATGTTTTCGCAAACTTGGTGTGAGTGTGTTTGTTGGTGACAAAGAGGTTACTTGAGCTAAGTCCGATGAATTAGCTTGACGATTGAATAAGTCCGATGATTTAGCATCATGATGTGACATGAGATGTACAACCCCTGCTTATGATGATATTTGTAAGTTGTTCATATGGATATCTGCTAACTGTTGATGCATGCCTACCTAGTTATTTGATCATGTCATTGCATTCAAAATTAGCTTTCCACAAATTACCTACTTACTGCTATATAATGCATCATTATTACCTATTTCCACAACTTGGGTTGCTTGTGAGTACATTCAAAGTACTCATTGGCTTGCCACTTGTTATTTAATTGGCCAGGTATGGAAGAACAGGAGTATGTTAAAGAGATTGTTGGTGACGAACATGCAAACTAGGACGCTTCCCAGTCAGAATGCATGTAGGTTTAAGGCAGAAGGCATGGCTTCACGCTTCTATCAAGATTTCCGCTGCTTGTTCTATTTAAGTGTTTGTCCCTAGTGGACCTATCTATGTAAGACTAGGCCTTCATGGTCTTTATTTGTGTAAGACACTAAATGTGGATGTAAAACTCTTGTTATTCAACTTCTGTGTGTTTAGTGAGCATTGACCTCTGGGATCACTGTACACGTGCGTTCGGTGATCACGACTTATGAGTCGCGGTGCCCACATAACGCATGTCCAGATATTGGCGGGTTGCATGGTGGCTTTAAGCCGCTTTATCTCCCGCCTCGGTGAAAAGGCTTTACCAGTCTACAGGTTGCTGAAACGGACCAACAATTCGGAATGGACCGATGAAGCAGCGGCTAGGTTGCAAAAATTTATACACTGCTCGCAAGCAACCCCATACTCACAGCACCTGGCGCTAGTGAACCAATGTCGGCCACCAACCAAGTCATTAGCACAGTGCTTGTCGTCAAACGAGTGGAGGAGGGACACAAATTCCAGATATAGAAGTCGGTCTATTATGTGTCAGAAGTACTAACGCAGTGCAAGTCCAGATACCTGCATTACCAGAAGATAGCCTATACAATATTTATGGCTTCGCGAAAACTAAGACACTACTTTCAAGAGCGCTCGGTTACGGTGGCATCCGAAGTACCCCGGAATGATATAATCAACAACAGGGACGCCACCGGCCGCATTGCCAAATGGGCCATTGATCCCCTTCCTTTTGAAATTACCTACAAGCCACGAGGAGCTATTAAATCTCAGGTGTTGGTAGATTTCCTCACCGAATGGACAAAGGTGGAGCTCCCAAGGTAATATAGTACATACTCCCATTGGACGATGTACTTTGACGAATTCGAAACATTGGCTAGAATTGGGGCTGGAGTTATTCTCACATCCCCCACAGGCGACAACGTCCCATGTGTGTTGGAAATCATGCATGCCGATTCCAACAATGCATTCAAATACGAATCACTTTTGCACGGTCTTTGGATGGCAGCTTCAATGGGCATAAATCGGCTGGAGGTACGGGGAGACTCTGACTTGGCTATCTCCCAAATAACTGGCGATTTCGATGCCAAAAACCCAAAGATGGCGGCATATAGAAATGCCATGCTCAAGATATCTTCATGGTTTGAGGGGCTAGAATTCCATGGGGACAAACACGAACCTGTCCCAAAAAACACTTTCCTGGAATGGCACTGTAAGCCATCAGTGTTTGGCAGGACGATAATAAGGGCGTCGGTCTCATCAGCATGGAAGAGGTTGTTCGCACTATAAACAAACCAGACGACCAAATCATCGGCGGCTCCGTAATGGGTGAATTGCCCTCGGCTCATGAGGTCATGGCAGTAATCATGCGGACCGAGCCCTTCCTTGCCTACCTTCTTCGCAAAGAACTCCCTGACGATCAGACAGAGGCACGACGCATAAATCGGCGATCCAAGGCCTATAAAGTCCACAAGGGTGAGTTATACAAGAAAAGTACCACCAAAGTACTACAGCGGTGCATATCCGAGGAAGAAGGATGACAACTCTTAGCCGATGTCCACGCAGGAATGGGTGGCCATGACGTCGCGGCAAGGGCCTTAGTAAGCAAGGCCTTTCGGGCCGGTTTCTTCTGGCCCACCGCTCCAGTGGACGCCTAGTCGCTTGTCCAGCATTGATTGGGGTGTCAACTTTTTGCAAATCAAAGGCACATGCCCCCCAATAGCTCTTCGAACTATTCCAATTACCTGGCCCTTTGCGCTATGAGGGCTGGATAAGGTTGGACCACTTAAAGGGAGTACCAAGAAGAATGAATACCTACTGGTCATGGTTGAGAAATTCTCCGAATAGATCGAAGCAAAACCTGTCAAATCAGCCAAGTCCGGACCAGTAATTGACTTTATATCCGGAGTGGAACACCTTTATGGTGTCCCACACAGTATAATAAGGGACAATATATCCGACTTCACAGCCCAAGAGGTCAAAGATTGGTGCACAAAAATGGCCATCAACCTCGATTACGCATCGGTGTATCTCCCGTAGACCAATGGACAAGTCGAATGGGACAACGGCCTCATCATGAGTGGTATTAAACCATGTTTTGTACGATCTCTACATGAGTTCGACTGCCATTGGGTAGAGGAGCTTGCATACCACCCTGAATCGATCAACGGGATACACACCGTTCTTCATGGTCTACGGGGTAGAAGAAGTCCTTCCCTGTGATATTATTCCAGATAGCACCAAGGGTGCGCATGTACAAATAAAAGGAAGCCAAGTTAGATCGGCAAGACGACCTGGAAGGAGAGCCCGACACAGCTCGGGCTTGTTCTACTTTTTATCAACAGCAGGCCTGAAGCTACCAGAGTAGGGAGGTTAGGGCAAAAGCATAAAATGTGGGTGAAATCGTCTTATGGCTCCTAGAGAAGCAGAAGCATAAACTCAATCCCAAATGGGAGGTTCCCTTCATAATAGACGAAGTACTCGCAGGAGGGGCTTATCATCTTCCAAACCCTGTCGGATAAATGCCTCGAATCAAACCCATTGAACGCAACTCGTCTTTGGTGCTTCTACGGCTAGACCGGTGTCGTTATATTCTTAACCCTCCTTTTTATTTTCTTTCTTTTTTTATTTTCTTTCCCCCCCACCTTGATTTTTGGCAGGTTTGGATTTTTTCTTCCCAAGTCTATGTTCGGCTAAACTATTTTTTGTATTAAGATTTTAGGCATACATCCTCAAATGTTAAATCCCAACACAGCATCGGGGGGCTTCTTCCCGAAGCTGATGATTTTATATTCTAAGCACCTGTACACATTTATTATGTATGCATGTTTCCCCTGTCGATTTTTAAGTCATTCTATCCATCAATTCGAACTAAGATTTTTGCCGCGCTCGGTTGGCTCCCTCTTGTGTTTACCCTCTACGTTCCCATTTTTTCGGCTAGAGGGTATAGGGAGCACCTCTGTGATTGCTACGACCAGGTTATCCGGATACGTACCTCAGACGGGTGAAGCCAAAGGCTAGCTATCTTTAGTAGAAAATTGGTCGGCTACGAGGGGAGCAACAAATAAAATTATGGTTGTTATCACCAGTACTCGGGCTTATTTTCTCACAAAAGCCATTAGTCACATACTAGCAGTATACAGCCTTACTACCTACGATTTACGTAGTAACCTGAAGGGAGGTACTGATAGAGGCACTATTTTCTTCGGAATATGTTTCTTACGCTAAACGGTAATATAACATATCTCCTTGTGCGCTTTTTGTTTGTTCGCAGCAAATGGCCATATTGCCTGGTTCCTCGACATAATTGTCACACCCTGTGTTTTGCCTCATGACTAAGTTAGCATGACTCAAAAATTAGGGCCAATTCAAACTTTTTTCTTGCATTTGAATGCTTGACTTGTGTGTTATTTACTGGCTTGTTGATTGCTTGCTGGTGCTCTATAATTCATAAAACATCCTCCTACCCTCAAGAACCATTTTTACTTGATCCCAAATCTTGTCCAATGATCATGCCATGTGAATAGGACTTAAAAATATTTTTATAATATTTTATTTTGGCCAAAATGGATTTAGTTGAATTAGGTTTTCCAAAACTCATGAATTAAGGTTTGTAGTACAACTCCTCAAATTGGGTGGATTCTTTTTCCCCAAATGCTTTATTTGAAACCCACTATATATAAGACTTCCCAAAACCACCAAATGTAAATTTTAAATATTATTTTATTATCTTATTTAAATGCTTTTTATTAAGGCCAGAAATGGTCTTTTATAGGGAAAATTATTTAAATGCTTTAAAAATATTTGAGAAAATTTAGGAAAACTTAGTGGACATATATTGTCCATATATAAGAGTTCCAACAAATGGCCATGGTCAAAATATTGGACAAAACCCTTCAAAACCAATTCTGCGAATTTCAAGCATTTGAAATATTTCTATAATAAATATTCTCAAATAATTCCAAGAAAATTCTAGAACGTCACCCAGGATATGTGATCATCTTGCCAAGTTTCATCTCAATCCGAATTGTTTTGGTCCACCAAAATATCCCTAAATCCTCTTTGTCCAGATCCAAATTTGAGCAACTCTACATTGCCAACTGTTCCCCATTGTTCCCAAAGTTGGTGGACATGTTCTAGTTCTCTAATAATGCATCGACACCAAGTGATGCATCAAGGAGAACAGATCCACTTGTCCAAATTCCCCCAAACCTCTTTCTCTAGATTTCAAGAATTGGAAATTCTTGCATTATAAAGTTTCCCTATTTGGTCCCAAAACTTTTGGGCATGTTACAATACCTAAATTATGACACCACATTAAGTGGTGTATAAAGGAGAATGGATTTGCATAGCTAGATCTAAGAAAGTCCATTCCTGCCCATTTCTAGGTTTTATCATGTCTACATTGGAAACTTTCTCTAAAGGAGCTCAAAATTGGTGATCAAGCTTACTTGTTCCCATAATTTGATCCTGTTAAGTTTCAAAACCAAGGGAGCACCAGAGATAATCCAACCAGTGATCAAACACCTTCTGGCGGAATCCAAAGTCCAATAATTGAGCCCCCAAATGACTTCTCCTTGGCCTCGAATTTTGACCACAGCTTCACCAAGACCCAAAGCATCTCTAGTAGCAACCCCAACTAAGGGGGTGAAAACCCCATTTGCACTCCCTGGACAACCCTTTTCACCCTCTCTCTTAGCCTCTCCTCTCTCCTGGCCCTCACCCAGAGCATCCAATGTGCCTTCCCTGTATCTTATTCCCTCCTGCAGCTTTCGGGCACAAGTGGGCACGCCAGAGCGCGTCAGGACGCGCCCAATCTGTCCAAAAGCGTGCTCTGGAGGACACGGTATAGCATCCGGGTGCTGACCTCACGTCCTCTAGCCACCTCGGGCCTCCCCATGTGCCAGTTGAGGCCCTCGACATCTGGGACAATCCATGGCCCTGTCCCCCTCCTCTCTCTCCCTTTGCTGGCCTCTACTGACACGCGCACCGACCGCCCGAGTACTCTAATGGGTGCTCTCGCAAGCGTGACGCGTCTGTGCCTCCTGAATACCTCTATTGCCTTCCCTGACCCGAGACCAAGTCCATTAGGGCCGTAGACATGGACGAGAGGTCCCCCAAGCATGCCTGGGATGGCCATGCCCTCGCCGAACTTCGATCCACGGTGCACTAGCGTCACGCCTACCTAAGGCCTTCCCCGATCTCGTTCTCGCCTCCTTTCGCTCCTCCCCTCTCGCACCGACCCCCTAGAAGAGTTCCCTCCTTCTCCCGTGCCCTCCTCCAACCTCCATGACCGGAGCCCCCTCGTCGGCCTCCGCTCGAATTTAGCCATGGTGGCCTCCCCTAGGCCCTTTGTTTCCCACCGGAGCTCCTCCAGCATCAAAAAGAGCCTCCCCTCCACTCCATTTCATCCCTCCCGTGGCGAGGGTGTCGTGCCCAACACTGCCGACGGCCACCTCCGCCACGATCGACGCCGTGGTCGAACCCGACCTCCAAGTGCCCAGGGACGGTCCAGGCGGATGCGGCTTGATACGTCTCCAACATACCTATAATTTTTATTGGTTCCATGCTATTATATTATCTATTTTGGATGTTATATATGCATTAATGTGCTATTTTATATTGTTTTTGGAACTAACCTATTAATCCAGAGCCTAGTGCCGGTTTCCGTTTTTTCCTTGTTTTTGAGAATTGCAGATAAGGAATATTAAACGGAGTCCAAACGGAATAAAACCTTCGGAATGATTTTTTTCTGGAATGAACGGATACTATGAGACTTGAGAACCAAGGCAGAGGAGCCAGCATGGGGCCACAAGCCCTAGGGCCACGCCTAGGGGGGTAGGGCGCACCGGGCAGGCTTGTGGGCCCACGACAGCTCCCCTGACCCTAATCTTCGGCCTATAAATTCCCAAATATTCCATCTTTATCAGAACAAGCCACAAAACACTGTTCAGCCGCCAGAAGCCTCCGTTACCAAGAGATCCAATCTTGGAGCCTTTTTCAATAATGTGCCGGCGGGGGATTTGATCATGGAGGTCATCTACATCAACTCCATTGCCCCTCCAATGATGCGTGAGTAGATCACCACTGACCTTCGGGTCCATAGCTAGTAGGTAGATGGATTCTTCTCTCTCTTTGCTCTTCAATACCATGTTCTTCATGATCTTCATGGAGATCTATCCGATGTGATACTCTTTTGTAGTGTGTTTGTCAAGATCCGTGTTTATGTTCCGATTATCCATGAATATTATTTTAGTCTTTCCTGAATTCTTATATGCGTGATTTCATATCTTTGCAAGTCTCTTCGAGTTATTGGTTTGGTTTGGCCAACTAGATTGGTAATTCTTGCAATGGGAGAAGTTCTTAGTTTTGGGTTCAATCTTGCGGTGTCCTCACTAGTGACAAAGTAGGGTTAGGGAGGCATGTATTGTATTGTTGCCATCAAGGATAACAAGATGGGGTTTTCATCATATTGCTTGAGTTTATCCCTCTACATCATGTCATCTTACCTAATGCATTGCTCTATTCTTCATCAACTTAATACTCTACATGCAGGCAGGAGTCGGTCGATGTGTGGAGTAATAGTAGTAGATGCAGAATCGTTTTGGTCTACTTGACATGGACATGATGCCTATATGCATAATCATTGCCTTGGATATCTTCAAATTATTCAGTTTTGTATCAATTGCTCGATAGTAATTTGTTCACCCATCGTAATACTTGCTATCATGAGAGAAGACTCTAGTGAAACCTATGGCCCCCGGGTCAATTTTCCATCTTATACTTTTCGATCTAAAACCAAAAATACAAAAAATAATTTGCCGCATTACTTTTACCTGTTGTTTTACTTTCCGTTTAAGCAATCTATCTCTATCAGATCTCATCATTGCAAGTAACCTTAAAGGTGACAACCCCTTTATAGCGTTGGGTGCAAGAGTTTGATTCTTTGTGTAGGTACACCAATTGGGGACTTGCTTGTATATCTTACTGGATTGATACCTTGGTTCTTAACAACTGAGGGAAATACTCATCTACTTTGCTGCATCAATCGTTCCTCTTCACAGAAACCAATGCATGCTCGAGAAGTAGCACGGCTCACCGCCCCGAGACGGAGACGGGCGGAGATGGCCAGTACTGCCGGGGGCTAGCGTCGCCGAAGACGGCCGGTACCGCCAGGGGTGAGCGCCGGAGCCGCTCGGCTCTGCCTCCCTTGCTCCTCCTCTGCTCGAGGAGAAGGAGGGAGGAGGTCCTGACAGGTGGGGCCCACCTATCGGTGACCCAGTCGGTCAGGCCCGCTAGTTTAAGTGGTGGCGGGTTTCCGGTGGCCGCCTCCCTACTGGGAAGGCATATTCCCCATAACATGCCTTCGACGTGGCTCCGGCGTGTGGCCAATCGAGCCACTAAGCTGGCCCAATCTCTATCCTACGTGCAGTGTGTGTCTTAGCCCAATTGGGTGAGGATTTTTCTTTCCTTTTTCGTTTACCAGTGAAATTCAAATATTCATAGAACATTCATTTGGACTCCAAATTGGATGATTGTAACATCCCAAAATTTCATTTTGGAATGTTATGATATATAGCTATGCATCATCATCACTATGTTTGAATGTAATGAATTGTTGAAGTGCTTCTTTTCAAATTCTGAAAGGCTATTTCTATTTTTCCATGTATCAGTTTTATCTAAGTGAAAACCTTGGAAATATTCAAATAAAGAGATGAGTAACATGACACTCCACACCAGGGGTATCTTGGTGAGATATTTGAGCAATTAAACCAGGGGGTTATTTGAATTTTTTTCTCAAAAGTTTCAAAATCAATTAGGCATTTTCTGAAAATAAATTTTTAAAAGATATTCAATATGACAGAGGAAAAATGTTCATTAAATAGCATTAATTCTCCTGATCATTTTGATATATATAATTCCTAAGTTTCGAATTGTTTTGAATGCATTAAAAGAGTTTTTACTGCACTTGATATTAGAAAAGGAAAGTTTTTAAACGAATTGGGCCGGCCCACAGGCTTTAACTCCCGAATTCAATTCGAGTCGGTCAACCGATGTGCTAACCTCGCATTTTTTCTCACTGGCAAGCAGGACCCACTGACCGACGGCGTCATCCGTGCGCCCGTCTCCTTCCTCGCGAACCCCGCCGTCGCCGGAGATCCCTCTCTTTGGATCTCCCTCCTCTCTCCCTCCCCCGTCCCCGCACCTGGCCTATAAAGGCCACAGCCCTCGACGCACTCCATTCCACCCCGAGCCCCCACTCTACCTTGCCAGAACGCCACCGCAGGACCTCGCCGGAGTTCGGAGTCCAACCGAACCCTCCCGAGCTCGAGGCCGTCGCCTCCGTCGTCCCCAGCCCCGTCCGACGCCGCCAATCGCCGGAGCTTTGCCGCCATAGCCTGAGCACTTCGGACATCACCCCCGACCACTGCATCGTCGCCCCCGACCACCTTCGACCTCCGGCCGCCGTCGACCTCGCCGGAACCTCCTCCTCCCCTCTGTAAGCCACCGGACCCCCTGGACCGTTAGATTTAGATCCAACGCTCCCGATTATAAGATCTAATCAGCGAAATGTTTTCCTCTACGCTTCGGTCGTCCGCTCGTTAACTCTCACGCGCACGCCCTCGCGGCCAATCACAACGTGACACGTAGACCCTATCCGATAGATAGGAAAGTTTTTCTTCTTCTTTTCTGTTTTAGAAAACAGAATGTATTCTGTTTCTGTTTTTATCATATCTTCTAAAATATTTGGTGTTTTTAGTTGATTCTTTTTGCATTAGTTCACAAATTTATGTAGTTTATGTCTGTATGCTTAGATTTCAAATTTGAACTTTAAATTTTGAATCTAATCAAATTTGTTTAAATTACTAAAATCTGTATAACTAGAGTTTAAAAATATATTTTTGAGTGAATCTTTTTGCCACTGTTTGGTATTAGTTACACCTATCATTCTACATAATTTGAGGGATTTTGACACCAAAATTTTTATAGTCTTATACTTTAAGTGATTCTTCTTTTGATTGTGCTTTTGTTTGTTGATGTAGCGACCTGACTCAAAACGAGTCAAGCCTCTGTGTGTTCTGTGCCATCCCTGGATCAGTATGCTGGCACACACAGTACATCAATGTATATATCAAAGTGCAATCACATGTAAATAACGTAAAACTGATATATACCTTAAAATAGCAGCGGATACAGTCAACGGGAGTGGAGTCCCAATAACACCAACGGCAAGTTGAGTGCGGACCGTAACCCTGAATTGTACTCTTACCCGTCGTAGAAGAGTATCTGCAACATAAGACGTTGCAGCCGTGTAGGTCAGTACATTGAATGTACTGGCAAGATCACCATAGTAGAACAGAAAATAAAGACTATTCTATATGCAAAGGCTTTGTGGCTCTGTGTCTGAGTTTTTTGCGTAAAAGCTGATTTTATTTTCCTACAACAAAGGAATATCAGGAATTTCACTATGGAGTTACCTATCATGACATGGTTCCGCCAACCAATGTCTCAATGCCCATAAGTATCATTAAGTTGCCCACAATTAGTTATCAGTCCAGTGTTGAGAGTTCAGAGATAGATCCAAGTCTAGAAGCTCAAATTGTCCGTAACCGGGGACACGGCTAATCGATTAGGTTTAACTCTGCAGAGTGTTGTGTACTTTACCCACAAGATTCTTTCCCTCCTGGTAAGTCCTCGCACTGCCTGGTGTTTGAGAACAGGATGAAAGAAACATGGTCTTTCAGAGTGTTTCCCTGACTGTCCGACAGTGCCCATCCCAATCCTAACGTCGACTACATCTCGTAGCACTGCCCAGCAGAGTCACAACAAAGATCAACCAAGCCAGAGCCCATAATGACTTGTGGCTACACAGGTAAGCTTCCAGGCATGAAGTATTCATCCTTCTCTTTGAGTCTGGGTGAAGCTTTCCGCAAGATGTCATGGCGCTTCTCCATGCATCCCGGCCATCCACTGGTTTCTCCAGGGATGCCCAATCAACCATCCTTCACCCAGTAGTGTGTATTGAAAATTTGTCTTCTCGAGTCTTGAGGTCTTGAAGATGCAGGACTTGAAGATGTCATCATGAAGTCGTCGTTTTGACGTGGAGTCCTTCTTCACACCACTCACGAACACTCATGCCAGACCCCGTCTACTTTAGCATAGCATTGCACTAACTAGCATTCTCGGGGCTTTAGTAACAAGTGGTGGGTTCCTACCTCATGCATTCTACTCAACTACAAGAATTTCAATAACACTACGGGAGGGATTCTGTTGAATGATGTCACTACATGCAATAAAACATAGGTATGAAAATATGGTCAAAGTGAACTTGCCTGTACTGTTGATGAAGATAAAGATCGCTCTCAGAAATAACTTGATAGACTATTCGTCACTCTCCGATGAAAATCTATATAGCAAACATTGCATTCATAATCAAACACTTCTAGCAATCAAAACTGACAATCACAATGTAACACAAGAACAAAAGCAACAAGGTTGATGAAGGCAATACTTAAGACAAAAGTTAAAATCAAGAAAGTTTTCATAAAAGCAACTAAAGTAGTTTTCCCCTAAAACAATTATTTTCAAATAGTAACAAACAATAACAAAGTAAAATACAACAAAAGGATTTTTGTAAATATTTTACTAGCAAAAGAATTACTTTTGAAGAACAAGTAAAACTATGAAAACATTATCCTAAACAACAAGAGTGTTTGTCTAATGAACTTAACTACAAGCACAACCATAAACTAAGAGAAAACAAATTATGAAACAACTAAGTTAACAGAAAATAATTAATAAAATATATTTGTTACAAAACAGAATTAGATCATCTAAAACTATGTGAAAATAATCTCTACTAAAACTAAGTTGTTTTATAAAACATTACCTAATGATAGAGAATATAGTTTCCTATAATAGAGTAAAACTAAACCATTTTTATTGACAAACATTTCTTAACAGAAAAGATTACTACAAATTTTATTTGAAAACATAATCTAATTATATAAAACTTTAGTTAAAAGAATTGTTACTAACAAATTTGCTTTTAAAACAACTATACCTATTTGAAAGAGGGTATAGATCCCTACAACAAAATTTATAAACTAAACAAATTAACTTTTGTTAACAGAAAGTAAATTACTAAGATTTGGAACAACAAAACTAAATGAAATCTAAAACATAATGTAAATCATATTCAGATTTTCAAAATAAAACAAATAAATCAATTTAATTAAACTAATAAGAAACTAAACAGATTCTGTTTGGTTTGAAAATAATATTTAAAACTATTATAAAAATTCTCAAACTCTACCAAATGATAGCTATGGTCACTAGTGACAAGTAGGAAAAAGAATCATTCAAAAATACCTTTTAAAACTCAAGATATTCAGAAAACAAAATTTAAATCAAATCTGTTTAAATTCAAATTTAAATGTTCAAACATAGCCAAATTTCATATCTACAGAAACTACATGAAATTTGTGACACTATACAAAAAAAATCATTTAAAAACATTAAACAGTTTAAAAGATATAAAGGAAATAAAATCAGAACTTATTCTGGAAACAGAAATTAAAACAGAAAGAAAATGCGTTTCTATCGGTCAGGGGGTACACGTGGCGCTTCCTGATTGGTCTGCTGTGCGTGTGGTAGGGAGTTTTCGGGCGGACGACCGAGACATAACAGAAAATGGTTCGGTCTATAATTTCAAAGGAAAAACCGGCCGGTTCTTTCTAAAAGAACCGAAGAGGGTACGGGGATCTAATCTACGCCGTTGATTAGGGATCGGACGGGGAGGGTGCTCACCGTGGTGGTTGCCGGTTCCGGCGAGGGTTCTGGCGACGGCAGAGGCGTCGAGGTCATCGGGGATGCGCCTCCGGTGGTCCTCCGGCGACGGCGAGGGCTCCGTTCGACTCAGCGATGAATGGCGCGTCCGGTGGTGGTCGAGGGCGAGCTCGGGGACGACGGTGACGACGAGCAGGAGCGGAGGGAGCTTCGGGTTCGGGGAACACTCCGGCGAGGGTGATGTCTTAGCAGCTCCAAAGAGTCTCCAGAGAGGGTGAGGGGTCAGGGAGGTGCACATGGTCGTGAGGAAATCGTCGGAGGGCTCGGGAGAGTGCGGGGAGGTCAGGGTGATGCGGGGACGCGATAATGGCGCGGCGGCCGTGGTGAAGACCGGCGAGGGATTCTGGTAGTGGGAGGGCGCGGGAGGAGGGGGAAACAAGGGTAATGGAGAGAGGAGAGGGGTGGGTACTTATAGGGCCAGGTGCGGGGTAGGGGAGTAAAGGAGGGAGGGGGTCCGCGGCGAGGGGAACCGGCGACGGCGTCGGGCGCGTGGGAGGAGGAAGGCGACCGAGCGAGGCTAACGGTCAGTCGGGTGGGACCCGGTGGCAGCGAGAGGGAGGGCGAGGTTTCCGCGTCGGTCGGCCAGCGCGTATTGAATTCGCGAAATAAAGCCTGTTGGCCAGCCCGTTTTAATTCTAAAACCGTTACCGTTTCTATTTAATGTTTTTCCGGAGCGTTTCAAAAACCTTTAAAGGATTCGAATAAATTCCAAATATAGTCAAATATTATATCAAAATTAATATAATAATAAATTCCATTTAATGGACATTTTTATTCTGGCATTTGAATACATTAAAAAAATCATTTTTCAGAAAATGCCTTAATTGGCTTTATTTACTTTTGCAAATATTTTTCAAATAACTTTTTGGGTTTGATGATTCAAAAAACTTCAAAAATTACCCCCTCGCTTGGAGTGTCTTGTTACTCCTTTCAAATTTTTGGTAGGGGTTTGAATACTTTGAAAATTTTGAATAGGGACCAAATATGAAATGGATTTTCAAAATAATCCAGAGGTTTTCAAAAGCTCTTTCAATTCCTTCTTTTAAACTTCCAACTCATATTTCTTAAAATTTGAGGAAGTCATATTATCCTCTCTCATGAAAATCATTGAGTTGCATAAAGTTTTCTGAATTTGAAATATTTTTCAAATGAAATTCAAATTCTTTTCAAATCCCTTTTCATTTCTTTAAATGGAAGAAGTCATGTCATCTTCACTCTAGGGTTTTGTGATGAAATGAATTTGAATTCTTGGTGAGAAAAATGCAAAGTGAAAGTTTGGGAAAGTCATTTCATTCCCTCTCATCAACTTTTAAAAAGTTTCAAATTTCACTCACTTTCAATCACTCAAGCAAACAAACAATCATTCTAATAATTATTATAACATTCCAAAGTTTGGGATGTTACGGTTGACGCATTGGTTTACCTTGCTGTTGAATGAAGTGTATTGTGTTTATGCTTATGGTGTGCGAAGCTTGTTATCTAGAGTCACTTTATTTTGAGGATCGTCAGCAAGGCAAGTCACCTTGACCATGTATACCTATGTTTTATTGCATTAGTTCTTCCATCTCCCCAATTGCATGCAAAGTAGGTAAATTGGAAACTTGGTTACTTGTTGTAGTATCATCTGGAAGGTACCCCTCAACCCTTTGACACATTGGCCCCGGGAAACGTTGTTTTACATTTTGCTATGCTATTATTAGACGGGGTTGGTTGTGTGATTCATGAGAGTTGTGAGTTAATAATTTCAAGACCTACATGATGATCAAGTCTTCAAGACTCCGAGTTTTCAACTTACCTCTGGGTGGATGATGGTTGAACGGCGCCCTGGAGAAACCATTGGTTAGCCTAGATGATGCTGGAGAAGTGCCAGTATTCATGCGGAAAGGTCCACCCAGGCACAAAGAGATGGATGGATGCTTCAAGACCCAATGCTTACCTGCACAACCACAAGCCATTACGGGCTCTGGTTTGGTTGGATATCGTGGTGACCCTAGACATGCGGTGCTACGAGATGTAGAAGAACGGTAGGAAAGGATGGGCACCGACAGAGTCTCGGGGAAACCGTTTTGAAGACCATGTTTTGGTCATCCATTTCTCAAACACCATGAAGTGCGAGAAGTCCAACGGAGGTGATCAAATCTTGTGGGGAACGTGTGCAAAACTCTGCAAAGTACCCAAACCTAATCGATTAGCCGTGTCCACGGTCATAGACAGTTTGAGCCAAAGGAACTGAAACTATCTGGAACCCTCAACACCATAAATTATACTGATGTGGGTATTTTAATGTCAACTTCGCTATGAGAATTGGTTGGTGGAACCATCTCATTAATCAACCAACATTGTAGTAATTATGCTTTTTCCCTCTCTTGTTGTAGGAAAATTTTGGCTTTATGCAAAAACTTACTACCCTCACCTGCCATATATGCATATAGACTAGATGATTACTTTACCCCCCCTCTCTTGTGACTTTGCCAGCATATTCAAAATGCTGACCTATACGGCTGCAACGTATCATGTTGCAGGGTACTTTTCCGACCAGGAGTGAGGATATGCTGTATGCTCGGCGAGATGCCCTTGGAGTGAGATGGACTCAACTACCTATGGAGCTTCCGCAAGTTTTTTGTTTAGTTTATCTGATGAGTTGGCCTTCAGCCACTTTATTGTAATCCTTATTGTAATAAAGGACTCGATATGAGATTTTCGATTAATTAATATTGTGTGATTTCCCTTTGATATATACATTTATGTACCGTGTGTGTACCAGCATGATCTTGGGATGGTACAGAAACACTGGAGATTCAACCTTTCAGGTCGGGGCGCTATAGAAATGGTATCAGAGCACACGCTGACCGTAGGACGTAACCTCTAGGATTGGAAAAGCCTTAGGATTTATTTCTCTTTTGTATTTAAAATTCTTATACTCTCATCTACTCGTTTCCGACTTCCCTCCGATTTATTTCAAAATTTATAGATGGCCACCTTCATCCCAGTTTTGATCATGGAATTTTGTCAGCCTGACGCAACAATGCCCTTTGGCAAGGAGCTGATGAGGATCGTCAGGCACGTAAGGATTGCTTTGCCGAGCATCACCGGGACTCCTATCATGTCTTTTCCACAAGACGGACGCTACAGGATTGAGGTGCACATCCCCGGGAAGACATTTGGAAATCGTAAGGAACCCATTGACTTCTTGTTTGTGGCACCCAGCTGGATACTTGGGAGAGACATGGCCATTCGTCGTACGCTTGGACGTATTCAGGAGGAATACAGAGGTGGAACCATTTCACCAGGACTCAGGGTGGTTTGTCGTAGGGGTGCCAATGGAAATATCATAACCACTCCCACTGAAGACACCACCATTTCCTATATCCAGACTTTGGAGACGCACATCAGGACCTTGGAGCTTTGGGTACGTGCCGACACGAAGACGATCAAGAGGCTGATGAACCGTGAGATTGACCTCGAAGCTGACTTACGGGAAGCCAAGTACGAGCATGAGTATGAGGTGAAGGATTTCTTAGAGAGGATCGATAAGCTGAACACTCGCATCGCAACTCTGGAGGAACAGATGGACATGGGTGAAAATCTTCATCCATAAGGAGACATGGCTCCTCTGATCACCAACGATCATGACTATGAGGAGAGCACCACCGGAGGAGGCCCCTTCACCATGTACTTTTGATGAGAACTTTAGTTATGCCCCCATGTATCTTTATTTTCGTCGTTAAAGTGTAGGTTGATGCTTAGTTTTATTGGAGATTTGTATCTCGATGTTTGAAACTTGAGTTGAATAAATGAATGAGTGTTTTGTGTGATATGTTTGTTGCATTGCATATGGGTAGTGAATTTCCCTTTTAGGTCATTGTTCTATTCTAATTCTCACCCCTCTGAAAACAGCAAGATGCCTCCGCGACGTGAGCCCGACTTCACTTTCCCGCCAGAGCTCACACAACTCCTCCAGCAGCAGAACGCCCTGATGTAGCTGCTGATTCAGAACCAGACCAACAACCACAACAACCACCCTCCACCTCAAGGCGACAACCTCACCAATTTTCCGAGACTGAATGCCCCAGCTTTCTCCAGCAGTACTGAGCCCATTGTGGCAGATGATTGGCTCCGCAAGATGGAGAGGGAAGTCACCACCGCAGGATGCACTGAGGCTGAAAAATTGCGCTTTGCCGCCCATCAACTGGAGGGACCAGCAGCTTCATGGTGGGAGAACTACACCACCACATACCCCATTGCTGGTGTGACTTGGGAGCAGTTCAAGCAAGATTTCCGCACCGCACATGTCTCAGCTGGAGCCATGAGTCTGAAGAAGCATGAGTTTCGCAACTTACGCCAGGGGAACCGTTCCGTGGCCCAATACGTGGATGACTTCAGCACGATGGCTCGTTATGCACCAGGAGATGTGGGCGATGATGCGGCCAAGTAGGAGAAGTTCTTGGAAGGACTCAATGATGAGTTGAGCGTGCAGCTGATGGTGGTTACCTTCAGCAACTACCAAGAGCTGGTAGACAAGGCCCTCATCTTGGAGGGGAAGCAACAGCAAATCGAGAACCGCAAGAGGAAGTATGCATAGGGGAAGTCTACCTCTGGAGCTCATCAGAAGCCCCGCTACTCCCCGTACTCAGGAAATACCGGATCAGGGACCAGTAAGTATGGAGGACACACTCATCCCGTGCACAACCATGGAGGCCACAACCATGGAGGAAATGGGAATAATCGTCCCAACAATGTCAGCTTAAAGTATGGTAATGGAAATGGGAATGGCAACCAACACCGTCCCGCTCCAGCTTGGAAGGATTTGAACCATATCACCTGTTTCAAGTGTCAGAAGACAGGGCACTATGCCACTGAATGCCCTCAGAGCAAGCAAGGAAATGGACACGGCAACAACAACGGCAACTCCGCAGCTAAGAAGCCAAATCCTTTTCCTCGTGCCCAGGTGAACCACCTCGATGTGGAAGAAGTCTATGATCAGCCCGAGATTGTGGTTGGTAAGTTTTTATTACATTCACGTCCAGTTATGGTACTTTTTGATTCTGGTGCAACTCATTCATTCATATCAAGGGTAGTTGTGGAAAAGTATGGTTTACCCACCAGAACCCTTAGTCAGCCCATTAAGGTCAATTCCCTAGGAGGTATGATGATGGCAGGGATAGGATGCCACGCCCTGAAACTCCACATAGGAAACCATGTTTTTCCTACCGACCTCATCATCTTAGAATCCCAGGGATTGGATGTAATCCTAGGCATGGATTGGATGACCAAGTATGAAGGAAACCTTGATTGCCCCAGCAAGTCTATTTCACTCACCACTCCGGAGAGCAAGAGGATTAAGTATGTATCCCGACGCACACAGATGAGTGCTCGGTTAAATTCCCTCACAGGAGTTGCCCAGGAGGAAGTGCTAGTTGTACGAGACATTCCAGATGTATTCCCGAAGGAATTACCAGGCATGCCACCAGATAGGGAGATTGAGTTTCTGATAGAGCTACTACCAAGAATAGCCCCAATTTCCAAGAGACCCTATCGGATGCCCACAAATGATTTAGTAGAAATCAAGAAGCAGATTAAGGAGATATTGGATAAGGGATATATTCGCCCAAGTTCATCACCTTGGGGATTCCTGGTTCTTTTGGTGCAGAAGAAAGACAAAACCTTGAGGATGGTGGTCGATTATCGTGCATTGAACGAGGTGACTATCAAGAATAAGTACCCTCTGCTGATGATTAATGACCTGTTTGACTAGCTAGTAGGCGCCAAAGTATTCTCCAAGATTGATCTTCAATCAGGGTATCCCCAACCGAAGATTCGTCAACAGTATATACCCAAAACAGCTTTCCCCACCAGGTATGGCTTATATGAGTATACAGTCATGTCCTTTGGTTTGACTAATGCTCCTGCCTACTTCATGAATTTGATGAACAAAGTGTTTATGGAATATTTGGACAAGTTTGTCATGGTGTTCATCGATGACATTTTGATATTCTCCAAGAGCGAGGAAGAACACAACGAACACTTGCGTTTAGTTCTAGAGAAGCTTAGAAAGCATCAGTTATATGCCAAGTTCAGTAAATGTGAATTTTGGCTGATGGAAGTCAGATTCCTTGGACATGTTATTTCTGGAGAAGGAATGGTAGTAGATCCCGCTAAGGTTGAAGCAGTCACTGAGTGGAAGTCACCCACCTCAGTTAAGGAGATCCGCAGTTTTCTCGGACTTGCCGGATATTACCGGAGATTCATTGAGAATTTCTCAAAGATTGCTAAGCCCATGACAAAGCTGTTGAAGAAAGAGTCTAAGTATATCTGGACTGAGGAATGTGAGGCCAGTTTCCAGGAGTTGAAGAAACGTTTGGTCACAGCCCCAGTATTGATACTACCAAACATTCGGAAGGACTTCCAGGTTTATTGTGACGCATCCCATCAAGGACTTGGAGGAGTACTCATGCAGGAGGGAAAAGTTGTAGCATATGCTTCCAAACAGCTATGACCCCATGAGTTGAATTATGCCACCCATGACTTGGAACTAGCAGCCGTAGTGCACCAACTCAAGACCTGGAGGCATTTCCTTATCGGAAATAGTTGTGATGTGTACACTGATCATAAGAGCCTGAAGTATATCTTCACGCAGAAGGAGTTGCACCTTAGACTGAGGAGATGGTTAGAGTTAATCAAGGACTATGACATGAGATTACATTACCATCCAGGAAAGGCAAATGTTGTGGCAGATGCTTTGAGTCGGAAGAGTTATGTGAACACACTCATAGCTGGAGGATTACCCCAAGAGTTAACCAATGATCTCAGAGAGCTTCAGTTAGAGATAGTTCCACAAGGATATGTTGCCACACTAGAGATTCAGTCCACCTTGATCGAAAGAATTCGTGAAGCCCAGAAATCGGAGAAGGAGATAGCTGAGATAAAGCAGAGAATGAAGAAAGGCAAGATTAAAGTCTTTCGTGAAGATGAACAGGGTACGCTATGGTTTGAGAACTGACTCTATGTGTCCAATGACCCAGAGCTCAGGAAGTTGATACTTCAAGAAGCCCACGATTCACCATACTCGATACACCCAGGCAACACCAAGATGTACCTGGATTTGAAGGAAAGTTACTGGTGGACAGGTATGAAGAAAGATATTGCCGAACATGTTGCGGTATGTGATGTTTGTCAGCGAGTAAAGGCGGAACATCAGAAACCAGCAGGGTTACTCCAACCTTTGCTGATACCTGAGTGGAAATGGGATAATCTTGGTATGGACTTCATCACAGGACTACCTAGGACCCGTTCAGGATATGATTCCATCTGGGTAGTGGTCAATCATTTGACCAAGGTGGCTCATTTCATTCCAGTGAAGACCACCTTTACCAGTGCTAAGCTAGCCAAGATATATATGACCAGGATCGTATGTCTGCATGGAGTTTCGAGGAGTATCGTGTCAGATAGAGGAACACAATTTACCTCAAAGTTTTGGCATCAACTACATGAAACTTTGGGTACAAGGCTGGAGTTCAGTACCGCTTTTCATCCACATACCGATGGACAGACTGAGAGAGTCAACCAGATTATGGAGGACATGTTGAGAGCCTGTGCGCTAGACTATGGGTCCAGTTGGGATGACAACTTACCTTACGCAGAGTTCTCGTACAACAACAGTTATCAGACCAGTCTGAAGATGGCCCCTTTTGAAGCTTTATATGGAAGGAGGTGCAGAACACCATTGACGTGGGATGGTGTTGGAGACCATTAAACGAATCGGGCCGGCCCACAGGCTTTAACTCCCGAATTCAATTCGAATCGGTCAACTGACGCGCTAACCTCGCATTTTCTCTCACTGGCAAGCGGGACCCACTGACCGACGACGTCATCCGCGCGCCCGTCTCCTTCCTCGCGCGTGCCGCCGTCGCCGGAGATCCCTCTCTCCGGATCTCCCTCCTCTCTCCCTCCCCCGACCCCACACCTGGCCTATAAAAGCCATAGCCCTCGCCACACTCCATTCCACCCCGAGCCTCCACTCTACCTTGCAAGAACGCCACCGCACGACCTCGCCGGAGTTCGGACTCCAACCGAACCCTCCCGAGCTCGAGGCCGTCGCCTCCGTCATCCCGAGCCCCGTCCGATGCCGCCAATCGACGCCGGAGCTTCGCCGCCGTCGCCTGAGCACTTCGGACATCGCCCCCGACCACCGCACCATCGCCCCCGACCACCTTCGACCTCCGGCCGATGTCGACCTTGCCGGAACCTCCTCCTCCCCTCTGTAAGCCACCAGACCCCCTGGACCGTTAGATGTAGATCCAACGCTCCCAATTATAAGATTTAATCAGCAAAACGTTTTCCTCTACGCTTCAGTTGTCCGCTCGTTAACTCTCACGCGCACGCCCTCGCAGCCAATCATAACCTGACACGTAGACCCTGTCCGATAGATAGGAAAGTTTTTCTTTTTCTTTTCTGTTTTAGAAAACAGAATGTATTCTTTTTTTGTTTTTATCATATCTTTTAAAATATTCGGTGTTTTTAGTTGATTCTTTTTGCATTAGTTCACAAATTTGATGTAGTTTATGTTTGTATGCTTAGATTTCAAATTTGAACTTTAAATTTTGAATCTAATCAAATTTGTTTAAATTACTAAAATTTGTATAACTAGAGTTTAAAAATATATTTTTGGTTGAATCTTTTTGCCACTGTTTGGTATTAGTTACACCTATCATTCTACATAATTTGAGAATTTTTTAGAATGAATTTGGTTACTGTTTTTAACAAAAACAGAATCTGTTTAGTTCATAATAGATTTTACCTAAATTGATTTTTTATTTAATTTGAACCTGAATTAGTTTAACTTTTGTTTTTAGATTTCATTAGGTTTTGTTGATTCAACTTTAGGTGTATTTTTTCAGTTAATAAAATATGTTTTTCAAATTGTTTTGTGCTCTAGTTTGAATAGGTTCATCTTGTTTTCACCATGTATATTGTTTAGAAGAAGTTTTGTAGTACTTCTTTAACACAAAACTTTTAAAATGAAATACTTTCTATTTTCAAATAAAATTTTATATTTACTTTTCTGTTATCTAAATGTCTAGTTGTTCAAAACCAAATTTTGACTTGTATGTCTTAGTAGGGATTTTGAGACCAAAAATTTTATAGTCTTATACTTTAAGTGATTCTTCTTTTGATTGTGCTTTTGTTTATTGAAGCATTTGTTTACATTGCTGTTGAATGAATTGTATTCTGTTTATGCTTATGGTGTGCTCTTGTTTGATTCTTTAGATCATCCGGAGTGCGAAGCTTGTTATCTAGAGTCACTTGATTTCGAGGATCGTCAGCGAGGCAAGTCACTTTAACCATGTATACCTATGTGTTATTGCATTAGTTCTTCCATCTCCCCAATTGCATGCAAAGTAGGTAAATTGGATACTTGGTTACCTATTGTAGTATCATGTGGTAGGTACCCCTCAACCCTTTGACAAATTGGCCCCGGGAAACGTTGTTTTACATTTGGCTATGCTATTAGTAGACGGGATTGGTTGTGTGATTCATGAGAGTTGTGAGTTAATAATTTCAAGACCTACATGATGATAAAGTCTTCAAGACTCCGAGTTTTCAACTTACCTCTGGGTGGATGATGGTTGAATGGCACCCTGGAGAAACCAGTGGTTAGCCTAGATGATGGTGGAGAAGTGCCAGTATTCATGTGGAAAGATCCACCCAGGCACAAGAGATGGATGGATGCTTCAAGACCCAAGGCTTACCTACACA
Source organism: Hordeum marinum (assembly GCA_022496015.1). Taxonomy (NCBI): domain Eukaryota; kingdom Viridiplantae; phylum Streptophyta; class Magnoliopsida; order Poales; family Poaceae; genus Hordeum; species Hordeum marinum. The sequence continues at coordinate 188,762,925 of CM039677.1, read as the reverse complement.
GCCACAAGCCATTATGGGCTCTGGCTTGGTTGGATAACGTGGTGACCCTGGACAGGCGGTGCTACGAGATGTAGAAGAACGGTAGGAAAGGATGGGCACCGACAGAGTCTTGGGGAAACCCTTTTGAAGACCATGTTTTGGTCATCCGTTTCTCAAACACCATGAAGTGCGAGAAGTCCAACGGAGGCAATCAAATCTTGTGCGGAACGTGTGCAAAACTCTGCAGAGTGCCCAAACCTAATCGATTAGCCGTGTCCATGGTCATGGTCAGTTTGAGCCAAAGGAACTGAAACTATCTAGAACTCTCAACACCATAAATTTTACTGATGTGGGTATTTTAATGTCAACTTGGGTATGAGAATTGGCTGGTGGAACCATCTCATTAATCAACCAACATTGTAGTTATTATGCTTTTGCCCTCTCTTGTTGTAGGAAAATTTTGGCTTTATGCAAAAACTTACTACCCCCACCTGCCATATATGCATATAGACTAGATGATTACTTTACCCCCCTCTCTTGTGACTTTGCCAGCATATTCAAAATGCTGACCTATACGGATGCAATGTATCATGTTGCAGAGTACTTTTCCGACCAGGAGTGAGGATAAGCTCTACGCTCGGTGAGATGCCCTTGGAGTCAAATGGACTCAACTACCTATGGAGCTTCCGCAAGTTTTTTGTTTAGTTTATCTCATGAGTTGGCCTTCAGCCACTTTATTGTAATCCTTATTGTAATAAAGGACTCGATATGAGATTTTCGATTAATTAATGTTGTGTGATTTCCTTTTGATATATACATTGATGTATCGTGTGTCTACCAGCATGATCTTGGGATGGTATAGAAACACCGGAGATTCGACCTTTCAAGTCGGGTCGCTACAATGATTCAAGTTCCTAAATTCTCCTAAAAATACCACCTATTTAATGGTGCCACTTTCATTATTTTACACCACACCTTTGTGTTAGTGTCAAATTTAAATTCAAATTTGAACTATTAAGGGCCACCTTATAAAATCCCTAAAGCATTCATTATATCTCCAAATGGAGTGATTCAAGTTTCCAGGTACTCCAAAATCATCCCCTATTTATGTAGACATGGTGAACTTTTTTACCATGCACCTATTCTATTGGATCTAATAAATGGCCCATTTTCGATTAATTTCATCTTAGGAGAATCCTAGGGAATTCATCCCAAGTCCAAATCCAGTGAAACCACTCCCCACATAATTATAAAACCATACCCTATTTGTTGGGGTCATCCGCTCCTTTTTAGAAAATATTTTCTGTGGACATCTTATAGGATCATCATTTCCTTCATTTCCACCATTCAAAACTCCCCCTTGACCCACATCCAACAAAACCTCCTTCGTTATTTTTCTCATGACCAGAGGTGTCCAAGAAAAATATATTTCTTATTTATAGGGAACTTCATTTCTCTGCTTGTTGTGTTGCTTATTACGGTTGTTTCCGCCGATAGTTGACGAAGTAGGAGAAGTGCTTGGACTTGGACCCAAAGACTTTAAAGACCCCGAAGACTTTGTTGAGCCAGGCAAGCAGCCCTTTGACCATTTTAAGATACCACTTTTATTGCATGTCATATAGCACTTTACTTTCGTTATATTTGACCATGTGGAGTAGTGACCACTTCGGTGGGTTGCTTCCGATACTTTTGCCCTTGACACTTGCATCGTGCATGACCCTACCTCCTTATGAGGGTTATGCGGGTGGGTGTAGACAGGTTGCTTAGTGGGAGCTATGCAAATGGGATGGGATTGTGCATGGTGATGGAAAGAAAAGTATTTTCTAAGATTTCTCAAAAACCCCGTTGGGTGCCACTAATGCTCGAGGGAGAAAATGATGAGTTGGGTCACCACTTGAGGAAGAAGTGGTGTACCGGAGTAAGTGAGTGTGTGTGTTTTCGAAAACGGATTAGATTTAGGATCTGCTAACTGTCCCAACCTTACATGTGCAACCATGATATCCCTTATGGGACGGTGCTCTGTTTATTACTTTGGTGGGTACTAGCAAGGAGCCCGCATTACTAGTGGCGATAGTCGCGTGGTCACTCTCGATATGGGGTCATGCCGGTATGGATGATCATATGTTGTCTTCATAGGCACCAAGCACACCATTGGTCCCTGCATGGATGCTACAAGTGATGTACATCATGTGGGCTGTGTACCAATCGAGTGGACTCTTTGTTTAGTATTGCCAGGAGAAAGGCATTGTTCGGGTGCTTACCTCGGGTATGTTATATACCGCTAATCATGGATGACATGGAAGTTCCCCGAGTCTTGTGGGTAAAGTGTGCAACCTCTGTAGAGTGTAAAACTATTTGAATAGCCGTGTCTGCGGTCATGGACAATTGGAGGTCCTTCTTAAACTACGTCCAGATGTTTTCGCAAACGGCCGTGTGTGTGTTGGTGATAAAGGTGATACTTGAGTTTAGTCGGATGACTTGGCATGATGATTGAACATGAGATGTTCAGGCGGTACTTGAGACAAGTCTAAGGTCTTGATGAAGTGATTGAAAATGTGATGTTCAACCCCTCGCTTATGATGATATCTATAACTTGTTCATATGGATATCTGTCAACTGTTGATGCATGCTTACATAAGTTAGTTGATCATGTCACTACACTTAAAATTAGCTTTCTGCAAAAATACCTACTTAGTGCTATATCATGCTCTGTTAAACCTTGTTCCAACTATGGGTTGCTTGAGAGTACATTCAAAGTACTCATTGGCTTGCCACTGGTTATTTTATTTGCTAGGAATGAAAGATCAGGATATGATGAAGATTACCTTGGTGTGCACGTGCGAGCTAGAATGCTTCCCAGTCAGAATGCTTGTAGGATTAAGGAAGATGGCATGGGTTCACGCTATCATTAAAGATTTCTGCTGCAAGTTTATGAAAACTAGGCCTTAAGGACCATATTCTAGTAAAACAGTATGTAATGGATGTAAGACTCTTGTTACTCAGTTTTTGTGTGTTTAGTGAGCATTGATCTCTGGGATCAATATGCACGTACATTCGGTGATCACGACTTATGAGTCAGGGTCCCCACAGAGATGGTATCAGAGCCATCTTGACTGTAGGAAGCCTTTAGTTAGCATGGACGTTAGTTAGGACGAAACCATTTTTCCAGACCCTTCAAAATCATCTACAAAGCCTCTAATTTTCTTTCCTCTCCTAAAAATTCCAAGGGAAGCAAAGGTTTTTGCCTTAGCACTTCCACCACTTTTCTCTTAGCTCTCCTCGTCTTCTATTCAAAAACGTTGCAAATGATCGCTACTACCCTTGTGCCCCTGACCACGGGGTTCCTTGAAATCCTCGTGGGTAACCTGGAAGGAAGCCACCTTGCCAAACGATTACCGACATATCTTGGACATAACTTGGCGACACTAGACAAGGAGCTACCAACATAAGATACATTCTTGAAGGATGAGGATGTCAATACTTAGATGAGAGGGACACCCTCGACACAACCCCATGATGATGCCACCTTGGCCTTCAACACTATCATGGGTGAGAACCTCGCCATTTGGTCCGCCTCACTATAGTGAGCAGGAAAACGGATCTCATCATCCCCCACTTTTGGTGCCGATGATATCATCAACATGACCGGAAGAATACAATTCTAACATGCCTTGTTAATGTCGTTGCATAAAAGATCACCTACTGGGAATGCTTGACGTCTCAGAAGACATGTAGCCATTGTCACGATCACAAGGACACCAGCAGACCCTGTCAACAACAGCCGTGAAGAATCACCTTCGTCGTCCACTCAACATCCTCGCAGACATTAAGAACTCTTCAGGCGCAATCAGGATCGTTTTGATGAACAACAACCAGAGACATAGCGACACCCGAAGACGACCTAGAAGGCTGAGAGGACTCCTCTCCAAGACACGAAGCAAGCACGACTACTGAGTCCAAGAACCCGTAGGGTAGGATGAGTCGTGTATCACCCATGCGAAGTCGAGTCCGTATGATGGTTTTGATGAACCACGATTTTGTGTTACTTGTTTGTGCTTGTTTGTGCTTTGGTGTAAGTCACACTTTTGCCCTAGGCAATGAGTGCGCGCCTATATCACCTACCTTACCTAGATGTTTGTGTTTGGCCTTTTCGGCACTTGCTTGACTGCACTTGCACTATATCGCCCCCTTGGGCACTCTCCTCTGATACTTTCCCTCTTTCCCCCTCGTCAACTAAAGAGCGGAAAGACAAGATGCACCAAGGATCCACCTCGACAAACAACTGACACCGAACACTTCTACTACAACGTACTCAACCAGACGCAACCCCATAGAGTTATGCTTTTCCCTCAAGATTGGAAAGCCCTCCCTAGCCCAACCTAGACCTCACAAGCTCCCCCAACAAAAGCCTCTAATCACATGCTTAATACATGGATTTTCCAGAGCACTTAATGAGCTTCAATAACCCCTGCTTAGCATTGGGTCCATTGTGGAGCTAGTGATCATAGTGAACAAACATCCTTCATTCTTGTGCTAGCACTAGATCCTTGATGCCTTAGGAAGGATCATTCTAAGGGTATACGATTGTGGACAATGATTTGATTTATCCATAATAGATGTCTTGAGGAAGCAGTTGAGACCCATTGGTGGACTACGAGGCTTAATGTTGGTAGGTGAACTTGGTGGATCAAGGTTGATAAAGTAGCATAATTTACTTTACCCTTGAGTAAATTGGATTTAGTAGGACTATTGTGATCACAAGTGAAATTATTGGTGGATAAATGACTTGAATTTGGAAAGTAATGTTGATAGTGGATTGATGATGTTACAATAGTAACTGGAGTAACTAGTAGGAAATTCTTACTAGATGTAAAACTTGGTTTTAAATAGGTGATTCTAATATGTGCTCATGATCAATCAGACCACATGGTTCGGAGTAAATTGGATTTAGTCTGATGATCTTGATCTTGATACCATGTTCCTCGATGGGAGTAAAATCAGGAATATTGGATTGTTGTTAGAATTGATTGAAGTATCCATATGCACCTAACTTGGAGTTCACTAGGTCCTCGTGATGGGAATTGATGGTTATACTGTGATGAGACAGTTTTTTCTGGAATTTGGGGTTTTAGAAAATTTGGAGGTATATGGGACGTCACCGGTATTATATTTGTAGCAATGATAGGTCATGTAATAGTGGATGGTATTCGTGGATGGATTAATTGGATTCGTAGGAAGGAAACAAGATCTTGGAGTGGTTTATTACGTGTTTCCTTAGCATAGTAATGCAATACCTTAGACCTTGGGTAGGTCAGTAGGACACTTGGATTGGTAGTGTCATGATCAAGTTTAGCGGCTTGTAAATTATCTCGAGGATATTTATATAGGGATATATGTGAGTTAGCTATAGTATACATATGCTATTTTGGTTTAGTCCTTCTCTCAAACTTTGGAGTTCAATAGCATGAGTGATGTTGGAGTTGACTTATATGAGATGCTACCTTCAATGAGATAGGGTGATTTTGTTTGGAGTAATATGCAGTACTATTGGCATCTAATAATTGTGCTCAGGATAAGATGTTAGACGGTCACTCACATCCTAAGCTCCTTGAAACCCAAAGCTTTACCAGACCATGACGCGGTCAGATTATGACCATAGGCCTTGGATTATAAGTCCTTAGACTATGCTTGGTACTCCACCTCGACCACCACCAATCTTGTTCAGAGGGAAGGTAGCCATGAAGATCTCTATTAGGTTGGACCACAAACCCTTGATACTAGCGACCACCTGGGATGAATGCCCGCTCCTCTCACATATCCCATGAGCAATGTGTTTATGTGATACTTCGCGAAATAGGTTGTTGTCCACCGGGATGACTTCCTTATTTAACCAATAAGAGAAGGAACACCTTGGTCCTGTTTGGAGAAGCCCCAGTAACCCCAATTACCATGCCTGTCGAGTATAAGGTTTCACCATTGAAGGAGTTGGAATACTTGAAACACCCTCCCTACTGAAGAAGACTTTCTTGCCCAAGCAAGATGAAGAACCACTACGATTGTGAAGCCAGGACAACGAAGAAGAAGAAGTAAGAGAAGTCAACCACCACTCATCTGCCGGCTACATCAACTAGACTACATCCTGAAGCACCGACGTTCAAGCCGGATGAAGCCCTTGGACATCAAGAGGATTAAAGAGCCCCTTGATTTAAAGTAATCACCTATTAGTTCCCGACTAGGAAGGAACCCATGAGCTCATAACACCCCTCACTCCACCACTTTGATGGTGTACGATGAGCATGACATCCGTACTCCCTTCAAATGCCTAGAATGGAGTAGACAACTTTCATGACTTCGTTATTTTCCCTTTTTAGACAATATAGGGAATAAACCGTGCCTCGGTCATGGTAAGCCACCTGTCAAAGGTAGTTCACCCCACTTGCCAAGCCTCAGACTGTCGGGACTAAATGACTGTTCTATACTTCTGTATAGTGAGCTTATTTAGAACCCCTCAGAAACCTCCCTAGATGGTAGGGCCCGTTTTGACACCAAGTCTCTAAGCTTAGTCTTAGGGATGAGACTCGGCCCCAACCTTTACCATGATGTCTACGTAGAGACAAGTAGAATAGACACTCGAAGACTCGCAAGAAACATGCATCCGTGACGAAGAAGACAAATGACCGACGATGAATGAAGAACGTACCGGGCAACGCTCTCAAGCAGAAGACCTCGACAAGAAGCCTACGCCGACAAACTTCCACATCCTCATTTTGAACACCATGAGGACCAGGAAATCGACCGCTCCAACAAAGTCGATGACTTTCCGTCACCGGAAAATTATGTCAAGACAATGACCCTAACCACGTTAGCAACATTGGACCAGCATGCAGACACATTATCTTGCCCAGTATTCCGTCTTTGCAATACACACGCGAGCCAGAACTTTGCTCGGACCTCGTCCACCAAACCCTTAACCATTAGGCAAGCCTAGCATATCGCAAGAACCCCGTTCACCCTTAGATGAAGCCAACGATGCACTCGAAGACACATCATCAGGCACTTCAAGATCCAGAAGGACAACCACGCTAGTGTAGAAGCAACATGGAACATGAAGACTACCTCACATGTAAATTCCCACACCATTATCTATGCCTAGCATAGGAATCTCGGTGACGAGATTCTTGTAAGGGGGTAGGTCTATCACACCTTGTTTTTTAAATCATGACTAAGTTAACATGACTCAAAAATTAGGGCAATTAAAACTTTTTGAGTGCATTTGAATGCTTGACTTGTGTGTTATTTTGGTTGCTTGTCTGATTGCTGGATGGTGCTCTATAATTCATAAAACATCCTCGTACCCTCGAGAACTCTTTTCCTTCATTCCAAACTTGTCCAATGATCATGCCATGTGAATAGGACTTAAAACTAGTTTTACAAAATATTATTTTGACCAAAAAGCATTTGAAATTTGAAATTAGGTTTTCAAAACCCCCTAATTTGTAATTTGCACTGCAAGTCCCCATATTGGGTGGATCCTCTTTACCCAAATGCTTTATTTGAAACCCACTATATATATATGACTTCCCAAAAACACCAAATATTATTTTTAAAGATTATTTTACTATTTTATGTAAAGGCTTTTTATTAAGGCTAGAAATGGTCTTTTATAGGGAAAAAATATTTAAATGCATTAAAAATATTTGAGAAAATTTAGGAAAACCCAATGGACATTTATTGTCCATATATAAGAATTTCAACACATGGTCATGTTAAAAATATAGGACCAAACCCTTCAAAACCATTTCTGCCTATTCCCAGCATTTGGAATATTTCTATAAGAAATGTTCTCAATTAAATCCTAGGAAATTCCAGAAGGTCACATATGTCCTGTGTGATGATCTAGCCAAGTTTCATCTCAATCCCAATAGTTTTGGTTCACAAAATTATTCCAAACCCCCTTCTGTCCAGAACCAAATTTGAACAACTTTACATTGTGAAGTTTCGACTTTTGATCTCAAAACTTGTGGACATGTTCTAATCCCCAAATAATGATGTTACACCATGTGGTGCGTCAAGGGGAGAAGATACACTTGTCCAAATCCCCTCAAACCCATTTCTGTTGATATCAAGAATTTGGTAATATTACATTGCCAAGTTTCCCCATTGGTCCTCAAACTTTTTGTGCATGTTATAGTCCCTAAAATATGCCACCACATCAAGTGGTGCATCAGGTAGGATAGTTTTTCTTAGCTAGATCTAAGAAACTCAATTTCTGCCAATTTCTAGGGTTTGAAACTTTTACATTGGCCACTTTCTCTAAATGTGGTCAAAACTTGTGATCAAGCTCATTTATACCTATTTCTCAATCCTGTTAGCTCTTGTGTCTATCACAACAACTTAGCTGGCCCAAAACAACATCAAACACCTTTTGGTAGAAAACCAAACCTGATGTTTTCACCCCTTCCCTTGCCCTCCTTGGGCCAAAATTTTACCACGGCTCCTAGGTGATCTATTTTACCTTCAGTAAGCTTGGCATGGCCACAACCGAATTATTGGCATGGTAAAAACCCCATTTGCCACCGTTGGACAGCAAGGTTTCACCTCTCTCACCATTTCCTCTCTAATCTACTGAACCCCCAGAGCATCCATGGCCACGTAGACCTTGTTTATTCCACCTAGATACCCTAGACACTAGAGGACATGCCAAAGGGCCGCAGATAACGCCATGGCATGCAGAGCTTGCGCTCTGGAGCATGCTATAGTGCATCCACGGACAATAGCTTGCCAATCATAGGCACCCGATTGCCTTGGGCGTTTGGGTCGTGTCACCCGAGGTATCCTCAACGTCCTCAGCATGTCGAACGGTCGGCACCCTCCTCCCTTGCCCTCCTCTGGGACCGACAGAGCTCGCCCGAGACCCATCCGAGAGCTCGTACCATGGTGGACCTCGGCTCGGCCATATAAGGCCTCCCCCATGCCCCTCTCGAGCTCTCTCACTTCCCCTCTCTCCCGTGGACCACCTGGACCGGTCCCTTCCTTCTCCCATGCCCTTCTTCCTTCTGCCTGCTACAGCCAATGCCGCCTCGGCCCCGCTCAAATTCCAGCGGCCTGGGTTTCCCCTTGCTCCCTAGCCACGCCCATGCACTCTCCTCGTCCCAGCCAAGCCCCCCGACACCTCCATCTTCTCCTCTCCGCGACAGTGGTGTTGTGCCCACCTTGGGAGATGGCCTCTTCTTCCATGGTGGAAGTCGTGCTCACCCAGCACTCCTAGCAGGAACGGACCCCCCAGGTGGGTGTAGGCCTCTCCCCTGGGCTAGCTGGCAGTCGGAGCTTGGCCGGAGGTGGTCCGAGACGCTGGGACGGCACCGGCGGGCACTCTGCCTTGCCTCCTCTCTCGCACCTGCTCAAGCGGGAGGGAGAAGAGGGTGCGACAGGTGGGCCCCCTATTAGTGGGACAACGGCCGGGGCCCACAGTTTAAGTGGAGACGTCTCACATGAGTTATGCCTTCGTCTAGGGAAAGCGCACTCCCCTAGTGCGCATTCGACGTCACCTAAACCGCCCTACGTGGGTGAACAGATGGGCCGGCCCAGTGTCCATTCTGCGCCCTGAGCGCCATTTAATCCTTGGGTAATTTTCATAATTTTCGTCCCTTTTTCTTTTTCTCATAAGACTCATAAATCCATAGAAAAATCATTTTAAGCCCAAATTTGGTAATTCAAACTCCTACATATTCCTAAAATCATGACCTAATCGAAAATGTGGTTTACACATTTTTTTTCTCAAACTGTTCTGTAGGGTTTAAATTCAAATTTGAATTTGAACTAACGAATGCCCCACTTGTAAATTCCTAGGGGATTCAAATCAACTTCAAATGGAATGATTCAAGTTCCTAGATGTCTATAAAATTGTACCCGATTTATCTAGGCACGGTTAACATATTTCCCATGCCCCTTTTCTGCTTGACCTATTAAATGCTCCCTTTTCCTATTTATTTCCTCTTAGGAAATTCATAGGAAAATCATCACTACTCCAAACCCAGTGAAACCACTTCCTAAATGTTTCTAAAATCATGCCCTATTTGTTGGGACCATCCACTCCTTTTTACAAAAATGTTTTCCCTGGACACCTAATAAGATCATTATTTCCTTCATTTCCACTATTCAAGACTTTCCCTTGACCCACATCCACCAAAACCTTGGTTATTCTTATTATGACCAGAGATGTCCAATAAAAATAAAACTCCTATTTATAGAGCACTTTTATTTTCTGCTTGTTGTGTTGCTTATTGCAGTTGATTCCGGTGATAGTTGACGATGTAGATGAAGTGCTCAGAGTGGATGAGAAGCATGTGAAGACCTTGAAGATTTTGCAAAGCCAGGCAAGCAGCCCTTTGACCATGACTATGAAAACTTTTATTGCATGGAATATAGCACTTTATTTTGTTGTATTGATCCTGATGACGTGGTACTCCCCTTCGGTGGGATGCCTCCGATACTTTCTTGACACTTGCATAGTGCATGAACCTACCTCCTTATGAGGGTTATGCGGGTGGGAGTAGTTAGGATGCTAGTAGTTGCTATGCAAGTGGGATGGGAATATGCATAGTGATGGAAACATAGTGTTTTCAATGACTTCTCAAAAACTCCGTCGGGTGCTGCTAATGCCCGAGGGGGATGATGTTGAGTTGGGTAACCACTTGAGAAAGAAGTGGTGTACCAGAGCAAGTGCGTGTGTGTGGTTTCAAAAACGGGTTTGTGTAAGTTGCGACCGTTACTCCAACCTTTCATGGACAACCACTCTACCCCTATATGGGAAGGGGCTTTGTTGATTACTTTGGTGGATAATAGCATGGAGCCCGCATTACTAGTGGCGGGAGTGGCGTGGTGACTCTCCATACGGGATCATGCCAGTATCAACAATCATGCATTGTCTTCACAGGCACCGGGCACACCGTTGGTCCCTATATGGATGCTACTGTGATGTACATCATGTGGGCTAGGTAACAATCGAGTGGGCTTGTTTAGTATCGCGGGTATGTTACCTCGGGTATGTTATATACCGCGAGTCGTGGATGACATGAAAGTTCCCCGAGTCTTGTGGGTAAAGTCAGCAACCTCTGCAGAGTGTAAAACTATTCAAATAGCCATTTCAACGGTCAAGGACAGTTGGATGACCACTCTTGTGCTACGTCCATGGTTTCTAAACGTGATGTGTGTGTGTGTGGATGATACAAAGATGAAACTAGAGATAAGTCAGATGACTTCATGACATGAGTGAACATGAGATGTTCACCCCCCTATTTACAATGATATTTGTAACTTGTTCATATGGATATCTCCCAACTGTTGATGCATGCTTACATAAGTTAGATGATCATGTCACTGCACTCAAAATTAGCTTTTTGCAAAATTACCTACTTAGTGCTATATCATGCTCTATCGAACCTTCTTCCAAAAATGGGTTGCTTGCGAGTACATTCAAAGTACTCATTGGCTTGCCACTGGTTATTTTATTGGTTAGGCATGAAAGATCAGGTTATGATGAAGATTACCATGGTGACGTACATACGAGCTAGGACGCTTCCAGTCAGAATGCTTGTAGGGTTAAGGCAGATGGCATAGGTTCACACTATCATTGAATATTTCCGCTGCACTCATATGAAGACTTGGCCTTAAAGGCCATATTTGAGTAAACCGGTATGTAATGTATGTAAGACTCTTGTTATTCAGTTTCTACGTGTTCAATGAGCATTGATCTCTGGGATCACTGTGCACGTACATTTGGTGATCACGATTTATGAGTCGGGGTTCCCACAGACACTTTTGGGCAGAAGCCATGGAAACAACATGTCATGCCACAAACCGACTTTACTTGCACAAGCTTGTTCGTAAAACGGCATACGAGCTTCTCACTGGTAACAAACCCCAAGTTGGATACTTTTGGGTATTCGGCTCTAAGTGTTACATTCTTGAGAAGCATCGCTGTGCTAAATTTGCGCCCAAATGTCATGAAAGTTTCCTACTTGGTTATGGATCGAACTCTCACACCTACCGTGTCTACAACAACTTCACTTTAAAAGATGAAGAGAGAGTAGATGTGAAGTTTGATGAATCGAATGGTTCGCAAGTCGAACAATTGCCAAATGATGTAGGTGATAAAGATCGTTTGAAAGCTATACGAGATTTGCCCATTGGCAAGATTCGTCCCATGGAGGTGAAGGAAAGCACTTCGTAAACCCAAGTGGAAGCTCCTACATTGGATCAAGGCTACCGACAATACAACATGGAAGCATCCACAAGTGGTACATGACAAGATGAAGAGGAGGAGGAAGTACATCATTAAGATGCACCACAACCTCCTTCACCACCACCTCAAGGAGATGACCTTGTCGACAACAAAGGAGATGAAGGATATGATGATGAAGAAGAAACTCCTTCAACCAACAAGCCAAAGCTACCCTGAGTTAGAGAAAAGGTGACCAAGAACCATACCCTAAACCAAATCTTTGGTGACATACAAATAGGGAGGATCACTCGCTCTAAAACTCGCTTGGCTAACTTTTGTCATCATTATTCTTTCATCTCTAGCATTGAACCCCTGAAGGTTGAACAAGCTCTTGAAGACGCAGATTAGGTGAACGCTATGCATGAAGAGCTTCACAACTTCGAGAGGAACAAAGTGTGGACACACATGGAGAAGCCCAAGGACGAAAAAAACATTATCCTTCAGGAAATGGGTATTTTGGAACAAGCAAGATGAAGATGGTCAAGTTGTTCATAACAAGGCTCGCCTCGTAGCCCAAGGATATACGCAAGTCGAAGGTATGGACTACGGTGAGACTTACGCCCCCGTTGCTAGACTAGAAGCTATTCGAATCCTTCTCGCATATGCTAATCACCATGGTATCATGCTGTACCGAATGGATATTAAAAGTGCATTTTTAAATGGTGAGATTGAAGAAGAAGTCTATGTTAAGCAACCACCTTGTTTTGTAAATCCTAAGAAACCTGACCACGTTTACAAACATCACAAAGCGTTATATGGTCTTAAGCAAGCTCCCCGTGCTTGGTATAAATGCCTAACGAAGTTTCTTATATTAAAAGGATTTGACATAGGTAAAATTGACGCACCCTTATTCACAAAGAGTGTTAATGGTGAACTATTTTGTGTGCCAAATTTATGTGGATGATATCATCTTCGGATCTACTAACCCACAATTTAGCGAGAAGTTTGGAAGGTTGATGTCAGAGAGGTATGAGATGTCTATGATGTGTGAGCTGAAATTCTTTCTTGGTATACAAATCAAGCAAATGAGAGAATGTACATTCATCTCTCAAAGTAAGTACACCAAGGACTTAATCAAAAAGTTCAACATGCAAGAGTGCAAAGGTATGAAAACTCCCATGCCCACTAGCGGACATAATGATCTCACTAAGGAGGGTGAACCGGTTGATCAAAAGGTTTATCGATCAATGATTGGTTCATTTCTATATCTATGTTTCTCCTGTCCAGATATTATTCTTACTGTTTGCATGTGTGCTAGATATCAAGTTGCACCTAAATAATGTCAACTTAAGGCTGCGAAACGCATTGTGAGATACTTGATACATACACCAAACTTTGGAGTTTGGTATCCCAAGGGATCTTCTTTTAATCTTGTTGGCTACTCCGACTTGGACTATGCCTATGACAAGGTTGATAGAAAATCCTCCTCGGGTACATGCCAATTTCTTGGGAGATCTCTTGTGTCTTGGTCCTCCAAGAAACAAAACTCGGTATCTCTATCTACTGTCGAAGCTGAATATATTTTTGTTGGATCATGTTGTGCGCAATTATTATGGATGACACAAACACTTGAAGGTTGTGGAATCAATGCTAAAAATGTGCCATTACTTTGTGACAATGTAAGTTCTATTAAGATTGGTCATAATCATGTGCAAAATTCTTGAACGAAACATATTCAAGTTCGACATCATTTCATTCATGATCATGTTGCCAAAGGAGATATTAATCTTAAGCATGTTCGTACTAACAAGCAATTGGCCGATATCTTTACTAAGCCACTTGATGAAAAAGTGTTTTGTCATTTGAGGAGTGAGTTGAACATCATTGATGCTTCAAACTTGATCTAAGCTCACTCGGATGCATGCAAGGGGATGAGATTCATTGTCTACTCCATGCTATTACCATGAATATCATATATCTTGGAACTCTATGCTCCGTTGTCTTGCATCTAACCCTTTTGTAGGTACATGGAATAACAACACTCCACAAGATTGCCATCAACTCAAATCTTAAGCAATCTTTTCATGACCAAGTATCCGCAACCTTGCTTTGATGATGGAAGGAGGAAGACAACAAAATATATCCTTTACATATACCCCTCAATTGCTAAATCTCAATTGGTATCATGTCATTTGGATATATCATGTTCCTCCTTACGTGACTAACCCATTTAGGTGAAAAGCGACTGAAAACAACAAGGATTGCTCCCAACTCAAGGTGACCTTAATCAACTTCGAAAATCCTCATCAAGTTCACCTACAAGCTACTTCATCAACATCTCTTAAAGGTATATTCTCATATCCTTGATTCATAAAATATCCTCCTACCCTTAAGAACCCTTTTTACTTGATCCCAAATCTTGTCCAATGAACATGCCATGTGAATAGGACTTCAAAATATTTTTATGATATTTTATTTTGGCCAAAATGGATTTATTTGAATTAGGTTTTCCAAAAATCCTGAATTAAGGTTTGTACTACAGTCCTCAAATTGGGTGGATTCTTTTTCCCCAAATGCTTGATTTGAAACCCACTATATATAAGACTTCGCAAAACCAGCAAATATAAATTTTAAAGATTATTTTACTATTTTATTTAAAGGGTTTTTCTTAAGGCCAGAAATGGTCTTTTATACGGAAAAATTATTTCAATGATTTAAACATATTTGAGAAAATTTAGGAAAACTCACTCGAGATATATTGTCCATATATAAGAGTTCCAACACATGGTCATGTTCAAAATATTGGACAAAACCCTTCAAAACCAATTATGCCTATTTGAAGCATTTGAAATATATCTATAATAAATATTCTCAAATAAGTCCAAGAAAATTCTAGAATGTCACACAAGATATATGTGACCATATTGCCAAGTTTCATCTCAATCCCAATTGTTCTGGTCCACCAAAATATCAGTAAATCCTCTCTGTCCAGATCCAAATTTGAGCAACTCTACATTGTCAACTGTTCCCTATTGTTCCCAAAGTTTGTGGACATGTTCTAATTTTCTAATAATGAATCCACACCGAGTGATGCATCAAGGAGAACAAATCCACTTGTCCAAATTCCCCCAAACCATTTTGTGCTGATTTCAAGAATTGTAAATTCTTGCATTATAAAGTTTCCCTATTTGGTCCCAAACTTTTTGGGCATGTTATAATCCCTAGATTATCCCACCACATTAAGTGGTGCATCAATGATAATGGATTAGCATAGCTAGATCTAAGAAAGTCCATTCCTGCCCATTTCAAGGGTTTATCATCTCTACATTGGAAACTTTCTCTAAAGGAGCTAAAAATTGGTGATCAAGCTTACTTATTCCCATAATTTGATCTTGTCTAGTTTCAAAACCAATGGAGCACCAGAGATGAACCAAGCAGTGATCAAACACCTTCTGGTGGAATCCAAAGTCCAATAATTGAGCCCCCAAATGATTTCTCCTTGGCCTCCAATTTTTACCACAACTTCACCAAGACCCAAAGCATCTCCAGTAGCAACCCCAAAGGCTAGATCCATGATTGAGGGGGTGAAAACCCCACTTGCACTCCCTGGACAGCCCTTTTATCCCTCTCTCTCTCAGCCTCTTCTCTCTCCTGGCCAGCACCCAAAGCATCCAATGTGCCTTCCCTGTATCTTACTCCCTCATGCAGCTTTTGGTCACAAGTGGACATGCTAGAGCGCATCACGACACACCCATGCCGGCCAAAAGCATGCTCTAGAGCACATGGGAGAGCATCCGAGTGGTGACCTCGCGTCCTTTGGCCACCTCGGACCTCCCCGTGCGCCAGTCGAGGTCCTTGACATCCAAGACACTCCGTGGCCCTGTCCCCTCCTCTCTCTCCCTTTGCCGGCCTCCGCTCGCATTCAAAACGGCTGCCCAAGCGCACCAATGGGCGCGCTCGCATTTGCGACGCGTCCGTGCTTCCTCGCTCCCTCTCTTTCCTTCACTGACCTGACACCAAGTCCACGAGGGCCATAGACATGTCCCAGAGGTCCCCTAAGCACGCCTGGGATGGCCATGACCTCACCGGACCTTAGTCCACGGTGCGCGAGCGTAGCTGCTACTTAAGGCCTTCCCCGAGTCCCCTCTCGCCTCTTTCGCTCCTCCCCTCTCCCGCCGGCCCCCTGGACCAGTTCCCTCCTTCTCCTATGCCCTCCTCCAACCTCCATGACAGGAGCCCCCTCGCCGGCCTCCGCTCGAATTCAGCCACGGTGGCCTCCCCTAACCCCTTTGTTTCCCATTGGAGCTCCTCCTGCATCACCAAGAGCCTCCCCTCCACTACATTCCATCCCTCCCGTGGCGAGGGCGTTGTGCCCAATGCCGCCGACGGCCACCTCGGCCACGACCGACATCGCAGTCAAACCCGACCGCCCCAGGGCCCGAGGACGGTCCAGGCGGATGCGGCTGACCGCCCCGAGCGCCCCAGTAGTTGGACTGCCGTCGGAGACGGCCGGTATCGCTGGGGGCAAGTGCTGAAGCCGCTCGGCTCTACCTCCCATGCTCCTCCTCTACTCGAGCGAGAGGTCCTGACAGGTGGGGTCCACCTGTCGGCGACCTATCCGGTTGGGCCCGCCAGTTTAAGTGGAGGCGGGTTGCCGGCGGCTGCCTCCCTACTAGGAAGGTGTATTCCCCATAATACGCCTTCGAGGTGGCTCCTGCGCGCGGCTGGCCGAGCCACTGGGCCGACCCAATCTCTATCCTGCACGCAGTGTGTGTCGTAGCCCAGTTGGGTGAGGATTTCTCTTTCCTTTTTCATTAACTGTGAAATTCAAATATTCATAGAAAATTCATTTGGACTCCAAATTGGATGATTCAAGTTCCTCAATTCTCTTAAAAATACCACCTATTAATGGTACCACTTTCATTATTATACACAACACCTTTGTGTTAGTCTCAAATTTAAATTCGAATTTGAACTATTAAGGGCCACCTTATAAAATACCTAGAGCATTCATTATAGATCCAACTGGAGTGATTCAAGTTTCCAGGTACTCCAAACATCATCCCTTAATTATGTAGCCATGGTGAACATTTTTACCATGCACCTATTCTATTGGATTTAATAAATGGCCTATTTTCCATTAATTTCATCTTAGGAAAATCCTAGGGAATTCATCCCAACTCCAAATCCAGTGAAACCACTCCCCACATGATTTAAAACCATGCCTATTTGTTGGGCTATCCACTCCTTTTTACAAAATATTTTCTGTGGACATCTTATAGGATCATCATTTCCTTCAGTTCCACCATTAAAAACTCCCCCTTGACCAACATCCAACAAAACCTCCTTGGTTATTTTTCTCATGACCAAGGTGTCCAAGAAAAATATATTTCCTATTTATAGGGCACTGCATTTCTCTGCTTTTTGTGTTTCTTATTACGATTGTTTCCAGCAATAGTTGACGAAGTAGAAGAAGTGCTCAGAGTTGGACCCAAAGA
Organism: Hordeum marinum; assembly: GCA_022496015.1. NCBI lineage: Eukaryota > Viridiplantae > Streptophyta > Magnoliopsida > Poales > Poaceae > Hordeum > Hordeum marinum. The sequence continues at coordinate 188,745,225 of CM039677.1, read as the reverse complement.
CTTTGAAGACCCCGAAGACTTTGGTGAGCCAGGCAAGCAGCCCTTTGACCATGTTAAGAAACCACTTTTATTGCATGTCATATAGCACTGTACTTTCGTTATATTTGACCACGTGGAGTAGTGACGACTTCGGTCGGTTGCTTCCGATACTTTTTTCGTTGACACTTGCATAGTGCATGCCCTACCTCCTTATGAGGGTTATGCGGGTGGGTGTAGATAGTTTGCTTAGTGGGAGATACACAAATGGGATGGGATGATGCATGGTGATAGAAACAAAAGTATTTTCGAAGACTTTTCGAAAACCCCGCCAGGTGCCACTAATGCCCGAAGGAGATGATAATGAGTTGGGTAACCACTTGAGGAAGAAGTGTTGTACCGGAGCAAGTAAGTGTGTGTGTTTTCGAAAATGGATTAGATTTAAGGTCTGCTGACCGTCCCAGTCTTACATGCACAACCACGATACCCCTTATGGGACAGGGCTCTGTTGATTACTTTGGTGGGTACTAGCAAGGAGCTCGCATTAGTACTGGAAAGAGTGGCGTGGTCATTGTCGATATGGGGTCGTGCCGGTATGGACGATCATGCGCTGTCTTCACAGGCACCGGGCACACCGTTGGTCCCTGCATGGATGCTACGAGTGATGTACATCATGTGGGGTGTGTACCAATCGAGTGGACTCTTTGTTTAGTATCGCCAAGGGAAATGCACAGTTCGGGTGCTTACCTCGGGTATGTTATATACCGCGAGTCGTCTATGACACGGAAGTTCCCCGAGTCTTGTGGGTAAAGTGTTCAACCTCTGCAGAGTGTAAAACATTTCGAATAGCCGTGTCCGCGGTCATGGACAATTAGAGGTCCTTCTTAAGCTACTTCCAGATGTTTTCGCAAAATGGCATGTGTGAGTTGGTGATAAAGGTGATACTTGAGTTGAGTCGGATAACTTGGCATGATGATTAAACATGAGATGTTCAGGCGGTAGTTCAAACAAGTCTAAGGACTTGATGAAATGATTGAACATGTGATGTTTAACCCCTTGCTTATGATGATATCTGTAACTTGTTCATATGGATATCTGGCAACTGTTGAAGCATGCTTACATAAGTTAGTTGATCATGTCACTGCACTCAAAATTAGCTTTCTGCAAAATTACCTACTTGGTGCTATATCATGCTCTATTGAACCTTGATCCAACTATGGGTTGCTTGCGAGTACATTCAAAGTACTCATTGGCTTGCCACTGGTTATTTTATTGGCCAGGCATGAAAGATCAAGGTATGATGAAGATTACCTTGGTGACGCACGTGCAAGCTAGGACACTTCCCAGTCAGAATGCCTATATGGTTAAGACAGATGGCGTGGGTTCACGCTATCATTTAAGATTTTTGCTATAAGTTTATGAAGAGTAAGCCTTAAGGGCCATATTTGAGTAAAATGGTATTTAATGGATGTAAGACTCTTGTTACTTAGTTTCTGTGTGTTTAGTGAGCATTGATCTCTGGGATCACTGTGCACGTACATTCGGTGATCACGACTTATGAGTCGGGGTCCCCAAAATAATTCCCTCTTATCAAGGGATATTTTATAAGGAACACTCCCAAGCCGTTAGCGCGGAATGCCGAAGCCAATGGCCGATTAAGACAAATTTTACAACACACATGGAGCAACTTTTTGATTATCAGGTCATAGTTACATAAGATCATACATCTAGCCGCTGATCGAGATTGTACATTAAGTCATCCAGGGCACAATCTTCCTGCGAGAGACGAGCGGCTGACATCACTTGGTCGTACACCAAAGGAAGTGGCACTTCTTGCCCATCAGGCCCTGGTGGCCCAACCCGAGCCATATGCTCGGGATTAAGGCCAATATACCGCGTTGTGATCATTGCCCATGCCTCTCGTGCTCCCTCCCGGCAGGTCGATGTCTTCCATAACTCGAACCGACTCCAGGCTCCCTTGAACCAATCACCCAGTTCTGCCATCCCCTCTGGAAGTTGCTCGACATGACATAGCGCTTTTATCATGATCCTCATAGCATTCCGAGCCTGCTCATGAACGGCGGACAGTTCCTTCAGAAGGCTTCCTCGGTAGGATCGGTCTCTTGTTCACACCGCACGGTTAGGAGACCTATACATGAGACAAGGCATGTCCATTACGCTTCATGTATGAGAAGTGTCCTTAAATGTTATACTCACACTTACCAAACATGCCCCTCTGTAATTTTGGGCTCTCTTCTTAGGCTTGGGCCAATTAAGTCTTTAAACTCTCAATTTATTCGGCCTGCTGCTTGTTTTTTCCGCCTGGAGGCGTTTCTTCTCCTCAAGGTTTTGTTGCAACAAAAGGCAGCCGGCCTCGTGCGGGGACTCAGCGTATCTGTGAGGTTCTTGGGCTGCATCTAAATCCTTTTGCAGTTGTCCTATAGACTCAGCTACTAAAAAGTACCCTCGCATAATCACGATATTATATACTTAGATCGGAAGAATGGATATACTAACCATGCGCCTCCCGGGTGAAATTATTTACTTGTTCTAGCTCGGCCTTCACGTCTTCCATCTGTGTTCGGATCGCCTCGAAATACATGGCTAATTCTCGTTCTGCTGCCTCGAGGCCTATATCATCAAAATGTTATGTGGATCCTTGACTCGGTCATCCCATCCAATTCAAGGGTCGGGGGCTAGTGGGTCTACATGTGTGTCTGGATTCATAAAACCAATCACTCACCTTCAGGCTAGATGATATCAGCTTCACTGCTTCCCCAAACCCATCTCGTGTAGCTTCGATATGCGCGTCTGCCGAACATAGAGCGTTAAACTCTTGTTCGGAGAACGCCGGGTGGCATAGTGCTTCTCACCGTTGCCTGTGATTCATCACACTCTCCACCTCGGATTTGGTGACCGATACCATGTCACTGGAATCTTTGGGGACCGGATTAACCACAGGGGCCTTCGTGCCGGTTTCAGCATGAGCAGAAGATCTTGTCTAATGGGTATGGCTAGGCACCTCGGCAGTATTCTCGACAGAAGACGGTTGTACTTGCTTCTTGAATATTTTGGCATAAGATCCTTTGTGAAATCTCAGAGATCATGATAACAATAGATTAAGTGACCGAGCAAAGTACATCTTGGTTGAATGAGTTGTCGAAGGTGTCCCCACGGTCGGTTCACTTGAAGGATTCCTGTTGGTGTCCGGTCCGGGAATTGCTTCCGTAGCCAACGTTTGTTGCGCTGACCGACAATGCTTGGGAGCTAAGGTTGGTGCATCTGGGTCGATGGAGGGCGCTTGTCTTCTACGAGAATTTTTTTTCTTCTTGTCTGTAATAGGGAGGGGAGTAATCCAGGATGGTCGACTATGATAGCCACCTTGGAGCGATCGAGGCTCTCATGGTAAAAGACCCCATCTTCAAACATGATTGACAACTTCAGATCATCATGGAATCTCGGATCATCATCATAGGCATAGTTCTCTGGTTGGGGAGCCAGACAGTTGACTGTCTCGACACAGCTCCTTCATTCCTGTTCACACAGATTAAAAGCTCCAGTCAAGAAGGGGGCAAATGGATGGCCCGAACTTAGGTCATAAGATCGAAAGGCTTACCCATTCAATGGGGTTGTATCTTGAGTAGCCCTCCTTAATCGGCAACCGAATAAAGTCTTCCTTTTCCCCTTTGTAAAGGTCAGCAAGTGCGGCCGCCAATGTCACTTGGTTGGCAGGGCCCAGTCATCGGGAGCGAGTGGTGTCACTTTTCCCATTGTAAACGCCACAGAGGGTGTATTATTTGTTGGAGAGGTTGAACGCATCAGGTGATAGCGGCGTCCATTACATCAAACATGGTCAGCTTGTGATGAGCCAATATCCTTACATGGGCATCCAAGAGTTGCACTTCTGCACTGTCCTCTTGGGATGAACTCTTCGGTCGCCAGTTGTACCTTTTCTTCGAAGGGGTGTGAGAGTAGTCAGGCAAACCCCTCTGAGCTAGATCGAATAGGGGAACACTACTAGGAGAAAGCCTACTAGTAGCGCTTGAAATACCTATAGCAGTAGCGCTAGGTCTAGCGCTACTGGTAACGTGTTACAGCTAAATTGTAGCAGTAGCGCTAGTTGGTCCAGCGCTACGCCTAAGTATGGTTACCAGTAGCACTGCGCTGACCAGCACTACTGATAACTATCTATAGCGCTGCGTAAAGGGAAGCGCTACTGCTAATCCAGCGCTGCTACTAGATGATTTCCAGCGCTGTTGCTACTATTCCTGCTTTCACAGATTCATACCCCCTCTATGTATTTGTGATGTATTTGTACATGCTCTATAGAGTAGTTTCATTAGATCAAAATAAACATGCAATATTCTCATCATATCATACACATACAGTAGTCTCTTCATACCACCACCATCATCATTCAACACAAATATCATCACCTCTCGAAAATAGCGATACACAAGTCATGTCATGTCTTGAATAAGTACAACTCCATGGTCATGGCACACACACAAGTTTCATCATCTCAATGTAAACCATGATGTAGAAGAGATGAGCGATCAACATGAGCAATACCATGGTTTAATTACATCACATAGTTTCGTCTGGACACTAGTGACACATATATTGTCAACGACAATTACTCCTCCATGTCGGCGGTCCAATCTTCATAGTCAGGGAGGAAGCACCCGAGCTTCTTGAAAGGCTTTAGGTCCAGACACTGAGCGATTAGCAGTGCTCGGACATCATCCCATGTGATTGGACCATGGTAGAAGATCCCTATTGGTTCGAGGACCTGCTTCATGATCACTTGGGCAAGTTCACACTATACGTGATAAAACTCAGCTCGGATTCGATCATCCGTTGTATTTCCTATGCATGGGGCCTAGTTGATAATTTTGGCATCATTGGTAGTAGCTGACATGCTGAAATCGAGCACGTGATGCATGAGGTAGAATACATCAGCCTTACTGGTGTGCGGTTGCTGGATGCAGCAAAAGTCGGTCTTGCGAAGTAATGATAAACACTTACACAAGGATATGCGCTAATGACTTACATGGGATGATAAGGCAGGAGAATCGCTTCCTTGTCCTTATTAGCAACCAAGAATCCACCAATGTACTTGCTCGCATAGTGATGGTGCTCTTTCCAGACATCAAAGAAGCTCTCGTGCATATGGTATGGGTCCTCGACGCAGATATGTTTTATGTTCTCGATCCTGATGATGTAGTTGCGATACAACGCATACATGTGGATGAACTGCAAATCCAGCTAGGTCATGTGGAACATGTCATAGACATAGTCAAATCGCTGGATGAACTTCTCTGTGGGCCATCCCTCGACGTACAACTTCCCACCTGGCACCTGAGCCGCATAAAGCGGGTATCCTAGCTTTTACGAGATGAGAAGGCTTTTCTCTCTGGCCATCACATCTTCATGGAGTCTCCTTAGATCATTATTCAGTATGTGCTCTAGCGCTTTGCCAGGTAGGATCGGGTCGTCCACGACATGGAAACACTTCACACTTTTGACATGTATTTTGTCTACCACACGGGGCTTTAGAGGCGGCTGGCTGCTTGAAGCAGCCCTGGTGCCTTTAGGGCCTTTTCTATCCAATCTCCTCCTTTGCTTCTTGGCGCCTGTCCATAATGAGTCGGTCGCCATAACTTCCCTAACCATCACCCCTAGTGTCGTCGGCCTAAATAGTGGACGACCCTTGCGTTGTTCTTGCTGGGTAGAGGCAGCATATACAGACGTCTCCAGCGAGGATCGCATGAAGACAGACTTTTTGCATTCCGCCTTAGGAATTTCCGGCTCTAGCAAATCAGGTAGCATCAAGTCATCAACTCCATGCTCATAGCATGAGTCTTTGTCGGCGTGAGCCATCAATCCTCCATCATCATGGAAGGTATTGGAATACTTGTCTGGGTCATCATCATCCTCCTCCATGTCATCATCGGCATTTACTTCTTAGACAACAGGGCGACAGCATCTGGCACTAATGGAGGCTCTCCCTCACGTCGTTCGCTATCACCCTCCATGACAGGTGCAGCTAATTTGGTAGGTGGGGTGGTGTTCATACCTTCTTGAGAAGTTGTCGATGGTCTGATACTGGGCACCTCAACACGAAGAAGAGTCTTCGGCCAAGGCAAGAACCAGCTCTTGCATGCACCAATCCGTTGACGGGTCTCCTCATCATCGACTGGTACTGGAGGAGGCAAATCCTCGAAGCCCGCTAAGACACTGGCCATGTTAACCTTGAAGACGCCATCGGGAATCTCTCGGTTGTGGAACATGCGGTCCTTTGACTTCACGATCATTGCCTTTCCCATGTCCACCTTCTGGCCCTTGATGTCATAAAGTAGGGTTGGCGAGGTATCGTTGGCCTGCAAAGACATGTCTGCGATGTCAAACATCCGAAAGGCAACTAAAACGGAAGACTATAGATATGTTGGTCAAGAGGATATGACGCGTAATTTCCATGCGGCGTCAATCTCAGCCAAAGACGAAGCCCCACTGAGCAGGCCAGAGAGGAAGGATGGGATACTATGAATTGGAGCAGGACCATGTATAGGAGCATGTGCGGTGGCATGAGCAGTTGCTGGTGGTGCGATCTTCACTGAATTGTTCCCGACGTAGCTGGGAAGTGGAAAGTCCGTTGGCCCTTTGTCTGGATTTTTCTTCGTCCATTAAAAAATGCCGGAAGCAAGCTGGAAATGGAAGATGTGAAGTCACCCGTGACGCCAGCTACCTCTGCACTAACCCATGCAGCGACTATCTGTTCCAACTCTGCTTTGGTGTCAGCTTTGGACTTATAGACCGCAAGCGCGACCTTCTGGTCAATGGTCTGTTGAGCAAGCAACTGTCTCTTCCTTCTTTCCTCTGGGTCCTCATGGTAGCACGTCTTCCACGAGGCGCCATCTCCGATGCTATGCACACGTCTATAGTATGGCAGTTTGTCCTCCGGGACCTTTTTTAGTATTTTCAGGGCCCAGTTGAATTGGGTGTCCCACTTGGGCCTCATCGACGACTGTCACGACTCATCACTTTCGGCTGCCTTTTGTTGTTGCTCTTTTTGCAAAAGGAACATTGATGGTTTACTAATAATGTGACAATACTTGTAGTCAAATTGATTGGAAGCTAATATGATAATGTGGTAATATAACAATTACCAGAAGTCTCATGAACTCCCTCATGTTCGGGTCCGTATAAAAGATCTTCTTGACGCGGTCCCACTTGTACCGGGCTCTGATCCAATAACGCTCCAGCGGGTCGGTGAACTCCGCCAAGGGGTCTAGGATTCCGTGACATTCATGTTTGGCATCCTCCTTGGCCCATACATGCCTCTTCCCCTTGTAACCATGACTTTCGAGGCGGTGGGGAGGCGTGTTCCTGGCCTGGAGCGCATTCATTTGCTCTGACTTTTTCTTGGTTTCATGTTTAGCACAAGTCTCCTTTAATTTTTCAAAGTCCTCTGCCGTAAGTGTCAGATTGCCAGCATGAATCTTGGACCACGGTTCATTCATATCGTTGGTGAACATCACCATCGCTTCGTTGTTTATTTTTGTCATGGCGTCATCGGCCCAGAGTTCTTTCATTTCTGTGCGACCGAGGAATAGGAACCTATTGTGCAACTTCTTTAGGAGCATGTGCTCCATATGTGCTATCTTCTTCAACTTCTCGCTATTGACGTTGGCGGTTTCCCTCAGGATGCATCCAAGTTGATTGCCCCAGCACGAGCGCGCTTCCTCCAGCGCCATTGGCTCTAATTTCTTAGGGTGAATTTCCATGACCACAATTTGTCTGATGTCGAGCTCGTTTGGTTTTCGTGTCCTCTTCTGCTTTGGTGCTTTATCGTCTATGACAGTATCGTTACTGGTCTCGGGGGTGGTGTCGGTGCCGGTGCCAGTGCTGGTGCCGGTGTCATGGTTGGTGCTATGATACGTCTCCAACGTATCTATAATTTTTAATGATGGCATGCTATTATATTATCTGTTTTGGATGTTTTATATGCATTAATATGATATTTTATATTATTTTTGGGACTAACCAATTAATCTAGAGCCAAGTGCTAGTTTCTGCTTTTTCCTTGTTTTTTAGTTTTGCAAATATGAAATATTAAATGGAGTCCAAACGGAATAAAACCTTCAGAAGGATTTTTTTCTAGAAGGAAACAAGTCATCCAAGCTTGGAGTGCATGTTAGAGGAGGTGCCAAGGCGCCACAAGCCTGCTAGGCTCGGGCCCCCCTGGCCGCGCCTAGCAGGCTTGTCGCCTCCTGACAGGTCTTCTAACCCTAATTCTTGGCCTATAAATACCCAAACATTCCCCCAACATTACAAAGAGCCAAGCAAATACTTTTGTGCCACCGAAAGCCTCCGTTCCTGAGAGATCCAATCTTGGAGCCTTTTCTGGTAATATGTCGGAGGGGGTTTCGATCACGGAGGTCATCTACATCAACTCCATTGCCCCTCCGATGATGCGTGAGTAGTCCACCACAGACCTACGGGTCCATAGCTAGTAGCTAGATGGCTTCTTCTCTCTCTTTGACCTTCAATACCATGTTCTTCATGATCTTCATGGAGATCTACCCAATGTAATCCTCTTTTGTGGTGTGTTTGTCAAGATCCAATGAATTGTGAGTTTATATTCAGATTATCCATGAATCTTATTTGAATCTCCTCTGATTTCTTATCTGCATGATTTCATATCCTTGCAAGTCTCTTCGAGTTATTGGTTTCGTTTGGCCAACTAGATTGGTAGTTCTTGCAATGGGAGAAGTGCTTGGTTTTGTGTTCAATCTTGCGGTGTCCTCACCTACTGACATAGTAGGGGTAGTGAGGGACACATTGTATTGTTTGCATCAAGGGTAACAAGATAGGGTTTTCATCATATTGCTTGAGTTTATCGCTCTACATCATGTCATATTTCTTAATGCGTTACTCTGTTCTTCATGAGCTTAATACTCTAGATGCAGGCAGGAGTCAGTCGATGTGTGGAGTAATAGTAGTAGATGCAGAATCGTTTCAGTCTATTTGTCACGGACATGATACCTATTTGTGTGATCATTTCCTTGGATAACTACATGGTTATTCGCTTTTCTAGTAATTGCTTGAAAGTAATTTGTTTACCCACCATGATATTTGCCTTCAAGAGAGAAGCCTTTAGTGAAACCTATGGCCCCCGGGTCTATTCTCCATCATATATTTTCAGATCTATACCTTGCTGCAATTTACTTATCTTTTACTTTTGGCACTCGTTTACATCTATCTCTTTCAGATCTAATCCTTGCCAATAACCGTGAAGGGATTGACAACCCCTTTATAGCATTGGGTGCAAGAGTTTGATTGTTTATGTAGGTGCATTAATTGTTGAATTTCTTGTTCCTCCTACTGGATTGATACCTTGGTTCTCAACAACTAAGGGAAATACTTATCTACTTTGATGCATCACCCTTTCCACTTCAAGGGAAAACCAACGCATGCTCAAGAGGTAGCATGCCACTGCCGCCACCATGCACCCCCTCTGGTGTTCGTCTAGGAAATCAAAATAGTGATTTGCTACCTCGTGGGGGTCTTCTTTGAGACGAGCAGAATCCCCGACTGAGGCATGGCTAGACATGTTTCCTATTCAACAATTGTAAATAAAAGATCTAATGAAGAGAAAAAAGGGGCCTATATTTGGTCAGAATGTTGATTCATTCCCCTTCCGGCAAATTCCATGCACTCCATATGTCCTAGTTTCTAGCACAAGTCATGCCAAAAATCACGGAAATTTTCGGCATGACCTTTGTTAAAAAGTGGACATATGTTGCGCCTAAATTTGCTGGAACGAAAATGAATCAACATTCCGGCAAAACATAGTCCACTCGGACATTCTTCGACATTCAACCAACATTGCAAAATCATGTAACATCAATGACATATATCATATAACATCAATTAATGACATATGAGCATCACAGGAGCACATAGTGAAATGACCTCACTAAACATTGCGAAATAGTGGTCTTTTCAAAAACCGAAAACCTTTGCAAAATGACCTCACTAAACATTTTCTACTGTTTTTTATTTATTGCTAATTTATATACCTACAAAAATTGCCCTAGCTAATTTCCTAAAAAACTTGCTACGGTTTTTTATTTATAGCTATTTTATATACCCTAAATTACGTTGTCCTAGCTAATTTTTTATTTATAGATATTTTTGGCTAATTTAGCTAAATTTGCTACTTCCCTAAACTAAATTTTCTACTGCCCTAAAGAAATTTGCCACTGCCCTAATTAGACAAATTTGCTACTCCCCTAAAAATTTCCTAAAATTTTGCTACTACCCTAGGGTTCATACATCCAAATCCTAGCTAGGGTTCATATTGGCTAAGAGAGAGAGAGAGAGAGCAGAGAGCAGAGAGAGAGAGGAGGGAAGGGGAGAGGAGTGGGAGAGGCTTACAAGGCGGTGGTGAGGTCGAGGGCGGGGGGCGTCGGCGGTGAGGTAGAGGGTAGGGGAGAGGGCGGTGGCAGCGAGGTCGAGGGTGGGCCCACACGGTGATGGTGAGGTCGAGGGAGGGCCCGGGTGTCGGCGCGGATGAGGAGATGGTCGGAGAGGTGAGCAGGGGCGACGATGGCGGGCAGGGGCTACGGCGACGTGTGATAGCAGAGAGGTGGGGGAGAGGTGGGAGAGTGGGGGGAATGGGACTTGGCAAAATTTGACCCCGCGCGGTGGGTTAACTCAAAATAGTAGTAGCGATGGGTTAGGATCCAACGCTATAGCTACAGTAGCTATAGCACTGGGTGGTAATCCAGCGCTACTGCTAACTGTTTTAAGTTTTAGTTCCTTTAATTCTAAATTACACATAGTAGTAGCATTGTGTTAGGATCCAATGCTATAACTACATTAGCTATAGCGCTGGTTCACAATCCAGCGCTACTGATATGTTTTCTTTTCTTTTTATTATTTTCCTTTTCTTTTCTGTTTACTTTTCTTTTCTGTTGTATTGCTTTTTCCCTTTTGTTTTTGTTTTTTTTGAATTGCTTTGTCCCTTTGGTATTTCTTTTGTATTGATTTCTCCCTTTCTATTTATGACGACGTCTCACTCCCACACTGCGCAAATATCACCTGAACCATGCATGTGGTGGTAACAAATATATCAGTTGACCGATAACAGTTACTTAAGTGCATACAAAAAATAGATACATGTCTATAAATGATGGTTTGTCAGTTACATCGACGACATTTCACATTGAGCTTCTTCCCTTTCTTGTTCGTTGCAGAATAATTGAGCAAATCCTTGTGACTTTTTCGGAACCATGGAGTATGATCTTTCTTAGGTAATGTAGTATTCATTCTTATTTTCACATATGCTTCATCGGCATTGTTATCTTCCCTCATCGGTTTGCTGTATTGGTCATAGTCTTCCTCGTTGGCGACTCCATCCAATCCGACAATGCTCCTTTTGCCTCTCTTCATGACAACACAACTGGGATTGGTCGGGGCGGTTATGAAGAAGCATTGTGTCACGTGCTTAGCGTGTACCCATGGCTTAGTTTTGGCGATGATGTTAACGTTCACGGTTGCGCTTTTCAAATCGGGTGTAGATATGGTAGTGAAATATTTGTTTTCTCGGACGACGTCCTTAGCCCATCTAACATAGAACATCGTTGCATCGTGCATTCCAGCATAGTCAAGCTCCCAAATCTCTTCGACACTTCCGTAGAATCTTTCGGTTGTGTCGTTGGCGTCTGTCACGCATTCAATCATCACCCTGGAGTTCTAGTAATCACTCTCCATGTCTTTGGCCTCTGTGTAGAAAGTGTACCCATTGATATCGTATGAATGATAGGTCGCGAGTTTGGGAGCGGGGCCATGTGCTAAGGCGTGCATGAGCAATCTGTTCGAACTACCCTCTTTCGGGGGATTTTCAAGAACTTGCTCTTTCAACCAACGTAAGAAAGTGGAGTTGTGCTCTACAGTAACTTCGTCGAACATCTTGAGCATCCCCTTATCACGGTACTTATTTGCGATGGTCTCTTTGTGCCGTGATCCATAATCACCTCCCACATCTAGGTGTTGTAGCACTACTAAGTTAGCGTTGTTAAAGTCATTCTGTCGATCCGAGCAGTCCACATACAATTCCATCTGGTCGTTGTTGTGACCTTCTCCTCCGAGCCTCCCATAAAGCTTCTTAACGAGCAAACTAACAACAAGGTCTCCGAAGCCTATATAATTCTCGCAAAAGGAGATGCACTCATGCGTCAGATACCCCTGCACGATGCTCCCATCAGGACGGGACATGTTACAAACGAATCCTTTGATGACCCCATTCATCCTCTCGAACGACATCATGATGTGAAGGAATGTTGGCCCGGGGTTGATGATGTCATCCATGATGTGGACACACAGATGCACCATGATGTCAAAGAACGCGGGCGGGAAATACATCTCAAGCTCACATAGTATGACAACGATCTCTTCCTGTAGCCTTTGGAGCTGCTTCACACTTATGGAATTTCAAGAGATAACATTGAAGAAGTTGCAGACACCAGTAAGTGTGTCACAGATGTGCTTGTCTATTATCCCTCTAATGGCAACTGGGAGTATCTGCATCATCATCACGTGACACTCATGAGACTTCATCCTGCTGAACCTTTTCTTCTTGGGGTCTAGAAATCTGCTTATCTTCCCACAGTAACCAGAACTGATTTTGATTCCCATAAGGCACTTGATGAATTGATCGATCTCCTTCGCACTTAAGGTGAAGCAAGAAGGGGGCAATCATTCTCATCCTTCTTGTTGAATTTTCAGCGCCTTTCCCCCTCCTCCGTCTCCGTCAAATTTTTACGGTGGAGATCTTTCCTGATCTTTCAATCTTACAAGTCTTTCCTTGCCTTCGGCCTGTCCTTGGTCTTCTCCAACATGTTCACCAGTGTGCCAAGCAAACTCTTGAGGACATTCTTCATGATATGCATTTGATCAAGTCAATGAGGCGTGTCGTGATTAAACCAGTACTCCAAGTCCTAGAAAACAGACCTCGTTTTCCATACCTTCAATAGTAGCTCTGGCACCTTTTTCGTCTTTCCCGGTGCGAGCCACTGTTCCCAGTTTTTCAATAGCTCGTTGATTTTGGTGCCGCTCCTCTTACGTGGAGGTCCTCGATTCTCAGCCAACCCATTGAATAGATCTCCATGCTTTCTCCACCGGTCATCCTTCTCGAGCCATCTACTATGCCCCATGTACACGATTTTCCCGGACCCGCCATCTTTTGTTGACATAAGCTAATGAGACGTTGTATCATCCATGCACCTCGTACATCCACAGTATCCGAGGCACACCTCACCTGAGGTGTATTCATAATCGAGATATAGTCGTGCACCATCGTCATCAGCTGGCTTTCATATAGAAATAACCTCCTTTGCTGGCGTCCCATGTCCATGCCGGTGTTTTCCATAATGTGTCTACCTCCTCTTTCAAAATCCCCATATACAGGTTAATATCATTTCCCGGTTGTTTAGGCCCTTGAATCAGCATGCTCATGTGTCAGGATGGGCATATAACCTGAATACCGATGTGCCAAACCGAAATTTCGGTGTACAGAATCTTTGGTTAGCTAATTTACTAATAGCCAATCAGTCAGTACTTTCATAAAACCAAAAATTTAAATAGACCGAAGTATTGAAACGGTCGGCTCGGGGAACCGAACACCCAGTGTGAGGACCCCGACTCAAAAGTCAAGATCACCGAATGCACGTGTACAGTGATCCCAGAGATCAATGCTCACTGAACACACAGAAGCTGAATAACAAGAGTCTTACATCCATACTTAACGTCTTACACAAATAATGACCACGAAGGTCTTAGTCTTACATAGACAGAGCCACACGGGCCAAACACTTAAAATAGAACAAGCAGCGGAAATCTAGGTCGAGAGCGGAAACCCATGCCATCTGCCTTAACCTACAGGCATTCTGACTGGGAAGCGTCCTAGTTCGCATGTTCGTCTCCAACGAACTCTTCAACATATTCATGTTCTTCCATGCCTGGCCAATTAAATAACCAGTGAGAAGCCAATGAGTACTTTGAATGTACTTGCAAGCAACTCAAGTTGTGGAACTAGGTAATAATGATGCATGGTATAACACTAAGTAGGTGATTTTGCAGAAAGCTAATTTGAATGCAAATGTCATTATCAAGTAATTAGTGAGCATGCATCAACAATTAGCAGATACCCCTATGAACAAGTTGTAGATATCAACATAAGTAGAGGTTCAACACCTTGTGTTCATTCATCATGCTAAGTCATCGGACATAGATCACTTCCCATGCTAAGTCATCAGACTTGGTTCATGTACCATCTGTGTCTCCAACACACCCACACACTCGTTGTAAAAACATTTGGACGTAGCACAAGAGTGGCCATTCAACTGTCCTTGACCGTGGACACATCTATTCAAATAGTTTTACACTCTGCAGAGGTTGCACACTTTACCCACAAGACTCGGGGAACTTCCGTGTCATCCACGACTCGCGGTATATAACATACCCGTGGTAAGCACCCGAACAATGCCTTTCCCTTAGCAATAATAAACAAAGATTCCACTCGATTGGTACCCAACCCTCATGATGTACATCCCACGAGCCTCGCTCTAATCATACCATCCATGAAGGGACCAACGGTGTGCCCGGTGCCTGTGAAGACAACGCATGATCGTACATACTGGTACGGCCCCGTATCGAGAGTGACCACGCCACTCCCACCACTAGTAATGCGGGCTCCTTGCCAGTACCCACAAAGGTAATCAACAAAGCCCCGGCCCATAAGGGGTATCGTGGTTACGCATGTGAGGTTGGAGTAACGGTCGCAACTTACACCAATCCGTTTTTGAAAACCACATCATTCTCTTGTCCCGGCACACCACTTCTTTATCAAGTGGACACCCATCTCATCAACATCTCCCTCGGGCATTAGTGGCACCCGACAGGGTTTTCAATAAAATCTTTGGAATCATATCTTTTCCTGCCATCACTATGCATAAGCCCCATCCCATTTGTGTAGCATCCATTAGCAACCTAACTACTCCCACCCGCACAACCCTCATAAGGGGTAGGGTCATGCATGATGCAAGTGTCAATGGAGAAGTACCGGAGGCATCCCACCGAAAGGGGAACACCACAACACATAATCAAATACGATGAAAGTAAAGTGCTATAGGACATGCACTGAAATGGTTTCTTATCATGGTCAAAGGGCTGCTTGCCTAGGTCAACAAAGTCTCCGATGTCTTCGAAGCCTTTGGGTCCAACTTCTTCGTCAACCGCGGAATCTATCGCTGCGAAATAAAATGATGAATATAAGCAGTCACACAAAACAGAGCTCTCATTCAACTACCAAAAATGTTCTCCTACTCTGATAAATCCTAAAAGTCATACTAAAAATATACTCCTAGAGTTTTGTTGTGAAAAAGATTTTACAAACAAAATAACAAAGGAATTGGGTGCCCATATATAGGTTTTGAAATAAAACAGTACTAAAAATATATTCAAACATTTTTACAAATGGCACTATTAAATTCTAGGGATTATTTTATGAATTTAGGTGGAAGAAATATTGGCATTGGGTAAATATTTCACCCTGTGTGATTTTTGGAATTTGCTGGAAAAAGAAAAAAGGCAAATGGCTCGGGGAAATGGGCCAAAAGCGGTTGGCCAGATCGGCCCAGTCGGCGAAGCTGACCCATGCAAGCCCGGCACGCACGCGCCGGTTCAAACCTGACCAGCGGGCCAAGCTGGTCAGCGAGAGAGAGGGAGGCGGGGAACCCTGGGCGGATGACAAGCGGGGCCCGCTTGTCACCACCTTCCTCGGGCCAGGGAGGGAAGAGGAAGCTCACCGGCGGCTACAGGGCACGGCGATGGCGAGCGATGGAGGGAACGGGCTTGGGTCGAGCCGCCGGTCTCCCGGAGGTGGAACGGAGGCCGAAGGTGGCCGGAGTCGCCGGTGGCGAGCACTCGCAACGGAGGGCGCTTCGAGAGAGCACGTCGGGGTCATTCCGGGCTGCAAAGAGAACAAGGAAGAGGGGGAAACACGTCAGCGAGATAAGTTAGGACCAATGGTGAAGAAAGAGGGCCGGAGGTGGCCGGTACCAGGAGATCGATGGTGGCGACGCCACGGCAATCTCCCATCGATTCCGAGCGCCTCGAGCACGGGGAGGAGTGGGGGCCTTGCGGGCGGTCAATGGGGGAGGAGAGGGGGGCATAGAGGAGGGGAGAGCTCGGGGGAGGCCCTTTTATAGGGGGATGTGAGTCCACCGAGGGTTTGGTGTGCCGGCGAGGCTGTGGCGTATGCTGGAGGGCTCGGGGGAGAGTGGGAATTGGTCTGCGGCGTTCCTGGGCATCGCCCACGACCAGAGAGAGAGGAAAGAGATGCGAGGGAGCGCGCACGTGCGAGCCCTGTGGTTGGCCGGTTCGAGCGGCCATGGCGCGTGCGAGAGGAGGTCAGAGGAGGGAGAGAGAGGAAGGGCCGACAGGGGTGGCATTGCACGGACGCCGAGGGGGGCCAAGTGGCGCACGGGGAGGCTTGAGGCTGTCGGGGAAGCCTGTTGACCAGCGGCTACAGTGTAGGTGTGCACTGTAGCGCGATCCAGAGCGTGAGCTCTACATGCCAGGGCATCTCCTGGGTACATTGGCGCATCCACTAGTGTCCTGAGCATCTAGGGAGGGCTAAACAACGCGGAATAGGCATTGGATGCTCTGGGATACCTTAGGAGAGAAGGAAGGCTGGGATAAATAGAGAAAACTACTGTCCAGAGGGGTAAAATGAGGGTTTTACCCCCCTTACACATGGAGTCTTGGCCAGGAAGAATTACTAGAGGTAGCTAGTAACTCAGAGAGACCGTGGTAAAAACCTTGGGCCAAGGGTAAAAGGATAAGAGGTGAAAATGTTGGTTTTACTAAATCACCAGAAGTTGTTTGATGAGGTTTTTAGCAAGAAAGATTTTCCAGCTTACTGAGATACTTACCAGGGTGAAAGGCTAGGTAAAAATGAGATGCTTCACCAAATTTGAGCTCAAGGGGAAAAAGTTGATAATGCAAATTCGGTGAACCCTAGAAATTGGCAGAAACTGATTTCCATAGATCCAGTGATGCTAGGCTTTAACCCTTGGTGCACCACTTAGTGTATCATCACCATTTGGCCATTGGATCATGCCCACAAAGTTTGAGGCCAAGGGGAGGCACTTAATATTGTAAAGTTGCTCAAATTTCATTCCAGACAGGAATGGTTTTGGGATGATTTGATGAACCAAACCAACTTGGATTGGGATGAAACTTTGCACGATCATCACCCATGATATTATGGACTTGCTGGAATTTATTGAGAAAATTTCTCATAGAAGTATTCCAAAAGTTTGATCTGAACAGAAAGGGTTTTGAGGGGGTTTTCCTATGATCTGATCATGCCCTTGTGTTGAAACTCATATATATGGAAAATATATGTCCACTGAGTTTCTCTAAATAACTTTTCCCTAGGAAAAACCATTTCTGGCCTTAGGAAAAAGGCTTTAAAAAATATTAAAACAATCTTTAAAAATAATATTTGGTGGTTTGGAGAAGTCATATATATAGTAGTTTTGAAATAAAGCCTTTGGGAAAGAAGGGTCCACCTGATTTGGGGACTTGGAGAGCAAACCTCATTTCAGGGGGGTTTGGAAACTTAAATTAAATAAATCATTTTTGGTTAAAATAAAATTTGATAAAAAATAGTTTTGGGACCTATTCACATGTCATGATCATTGGGCAAGGGGTTTGGATCAAGGAAGATGATTATGGAGTGGAATAGAACCTAGTAGTTCCATAATAGTCAATTAACAAGCAAGCAAGCAACACAACAAGCAAGCATAAGCACATAGAAAAAGTTTTAGTTGGCTCCAAATTTTATAAACCCAAACATACCAATGTTCTACAATCATAGGGTGTGACAAACCTTCCCCCCTTACAAGAATCTTGTCCCTGAGATTCGTAAGCTAAGCCCTAAAAAGATAAGGGAACTCCGATCTAAGATAATATTCACGCTCCCAGGTCGCTTCGGCGAGTTTTTTTTCTTTTTTTGCTATAGCAATTTCCATATCTTTTTTTAAGTAGAAGTAATGAGCCTATCCTCTATCTTATTTTTTATGTTTATATTTCAATATACCGAAACCTATATAAGACTAGATAAATATTAAGAGGACTCTTCCGCCTAGATAAAAATATATCATGGTCAGCAAAGTTGTTTCTTTATTTATATTTGCCCTTTAGTTAATAATTTCAATTTCATTAAGAAAAACTAACTAAATAAATGGAAAAAAGCTTCAGTGTGGTTGCTCCACACGACCTTGAAGTACTTGATGGTGCGGCTTCGGGTGCAGCGCTCGGCTTCATCCAAATGCGAACGGGACTCTCACGATAAGTGAGATCTGGCTGAAGATCGATGGCTTGATGGTCGATGTCCTTGTAGAGGTCGGGGCGGTTGCGAACTTGCAGACACTTCAGGAACTGCGGCACATGAAAGACGTTGTGCACATCTAAAAGCTCGAAAGGTAACTCTAGCTGATAAGTGACTTCTCCTCGCCTGTCGGTGATCTTGAAAGGGCCAATGAATCTTGGTGCGAGCTTCCCCTTGACGTGGTAACGCTTGTTCCCTTTGAGAGGTGTGACTCGGAGGTAGACATGGTCCCCAATAGGGAAACTCATGTCTCACCGGCGAGAGTCGGCGTAGCTATTCTTCCTAGTCTTGGCGGTCTCAAGGCGTTATCGGACAAGTTACACTTGCTCTTCGGCTTCATGCAGGATGTCTGGCCCAAAAACTAATCCTTCTCTGGTCTCTGACCGGTTGAGGGGAGTACGGCACTTGCGTCCATACAACACCTCAAATGGTGCCATCTGAAGACTCGACTGATAGCTATTGTTGTAGGAGAACTCGGCGAATGGTAGGCAATCTTCCCACTTGGCTTCATATGCTAAAACACAAGCTCGGAGCATGTCTTCGAGTATTTGATTTACTCGCTCTGTTTGCCCACCGGTTTGAGGGTGAAATGCAGTGCTGAAGGAGAGCTTGGTTCCCAACGCTTCTTGGAACCTATTCCAGAATCTTGAGGTAAACTGGGTCCCTCGGCCGTCACAATCTCCTTAGGAACCCCGTGGAGGCTCACAATCCGGTTAATGTAGAGGTTTGCCAACTGGTTCCCATTGTAAGTCATCTTGACAGGAATGAAGTGGGCTACCTTGGTTAGGTGATCGACAATGACCCAAATGTAATCATGTCCTTTTCTTGACCTTGGCAAACCGGTGATGAAATCCATCCCAACTTTATCCCACTTCCATTCGGGCACTTTGAGGGGCTGCAATAGTCCAGCGGGTCGCTGATGCTCAGCTTTGACTCTCTGGCAAGTGTCACACTTAGCCACGAACATGCCTATCTCCCGTTTCATGCCATGCCACGAGAATCTTGCCTTGAGGTCTTGATACATCTTGGTTCCTCCAGGATGGATGGAGTAGGGTTGCAAGATCAGTTTCTTGAGCTCTTCTTTGTTGGTTACGCATATGCGATTCCCGAACCATACAACTCCGTGTTCATCCTCTGAGAATCCTGGGGCCTTGCCTGCCTTGATCTTCCTCTTGATGCCTTCAATGCTCTCGTGTCCCTTCTGGGATTCTTTGATATCATCCATCAAGGTAGGCTTCGCTTCAAGGTTGGCGGGAAATCTTGGTGCAACCAGTTCCAGGACGAAGCTCTCAAGTTCTTCATATAGGGCGGGTAGCCTTTCCTTAATCATAGCATTCAAGGAACAAGCCTTTCTGCTTAAGGAGTCTGCTACCACATTGGCCTTTCCGGGGTGGTATTGAACACTGAGGTCGTAATCTTTGATCAATTCCAACCATCTCCGCTGCCTCATGTTCAACTCCTTTTGAGGGAAGATATACTTCAAACTCTTGTGGTCTATGAATATCTCACATCGCTTCGCTAGAACCACAGTTGCCAACTCGAGATCATGAGTTGTGTAGTTATCTTCATGAGGACGTAGTTGTCTGGATAGATATGCTATGACTCTGCCTTCTTGCATCAGAACACCTCCAAGTCCGGTTCTTGACGCATCACAATAAATCACAAACTCCATGTGAATATCAGGGGTGGCCAAAATAGGGGCTGTGGTCAATCTCTTCTTGAGCTCCTGGAAACTTTCCTCGCACTTAGCTGTCCACTAGAACTCCTTGTCCTTCTTCAAAATATTGGTCATGGGTCGGGAAATGCTCGAGAACTCTTCCACGAACTTGCGGTAATAACCCACGAGTCCTAGGAAGCTTCTGACTTCCTTTGTTGTGGTTGGGGTTTGCCATTCAGTCACGCAATAAATCTTGGTAGGATCCATTGATAATCCTTCTGCAGTCAACACATGACCCAAGAATCCAACTTCATGCAGCCAGAATTCACACTTACTGAACTTGGCATAAAGTTGGTGCTCTCGAAGCTTCTCTAGGACCAATCTCAAGTGTCCCTCATGTTCTTCTTCAGACTTGGAGAAGAAGAGTATGTCATCAATGAAGACAACAACGAACTTGTCCAAGTACTCCATGAAGACTTTTTTCATGAGGTACATGAAGTTGGAAGGGGCATTAGTTAACCCAAATGACATGACCGTGTATTCGTACAGGCCATACCAGGTTACAAATGTCGTCTTCGGAATGTCTTGGGGTCTAATATTCAGCTGATAATACCCAGACCTGAGGTCGATCTTGGAGAACACCCTGGCTCCGTTCAACTAATCAAATAGGTCTTCAATCTTGGAGAGGTTCGGCCCCTCCGATGGAGGTAAAAGCCTACGTCCTGCTTGTCTGACATTGATGATGAGGAAGATCTCTCGGTTACAAGGGTGCTAATCGCTACCTCTAATCTCGAGAGCCTCTAATCTGTCTATCTCTAATGACTTGTGTCTATCTTAACCTTGTCGACTTGTCCCTCTTGGGGAGCCTTACCCCTCCTTATATAAGTGGAGAGGGTAGGTTTACAAATAGAGTCCTACTAGGAGTAGGATTAGGACTAGTCTCTCTAGAATCCTATTCCGGGTCTTGTTTCCTTCGGGAGGGAGTCTTTCTCTATTTGGGCCTTCACTTGTGAGCCGCCTGGCCCCGGCTTGCACGCCGGATCATGGGCCTGGTCATCCTATGACCCGCCTGCCGGGTCATCAATAAAACATCACGTCTTTACCGGGTCTCCTGTGAGTCGCCAAGCCAGGTCATACCGTGGGGTATATTCCCGACACTACCCCTACTTTGTCCCTGGGTGAGGACACCGCAAGATTGAACCCAAAAGTAAGCACTTCTCCTATTGCAAGAATTACTAATTTAGTTGGCCAAACAAAACCAATAACTCAAAGAGACTTGCAAAGATATGAAATCATGCATATAAGAATTCAGGAAAGACTCAAATAATATTCATGGATAATCTGAACATAAACCCACAATTCATCAGATCTTGACAAACAAACCGCAAAAGAGTATTACATCGGATAGATCTCCATGAAGATCATGAAGAACATGGTATTGAGAAGCAAAGAGAGAGAAGAAGCCATCTAGCTACTAGATATGGACCCGTAGGTCTATGGTGAACTACTCACGCGTCATTGGAGGGGCAATGGAGTTGATGTAGATGTCCTCTGTGATCGAATCCCCCTCCCGCAGATTACCGAAAAAGGCTCCAAGATTGGATCCCTCGGGAACGGAGGCTTCTAGCGGCAGAAAAGTGTTTTCGTGGCTCTGTTTGATAATTATGGAATATTTGGGTATTTATAGGCCGAAGATTAGGGTTAGGGGAGTTGCCAGGGGCCCACAAGCCTGCCCGGCGCGGGGTACCCCCTAGCCACGGCAAGCGGGCTTGTGGCCCCGTGGAAGCTCCTTTGCCTTGGTTCTCAAGTCTTGTGGCTTCCATATTTTCTAGAAAAAAATCTTGTTGGAGGTTTTATTCCATTTGGACTTCGGTTAATATTCCTTATCTGCAAAACTCAAAACAAGGAAAAAACAGAAACTGGCACTAGGCTCTTGATTAATAGGTTAGTCCAAAAAATAATATAAAATATCGTATTAATGCATATAAAACATCCAAAACAAATAATATAATAGCATGGAACAATCAAAAATTATAGATACGTTGGAGACGTATCAGGCGGCGATTCCCTGTGGCGGAGGAGCACAGGGGGACAAGGGTGATGACCAGGGGTCTCGAAAACGGCAGCTTTGGGTTCTCAGGCGCGATGGTTTGAGGATGAATTTCAAAGCGTCGGGGTCCACAATATATATACCCACCACTGCCGGTGATATCGATTGTAAATTTTTGGTGTCATTGAGTTCCTCAACTATCAGTTGACTGGGAAACTCGGCGTAACCGAGAATATGGAATCGGTAGTACCGAGATAGAAAACTAAATCAACACTAGGCATTCGGCGAGACCGAGATTTCGGGATTTGTTCCACCGAGATGCACTTGGGAGGTTTTAATGGTCAGTCCTTGTCGATACGGAACTCCGAGTGCTCCACACACAGAGGGATCAAAAAGTACATGTTCAAATTTTGTGATGCAGCATGAATAGAGTATGAGGTGAGAAAGCATAGATAGCTAAAGAGTGCTCCTAGGCATTCTTGTCCATCCAATTGGCAAGAGATAAATCAAAGACCAAATAGCAATAGTTGGATGTCCTCGAATGAGAAAATAAATGCAGACCTGCATGCTCACAGAATAAGATGTCAAATCAAATCATGAAAAACATGCACAAACACTCTAGCATCTAACAAGCACTTGGGCGATGACGAAGTCATCTATATATGAGTATTTGACTTAGGAGCCAAGTAAGAATACTTGATCATAGGTCATACTCATCATTTAAGCACAAGTGGGGTTACCACTTTTATAGAAAGCATTTAATGTTGTCACATACTAAGAGATGCTTTGACTCAAGTCTTAGAGTAAAGCTCCCCCTTGATGTGACATCCCCCCATAAGAGGGATAAACTAACCTAGGGTTTTGTCGATGAAGACTAGTAGCATTTTCTTTGAGATACCTTTCTCTATAATTCCTTTCAATAAAGCATTTTCTTTTTCAGGTGTAACTTGGCTAAGAGAATCATCATTAGTGGAATCAACAGAACTACTAGGAGCAACATCATTGGGTTTAGCATTTTTATTGTTGCTACTAGATGAAGAACCTTTCTTGCCTTTGTTACGAGTTTGTTGAGATTTAATTTGTGGCATGAATGTAGACAAGATTAGTAGTTTGGCAAGATAAGATGACGTCTTCTTTCGAAGATCGTCATTGCTAGCTTTAAGGAATTATGTTCTTGCTACAGATTGAGCTTCTCGAAGCGTAGCTTCTCATGAGTTCTTACAAGCTCTCTATGATCTTCAAGAGTAGATTCATGGGCTAACTTAAGAGTGTTAAGTTCTTTAGTTAATTCTTCTATTTCATCTTATCATCATCAATTGACCTATCTTGACTAGCATGAGAATTATAAAGTTCATTTTGATCAACATCACTAGTTTTGTCACATAGCAAGTCATTATCACAAAGCAAATCATCTTCATCACTATCGAAATCAAGATATTCGGGGTGTGATACCTTGGGGCCTTTAGCCATGGAGCAACTTCCACTCCCTTCATTTGGTGAATCAAATAGATGATAGGAGTTAGTTGTCACTAATGCAATCCCAGCAACACCATCATCTTGACTATAGTTGGAGTTGGAGTGATAGCTTCTCTCGGAGTGATTGTCGGAGTCGGAGCCGGAAACCCATTCACCAACATGATCTTGATGTTTACTTCTTGATTGGGTCTTGGTGTACTTGTCCTCCTTCTCCGAGTCCCCACTTCTCCTTGAGGGTCTTCATTCATAATGATCATGTCTACTCCTTCTCTCTCTTCGAGGTGATTCATCTCTTAAGCTTCGTCTTCTTGGTGACTCTTCTATTCGTTTGTAAGAAGCCGTGCACTCATTGGAGTAGCGTCCGGGCTTCCCACAATTGTAGCAGTTTCGATCACGACTTGACGAACGCTTCTCTTCATGTCTTGAGTTGGAGCTACAATCTTTGCTTCTATTCTTTCAGAACATGTTGAATTTCTTGACCATGAGGCTTATCTCCTCATTTGTGACAAGGTTGTCGCTTGAGGTAGTGGGAGCATCGCTTGTGGCTTTGTAAGCACCGCTAGACTTGTGGTGAAGCACTTCATTGTCTTTGAGTGTCATCTCATGAGCAACAATTCTACCAATCACTTCCATTGGTTTGAGATCTTTGTAGTTGGGAATCATTTGGATCAATGTGCAAACGGTGTCATATCGATCATCCAAAGCTCGAAGTATCTTCTTGATGATGAATTTGTTTGTCATTTCTTTGCTTCCTAAGCCGACAATCTCATTGGTGATGAGAGCTAGCCTAGAGTACATCTCAGCGACTCCTTCACCATCCTTCATCTTGAACTTGTCAAGCTGACCTTGAAGAACATCTAACTTGGATACTCTCATGGACTCAGTTCCTTTGTGCATATCAACCAAAGTATCCCAAATCTCTTTTGTGTGTTCAAGACGGCTGATTTTGTTCAATTCTTCGGGGCATAGGTAGTTGAAGAGAATGTCACATGCTTGAGCATTGAGTTGCAACATCTTCAATTCATCTGCAGTCGCTTCACGATCGAGTTCCTTACCTTCCGCAAAGAATTCACCTTGCAAGCCAACACGAACAACAACCCAAACAACAGGATTATGACCAAGCAAATACATTTTCATTTTGTGCTACCAACTAGCAAAATTTGTGCCATCAAAGTGCGGACCTCTACGGTGATAATTTCCCTCATTAGATGCCATACTTCTTCTAGGTTCTGAAACCAATACAATGGAGACCAAAGCTCTTATACCACTTGTAGGATTGAAAGTAGGTCTAGAGGGGGGGTGATTAGACTACTTGCCCAAATAAAAGTTTTGCCTTTTCCCAAATTTTAGTGTTTGTAGTTTTAGCATCCATGGCAATTCAATTTCACCCTATGCATGCAAGTCTAAGAGTATAGCAGCGGGAAATAACAACAAGCATGCGTAAAAGGGATATGGTAGGAAGATCAAACGCAATTGTAGACACGATGATTTTTCCCATGGTTCTGATAGGTGGCGCTATCGTACATCAATGTTTATGGAGTCTTCAACCCATGGAGGGTAACGGTCGCGAGAGTCCACGAAGGGCTCCAGCCATAAGGGTCCAGGAAGTAGCAACCTTGACTATTCCATACGGCTTCCATCCACGAAGGACTAGCCTCACTATTGGTAGATATTCACGAAGTAGGCGATCTCCTTGCCCTTACAAAATTCATGGTTCACTCCACAACACGAAGTAGGAGGCTCTCAAGAGACACCTAACCAATCTAGGAGGCTTCACCCTCCAAAAGGTAATAGGCTCGGTAATGACGATGAACTCATTGCTCTTGTGCTTCAAGATGATAGACTCCTCAACACACAATCACTCTCTCATAGATTTGGCTTGGTAGAAGAGATGAGATTGGTGGAAAGCAACTTGGGGAGGTTAGAAATCAAGATCCATATGGTTTGAGTGGAAGATCTTGATCTCAACACAAGGGTAGGTGGTTCTCTCTCAAAAAATCTGATATGATAGGTATGGAATAGTTCTGAGTGCTTCTCTATCGAGTAGGTGGTGGTGGAGGGGTATATATAGGCATCCCAAAAATCCAACTGTTACACACAATAAGCCAGACTCGGTGACACCTATGTGTTAATCTCGGTGGTACCGAAGTGACCAAAAGGCGGAAACTTTTGAATCTTGGTGAGACCGATATAGGAATCTTGGTTGCACCGACAAGCTGACCAATGGTCAGAATTGCCAAACTCGGTGATGCTGATTCAACATTCTCGAACGGACCAAAAATGTGAACTTGCATAACTAAAACTTGGCAGCCCAACTCGGTGGCACAGAAAGCAGTGTCGACTGCACCAAAGGGTTAGGGTTTGGCTGAGTCTATCTAGGGTTTGGAATCGATGGCACCAGGATAGGAATGTTGGTTGCACTGATTTTGAATGTTTGGCTATAGGCAGACTTTGGTGGGAGAGCTTGTGGATGTTTTTGGTGACTATCCCTTGTGCACATATGAGCATTTTGTTCACCAAGAAAACCTTACCCCCTTTTAATAGTATTGGCTTTCCTATGGACTCAAAGTGATTTCTCACAAATGTAAAATGTAGAGTCCTCTTGCTTGAAGCTTGGCCAACCTATTTCCTTGCATCTTGGGGTAATTCCACAATCCTTTTGCCATCCCTATTATTGAAATTTTCCTGAAATATACTTGGTGGAAACATTAGTTCAATGACTTATATGTTGTTATTAATTATCAAAACCACCAAGGGAGCAAATGTGCTTTCATCGTCGCATGAGTGCGGAGGAGTACCGTGAGCTCTTCACCGACCCGCCGACAAAGCATCGTTGGGATGGACCTCCTTGTTCCCCGACCCCTTCGACCGGAAATGATGCCCATTCAGATGATGAAAAGGAGCAAGACCCAGAGGAGCGTGACTACAAGATCGAGCACTCCACCACTTGAGTCCGAGACCCCTAGAGTAGGATCAGTCATGTACCCTCATGCGAACTCGAGTCCGTGTATTGGCTCATATGAAACCATGTGTGCTTGTTGTTTGTTTTGTTGTTTGTGTTCCGATGCAAGTCACGCCTTTGCCTTAGGCAACATGTGGCGACTCCATCATCTATCTTATCTTAATATATGTGTTGGTCCTTCGACCTTTGTTTCAACACAATTGCACTCGACCAACCCCCTTAGGTGTACTTTTCCATTGTTGCTTTTCCTCTCGTCTCTCCAAGTTGTTTGACTTGGCTACTCCAAACAGGATGGTGACTGCTACCTAGAACAGCTCATTCACCAACCCTGAAGCCGGCAACTCAAGCCAGCAACAGGGAGCTGGTGGGACTGTTCAGGCTGGAGGACACCAGGAGCAGCCCCAAGGCGACATTCCCCCGCCACCACCTCCACTAGAGAACATGACCATAGCTCAGTTTCTCCAAGTTCTCCGGGAGGAACGCCATGCCAACAATGTTGCTATTCAGCAGATGGCTCAAGTCCTTGTGAACAATCAGCAGCAAGGAAGGAACGGCAATGGCCGCACCACTCTGTCTGAGTTCATGCGGAATTCGCCCCCATCTTTCTCTAAGACTGCTGAACCCTTGGATGCTGACGACTGGATACGCACCATCGAGGACCTCCTTGCGCCGGTCAATTGCAATGAGGATCGTGAGAATGTCCTTTATGCCTCTCACTGCCTTGGAGGTACCGCCCGAGCTTGGTGGGACGGGTTCAAGGTCATGCAAGGTGATCGTGCGGTCACCTGGGATAACTTCGAGTAAGGATTCTGCACTGCCCACATTCCTTCTGGGATCATGGATATCAAGAAGAGAAAATTCGAGCGCTAAAGCAAGGAAGTGGCTCTGTCAAGGAGGACCTGTAGAAGTTAAACCTCCTATCAAGGTATGCACCTGAAGATGTCAACACGGAGGATGCTAAGAAGGAACGCTTCATGGAAGGACTTCAACAGACCCTGCAATATCATCTCATCATCTGCGACTGTCGTACCTTCTTCGACTTGGTGAACAAGGCCCTCATGCTTGAAGACGAGCGTCGTGCCATAGACGACACTCGCAAGCGCAAGATGATCAGCAAGGGTAGCTCCAGGAACCAGAAGCCTTGCCCCTGGCAGCCAGCCCTAGCCAAGCCGACCTATCAGCCACAACAGACTAGACCTCTTGCGCATTGTCTGAGCTACCAACCTCGGTAGTATGCTAATCATAGGCCAACTTACAACAACCCCAATAACAACAATGGCGGTAGGAACTACAACAACAACCCTGGGCAAATCGCTTGCTTTGGATGTGGTCAGCTTGGACACATCTCTAGGTTGTGTCCCAACAAGAAGCTAGATGCACTGCGCCCCAATGCGCCAAACCAAGATCAAGGCCGTGGAGCACCACCAAGGAACCCAGCTCCCCGCAACCAGCCCAACAATGGCAAGGGTCGTGTAAATCACGTCACCGCCGAGGAAGCCCAGGAAGACCCAGACGTCATACTGGGTACGTTCCTCATCAACTCAACCCCAGCAATAGTACTGTTTGATTGTGGAGCTTCGCATTCTTTTGTCACCCAAAAGTTTGCACTAGAGAGTGGCATGAAGCCTACGCCCCTACGTAGTCGTATGTTAATACAAACCCCGGGATCAGTTATGAAGTCTGGGATAGGTTGCAAGGTGAGATTAACATCAACGGGGTAGATTTTCTAGCAGACCTCATCATCCTGAAGTCAGAAGGCTTGGATGTGATCCTAGGCATGGACTGGTTAACCAAGCACCAAGGCTTGCTAGACTATGCCAAGAGGATTGTCACAATGACCAATAGCCAAGGAGTGGAAGTCAAGTATGTTCCCAACCCTACCTCCACTCAAGCCCCTCAGGCTAACTGTCTATCAGGAGTTGAGTTGTATCAGGTGCCAGTGGTATGTGAATACCCATATGTGTTTCCTGATGAGCTGCCCGGAATGCCTCCTGACCGCGACATTGAGTTCATCATTGAGCTTATGCCCGGATCAAGGCCCATATATAAGAATCCCTATAGGATGGGATCCGAAGAGTTGGCTGAGTTGAAGAAGCAACTGGCAGAGCAGCTCAGAAAAGGGTTCATTCTCCCTAGTGCCTCTCCTTGGGGATCACCTGCTCTATTCATGTCAAAGAGGGACGAGACTATCAGACTCTGTGTCGATTACCGTTCTCTCAATGAAATCACAATAAAGAACAAGTACCCATTGAAGACCTATTCGGTCAGTTGAACGGAGCCAAGGTGTTTTCCTAGATCGACCTCAGGTATGGGTACTATCAGCTAAAGATCAGACCCCAAGACATTCCAAAGACGACATTTGTAACCCGGTATGGCCTGTATGAATACACGGTCATGTCATTTGGGTTAACCAATGCCCCTGCCTACTTCATGTACCTCATGAATAAAGCCTTCATGGAGTACTTGGACAAGTTCATTGTCGTCTTCATTGATGACATACTCGTCTTCTCCAAGTCTGAAGAAGAGCATGAGCAACACTTGAGATTGGTCCTAGACAAGCTTCAAGAGCACCAACTTTATGCCAAATTTAGTAAGTGTGAATTATGGCTGCATGAAGTTGGATTCTTGGGTCATCTGTTGACTGCAGAAGGATTATAAATGGATCTTGCCAAGATTGAAGCCGTGACGGAATGTCAATCCCCAACCACCATGAAGAAAGTCAGGAGCTTCCTCGGACTCGCGAGATATTACCGCAAGTTCGTGGAAGGGTTCTTGAGCATTGCCTGACCCATGACTCAGCTTTTGAAGAAGTAAAAGAAGTTTGAATGGACAGTTAAGTGCGAGGAAAGCTTCCAGGAGCTCAAGAAGAGATTGACCATAGCCCCAGTTTTGGCCACCCCCGATATTCACAAGGAGTTTGTGATATACTGTGATGCATCAAGAACTAGGCTTGGAGGTGTTCTAATGCAAGAAGGCAGAGTTGTAGCATATCTATCCAGATAGCTATGTCCTCATGAAGAGAACTACGCTACTCATGATCTTGAGTTGGCAGCCGTGGTTCATGCCTTGAAGACATGGTGAAATTACCTTCTCGGGAAGCAATGTGAGATATACACAGACCACAAGAGTTTGAAGTATATTTTCACCCAAAGGGGATTGAACATGAGGCAGCGCAGATGGTTGGAGTTGATCAAGGATTACGACCTCAGCGTTCAATACCACCCCAGAACGGCCAACATGGTAGCACACGCCTTAAGGAGAAAGGCTTGTTCCTTGAATGCCATGATTAAGGAAAAGCTACCCGTCCTATATCAAGAGCTTGAAAGCTTCGTCTTGGAACTAGTCGCACCTGGATGCCTTGCCAACCTCGAAGCAAAGCCTACCTTGATGGATGATATCAAAGAAGCTCAAAAGGGACACGAGAGCATTGAAGGCATCAAGAGGAAGATCAAGGCAAGCAAGGCCCCAGGATTCTCTGTGAATGAACAAGGAGTTGTATGGTTTGGGAATCGCATCTGCGTACCCAATAAAGAGGATCTCAAGAAATTGATATTGCAAGAAGCTCATGACACTCTGTATTCCATCCATCTTGGAGGAACCAAGATGTATCAAGACCTCCAGGAAAGATTCTGGTGGCATGTCATGAAACGGGAGAGAGGCACCTTTATTGCCAAGTGTGATATATGCCAGAGAGTCAAAGCCGAGTATCAGCGACCCAATGGACTATAGCAACCTCTTAAAGTGCCTGAATGGAAGTGGGACAAAATCGGGATGGACTTCATCATCGGATTTCCTAGGTCAGGCAAAGGACATGATTGCATCTGGGTCATTGTCGATCACCTGACCAAGGTAGCCCACTTCATTCCTGTCAAGACCACCTATGATGGGAGCCAACTGGCCAACCTCTACATCAACCGGATTGTAAGCCTCCATGGAGTTCCTAAGGAGATAGTATTGGACCGAGGTATCTAGTTCACCTCAAGGTTTTGGAAGAAGTTTCAAGAAACCTTGGGAACCAAGCTCTCCTTCAGCATTGCTTTTCACCCTCAGACCGGTGGACAGACGAACGAGTAAATCAGATACTTGAAGATATGCTTCGTGCCTGCGTTTTGGCGTATGGAGCCAAGTGGGAAGATTGCCTACCGTTCTTCAAGTTCTCCTACAACAATAGTTATCAATCGAGTCTTCAGATGGTACCATTCGAGGTGTTGTACGGACGCAAGTGTCGTACTCCCCTCAACTGGTCAGAGACCGGAGAAGGGTTAGTGTTTGGACCAGACATCCTCCGCGAAGCAGAAGAGCAAGCTCAACTCGTCCGAGAGCGCCTTGAGACCGCCAAGTCAAGACAAAAGAGTTGCGTTGACTCCCACCGCCAAGAAGTAAACTTCTGCGTCGGTGACCATGTCTACCTCCGAGTCACGCCTCTCTAAGGAACCAAGCATTTCCACGTCAAAGGAAAGCTAGCACCAAGATACATCGGCCCCTTCAAGATCACCGCAACATGAGGAGAAGTTGCCTATCAACTAGAGCTACCTTCCGAGCTATCAGATGTGCACAACGTCTTTCACGTGTCACAACTCCGGAAGTGTCTCCAAGTTCCCAACCGCCCTGACCTCTACAAGGACATCGCCCATGAAGCCATCGATCTTCAGGCAGACCTCACTTATCGTGAGAGGCCAGTTCGCATTCTGGATGAGGCAGAATGTTGCACCCGAAGCCGCACCATCAAGTACTTCAAGGTCCAATGGCGCAACCAAACTGAAGCTGAAGCAACCTGGGAGCGTGAAGACTATCTTAAATCTTAGTTCCCTTATCTTTTTAGGCCTTAGCCTA
Organism: Hordeum marinum; assembly: GCA_022496015.1. Classification (NCBI taxonomy): domain Eukaryota; kingdom Viridiplantae; phylum Streptophyta; class Magnoliopsida; order Poales; family Poaceae; genus Hordeum; species Hordeum marinum. The sequence goes on along the minus strand of CM039677.1, from coordinate 188,713,805 downwards.
GCAATCTCGGGAACGAGATTCTTGTAAAGGGGGTAGGTCTATCACACCATGTGTTTGTATCACCTTGTTATACTTGGATTTACAAAAGTTGGAGCCAATTAAAACTTTTTCAGTGCTTGTGCTTGTTTGAATTGTTGCTTGTTTGCTTCTTTGGTTGTTTGTGTATGGCACTCTTAGATTCCATCCATCTCCATATTCATCTTCCTTGACCCAAACTTCTTGCCTAATGATCATGCCATGTGAATAGTGCCCAAAACTATTTTTTTATCGAATATTATTGTAACATCCCAAAATTTCATTTTGGAATGTTATGATATATACCTATGAATCATCATCACTTTGTTTGAATGTAAGGAATTGTTGAAGTGCTTCTTTTCAAATTCTGAAAGGCCATTTCTATTTTTTCCATGTATCTATTTCATCTAATTGAAAACCTTGGAAATATTCAAATAAAGAGAGGAGTAACATGACACTCCACACCAGGGCTATCTCGGTGAGATATTTGAGCAATTAAACCAGGGGGTTATTTGATTTTTTTTCTCAAAATGATTTAAAATCAATTAGGCATTTTCTGAAAATAAATTTTTAAAAGATATTCAATATGACAGAGGAAAAATGTTCATTATATAGCATTAATTCTCCTGATCATTTTGATATATATAATTCCTAAGTTTGGAGTTGTTTTGAATGCATTAGAAGAGTTTTTACTGCACTGGATATTAGAAAAGGAAAGTTTTTAAACGAATCGGGCCGGCCCACAGGCTTTAACTCCCGAATTCAATTCGAATCGGTCAACCGATGCGCTAACCTCGCCTTTTCTCTCACTGGCAAGCGGGACCCACTGACCGACGGCGTCTTCCGTGTGCCCATCTCTTTCCTCACGCGCGCCGTCGTCGCCGGAGATCCCTCTCTCCGGATCTCCCTCCTCTCTCCCTCCCCCGACCCCGCACCTGGCCTATAAAAGCCACAGCCCTCGCCGCGGTCCATTCCACCCCGAGCCCCCACTCTACCTCGCCAGAACGCCACCGCACGACCTCACCGGAGTTCGGACTCCAACCAAACCCTCCCGAGCTCGAGGCCGTCGCCTCCGTCGTCCCCAGCCCCGTCCGACGCCGCCAATCGACGCCAGAGCTTCGCCGCCGTCGCCTGAGCACTTCGGACATCGCCCCTGACCACCGTACCGTCACCCCCAACCACCGTCGACCTCCGACCGCCATCGACCTTGCCGGAACCTCCTCCACCCCTCTGTAAGCCACCGGACCCCCCCAGGACCATTAGATGTAGATCCAACGCTCCCGATTATAAGATTTAATCAGCGAAACGTTTTCCTCTATGCTTTGATCGCCCGCTCGTTAACTCTCACGCGCACGTCCTCGCGGCCAATCCCAACCTGAAACATAGACCCTATCCGATAGATAGGAAATTTTTCTTTTTCTTTTCTATTTTAGAAAACAGAATGTATTCTGTTTTTGTTTGTATCATATCTTTTAAAATATTTGGTGTTTTTGGTTGATTATTTTTGCATTAGTTCAAAAATTTGATGTAGTTTATGTCTGTAGGCTTAGATTTAAAATTTGACCTTTAAATTTTGAATCTAATCAAATTTGTTTAAATTACTAAAATCTGTATAACTAGAGTTTAAAAATATATTTTTGAGTGAATCTTTTTGCCACTGTTTGGTATTAGTTACACCTATCATTCTACATAGTTTGAGAATTTTTTAGAATGAATTTGGTTACTGTTTTTAACAAAAACACAATCTGTTTAGTTCTTAATAGATTTTAACTAAATTGATTTTTATTTAATTTGAACCTAAATTAGTTTAAATTTTGTTTTTAGATTTCATTAGGTTCTGTTGATTCAACTTTAGGTGTATTTTTTTCTGTTAATAAAATATGTTTTTAAATTGTTTTGTGCTCTAGTTTGAATAGGTTCATCTTGTTTTCACCATGTATATTGTTTAGAAGAAGTTTTGTAGTACTTCTTTAACACAAAACTTTTAAAATGAAATACTTTCTGTTTTCAAATAAAATTTTATATTTACTTTTCTGTTATCTAAATGTCTAGTTGTTCAAAACCAAATTTTGACTTGTATGTCTTAGTAGGGCTTTTGACATCAAAAATTTTATAGACTTATACTTTAAGTGATTCTTCTTTTGATTGTGCTTTTGTTTGTTGAAGCATTTGTTTACCTTGCTGTTGAATGAATTGTATTGTGTTTATGCTTATCGTGTGCTCTTGTTTGATTTGTTAGATCATCTGGAGTGTGAAGCTTGTTATCTAGAGTCACTTGATTACGAGGATCGTCAGCAAGGCAACTCACTTTGATCATGTTTACCCATGTTTTTATTGCATTGGTTCTACCTTCACCCCAATTGCATACAAAGTAGGTAATTTGGAAACTTGGTTACTTGATGTAGAATCATGTGGTAGGTACCCCTCAACCCTTTGACACATTGGCCCCGAGAAACGTTGTTTTACATTTTGCTATGCTATTAGTAGACGGGGTTGGTTGTGTGATTCATGAGAGTTGTGAGTTAATAATTTCAAGACCTACATGATGATAAAGTCTTCAAGACTCCGAGTTTTCAACTTTCCTCTGGGTGGATGATGGTTGAACGGCGCCCTGGAGAAAATAGTGGTTAGCCTAGATGATGTTGGAGAAGTGCCAGTATTCATGCGGAAAGGTCCACCCAGGCACAAAGAGATGGATGGATGCTTCAAGACCCAAGGATTACCTGCACAGCCACAAGCCATTATGGGCTCTGTCTTGGTTGGATATCGTGGTGACCCTGGGCAGGCGGTGCTACGAGATGTAGAAGAACGGTAGGAAAGGATGGGCACCAACAGAGTCTCGGGGAAACCCTTTCGAAGACCATGTTTTGGTCATCCGTTTCTCAAACACCATGAAGTGCGAGAAGTCCAACGGAGGCGATCAAATCTTGTGGGGAACGTGTGCAAAACTCTAGAGAGTACCCAAACCTAATCGATTAGCCGTGTCCACGGTCATGGACAGTTTGACCCAAAGGAACTAAAACTATCTGGAACTCTCAACACCATAAATAATACTAATGTGGGTATTTTAATGTCAACTTGGGTATGAGAATTGGTTGTTGGAACCATCTCATTAATCAACCAACATTGTAGTAATTATGCTTTTGCCCTCTCTTGTTGTAGGAAAAATTTAGCTTTATGCAAAAACTTACTACCCCCACCTGCCATATATGCATATAGACTAGATGATTACTTTACCCCCCTCTCTTGTGACTTTGCCAGCATATTCAAAATGCTGACCTATACGGCATAAACTGCCTCGACAGGGCATGAGCACCCTTATAGCCCATAAACTGCCTCTCACATGACATAAATCCGTCGTTTTAACCTTAAACAGTACATGGTCCTTGAAGGATTAACTGTCTAAGAGTACAAACGGGCCACATAGCGGAGAGTCAGCAGTAGATGGGAGAGTTTATCCTTGCTTTCCGTAAGCCGGCCATCAGGTGACAAGAGGCACCGTTTTAACCTTAACCAGTACAGGGTCCCTATGGAGATTGGCCGTCAATTTCTTTGAGCCAGCTCAGGGTCTCTAGGCGATATTAACTGGTAAGAGTTCGGCGGATCACCTAGCGAAGCAGCATGAGCTTACAGGCAGGTTTAACCCTATTCGGCTTAAGAGCCGATCAAGAGGGTGTGTAAGTTAAACCCAGTGCGGTGGTAGCCCCAAAGTGACCTTTGTTGACGGAGTCAACTGTTTGGCTTAAGAGCCGACCGATAGGGTGTGATAAGCTACACCCGGTGGGTGGGAAGCCCCCTGGATGATCTTGTTGATAGAGTCAACTATTTGGCTTGAGAGCCGACCGATAGGGTGTGATAAGCTACACCTGGTGGGTGGGAAGCCCCCTAGACGATCATGTTGATGGAGTCAACTATTTGGCTTAAGAGCCGATCAATAGGGTCTCGTAAGCTAAACCTGACGGGTTGGAAGCCCCCTGATTGACCTTGTTGACGGAGTCAACTTTGTGCACCATCTTGTAAGTCGCCATCTTCTATCAAGAAACGGCAGAAGCCTCCAAGTGACTTTATGATGATGCAATGAATTCGGGCAGCCGTGTTTGAACGGTATATCTCGGCGGTTCGTCCTCTTGGGCAACTTTTAATCTTCCGCCAAAAATGTAGTAGCCCCTAGGATCGGGTTAACTTCGCAATGACCCAGGGTTCTCGTTGAAAATGACCAAATGTGTCTCGCCATGTTTGTAGCCCCCGAGTCTTAAGTTGACTTGGAAAGGCGGCTTGAGAATCTCCACTGAAAGTTGAGGTTGGTCGTGGCAGGATATCGATGATCCCGTATGTTTTCTTTCAATAATCCAGTCGATGGTTCATCCCGTCTGGTAGTTGAAGTGAACCAAACTGTAATGCCGGTGATTTGTGCGCCTGCCCATGGGGCGGCTCGTATCGATGAGAACTGCACCAATATGTTGATGGATCAAACTGCGGTTCGCGTCTTGCACGCGTTCATTGGGCGGCTCGTATAGGCGAGCACCGCACCGATATGTTGATGTAGATCAGACTATGGGCGGCGTCTTGTGCGCATCCATTGGGCAGCTTGTACTGGTGTATGCAGCCACTCGCGTGTTGATGTATACGTAAAAACCAACCATGGCATTGTAAGCCGGTGATGTTGTGAAAGACGCCACGACGTTGTAAGCCGGCGCGGATGGCGAGAGTTGGCCACGACGTTGTAAGCCGGGGCAGACGGCGAGAGACGTTCATGACATTATAATCCGGCGCGGTTGCGAGAGATGGCCACGGCGTTGTAAGCCGGCGCGATCGCCAGGGACGGCCACGGTGTTGTAAGCCGGCATGGTCGCGAGAGATGGCCATGACATTGTAAACCGACGCAAACGTGAGTCGCCCGTGGCGTTGGAAACCGGCATGGTTGGCAAGTCGCTGTGGCATTGTTGATATAGACCAGGCCATGGGGACGGCAGCTCACGTGCATCCCTTGGGCGGCTCATGCGAGTAGGCACGACACTGACATGTTGAGCTAGACCGGCCCGTGGCGGTGGCAGCCTTTATGCGTCCTATTGAGCAAAGTGAGACGTTCAAACACCAGTATAGAACAATGTTGGCATGCGCTCGATCCCCATGGTATCAAGCCACTTCAATAATTTGACTGCGTACAAATTTTATAGGCCAAAATAATTGTTTCTCGAAAGAATTTAATATGTATTGATAAACAGGCGGAGCGGAACAGTGCGCGATGGAGCTGGCCAGGCACGGTGCAACGGCAAGGCGGAGAGGTGGTCGAGCCAACTAGGGCACAGTGGCGAGGCGAAGAGACGGCCACGACGCAGTGGCGGCAGGCGAAAACGAGTCCGAGCCGGCCATGGCGCAGCGGTGGCTAAACCACGTGGATGAGGCAAGGCCGGCGGATCAATACTGTGGCGGCTCGGGAACGGAGACAACAAGACGAGGCCATGGCAGAGAGGCGTGCCAGCCGGGGAAGAGACCAGGCTGTAGCGACGAAAGCAACAAAACTGCGGTGGTGCAGCTCATGTAGTGGCGACGACCATGCAAGGCGGCAGCAGGCGAGCGATGGAGGCCGCAAGGGCTGAGACGAACGGCGGAGGCCATGGCTCAAGGCAGGGTGAAGCCGCAACGGCTAGGACGGCTCTGCCTGAGACCGGCTCGAATACAGCCACAGAAACAAACGAGGTGAGGCTGCGGCATCGGCCGGTTGACGGAGGTGGAGCGAGGTGAGGCCGACGACTCAAGGCGCGGTCTGGCGTACCATCCTCGGCCAGGAGAAGGACTTCCCTGTCCGGAAACAAAACGATATCCACAAAACCATACTACGACCGCGAGGGGTCGGCTCCCGATTTCGAGTTGGATTTTTTTCCGCCAATGCTGACTTGTAGTTTGATGGGCGCTGTACGTGGTAATGATAGACTTGTAGTAAAGTCTCATAGCAATTTAGCAGCCAAACCTGTAGCTTTGGGGGACCAAATAGTAGTACATGAACAATACTATCAAATTAATCTTGATGTGACATCAGCTACCATCAATCAGCATTAGTCTTTCATATAGCCGGCTGGCAGATTGATTAATCTCCACATGATCCCCCATCAGCGGCAACGACAACTTAGCAGATCGCTTTAATCTTGCTCTGCATGTTTATGAAAAGACACAATTGCACTCGGACAGGGCCACGGTAGATCGAATTTGTAGTGGATTCCCTCGTCAGGCTCGATTGACTGCCAGAATAGGTTGGTTGCGGCGGAAAAAATAACCCATGGGTCATCTGACTTGTAGGATGGAGACGACGGATAGACCGTAACGCTAATCTGGTTGATTTCAATTTTGCATACATTGTAGCGACTGCTCGTTGAGGACGTAGATCCTTCTACGCCGGCTCTTTTTCATTTGGCATATCGCGAGTTTCTTGATCCCTGAAGAGGTCCCTCCAAGAGCACAATACCATCATGTGCTCTCCCCATGGTGGGCGCCAACTGTCGTGGTTTTGTCATGGCAGATGTCCGGGTGAACGGACTTTAGGTTCAGGGCGGTCGCAACTATGTGGCGGCTTGAGAGGGGTTGGTCGGAATCGAGAGACGCGAGTTTTAACTAGGTTCGGCCCCTCCGATGGAGGTAAAAGCCTACGTCTTGCTTGTCTGACATTGATGATGAGGAAGATCTCTTGGTTACAAGGGTGCTAATCGCTACCTCTAATCTGTCTATCTCTAATGACTTGTGTCTATCTTAACCTTGTCGACTTGTCCCTCTTGGGGAGCCTTACCCCTCCTTATATAAGTGGAGAGGGTAGGTTTAAAAATAGAGTCCTACTAGGAGTAGGATTAGGACTAGTCTATCTAGAATCCTATTCCGGGTCTTGTTTCCTTCGGGAGGGAGTCTTTCTCTATTTGGGCCTTCACTTGTGAGCCGTCTGGCGCCGGCTTGCACGCCGGATCTTGGGCCTGGTCATCCTACAACCCGCCTGCTGGGTCATCAATAAAACATCATGTCTTTACCAGGTCTCCTGTGAGTCGCCAAGCCAGGTCATACCGCGGGGTATATCCCCGACACTACCCCTACTTTGTCACTGGGTGAGGACACCGCAAGATTGAACCCAAAACTAAGCACTTCTCCTATTGCAAGAATTACTAATTTAGTTGGCCAAACCAAACCAATAACTCGAAGAGACTTGCAAAGATATGAAATCATGCATATAAGAATTCAGGAAAGACTCAAATAATATTCATGGATAATCTGAACATAAACCCACAATTCATCAGATCTCGACAAACAGACCGCAAAAGAGTATTACATCGGATAGATCTCCATGAAGATCATGAAGAACATGGTATTGAGAAGTAAAGAGAGAGAAGAATCCATCTAGCTACTAGATATGGACCCGTAGGTCTATGGTGAACTACTCACACGTCATTCGAGGGGCAATGGAGTTGATGTAGATGTCCTCTGTGATCGAATCCCCCTCTCGTAGATTACCGGAAAAGGCTCCAAGATTGGATCCCTCGGGAACGGAGGCTTCTGGCGGCAGAAAAGTGTTTTCGTGGCTCTGTTTGATAATGATGGAATATTTGGGTATTTATAGGCCGAAGATTAGGGTTAGGGCAGTTGCCAGGGGCCCACAAGTCTGCCCGGCGCGGGGTACCCCCTAGCCGCGGCAAGCAGGCTTGTGGCCCCGTGGAAGCTCCTCTGCCTTTGTTCTCAAGTCTCGTGGCTTCCATATTTTCTAGAAAAAATCTTGTTGGAGGTTTTATTCCATTTGGACATCGTTTAATATTCCTTATCTGCAAAACTCAAAACAAGGAAAAAATAGAAACTGGCACTAGGCTCTAGATTAATAGGTTAGTCCAAAAAATAATATAAAATACCGTATTAATGCATATAAAACATCCAAAACAAATAATATAATAGCACGGAACAATCAAAAATTATAGATACGTTGGAGACGTATCAGGCGGCGATTCCCTGTGGCGGAGGAGCACAGGGGGGCAAGGGTGATGACCTGGGGTCTCAAAAACGGCAGCTTTGGGTTCTCAGGCGCGATGGTTTGAGGATGAATTTCAAAGCGTCGGGGTCCACGGTATATATACCCACCACTGTCGGTGATATCGATTGTAGATTTGCGGTGTCATCGAGTTCCTCAACTGTCAGTTGACTGGGAAATTCGGCGTAACCGAGAATATGGAATCGGTAGTACCGAGATAGAAAACTAAATCAACACTAGGCATTCGGCGAGACCTAGATTTTGGGATTTGTTCCACCGAGATGCACTTGGGAGGTTTTAATGGTCAGTCCTTGTCGATACGGAACTCCGAGTGCTCCACACACAGAGGGATCGAAAAGTACATGTTCAAATTTTGTGATGCAAGATGAATAGAGTATGAGGTGAGAAAGCATAGATATCTAAAGAGTGGTCCTAGGCATTCTCCTCCATCCAATTGGCAAGAGATAAATCAAAGACCAAATAGCAACAATTGGATGTCCTCGACTGAGAAAATAAATGCAGACCTACATGCTCACAGAATAAGATGTCAAATCAAATCATGAAAAACATGCACAAATACTCTAGCATCTAACAAGCACTTGGGCGATGACGAAGTCATCTATATATGAGTATTTGACTTAGGAGCCAAGTAAGAATACTTGATCATAGGTCATACTCATCGTTTAAGCACAAGTGGGGTTACCACTTTTGCAGAAAGCATTTAATGTTGTCACATTCTAAGAGATGCTTTGACTCAAGTCTTAGAGTAAAGCTCCCCCTTGATGTGACATCCCCCCATAAGAGGGATAAACTAACCTAGGGTTTTGTCAATGAAGACTAGTAGCATTTTATTTGAGATACCTTTCTCTATAATTCCTTTCAGTAAAGCATTTTCTTGTTCAGGTGTAACTTGTCTAAGAGAATCATCATTTGTGGAATCAATAGAACTACTAGGAGCAACATCAGTGGGTTTAGCATTTTTATTGTTGCTACTAGATGAAGAACCTTTCTTGCCTTTGTTACTAGTTTGCTGAGATTTAATTTGTGGCATGAATGTAGACAAGAGTAGTAGTTTGGCAAGATAAGATGATGTCTTCTTTCGAAGATCGTCATTGATAGCTTTAAGGAATTATGTTCTTGCTACAAATTGAGCTTCTCGAAGCGTAGCTTCTCATGAGTTCTTACAAGCTCTCTATGATCTTCAAGCGTAGATTCATGGGCTAACTTAAGAGTGTTAAGTTCTTTAGTTAGTTCTTCTATTTCATCTTATCATCATCAATTGACCTATCTTGACTAGCATGAGAATTATAAAGTTCATTTTGATCAACATCACTAGTTTTGTCACATAGCAAGTCATCATCACAAAGCAAATCATCTTCATCACTATCGAAATCAAGATATTCGGGGTGTGATACCTTGGGGCCTTTAGCCATGAAGCAACTTCCACTCCCTTCATTTGGTGAATCAAATAGATCATAGGAGTTAGTTGTCACTAGTGCAATCCCAGCAACACCATCATCTTGACTATAGTCGGAGTTGGAGTGATAGCTTCTCTCGGAGTGATTGTCGGAGTCGGAGCCGGAAACCCATTCACCAACATGAGCTTGATGTTTACTTCTTGATTAGGTCTTGGTGTACTTGTCCTCCTTCTCCGAGTCCCCACTTCTCCTTGAGGGTCTTCGTTCATAACGATCATGTCTACTCCTTCTCTCTCTTCGAGGTGATTCATCTCTTAAGCTTCGTCTTCTTGGTGACTCTTCTCTTTGTTTGTAAGAAGCCGTGCACTCATTGGAGTAGCGTCCGAGCTTCCCACAATTGTAGCAGTTTCGGTCACGACTTGATGAACGCATCTCTTCATGTCTTGAGTTGGAGCTACGATCTTTGCTTCTATTCTTTTAGAACTTGTTTAATTTCTTGACCATGAGGCTTATCTCTTCATTTATGACAAGGTTGTCGCTTGAGGTAGCGGGAGCATCGCTTGTGGCTTTGTAAGCACCGCTAGACTTGTGGTGAAGCACTTCATTGTCTTTGAGTGTCATCTCATGGGAAACAATTCTATCAATCACTTCCGTTGGTTTGAGATCTTTGTAGTTGGGAATTATTTGGATCAATGTGCAAACAGTGTCATATCGATCATCCAAAGCTCGAAGTATCTTCTTCATGATGAATTTGTTTGTCATTTCTTCGCTTCCTAAGCTGACAATCTCATTGGTGATGAGAGCTAGCCTAGAGTACATCTCAGCGACTCCTTCACCATCCTTCATCTTGAACTTGTCAAGCTGACCTTGAAGAACATCTAACTTGGATTCTCTCACGGACTCAGTTCCTTCTTGCATATCAACCAAAGTATCCCAAATCTCTTTTGCGTGTTCAAGACGGCTGATTTTGTTGAATTCTTCGGGGCATAGGTAGTTGAATAGAATGTCACATGCTTGAGCATTGAGTTGCAACATCTTCAATTCATCCGTAGTCGCTTCACGATTGAGTTCCTTTCCTTCGGCAAAGAATTCACCTTGCAAGCCAACACGAACAACAACCCAAACGACAGGATTATGACCAAGCAAATGCATTTTCATTTTGTGCTTCCAACTAGCAAAATTTGTGCCATCAAAGTGCAGACCTCTACGGTGATAATTTCCCTCACTAGATGCCATACTTCTCCTAGGTTCTGAAACCAATGCAATGGAGACCAAAGCTGTGATACCACTTGTAGGATTGAAAGTAGGTCTAGAGGGGGGGTGATTAGACTACTCGCCCAAATAAAAGTTTTGCCTTTTCCCAAATTTTAGTGTTTGCAGTTTTAGCCTCCATGGCAAGTCAATTCACCCTATGGATGCAATTCTAAGAGTATAGCAGCGGGAAATAACAACAAGCATGCGTGAAAGGGATATGGTAGGAAGATCAAACGCAATTGTAGACACGATGATTTTTCCCGTGGTTCCGATAGGTGGCGCTATCGTACATCAATGTTTATGGAGTCTTCAACCCATGGAGGGTAACGGTCGCGAGAGTCCACGAAGGGCTCCTGCCATAAGGTTCCAGGAAGTAGCAACCTTGACTATTCCATATGGCTTTCGTCCACGAAGGACTAGCCTCACTATGGGTAGATATTCACGAAGTAGACGATCTCCTTGCCCTTACAAAATTCTTGGTTCACTCCACAACACGAAGTAGTAGGCTCTCAAGCGACACCTAACCAATCTCGGAGGCATCACCCTCCAAAAGGTAATAGGCTCGGTAATGGCGATGAACTCATTGCTCTTGTGCTTCAAGATGATAGACTCCTCAACACACAATCCCTCTCTCACAGATTTGGCTTGGTAGAAGAGATGGGATTGGTGGAAAGCAACTTGGGGAGGCTAGAAATCAAGATCCATATGGTTGGAGTGGAAGATCTTGATCTCAACACAAGGGTAGGTAGTTCTCTCTCAGAACATCTGATGTGATAGGTATGGAATAGTTCTGAGTGCTTCTCTGTCGAGTAGGTGGTGGTGGAGGTGTATATATAGGCATCCCAAAAATCCAACTATTACACACAATAAGCCACACTCGGTGACACCTATGTGTTAATCTCGGTGGTACCGAAGTGACCAAAAGGCGGCAACTTTTGAATCTCGGTGAGACCGGTATAGGAATCTTGGTTGCACCGACAAGCTGACCAATGGTCAGAATTGCCAAACTCGGTGATGCTGATTCAACATTCTCGAACGGACCGAAAATGTGAACTTGCATAACTGAAACTTGGCAGCTCAACTCGGCGGCACAGAAAGCAGTGTCGGCTGCACCAAAGGGTTAGGGTTTGACTGAGTCTATCTAGGGTTTGGAATCGATGGCACCAGGATAGGAATGTTGGTTGCACTGATTTTGAATGTTTGGCTATAGGTAGACTTTGGTGGGAGAGCTTGTGGATGTTTTTGGTCACTATCCCTTGTGCACATATGAGCATTTTGTTCACCAAGAAAACCTTACCCCCTTTTAATAGTATTGGCTTTCCTATGGACTCAAAGTGATTTCTCACAAATGTAAAATGTAGAGGCCTCTTGCTTGAAGCTTGGCCAACCTATTTCCTTGCATCTTGGGGTAATTCCACAATCCTTTTTCCATCCCTATCATTGAAATTTTCCTGAAATATACTTGGTGGAAACATTAGTTCAATGACTTATATGTTGTTATTAATTATCAAAACCACCAAGGGAGCAAATGTGCTTTCATCATCGCATGAGTGCGGAGGAGTACCATGAGCTCTTCACCGACCCGCCAACAAAGCGTCATCGGGATGGACCTCCTTGTTCCCCGACCCCTTCAACCGGAAATGATGCCCATTCAGATGATGAACAGGAGCAAGACCCAGAGGAGCGTGACTACGAGACCGAGCACTCCACCACTTGAGTCCGAGACCCCTAGAGTAGGATCAGTCATGTACCCTCATGCGAAGTTGAGTCCGTGTATTGGTTCATATGAAACCATGTGTGCTTGTTGTTTGTTTTGCTGTTTGTGTTCCGATGCAAGTCACGCCTTTGCCTTAGGCAACATGTGGCGACTCCATCGTCTATCTTATCTTAATATATGTGTTGGTCTTTCGACCTTTGTTTCAACACAATTGCACTCGACCAACCCCCTTAGGCGTGCTTTTCCATTGTTGCTTTTCCTCTCGTCTATCCCAGTTGTTTGACTTGGCTACTCCAAACAGGATGGTGACTGCTACCTGCAACATCTCATTCGCCAACCCTGAAGCCGGCAACTCAAGCCAGCAACAGGGAGCTGGTGGGACTGTTCAGGCTGGAGGACACCAGGAGCAGCCCCAAGGCGACATTCCCCCGCCACCACCTCCACTGGAGAACATGACCATAGCTCAGTTTCTCCAAGTTCTCCGTGAGGAACGCCATGCCAACAATGTTGCTATTCAGCAGATGGCTCAAGTCCTTGTGAACAATCAGCAGCAAGGAAGGAACGGCAATGGCCGCACCACTCTGTCTGAGTTCATGAGGAATTCGCCCCCATCCTTCTCTAAGACTGCTGAACCCTTGGATGCTGACGACTGGATACGCACCATCGAGGACCTCCTTGCACCGGTCAATTGCAATGAGGATCGTGAGAATGTGCTTTATGCCTCTCACTGCCTTGGAGGTACCGCTCGAGCTTGGTGGGACGGGTTCAAGGTCATGCAAGGCGATCGTGCGATCACCTGGGATAACTTCGAGGAAGGATTCCGCACCGCCCACATTCCTTCTGGGATCATGGATATCAAGAAGAGAAAATTCCGAGCGCTAAAGCAAGGAAGTGGCTTTGTCAAGGAGGACCTGCAGAAGTTCAACCTGCTATCAAGGTATGCACCTGAAGATGTCAAGACGGAGGATGCTAAGAAGGAACGCTTCATGGAAGGACTTCAACAGACCCTGCAATATCATCTCATCATCTGCGACTGTCGTACTTTCTTCGACTTGGTGAACAAGGCCCTCATGCTTGAAGACGAGCGTCGTGCCATAGACGACACTCGCAAGCGCAAGATGATCAGCAAGGGTAGCTCCAGGAACCAGAAGCCTTGCCCCTGGCAGCCAGCCCTAGCCAAGCCGACCTATCAGCCACAACAGACTAGACCTCTTGCGCATCGCCTGAGCTACCAACCTTGGTAGTATGCTAATCATAGGCCAGCTTACAACAACCCCAATAACAACAATGGCGGTAGGAACTACAACAACAACCCTGGGCAAATCGCTTGCTTTGGATGTGGTCAGCTTGGACACATCTCTAGGCTGTGTCCCAACAAGAAGCTAGATGCACTGCGCCCCAATGTGCCAAACCAAGGTCAAGGCCGTGGAGCACCACCAAGGAACCCAGCTCCCCGCAACCAGCCCAACAATGGCAAGGGTCGTGTAAATCACGTCACCGCCGAGGAAGCCCAGGAAGACCCAGACGTCATACTGGGTACGTTCCTCATCAACTCAACCCCAGCAATAGTACTATTTGATTGTGGAGCTTCGCATTATTTTGTCACCCAAAAGTTTGCACTAGAGAGTGGCATGAAGCCTACGCCCCTAGGTAGTCGTATGTTAATACAAACCCCGGGATCAGTTATGAAGTCTGGGATAGGTTGCAAGGTGAGATTAACATCAACGGGGTAGATTTTCTAGCAGACCTCATCATCCTGAAGTCAGAAGGCTTGGATGTGATCCTAGGCATGGAATGGTTAACCAAGCACCAAGGCTTTCTAGACTATGCCAAGAGGATTGTCACAATGACCAATAGCCAAGGAGTGGAAGTCAAGTATTGTCCCAACCCTACCTCCACTCAAGCCCCTCAGGCTAACTGTCTATCAGGAGTTGAGTTGTATCAGGTGCCAGTGGTATGTGAATACCCATATGTGTTTCCTGATGAGCTTCCCGGAATGCCTCCTGACCGCGACATTGAGTTCATCATTGAGCTTATGCCCGGATCAAGGCCCATATATAAGAATCCCTATAGGATGGGATCCGAAGAGTTGGCTGAGTTGAAGAAGCAACTGGCAGAGCAGCTCAGAATAGGGTTCATTCTCCCTAGTGCCTCTCCTTGGGGATCACCTGCTCTATTCATGTCAAAGAGGGACGAGACTATCAGACTCTGTGTCGATTACCGTTCTCTCAATGAAATCACAATAAAGAACAAGTACCCATTGAAGACCTATTCGGTCAGTTGAACGGAGCCAAGGTGTTTTCCTAGATCGACCTCAGGTATGGGTACTATCAGCTAAAGATCAGACCCCAAGACATTCCAAAGACGACATTTGTAACCCGGTATGGCCTGTATGAATACACGGTCATGTCATTTGGGTTAACCAATGCCCCTGCCTACTTCATGTACCTCATGAATAAAGCCTTCATGGAGTACTTGGACAAGTTCATTGTCTTCTTCATTGATGACATACTCGTCTTCTCCAAGTCTGAAGAATAGCATGAGCAACACTTGAGATTGGTCCTAGACAAGCTTCGAGAGCACCAACTTTACGCCAAATTCAGTAAGTGTGAATTCTGGCTGCATGAAGTTGGATTCTTGGGTCATGTGTTGACTGTAGAAGGATTATGAATGGATCTTGACAAGATTGAAGCCGTGACGGAATGTCAATCCCCAACCACCATGAAGGAAGTCAGGAGCTTCCTCGGACTCGCGAGATATTACCGCAAGTTCGTGGAAGGGTTCTTGAGCATTGCCTGACCCATGACTCAGCTTTTGAAGAAGTAAAAGAAGTTTGAATGGACAGTTAAGTGCGAGGAAAGCTTCCAGGAGCTCAAGAAGAGATTGACCATAGCCCCAGTTTTGGCCACCCCCGATATTCACAAGGAGTTTGTGATATACTGTGATGCATCGAGAACCAGGCTTGGAGGTGTTCTAATGCAAGAAGGCAGAGTTGTAGCATATCTATCCAGATAGCTATGTCCTCATGAAGAGAACTACGCTACTCATGATCTTGAGTTGGCAGCCATGGTTCATCCCTTAAAGACATGGCGAAATTACCTTCTCGGGAAGCAATGTGAGATATACACAGACCACAAGAGTTTGAGGTATATTTTCACCCAAAGGGAATTGAACATGAGGCAGCGCAGATGGTTGGAGTTGATCAAGGATTACGACCTCAGTGTTCAATACCACCCCAGAAGGCTAACGTGGTAGCACACGCCTTAAGCAGAAAGGCTTGTTCCTTGAATGCCATGATTAAGGAAAAGCTACCCGTCCTATATGAAGAGCTTGAAAGCTTCGTCTTGGAACTAGTCGCACCTGGATGCCTTGCCAACCTCGAAGCAAAGCCTACCTTGATGGATGATATCAAAGAAGCTCAGAAGGGACATGAGAGCATTGAAGGCATCAAGAGGAAGATCAAGGCAAGCAAGGCCCCGGGATTCTCTGTGAATGAACAAGGAGTTGTATGGTTTGGGAATCGCATCTGCGTACCCAATAAAGAGGATCTCCAGAAATTGATCTTGCAAGAATCTCATGACACTCCGTATTCCATCCATCTTGGAGGAACCAAGATGTATCAAGACCTCCAGGAAAGATTCTGGTGGCATGTCATGAAACGGGAGAGAGGCACCTTTATTGCCAAGTGTGATATATGCCAGAGAGTCAAAGCCGAGTATCAGCCACCCAATGGACTATAGCAACCACTTAAAGTGCCTGAATGGAAGTGGGACAAAATCAGGAAGGACTTCATCACCGGATTTCCTAGGTCAGGCAAAGGACATGATTCCATCTAGGTCATTGTCGATCACCTGACCAAGGTAGCCCACTTCATTCCTGTCAAGACCACCTATGATGGGAGCCAACTGGCCAACCTCTACATCAACCAGATTGTAAGCCTCCATGGAGTTCCTAAGGAGATAGTATTGGACCGAGGCATCTAGTTCACCTCAAGGTTCTGGAAGAAGTTTCAAGAAACCTTGGGAACCAAGCTCTCCTTCAGCATTGCTTTTCACCCTCAGACCGGTGGACAGACGAACGAGTAAATCAGATACTTGAAGATATGCTCCGTGCCTGCGTTTTGGCGTATGGAGCCAAGTGGGAAGATTGCCTACCGTTCGGCAAGTTCTCCTACAACAATAGTTATCAATCGAGTCTTCATATGGTACCATTCGAGGTGTTGTATGGACGCAAGTGTCGTACTCCCCTCAACTGGTCAGAGACCGGAGAAGGGTTAGTGTTTGGACCAGACATCCTCCGCGAAGCAGAAGAGCAAGCTCAACTCGTCCGAGAGCGCCTTGAGACCGCCAAGTCAATACAAAAGAGTTGCGTTGACTCCCACCGCCAAGAAGTAAACTTCTGCGTCGGTGACCATGTCTACCTCCGAGTCACGCCTCTCAAAGGAACCAAGCGTTTCCACGTCAAAGGAAAGCTGGCACCAAGATACATCGGCCCCTTCAAGATCACCGCAATATGAGGAGAAGTTGCCTATCAACTAGAGCTACCTTCCGAGCTATCAGATGTGCACAACGTCTTTCACGTGTCACAACTCTGGACGTGTCTACAAGTTCCCAACCGCCCTGACCTCTACAGGGACATCGCCCATGAAGCCATCGATCTTCAGCCAGACCTCACTTATCGTGAGAGGCCAGTTCGCATTCTGGATGAGGCAGAACGTTGCACCCCAAGCCGCACCATCAAGTACTTCAAGGTCTAATGGCGCAACCAAACTGAAGCTAAAGCAACCTGGGAGCATGAAGACTATCTTAAATCTTAGTTCCCTTATCTTTTTAGGGCTTAGCCTAGGAATCTCGGGGACGAGATTCTTGTAAAGGGGGTAGGTCTATCACACCATGTGTTTGTATCACCTTGTTATATACTTGGATTTACAAAATTTGGAGCCAATTAAAACTTTTTCAGTGCTTGTGCTTGTTTGAATTGTTGCTTGTTTGCTTGTTTGCTTGTTTGTGTATGGCACTCTTAGATTCTATCCATCTCCATATTCATCTTCCTTGACCCAAACTTCTTGCCTAATGATCATGCCATGTGAATAGTGCCCAAAACTATTTTTTTATCGAATATTATTGTAACTTCACAAAATTTCATTTTGGAATGTTATGATATATACCTATGAATCATCATCACTTTGTTTGAATGTAATGAATTGTTGAAGTGCTTCTTTTGAAATTCTGAAAGGCCATTTCTATTTTTCCATGTATCTGTTTCATCTAATTGAAAACCTTGGAAATATTCAAATAAAGAGAGGAGTAACATGACACTCCGCACCAGGGGTATCTCGGTGAGATATTTGAGCAATTAAACCAGGGGGTTATTTGAAATTTTTTCTCAAAAGGATTTAAAATCAATTAGGCATTTTCTGAAAATAAATTTTTAAAAGATATTCAATATGACAGAGGAAAAATGTTCATCGTATAGCATTAATTCTCCTGATCATTTTGATATATATAATTCCTGAGTTTGGAATTGTTTTGAATGCATTAAAAGAGTTTTTACTGCACTGGATATTAGAAAAGGAAAGTTTTTAAACGAATCGGGCCGGCCCACAGGCTTTAACTCCCGAATTCAATTCGAATCGGTCAACTGACGCGCTAACCTCGCCTTTTCTCTCACTGGCAAGCGGGACCCACTGACCGACGGTGTCATCCGTGTGCCTGTCTCTTTCCTCGCGCGCGCCGCCGTCGCCGGAGATCCCTCTCTCCGGACCACCCTCCTCTCTCCCTCCCCGGACCCCGCACCTAGCCTATAAAATCCACAGCCCTCGCCACGGTCCATTCCACCCCGAGCCCCCACTGTACCTCGCCATAACGCCCCACACGACCTCACCGGAGTTCGGACTCCAACCGAACCCTCCCGAGCTCGAGGCCGTCGCCTCCGTCGTCCCCAGCCCCGTCTGATGCCGCCAATCGACGCCAGAGCTTCGCCGCCGTCGCCTGAGCACTTCGGATATCGCCCCCGACCACCGCACCGTCGCCCCCGACCACCTTCGACCTCCGGCCGCCGTCGACCTCGCCGGAACCTCCTCCTACCCTCTATAAGCCACCAGACCCCCCTGGACAGTTAGATGTAGATCCAACGCTCCCGATTATAAGATTTAATCAGCGAAACGTTTTCCTCTATGCTTCAGCCGACCGCTCGTTAACTCTCACGCGCACGCCCTCGCAGCCAATCACAACCTGACACGTAGACCCTATCCGATATATAGGAAATTTTTCTTTTTCTTTTCTGTTTTGGAAAACAAAATGTATTCTGTTTTTGTTTGTATCATGTCTTTTAAAAAATTTGGTGTTTTTAGTTGATTCTTTTTGCATTAGTTCACAAATTTGATGTAGTTTATGTCTGTATACTTAGATTGAAAATTTGAACTTTAAATTTCGAATCTAATCAAATTTGTTTAAATTACTAAAATCTGTATAACTATAGTTTAAAAATATATTTTTGAGTGAATCTTTTTGCCACTGTTTGGTATTAGTTACACCTATCATTCTACATAATTTGAGAATTTTTTAGAATGAATTTGGTTACTGTTTTTAACAAAAACAGAATCTGTTTAGTTCTTAATAGATTTTAACTAAATTGATTTTTATTTAATTTGAACCTAAATTAGTTTAACTTTTGTTTTTAGATTTCGTTAGGTTCTGTTGATTCAACTTTAGGTGTATTTTTTTCTGTTAATAAAATATGTTTTTAAATTGTTTTGTGCTCTAGTTTGAATAGGTTCATCTTGTTTTCACCATGTATATTGTTTAGAAGAAGTTTTGTAGTACTTCTTTAACACAAAACTTTTAAAATGAAATACTTTCTGTTTTCAAATAAAATTTTATATTTACTTTTCTGTTATCTAAATGTCTAGTTGTTCAAAACCAAATTTTGACTTGTATGTCTTAGTAGGGATTTTGACACCAAAACTTTTATAGTCTTATACTTTAAGTGATTCTTCTTTTGATTGTGCTTTTGTTTGTTGAAGCATTTGTTTACCTTGATATTGAATGAATTGTATTGTGTTTATGCTTATCGTGTGCTCTTGTTTGATTCGTTAGATCATCCGGAGTGCGAAGCTTGTTATCTAGAGTCACTTGATTACGAGGATCGTCAGCAAGGCAAGTCACTTTGATCATGTTTACCCATGTTTTTATTGTATTAGTTCTACCTTCACCCCAATTGCATACAAAGTAGGTAATTTGGAAACTTGGTTACTTGATGTAGTATCATGTGGTAGGTACCCCTCAACCCTTTGACACATTGGCCCGGAGAAACGTTGTTTTACATTTTGCTATGCTATTAGTAGACGGGGTTGGTTGTGTGATTCATGAGAGTTGTGAGTTAATAATTTCAAGACCTAAATGATGATAAAGTCTTCAAGACTTCGAGTTTTCAACTTACCTCTGGGTGGATGATGGTTGAACGGCGCCCTGGAGAAACCAGTGGTTAGCCTAGATGATGCTGGAGAAGTGCCAGTATTCATGCGGAAAGGTCCACCCAGGCACAAAGAGATGGATGGATGATTCAAGACCCAAGGCTTACCTGCACAGCCACAAGCCATTATGGGCTCTGGCTTGGTTGGATATCGTGGTGACCCTGGACAGCCGGTGCTACGAGATGTAGAAGAACGGTAGGAAAGAATGGGCACCGACAGAGTCTCGGGGAAACCCTTTTCAAGACCATGTTTTGGTCATCCGTTTCTCAAACACCATGAAGTGGGAGAAGTCCAACGGAGGCGATCAAATCTTGTGGGGAACGTGTGCAAAACTCTGGAGAGTACCCAAACCTAATCGATTAGCCGTGTCCACGGTCATGGACAGTTTGAGCCAAAGGAACTGAAACTATCTGGAACTCTCAACACCATAAATAATACTGATGTGGGTATTTTAATGTCAACTTGGGTATGAGAATTGGTTGGTGGAACCATCTCATTAATCAACCAACATTGTAGTAATTATGCTTTTGCCCTCTCTTGTTGTCGGAAAAATTTAGCTTTATGCAAAAACTTACTACCCCCACCTACCATATATGCATATAGACTAGATGATTACTTTACCCCCCCTCTCTTGTGACTTTGCCAGCATATTCAAAATGCTAACCTATACGGCTGCAACGTATCATGTTGCAGAGTACTTTTCCGACCAGGAGTGAGGATATGCTCTACGCTCGGTGAGATGCCCTTGGAGTCAGATGGACTCAACTACCTATGGAGCTTCCGCAAGTTTTTGGTTTAGTTTATGTCATGAGTTGGCCTTCAACCACTTTATTGTAATCCTTATTGTAATAAAGGACTCGATATGAGATTTTCGATTAATTAATGTTGTGTGATTTCCCTTCGATATATACATTGATATACTGTGTGTGTACCAGCATGATCTTGGGATGGTACAGAAACACCGGAGATTCAACCTTTCAGGTCGGGTCGCTACAGAAATGGTATCAGAACACACGCTGACCATAGGAAGTAACCTCTAGGATTGGAAAAGCCTTAGGATTTATTTCCCTTTTGTCTTTAAAATTCTTATACTCTCATCTACTCGTTTCTGACTTCCCTCCGATTTATTTCAAAATTTATAGATGGCCACCTTCATCCCAGTTTTGATCATGGAGTTTTGTCAGCCTGACGCAACGATGCCCTTTGGCAAGGAGCTGATGAGGATCGTCAGGGACGTAAGGATTGCTTTGTTGAGCATCAATGGGACTCCTATCATGTCTTTTCCACAAGACGGATGCTACAGGATCGAGGTGCACATCCCCGGGAAGACCTTTAGAAATCGTAAGGAACCCATCGACTTCAAGTTTGTGGCACCCAGCTGGATACTTGGGAGAGACATGGCCATTCATCGTGCCCTTGGACGTATTGAGGAGGAATACAGAGGTGGAACCATTTCACCAGGACTCATCGTGGTTTGTCGCAGGGGTGCCAATGGAAATATCATAACCACTCCCACTTAAGACACCACCATTTCCTATATCCAGACTTTGGAGACGCACATCAGGACCTTGGAGCTTTGGGTACGTTCCAACACGTAGACGATCAAGAGGCTAATGAACTGTGAGATTGACCTCGAAGCTGTCTTATGGGAAGCCAAGTACGAGCATGAGTATGAGGTGAAGGATTTCTTAGAGAGGATCGATAAGCTGAACACTCGCATCGCAACTCTGGAGGAACAGATGGACATGGGTGAAAATCTTCATCCAGAAGGAGACATGGCTCCTCTGATCAACAACGATGATGACTATGAGGAGAGCACCACCGGAGGAGGCCCCTTCACCATGTACTTTTGAGGAGAACTTTAGTTATGCCCTCATGTATCTTTATTTTCGTCGTTAAAGCGTAGGTCGATGCTTAGTTTGATTGGAGATTTGTATCTCGATGTTTGAAACTTGAGTTGAATAAATGAATGAGTGTTTGGTGTGATATGTTTGTTGCATTGCATATGGGTAGTGAATTTCCCTTTTAGGTCATTGTTCTATTCTAATTCTCACCCCTCTGAAAACAGCAAGATGCCTCCGTGACGTGAGCCCGACTTCACTTTCCCGTGAGAGCTCACACAACTCCTCCAGCAGCAGAACGCCCTGATGCAGCTGCTCATTCAGAACCAGACCAACAACCACAACAACCACCCTCCACCTCAAGGCGACAACCTCACCCGTTTTCTGAGACTGAATCCCCCAACTTTCTCCAGCAGTACTGAGCCCATTGTGGCAGATGATTGGCTCCGCAAGATGGAGAGGGAAGTCACCACTGCAGGATGCACTAAGGCTGAAAAAGTGCGCTTTGCCGCCCATCAACTTGAGGGACCAGCAGCTTCATGGTGGGAGAACTACACCACCACATACCCCATTGCTGGTGTGACTTGGGAGCAGTTCAAGCAAGCTTTCCGCACCGCACATGTCTCAGCTGGAGCCATGAGTCTGAAGAAGCGTGAGTTTCGCAACTTATGCCAGGGGAACTGTTTCGTGGCCCAGTACGTGGATGACTTCATTACGTTGGCTCGTTATGCACGAGGAGATGTGGCCGATGATGCGGCCAAGCAGGAGAAGTTCTTGGAAGGACTCAATGATGAGTTGAGGTGCAGCTGATGGTGGCTACCTTCAGCAACTACCAGGAGCTGGTAGACAAGGCCCTCATCTTGGAGGGGAAGCAGCAGCAAATCGAGAACCGCAAGAGGAAGTATGCACACGGGAAGTCTACCTCTGGAGCTCATCAGAAGCCCCGCTACTCCCCGTACTCAGGAAATACCGGATCAGGGACCGGTAAGTATGGAGGACACACTCATCCCGTGCACAACCATGGAGGCAACAACCATGGAGGAAATGGGAATAATCATCCCAACAATGGCAGCTTCAAGAATGGTAATGGAAGTGGGAATGGCAACCAACACCATCCCACTCCAGCTCAGAAGGATCTGAACTATATCACCTGTTTCAAGTGTCAGAAGACAGGGCACTATGCCACTGAATGCCCTCAGAGCAAGCAAGGAAATGGAAACGGAAACAACAACGACAACTCCGCAGCTAAGAAGCCAAATCCTTTTCTTCGTGCCCAGGTGAACCACCTCGATGTGGAAGAAGTCTATGATCAGCCCGAGACTGTGGTTGGTAAGTTTTTATTGCATTCACGTCCAGTTATGGTACTTTTTGATTCTGGTGCAACTCATTCATTCATATCAAGGGTAGTTGTGCAAAAGTATGGTTTACCCATTAGAACCCTTAGTCAGCCCATTAAGGTCAATTCCCCAGGAGGTATGATGATGGCAGGGAAAGGATGCCATGCCCTGAAACTCCACATAGGAAACCATGTTTTTCCTACCGACCACATCGTTATGAATCCCAGGGATTGGATGTAATCCTAGGCATGGATTGGATGACCAAGTATGAAGGAAACCTTGATTGCCCCAGCAAGTCTATTTCACTCACCACTCCGGAGAAGAAGAGGATTAAGTATGTATCCCGATGCACACAGATGAGTGCTCGGTTAAATTCCCTCACAGGAGTTGTTCAGGAGGAAGTGCCGGTTGTACGAGACTTTCCAGATGTATTCCGAGAGGAATTACCAGGCATGCCACCAGATAGGGAGATTGAGTTTCTGATAGAGCTACTACCAGGAATAGCCCCAATTTCCAAGAGACCCTATCGGATGCCCGCAAATGATTTAGTAGAAATCAAGAAGCAGATTAAGGAGCTATTGGATAAGGGATATATTCGCCCAAGTTCATCACCTTGGGGAGCCCCAGTTCTTTAGGTGGAGAAGAAAGACAAAACCTTGAGGATGGTGGCGATTATCGTGCACTGAACGAGGTGACTATCAAGAATAAGTACCCTCTGCCGATGATTAATGACCTGTTTGACCAGGTAGTAGGCGCCAAAGTATTCTCCAAGATCGATCTTCGATCAGGGTATCACCAACTGAAGATTCGTGAACAGGATATACCCAAAACAGCTTTCACCACCAGGTATGGCTTATATGAGTATACAGTCATGTCCTTTAGTTTGACTAATGCTCCTGCCTACTTCATGAATTTGATGAACAAAGTGTTTATGGAATATTTGGACAAGTTTGTCGTGGTGTTCATCGATGACATTTTGATATTCTCCAAGAGCGAGGAAGAACACAAGGAACACTTGCGTTTAGTTTTGGAGAAGCTTAGAGAGCATTAGTTATATGCCAAGTTCAGTAAATGTGAATTTTGGCTGATGGAAGTCGGATTCCTTGGACATGTTATTTCCGATGAAGGAATAGCAGTAGATCCCGCTAAGGTTGAAGCAGTCACTGAGTGGAAGTCACCCACCTCAGTTAAGGAGATCCGCAGTTTTCTCGGACTTGCCGGATATTACCGGAGATTCATTGAGAATTTCTCAAAGATTGCCAAGCCCATGACAGAGCTGTTGAAGAAAGAGTCTAAGTATATCTGGACTGAGGAATGTGAGGCCAGTTTCCAGGAGTTGAAGAAACGTTTGTTCACAGCCCAGTATTGATACTACCAAACATTCGGAAGGACTTCCAGGTTTATTGTGACGCATCCCGTCAAGGACTTGGAGGAGTACTCATGCAGGAGGGAAAAGTTGTAGCATATGCATCCAGATAGCTATGACCCCATGAGTTGAATTATGCCACCCATGACATGGAACTAGCAGCCGTAGTGCACGCACTCAAGACCTGGAGACATTTCCTTATCGGAAATAGTTGTGATGTGTACAGTGATCATAAGAGCCTGAAGTATATCTTCAAGCAGAAGGAGTTGAACCTCAGACAGAGGAGATGGTTAGAGTTAATCAAGGACTATGACATGAGATTACATTACAATCCAGGAAAGGCAAATGTTGTGGCAGATGCTTTGAGTCGGAAGAGTTATGTGAACACACTCATAGCCGGAGGATTACCCCAGGAGTTAACCAATGATCGCAGAGAGCTTCGGTTAGAGATAGTTCCACAAGGATATGTTGCCACACTAGAGATTCAGTCCACCTTGACCGAAAGAATTCGTGAAGCCCAGAAATCGGACAAGAAGATAGCTGAGATAAAGCGGAGAATGAAGAAAGGCAAGGCTAAAGGCTTTCGTGAAGATGAACAGGGTACTCTATGGTTTGAGAACCGAATCTATGTGTCCAATGTACCAGAGCTCAGGAAGTTGATACTTCAAGAATCCCATGATCCACCATATTCGATACACCCAGGCAACACCAAGATGTACCTGGATTTGAAGGAAAGTTACTGGTGGACAGGTATGAAGAAAGATCTTGCCGAACATGTTGCGGTATGTGATGTTTGTCAGCAAGTAAAGGCGGAACATCAGAAACCAGCAAGGTTACTCCAACCTTTGTCGATACCCGAGTGGAAATGGGATAAGCTTGGTATGGACTTCATCACAGGACTACCTAGGACCCGTTCAGGATATGATTCCATCTGGGTAGTGGTCGATCGTTTGACCAAGGTGGCTCATTTCATTCCAGTGAAGACCACCTATACCAGTGCTAAGCTAGCCAAGATATATATGACCAGGATCGTATGTCTGCATGGAGTTCCGAGGAGTATCGTGTCAGATAGAGGAACACAATTTACCTCAAAGTTTTTGCATCAGCTACATGAAACTTTGGGTACAAGGCTGGAGTTCAGTACCGCTTTTCATCCGCAGATTGATGGACAGACTGAGAGAGTCAACCAGATTCTGGAGGACATGTTGAGAGCCTGTGCGCTAGACTATGGGTCCAGTTGGGATGAAAACTTACCTTACGCGGAGTTCTCGTACAACAACAGTTATCAGACCAGTCTGAAGATGGCCCCTTTTGAAGCTTTATAGGGAAGGAGGTGTAGAACACCATTGACGTGGGATGGTGTTGGAGACCGAAAACTTTTAGGTCCCGATCTTATCAGAGATTCTGAAGATAAGGTCAAACTGATTCGAGACCGACTCCAGATAGCTCAATCCCGGTAGAAGAGCTATGCTGATAACAAACGCAAGGAGGTGACATATGAAGTAGGGGATCGAGCATATCTTCGTGTGTCCCCACTTCGAGGAATCAAGAGGTTTGGTGTTAAAGGAAAGTTAGCACCCAGGTTCATAGGCCCCTACAAAATTCTGGAACATAGAGGCAAAGTTGCATACAAGCTGGAATTGCCGGAAGGACTGTCCAGAGTTCATGATGTTTTCCATGTTTCCCAGCTAAAGAAATGCCATGTTGAGATGGCTGATATTCCTTTGAGAGACATAGTGCCCCTAGAGGCCATACAACTTGATAGTGACCTGACCTACGAGGAGAAGCCCGTCAGAATTCTTGAGACTACCAACAGATCTACCGAAGCAAGATCATCAAGTTCTGTAAGGTTGTGTGGAGTCACCACACCGAGGAAGAAGCCACCTGGGAACGCGAAGAAGATCTTCGTAGAGACCACCCGCACCTATTTTCTAGCCAACCCGAATCTCGAGGACGAGATTCATCTTAAGGTGGGTAGGTTTGTAACATCCCAAAATTTCATTTTGGAATGTTATGATATATAGCTATGCATCATCATCACTTTGTTTGAATGTAATGAATTGTTGAAGTGCTTCTTTTGAAATTCTGAAAGGCCATTTCTATTTTTCCATGTATCTGTTTCATCTAATTGAAAACCTTGGAAATATTCAAATAAAGAGAGGAGTAACATGACACTCCACACCAGGGGTATCTTGGTGAGATATTTGAGCAATTAAACCAGGGGGTTATTTGAATTTTTTTTCTTAAAAGGATTTAAAATCAATTAGGCATTTTCTGAAAATAAATTTTTAAAAGATATTCAATATGACAGAGGAAAAATGTTCATTAAATAGCATTAATTCTCCTGATCATTTTGATATATATAGTTCCTAAGTTTGGAATAGTTTTGAATGCATTAAAAGAGTTTTTACTTCACTGGATATTAGAAAAGGAAAGTTTTTAAACGAATCGGGCCGGCCCACAGGCTTTAACTCCCGAATTCAATTCGAATCGGTCAACCGACGCGCTAACCTCGCCTTTTCTCTCACTGGCAAGTGGGACCCACTCACCGACAGCGTCATCCACGCGCCCGTCTCTTTCCTCGCGCGTGTCGCCGTCGCCGGAGATCCCTCTCTCCGGATCTACCTCCTCTCTCCCTCCCCCGACCCCGCACCAGGCCTATAACAGCCACAGCCCTCACCGCGCTCCATTCCACCCCGAGCCCCCACTCTACCTCGCCAGAACGCCACCGCACGACCGCACCGGAGTTCGGACTCCAACCGAACCCTCCTGAGCTCGAGGTCGTGGCCTCCGTCGTCCCCAGCCCCGTCCGACGCCGCCAATCGACGCCAGAGCTTCGCCGCCGTCGCCTGAGCACTTCAGACATCGCCCCCGACCACCGCATCATCGCCCCCGACCACCTTCGACCTCCGGTCGCCGTCGACCTCGCCGGAACCTCCTCCTCCCCTCTGTAAGCCACCGGACCCCCCTGGACCGTTAGATGTAGATCCAACGCTCCCGATTATAAGATTTAATCAGCGAAACGTTTTCCTCTACGCTTCGGTCGTTTGCTCGTTAACTCTCGCGCGCACGCCCTCGCGGCCAATCACAAACTGACACGTAGACCCTGTCCGATAGATAGGAAATTTTTCTTTTTCTTTTCTGTTTTAGAAAACAGAATGTATTCTGTTTTTGTTTTTATCATATCTTTTAAAATATTTGGTGTTTTTGGTTGATTCTTCTTGCATTAGTTCACAAATTTGATGTAGTTTATGTCTGTATGCTTAGATTTCAAATTTGAACTTTAAATTTTGAATCTAATCAATTTTGTTTAAATTACTAAAATCTGTATGACTAGAGTCTAAAAATATATTTTTGAGTGAATCTTTTTGCCACTGTTTGGTATTAGTTACACCTATCATTCTACATAATTTGACAATTTTTTAGAATGGATTTGGTTACTGTTCTTAACAAAAACATAATCTGTTTAGTTCTTAATAGATTTTAACTAAATTGTTTTTTATTTAATTTGAACCTGAATTAGTTTAACTTTTGTTTTTAGATTTCATTAGGTTCTTTTGATTCAACTTTACGTGTATTTTTTCTGTTAATAAAATATGTTTTTCAAATTGTTTTGTGCTCTAGTTTGAATAGGTTCATCTTGTTTTCACCATGTATATTGTTTAGAAGAAGTTTTGTAGTACTTCTTTAACACAAAACTTTTAAAATGAAATACTTTCTGTTTTCAAGTAAAATTTTATATCTACTTGTTTGTTATCTAAATGTCTAGTTGTTCAAAACCAAATTTTGACTTGTATGTCTTAGTAGGGATTTTGACACCAAAATTTTTATAGTCTTATACTTTAAGTGATTCTTCTTTTGATTGTGCTTTTGTTTGTTGAAGCATTTGTTTACCTTGCTGTTGAGTGAATTGTATTGTGTTTATGCTTATCGTGTGCTCTTGTTTGATTCGTTAGATCATCCGGAGTGCGAAGCTTGTTATCTAGAGTCACTTGATTACGAGGATCGTCAGCAAGGCAAGTCACTTTGATCATGTTTACCCATGTTTTTATTGCATTAGTTCTACCATCACCCCAATTGCATACAAAGTAGGTAATTTAGAAACTTGGTTACTTGATGTAGTATCATGTGGTAGGTACCCCTCAACCCTGTGACACATTGGCTCCGGGAAACATTGTTTTACATTTTGCTATGCTATTGTAGACGGGGTTGGTTGTGTGATTCATGAGAGTTGTGAGTTAATAATTTCAAGACCTACATGATGATCAAGTCTTCAAGACTCCGAGTTTTCAACTTACCTCTGGGTGGATGATGGTTGAACGGCGCCCTAGAGAAACTAGTGGTTAGCCTAGATGATGCTGGAGAAGTGCCAGTATTCATGCGGAAAGGTCCACCCAAGAACAAAGAGATGGATGGATGCTTCAAGACCCAAGGCTTACCAACACAGCCACAAGCCATTATGGGCTCTGGTTTGGTTGGATATCGTGGTGACCCTGGACAGGCGGTGCTACGAGATGTAGAAGAACGGTAGGAAAGGATGGGCACCGACAGAGTCTCGGGGAAACCCTTTTGAAGACCATGTTTTTGTCATTCGTTTCTCAAACACCATGAAGTACGAGAAGTCCAACAGAGGCGATCAAATCCTGTGGGGAATGTGTGCAAAACTCTGTAGAGTACCCAAACCTAATCGATTAGCCGTGTCCACGGTCATGGACAGTTTGAGCCAACGGAACTGAAACTATCTGGAACTCTCAACACAATAAATTATACTGATGTGGGTATTTTAATGTCAACTTTTGTATGAGCATTGGTTGGTGGAATCATCTCATTAATCAACCAACATTGTAGTAATTATGCTTTTGCCCTCTCTTCTTGTAGGAAAATTTTGGCTTTATGCAAAAACTTACTACCCCCACCTGCCATATATACATTTAGACTAGATGATTACTTTACCCCCCCTCTCTTGTGACATTGCCAGCATATTCAAAATGCTGACCTATACGGCTGGAACGTATCATGTTGCAGAGTACTTTCCGACCAGGAGTGAGGATACGCTCTACGCTCGGTGCGATGCCCTTGGAGTCAGATGGACTCAACTACCTATGGAGCTTCCGCAAGTTTTTGGTTTAGTTTATCTCATGAGTTGGCCTTCAGCCACTTTATTGTCATCCTTATTTTAATAAAGGACTCGATATGAGATTTTCGATTAATTAATGTTGTGCGATTTCCCTTTGATATATACATTGATGTACCGTGTGTGTACCAGCATGATCTTGGGATGGTACAGAAACACCGGAGATTCGACCTTTCAGGTCGGGTCGCTACAATTATTTTGACCAAAAGGATTTATTAAAATTAGGTGTTCAAAAAAAAACCTAAGTTGAGGTTTGCAGTGCAAGTCCTCAAATTGGGTGGATCCTTTTTTCCCAAAGGCTTTATTTGAAGCCTACTATATTTAAGACTTTTCAAAACCACCAAATATTAATTTTAAAGATTATTTTGCTATTTATTTAAAAGGCTTTTTCTTAAGACCAAAAATGGTTTTTCATATGGAAAAATTATTTAAATGCTTTCAAAATATTTGAGAAAATTTACGGAAACTCAGTGGACATATATTGTCCATATATACGAGTTTCAACACATGGTCATGTTAAAAATCATGGGAAAACCCCTCAAAACCCTTTCTATTCAAATCAAGCTTTTGAAATATTTCCATAAGAAATATTCTCAATAAATTCCTAGGAAATTCCAGAAAGTCAACATGGTCATACGTGATGATCTTGCAAAGTTTCATCTCTATCCAAATTTTTTGGTTTATTAAACTATTCCAAAACCCTCCCTGTCCAGATTCAAATTTGAGCAACTTTACATTGTGAAGTTTCTTCCCTTGACCCCAAACTTTGTGGACATGTTCTAATCACCAAATAGTGATGCTACACCAAGTGGTGCATCAAGGGGATTAGCTTAGCATGACTAGATCTATAGAAACCAGATTCTATTGATTTCTAGGGTTTCACAAAGTTACATTGTGAACTTTCATCAATCAAACTCAAACTTGGTGATCAGGCCTAATTCTAAACACCATTTGATCCTATCAAATCTTATGGCAAGCAAAGCCCATTTGCTCGCCCTAATATCCATCAAACACCTTCTGCCAGAATGGCAAAAACTTTGGTTGGCTCCCTTCCTCTAATTCCCTTGCCTCCAAAATTCTACCACAACTTTCTAGAATTGTATTTCACCTCCAGTAATTTTCTATGGCCAAGATTCAATGGGTAAGTGGGGTAAGAACCCACATTTACCCCCTGGACAACAATGGCAGGAGCATTTCTACCCTCTCCCCCACTCCATTTCTTTTCTCCCTAGCTCCTAGAGCATCTTCAGACCATCTAGGTTCTACTGGACAAGGTGGGGCACCCCAGAGCACGCGGGCAACGGCAATGCCGGCTATATGCATGCTTTGGGGGTGCTACAGTGCGCTCCCGCACTGTAGCCGCCGCCCAATGGCTGTCCCTGACCACCTAGGGGCTCCCCCTCGTGTCCCCCAAGACGCCCTTGGCATCCATGACACACAACGCGGTCAGCCCCCTCCTCTCTCCTCCTCCTTCTCCCTCCTCCACGTGTGCCCCACGCCGCTCGAGCCGGCCAGCGTGGGAGCTCGCATGTGCCCGCCTCCCCTTCTGTCTCTCGCACTCCCTGGCCTAGACCAACCCCACGAGCGCCACAAAAACGTCCCCTCCACCTCTCGTGGCCTTTGGCCTCGGCCACGAGCTCGCGGGCACACCCGAGCTCGGTGGACCAAGGGCCGCCTACTTAAGGCCTTCCCCGAGCCTCCTCTCCCCTCTAGTCTCTCTCTCCTCGCCCCATTAGAGCCCCTGTGCCCCCCGATGAGCTCCCGAAGCCTCTGTGCTCGGGTTCAAGCCGAGCGCCGCCGCATCGGGCCACCAGTGTTTGCGAGGTAACGGCCTCCTCCGCCCCCGTTTGGCCCCGATCTGGAATCCCCGTTCCCTCCTTACTCGTCTTCCCCTCGTTCCCATCCTTTTTGAAGCACGGAGCGGCCCCGGTGACCTCCTCCCAAAACCCTCCATCGCGGCCTTCTCGCCACCGGCGACTCCGAACACCTCCGGTGCTCCCCCAACCTCCAGGGGATCGGTGACTCGACCCCGAGCCCATCCCTGCACTCGCCTGTCGCTGACGTGCCCTACACTGCCGCCGATGAGGCCCTCTCCTCTCTGTCCCAAGATGGGAGAAGGACCCAACAGGGGGCCCCACCTGTCGGCCTCTCACCTCTCCCTCCCAGTGGCCCCGCCCGTCAGGTTGGACACCTGACGCGCGTGGGGGTGCCAGCGTGCCTGCCCTGGCTGGCCACTGGGCCGGCCCAGCAGCTGGCTGGCTCTGTCCCAGGCACAGTGCCCATTCTTCTTCTTCCCCGTTTTCCAAAAATCCCACAGGAAAAAAATCCAATTTCCAATATTTTTCCACCATAAATCTTAGAATAATATGAAGAATTTAATAGTGCCATTTGTGAACAATATTGAAAAAAATTTATGCACTATTTTGTTTTAAAACCTACTTTTGGCATCTTTTTGCCTCTGTTTAAATAGTTTTGAAAAATGTTTTTATAGCAAAACCCTAGAAAAATATTTTTATTATAGTCTTTAGCATTTATCAGAATAGGGTAGCATTTTAGTGGTTCATTTGTGTGCTCTATTTTTATGTGATGTATATGATTATCGTTATTTATCGCGACCATAGGTTGCGTTGTTGACGAGGAAGTTGGACCCAAAGACTTTGAAGATCCTGATGACTTTGTTGAGCCAGGTAAGCATCCCTTTAACCATGACTAAGAACCCTTTTATTTGCATGGCATATAACACTTATTCCTGTGATGTTGATCATGTTGATGTGGTGACCACTTTGGTGGGATGCCTTCGTTGCTCTTACTATTGATACTTGCATCGTGCATGACCCTACCAACCTTATGAGGGTTGTGCGGGTGGGAGTAGATAGGATGCTAGTAGATGCTATGCAAGTGGGATCGAGATTATGCTTGGTGATGGAAATAAGCAATGATTTCAAAGACTTTTCGAAAACCCCGCCGGGTGCCACTAATGCTCGAGGGAGATGATGATGAGTTGGGTGACCACATGAGAAAGAAGTGGTGTACGAGAGGAAGTGAGTGTGTGTGTTTTCGAAAACGGAGGGTTTAAGATTTGTCGACAGTCCGAACCTTACATGCGCAACCACGATACCCCTTATGGTACGGAGCTCTGTTGACTACTTTGGTGGGTACTAGCAAGGAGACCGCATTACTAGTGGCGGTATGTCACGCCCAAGATGCGGTCCTATCCTTATTTGGGCACGAGGGCCTCGACAGGGATAGAAGCGCATCTCGATACGTTCGCAAGAATGGATATCATTACAAGTACATGTACAGAAGAGATGAGTATATGGAATTGGCTTACACTCGCCACAAGCTACATCAGAGTCACATCAATACAATAACATCTCAAACATCATACATAAGAGCAGGGTCCGACTACGGACGAAAACAAATGATAAAATGACATCCACCCTTGCTATCTCAGGCTGCCGCCTGGAACCCATCCAAGATTGAAGAAGAAGAAGAAGAAGAAGAACTCCAAGTCAAATCAAGCAACGCGCTCACGTCAGATCATCACATTACCTGTACCTGCAACTGTTGTTGTAGTAATCTGTGAGCCACAGGGACTCAGCAATCTCATTTCCAAGGGTATCAAGACTATTAAACCTTAATAGGTGAGGTAAGGTTAAGTGGTGAGGCTGCAGCAAACGTCTAAGCATTTATTTGAGTGGCTAACTTACGTGTACAAAAATTAAAGTATGGTGGTCTACGCATAACGGACGTGAACTAGTAATGATCACTAACTGATCCTGAACACCTACGTATGTCAATCATAACCCCACCGTGTTCTCTTCCGAATAAGGACTCACGAGAAGAGACAGTCACGGTTACTCACACGGTTGGTGTATTTTATTAGAGTTTACTTCAAGTTTGCTATGACCGGGTGTTAAACAAATTATCCAAGTTTGCCACATAACCGCGGGCACGGCTTCTCGAAAAGATTTAACCCTGCAGGGGTGCTCCAACTCGTCCATCACAAATTAACCACACTCAGCGGGAATAACCTCAACCACAGATCTCGTGATCTTCCTAGGCAATTCTTAAGGAAATCCAACACCTCGAGATAGCCTGAAGAAAATCAGAATTCCTCACTCAAGACGTTCGAGAAAGGTAAAACAAGTCCAGCAAGGCTGCCCGGCGTGTCGACGAACCCGATAGGAGCCGCGTATCTCGTTCTCAGGACACGTCCGGATAAGCACAGCGTACAGTGGCCTCATAGAAATCTCCCGAGTTGCCCCGGGTTGGCCCCGCACACGGCTTTGTTTTGGACCAGCACCAGCAGCACTGGCCCCCTGTATTATGTTAAATTAATCCACGAGGGGGCGACCCTCTATGCATTTAAAAGGTGATCAGTTTTATTATGATGGCAAATGTAGTACCAATGTTGGGCCTTGCCAGACAAGTTTTAATCTAACCCGAAAATCAAGGGGGTCCCCATAACAACCCCGAGCATGTTAGGAGTGCTCATTTCTGGAACATAACACCGGTTCACAAGTAACTAAGGGCGGCAAGAGTGGAACAAAACACCAAGCAAAAGGCCAAGCCTTCCACCCTTTACCAAGTGTATATGTGCATTAAATTAAATAGCAGCAATATCGTGATATAACAAAAGAAGGTTCATGTTGACACATGGAAGCAATTGCGCCTGCAGCTAGCAACGCTATAAGAAGGGCTGAGCAAGCGGTAACCTAGCCAAACAATGTTTTGCTGGGATGTGAAGGGGTTAGAGGCTTATCATGGCAATGTTGGGAGGCTTATCAAACAAGTGGTAGGTAGCGAGACATAACGGTAAAAGACGAGACAACTAGCATGGCAATGATAGTAATGGTATCCAGGGAAATGTGTCATCTTGCCTGAGATCCTGCTCGGAAGAAGACGAACCAACGTAGTCAAACGAATCCTCACACTCCGAATGCTTTCGGAACTCTATCGAGAAGAAGCAATCCGAAACATCAATCAACACAAGATACACCACAACATATGCAAGACACGATGCACAAACAAATATGATACATGTCCGGTTAAATATGCAATGCAAGACAATTCACAACAATCAAATACTACACATTAATATGCAATGCAATGCATATTGACGAAACTCCACATTCGAATTATTTAGTTCACTCTCGTTAGGTACATGACAATATTAAATGTTGTTAAGCATGGAAAGACGTGAAGCATAAGTAATCTATCAATCTAGGCAGATTAAATGAGGCCGGAAACAACTTATAGCATTTCCGAAATGACCTCATATGTTAATTTAGAAATTGGTCCAGATCTGAACTAAACATATTTTATATTGGTTAAACCACAGAATAAAGCCTACCATGTTATTCTACACGTCATTCTAGTCGATTTACATATATAGAACATCTCAAACGGAGCTACGTTTCAAAAGATACGAGCAACACAAGATACACATGACATGAATGCAAATGCATGGGAAAACAATCACAACCATCTCAAAACATGAATGCAGAAAGTTATTATGAAACTACATGAGATTCTAAGCAAGTTTCATATATGGAATGTCCAAAACGGAGCTACGGTTCAACCACAATCATCAAAACAAGTTTTAGTTGAAATCTGCCAAAACAGCAACATAGCATTTTGAACATATGAAAACAACAAGTTACAATAATCTAAAATGCACAAACTAAGCATGGGTCAATAGCATACAACATCCACTTCATTTCATCTTCACACATCATATTCAAAACATGCATGGATCACTAGGTAGGAAGCTCACAAGAAGGCTACTTGATAACAGTTTCAGACATAGTGAAAATAGCAGTTTTAGACAGTGCAGTTTTTATCACGAAGGCCTATTGACAGCAGTGAAAAAATATGCTACAGGTCATGAAATGGCATGAAACTTAACAGCATACTAGAGGGCAATATCAACAACAAATAACTCCATTGCACCTACCACAAAAGAAGTCTAGATCACTAGCAACCTCATGCATGAAAATGCGACGCAAAAGAGATGGACATTTTTAATATATGAATTTATTAATTCTGATGCATGTTAAATAAATATGCATAATGCAATAAATATGAGAAATATGCAAAATGACATGTTAGATAATTATGGCATGGGTGCAAATGGCATATTAATAATCTACGAATTATTCTAAGCAAGTTTTATGTTGGAAATATTTTAGTTTGAGGCACGGTTATTTAAATATAGACGTTAATACCGCAAAATAAATAAAAACAGAAAAGAGAAAAAAAAAGGCTTCTCACCCTGGCTCTTGGGCCAGATCTGGGCTGGCTAAGTCGGCTGGGCGGAGGAGGGAACTGGGCCGCTGGCGCAGGCCCAGCGGGGGCGAGGGAGCCGGTCGGGCGCTGCTCATCCTCCTCGCTCGAGCCCGAGCGGAGGGAGCGACGGCGGCGGTAGACTATGGCGAGGGAGGCGAGGGGCGAGCTCGGGGCGGCGAGAGGAGGCGGGGACGGCCGGCGGAGGTCGGGGCACGGCAGATCCGGCGGCGGGAGGCCGG
This sequence comes from Hordeum marinum, assembly GCA_022496015.1. Taxonomy (NCBI): domain Eukaryota; kingdom Viridiplantae; phylum Streptophyta; class Magnoliopsida; order Poales; family Poaceae; genus Hordeum; species Hordeum marinum. Next base: position 188,677,723 of record CM039677.1, on the reverse strand, counting down.
ATTCCAGCGGCGGCGGAACTTCCCTGGCAGCGGCACCTGCAACTACGAGAGCTCGGGGGTGAGGCTAGCAGGGGGAGAAGGAAGGAGAAGGAAGAGGAAGAAGGGAGAGGGCGGCGGCCGGCGGCGAGGAGGTCCGGGCGAGAGCCGGCGGCGAGATGCAGGTCCGGCCGGCGAGCACGCATGGGAAGAGGAAGGAGAGGCTAGGGTTTCGGCCATGGCTCCATGGATGACCTCGGGGCAGTTCGGGGAAGAACTCTGGATGGGCCCGGATGGGCTTCCCGGGCTCAGATCTGGGCTCGGGCGGGCCTGGCTGGAGGAGGGAGAAGGAGGGGCTGGCCAGGGTTTGGGGCACGGGAACTGAGGAGCTATTTATAGGGATTCGGGGCTGGGGTTACGGCAGTGTCCGTTTTCGGACTGCCGGGTGTCGACCCGACGGTCCAGAAGCGGAGAGGGGGTTACGGATAGGCCGTGCAGACGGGCTAGGACGGGAAGAGAGAGAAGCGGTGCGGCGCGGCACGACGATTTAAACAACGAGAAACGTCCTACGATAACCGATAACCTCACTGATACGACTGACCGACGGAGTATCTAACGAACTCAGATCGCGACGAAAATCGACGGACGGTCTACCTACGATATAAAAAGACCGCACGACAAGTTTCAACTCGATCCGAGAATATTTTTGCACGCACTTAAAAACGGTTTTATTTTACACGGTGCCGCGGGCGCGGGCGTGTGTGGTTGGTCTCGAACGGGCAACGGCAAGAATGCAGAGAACCGGCGACTGCGAACGGATGCAAGTTCGAAAACGGGAGATGATGCAATGCGGATGATGCGAATGATGCGATGACAAATGCAACAACCAAAACGGAACACAGACGAAAACGAAAAAAGAAAGGGGAATCTTCTGGAGCGTCGGTCCCGGGCTGTTACAACTCTCCTCCACTACACGAGGATCTCGTCCCGAGATCTAGAATGAAAAAGGGGGAGAGAAAGAGCAAAAGGTAAAACTTAGTTGCTTCTTTGACAAACGAGTGAAACCAATGATCATTGAAGGTTGGAAAGATGAGGAATGACACGAGGAACAAGCAAGAATTCACAGAAAATTTTGGCAGCACTTCGGTAGGAAAAGGATGAAAAATGATATGATGGGAACAAATTGAAAGAAAGACACCAAACTTTGGATGGAATAGAATCAACTTCATAAGGTGGAAGGATCAAGAAAAGATTAGAAGCACTCCGGTTAAAAGAACACACAAGAAAGAACAAGATCTTGACAAAACAAGATAATAGATTGAACAGAGCAACAACACAAGCCTACGGAACAAAAGAATAGAAGCTAGATCTTGAAGAGAAGAGAGATGAGAAGAAATGACAACTTCCAGCACAAATGGATTTGAGAAGCATGGATGAACGGAGTTGTTGGAACACCAACAACGAAAAGAAAGGCTTGTTGTGGACATATGGAAAGCATCTCAAAATTATGAGGTGACAACCAGCCAAAACAGAAACAATTGATTGATTTGGAGCAACAAGATAATCAAAACTTCTTTCACCAAGAAGAGGAGGAGAAGCTTGAATCATTTATGACACCATGATAAGGATTGCTTATGATACCATGATAGCAACAATCCTTAGGAAAAGCTTAAGATGAAATACAACCCAAGATAACTCCAAGAAAGGAATCATGGGTTTACTTATCTTATTCTTGACGACTTCCTTCGAGACTCCTCATAATCAAGAATTTAATAACACCATCTCAAAAGACAAAGGAGAAGGAATTGAACTTAGAATCCAAGATAAAGAACACTTGAGCACCTCCAACGAGAATCTTGAAGAACACTTGAAAAAGAATGAAAACTTGATGAACCACCATGAAGAACCTCCGGAAGAACTCTGAAACGAAAGGATGACAGAAAGAATTGAAGGATGCAAAAAGAAAAGGATTGAGGCCTTCCAATGATTAGATGAAGCTTTGGGACAAGATACTTGAGACAAACTTGAGCTCCGGAAAAGAAAGATGACCACTTGGGACAAGAAATTGATATCATGAACAACTCTGGAAGAAGGATTGAAATCACTTGAATGAACAAGAATAATAATTATGATATGCCTATCCTTCATCAGGTTAAATTGATGACAAGTAACGGATTTCACACATCACTTATTCTTCTTGACAAGATTGAAGAGAGAGAGATAGTCACACACTTGGAGAGGTCTTGCATCAGAACACTGGTTAGAATTCAAAACGAAAGAGGATAATGCAAATGGATGATATATCACGAGAACGAAGAGAGCATGAACCACCTGATAGAAAACTGAACAAGGCACCAGAAATAATTAGAGACTAAAGAGGACACCTGATAATCAAGAGAACAAGATCTGCTTAATAGAAACTGAACAAGGCACGGAATAACTCAGATACGAACGAAGGGACAACAATTGAGAAGAATTTGAGAACGAAAGCTGAAAGCTGAGAACGAAGAAATCTTCTGAAATGATGGCCTTCGGAGGATCGAGATAAAAACAACAATGAAATGCACCAGATAGATATGGGAGGAACTAACTCATGATCAAAACAATTGAGAAGATAGCAACAACCTGAAACCATGGGACTCTGGAAGAACGAACAATGATTGAGAAACTCTCCTTCGATCTTCAAGCTAGGAATGATGATGAGAAACAACACCATGAATTACTGAGACACTCCGGAACAATGAATAAACAAAAGATTGAGCCAACAATGAAAATGATTTAGAAGCAACCTTCAAGAAGGCATATGACTGATGAAATTCATTCTTACGTCATATTTAAAAGAACTTGAGAATATCTTTGGAAAGATTACAAGAGTCAAGTAGGATCCTGGGAAAAAAACTATGGGTTATGGGCCCACTCAAAAGAAGCCACTGTTGAAACAATTGATTACAAGAGAGATTGCACCGGTACAAATTAAGAACTTGATGATATGAGACCCTTGCAAATCATTTAAGAGGACAGAATGAAAATGAATGTCTTCTGAGATATCTTCAACACTCCGGATGGAAAATAGAGTAACGAAAACACAAGAGAAGCTTGGATAAGAATTTCCAACATGGGAAAGCAAATAGAGAATGAAAATGATATGGTGAACACCAAGAACATGAATTGATTCCATCGGGAAAAAACAAGGATGAATACTAATAAATGATAATTGAGCACTGAGCATCTTCATAAAGAATCACCGGAGAAGAATACAACGAGAATGCGGAATATGAGGATAGATCTTGAAATTGAAACTCCTGAGAATCTTCACAAGAAATCACCGGATACAAGATAGAAGAAAAAAAATAGAGGAAGCAATACATGAATAGAAAAAAACACTTGGATGAGAATTTAATCATTGAAGAAAAGGGCGGGAGGGCGGGAAAACAAAGAAAACTTGGAACACATGAGAAGAACTCCGGAAAGAATAAGAGGAATGATCTTGCAACATTGGAGATGATAGAATTATCTTGAAGAGAAGCACACCGGTAGGAAAGAATTGATATGACAACTAGATTAGGCAAGGAATTAGCATTCCCTCAGAAATAAGAGAACACTACTTCGGAAAGATTTGAGATCACCCTTTGACATTGAAGCAACTCGAATTACCATATTCAAAACAAAACAAAGGATAAGGCTTATGGAACAAGCCAGAACAAATACATACCCACTATGCACTTGTTGGAAAGATAATTCTAGGTAACTACTTGAATTCGCACCTAAGAACTTTCGAAAGCTTTCTTGTTTATGCGATTCGGGTTGCGGAATCAGGAACCTGCCCTAGGCAATCAGCTGCAACTGCATCCGCAACCTTCCACACCATAATTCAAGAAATTTCGCAAACTCGTCTAATCTCGAATCCTCGAACTCACAACGATACTAAACCATGGTGGTAACCCGGACGCCTCCCCAGTACTGGGTGACTCCGACCTTATCTCACCACGATAAGTATTGAAGCAATTCCGAACATCCTCCGTCCTGAGATACTAAGAAAACTGAATGATAACGATGTGTCAAGAATCCCTCGGAGCTCAACTCCCCGGAAGAAATCAAGTCAGACAGGAGGCACCAAGACAGAACCCTGTCACATCGGCATCATATAGTTTCCAAAATACTCGCGTGATCCTAAAAAAAATTTTGAGCGAGAAGAGAAGTAGAATCAAAATTCCTAAGTCGAATACCTCACTAGAGCATGGAAGAGGAGTAAAAGAATCCTACTCTCCGATATAACTAGACTCAAAACAGTTTTTCACTAGACTCGACTCGACCAAGTTCGATCAATCAAGGGGGCTCCTAGGTCGGAACAGGCTCTGATACCGACTTGTCACGCCCAAGATGCGGTCCTATCCTTATTTTGGTACGAGGGCCTCAACAGGGATAGAAGCGCATATCGATGCGTTCGCAAGAATGGATATCATTACAAGTACATGTACAGAAGAGATGAGTATATGGAATTCGCTTACACTCACCACAAGCTACATCAGAGTCACATCAATACAATAACATCTCAAACATCATACATAAGAGCAGGGTCCGACTACGGACGAAAAAAACGATAAAATGACATACACCCTTGCTATCCCAGGCTGCCACCTAGAACCCATCCAAGATTGAAGAAGAAGAAGAAGAAGAACTCCAAGTCAAATCAAGCAACGCGCTCACATCAAATCATCACATTACCTGTACCTGCAACTATTGTTGTAGTAATCTGTGAGCCATAGGGACTCAGCAATCTCATTTCCAAGGGTATCAAGACTATTAAAGCTTAATAGGTGAGGTAAGGTTAAGTGGTGAGGCTGCAGCAAGCGTCTAAGCATTTATTTGAGTGGCTAACTTACGTGTACAGAAATTAAAGTATGGCGGTCTACGCATAACGGACGTGAACTAGTAATGATCACTAACTGATCCTGAACACCTACTTACGTCAATCATAACCCCACCGTGTTCTCTTCCTGATAAGGACTCACGAGAAGAGACAGTCACGATTACTCACACGGTTGGTGTATTTTATTAGAGTTTACTTCAAGTTTGGTATGACCGGGTGTTAAACAAATTATCCAAGTTTGCCACATAACCGCGGGCATGGCTTCTCAAAAAGATTTAACCCTGCAGGGGTGCTCCAACTCTTCCATCACAAATTAACCACACTCAGCGGGAATAACGTCAACCACAGATCTCGTGATCTTCCTAGGCAATTCTTAAGGAAATCCAACACCTCGAGATAGCCCGAAGAAAATCAGAATTCCACACTCAAGACGTTCGAGAAAGGTAAAACAAGTCCAGCAAGGCCGCCCGGCGTGTCGACGAACCCGATAGGAGCCGCGTATCTCGTTCTCAGGACAAGTACAGATAAGCACAGCGTATAGTTGCCTGATAGAAATCTCCCGAGTTGCCCTGGGTTGGCCCCGCACACGGCTCTGTTTTGGACCAGCACCAGCAGCACTGGCCCCCTGTATTATGTTAAATTAATCCACGAGGGGGCGACCCTCTATGCATTTATAAGGTGATCAGTTTTATTATGATGGCAAATGTAGTACCAATGTTGGGCCTTGCCAGACAAGTTTTAATCTAACCCGAAAATCAAGGGGGTCCCCATAACAACCCCGAGCATGTTAGGAGCGCTCATTTCTGGAACATAACACCGGTTCACATGTAACTAAGGGCGGCAAGAGTGGAACAAAACACCAAGCAAAAGGCCAAGCCTTCCACCCTTTACCAAGTGTATATGTGCATTAAATTAAATAGCAGCAATATCGTGATATAACAAAAGAAGGTTCATGTTGACACATGGAAGCAATTGCGTCTGCAGCTAGCAACGCTATAAGAAGGGCTGAGCAAGCGGTAACCTAGCCAAACAATGTTTTGCTGGGATGTAGAGGGGTTAGAGGCTTATCATGGCAATGTTGGGAGGCTTATCAAACAAGTGGTAGGTAGTGAGACATAACAGTAAAAGACGAGACAACTAGCATGGCAATGATAGTAATGGTATCTAGGGAAATGTGTCATCTTGCCTGAGATCCTGCTCGGAAGAAGAACCAGTCCATGAAGAAGACGAACCAACGTAGTCGAACGAATCCTCACACTCCGAACGCTTTCGGAACTCTATCGAGAAGAAGCAATCCGAAACATCAATCAACAAAAGATACACCACAACATATGCAAGACACGATGCACAAACAAATATGATGCATGTCCCGTTAAATATGCAATGCAAGACAATTCACAACAATCAAATAGTACACATTAAGTGAAGCTCAATATGCAACGAGTTGCATATTGACGAAACTCCACATTCGAATTATTTAGTTCACTCTCGTTAGGTACACGACAATATTAAATGTTGTTAAGCATGGAAAGACGTGAAGCATAAGTAATCTATCTATCTAGGCATATTAAATGAGGCCGGAAACAACTTATAGCATTTCCGAAATGACCTCATATGTTAATTTAGAAATTGGTCCAGATCTGAACTAAACATATTTTATATTGGTTAAACCATAGAATAAAGCCTATCATGTTATTCTACACGCCATTCTAGTCGATTTACGTACATAGAACATCTCAAACGGAGCTACGGTTCAAAAGATACGAGCAACACAAGATACACATGACATGAATGCAAATGCATGGGAAAACAATCACAACCATCTCAAAACATGAATGCAGCAAGTTATTGTGAAACTACATGAGATTCTAAGCAAGTTTCATATATGGAATGTCCAAAACGGAGCTACGGTTCAACCACAATCATCAAAACAAGTTTTAGTTGAAATCTGCCAAAACAGCAACATAGCATTTTGAACATATGAAAACAACAAGTTACAATAATCTAAAATGCAAAAACTAAGCATGGGGCAATAGCATACAACATCCACTTCATTTCATCTTCACACATCATATTCAAAACATGCATGGATCACTAGGTAGGAAGCTCACAAGAAGGCTACTTGATAACAGTTTCATACTTAGTGAAAATAGCAGTTTTAGACAGTGCAGTTTTTATCACGAGGGCCTATTGACAGCAGTGAAAAAATATGCTACAGGTCATGAAATGGCATGAAACTTAACAGCATACTAGAGGGCAATATCAACAACAAATAACTGCATTGCACCTACCACAAAAGAGGTCTAGATCACTAGCAAATCACATGGCAAGACAGCAAAATATAACAGATTCCATACTTACAAATATTTTGGACCCACAAAATTACAGATTTTCATAGCAAGTTGACAACAACAAAACAACACCTAAACATGCATTTCTATGACAAACAAAATGTCCATGGGCTAGGACATGTATCAAAGAGCAACTTTCATGTTGAAAATTAATTCCTAATATGCACGGATTAATTCCTACCAAAATGACAAAAGGGCATCACGTCATAAATGAAATGCACACAAACATGCTCAAATGTCAAAACAAAATGCACAGATGAATCCTATGGATTTTTTCTACCCGAAAACATATATAATATGATTAGGTTTATGTAGGAAATTTATTCACAATTAAATATGCGGGAAATAGGCCTAATCATGTTAAAGCAATTCATCGATGCAAACTAAATCCTCATGCATGAAAATGCGACGCAAAAGAGATGGACATTTTTAATATATGAATTTATTAATTCCGATGCATGTTAAATAAATATGCATAATGCAATAAATATGAGAAATATGCAAAATGACATGTTAGATAATTATGGCATGGGTGCAAATGACATATTAATAATCTACGAATTATTCTAAGCAAGTTTTATGTTGAAAATATTTTAGTTCGAGGCACGGTTATTTAAATATAGACGTTAATACCGCAAAATAAATAAAAACAGAAAAGAAAAAAGAAAAAAAGAAAAGGCTTCTCACCCTGGCTCTTGGGCCAGATCTGGCCTGGCTAAGCCGGTTGGGCAGAGGAGGGAACTGGGCCGCTGGCGCAGGCCCAGCGGGGGCGAGGGAGCCGGTCGTGCGCTGCTCGTCCTCCTCGCTCGAGCCCGAGCGGAGGGAGCGACGGCGGCGACGGACTGCGGCGAGGGGTGAGCTCGGGGCGGCGAGAGGAGGCGGGGACGGCCGGCGGAGGTCGGGGCATGACAGATCCGGCGGCGGGAGGCCGGATCCCGGCGGCGGCGGAACTTCCCTGGCGGCGGCACCTGCAACTACGAGAGCTCGGGGGTGAGGCTAGCAGGGGGAGAAGGAAGGAGAAGGAAGGGGAAGAAGGGAGAGGGCGGCGGCCGGCGGCGAGGAGGTCCGCGCGAGAGCCGGCGGCAGGCTGCAGGTCCGGCCGGCGAGCACGCATGGGAAGAGGAAGGAGAGGCTAGGGTTTCGGCCATGGCTCCATGGATGACCTCGGGGCAGTTCGGGAAGAACTCCGGATGGGCCCGGATGGGCTTCCCGGGCTCAGATCTGGGCTCGGGCGGGCCTGGCTGGAGGAGGGAGAAGGAGGGGCTGGCCAGGGTTTGGGGCACGGGAACCGATGAGCTATTTATAGGGATTCGGGGCTGGGATTACGACACTGTCCGTTTTTGGACTGCCGGGTGTCGACCCGACGGTTCGGAAGCGGAGAGGGGGTTACGGATAGGCCGTGCAGACGGGCTAGGAGGGGAAGAGAGAGAAGCGGTGCGGCGCGGCACGACGATTTAAACAGCGAGAAACGTCCGACGATAACCAATAACCTCACTGATACGACTGACGGACGGAGTATCTAACGAACTCAGATCGCGACGAAAATCGACGGGCGGTCTACCTACGATATAACAAGACCGCACGACAAGTTTTAACTCGATCCGAGAATATTTTTGCGCGCACTTAAAAACGGTTTTATTTTAAACGGTGTCGTGGGCGCGTGCGTGTGTGGTTGGTCTCGAACGAGCAACGGCAAGAACGCAGAGAACCGGCGACTGCGAACGGATGCAAGTTCGAAAACGGGAGATGATGCAATGCGGATGATACGAATGATGCAATGACGAATGCAACAACCAAAACGGAACACAAACGAAAACAGAAAAGAAAGGGGAATCTTCTGGAATCTTCTGGAGCGTCGGTCCCGGGTCGTTACACGGTAGTGGTGTGGTCACTCTTGATATGGGGTCGTGCCGGTATGGACGATCATATGTTGTCTTCACAGGCACGGGGCACACTGTTGGTCCCTGCATGGATGCTACGAGTGATGTACATCATGTGGGATGGGTACCAATCGAGTGGACTCTTTGTTTAGTATCGCCAGGGGAAAGGCATTGTTCGGGTGCTTACCTCGGGTATGTTATATACCGCGAGTTGTGGATGACACGGAAGTTCCCCGAGTCTTGTGGGTAAAGTGTGCAGCCTCCGCAGGGTGTAAAACTATTCGAATAGCCATGTCCACGGTCAAGGACTGTTGGGTGGTGCTGCTTAAGCAGTCTCCAGATGTTTTCGCAAACTTGGTGTATGTGTGTGTGTGTGCGGAAGACAGAAGGATGATACTTGAGACAAGTCTGAAGACTTGATGTGATGAATGAACATGAGATGTTCAACCCCTACTTATGATGATATATATAACTTGTTCATATGGATATCTACCAACTGTTGATGCATGCTTACACATAGTTAATTGATTATGCTATTGCATTCGAAATTAGCTTTCTGCAAACTACCTACTTAGTGCTATACCATGCATCATTATACCTTGTTCCACAACTTGGATTGCTTGCGAGTGTACTCAAAGTACTCATTAGCTTGCCACTGGTTATTTAATTGGCCAGGCATGGAAGAACAAGAGTATGGTGAAGAGTTCGTTGGTGACGAACATGCGAACTAGGATGCTTCCTAGTCAGAATGCCTGTAGGTTTAAGGCAGATGGCTTGGGTTCACGCTTTCGATCAAGATTTCTGCTGCTTGTTATGTTTACGTGTTTGGCCCTCGTGGCCCTATCTATGTAAGACTTGACTTCCATGGTCTTAATTTGTGTAAGACGGTATGTAAGGATGTAAGACTCTTATTATTCAGCTTCTGTGTGTTCACTGAGCATTGATCTCTGGGATCACTGTACACGTGCATTCGGTGATCACGACTTATGAGTCGAGGTCCCCACACAGATGCTCTCCATGGCACAGTACTTCTATACTAAGTCGGATAATTCTGAAAAGTCGTTTATGCGTCGGTGGGCCAAGGAATTAAGAATCCCTTCATCATGGCAATCACTAATGAAAATTGCCATTACGCCTTGGTCACTAAGACCTTTTACTCTGCTCCTAGCGAGGAGGAGTCTTGCCCAAAAGTGCTGGACTGATTCTCCTTATATTTGCTTGATATCTCGAAAGTCCGAAGACATGGCCTTTGGCATGTTACTTGGATAATCGTATTGGGCGGTGGGTGGGAAGAAATTTCATTCCCTGTCGCAACGAGCGTTCGGGAGTGCAGTTTCCGAATTCCGCGAGGGACCTTGGACCGGCGACGAATTCCAGGTGAGTGACCGGGGGGGCATGAATCACCGTGTCATCAGGTTTGATCCCGAGCCGATCATAGATCAGAACCTAGTCATTTGATATGTGCATAGCTTCGATCTGATCGAACAACTCATTTAAGAACAAGGCGATGGCAGGATGTGTGTCGCTGATATGAGTGGGTTTGTCAAGCGGTGTGACGGTTCCAGAGTTATGTCGAAGCGGATTCGTTTTCCGTTCGATCGCGGGACCTGATGTATTGGACGTCGAAGCATCCAAATTCATAGATTTTCCTTCGAAGGTTGAGGGTTCCGTCGGAACGAGTGTTCCCCGTGAATCAGCCACGAACTCTAGGGTTCCGAACTTAATACACTGATTGGGGGGAAACCTTCCGGTCTAACCATGATGGCCGACTGGGCTGACGTGGGACAAGATGTCATTGCCGATGAAATTCTGATCGGGGGTGAGAGCCCCTTCGATATAGATCTCACTACTTGCGTTGGGGCGAGCCATCGATCCCTTCGGCGCTCAGAGAGGAACTCTCAATGAAAGCACCAATGTCGGTGTCAAAATCAGCGGATCTTGGGTAGGGGGTCCCGAACTGTGAGACTAGTCTCAACGGTAATAGGAGGCAAAGGGGACACGAGTTTACCCAGGTTCGGGCCCTCCTATGGAGGTAATACCCTACGTCATGCTTGATTGTATTGATGGTGTATGGGAATACAGAGTTGATCTACCTCGAGATCGTATGTCTAACCCTAGATGAGTTATCCTCCTCCTATGCCCTAAAACCCTTCGGCTTATATAGATACCGGGGGTGTCCTTGCTTACACATGGTCAGTTACATGCCGAAGAGATAACCTGCCTAACTATAGCTAATAACTTGGAGAACACGCTTGACTCCTTGAAGCTTCCATTCTGGCGCAGGTGGTCCTCGATCATCCAATGACTACCTCGCAGCCCGTACAGTCCGGCCCATGAACTATGGGTCGGCTCTCCGAGGACCCCTTAATCCAAGGCTCCCTCAGATAGTCTCCTGGGAAGAAAAGGACCTTGATTGGGGGAACCCCAACGAGGTCGAATCCCTCTAGAAGCAGATCTGCTCCATGATTAAGAACAACATTGAACTGCCAGACGTGGTCCAAGTCATGCTCCACCACCGCAGCCTACTGCTACAAGTTCGGGCCATCTCAATGTGGAGGTACAAGCCTGTGAACGATGCTCTAGTGCGGAATTTCTTTTGCGTGAGCCTCGAAAGCATGTGGACGATGCTTTTCAAGTTGTCTGAGAACACATTCCCTGTCGCAGGGGCTCACTGGTGACTGCAGGCTTGACGTCCCCAACGGTTCTTCTGAGGTAAGAAAATCCATAGTCTTTCATTAGCTTTTAGTAACCTAAATATTTTGGTGGTAACTATAGGGAATACTCCCCACGGTTTGACCCGGCTAGGAGTATGACCCGGCCAACATTTGGCAGGCTCGAAGATCATCGTGTTTACCGGGTCAATCTGGATGACAAGGCATAAGGCCCAGTGTGCACTCCCATGGAAGGTGGCTCGTGGAAAGCCTGGTGGGCCGGCTCATAGAGAAGGCCCAAGGAAAGGAAATACTCCCTCACAAAGGAAACAAGACCCCGATTGGGATTGAAGAGAGACTAGTCCTAATCCTACTCCCAATAGGACTCTACATGTAAACCTACCCCTTCCACTTATATAAGGAGGGGTAAGGCACCCCAAGTGGGACAAGTTCAAGTCATTAGAGATAGACAGATTAGAAACCCTCGAGATTAGAGGTAGCGAGTCCACACCCTTGTAATCGAGATCATCCTCATCATCAATACACACAAAGTAGGACGTAGGCTTTTACCTCCATCGGAGGGGCCGAACCTGGGTAAACTCGCGCTCTCGATTCCGACCAACCCCTCTCAAGCTGCCACCTAGTTGCGATGGCCTCACACCTAAGTTCTCTCATGAGGACATCATGTCGTGACAAAACAACGATAGTTGGCGCCCACCGTGGGGCCTAAGCACAATGGTGTTGTGTTTTTGGAGGGATTTCATCGAGGGATTGGGATGCTCGCGATCTACCAGATGAAAACAAACCGTTGCAGACGTATCTTGATCGACAACACTAGTTGGGTGCCCCTAAGCGAACTTGTCGTGGAATCTCAAGCAACCTTGTCATGGATTTGTCACGGCAGATGTCCGGGTGAACGGACTAAGGTTCGGGGCGGTCGCAACTATGTGGCGGCTTGAGAGGGGTTGGTCGGTATCGAGAGACGCGAGTTTTACCCAGGTTCGACCCCTCTGATGGAGGTAAAAGCCTATGTACTTCTTGTCTTGTATTGATGATGAGGAAGATCTCTCGGTTACAAGGATTTTGTCTTGCTACCTGTAATTTTGAGAGCCTCTAATCTGTCTATCTCTAATGACATCAACTTGTGAACTTCAACTTGTGAACTTGTCTCTCTAGGGGTGCTCTACCCCTCCTTGTATAAGTGGAGAGGGTAGGTTTACAAATAGAGTCCTACTGGGAGTAGGATTAGGACTAGTCTCTCTTGGATCCTAATTCGGGTCTTGTCTTCTTTGTGAGGAAATAATCTCTCTCCTTTGGGCCTTCTCTTGTGAGCCACCTGGCACCGGCTTGCACGCCGGGTCTTGGGCCTGATCGACCTGCGAGTTGCCAGGTCGGGTCATACTGCGGGGTATATCCCCGACATTAGCCCCCAGGTTAGCTTGAATTTATTCATGGTAACCTCCTGAAATAGGAATCGTAAATATGTTAAGTGGCTGACTTGCTCCTTTGGCCTACTTATGAAGTGGCTCCTTAGAAATTCGGGTCTTTTCTGCATATGAATGTGTCGTCTTGAACAACGTCTTGCTTGTCAGTGTCCCCTGAAAAATATTGAGAATAGAATACCCATATGCCATTGAGTCGGCTTCTAATACTTTGTCTTAATGAAAATCTCGAAAATAAGAAATCCTCATGATGTAGATCTAGACTTCCATTGTTGTGAAGCAGGGCGACTTATATAAACTCTAGCGGGTTATGATCTTTTGATAACGCCGGGTCATAATATTGATGACGCCGGGTCTAACAACTTAACTCCATAATTAACATCTTGAAAATTCTCCTCAAGTTTTTGATATGTACATATTACCTGTAGCCCCCAAGCTCCGAGATTATCCATGATGACTTGGTGCTTTGCAATAATATATTGGACCGTGTAGCCCCCAAGTGTCGGGTTGTCTTGCCTGCAGCAAGCTGGGACTTATAACTGTTTTATACCTTTATGAAATTTTAGCAGGTGTAGCCCCCAAGGGCCAACTCATCAGTATGTGATGGGTCGGGTCTTCAATTTGAACCTCATAATTTGTTTGAACTACTGAACACTATAGCCTCCAAGTGCCGGGTCGCATGCCTACAGCGACTTGGGACTTTAGAAAATTTGATCTGAGTGGTGTAGCCCCCAAATGCGGGGTCGGTAAGAAGTACTGGGCTACGACTTAGAAAAATATAGAAAGGTCGTCTCATCTCCTTGAGATAATAGGGTCTTGCTGACAATGTAATGATTTGAAAAGCAACTTGCATTAGCCCCCAAGTGTCGTGGTGCATGCTTGCAGCGACATGGGACTTGCATACCTAACATAAACTGGACTTGAATAATGTAACCCCTGAGGGCCAAGCCGCACGCCTGCGGCAACTTGGAACTTTATCAATTTTGATCTGAATAGTGTAGCCCCCAAGGCCGGGGCGCGTGCCTGCGACCACTTGGGACTGTGTGAGAATAACCCATCATAATGCACCTCAGAAGTTTCCTGAACTGATATTGATCTGATTTGAAAAGAGTCCTTGATCGTGGCTATAATATAACCCGGAATGAATATCCTGGAATAATTCCTTTGTCTTTGACATGAAATCCCTGCTCACGGTTGTGGTGCAACCCGGCAAAGATATAATTGATAAATCCATAAGTGTTGTAGATTACTACAGAGCACAATTGAAGAAATCCAAGAACCGGTCAATTAGATGATACGACATTATATCTGATAGGGCGGCTCTTCAAGAATAATCAACTATCCAATCTAACGGCGGCTCATCTTAATAGACAAGACCTGCAAAAATAAACAAGACAGAATATGTTCTGTATTGCTGTGAGGGCGGCTTGAAAAAGCATAACCCGGAGATGTGAAAATCTTTCATAGCCTTGCTTCTTCTTTCATAATCTTACTCTGACCCGACTTATACCATGAATGCAATGTATGATGCAATATGTATGATGCAATATGTATGATGCAATATGTGATGTAATGCATGATGATCTTGCTTTCCCCTTGTTTTCTATTTTTCGAAAAACTCATATTCTAGCTCTTCTGAGGGGGGACTATTGCTTTGAACCGCTTAACAGTGGAGGGTCTCTAGCAAGAGTGACTGCCAATCTTGCACGGCTCAGGTTCTCTAGGCGAGATTAACTGTTAAGGGCGCAACCGACCAGAATTTATAACGGGGTGAGTGCCCCGGGGCCCATAAGCTACTTCTCGCGTGACATAAATCCATCGTTTGAACTTTAAACAATGTCACTTGGCGACGAGCAAGCAGCAGATGAGAGAGATTCCCGCCGCTGTATGAGGGTACAACCCTACCAAGAGTGGGGGGCGGCATTCACCCACTCTAGCACCTTGCTCTGGTCCACGACCCGTCTTGCATCATGGTACCTTTGTTTGAACGGCTCGCATCCTGGCGGCTCATCCTCTTTGGCTCCCATGGCACCCATGTTTCAATGGCTTGCATCATGGCGGCTCATCCTCTTGGGCGACTTGGCATCCATGTTTGAACGGCTCGCATCATGGCAGCTCGCCCTCTTGAGCGACTTGGCACCCATGTTTGAACGGCTCGCATCATGGCGGCTCGCCCTCTTGAGCAACTTGAGATCTTTCATCAGTAAGGCGGTGCACCCATGTTTGAATGGCTCGCAACGTGGCGGCTCGTCCTCTTGAGTGACCTTAAGCCTTTCGCCATCTTGCACGCCACCATTTCATGGACCGCCGATTTGTAAGCCGCCATCTTGTAAGTCGTCGCACAATGGTGCTATTTTGGCTGAAGAGCCGGTCGAAAAGGGTGATCAAGCTAAACCCGGTGGGTTGGAAGCCCCCAAGTGACCATGTAGAGGTGTTCATCTTTACACAACCTGAAATGCATAAACATCAGAAACTCCAAGTTACTTTAGGATGATCAAATAAATCAGGATACCCATGTTTGAACGACTCGCATCATGGCGACTCGTCCTCTTGGGAAACTTTAAACCGCCCGCCAATGAGGCGGGGCGCCCAGGATTGGGTTAACCTTCTCTTTGCAAAGACCTGGGGTTCTCTTTGAAAACGACCAAATGTGCCGAGCCATATCTGTAGCCCCCGAGTCTTAAGTTGACTTGAAGAGGCATCTTGAGAATCTCCACTGAAGGTTGAGGTTGACCGTGGCGGGTTATAGGCGATCCCGTATGAATTGCTTCAATAATCCGGTCGATGGTTCGTCCCAGTTGGTTGGTGAAGTTAACCAAACCGTAGTGGCAGCGACTTGTGTGCCTGTTTGTCGGGCAGCTCGTATAGACGAACACCACACCGATATGCTATAGATCAGACTGTGGGCGACGTCTTGCGCGCATCCGTTGGGCGGCTCGTACTAGTGTATGTGGCCCCTGGCATGTTGATGTAGACACAGAAGTCAACCACGTCATTTGCAAGAGACGGCCATGGCGTTGTAAGTCGGTGCAGTTGCGAGAGACTGCTGTGGCGTTATAAGCTACTGCTGTCGCGAGAGATGGCCACGGCGTTGTAAGACGGCGCGGTCGCGAGAGACGGCCGTGGCGTTTGTTGGTGAAAACCATGCAACGGCTACGGCGGCTTGCCACACTCATCGGGTGGCTCATACTGGCGGGAGAGCGTGTGCACTACTGACGTATTGATGCAAACCAGGCTGTGGTGCGGGTTCGTTGGGCGGCTCACACTGGCGGGTGATCGCGGCCCCGATATGTTGATGTTGACGCAGGATTCGCCCGTGGCGTTGTAAGCCTGTGCGGACGCGCGAGTCGCCCACGACGTTGTAGGCCAGCATGAACTACGAGTCGCCTGGCGTTGACTCATGATATTGAAACGAACTCTGTAGTTGCAATATACCGCCACCTTTATAATGAATAATTCTCCTGTGCAAAAAATAATGCAGGCAGAGTAACTGTTCTCGCAGAAATTAATACACACTGATAAAATATATATAGGATGGATATCACCTAATAATTTTTGCTGGAGGAATCGCATACGCTGGTGTGGAATAATGTTGGTGAAAACCATCCAGTACTGCTAATGTCCTCTCAGTGAAGACTATTTCTTGCGATCTTAATTTTTCTCAGGCCAGTGCTATCCGCGACGTAGTGTCATGAGCAGCACAAGGTTGCTCTTGATGAGTAGTGCCTTCAGGATCTCATCTTTGGCGGCGGCCGACTAAACGAGCGGGCGAGGCGAGAGGCGGCCACAGCAGTTGCAGACTCGGCGAGCGGGCGAGAACAGTCATAGTAGCGCAGCACGGAGGCACCCACGGGCACGTGAGGCGAGGCGACGTCCGCAGAGGTGCGGCAGCGGCGGCGGTTCACAGCATGCGCAGGCGGAGGCGATGTAAGGCGGGCGAGGCCGGCTCAAAGGCGTAGAGGGCCGGCTAGGCATGAGGAGCGGCGGGCCGACAGGCACGCGAGGTGAGGCGAGCCGGCAGGTGCAAGAGCAGCAGTGAGCCGGCTCGGCGCAAGGTGCGCCGAGCCGACAGGGATGGAGGCCAAGGGCAAGGTGGATGTGAGCAGTTGGCTGACTCAGCGGCAATGGCGTGCGGAGGCGGAGCTGGCCTGGTGTAGGCGTGTGCGTGAGCAGCTGTTACCTTGCGGGACGAAGCCGGGAGTAGTGGTTACAAAAGTGGACGGCTCGGCGGAGCCATGGACGCAGCACGGAGGCGGAAGGGAGCAGGCTCGCATCAGCCGAGGCGAAGCAGCGGGCGAGTTCGTGGTCGACCCAGGTTGTGACCCTTCTCTTTTTTTTTCATTGACATGTTCATCAGCTTGATTCAGACAGTTTTCTTCCCTTTTCTCTACTGGTCAATTTTGCCTCCATGTGGACTTTCTTCTACAGTGTATCTTTCTTTGATCCAGCTCATTCTAGCAGTGTACTTTTTTGATTGATTTGCACAAGGACTAATAACCCTTAGTCTCCACGTAAGCTGCCTTTTGTGTGCGGAGGTACTAGTGCCACATTTTTGCCAAGCTGCAGTAATCTGGTCCGACTCATACTCTTATGAATCCACACGTCAGGCTTGTGGTAGTTTATCCGACTCATATTCTGACTAACCCACACTTCAGGTCACGAGGGCAGTGTTTACATCGTAGCCGACTCGTCCTTATCGTGCTCTCCAGCAGACGGATATGCACGTACCAGCTAAACATACAAACCTGCTAGATGCATATCTCTTTTTTCTTTTCTTTTTGTTTGGTCTGTATTGAAACATCTTCTCATGGAGTAGTACACACCAAACTTTTCGTCCATCAATACTTGGAAACCGTGTGCATATACCACATGAGTAGTGCTAGCTTTGGATGGTTTCTCAATAGTACTAGCCGATGGAGTAAGCTTTGGATGGTTTCTCAATAGTACTAGCCGATGGAGTATTTTGCTTGAGCCGACCGGGACTTGATCATGTAGCTTTTACCTTTGGTAGATCACGCGTGGAGGAGTCTCCAACAGCACGCATGACGCTATGTACCGATTGCCTGATGATCATACGGTCGTCACCGGATTAATTTCTTCTGTTCCTAATGTTGTCATTGCTAAAAAATTCCAATCTTCACTGATGAAGACGGAGACGATGTAAATCCTTCCAAGCCGCCTTTTCTTCATCCCGCTGATGTGCCTCTTCTCATCCCTAGAAAATCTCCCTTCAAGAACACAACACCACCGTGTGCGAGGCCCCACGATGGGCGCCAACTGTCATTGATTTGTCATGGCAGATGTCCGGGTGAACGGACTTAGGTTTGGGGCGGTCGCAACTATGTGGCGGCTTGAGAGGGGTTGGTCGGAATTGAGAGACGCGAGTTTTACCTAGGTTCGGCCCCTCCGATGGAGGTAAAAGCCTACGTCCTGCTTATCTTGTATTGATGATGAGGAAGATCTCTCGGTTACAAGGATGTTGTCTTGCTACTTCTAATCTCGAGAGCCTCTAATCTGTCTATCTCTAATGACTTCAACTTGTGAACTTGTCTCTCTAGGGATGCTCTACCCCTCCTTATATAAGTGGAGAGGGTAGGTTTGCAAATAGAGTCCTACTGGGAGTAGGATTAGGACTAGTCTCTCTTGGATCCTAATCCGGGTCTTGTCTCCTTTGTGAGGAAATCCTCTCTCTCCTTTGGGCCTTCTCTTGTGAGCCTCCTGGCGCCGGCTTGCATGCCGGGACTTGGGCCTGGTCGACCTGCGAGTCGCCAAGCCGGGTCATACCACGGGGTATATCCCCGACAAACCTGGTAGAACAATCTAAAGAAAATTCGTCTATGTCATCTTGATACCCGGAGTGAGGCGGTGGCAACACTCGAACTTAATTATGCATGCCACGAACAACCGTGTGTCGGAAGCAGTCTGCCGTTTCTTACTACCTAGTCATCCGGAGAAGGTCATAGGGAATCTATATATCGATCACATCTCTCAAATAGTACAAACAACGGATGATTTCATATAAGCTAGATTTATTCGGCGAACGATCCAACAAAAATATTATCAACCCCTCGTTCAAAACGATGCATGCGAAGGACCTGCCGTACACAATGCCCGCTGGGTCAATGCCCATGGAGCAAAAACCAACTAAAGACCCACATGGATCAAAGTCCTAGGTCCCAAGGCAAAGTTTTGTGGGTACATGATGGACTCTCAAGATGTCTTCTTTTCTTCTCAAGAACATGAGCACAAAAATACAAGCCACTTTGTATATGACGTGGAGGAAGGAAGAGTTGATTGTTCATGCCATCATTACTAGTCTGACTTTACCTCAAAGAAGGAAAAAGGAAAAAGTACTTGTCACACCCTGTGTTTTGCCTCATGACTAATTTAACATGACTCAATAATTAGGGCCAATTAAAACTTTTTGAGTGCATGTGAATTCTTGACTTGTGTGCTATTTGCTTGCTTGTTTGATTGCTTGTTGGTGCTCTATACTTATAAAACAACCTCCTACTCTCAAAACTCTTTTCCTTGATCTAAACTCTTGCCTAATGATCCTACCATGTGTATAGGACCTAAAACTATTTTTATCAAAATTTATTTTGACCAAAGAGGGTTTATTCAAAGTAGGTTTTCAAAAAACCCTAAGTTGAGGTTTGCACCGCAAGTCCTCAAATTGGGTGGATCCTTTTTCCCCAAAGGCTTTATTTGAAACCTACTGTATATATGACTTCCCAAAAACACCAAATATTATTTTTAAAGATTATTTCCCTATTTTATTTAAAGGCTTTTTCTTAAGGCCAAAAATGGTCTTTTGTAGGGAAAAATTATTTAAATGCTTTAAAAATATTTGAGAAAATTTAGTAAAACTTAGTGGGCATATATTGTCCATATATAAGAGTATAAACACATGGTCATGTTCAAAATATTGGACAAAACCCTTCAAAACCATTTCTGCCTATTTCAGGCATTTGAAATATTTCTATAGGAAAGATTATCAAATAAATCCAAGAAACATCTAGCATGTCACTTATGACATATTTTATCATCTTGCCAAGTTGAATCTCAATCCCAATTGATTTGGTTCACTGAAATATACCAAAGCCACTCTGTCTAGATCCAAACTTGAGCTACTCTACATTGCCAACTGTCCCCATTTATTCCCAAACTTTGTGGACATGTTCTAATCCTCCAATAATGCCTCCACAACAAGTGGTGCATCAAGGAGAACATACTCACTTGTACAAATCCCCTCAAACCCATTTTTGCTAATTTCAAAAAATGGGAATGTTTGCATTGTCAAGTTTCCCCAATTGGTCCCAAACTTTTTGGGCATGCTCTAATATCCAAATAATGCCACCACAAAAATGGTGCATTAAGGAGAATAGCTTAGCATGACCAGATCTATAACAACCTATTTCTATAGATTTCTAGGGTTTACCAAGTATACATTGGCAACTTTCTTCAGATAATCTCAAACTTGGTGATAAGCCCTATTTTTAACCACCATTTGATCCAGTTAAATCCCAAGGCAAGTAGAATTCATTTACTTGGCGAAATTTCCATCAAACACCTTCTGGTCATCTCTAAAAGTCATTGTTTTCACCCTTTATTCTCCTTGATCCCAAATATTTACCTCAGCTCTCCCTAGTCACCTTCTACCTCCAGTAAAGGGCCCATGGCGTGAGGTCACTAATTGGGAGGTGCAAACCCTCAATTTACCCCTCGGACAGCATGTTTTTCCACCCTTTTCTGCTCCCTTCTATTCTAATGAAAACCCGAGGGCCTTCTATGCTGTTTTTACCTTGTTTTACCTCCCTATAGCTAATGGACATGAATGGCCGTGCCCAAGAGGCCAATGGCATGCCATTGCATGCCATATGGGTGCTCCAGAGCGCGCTACAGTGACCGACCACACTATAGTCGTCGCCCAATGCATGGACTTGACCACCTTGAGCTCCCCCCTCTTGCCAACTGGTCGGCCTAAACGTCCGGGAGATGCAAGGTGCCTGTCCCTCTCCTCTCTCTCCATCCTCCGGCCTCCCTTCACACGCGCACCGGCCGCACGGCTCGGCCAGTGGCTGGCCTCATACGCGTGAGGCCTTGGCGCTTCCCCGCTCCCCCTCTTTCTCTCCCTGGACATAGGCAACACCCACAAATTCTGTTGACATGTCCTGGAGCTCTCCCGTGGCCCCTAGCCTCACATGTGTCGCGGCCGTGGACGCTATCCACGGTGAGCTCGCACCCCTAGCCTAAAAGCTCGTCCCCGAGGCACCCTAGCAGGCATGTCACCTCCTGGCAGGTCTCCTAACCCTAATTCTTGGCATATAAATACCGAAATATTCCCCCAACATCGAAAAGAGCCACGCAAATACTTTTCCGCCATCGGAAGCCTCCGTTCCGGAGAGATCCAATCTTGGAGCCTTTTTCGATAATCTGCCGGAGGGGGTTTCGATCACGCAGGGCATCTACATCAACTCCATTGCCCCTCTGATGATGCCTAAGTAGTCCACCACAGACCTACGGGTCCATAGCTAGTATCTAGATGGCTTGTTCTCTCCCTTTGATCTTCAATACCATGTTCTTCATGATCTTCACGGAGATCTATCCGATGTAATCCTCTTTTGTGGTGTGTTTGTCAAGATCCGATTAATTGTGAGTTTATGTTTAGATTATTCATGAATCTTATTTGAATCTCCTCTGATTTCTAATATGCATGACTTCATACCCTTGCAAGTCTCTTTGGGTTATTGGTTTGGTTTGGCCACCTAGATTGGTAATTCTTGCAATGGGAGAAGTGCTTGGTTTTGGGTTCAATCTTGCGATGTCCTCATCCAATGACATAGTTGGGGTAGCGACGCACGTATTGTATTGTTGCCGTCAAGGGTAACAAGATGGGGTGTTCATCATATTGCTTGAGTTTATCCCTCTACATCATGTCTTCTTTCTTAATGTGTTACTCTGTTCTTCATGAACTTAATACTCTAGATGCAGGCAGGAGTTGATCGATGTGTGGAGTAATAGTAGTAGATGCAGAATCATTTCGGTCAACTTGATACAGACATGATGCCTATATGCATGATCATTACCTTGGGTAACTACATTATTATTCGCTTTTCTATCAATTCTCGACACTAATTTGTTTGCCCACCATGATATTTGCCTTCAAGAGAGAAGCCTCTAGTGACACCTATGGCCCCCGGGTCTATTTTCGATCATATATTTTCAGATCTATACTTCCTGCAATTTATTTACCTTTTATTTTCCGCACTTGTTTACATCTATCTCTATCGGATCTAATCCTTGCAAATAACCATGAAGGGATTAACAACCCCTTTATAGCGTTGGGTGCAAGAGTTTGATTATTTGTGTAGGTGCATCCATTGGTGACTCGCTTGTTCCTCCTACTTGATTGATACCTTGTTCTCAAAAACTGAGGGAAATACTTATCTACTTCGCTGCATCACCCTTTCCTCTTCAAGGGAAAACCAACGCATGCTCAATAGGTAGCACAGCTCGTCGACCCAAACTCGCTGACAGCCGGATCGCTCGAAATGATGGCCGGTAGCGCCGGCAAGAGGCGTCGGCCTCGCCCCTGTCTGCCCTGATGGCGCCGCGGTTGGAAGAAGAAGACGTGCCGGTGAGACCCATTAGTCAGCGACCCGTTGTCGGGCTCAGCTTTTAAGTGGAGACACCTCCCCATCGAATTCGCCTCCCTACGATGAAGGCGTACTCCTCGGGTCCGCTTTCGACATCACCATGGCCTCCCGCGACCCTGAGTGGCTGGGCCGGCCCATTATCTATCCTGTGCCCCGTGCGCACCTTAGCTCATTTGGTAATAACCCTTTTCTTCCTCTTTTTCCTTATCAAACAGGTTCAAAAATTCATAATACATTCATTTGAGCTCCAAATTTGGTGATTCAAGTTTCTAAAGATTCCTAAAATCATGTCCTACCCAAATATGTGCATTGCACATTTTTAGAGCAAACTTTTCTATGTAGTTCAAACTCAAATTTGAATTTGAAATATGAAGATCCCTATTGCAAAGTGCCTAGGGGTTTCAAACCAAGTCCAAATGGAGTAATTCAAGTTCCTAGGTGTATCTAAATTCATGCACTAAGTGGTGAACATTTTGTCTTACACTTATTCTACTATGTCAATTATTGGGCCATTTCTTCATTTGTGACCCACTTTGCAAATCCCTAGGAAATTCATCCCAACTCCAAATCCAGCGAAACCACTTCCCACATGTTCCTAAAATCATGCCCTATTTGTTGGGACGCATCCACTCATTTTTACAAAAATATTTTCTGTGGACATCTTATAGGATCAGAGTTTCCTTCGTTTCCGCCATTAAAAACTCCCCCTTGACCCACATCCACCAAAACATCCTTGGTTATTTTTCTCATGAGCAGAGGTGTACAAGAAAAATAAAAATCCTATTTATAGAGCACTTTTATTTTCTACTTGTTGTGTTGCTTATTGCAGTTGTTTCAGGCGATAGTTGACGAAGTAGATGAAGTGCTCGGAGTGGACGAGAAGTGTGTGAAGACCTCGAAGACGTTGCTAAGCCAGGCAAGCAGCCATTCGACCATGACTATGAAACCTTTTTATTGCATGGCATATAGCACTTTATTTCGTGATGTTGATCATGTTGATGGGGTGATCCCTTTGGTAGGATGCCTCCGATACTTTACCCTTGATACTTGCATCGTGCATGACCCTACCATCCTTATGAGGGTTGTGGGTGGGAGTAGATAGGATGCTTAGTAGATGCTACGCAAGTGGGATCGGGGATATGCATCGTGATGGAAACAAAATGATTTCAAAGACTTTTCGAAACCCCTGTCGGGTGCTACTAATGCCCGAAGGAGATGATGATGAGCTAGGTAGCCACTTGACAAAGAAGTGGTATACCAGAGCAAGTGGGTGTTTGTGGTTTTGAAAAACGGATTGTTGTAAGTTGCGACCGTTATTCCAACATTACATGTACAACCACTCTACCCCTTATGGGACAGGGCTTTGTTGACTGCCTTGGTGGGTACTATCATAGAGCCCACATTACTAGTGGCAGGAGAGACGTGGTCACTCTCGATACGGGGCCGTGCCGGTAAGGACGATCATGCGTTGTCTTCGCAGGCACCGGGCACATCGTTGGTCTCTCCATGGATGTTCCTTATGATGCACATCATGTGGGTTGGGTACCAATCGAGTGGTCTCTTTGTTTAGTATCGTCAGGGGAAAGACAATGCTCGGGTACTTACCTCGGGTATGAACAATACCGCGAGTCGTGGCTTGACACGGAAGTTTCCCGAATCTTGTGGGTAAAGTGTGCAACCTCTGCAGAGTCTAAAACTATTTGAATAGCCGTGTCCATGGTCAAGGAAAGTTGGATGACCCCTCTTGTGCTACGTCCAGTGTTCACTGAAGTTGTGTGTGTGGGGTGTGTGTGGATGAAACAGAGATGGTACTTGAGTTAAGTCAGATGACTTCATGTGATGACTGAACATGAGATGTTCAACCCCTCGCTTATGATGATATCTATAACTTGTTCATATGGATATCTGCCAACTATTGATGCATGCTTACATAAGTTAATTGATCATGTCAGTGCACTCAAAATTAGCTTTCTGTAAAATTACCTACTTAGTGATATATCATGCTCCGTCGTACCTTGTTCCAAACATGGGTTTTTTGTGAGTACATTCAAAGTACTCATTGGCCTGCCACCGGTTATTTTATTGGTCAGGTATGAAAGACCAGGTTGTAATGAAGAATTATCTTGGTGACGCACATGCGAGCTAGGACGCTCCCCAATCAGAATGTCGGTAGGGTTAACGCAGATGGTATGGGTTCACGCTATCGTCGAAGATTTCCGCTGCAATCATCTGAAGACTTGGCCATAAATGCCATATTTGACTAAACCAGTATGTAATGGATGTAAGGATTTTTTTTCAAAACTAGTACCTATTTTGTACCAAATTCGAAAAGCATATGTCGAATCTGAGAGAAAAAAATCAAAAATAGCACCCTGCCGGCCACTAGTGGGCCGAAAAGGGGCTAGTCGGCCACTAGGAGGCCGAAGAGGGGCCTGTCGGCCACCACCAGGCTGAAGAGTGGCATGTCGGCCAGTGGGAGATTGAAGAGGCCTGGTCGGCCTCTAGGAGGCCGATGGGCCCCTAGATAAGGCCGAGGACTGTTTTCTTTCTCCTCTGACCACTCCTTTCACCCTCCCCCGTCCTCCAGACTCCCCATCTCCACCTCCACTCTCATTGCTCTCCGGTGCTTCCACCGCTGCGCCGATCTCTTTGCTCGTCCACCCATTTCTGTATCCAACCCGTGTAAACAATAGATCAGGGCACTCTCCATAGGCCTATGGTATTTTTTTGCTTCCAACTCAACCAAATGTCATCTTTCAACTCGGTTGTGGATTTAGTTCTTATTGGTCACCGTCTGTTTGCAAGTAAATGGCTTGCCCATTTTGCCGAGCTCTGGGTGGCCCTTGTTCTGCCGTTGATTTCGGTGTGTTTGGATGATGAACCAACAGGTTTTTCCTCACACAATTATGTGGGACCACATTGGTGACAACCCAATGGATGTTATACTTTTGCACGTGGTTGTGCACTTTCGCAGGACAACCTGATTCAACACACTTCACGATATATTTTGTTGGACTCGATATGTGTGTTCGGAAAACCCTCTACGTAAACATAGCCCACTTTATCACCGCACACTTCAATTTTTTCTTTGTGTCAAACATAGCCCCGATCTGGACTTGGTTCAGATTATATTGCCATGGAGTCTCATGGCCATCATTGACAATAATGCTGGCGGATATGTCCTGATCCCATGTAGAAGGAATCAGCACCCCCACTTCATCCTCAGAATTTTCAGAATCGAGATCCTCTGCAAACCCATCCTAGTCCTCTTCCTCCATCACCCTATGCATTTCATCGCCTTCCTTGTCCGGGCCACATCCGGGTTACCTAACTCTCCAACTCAGAGGAAACGTCCAGCGGAGGTATACATTCCTTCTCTGCTTGATTTTACTAATCCTTCCTTTGTAATTCCAAAATTGCCTTATATTATCTGAACTGCTTTTTAGGGATCATCTCCTTCGTCTGGCGACTCTACGACCACTACTCTGCCGCCTCCAAAGATTAACCCACTGTATGTGTTTTTCAAGCATTACATCCAAGTCTTTGGTGGTTGTAAACCTTGGGCTCTAACCTTTATGCTTTTCAGAGCTCAAGCCAAGCGAAGGAAAACGAACAAGTCCTCCCCTGGCCCTAATGCTCAAGAACCGGAGCCTACCAAGCCAGATGCTCCCATGCCGGATGTTGACCCCTCGGCAGCTTCCAAAGAGGCACCTGAAGAGGCTTGTCCTTCTTCAGAGCCGACGGTCGACGACATGATTCCTGAGAGTCCTTCGAAGGACCGTTCCAAGCCGCCAAGCCCTGCAAAGGTTGCTGATGAAACAAGTGCTCCGGATGTCTTTATTACTAGCGCCGGCTTCCACTCTCCTCAACCTCATGTGCTAAGCATAGTGAGATGACTGAAACCTCCAAGAAGCTGGAGTTTGAGCTCCCCGCATTAGAAAAGCTGACAGCTGATGAACTTCATGCTGGTTATTTGAACCGCCTGTCCACAAGCTAGGATTTGGAGCTCAAGCTTGTCAATTTGATGAAGAAAAAATACGAGGTATTCTTGCCGTCCTTATACCCTTACGTAGCCCCCAAGAGTCGGGTTAATATTAGCTGATGATAATCCGGGTCTTCAAAACTTGCTGGAAGTAGAAATGCTTAGCCTGTAGGCCTCAACTTATTTAGAAGTAATCGCAAATCATTGTTTGTAGCCCCCAAGGGCCGGCTCAAATTTGATAACATTGAGCCGGAGCTTTATTGAAGGTAGTCCATAGAGCCAATTTTAGCCCCCAAGGGCCGGCTCAATCTTGGTAAAGTTGAGTCGGAACTTTTCGTGAAACATCTTGAAAAGCCAGATTGTAGCCCCCCAAGTTTCGGGTTAAATTGATAAATATGATCCGGAACTGCCTTTTTATCTTGGATATCAAATAGACATTAGCCCCCAAGTGTCATACATATTGCTTGCAATCTGTTTGAGACTTGCTTAATCTTCATTATCTGAGAAATTTCATCCTAACCACTCATTCCATATTTTGATATGTCACAGGAAGCTTTAATGAAGCCGGGTCAGAAGTGGCCGGCTTAAAGAGTAATCTATCTATGCAGCAAGCCGCCCGAAGTGAGGCTGATGAAAAATGCCGGCTCCTTTCCGAAGAATTGACCAAGATCAAAGCCAACTTTGTCGCCTTCAAAGAGTCTGCTAAAACTGAACAAGCCACTCTGACTCAACGGGCAGATGATGCTGACCAGCGGCTGATAATTGTGTCAGATGAGCTGCAATCTTTGAAGCGCCATATCAAAAGGATGTCAGCCGCCATCTTTGGTAAGTATTTGTCGGCTTAACCCAAATTCTGTATGTGTGCATGTTTTGGCGACTTATAACGAAGAGTCTGTCTTATGCAGGTCCAAGGAGCCATCAACTCGCTTCCGACAGCTTGCTGTCTCTGAAGGCTATTTATACGCTGACAGAACAACTTTACTATGGAATTGTTTGTACTATCAAGGCTCTGATATACAAGGATACCACCCCCTCAGCTATCAATGGGGTCATAGAGCTTCTTTCTACACTGCCAAAATAGATCGTAGAGCTGAAGAAATCAGCAGCCATAAGCTGGGCATTGGCCTTTGCTCCAGAATTGACTCCTGCCGACATGATGGATGGGTTTCCCTCAAAGAAAGATGATGGCTCCGAGTTTACAGAGGCTGACTATGCACGGTGTATGAAGGCTTCCAAAGTCCTTGCCTCCGTGTTAGCAGAAGAATTCAACTTGGAGACATATCAGGCGGCTTACAGTGCCGACCAGAAGAGAATCTGTGCCCCCCTCTTTGAGTCCAAGGACCTGATGCCTGCCCGGAGCAAGACCCTTTTTGCTTCTGAACTTGACATGCCCCCCTTGTTTGAATAAGGAAATTTTGCAGCTTTAACCCACTGCAACTGGGACTTGGACAATCTTTAGATCCAGGAGGTCGAAGACCCGGAGCAGGGTGACCCGCCGGCCAGCTAATGGAGTTGTGAACGCCGTTGATAAGCCGGCTCTTGTGACCCGCCGTGAGCAGTGTAAGATACTTAAAGATATTTCTAGGCTCTACAGAGAGTATATGTAATAGGCTCATAGTAACTTTGCCTTTGCCTGAATTGTGCGATCGTGCACATATTAAATAGTCCGGCTTAATATATATATATATATCATCTTCCTTGCACTTCCCATTGGATGCTTTACCGACTCTTAGTAGCTTAACTAACCTGCAAGAATAGATGTATCTTGACATTGTTAGGAGGGCGGCTTAAAAGCATAACCAAAAGATGATGTATCTTCCTAACATGTTTTTTCAAAAACGACTCATGTGCCGGTTCTACTGGGCTGACTCACCACTTAAGAGCCGATCAAGAGGGTGTGTAAGCTATGCCTGGTGGGTGGGAAGCCCCTAAGTGACCTTTGTTGACGGAGTCAACTATTTGGCTTAATAGCCGACTGATAGGGTCTGATAAGCTACACCTAGAGGGTGGGAAGCCCCCTGGACGATCATGTTGATGGAGTCAACTATTTGGCTTAAGAGACGATCGATAGGATCTGATAAGCTACACCTGGAGGGTGGGAAGTCCCCTGGACGATCATGTTGATGGAGTCAACTATTTGGCTTAAGAGCCGGCCGATAGAGTCTGATAAGCTACACCCGGAGGGTGAGAAGCCCCCTAGACGACCATGTTGACGGAGTCAACTTTTTGTCTTAAGAGCCGGTCGATAGGGTCTGATAAGCTACACCCAGAGGGTGGGAAGCCCCCTGGACGACCATGTTGACGGAGTCAACTTTTTGGCTTAAGAGTCAGCCAATAGGGTCTAATAAGATGCACCCAAAGGGTGGGAAGCCCCCTGGACGACCATGTTGACAGAGCCAACTTTTTCGCTTAAGAGCCCGCCGATAGGGCCTGATAAGCTACACCCGGAGGGTGGGAAGCCCCTTGGAAGACCATGTTGATGGAGTCAACTTTTTGGCTTAAGAGCCGGCCGATAGGGTCTGATAAGCTACACCCGAAGGGTGGGAAGCCCCTTGGACGACCATGTTGACGGAGTCAACTTTTTGGCTTAAGAGCCGATCGATAGGGTCTGATTAGCTACACCCGGAGGGTGGGAAGCCCATGCCTCCTTGCGCTCGACCACAATTGCAGCGCTAACAGCCCTGTTGTTAGCCGCCACTTATAAGAGCAAGGGTTCTTTCTCGGCTAGGGCGACTAAAACCGGCGGCTCAGTGAGCTGCTTCTTGAGTGCCTCAAACACTTCACCCGCCGCCGTACTCTAGACAAAATTGTCTATCTTCTTCATCATTTGATATAAAGGGATAGCTTTCTCACCAAGGCGGCTTATAAACCGGCTCAACACGGCGATCCGCCCTGCTAGGAGTTGGACATCATTGATACAAGTCGGCTCAGCCAAGGAGGTGATAGCCTTGATCTTATCCGGGTTAGCTTCAATACCACGCTCAGAAACCAGAAATTCCAAGAGCTTGCCAGCCGGAACACCAAAGATACACTTCGCCGGGTTAAGCATCATCTTATAGATCCGCAGATTGTCAAAGGTTTCCTTTAAGTCATCAAGCAGGGTCTCCTTCTTCCTTGATTTGATCACAATATCATCCACATAAGCATGAACGTTGCATCCAATCTAGTTGTGAAGACAATTCTACACGCAGCACTATAAGTTGCCTGGGCACTCTTGAGCCCAAAAGGCATAGACACATAGCAGAAGGCTCCAAAAGGCGTGATGAAAGTCGTCTTCTCTTGTTCCTTAACCGCCATCTTGATCTGATGGTATCCCGAATAAGCGTCCAGGAAGCATAAGCTTTCGCAACCCGCCGTAGCATCAATGATTTGATCAATATGAGGGAGAGCAAAGGATCGGCCGGACAGGCCTTGTTAAGATCCATATATTCCACACATATACGCCACGTGTCGTTCTTCTTGAGCACAAGCACTGGGTTAGCAAGCCACTCCGGGTGTATGACCTCGACGATGAAACCCGTCGCTAAGAGCCGGGAGACCTCTTCCCCAATGGCCTTGCGTCTCTCCTCGTTGAACCACCGTAGAAATTGCTTGACAGGTTTAAACTTAGCATCCACATTAAGGTTATGCTCAGCGAACTCTCTTGGTACACCCGGCATGTCAGAACGTTTCCATGCAAAGATGTCCCGATTCTCACGGATGAATTCGATGAGCGCGCTTTCCTATTTGGGATCCATGTTAGCCCCAATAATGAACTGTTTGGATGAGTCGCCCGGAGTGAAATCTACCGCCTTGGTATCATCCGCCGAATACTTGAGGGGCGGCTCAACCTCCGTGGTAGGCTTCTTCAGCGGGGTCATATCCTCCGGGTCAACATTCTCCTTATAGAACTTGAGCTCCGCCTTAGCACAACTGGATTCTGCATAAGCCGCATCCCCTTCCTCGCACTCAATAGTCGTATTCCGATCACCATGAACAGTAATCGTGCCTTTTAACCCAGGCATCTTGAGCTATAAGTAGACATAACAGGGCCTAGCCATGAACTTGGCATAAGTCGCCCACCCAAATAATGCATGATAAGGGCACTTGATCTTTACTACTTCAAACCACAAGACTCCACACTGTAGTTGCACTCGTCACCGAAGGTGACTTCCAAAGAAATCCTGCCTACTAGGTAAGCTGATTTGCCCGGTACTACACCATGAAAAACTGTTGATGAGGGCTTGAGGTCTTTATCAAGCAGCTTCATCCGCCGGAAGGTATCATAATACAGGATATTGATGCTGCTGCCACCATCCATAAGTACTTTATTCACCATGTATCCTCCCGCTTGGGGGGCAACTACCAGGGCTAGCTGCCTCGGGTCATCAACATGCGGCGGGTGATCCTCCCGGCTCCACATTATGTCATAATCAGACCACTTCAAGTATTGCGGCACAGCCGGTGCGATTACGTTAACCGCCCGCTTGCGGAACTTCTGATCCCGCTTGTTAAGGCTAGTCGTAAAAACATGATACTGGCCCGAACTGAGCTGCTTTGGATTACTCTGATACCCGGACTGATTATGCTACTGCCAATTGTTGTTACCAGAGTGCTGAGGATGTCCTCCTCGGTTGCCTTGGCCATCATGACCGGACCCTGAGCCTCTAGATCTAAATCTGGCTCCTGACCCGCCTGGTCCTTAGCTATCGGGCAGGCCACCACCATGGTTGTTGTGCTATTGCATGTTGTAGTTCTTGAACTTCTGCATGATGTGGCAATTACCCCAAGTGTGCCCCGCAACCCTATCGGGTCGGCTGTGCTCCGGACAGGATTTATTGAGCATTTCCTCCAAATTGAATGGAGTTTTATTTTTGTTAAAGGGCGGTCTAAACTTCCCATTGCCCTTAGGATGATTCTGGCCGGTGCTCACATTGGCCACCAGTTCTGACCCACCATCCGGGTTCTTCCGCTTGCTCTGGTTACCATTACTTGCCGCACCCTTGCCCTGATTGTTCTTTTTACCTTGGCCGGTCTTCTCCTCATCAGAACCTGGATCCTTCGTGTTATCAGAGTCGGCATACTTTGTGAGAGCCACCATGAGTTCTCCAATGTCTTGGCACGTATGCTTGAGCCGGCCGAGTTTCTACTTCAGAGGGATGGAGTGATAGTTCTTCTCTAGGATCAGCACCACTTGAGCCGTCATGATCTGTTCAGACGGGTGGATGACGGTCGACACCCACCAGACCCAATGATGATCCAACTCATTCTCCTGTTGGACGCAGTGATCCAGATCCACAATCGTCATAGGTTGTTTACAAGTCCCTTGAAAGTTTTTGATGAACCTTGCTCTCAACTCAGTCCATGAACTGATGGTGTTGGGGATATAACCCCATGGTGAGACCCGCCCTGAGGGCTCCGGGTCATACCTGGCGGCTCACACACCGGCCCAAGAGTGAGCCGTGGGGACTTAAGGGCCCAAGAAGTTTAGCGGCTGACAGGATGGGCCGGCAGGTGGCCCGGATGAAGAAGACCTGAGCGTATAACCCACCCGGAGACAACTTGGTCAGTAAAGGCAAGACAAGATAGAGGTAGACTCGGACATGTAATGAGAGTCGGTTACAACTTGTATGATTTGAGGTCTTGACCTCCTATATAAAGGCAAGACCCGGGGTGACTTAGGGATCAGGTTATCAAGAACTAGGTCAAGCAATAGCTCCCTTGTAATCGATACATCAAGCAATACAAGCACCAGCGGGACGTAGGCTATTACCTTAACTTGAGGGGCTGAACCTGGGTAAACTCGTGTCCTTCATCCCAACCAACTCCTTTGAGTCCACAACGTTAGCAATGGCCTCGAACCCAAGTCCGTTAACCCGGACATCTGCCATGATAAAACCACGACAGTTGGCGCCCACCATGGGGCCTGCGCTCGGTGGTGTTGAGTTCTCAAAGGGCTCTCTCCCAGGGCTCGAGGGATACGTGGTCGGAAGGATGAGCAAGAGTCGCCGTGGCCGGCTCTACATCGACGATGCCGGCTGGGGGCTTGATGCCGACTCTTTGGAGTATGGATTTCGTGTTCCTTTCGGCGGGATTCACGTTTTCATCGGAAGGACTGATGGATCTACACCCGGGCCAGATGCCTGCACCAACGTCATCGAGTTGGCTCGGTGCATGCAACCCGC
This sequence comes from Hordeum marinum, assembly GCA_022496015.1. NCBI lineage: Eukaryota > Viridiplantae > Streptophyta > Magnoliopsida > Poales > Poaceae > Hordeum > Hordeum marinum. The sequence continues at coordinate 188,644,748 of CM039677.1, read as the reverse complement.
CCGTGATGTTTAGCCCGCCCGTGTTAATCCGGGCCGGAGGCACGTCTTCATAGGCTTTACTCAAAGGATGGATCTAGAAGCTTTCGGGTCGCAGGAAACTCTCGGTTGTTCAGAAGACAAGTCTTCGAGCGGAGAGACGGAGTCAATTTACCAGCTTCGCAACGGTGGGCTCAGGGGCTATGATGAGCTTTGCCCTGAGTCGGATCATTCTGAGTCGGACGCTTTTGGGCCGCCGGCTCACGCTGTCGTGTTCATGGCGAGGTCAGCCCCAGGCACGAGTAGTACAGCCGCGGGAGCGGCAACCTCAGGTGCCGACCCACCGCTGCTGGCTCAAGTTCTTCTGGATTTGATGAACGAGCTTACGGCCCTGATGGCCACTGAAGTTACACCAGATAATTAGGCTGCCCGAAACTTAGAGATTGTGAGGCTCAAGGACCGGATGATGAAGGAGCAGGAGAGGATAGCTGAGCTGAAAGTCCAGATGGAGGAAGAGGCAGAACGTATTAAGATGGATGCCTTCCGCCTTGGGCTGGAACAGCAATCGGTGGCTGCGGTACACTGGAGGAGGTATAAATCTTGCTTACCAGAACGCTATGAGGCTAGGAACCTCTTCAACACACCAGGAACGGGACGAGCAGCGGATGCACCTGGAAGCCACCCGGTGGCTCGACCGACGTCTCACCCGGCCCGACGAAACCAGGCCTCACTGCTGGTCCTCCCAACACCGGCGGGTCATTATTCTAACCCAGCTAAGAATATGGTGGCTGTGGCTACCAGACTTGAAACAATTCCTATCCCGGATGAAGCACCTTTTGCAGAAGAGGGACGGAATGCCATTGTATACCTTCAGAGGGCGATGGCCTAGCAGGAGAAGTATGCTCACAGCCGGAGCCGCGTTCATTCAACCCTTTTCCCCAGCCGGAGCTTTAGTCGGTGCTATGAGTCGCCAGCGGTTTCCAGCAGTGATCAGCGGAGAGGACCTACGGGGGACGATCGGGCGGCTCTAGATGCACAGGCGCTCATGAACCAGACGAGAAACCAGCAAGAGGCGGCAGCTTTGGCTACAACGACTCACCAAGAGCCCGCGCCCTCAATATCAGTAGGAGCGGGAGTAACTACCAGGGTCGTGGGAGTGCCATGTCTATCTCCGGCTCTGCAAAGTGAACGGATGCCAAACGATTTCAAAGGACCTCGCAAGGTTCCAAATTACACTACTAATTTGCCTCCGGAGGCCTAGGTAGAAAGTTATGAACTGGCTATGGAGATGCTAGGTGTCAGTGAGGTGGTGTGCGCTAAGTATTTTATCATGATGCTTGAAGGTCCGGCTCACACATGGTTAAAGGGGTTACCTCCCAATACCATCAATTCGTGGGCCGAGTTAAGGGCAAGGTTCATCAAAAAAATTCAAGGGACTTGCAAACAACCTATGACCATCGTGGATCTTGATCACTGCATCTAGCAGGAGGGTGAGTTGGCTCATCATTGGGTCCGGCGGGTGTCAAGCATCATCCATTCGTCTGAGCAGATCATGACAGCCCAGGCTGTGCTCATCTTAGAGAAGAACTATCATTTCGTTCTGCTGAAGCAGAAACTTGGCCGGTTCAAGCGTACGTGTCAGGATATGGGAGAGCTCATGATGGTTCTCACAAAGTACGCTGACTCTGATAACACGAAGGACCTAGGCTCAGACGATGAGAAGGTCGGTCAGGGTAAAAAGAATAATCAAGGAAAAGGTGTGGTTAACAATAGTAACCAGAATAAGCGGAAGAACCCCGATGGCGGATCAGAACTGGTAGCCAATGCAAGTGCCGGCCAGAATCCTCCTAAGGGCAATGGGAAGTTCAGACCACCTTTTAATAAGAACAGGACTCCCTTCAATATGCAGGAGGCGCTTAAGAAGCCCCGTCCAGAACACAGCCAGCCCAGCAAACCTGCGTTGCACGCATGGGGTGATTGCCACATTATGCAGAAGTTAAGGAATTACTACACGCAACCCAACAACCAGGGCGGTGGTCCGCCCGGCGGCTCAGGACCGGGCGGGTCAGGAGCCGGATTTGGATCCGGCGGCTCAGGGTCCGGTCATCATGGTCAAGGTAATCACGGAGGACATCTGCAGCACTCTGGTAACAACAACCAGCAGCAACATAACCAATCTGAGTATCAAAGTAATTCGAAATAGCTCAGCTCAGGCCAGTATCATGTTTTCATGACCTGCCTTAACATGCGAGATTAGAAATTACAGAAGCGAGCGCTCCATGCGGCTACGCCGGCTCTGCCGCAGTACTTAAAGTGGACTGAATATAACATAACGTGGAGCCGGGAGGATCACCCGCCGCGTGTTGATGACCCAGGGCGGCTGGCTTTGGTTGTTGCCCCTCAAGTGGGAGGATATATGGTAAATAAGGTGCTTTTGGATGGAGGCAGCAGTATCAACATCCTCTATTATGACACCTTCCGGCAGATGAAGCTACTTGACAAGGATCTTAAGCCCTCATCCACCGTTTTTCATGGTGTGGTGCCAGGCAAGTCGGCTTATCCGGTGGGCAGGATTTCTTTGGAAGTTGCCTTTGGTGACAAATATAACCACAGAGTGGAGCGATTGTGGTTTGAAGTGGTCAAGATCAAGAGCCCTTACCATGCGTTGTTTGGGCGGCCGGCTTATGCTAAGTTCATGGCTAGGCCCTGCTATGTCTACTTACAGCTCAAGATGCCCGGGTTAATAGGTACAATTACCATTCATGGTGATTGGAATATGGCTATTGAGTGCAAGGAAGGAGACGCGGCTTATGCCGAATCCAGTTGTGCTCAGGAGGAGCTCAAGTTTTATAAGGAGAATGTTGACCCAGAGGATATGATGCCGCTGAAAAAGGCCACAACGGAGGTTGAGCCACCCCTTAAGTTTTCGACGGATAATACCAAGACAATAGACTTCACTCCGGACGACTCATCCAAACAGTTCATCATTGGGGCTCACATGGATCCCAAATAGGAAAGCGCGCTCATCGAATTCATCCGTGAGAATCGAGACATCTTTGCATGGAAACCTTCTGACATGCTGGGTGTTCCGAGAGAATTCACTGAGCACAATCTTAATGTGGATCCTAAGTTTAAACCTATCAAGCAGTTTCTATGGTGGTTCAATGAGGAAAGATGCAAGGCCATCGGAGAAGAGGTCGCCCGGCTATTAGCGGCAGGTTTCATCATTGAGGTCTTTCACCCGGAGTGGCTTGCTAATCCAGTGCTAGTGCTCAAAAATAATGGCACGTGGCGGATGTGTGTGGATTATATAGACCTTAACAAGGCTTGTCCGGCTGATCCCTTTGCACTCAAGAAACAACTCATTGAGCTGCCGGTATTGTCTGCTCCGGCTAAGAAAGAACCTTTGCTCTTGCACGTGGTGGCTAACAACTAGACAGTCAGTGCCGCAATTGTGGTTGAACGGAAGGAATACGGGAAGGAGTATCCGGTTCAAAGGCCGGTTTATTATATCAATGAGGTCCTGACTGAATCCAAGCAGAGATATCCACATTGGCAGAAGCTAGTGTATGGAGTGTTCATGGCCAATCGCAAGTTGAAGCACTATTTCCTACGACACCAGATCACCGTGGTCAGTTCTGCTCCATTGGGGATATAATCCAGAATAGAGAAGCTACTGGTAGGATTGATAAGTGGGCATTGGAGCTGGGACCTCTCAATCTGAAATATGTGCCTCATACGGCCATCAAGTCCCAAGCCCTTGTGGATTTTATAAATGGTTGGACAGAGTGTCAAGCTCCTGAGGAAAAGTTGGATGACACATACTGGACTATACATTTTGATGGATCCAAGCAGCTAGAAGGATAAGGAGCAGGAGTTGTTTTGACATCTCCCAAAGGTGATAAATTTTGTTATGTGCTCCGGCTGATGTTCCCTTGCACCAACAATGCGGCTGAGTATGAGGCTCTGCTTCATGATCTCAGAGTAGCCAAGGAGATGAATTTAAGTCGGGTAAGGTGTTTGGGCGACTTAGATCTTGTGGCTCAGCAAGTTTCAGGCACGTGGGATTCCAGGGACCCGCGAATGGCGGCTTATAGATAGGCGATGGATGTCATTGCTGGTCACTTCAAAGGTTATATGGTAGATCACATTGATCGTCGCAGGAATGAGGTAGCTGATGCCTTTTCAGGGTTAGCCTCTCAGCAAAGCCAGTGCCGCCCAATATCTTTTTGGATGTTTTATATCACCCGACTGTCATATTGCCTTCAAAGGAAGATTTGGCTGTCCCTGACCCGGAGGGACAATTGGTGGCGGCTCTCCATGCTATTCTAGATTGGACTGCACCTTACCTGGCCTATTTAACTCAGGGCAAATTACCTGATGATGAAAATCTAGCCAGACAGATCACCCGATGGTCTAAGTCGATGAAAATAGTTAATGGTGAGTTACACAAGTGCAGCGTTACCGAGGTTTTTCAGCATTGTGTCTCACCAGAGGAAGGTCAAGAAATTTTGAATGAAATTCACGCTGGAGATTGCGGACATCACGCTGGCTCAAAATCTTTGGTAGCTAAGGCATTTCGTCATGATTTCTTCTGGTTGACGGCTCACAAAGACGCAGAGGATCTGGTCCGCAAGTGTGACGGTTGTCAAAAATTCGACCGGCGTGCTCATATTCCGGCTCAAGAGTTGCGGATGATACCACTTACTTGGCCGTTTGCAGTCTGGGGGCTAGATATGGTAGGACCTTTCAAGATATCCAAGGATAAGAAAACACACCTCCTGGTAGCGGTTGATAAGTTCACCAAATGGGTAGAGGCTGAGCCAATCAACAAGTGTGATGCAGCTACGGCGGTTCAATTTGTTAAAAAGGTGATCTACCATTTTGGTTACCCCCACAGCATCATCACTGACAATGGCACAAAATTATCCAAGGGAGCTATGATAAAATTCTGCAACAAAGAGCACATCCGACTTGATGTTTCAGTAGTTGCTCATCCGCAATCCAACGGTCAGGCGTAGCATGCCAATCAAGAAATCTTGAGGGGTATCAAGCCACGGCTCATGGTTCCTTTACAACAAACACCCGGTTGTTGGGTAGAAGAGCTGCCCTCTGTCTTATGGAGTATCAGAACCAGCCCCAACAGATCCACAGGATATACACCTTTCTTCATGGTTTACGGTGCCGAGGCTATGTTGCCAAGTGACATCCGACATGACTCGCCACGAGTGGCGGCTTACGATGAGACGAACAATGAGACGGCACGTCAGGATGCGTTGGATGCCTTGGAGGAGGAACGAGAGTTGGCTGCTGCCCATTCGGCGATTTATCAACAAGACATGCGCCGCTATCATAGCTGCAGGGTTAAGACCCGGACGTTTCAAGAGGGCGACTTAGTTCTACGACTGATTCAAGATCAGGCAGATATGCATAAATTATCTCCCCCATGGGAAGGGTCTTTTGTGGTTAGCCGAAATCTCAACAACGGGTCATATTATCTCATTGACATCTGGGACGACTCAGATACTTCGGGTCAGGAGACCCGCCGGCCGTGGAACATAGCGCATCTACGACCTTATTACACTTAAGGTTGTTGAGAATCATCACTATACATTATCATTGTACATATCATATTTATATATAAATAAACTAGCATCCTTGTAAGTCGGGGCCTCTGCCACATCGCACGTCTTCATCAATGCAAATACATTGGTTGTCGAAGGGGGCTTCTTACCTTTGGGTATCGTTTATCTCACCCTAACAACTAGCTTTATGCCATTCCAGTTGACATGTCAGCTGCGGCTGTCGAAGGGGGCTTCTTACCTTCGGGTATCGCTTATCTTACCCTAACAGCCGGCTTTATGCCATTTCCGGTTAACATGTTAACCGCGGTTGTCGAAGGGGGCTTCTTACCGACGGGTTCGCTTATCTCACCCTAACAACCAACTTTATGCCATTTCTAGTTGACATGTCAGCTGCGGCTGTCGAAGAGGGCTTCTTACCTTCGGGTATCGCTTATCTCACCCTAACAGTCGGCTTTATGCCGTTTCCGATTAACATGTTAGCCACGGTTGTCGAAGGGGGCTTCCTACCTTCGGGTATCGCTTATCTCACCCTAACAACCGGCGTTCACGCCAAAATTGTTGACAAGTCAACATTGGCTGACGAAGGGGGCTTCTTACCTTCGGGTATCGCTTATCTCACCCTAACAGCCGGCTTTATGCCCTTCTGGTTAACATGTTAGCCGCGGTTGTCGAAGGGGGCTTCCCACCTCCGGGTGTAGCTTATCTATCCCTAACAACCGGCGTTTGCGCCAGAAATATTGACAAGTCAACATAACCATACAGGGGGCTTCCTGCCCTATGGGTGAAGCTTATCAAACCTTTCGGCCGGCAAAGCCAAGCGAATAATTCTATCATACACGTTGGGAAGACACAACATCTTCGGGTTACGCTTTTAAGCCGCCCTCCTAATGGTGTAAAGGTACATTTATACATACAGGAAATTAAGCTACGAAGAGCTAGTAAGGCATACAATGAGAAGGACAAGGAAGATGGTACATGTCTATTTTAAGCCGGAGTTTCATACGTGCGCGATGAGGGGCTCAAAAGTTGCTGCTATCCTATTACAGATGCTCTTTGAGGGGCTCAAAATATCATCAAGTTTTTTACATTGCCCCTAGTGGGTCATGGAGAGCCGGCTATTACAATTTTTCTAACAAAGCAATCAGCTGGCTGGCGGGTCATCCTGCTCCGGCTCTTCAGCTGCCTTGATCTGGAGATTATCCAAGTCCCAATTGCAGTCGGTTAAAGCCGCAAAAGTTCCTTCTTCAAAGAAGGGGGACGGGTCTAGATCAGAAGCAAAGAGAGTCTTACTGCGAGCGGGTGTCAGGTCCTGGGACTCAAAGAGCGGACCACGGATCCTCTTTTGATCAGCACTGTAAGCCGCCTGGTAAGTCGCCAAGTTGACCTCTTCTGCTAAGACGGAGGCTAGGACTTTGGAATCTTTTATGCATCGAGCATAGTCAGTGCCGGTAAACTCAGAGGGAAACCCATCCATCATCTCAGTCGGAGTAAGCTCTAGAGCGAAAGCCAATGCCCGGCTTACGGCCGCAATCGCCCCCTGGCGGGCGGCTGATTTCTTCAGCTCTACAATCTGTTTGGGCATCGTTGACAGGAGCTCCAAGAAATTTTTGAGAGTCGAAGGAATGTTCTCTTTATATTGCACAGCCTTGATTGTGCATACCGCCCCGCAGTACAGTTGTTCTGTCAATGTGTATATAGCCTTCAAAGGCAGCAGACTGTCGGAGACAAGTTGGCGGCTCCTAGGACCTGCATGAGACGGAGGCCTCGTTATGAGTCGCCAGCACAAATCCAAAAATCCGGATCAAGCCAAGCAATTAAAAACTTACCAAAGAGGGCAGCTGTCATCTTGGTGATTGACGCTTCAAAGACTGCAGCTCGTCAGATACGATCATGAGTCGCTTATCGGCATCATCCGCCCTTTTAGTCAATGTAGCTTTTTCAGCCTTGGCAGATTCCTTGAAGGCGGTGAAATCAGCTTTGATCTTAGCTAGCTCTTTGACAAGGAGCCGGCAGGTCTTGTCAGCTTCATTCCGGGCAGCTTGCTGAGTAGCTAAGTTCGCTTTTAAGCCGGCCAGTTCTGACCCGGCTTCGGTCAAAGCTTCTTGCGAAGTATCAAAATATGGAGTACATAAGCAAGTCTCAAACAGATTGCAAGCAATATGCATGACACTTGGGGGCTAATGTTTATTTTCAAGACAATTCCGATTCAACTCCGACAAGTTTGACCCGGAACTTGGGGAATACATATTGGTTTTATAAGGAGGTGCAACATGTAAGTCCCAGCTCAACTTTGGAAAAGATTAAGCCAACCCTTGGGGGCTATAGTTGGCTCTAGTAACTATCCTCTAGGAAGTCCTGGCTCAACTTTGGAAAAGGTTAAGCCAACCCTTGGGGGCTACCGTTGGCTCTGGTAATTATCTTCTAGGAAGTACCGGTTCAAAATTATCAATTATTGAGCCGGCCCTTGGGGGCTAACAGCAATGATTACAGATCACGGCTAAATAAATTAAAGCCTACACATTACATATGTCTACTTCTGCTAAAGATGGAAGAGCTGGATTATTATCAGTCAATATTAACCCGGCTCTTGGGGGCTACGTAAGGGTATAAGGAGGAAAAAGGAATACCTCATATCGTCTCTTCATTAAGTTAACCAGTTTGAGCTCCAAATCCCAGCTTGTAGACAACTGGTCCATATATCCAGCATGAAGTTCGTAAGTTGTCATTTTTTCTAAGGCAGGGAGCTCAAATTCTAGTTTCCTCGAAGTTTCAGCTATTTCACTATGCTTGGTTAGCACGTGAGGTGGAGGAGAGTGCAAGCCGGCGCCAGTAATCATGACGTTCGGGGCAACAGCGTCATCAGCAGCCTTGGTAGGGCTCGGCGGCTTGGAAAGGTCCCTTTGCGGGCTCCCAAGGATAATGTCATCAGCTGCAGGCTCTGCAGAAGTCATTGGGGGTCCGGCTTGGCAAGCTCCGGTTCTTGAGCAGCAGGGCCAGGGGAGGACTTGTAGGTTTTCCTCCGCTTAGCTTGAGCCCTAGAAAAGACATGGAGGCCAGAATTCAAGGGTTACAACCGCCGAGGAGGCGGATGTAAAGGCTACAAAATGCTTATAGTGGATTAATCTTCTGAGGTGGAAGAGCGGTGGTCGTAGAGTCGCCGGATGAAGGTGATCCCTAAGAGATAGTTCAGATGGTATAAGGCAGTGTTGAGAGTATAAAGGAAAAGCTAATAAAATCAAACAGAGATACATACCTCTGCGGGGCGTTTCTTCGGAGACGGGGAGTTAGGCAACCCGGACACGAGATCAGTAGAGCCGGCGCTCCGGGTCTGACGGCGGTCGACTTGTTGTTGCTTTTTCAAAAGAAATTGGGGATCCAAATGAGCAAGAGGATGAGAAAGGGGAACTTTTCGAACAACCCACCGTATCTTCTAGGGTACAAAACATTCTGAGTCGGATGAAATATAAGTTACCTCAGGAACGTTGACGAGGCTCGTCTCTACCTCGTCCTGTGAATAAGTTGTTATCAGTAAGGTGAATAATGAGGTTACTAAAATAATCAAACTATACCTCTGAGTCGGATGATTCTGGCGGGTCAAACCATTCCTCCTGAGTGGTGGTCTTCTTCGTCTTCTTGGCCGGGGCCTTCTTCTTGCTTTTCTTCAGAGGAGGAACATGCTTCTTCTTCCAGAAATCAGAATCAGCCTGAAAAGGTTAGCCGGTTAATAGCAATGGATTGAAAGTCATAATTACACAAAAAGAAGTGATGATGAAGAGTCTCCTTATATCTGGGGCCGGATTAACGGCACTGAAAGGCGCCAACCCAATAGCGCTGCAAGCTCCTGATGTCTCATGAGCGAGACTCCGGATGACAGTGGTAATATCGTCTTTGGTTAAAGTTGTCCGGCTGAAGCATAGGGAACCATCATACGTGCCAGGGTGTGCTCACATGAGGCGGCTTCTCAGGCTCAAAGGCATAATTCTCCAAGAGATCCAGCAGCGGATCAAGTCCAAACCTGTCAATCCATTGGCCATGAGGTCTTTAATCTTGGCGTGAGCCGGCTCGTGCCTTGCACGTTCAGCAGTTGATAGCCGACCAGGAAGCTCCGAAGTTGTCTTGAGCCGGGAGGGGCGATAACTCGGTAGCGGATGCTCATCCTCCGGGGAGGTATCCTTATAGTACAACCAAGTCTTATTCCAATCCTTTGGATGACTCGGCATTGGTACAGCCGGAAAGGTAATGTCCCGACGCCTCTGAATGGAAATTCCACCAAGTTCTATGCTCGGGCCGGCCTTTACTTCAGTTTGCCGGTTCGCATAAAATAACTCTTGGAAGAGACCTACACACGGCTGAGTCTGCAGATAGACCTCGCTGAGCACTTGGAGGTTGCATATGTTTGAGACGGAATTGGGGGCAAGGTCTTGTGGATGCAGCTTATAGAAACGAAGGATGTCCCGGAAGAATTTTGAGCCGGGGGGTACGAATCCATGTTCAATATGATCCGAAAAAACAACTACCTCGTCCTCCTGAGGAATGGGCCTCGGTTCATTACCCGGAACCCACCAATGGATGACTTGTTTGGCAGGAAGGGTGCCCGCATGTACAAAATCCGTCAGAAACTCTTCGGTAATACATGAACCAACCCAATTGCAGGAGTTAGATGCGCGAGACATGGCGACAGTTTTTAACTGTACAAAGTAACCATATATGGCGAGTCAAGAAAAAGGCAAATAAAAGTGGGTGGCTTAAAAGCTTAAGACCTTAAAAGATGAGATACTAAGATCCGGCTGATGAGAGCCGGAACAACATGGCGGGTCAACATCATGTAAGGACAGAGTGAAATTTGGCTAAGTGCTGAAAACATGTTTTGCAAAGTATTGCTATGGTTGCAGATCTATAAAAGAAAAAGAAATATCTTTATTTCCAGACCTAGCGATGAACTGGTGAAAGTAAAGAAAATCTGAAAACAACGGACGAGGCCGTGGTGAATCTAAATAGCATCAGTATCGGTCTCCTACCTAGCAGCGCCATGGGGACACGATATGGTCGAGGGCTCATGGATTAAGCATGACAGGCATTGATGGAGCCCGAGTTCTAAAGCTACGACGGCGGAGCTCCATGAAAACCATACCGGAACGAATCACAGATCTAAGGAGAGATGGACTCACCGGCGACGGTGCGATGAAAGCATAAGGAACTCTGGATCAAGTCAGGTTGATGCAGCGGTCCTGTCGATGGTGAGGAGGAAACGGCACCGGAGCTGGAAGCACTGGAAACGGAAGCGTCGGAGGAAGGAGATGACGGAGCGAGCGGGAGAAAGCGAATGCTGCCCCGGGCGGTCCTATTTAATAGGGAAAGCGCAAAACAGGCGCGAAAATCTAGGCGTTGGATATCATTTGACCGAGGCGGATGCCTCGATTTTTTGGTTGTTCATTTAATAAAAAGATTTCTTGCGTGCGTGAGAGGGTCTTTTTTGCAGATCTGACATGACGTCATGGCGGGTCATTTCCGGGCGGCTGGTCGAAGAGTAAAAAGAAAGGCTGAAGTGAGCAAGCTCAAATCAACCTGGGGCCTAATGTTGGGGATATAGCCCCACGGTGAGACCCACCTTGAGGGCTTCGGGTCATACCTAGAGGCTCGCACACCGCCCCAAGAGTGAGCCGTGGGGACTTAAGGGCCCAAGAAGTTTAGCGGCTGACAGAATGGGCCGGCAGGTGGCCCGGATGAAGAAGACCCGGGCGTATAACCCTCCCGAAGACAACTGGTCAGGAAAGGCAAGAGAAGATAGAGGTAGACTCGGACATGTAATGAGAGTCGGTTACAACTTGTATGATCCGAGGTCTTGAACTCCTATATAAAGGCAAGACCCGGGGCGACTTAGGGATCAGGTTATTAAGAACTAGGTCAAGCAATAGCTCCCTTGTAATCGATACATGAAGCAATACAAGCACCAGCAGGACGTAGGCTATTACCTCAACTCGAGGGGCCGAACCTGGGTAAACTCGTGTCCTTTGTCCCAACCAACCCCTTTGAGTCCACCATGTTAGCAATGGCCTTGAACCCAAGTCCGTTCACCCGGACATCTGCCGTGATAAAACCACGACAGATGGTATTGGGTGGCAAACCCTTTAACCACGTGCGAGTCGAACCTTCAAGCATCATCATGAAATATTTAGCACACATTGCATCATTGACATCCAACATCTCCATAGCCAGCTCATAACTTTAGATCCAGGCCTCCGGAGGTAAGTCAGCAGTGTAATTCGGGACCTTGTGAGGCTCATTGAAATACTTTGGCAACCACTCGTTCCGCAGAGCCGGTACTAAGCATGGTACTCCCACGGCCCTGGTGGTTACTCCGGCTCCTACTTAGACGGAGGGCGCGGGCTCTTGGCGAGCCGCCGCCGCCAAAGCCGTCGCCTCTTGCTGGTTTCTTGCTCGGTTTATGAGCGCCTGGACATCTAGAGCCGCCTGATCATCACCTGGAGGCCCCCTGTGCCGATCGCTGCTAGAAACCTCCGGTGACTCATAGCACCGGCGAAAGCTACGGCTGGGGAGGGGAGTTGAATGAACGCGGCTCTGGCTGTAAGCATATTTCTCCTGCTGGGCCATCGCCATCTGAAGGTACCCAATGGCGTTTCATACCTCTTCTGCAAAAGGCACCTCATCTGGAATAGGGATTGTTTCAAGCCGGGTGGCTGCGGCCACCATGTTCTCTGTCGGGTTGGAATAATGGCCCGCCGGCGTTAGAAAACCACTGGTGAGGCCTGGTTTCGTCGAGGTGGGTTAAGGTGCTGTCGAGCCGCCGGCTGACTTCCAGGCGCATCCGCTGCTCGTCCCATTCCTGGCGTATTAAAGAGATTCCTAGCCTCATAATGTTCTGGTAAGCAGGATTGATGCCTCATCCGCTGCACCGCAGCCGCTGATTGCTGCTCTAGCTCAAAGCGGAAAGCATCTGTCTTAAGGCGTTCTGCTTCCGCCTCCATCTGAGCTTTTAATTCGGCTACCCTCTGTTGCTCCTCCGCCATCCAGTCCTTGAGTCTTGCAATCTCCAAGTTCCGTGCGACTTGACTATCTGGTGTGACTTCGGTGGCCATCAGGGTCGCGAGCTCGTTCATTAGATCCAGAAGAACTTGGGCCAGCGTTGGCGGATCAGCTCCCATGTTTGTTGCTCCGGCGGCTGTGCTGCTCATGCCTGCGGCTGACCCCGCTACGAACACGACCACATGAACCGGCAGCCCGAGATCATCTGGCTCAGAACGCTCCGACTCGGGGTAAGGCTCGTCATAGCCCCCGAGCCTGCCGTTGTGAAGCTGGTAGATCGATTCTGGTTCTCTGCTCAAAGATCCGTCCTCTGAGTAGACAAGAGTCTCCTACAACGTAGAAGTTTCAAGATCCATACTTTTAGTAAAGCCCACGAAGACGTGCTTCTGGCCCGGGTTAATGCGGGCGGGTCGCACGTATTGGGCGGGTTGTGCGTGTCGAGCCGGCTCGACGATGTCGGTGCAGATGTCCGGCCCGGGTGTAGCTCCGTCGATTTTGCCGATGAAGATGTGGATCCCGCCGAAAGGGACCCAGAATCCAAATTCGACAGAGTCGGCATTAGGACCCCAGCCGGCATCATCGATGTAGAACCGGCCACGACGACTCTTGTTCATCCTTCCGACCACGTATCCCTCGAGCCCTGGGAGATAGTCCTTTGATAACTCCACACCACCGAGCGCTAGCCCCACGGTGGGCGCCAACTGTCATGGTTTTGTCACGGCAGATGTCCGGGTGAATGGACTTGGATTCGAGGTCATTGCTAAGGTGATGGACTCAAAGGGGTTGATTGGGACGAAGGACACGGGTTTACCTAGGTTCGGCCCCTCAAGTAGAGGTAACAACCTACGTCCTGCTCATGCTTGCATTGCTTGGTGCATCGGTTACAAGGGAGTTGATTGCTTGACCTAGTTCTCGATCTCTGATCCCCTCTCTAAGTCGCCGCGGGTCTCACCTTTATATAGGAGGTCAATACCACGGGTCATACAAGTCATAACCGACTCCCACTACGTGTCTGAGTCCGTCTCTACATCGTCTTGCCTTCCTGAGCAAGTTGTCTTCGGGCGGCTCACCGCTCGGGTCTTCATACCTTCTCCGTCCGGGCCACGTCTCGGCCCATCTTGTCAAGCCACCCAGCGTCTTGGACTTAAGTCTTCTCGGCCCATTTCTAGGGTTGGTGTACGAGCCACCAGGTGTGACCCGGAGCCTCAAGGGCGGGTCTCACCGTGGGGTTATATCCCCAATAGTCACCCATCATAGAACTACTCCAAGCCAAGCACGCTTAACCTGGGAGTTCTATTTGAATGGGCTCCCGGAAAAGAAGGAATTTCCTTATTGATATGAGTAGTCTATCATCCCTAATATGCCAGGCTATCACACCAACCTCCCTGAAAAATGTACATATTCGTAGAAGGTAATTGTGTCAGATAGTACCATTGGTTTCTCTAATAGCTTGATTTGCCATTTGCATCAATTGAAACTGCTGGCCTCCATCTGCACTGAGGTAGTTCCTTGTGATGTAGCTTGCCACAGGTCTCTTGCTGGTGCGGACGTATTGTCATAACCTGGATACATGTCAACGAAGAACATAAGACTGTTTGCCGTTTTTTCATCCCTACAAACAATCTACATACAATTTCTTTTTTCTTTTTTCACACGTCCTTAGATATGTTTTCGTATTCTTGTAGTAGTGGTAGAAGTGGACCCGATGAAATTAGTTCGATGTAGTCTAGTGCATTCCAAGCGGGCGCTTGTGGTTGTCCTAAAAACAAAGCACCAGTCCCGTCTCCAGGATTCATTTCTGGGTCCTTCCCCCACCCTATTTTTGAATCCTTGCACAATGATCAATCACGGCATGAACGAGTATGCGTTGGGATAAACTATGAGTAAAATGTCAAGCTTATTGCATCATTGGCATAAACTCCGAGCATGACATGGCAAGTAGAACATGTGTAGTTGCGCAACTTTTTTCCTGGTACTGCACGAAGTTGAATAGTGCTTGTTTGATCTGCATGGCAACTAGCTTGGAATTTGATGGCAACTAACACTATAGTAGGGCGGCAACTATCAGCAAATTTCGATGGCAACTATTTTCCTACCATCTCCCCTGTCGAACTACTCTGCTATGACCCTGCTCCTCCTATTCTGCCTATCTCCTCATACACACAATATGATGCTTGGGGTATTTGGTCCAGCCTGCTTGCACTTCATTCTGATTGACATGGAAACTATGGATGCCAACAATCTACTTGCTGATATAGGGTTCTTATACATTGCTTTTTCATGACCAATTCAGATGTGTGATGCCCGTTATGTGGTCAATTTCATGGTAGGACATCGTATATTGAGTAGGGCATACCTTTGTGGGTCATTTAGCCGTCGATGTATCAGCAATCGCTAGATCTGATCTACCATGGTTGTCATGGCAATCAAACTGCAAAAGGTAGGAGACAACAGGATCGGGGGGGGGGGGGGGGGGGGGGGCGGGCAACGGCTGGATCGGGAGGCGGGCAACGACAGGATCGGGGGCGGGCAACGGTTAGATCGGGCGACAGGCGACGGCTGAATCGGGCGGCGGGTGATGGCTAGATCAGGGGGCGAGGCGACGGTGGGGAATTTCTGACGTGCAGGCCGATGGGTGTGAAGCCCGGACGTGGGGCAACGACGGTGCGAAACAGCTTGTGCGGGCGATCTACCAATCCGCCGAACGTGCGGGCAGCAATTTAGAAGCCCGGACGTATGCGTGCGGGTCGACTTGCGTTGATGCCACACAGTGCGGTAGGTACCTCCCACCTATCGCATGTGTGGCTGATATCGTGACCCAAAATAAAAGGGACAGTCCACGACGCGGAAGAAGAGACAAACACGGACTCACCGGTGCATGTCCGACCGTCCCGCTCCTTCGCCGCATCGGCCGGGTTGCCCCTGTGCTCCAGCTCGTGCCGCGCCCACTCCCTCGCCTCGCAGGCCGGATTGCTTCCGATCACCTACGCAAGCCGCCTCCCCTATAGGCCGGCCCACCTCCGCGTGCCCGCATCTGCCCTGCTGGCTCACCTCTGCGCATCGGCTCTACCATCGCACCTTTGCCCTCGCTCGCTCTATAGCCAGCTCCTCCCGCCACTTTGCTTCACCTCCACCGCTCCCGATCCCCTACCCATTGCACCCTGGTCGAGCCGCCACCAAGAGCTCCGCCTCTGTGGTGGCCGCGTGCTATTCAGTCACCCTGGCCGAACCACCGTCACAACCCGGATCCACCGCGCCTCTGTGCATCTACGCCACGTCAAGCTCTGCCATGGCCACGCATCCGGCCCTCTACTCCACTCCCGTGAGTCGCCCCACCTCTGTTGTGGCTCGCCTTGCTCTAAAACGCATGGTGGAGATGTCCCGTCCTATCCATAGTTGGCCTCTGCCACGCCTCTCGACTGCTCAACCATTGGCGTCGGTCTTCGCTACACCACGGCCGCCTTCCATCTTGACCCCCCGCTACACTATAGTGCGGGGACAAGGAGATGCTAACAAGGATCAGCAGCATATGAAGCTCACACTGAGATGACCGTTAGAGCGAGGCGCTCCTGCGAGGCGGCCGTGCGCCGCCACCGCCGTCCTCCTGCTTCGGCGGCCACCCTAGCCCTTCCTCCAGACCTCTACACCCCCTACTCCACCTCCATCCATCCCACCAGGGTTTACTCCAGCCTTCCTAGGAACCTCGTGGTTGCCACCTTCAAGAGATGCTGCAAGACCTGCGTCTCCGATGACCTTTTCGTCTGCCCTTCTGCCGCCGGCGGGCGATAGCAGGCCACCCTATATGCTTCAGGGTGGGTTCACTCCGGGGTCTCCTCTCGACGAGCCATTGCTGAAAGACTGCGAGGCGATCTGCGCTTCGCTCGTTGCATGGCGCCGAGCGGCCTCTCCGCCTCTCTCTGCCTCGTCTACGGTCCCGGTGGGCATTCTTCATGAGCCCACGGCACCTGGCGCTCCGGCACGCAGCTGCACCAAGAAGGCCGTCCACTTCAACCTGTCGTCCTCGACATCCTCAAACCTTGGAGGGGCACACGCGAGCCCGCGCCTTTGTAACGGATCGGCTTCCACGGGCCTGGGCCCTGCCACCGTTGCCTCAAAAGATGGATGGACGAGAGTAATGTCTCGCCGCAACAGACACGAAGCTCGAAGGGCCTTTGTGTCGCTTGAGGCCGGCTGCCGCCGCCTCCTCTCTCCCACCCGATGCAGCGCCTCCCCGACTCCTTCCTCTTCAAATAAAGGCCCGAAGGCGTGCTTTCGCTGCAGCTCCCCAGATCACTTGGTCGCCTCCTGCTCCAAACCTCGATACCGCAAGCCTCACCCTCGGTCACCGTCTCCAAGCTTTACGCTGCCGCGTTAGACGGACGACCCTGCCCCGGCAACAATGTCGTTCTTGGGCCACCCCACCACACGCGAAGAAGAAGACTCCTTCTACATCGCCACCTCGTATGACCTGGACCACGAGCGGCTTGACTGGGAGAACACCGCCATAGTTGCTAGGGTGATCTCTGCTCCGTCGGGGATGGACCGAACCGACGTCGACGACGCCTTCCGACGTAAGTTCCGTCTCCGGGAGTCGGAGCTGATGGTTAGCTCCCACTACCTGGAGCAGTTCCTCGTCAAGTTCGCCACCACTGAGCTCCGCAACGAGGTCATGCGTACGGATCACTGCTGCTTCAAGATGGATGGCCTCGACATCCACTTTCGGCCATGGCATGCCGTCTCCCACGCCTACAACGCCGACCTCCACTTCCGCGTTCATGTGGTCATCGAGGGGCTCCCTCCATTCGCATGGAGACCGGAGGTGGTGGATCTTCTCGTGGGCCGCAAATGTGTGGTTCAGCGCCTTGATGAGGGCTTCACCACCATGGAGGACACCTCCTCCTTCGGCGTGTTGCTTTGGACGGCGTCCCCTCACCGGATTCCGAAAATTCTTTGGTGCACGCTGGTCAACAAAGGGGCGGGCGTTCTCTCCTCTAGGGTTCGCATCGAGGAGGACAGGCCAGATCAATGGAAGCACGACATCTATTTCCGTGTGCTGTTGCACGTCGACCACATCGAAGACTTCACCGGAGCACCTGTTCTCGATGGTGGTGAGCCGTTCACCGATATCAGACCGACCTCCTACTCCCTTCCTCCGTGCTAGCTGGGCACCATTGATGGCCGGCCGGTCAGCGAGGAGGTTGGCTCAGTGCTACCGGCCCCCATACTGGCCTTGGGTGATCTTGGCCTGGCTTTGGCTCGACGTCATGACGAAGAAGAGCACCAGGAGCGGACGCGCTCGGCAGTCCCTGTTGTACGTGAGGGCAAAACCCGTACGCGGCCGCGCGACGAGGAGAGGCACATGTCACGGCGCTCCCGCTCGAGGGCCTCGACCCATCGCCGTTTGGGTTCCGCGGAGTCCAAGGACCGCCGCCGCAGTCGATCTCGTCATGGGGCGGGTTGTGATGACCGTGTCTCCCGCAAGCGACACCACCATGAAGATGAAGATGACGAGGATCAGCGCCGGCCGCACCATGGCCTGTCACGCCACGCTGCCTCGCGTGCCCCCCCCATGCCAAGGTCTTCTTGTCCTCGGGAGGACATCGACACGATGGGAGGTCTGGCCGCTCTGCTGGATGCAATAACGGCCGCCCTGCCGGACACCACGGAGATCATCATCGCCACTACATCGCGCAGCAGCCCGAGCCGCAGGCTAAGTTGGCTTCGGTCATCACGTATGATGCAACCTATACGATTTGGAACTTGGCGATCAAGGAGTTCCCGTCGGCGATCATCTACGGTTCCTCGAGGTTGGTCTCGCCGCCTCCCATGAACGTCGAAGAGCCGTCTAGGGGCAGTACTTGGGATGAAGAGGTGAAGGACAGCCCGGCGCTGCCTGCTTCTCCGCTTCTTCTGAATGCACCACCTACACCACCTCTTTCTCCTGTCGTAGTTCCAGAGTCATGGGAGGACGCTATGGATGTTGAGGACCTCCTCCCCGATCATGATGAAGTCGCGAGCAAGGGCTCTACTCCATCCGATGTAGCTATCCTCGGAGACCTCTTCGTGCGGCCGTTGGAGCCGCTTCTTCCATGCCCTACACCGGTGTTTAAGCTGCCAAGGAAGCCCAAGGTGCAGCCCGTCTCCGAAAGTCGCCACAGTGCACGGTTGGGCAGCAAGTCAAAGATGCATGCCTTGGACAAGGCGATGCAGGTCCTGAACTCGAAGATGGGCGTGGCTGTGAAAGGAGTGCCCTTGCTGGAGGCGCGGAAGGCCTATATCAAAAAGTTCAGCACGCAGCTCCTGAACACGACGATTGATGCCTTCTCTAAGCTCTTCAAGCTCAACATCCGTAGCATGGAGGAAGCTGATGCGTCCCTTATCGACATGGGAGGCCCCGGAGGGTGTGAGCCCGTTGCGCAGGACGTGTCCGTCTAGCTTCTTTGTCGTTTTCCGCTGAGTGCTTCATCTTAGCTGTACAAGTGTATGTGGTCGTTATTGCTACTTCTGTACCGTGTCGCCTGTGGGCGTGTCTTCTACTTTCAGCAGTTTACCTAGTTGTCATTATGATCGGGCCAGACCTCTCCATCGTGGATTGGAATACTCGTGGTTTAAACGACCAAGGTCGTAAAGACACCGTTCATGCCTTCCTCGCAAACACCTCCTGTCACATCGCTTGCATTCAAGAAACCAAGCTGGATCAGCTAGACCAACAAACAACCTCTTATATTGGTGGTTTTTGGCTTCGCTCCTTCGCGCATCGCCTGGCTGTTGGCACCAGGGGTGACATTCTTTTGCTTTGGAATGATGAGCATGTGGACATCTCCAACATCCATATCGGCACCCACCTGATTTCAGCGAACGTCTCTGTTTGAGCCTGCGGTACTTCGTTCAAGCTGACCACGGTCTATGGCCCCTCCGACCATGGCGAGAAGGAAGCCTTCCTTACGGAAGTTATCGCCGCCAAGCCCGCGGACGACTCCATGTGGCTCATCATCGGGGATTTGAATCTCATATATCAGGCGAAAGACAAGAACAACGATAACCTAGACTTCCGGCTAATGGGTCTGTTTAGAAGGGCGCTCACCAACTGCCAACTCAAGGAACTGAAACTTTAGAATAGGAAGTACACTTGGAGCAATGAGAGAGAGACTCCTACCCTTGTGAGGTTAGACCGGGCCTTCTGTAACGCTGCTTGGGACCTGAGGTTCGAACATCATGTGTTGCACGCCTTATCCTCCTCCCTCTCGGATCATTGCCCGCTTCTTCTCTCAAACGAGAGCGGTCCGTGAAAGCCTCCAGTTTTTCGCTTTGAGTCCTTTTGGACCAAGATGCCTGGGTTCAAGGATGTCGTAAAAAAAGCCTGGTCCACACTGTCTTCTCACTCTCAGCCGGTCCATGTCATCAACCACAAGCTGAAGTCCACGGTGTTGGGACTCGGAGCTTGGAGTAAAGGGCTCTTCTCCGACTGTAAGCTGCAACTCCTTATGTCCCTCGATGTCATTCTTCAGCTAGATATCGCCCAAGAATCATGTCCGCTCTCTCTTGAGGAAAGATGGCTCCACGCCAATCTAAAACGTCGAGTCAAAGGCCTCGCCGCGCTGGAAAGATCTCGCAAGTGTCAAGCTTCTAGAATCCTCTACCTCCGCGAAGACGACGCTAATACCAAGTTCTTCCACCTACGGGTCAATGCCAAAAAGCGCAAGAATCACATCCTGAGGCTCAGACAAAACTCGGGTTGGGCCGTGACGCATGAAGATAAGGGAAATTTGATCTTCGATCATTTCTCCCAAACCCTTGGGCGTCCTCCTCCTCGTCAGTTGGACTTCAATTGGGAAGCTCTCAACCCTACTATACACCTTCTGGAAAATTTGAGTCTCCCCTTCACCGAGGCAGAGATTAAGGAAGCTATGGACGACATGCCTACAGACAAAGCTCCGGGCCCCGACAGCTTCTCTATCGCCTTCTTTCGCTCTTGCTGGGAGATTATCAAGGACGACCTAATGAAGACCACAAATGCTTTCTCGGAGTTCTCGGCGACCAGATTCCATATTCTCAACACCGCTAATATAGTACTCTTGCCTAAGAAAGACGGAGCGGCGACCAGATTCTATATCCATCACTGACTTCAGACCCATTAGTCTCATACATGTGATCCCGAAGATTATAGCTAAAGCCATGGAACGACATCTCAGCTCAAGAATGAATGAGATCGTGTCCCACAACCAGAGTGCCTTCATCAAGTCCAGAACTATCCATGACAACTTCATGTATGTCCGGAATACCGCCCGCCAACTGCATCGCTGTAAAATTCCGGCCCTCCTCATTAAACTGGACATCGCAAAGGCTTTTGACACGGTGAGATGGGACTATTTGTTAGATCTTATGCAGCGCCTCGGCTTCCCCCAGAGATGGCGTGCTCTTATGACGACACTTTTCTCCACGGCCTCCTCCCACGTTCTCCTTAATGGGATCCCCGACAAAGATATCCTTCATGGCCGGGGTCTCCGATAGGGGGACCCTTTATTGCCTCTACTCTTCGTCATCGCCATTGAACCACTTTAGAAGCTCCTGGAGAAGGCTACCGAGGCTGGCCTCCTTTCAGCCATGCCTGGGGGTTTGCAGGGCCCTAGGATCTCCTCGTACGCCGATGATGTAGCGATTTTCATCTCCCCTACTGCACATGATGTCGCTGGCCTTGCTAGCATTCTTCAAATTTTTGGGGAGGTGACTGGGCTCGTGACTAATGTGGTGAAGAGCTCCATTGCCCCTATTCAGTGCGCCGGCATAAACCTTGAGGAGGTTCTGGCGAATTTCCCTGCGGCTACAACCCACTTCCCCATCAAGTACTTGGCTTTTCCTCTCTCTTTGGGAAGACTCCGACGGGTGGACCTCCAACCTTACATCGACAAGGCCATGGCCCGCCTAAGCCCATGGAAAGGCAAGTTCCTAAATCGTGCCGGCTGCACCGCTCTGGTTAAGTCGGTCGTGTCCTCTATGCTTATCTTCCTTTTGACGACGCTAAAAGCTAACAAAGGCATCCTCAAGGCCTTCGCAAAAATCAGTCGTGGAATGCTCTAGGCGTGCAAAGAGACGGTCAGCAGGGGGAAATGCAAGGTGAACTGGCAGAAGATCTGTCGCCCGAAGGAGCTCGATGGTCTGGGTATCCTGGACCTGGAAAAGTTCTCAAGGGCTCTCAGACTTTGCTGGTTATGGTACAAGTGGACTACTCCGGACAAGCCGTGGGTGGGCACCAAAACCCCCAATGATGTCGCGGATTTAGATCTCTTCAACGCAGCCACTCGTGTCACCATTGGCAACGGCGCCAAGGCCTCCTTCTGGTCTTCTTCATGGCTCTATGGCACCCCTCCAAAGGACCTTGCTCCCCTGATTTTCAAGGCTTCCAGAAGGAAGAATCGGACGGTCCAGGAGGCGCTGGCTGATCATAACTGGGTTTTGGATATCGCGGTTGACGCCTTCACCATTGAGCACCTAGAACAATACGCTCGCCTATGGGATCTTCTTTCTGAAGTTCAACTGGTTCCAGACTCTGAGGATTCCATCACCTGGTCTTTGACCCCTAATGGTTGCTACTCTGCCAGCTCCGCTTACAAAGTTCAATTCCTCACTGCTCTTCCTTGCTAGTTTGGGAAAATTGTCTGGAAGACCTGGGCCCCTCCGAAGTGCCGCTTCTTTGCGTGGCTTGCCGTCCAAAATTGCCTTTGGACCGCCGATCGCCTGGCAAAACGGGGATGGCCACATCACCCCACCTGCCAGCTCTGCAGATACTCCCCCGAGATGGCTCGACACATCCTCTTCGAATGTCGTTACTCCAAGTGCATCTGGGCCGCGGCGGCCTCCTGGCTCTCTTGCCTGGATCTTATGAGCAGCCTTGGAGAAGGTAGAGTGAAGGTCATTGATTACTGGCAGGCCATCACGTCGACCACTACCTCTTCTCCCAAAGGGCTGCGGTCTGCGGTCATTCTCATCACTTGGGATATATGGAAGGAGAAGAACGAACGCGTTTTCAACAACAAGTCCTCGCTGCCATCGGTCGTTATGCACAAGATCAAGGAAGAGGGAAAAGATTGGATCCTGGCAGGAGCCAAGAGCCTTGCGAATTTGGTTAGCTGACTTGTTCTGGGGCGAAGCTTTTGGTCCGCCCTTTTTCTTTTCTTTTTATGGCTCTTGCCATGTATCTGTTTGCTTCTCCTATATCAATATAAGGCAAAAGCTTCTTTGCCCGTTTCAAAAAAAAAGATGAGGGAAAGAGCGATGGGCCTGTCGTCTGTGGAGAGGTGACTATGAGGGAGGCGAATGAAGCTGGTAAAGTGAGCGAAGCAATTTTGAATGTTGAACCTGTACCACCAACCGATAATGAAGAGGACAGTGCTTCATTTTTAAATGCAGTCTCTACAACATCTACTGAAACTTTTACGGGCATTGGGACTATGTCTTGTGATGGGGTGCAAACAGGATACATATGCAATACTGGACGCCCAAGTCAAAGTTATAGGAGACAGTGGTGTATTAGGGGAAGACGCCAGATGATATTCCTCCATTACCCCCTGTCTATGTCTCACCAAGAAAAATAAACAAACGTCTAAAGAAGGGGCTAGTCAGCTACATGGAGGAAAGATTCGGACTCAAGAAAATTACTCCCTCATGCTTGATACCTAAGAAGATAGCAACCGGAGTACTACTCATAGTCTATTAGGCCTTATACAATGCTAAGTGTTTAGGAAGGTGTTTAGAAAATAAAACCATATTTTATTTAAGCACCGGTGCCTATTTTTATAGGAGCAATGTTTAACTAAACGTCTATCGTGTACAAATAAACACCGGTGCTTAAGAAAAGTCTGGTTTGTTTTTTTAAGCACCTTGCATTGTACAAGGCCTTACAACAACAACAAAAAAGAGCGTCCGTACTTGCGATGACACCCGTCTGTGAGCGGTGGGCAGATACGCAAGCCATCGTCTCTATGGTTTAGTCAACAACGACACCCGAGACCACACCAGCCTTCGCGCCCATCCGACAAAAGATACCAGGTGTTATTTTCGCTTTCTATTTTAATACATATTAAGTCATTAGAGAACATTTACTTCTCTTGCAATAAATTTTATGCACGACATATATTCATTATAAAAGTGGCATATACTGTGGATATGGAGTGTGCGCCAACATCATTTTGCACCGGTGTTCGCCCGTGCCGTGCTGCTCGACAGACTCGCGCATCCACGCTGGCTCTCAATACCACGACCAACTCACATGACCGCACAGGTTTTCAATGCCGCGGCCGGCTCACGCGTCCGTGCCGGCTTACAATGTCGCGGTCGTCTCTCTCATCCACACCGTTTTCAAATGCCACGTCCGACTCACTGTATGTGCTGGTTTTCAATACCGTGTCTGACTCCTATGTCTACACCAACACGCCGAGGACGCGCAAGCTTGCTCAAGACGCTAATGGATGCTCATGAGCCGCCGCCCCCGTGGTCCAGTCTACATCAACATGCTGGTGTCGCGCCTGCTCGCTTGAGCCACCCAACGGATGTGCGTGAGCCATCGCCACCGCGGTCCGGTCTACATAAACACGTTGGGGCCGCAAACACCCATACGAGCCGCCCAATGAATGCGCGTGAGCCACTGCCACCATGGTCCAATCAACAGTAACATGTCGGTGTTGTGCATGCTCCAACAATGATCCGGAGTACTCCAACAATGATGGAGCGAAAAAGGTAAATATATATATATCTATTATCAAACTCCACTGGATGGGCGCTTTGGCTTACCATCCCCCTGTCCGGTCTGCTTCGACACATTGAAGAAATAAGAGTCAAACACAGAGGAACCATCCCTGGAGAAGCTACAATTTGAGTCGTCCATTATTGAGCTGGCAATTCAAAGGTCAGTAGCAATAAGAAGGCCCTGGAGGAGCCAGGAGAGCCGGACCAAGAGAGAATAGCAAACAAAGAGGTACAGAGGCATATGAACTCAATTTGGGCAAAAATGGCGTTGTTATGCCAAGGACATATGATGAGCATCAACAAGATCATCAACTCGCCGACCTCTGGCCTCAATAAATTTCATCTTTCAACTGACAACTCTACAACGGCGTATGTAATATCCAAGTATGAAGAATATCAAGCCAACTCCTCGAGTCACCTTAAGACTTGGCGGCTACACAGATATGGCTCGACAGATTTGATCTGTTTCAACAAATACAATAACCCCAGGTCATTACAAGGACGATAACCTGGCCCTAGGGACTGCTGCTTCATTGGGGAAGAATTAAAAGTTGCCCAAGAGGACGAGCCGCCATGATGCGGCCGTTCAAACATGGGTGCCCTACCTTATTGGCTGAAGATTTAAAGTCGCCCAAGAGGACGAGCCGCCATGATGCGACCGTTCAAACATGAGTGCCCTACTTCATTGGCAGGCGATTTAAATTCGCCCAAGAGGACGAGTCGCCATGATGCGGTCGTTCAAACATGGATGCCCTACATCATTGGCGGACGATTTAAAGTCGCTCAAGAGGATGAGCCGTCATGATGCGACCGTTCAAACATGGGTGCCATGATGCCAAAGAGGACCAACTGCCATGATGCACGGTTCAACCATAGGTACCCTATTATGATCAGTGAAATCAAGCTGGCTTTATGTGGACCCGAGATGTTTTGTAGTAGTAGCATTGTCTCTTGTAATCCTAGGCTGAGCTTTTCCCTGATCATAGGTCACTTGGGGGCTTCCAGCTCACTGAGTTTTGCTTCCTCACCCTCTTGATCCGGCAAAAAATTAATGCCACAAAATGGTTAAACCTGCCTATATGCTTGTGTGACTCCGATCAGGTGACCCTGTGTACTCTCGACAAGTCAATCCATTTTGGACCCTAAACTTGTCAAGGTTAAAACATCGAGATGCGTCGCGTGAGATCTGGCATACAAAGACCCTAGGATAAACCATGGGTTATCATACCCGCTTCATTGAAGCAGGACTCAAGCCTCGAAAGCCATTCTTTATGTCATGCCTTGAAAATTGGCACTTTATATTCTATTATCATATACATACATCATCCTGCATTGCATCATGCATCATACATACATATCATGTCGGTCTTCAAACTAGGTCAAAGCATAAACTTCTAGAGGAGCAAATAAATCTTTGATATCCAATGTGGTTGGATCTTCATCATGGTTTATCATAACCAATATTTAATGATTGGGATTTTTCAAGCTAGCTCGGAAGAATTGACTATTCTCGAAGAGCCAACCTATCACATATAAGGACGAGTCATCTAATTGACTAGCTCTTGGATTTTTCAACTTGTGCTCTGTAGTAAACTACAACACTTATGGATTTCTCAAACATATAATTGTCGGGTTGCACCGTAACCACGAGTAGGGATTTCATTTGAAGGACAAATGCATTGTTCCAAGATATTAATACAAATAATAAATTACCAGTTGTATTACAACCACGGTCAAGGATTAATTCAAGTTCAAGAGAACTTCTCACCTGCATTATGGTGGGTTAGTCTCACACAGTCCCAAGTAGCTCCAGGCATATGACCCGGCACTTGGGGGCTACATCATATGATGTTTTTCTTTTTGAAGAGGAACTGCATATTAGTCCCGAGGCGCGGCAGGCAAACAACTTGACACTTGGGGGGCTACACTCTCGGATCAAAATTTCTAAAGTCCTAAGTTGTTGCAGGCATGTGACCCGACACTTGGGGGCTATAGTATTCAACTGTTCAAACAGATTATAAGGTCCAAACTGAAGACCCGGCCCATCACATACTGATGAGCCGACCCTTGGGGGCTACACATGTCAAATACAAGACACTCAGTTTATATCTGGCGATTGAGATGACAACCCAGATTTCTCAACATTCAACACAAAGTTCAAAGTCTCAAGTAGTTGCAAGCAAGACAACCCAGCCCTTGGGGGCTACACCAGCTGAAGTTTTATAAAGTATAAGAAAATTGCAAGTCCCAGGCTGTTGCAGGCAAGACAACCCGGTACTTGGGGGCTACACAATAAAAGATATTATTTAAAAGCACCAAGTCATCATGGATAAACTCGGAGCTTGGGGGCTAGAGGTAATATGGATATAAAAAATATAAGAACACTTTCAAGATGTCAATTGTGAGCGAGACAAGTTTCATTTCTTCTGGGATTTGAAGTGTTGAAAGACCAGCTCAATATCACATGAATATCTTTGTTCCCAATAATTTTATCAAGTCAGCTAGAGTCCAGTTGTTTGACCCACCGTCGCCAACAATCATCACCCGACATTATCAAAAAATCATAACCCGGCAAAGTATATATAAGCAACCCGGCTTCACAAGTTGAAAATGGTTTAACAATGGACAATTTTCTATTCCCAATCAAAGCAATGGAAAGTCGGCTCAACTTCGTATGATTTTCTTATCTCCGATTTTTTTCATCGGAGCCAAATCATTGGAGGTCGACTAGACTTCATATGGTTGTTTTTATTCCCAATATTTTGCAAAGGACAAGTGATATGGGGCAAACCCATGTGTGTCGATCTTTCACGAATTGGAGGGGGAAACCTCAAGAACACAAAGAACACGCGGATGAACAGGGAGAATTCACAAGAGGAAACACTCAAGAACAAGTCCAATCACACATCCGATAGACTCAAAACCACACAAGATCCACAAGGTACAAGAACAACAAAGGGAAAATAAGATACATGATACACTTCATCCCAAATCCCATGGGGATATGGGGCCTTGAATCCACTAGGGATCTTCCCTCGCAAGGGGCCTTGACATCCACTAGGGGGTCTTCTCTCATAGAGGCATCTACTCCATGGGAGAGGTAGTGGAAGGAGCTAGGCTCAACTAACTAAGAGCTAAACCATTGATAACCCTAGATGGAGGAGGAGGAGGAGAGTATATATAAGTCCAAGGCATGAAGGGGTAAGGAGGGGCGAAATGGGCATACAAGGGCAAAGCCAAATAACTGCACGCAGGCAGCCCTGTGTGCACAGGGTAAGTGGAGCCCGTGCGCACGGGGTCTCCAGGTCGCCGTCGACTTAGACCTTGTGCATGGGCATGTACCGTGTGCACGTGGGTCCTGTGGGTCCCATGGGCACGGGGTCTTCTGGGACCGTGCGCACGGGGTGTCCAGGGAGCTTCGGGTACCCTCGTGCGCAAGGGGTCTTCTGGCCCATGTGCACAGGGTCGACTGGGACTTGGTTGTTTGGCCTTCCTCTAGCTTCTAGACTCCGTCTTCTTCCGTCTTTGCTTCCAAGATTCCCTCGCGGATGGTGTAGTTGTACATAGGTGCCAGCACTCCTCCTCGTCCTCCGTGAATCTCTAGCAATACCTATGCATGCACACGAGAGGAGTGTCAAGTAGTATACCATCCTCGAAGGGGTCAAGTGAACATGTGTAAAGGAGATGATTCACCTTTATGTATGTGAAGTAGTTGTGGCACATGTCACTTGCTAAATGACCTCTTGTCATGGTGAGGTCCATAGGATGCTCCGCATCATCCCCTCCCCCTTGGGAAAGATTCGTCCCTGGATCAAAATCAAAATCACCATGGGAAGGAGATGGTGTCGCCGTGTAGAAGTGGACGATCACCAAGTCCTCATCATGATCAAGCTCTAAAGGGGAACTCTCCAATGTCTCACCATCTAGGAATTCCTTAAAAAAGGAGCAAATACGACAAACACTTGGAAAAACAAATGTGGTTAGCTTTGGTGCAAAACCAAGCATTCAAGTGGTGATTCACCGAACAAGGGTCGTGTGACAGCCCAAGTTCTGCCCCTACCTTTTATGGCTTGTAACCTATGTGAACCCATGTGTAAGGTGGTGAATTAAATGAGTTTTCTCTTTGCCATGTCTTGTTCATGCATCTTGCATCATGCATATCATCATCATGCCATGCATATTGCCTTGTGATGTGCTTCTTGACCTTGTAGTGATGTGAGTGTTGTTGTGGATGTGTGGTTTGAGTGGGCACCATATCCTTCCCCCTCTCTTATTATTTTTCAAAAAACCCAACCTTTACTCTTTTATTCCATTGCCATTAATCAACAGAATTATTTGTTGTTTTAAAATTGTTAAAAATGTTCAGGAGGTAGTCAATAATGTTTTAAGCCTGTGTGTGGTGTTCTACTGATGTTTTGAGCTTTGTGTCTTGGGGGTCTTAAATAAAAAGAGGGTGTTCGATTTTAAAGCTATTTAAATTAGTTGCTCTAAAAATCAACTAGCTAATTTTATAAAATAGGTCTTATTTCTTTGTATGTAAAAGTATTTTTGTTCTGTCAAAAACCCTTTTGTTTATTTCTGTGGTTTTTTATAAGATAGTTGTTTATTTTAAGAGGAAAACCTCTTTTGTTCTGGAGAGAGAGAGAGAGCAAGAGGTGGGCCTTTTCCTCACGTCGGCCCAGCTAGTGAAGCCGCAGCCCCGCGCCTGACGGAACCTGTCGCCATCTCCTTCCTCCGTGAGAGATCAGAGACAGTGAGCGAGTGCCCGCACTCACGGACGTCGAGAACGCCGTCTGGCCCTCCCTTTAAAAGGCCTCGGCGTGCGTGCCTCCATTCTAGGGTTCCTCTTCGCTGCCGCCATCTCCCTTCTCCTCCTCCCTCTTCCTTTCCCCTCCTATTCCTTCCTCTGTCAGGTAAGTCCACAGAGTTTCAGAGAGGTGAGCGGGTTCAGAGAGGAGCGGCCGATCTTCTTCTTCGTCGTCGTCGCGTTCCCGATGGCCTCCACCGCGCCCGGCATGTCGAGGAGGCTTGGGATCGTCCCCACGTTCCATTACCGTCGTAGGAGGGGAAGGGCTCCCCCATCCGCGACGGCCTAGTCCCCGTCGGAGCTCGGGCAGGGTGCTCCGGCGCCGTTCTGCGTCTGCTTCGGGCAGGCCTCGTCGCCGCTTCTTCCTCCTCTTCGCCGTGATCGAGCTCATCGTCGTCCTTCCCCTGGTGAGGCGTGCGTCCCACTCCGTTGCTTGTGTCCCACCCCGTTGCTTGCTCGTCGTTGCCGTGTGATTCCGTCGCCGCCGTCCCGCTCAAGGCAGCGCCTTGAGGGCGTCGCCTCCGCCCTCCCCGTCGCAAGACGAACAGGGGGATGTAACCCCGTAGGTTCCCGTTAGATCCTGCCTTTTTTGCTTCACCAGAGAGGCCATGGATTCGCCAGATTTTGGCCGCCGTCGTGCCTCTGTCGCCGAGGTGGCGAGTTTCAGTTTCGTCAGTTAAAGCACCGTTGATAGTTCTAGATGCGCTCATCCGCCTTCCTGTCGTGAATCGATGCATAGCGCAGTGGTTTTTGACTCCGGGGGCAAACGCAAGGTCGCGGATTCGATCCTGCTCCCCCACCCTTTTTTCTTCTCCTTTTTTTGATTGGCTGCATGTGGCATTGCGTGTTCGGATCCGTGCGGTGATCGGATCCAGTGTGCGGGT
The DNA here is from genome assembly GCA_022496015.1 of Hordeum marinum. Taxonomy (NCBI): domain Eukaryota; kingdom Viridiplantae; phylum Streptophyta; class Magnoliopsida; order Poales; family Poaceae; genus Hordeum; species Hordeum marinum. The sequence goes on along the minus strand of CM039677.1, from coordinate 188,614,710 downwards.
GTTGTGTGTATGTGAGATCCGGTTTGGCTACAACCACGATCTGGTGTGGCTGTGCTGTAGTTGTGTGTGTGCTTGTGTGTGTGGGTGTGTATGGATCTGGTGTGGTGCGAGATCCATGTGTGTGTGCATGTGTGTGGCTTTGTATGTTTGTGTGTGCTTGAGTTGAGTGTGTGTGTGTTGAGTGTGTGTGTGTGTGTGACAAGTGGGCCATGCCCCACTTGTCATACACTATTTATTTTAGTGTGTGTTTTATTATTTTATTGATATAATTAAATAATTTCCAATTATAATAATAATTCCAAATCTGGACATGATCATTTTTGCACATGGGTATATTAGGTATGTTTTCACTTATAGGAGTGGATGATGTTTTCGCTATGTAGTTTTTGTCATGATGCTCCATGTGAATATATGAGTATGATACATGAATTTGGAGTAGAAAACTCTCAGGAATCCATTGGTGATATTGGTTTGGTCTTTTGAGTAAGGTTTAAAAAAATTCATTTTTTCTCAAAGTGTCATTTTTTTCATTTTTGTTGCATTTAATCCTGGCATGCTACGATGTTGGTGCCAACATGAATATAGTAGACTTTGATGTGTAGAATGCCATGGTATTTATCCTTGTCATGATAAAATTGCAAATGAGTGGGAACCATGCTCTAAAGTAGCCACTAAAATGTTGCTGTTTTCAACCATAACAAATATTTCTAAGTCTGAGAATCTGCTGCTATTTGTATGCCATGAAGAGTGGTTGCTATCTTGTGATATGTTGTGAATTAGCTCAAGCTCAGTGCTAGTGATTTGAAGTAGATGTTGTCTTCTAGCATCCTGTTAATTTTAATGCCATGATGTGGTCTCTATCACCATTAGTTTCTGCTATCAACTTGCTATCAGTTTAACTCATATTCCAGAAAACTGTTATTTTCACTATGTCCCAGAATTCTGTTTCATCATGTCAACTTGTGGGTTTCATGCTTATTGATGTGTGCCTCCATTCCAGATTGTGTAGTTGGATAAGTTGATACGAATGTTATGTAGTTTTTGTCAATGCTTTGTTTGTGGTTGTGGAATTCCTGTAGCTCAAGTTATTTGCGGTGAAAGTTGCTATGTTGCTGTTTTGTGGCAGATTGTTTGTTTTAGTGTTTTGTGACTTGTGGGAGCTATATTCCATGGAATTGCTTGATCTTTGGCTCTATTGTGGTTGGTTTTCATTGCCTAACTAGTGTCTACCTTGGAATGCCAAGGAATAGCCGAGGGCCTTCTTGTCTTGTGTTTTGCCTTCGTATCTTGCCGTGAGCGTAGCGTGAGAACCGTAACTCCGTTTCGTACGTTCTACATATGCATTTGTATTGTTTTTGCATGATGCATCCATATTTGCCATGTTCATGCATGTATAAATAACTTAACATAAGGTTCTGTCCAGGTTCATAAATAACTATTCTATGGCATGTGAAACTTGACTAGTTAGGATTGCCATGCTAAAACTCTTCACATAAGCATGCATCATTCTTGCTTGTGCATTGCACCATGGTTGCTTGTTTATTCTTGTTGTTTATTTTGGGTAGACATGAACGTTGAACCTGAGTACGAAGATCCAGGCGAGCACAACTATGAGGATCCCACTACTTGTCCCTCTGAAGAACCAACAGGCAAGATGATCGTACCCGGATCCCGATACTATTTTCGCTTGCTAGTTGTCTCGATCTTATCGTTACTTTTGCGCTACCTACCACTTGGATCTCAGCCTCCTAATTGCCATGATATCCTCTAACCCTCCACATCCTAGCAACCTTTGTTTGGCTAAGTTACCGCTGCTCAGCCCCTCTTATAGCGTTCTAGATGCAGGTACATGTTGTTTCCATGTGATAACATGGATATCTATCATATCACAATATTATTTGTAATTTAATTTAATGCACATATAAATCTGGTATTGGTGGAAGGCTTGGCCTTTTGCTAGGTGTTTTGTTCCGCTGTTACCACCATAGTTTCTTGTTACCGGTGTTATGTTTCCATACTTTGCGCTCCTAACATGCTCGGGTTTGTTATGGGGACCGCCCTGTTATTCGGTTAAGATTAAAACTTGTCTGGCAAGACCCAACTTTGGTACTACATTTGCTTAATAACTTAACAAATTTTGCATAGGGCTTTGCAACCCCGTGGATAATTAATCAACCCCCAGGCTAGTGCTCCTCATGAGTGTTGGTCCAAACTAGAGCACTATGCGGGGCCAACCCGGGGCAACTCGGGAGATTTCTATCAGGCCTCTATACGCGTTGCTTATCTGTCGTGTCCTGAGAACGAGATACGCGGCTCTTATCGGGTTCGTCAACACGTCGGGTGGTCTTGCTGGATTTGTTTTACCTTTATCGAGTGTCTTGCATGAGGGGCTCTGACTTTCTTCGGGCTATCTCGAGGTGTTGGAATTCCTTTGGAGTTGCCTAGGATGATCACGAGATCCGTGGTCGAGGCTATTCCCGCGGAGTGTGGTTAATTTATGATGGACTAGTTGGAGCACCCTTGTAGGGTCAAATCTTTCGGAAAGCTGTGCCCGCGGTTATGTGGAAACTTGGATATTTGTTTAACACCCGGTTATAGTTAACTTGAAGTAAACTCTAATAAAAGGCACCAACTGTGTGAGTAACCGTGATCGTCTCTGCTCATGAACATGAACCGAGAGAGAACATCGTGGGGTTATGATTGACGTAAGTAAGTGTTCAGGATCTCATAGAGGTCATTCTAGTTTCAATCGTTTATCTTAGACCACATATTTACTTTCACGTTTCGTAAGATTAGCCACAATAAATGCTTAGTGTGCAAACTAAACACATACCCCATCCCAACCTATAAGCTTGAGTAGTCTCGGTACCCAGGCGCGAGATTGTTGAGTCCTCATGGCTCACAGATTGCTACAACAATCCAGGTACAGGTACAGATGAGGTCATGACAGATGACATGATGCAGCTCTAGTGGGAGTATGATGAGGAATGCAGCAGGATGTACGTGACGTATCCATATGAGTAGAGGACCGTGGTCGTGATCTTCTAGGCTAGCAAGATAGTATCTTTGCATCTTCTTTTATCGTTGTTTTCGTCCGTAGCCGGACCCTGTCTTGAGAATGATGTTTGAACTCTTTGTGTGGAATTGTAATTTAGTATGTGGCGAGTGTAAGCCAACTCTTATACTCCTCTCTTCTTAAATGTATGATGTAATGATGCTATACTTGCGAACATCGAGATGCACCTCTATCCCTTGTCGAGGCCCTCGTGCCTTAATATGGATAAGCACGTATCTTGGGCATGATAGGTCGTCATCATGCATAACATATGGTGTGACAAGGGATTTTGTATGCCATGTAAGCATACAAATTGAGCACAAGCAATGTAATCATGGGAGCAAGTATTCCAAGGTGAGGTAGGGATGCAAATATGTGTGACAATATAACAAGCATCTACCTCATGGAAATAGCAATCATGCATAAAGCAATCGATAAAAGGTCTATGGTAGGCATAGGAGTCATTCACAACACCAATAGAATGAAGTGTTTAAACACACGGTGCAATCCAAAGTGCAATACAATCCTAGCATAATGTGCACATGGTGTAGTGAAGATAGTGAGGCACTCAACACAATAGAAAGGGCAATTGGTCATCAAGTGTGAGGCAATCAAGTCAAGCATGTAGCAAGGAATGTGGCATGGCAATTGTGAAGGATGGACATTGTTGCAACCAAGCATATGATAAGAGCAAACAATCCACAAGTTGGTGCAACACATAAGGTATATATGTCATGAGGCATGGAAAGATGGCAATCTAGAATGGTAGCAATATCTCTAACATGTGTGCAAGTAAGTGGTCCAAGATAACCTATATATGGCGTGGTACAAGCAACACAAGTAGGATGAGCCACAATAACCATGCACAAGAAGGATCTCACCTCAAAAGCGTGACCTTGTGCATGCGTCACAATGCTGATGCGCAAGAACGTGCGATGTAGAAACGCGTCGGTGTAGCATGGCTCGCTCTCAAGAGCTCGAATCATCAACTCACATGAAGTGGAAGTTGACATGTAGTCGAAGTATCCTACACATACACACAACAAAGGAAATAATGTATGTGCATGGTAGACAAACACATCATCCATCATGATGGTTCTCTTCTCTTGCACATAAGCAATAGAATCACAAGTGCATGAATAGTATGATGCAACGATGGCAATATTCATGTCACTAGGCATATTGTGCAAAGAAGGAGGGCAAGCATGCTTCACATGAAAGATGTCAAAAACTCCAAGAATATGAGAGAAAGCTATGGGGGCAATCTCAATAGCAAAATTAATAGCATTGTTGCACTCAATACATGGCAAATCATCTAGCATAAGCGAGGCAACACATGGAGACATATGACAACAAGCAATATCAATCATGTGCGAAGCATGGCAATGGTTGGCATCAACCACATAAAAGTAGCACATTGGTGATGCAACATAAGCAGGCATAGTGATCATGTCGTGCAAACTAGCAGTGCGAAGATGCGACGTACTAGAGGAAATCATGGCAATCATATCACATGTGCAAATAGTGGGCATATATAATCCACATGACATATCACAAGCATGAAAACAAGATATGAGCAAAGTATCGTCATTGCATTGGCAAGAAGTCCTATGTGAATAGCAATGTAACATGATGACTCTCCCAACACAAGAAGCAACAATAGCATAGTGCTCAAGGTAAACATGGCAATAGCATGAAATATATCCACAAAGCTTGCAAATACTCGTCAAATATGAGAATCAAGTGGCATGTGATATGCAAGGCATGGGTCACAAATGCATAGCAAAGGCATAGAAATGAGCATATCATGCAAAGTGAACATGGCAATATGGGCATAAGATATACAATGGACAATAAGTCATAACCATGTGAGGGCCATGTAGAAGATATGCGTGTAGTCCTTGCGCGAGGGTAATGGTTGGAGACACATTTTGATGAATCCCAAACCGTCGTTGCTCTCAAGAGCTCTTTTCGTCAACTCATGGGATTGTGAGGTTAGCGAATATTCATGAGTACCTACTGACGGGGTTTATACCCCTAGGTAGGCCAAAGCAACGGGGTCTTCCCCCTTTTCGCTTCGAAGAAAAACTACGCGGCCGGCTGGCCGTGGCCGGCTCGAGGACGTTCAACGCAAGTCAGTGCCGGCTGGCACCCCGGCCGTTTGATCAAGGAGCCGGTTGGGCCCTCGAACGTCTGGGCGCGGCCGGCTGCCCACGGGCCGGCTCTTCCGTTGACATCAGGACGGACATGCCCCGTCCCGTCCCTCTGCGCGTACGTACAACGACGTGACGTGACCGGCACGACGGAAGGCCCTGTGGCTATAGTGGCCGCTTACACACCGCAGTGCGTGGCTACAGTCCAACCGTCCTGGCCGCTGACCTTGATGAGCGCGACCGGGCGGGGGAATAGTGCCGGTACGCCCTCACCACTTGATTACCTGCCCCGGCGTGGCTACAGTGCCGCCGTCCGTACCGGAGACTTCGGCCGGCTGGCGCTAGACGACGCCCCCCGGGCGGCCCGTGCTGTGGTAGGTGGGCTAGGACCAATCATAGAGCTGGCTGGCGGGCCCTAACGGGAGATGGGACCGCTCGACCGGCGGGCCCCGCCCATGACAAGACGGCGCGAGCGGCGGGACCATCTGGCCAGCCAGAGAGACTGCCAGCCGGGTCCCCCCACCATTGTACTTATAACATATTCTAAGAGCCGGGGGGTGGCCTATAAAACCCCTCGAGCCCCCCATGCAACGGGGACGGACGAATGGTCTCAGACACGCACCCACAGAACTCTCATTCCCTCCTCTAGTAGCAGAGGAAGACAAGCTAGCTGCTCCTTCTTCCTCCTCTAGACACAGCTCCAGGAGCATCCTTGTACACATACCCATCCATCCAACTAGACCAAGCAGGACTAGGGGTGTTACCACCCACGAAGGGCCCTGAACCTGGGTACATCGTGTATCACCACCGCTTGTGCCCAATCTCGCACACGGAGCCCGTCGGCATCCTCCGGCCCCAACCACTCACGATAAGCCACCCCATCGCATTTGTCGTGAGAAAACGATGACAGTTGGCGCGCACTGTGGGGCCATATGCGGCGCCGACCGGATTCATGCTCCGGGCGGGACCCCTCGCCATTCCCCGCCGTCACCGCTCGTCCCGGCAAAACCGTGGGGAGCTCGTGGGGCTTGCCTCAGCACGCCCTACGGGTAGCTCCTTTAGCCTCGCGGTCGACATCGACGCGCTCACCGAGCGCTTCGGCAGGCTCAGCCTCGCTGAGGCTCCGGCCGCTGACGAATACCCCGCGGGGGTGCTCGTCTGCGCTGGCCCGCCCACAGTAGTGGGCGCACTCGCTGCGGCCCAGCCCAGCGGGTCCCATGATTGCATGGGGGTGATGGCCATCACTTCCTCCACCACATCCGGACAGGCGCGGGTTATGGCTACCGTTGCCACCGCCCGCGTCGGCACGTCCGACCCGCTTGGTATGGCCCTCTGGGGCTTGAGCACTCCGATCACCCCGACGGCGAACCCCGACACTGTCGTGGCTGATCTCGAGGAGGCTCGCCGCATCCTGTTCGAGGATGCCACCGCCCTCGCGGCCATGTGGCACTGCATGGAGGTGGCACAACGGGAGTACGCTTCCGCCTACGGACTCACCCCGGCTGGCACCGAGCCCGGCCGGCATGGGGCTGTGCGCGATCGCGACCGTGTGGTTGCCGAAATCCTCGGCGGCAAAGTGCCCATCTACGACACCCCCGCGGCTAACCTGCGGCTTCTCAAGGTGGCCTACGAGGAATTGGCTACCTTGGAGGGCGAAGAGCGTGTCGCCCAAGAGCACCACATCAAGGAGCTCATCGATGCTGCTGACGCATAGCAGCATCTGCTTGCAACGGGCGGTGCCGCCACTGAAGGCCCCCGGCCCAAGCGTGAGGGCACGAGAACTGCCGGCCGTCAGGCGGCCCAGTACTCCTGCTCCCCTCGCGTTTCAGGCCGTCGGGCCGAAGCAAACAACCCCCGGCCCTCTCAGACGTCGGGGAGTGAGCAGCCGGCCGTTAGCAACCAGCGCACCAACGAGCCGCCTCGGAGCGGCCGCCACCATGAAGCACCGGCATCCGGCAGCCGGCGTAGCCAGGGGCGCATGCTGCCTCCGCGGCGAGTCGCGGCAGTCGGCACCGCCCACCATCCGCCCCGAGCTCTCGGCTCAGCTCGGACCGCGCGTCCCCCGCAGCGAGAACGACGTCCGCAACTACATCGACAAGCTCTCGCAATCTGCCCTTCTCGAGGAGGAGGGCTCGATTGGTCCGGCCTGCTTCGGCCCCCGGAATCGCACCGAGCCATTCCCAACCGGCTTCACGCTCCCTAGGGACACCCCAAAATACAACAGGGCCGCCAAACCTGAAGACTGGCTGATCGACTACACCACCGCGGTGGGTATCGCCACGGGGAATAAGTGCGTAGCCGTTCACTACGCCCCCCTTATGTTGATCGGCTCGGGCTGCACCTGGCTCAACAACCTGGCGGCCGGCAGCATCAACACTTGGACGGACTTCGAAGAGGCCTTCGTCCACAACTTGACCGGCACCTACAAGCGGCCCAGCTGTCCCCGTGAACTTGCCATGTGCATTCAGGGGCCGGACGAGTCCCTCCGCGACTACCTCACCTGGTGGACCGAGCTCCGCAACTCCTACGAGGGGGTGCATGAGGTCCAAGCCATGCAGTACTTTATCAAAGGCTGCCGAGACAACACCCCTCTCAAGCACAAGCTCCTGTGCTCCAAGCCGGCCATGCTCGCCGAGCTCATGGCCAGGGCGGACAAATACGCCAAAGCCGATTCGGCCATCCGGGTCAAGATGACTCCGCCTGCCAAGGCAACAACGACGCCGGCCAGGACCCGGCTGGCTACCAACAACCGGCAGCCGCAGGACAACAAGCGCAAGAACGACCAGCCGGATCCCAGCTACGGGAGCCGGCAGGTCAATACCATCGAGGATCAAGAGCCGACTGCCCAGCCTTCCAGCTAGCGCCAGCGCACCGGCAAGGTTGTCTGGCTCCGAAGCTCACCTTCGAGCAATGGCTTGATCTCCCATGCAAGAACCACTCAGGGGCCAAGCCCTCTATGCACAAGCTCCGGCAGTGTAGCTTCTTACAGCGATTGGCCCAGGGGGATGGCCTTCCGGCTCCTCCCGCGCTGCCAGCCCACGCACCGACCCCGACCCAAGCAGCCGCCCTGGCGTCGACAACGGCTCCGAACGACGGTCGCCTGATAGACCAGTTCCCCAACTAGGATGGTTGCTATGCCGTCTTCACCAGTGAAGAGACGGGCAAACATGCTCAGCGCTGGCTCCGCCGTGAGGTGAACGCCACCATGCCGGCAACTCCCCAGTTCATGCACTGGTCGGAGAAGCCGATCACTTGGAGCCAGGCTGATCACCCTGTCGTGATGCTGAATCCCGGCAGTTACGCCTTGGTCCTCGACCCCACCATCACCACCAAGGAGCGAGCCTGCCACTTCTCGCGGGTGCTGATAGATGGCGGCAGCAGCATCAACATTCTCTACCTCAACACGAGCATAAGGTGGGGCTGAAGATAGAAGACCTGCAGGCAAGCCGGACGATTTTCCATGGAATTGTGCCTGGGAAGTCTTGCTCCCCTGTTGGCAAGATCACGCTCGACGTCCTCTTCGGCGGACCCGGCCATTTCTGCCGCGAGCCAGTGTTGTTCGAGGTCGTGGACCTCGCGAGCCCATACCACGCGTTGTTGGGCCGGTCGGCTCTTGTCAGCTTCATGGCGGTCCCCCATTATGCTTACCTCAAGCTCAAGATGCCGGGCCAAAAGGGGATCATCACCATCAAGAGCGACTACAAGATGTCGCTCGAATGCGCTCGAGACGGCAGCTGGCTGGTCGAGGCCCTAGAGATCGCTGAGGAGAAATGACAGCTCGACCGGCTCATGGCCCTTGCTGCCAGCTAGCCGGCCGTGCCGACTCCACCCTCGCAATCCATCGGTGAGGCCTCCTTCCAGCCGTCCAAGGACACCAAGCAGATCCCGCTCGATCCGGCCAACCCGGCTCAGTGCGTCACCATCGGCTCCTGCCTCGACAGCAAATAGGAAGGCAAACTCATCGACTTCCTCCATGAGAATCGGGACATCTTTGCATGGTCCCCCAAGGACATGCCAGGTGTTCCGAGGAAGTTTGCCAAGCACAAACTCCACGTCCGGCCGAACGTCAAGCTGGTCAAGCAACCCCTACGCTACTTCTCCGAAGAGAAGCGATGTACTATAGGAAAAGAGATCGCCCGGCTGCTCGCAGCCGGGTTCATCATGGAAGTATTAAACAAGAACAAGACCTGGTGCATGTGCATCGACTACACTAGCCTGAACAAGGCATGTCCCAAGGACCCGTTCGCCCTGCCGCAGATCGATCAAGTCATTGACTCCACGGCCGGCTGCGACTTGCTGTCTTTCCTAGACGCCTACTCATGCTACCAACAGATCAAGCTGGATGCTGAAGACCAGCTCAAGACCTCCTTCATCAAGCCCTTCGGGGCCTACTCCTACATCACCATGTCCTTCGGCCTGAAGAATGTTGGCGCCACCTTCCAACGATGCATGCAGAAGTGCCTCCTGCCTTAGATAGGCCGGAACGTCCACGTCTATGTCGACGACATCGTCGTCAAAACCAAGAAGCACTTCAGCCTCCTCAACGACCTTGGGGAGACCTTCACGAACCTACGCGAGTACAAGATCAAGCTTAATCCGGAGAAGTGTGTCTTCGGCGTCCCCGCTGGACAACTCTTGGGTTTCTTCGTGTCCGCCCACGGCATCGAAGCTAACCCCGAGAAGATCAGCGTGATCGAGCGCATAACGAAACCGACCCGGCTCCGTGACGTCCACAAGTTCACCGGCTGGCTCGCCTCGCTTAGCCGGTTCATCAGCCGGCTGGGAGAGAAGGCCTTGCCCCTCTACGGGCTCCTTCGCAAGATGGCTCTGATCGAGTCGGGTAAAACCAAGAGGTCGGGCCCCTTCGGCTGGCCTAACGAGGCGGACGAGGCCTTCCCGGGCCTCAAGAAGGCTCTCACCCGCGCGCCCATCCTAGTCGCGCTGGCTGAGAAGGAACCCTTGCTCGCTTACATCGTAGCGACCACCCGCGTCATCAGCGTCATTCTGGTGGTCGAGCGGCCGGAGGAGGGAAAGTCCCTGCCGGTCCAGCGACCCGTCTACTACCTCAGCGAGGTCCTCTCCGCGTCAAAGCAAAACTACCCCCACTATTAAAAGATGTGCTACAACATATACTTCGCTGCCAAGAAGATCAAGCAATACTTCCAAGAGCATACCATTACCGTGGTGAGCACGGCCCCGCTTGGCGAGATCATGAGCGGTCGGGACTCCACCGGCCGGATCGCCAAGTGGTTCATCGCCCTCGCCGACCAAGAGATCCGGTACGAGCCAAGAACCGCCATGAAGTCACAAGCGTTGGCGGATTTCCTTGTCGACTGGGTGGAGAAGGAGTTCGTCCCACCTCCCCCAGACTCCACGCATTGGCACATGCACTTAGACGGCTCGAAAATGAGGACCGGCCTGGGTGCCGGCATAGTCCCTCCTCCCCGAAAGGTGATCATCTCAAATACTCCCTACAGATCCACTTCGCCGCCTCCAACAACATGGATGAGTACGAGGCCATCGTCCATGGCCTCTGGCTCGCCAAGGAGATCGGCATCAGGCGCATCCTCTAGTTCGGCGACTCCGACCTCGTGGTGCATCAAGTCTCTGGTGAATGGGACGCTAGGGACGCCAACACGGCCAGCTACCGCTTCCTCGTACAATAGCTCACCGGCTCCTTCGAGGGTTGTGAGTTTCATCACGTCCCGCGGCCAGACAACGAGGCGGCAGATGCGCTGGCGAAGATTGGCTCCACCCGGCAGGCCATCCTAGCCGTCGGCTCCCTCAAACGGCTGCTCAAGCCATCGATCAAGCCTTCCCTAGAATCGGAGTCAATCTTCGTACAGGCGGGTGTCGCCGGCCCATCGACGGCCCCGGCCGCCTCTCGGACAACTTCACCGTCGGCCCTCGAATCGTCGACCGCCCAGCCGGCTCCGATCGAGCTGGCGGCACCCGAGGCGGCCAGCCCCGGTGGCACGGCCGTCATGGTGATCACCAGCCAGCCGGCCCTAGGGGTAGGCGAGCCAAACCCGGGGGCTGGCCAACCAGCCTCAGGGGCTCCCGAGCCAGCCCTGGGAGCTGGCAAACCGGTCCCGGGGACTGATCAACCAGTCCCGGGGGCTCCCGAGCCGGCCGCCGTCGCGGCCCCCTCGTGGGCCCAACCCATCTTAGCATTCGTTCTGCGGGGCAAGCTGCCTCCGGATGAGGCTCTGGCTAGGCAAATCCAGTGCCGAGCCACGGCCTACGACATCATCAACAACGAGCTCGTCCATCACAGCACCACCGACGTCTTCCAGTGATGCGTCGAGCCGGAAATGGGTCTGGAGATCCTCCTCGACATTCATCAGGGCGAGTGCGGGCATCATGCCGCCTCCCGGACCCTAGTGTCCAAAGCTTTCCGCCACGGCTTCTTCTGGCCGACGGCTCTCGACGCGGCCAAGAAATTGGTTGACGAGTGCAAGGGCTGCCAACGCTTCAGCGCGCAAAGCCACCTGACGGCAATGGCCCTCCAAACCATCACCCTCTCGTGGCCTTTCACCGTTTGGGGGCTAGACATGGTGGGCCCATTCAAGACCGCTCGAGGCGGCATGACACACTTACTGGTGGCCATCGACAAGTTCACCAAGTGGATCGAGGCGCGACCAATCAAGAACCTGGATGGCCCCACGACCATTCGGTTCATCGACGACATCATGGTATGCTACGGCGTTCCCCACACCATCATCACCGATAATAGCACCACCTTCGCCAAGGGCGCACTCGCGCGTTTCTGCTCCAAGCAAGGAACCCGGCTCGACCTGGCCTCCGTCACTCATCCGTAGTCCAAAGGCCAGGTCGAGAGGGCGAACGGCCTCATCCTATCCGGCATCAAGCCCCGGCTCGTGACGCCGCTGGTAAGGTCGGGCGGCTGCTGGATCGACGAGTTGTCGGCCGTCCTTTGGAGTCTTAGGACCACCCCAAACCGGTCAACCGGTTACACTCCCTTGTTCCTCGTGTATGGTTCCGAAGCGATCATCCCCACCGACACCGAGTTCGATTCGCCTCGGGTCACCTTGTACATGGAGAAGGACGCAAAGGAGGCAAGAGAAGATGGCGTCAATCTACTCGAGGAAGCTCATGAACTAGCCTTGAGCCGGACGGCGATCTACTAGCAGAAGCTCCGGCACTACCACAACAAGTGGATCCGGCCACTCTCGTTCCGCAAGGGGGACCTGGTCCTCAGACGGATCCAGCGAACCGCCAGACAGCACAAGCTGTCCTCCCCATGGGAGGGACTATTCATCATCAGCAAGGCACTATGCAACAAAGCGTACTACCTGATAGACGCCCAGAAGCTGCAGAAGCGCAAAAGAGATGCTTCCGGTGAAGAAACGGAGCGCCCATGGAACGCAGCGCTCTTGCACCTGTTTTACTGCTGAGGAAAATCAATGTATGTATGTATCCCCGTCCTTTTGGGCTTATGAATGCAATGGTCACCCCAAGCCGTCTCTTGGGGCGCGCCCCGTTTTGTTTTTTTCACAAGCGTTCCTCACTCACCGGCTCCCCGGCCTGGCTCATGGGCCCGGGGGCTAGCTGGCTGGGCCTAGAAGCGCCTCTCTGAAAAACAGCTAAGTAGCATGAGCCGGCCAAACTTCCCCACCCTTACCAGCTACAGAACCGGCCCCCGGCTGTCCGGCTGACGGGGCCCCGGGGCGGCAAGGTTTGGCTCACACGAAAGGTTGAAACAAAGGGAGACCCCTTCGGGGCCCAGCCGGACCCTCGCCGCATCTCTACCACTCTACTTATCCCAATAAAACCTCGCGATTCCTAAGTTTGAACCAGCTCTCCTGAGGCGAAAGCCCCGACCCAGCTATAGACCGGCTCCCGGCTGGCGGGCTGGCGGGGCCAAAACCAAAGGGTAAAAGGAGTACAAACGGAAAGAGTCGAGGCGGGCGAAAAGGGATAAGGACGAGGCGACATGAGTCACAAGGCAAACACAACGGAATATTCATGACATAAACATTAAGGCAAAAATGGCCCATGGCCAGCATTCGGTTCGTTACACAAACACCCCCAGTGGGTGGATTCAAGTTTTTACATGGAGGGAAAAAAGAAGATAAAAAAAGATGCCTGAGGGCTTAGGCCACCGGCGCGTCGCCATCCGGCGTGCCCCCAGTCGGCGCGTCGCGAGGCGGCTCGACCCTCGCCTCGGAGGTGGTCGCAGTCTTTGGGTCGGCCTCCTTGGCCTTCGAGGCGGGCTCCTCGGTCTCGGCCATCTCGCCGCTCGAGTCGGTGCTCTCGTCGGCGACTTCGTCATCCGCCGGGATGTGAGGGATGCCGAAGGAGTCCTTGGGCAACAGCTCTCCATCCTTGCCAAGGGTCGGTAGGAATTCGTCTGCATCAACGTATGACGCGAGCTTGTTGGCCCGCTGGATAAGGGCCGGCTCACGGGCCTCCCGCTTTGTGGCCGGCACGTCCCTCATGGTCGCCAGTCGGCCCAGGTCCACACCGCGGTACCAAGACGTCATGAACCGGAGTGCCATCTGCGCCCTGGCTCGGGCGGCCAATGCCTTCTAGGCCTCGAGGCGGGGGACGACGTGCTCTAGCCACTGAGCCACGCGGTGCGTCAGAGCTCCCCCGCAGCCTGGCCACAGCACGGCGATGAACTTCTTGTCAGCAGTCTTGAACCGCTCCATGCTCCGCTTAAGATGGGTCATCCGCATCTTGACGGCGATCCCAATCTCGTCCATGTCCCACGCGGCATGCTCCTCGATGGGGCGACCACACTCCCGAAGGTATTCCCGGTGCTCCTCAACAGCGCGCGCAGCACGGCGATGAGTTTCCGGGAAATGCCTTGGAAGGAAGGAGATGAGAAGGAAAGAAAAAGCAAGATGAAGCACGAGAAACAACAAAGGGAAGAGCAACCGGCTGGGGAAAGAGAGAGATTGGCACCTACCTTCGATCGCGTCGTCCCCCCCAATGGCGAAGTGGAGCGCCGCCTCGCGCTCCGACTTCCGGGCCGCCTTCGAGGTGGCGAGGGAACCGTTGACCTCCTCGAGCATCTTCTAAAGGTGGGTCACCTCGCCTTGAAGGGCGGTGGTCCTTAGGGTGGCGTCAGCCGCCTCCTTGATGGCCGCCTCCCGGGCCGCCACCTCCTTTGCCGCCTCGGCCTTGAGCCGGTCCCGGGCCGCCTCCCCGTCGACCAGCAGCAAGGCCATCCGGTCCATCTCCAGTGCGGCCGCCTGGACGTCCCGTGTCAGCCGGTCCCGTTCGGCGACAAGGCCGGTCTTCTCCCCCCAGAGAAGCAACCAACATCAGCCAATTCCCAGGGGCTATATGCCGCTCCTACAAAGTGCAACCTACCTTGCATGCATGCCAGCTCCTCCTCCAGGCGGTAGAACCCATGTTTGCCGCGAGCGTGGATGGTGACCGTTTCCGCAAACAGCTTCTGCCGCAGAGAAGCTCCCTCCCATCGGAAGAAAGGGGGGAAAAGGTCAAGACATGCTCAAAGGAGATCCGGCCCAGCTGCCCATCAGCTAGTCAGCCGGCCTGCATCTCGGGGGCTACACCCAGTGGGTGCGCTCGCGCGCCCCCACTGAAAACTCTAAGGCAAAAGTGTCGGCTTACCTCTACACGCTGAAGGGCGGCGTCCGCCACCTCCGCAAACCGGGCCATCTCCTGCTGGCACCGGTCCAGGACACTGCCCAAGTCCGCGAAGGATGGGTCCGGGCCGCCTCCCTGGGGGGGCAGCAAGGCCGGCACGCTCGCTAGCACTTCCCAGTCCTGGATGACCTCCTGCATGGACCGCAGGGCCCTCTGGGCCTGGCCGCCGCTGCCACCTTGGCTCGATGCGGCTCCAGCCGCCGGGGGCGGGTTGATGACGGCAAGGGGCCAGGAGTCGCCTCCCACCGGCCCCCCGCCTCATGCTGCAGCCGCCTCCTCTCCCGGCCGCTTCGGCGCGTCGGTCGCGTCGCAAGGTACCTCCACCTCCATGGCCGCTGTCTCCGATGGCGCCTCCGACACCGTCTCCGGGACCACCGAAACCTCAGGCATCATGACCCGGGCCGGCTCGGCCGCAGGAGGGGTCACCTCCGGCACCACAGCCCAGGTCGCCTCAGGAGCTGGCTCAGTCGTTTCCTCTCTCGCCTGGGGCGTTTCTTGCGCGGGCGGAGGCGCTGGCAAGTCCATGGCCGCCCCTCGCGACTCGCTTGATGGAGGCCTCGACATGCGGGTGGACTCCACGGCCGAGTCCATCGCCCGTGGGGGATCCGCCGACCCCCTTCGCCTCCGGCCGCTTGAGGTCCCGGAGTGCGCGGCCCCTCCTCGCGTGCCGGACCGGGAGGCTCGCAGCTCCGCGAGCCTCCTCTTTTCCTCCTGCTGGGTGGCCGCGTGCTCGCGGGCCAGCCGGCCGGCGGCATCCATCGTCTCCCCCGCCGGCTCCTCATCTTGGAGCTCGATGGGGTCACTGCAGCATCCAAAAACCGGTCGTTAACCGGCTCGCAAGGCGAAAGCAAAAACTCACACAAACATGAAGAACTTATGTGATAACAAGGGGCAGGGCCTGCTTGGCGCGTGGTGGCCGCACGGCGTGGTGGCGGCTTCCGCGCGGCCACCTTCACCAACTTCGGGCCGGGCGGCGAGGCCCCCGGCCCCCCGTGAGCTGGCCTCTTCCCCCGGCCGCCCGCTTCGGCCACCGGGCCTCGAGTCGGTCGCTCCTCGCTCCTCTGGTCCTGGCACGCCGCGGGAGGAGGTCTGTCTAGAATCATCAAATCGTCATCATCATCGTTGTTGTCTGTCTAGTCCCGTATGGAGGGGGAAAGAGGGAACTCACCCACTCCGCTGGGTTCCCCGGCTGTGCTGGACCCTCCGGCCCCGCCAGGAGCGCCGCCTCACGGATCCGCCGGCTCGTCCCCCCTCGGGGAGTCCACTCCTTCCTCCGGCGGGCCTCCCGTCTAGAAGTCTCGAGAGTCGGAGTCCTCGCACTCCGCCTCGAATATTTGCGGGTGCGGGCCGTCCAACATGTTCTGTCGCACCAGCAGCTGTAGTCAGCACTCCAATGTAAGTTCTCCAGCCGGCTGTTAGCTGGGGAATACCAAACGAGAAAGAACCGCCTTGACGAAAAACTCATCAGGGGAGGCCGGTTGATGCGGTCGTACGGCTCCATACCGAAGGACCACGAGGCGGGCTTCAGCTTGAAGGTCGTGAGGGCGTTCACCCGCTTCACCACTTGAGCCGGCGTCAGCTTGACGGTGGACTGCTGGCAGGGGTCGTGCCGGTCGGACATGTCGCAGATCCGGTGTGGCCTCATCTGGAGGGGCGACACCCGGTGAGAGACAAAGGCCACCACCGGGTCGGCGGCAACCAGCCCCTCGGCGCTCTTCAGCTGCGATAGTCGGGTGAGCTCGTCCAAGGCCACGCCACGTGGGGCCGGTCCTTGCCAATTCTGCTGGGAGGACTGCCTGTCCTCGAACGGTGGCAACCGGATGTAATCTGTCCTCGGGTCGATCGAAGAAGAACGATCGGTGCCACCCCTTGACGGACTCGATCAGAGAGAGGGGGGAAAGCGAGCGATGCCGCGATAGCACACCACCGTGCCCCCGCATGCGTCGCTCTTTAAAGACTTGAGATAGAAGAGGGCATTGAAGAACTCGATGAAGGGGAGGATGTCGAGGTACCCCTCGCACAATGTCATGAAGGAGGAGAGGTACAAGATCAATTTCGACCCAAGGTTGTGCGGCTGGAGGTCGAAAGTGTCAAGAATAAGACGGAAAAAGAGACTCACCGAGAGCCCGAAGCCCGGGGAGAAGTGCCAGAGGAACACGACGTGTTCCCCTGGCTGCGGCGCCGGTGCTATCTCTTCGCCTGGCGCGTGTGCAGCCACCCGCTCCGCCGGCGGCAACATGCACGCGTGGCGCAGCACGGCGATGTCTGTTGGAAATATGCCCTAGAGGCAATAATAAATTGGTTATTATTGTATTTCATGGTTCATGATAATTGTCTATTGTTCATGCTATAATTGTGTTAACCGGAAACCGTAATACATGTGTGAATACATAGACCACAACGTGTCCCTAGTGAGCCTCTAGTTGGCTAGCTCGTTGATCAATAGATGGTCTCGGTTTCATGACCATGGACATTGGATGTCGTTGATAACGGGATCACATCATTAGGAGAATGATGTGATGGACAAGACCCAATCCTAAGCATAGCACAAAGATCGTGTAGTTCGTTTGCTAAAGCTTTTCAATGTCAAGTGTCATTTCCTTAGACCATGAGATTGTGTAACTCCCGGATACCGTAGGAATACTTTGGGTGTGCCAAACGTCACAACGTAAATGGGTGGCTATAAAGGTACGCTACGGGTATCTCCGAAAGTGTCTGTTGGGTTGACACGAATCAAGACTGGGATTTGTCACTCCGTGTGACGGAGAGGTATCTCTGGGCCCACTCGGTAAGACATCATCATAATGAGCTCAATGTGACTAAGGAGTTAGCCACGGGATGATGTGTTACGGAACGAGTAAAGAGACTTGCCGGTAACGAGATTGAACAAGGTATGGCGATACCGACGATCGAATCTCGGGCAAGTACCATACCGATAGACAAAGGGAATTGTATACGGGATTGATTGAATCCCTGACATCGTGGTTCATCCGATGAGATCCTCGTGGAGTACGTGGGAGCCAACATGGGTATCCAGATCCCGCTGTTGGTTATTGGCCGGAGAGGTGTCTCGGTCATGTCTACGTGTCTCCCGAACCCGTAGGGTCTACACACTTAAGGTTTGATGACGCTAGGGTTATAGGGAAAAGGTATACGTGATTACCGAAGGTTTTTCGGAGTCCCGTATGAGATCCCGGACGTCACGAGGAGCTCCAGAATGGTCCGGAGGTAAAGATTGATATATAGGAAGTCCAGTTTTGGTCACCGGAAAGTTTTCGGGCTCATCGGTAGTGTACCGGGAGTGCCGGGAGGGTGCCGGAGGACCCCCGAGAGGGGTGTGACGACCAAAGGACCTCATGGGCCCTTAGAGGAGGTGTGCCAGCCCATATTGGGTCGGCCAAGACCATCTATGTGGGCCCATGTGGCTGGAGATAAGGAGATAAGGCAAAAGGGATTTAAAAGGAGGAGATCCACCTCCCTTGTGGGAGGTGGACTCTCCCTTTAATTCGGCCGACCCTCTCCTCCTTGGAGGAGGGGCCAAGCCAGCCCCTCCACGTCCCTCCTCCTATATATACTTGAGGTTTTGGATGTTTTGAGACAGGATTTGATCTCTCTCTCTCACGGCAGAGCCCTACCTCTCTTCTTCCTCCTCCGCAGCGCTTAGGCGAAGCCCTGTCGGAATACCTTGCTACTCCACCACCACCACGCCGTCGTGTTGCTGTTGGAGCCCTTCCCCAACCTCTCCTTCCTCCTTGCTGGATCAAGGTGTTGGAGACGTCACCGGGCTGCACGTGTGTTGAACGCGGAGGTGCCGTCCGTTCGGCACTTGATCGGATCTACCGCGATCTGAATCGCTGCGAGTACGACTCCATCAACCGCGTTCTTGTAACGCTTCCGCTTAGCGATCTTCAAAGGTATGAAGATCCACTCTCCCCTTGCTCGTTGCTGGTTTCTCCATAGATGGATCTTGGTGAACGCGTAGGAAAACTTTTGATTTACTACTACGTATCCCAACAATGTCCGCCTCAACCACGAAGGAACCAGCCCAACTGCCTCCGTGTCCATCGGCCATCGCGGCGGCGGTGTGGTGTGCAGGCGCGGGCTCAGGTGCGATGGCGTGCGAGGGAAGGAAAGAAGCGACGATGAAGTAGGGCGGCAAGGAGGCAAGTGAGGCACGGGAACCTCCACCTCCTGCCCTTCCTCCCCTTTTATAGGGGAGGCCACGATCGGGGGACGTGGGATCATCTGCGCCCACTCCTCCTAGAAATTCCGCGTGCGTGGATGGCCCCAGGCCGTAACAGCCGCTTCGGGGCACAGAGGATCCCGTCATGCGCCCCGAGGCCTACGAGGGCTACGCCTGGGTCCTACCGGGCTAGGCCTGGGCGACGTCCCGTCTCCCCGCATGCGCGGGACCCGCAACATCATTACTCGCCGCGTGGCACGCCGTGTGTCGGCGCGGGACCCGGGGCGGCATGCCGAAACCCGAAGCGTCGTATCCAACGGCCGACCCGGCTGCCCCTTCGCCTTCAAGCTGGGGCAGCTGGTGCTGAGGGGAAGCCGCCGGCTCCCCACCGTCCGCCAGATGCGGGCCACCGCCGGCTTCGGGGACTACTAACGGGGTTTATACCCCTAGGTAGGCCAAAGCAACGGGGTCTTCCCCCTTTTTGCTTCGAAGAAAAACTACGCGGTCGGCTGGCCGTGGCCGGCTGGAGGACGTTCAGCGCAAGCCAGTGCCGTCTGGCGCCCCGGCCGTCTAATCAAGGAGCCGGTTGGGCCCTCAGCCAGCTGGGCGCGGCCGACTGCCCACAGGCCGGCTCTTCCGTTGACATCGGGACGGACATGCCCCGTGCCGTCCCTCTGCGCACAGGTACGACGACGCGACGTGACCGGCACGACGGGCGGCCCTGTGGCTACAGTGGCCGCTTACGCACCATAGCGCGTGGCTACAGTCCAACCATCTTGGCTGCTCACCTCAGTAAGCGCGACCAGGCGAGGGAATAGTGTCGGCACGCCCTTGCCACTTGATTACCTGTCCCGGTGTGGCTATAGTGCCACCGGCTGTACCGGAGACTTCGACCGGCTGGCGCTAGACGATGCCCCCCGGGCGGCCCGTGCCGCGACAGGTGGGCGAGGACCATTCACAGAGCCGTCTGGCAGGCCCCAACAGGAGATGGGACCGCTCAGCCGGTACGCCCCGCCCATGACAAGACGACGCGAGCGGCAGGACCCTCTGGCCAGCTGGAGAGACTGCCAGCCGGGTCCCCCCACCATTGTACTTATGACATATTGTAAGAGCCGGGGTGGCCTATAAAACCCCCCGAGCCCCCCATGCAATGGGGACGGATGAATGGTCAGAGACATGCACCCACATAACTCTCATTCCCTCCTCTAGTAGCATAGGAAGACGAGCCATCAGCTCCTTCTTCCTCCTCTAGACACAGCTCCAGGAGCATCCTTGTACACATACCCATCCATCCAACTAGACCAAGTAGGACTAGGGGTGTTACCTCCCACGGAGGGCCCTGAACCTGGCTACATCGTGTGTCACCACTTCTTGTGCCCAATCTCGCACCCGGAGCCCGTCGGCGTCCTTCGGCCCCAACCACTCACGATAAGCCACCCCATGGCATCTGTCATGAGAAAACAACGACACCTAAACACAACAAAGACAAAGGAAAAATTGTGTGCGCGTGGTATATGTACACATCATCCATTAGGATGTGCATGTGCTTGTGTTCATTAGCACAAAATATCCAATGCTCAAATAAATTTGAGGCATGGTATAGGAATACGTCATCCATCATGCAATGATAGTTATTATGCTCAACATGATTGGGGCACAATTTATAGCAAGTATGTGGCACAAGCATTTTATTCATATAAGTGGCAAGCATAGTGTGCACACAAATATGGGGATAATGAAAAGTGTAGGATGGATCAAAATCTCCTAATATGTATGAGGAAACTATGGGGGTCTCCTCATGTGCAATAGTGGAAGCATAATATGGAGGATATGGATAACATGCAAAACAATGCATATCCAAAGCTAGGTGGTCATGGCATGTCATATGAGAATTATTGCGCAAATGATGCAAAGGAAGCATGGCAACATCATCACAAGAAAAGAAAATGCCAATAACCATGGGCTTGTCGTCTATGCCATATGTGCAAATTGGATTTACTTTTATTGGATATGCATAGTCGCTACGGTGAGATTGCGAATATGCAATATGTGAAATTTCACGCATAGCATATGACAAGTCAAGCGGATTGACAAACGGACCAATATAATTTTCACATGATATCCTATGGAGTATGGCATCACTACTAGGTAATTCGACATTCTCATCATCATATTTATCAAAAATCGGTGGCACATCTAACCACGAAAAAAATGTAGCATGTGAAGTATCCATAAGGTGATCAACATCATGCAAGCAACCAATGTCAAGATAGTCCACTAGTGGGACAAGAGCATCACTTTCACCTATTTTACCTTTATCATTCCACTCATGTGGTGTAGTTCAGGTGGGAGAAACCAACTCGTGATCCTCGTCATCATGATGGAACCATGTGGGGGTGCATCATATTTCACTATGGCCATCATCTTGTCAAAAGGAAGGATGAAGTCATCAAAGATCGGCGCGTCATCATATATGGGACCTAGAACCAAAGGAGAAGACACAATAGAGGTAGTGGGTTAAGTTGTTAGAAATCAAAATTGCCTCACATGCCCTGTCAACTACCTCACTCGCTCTATGTGGCGGTGGCTCACTCCCTCCCTCTAGGTAGTTGCGCTCATAGTCACATATGGTGGAGTCACTCATCTCACTCAAGTGGTGGGGTTGTGGCTCTCCTCACATGGGAGTTGAGGCAACTCATCATATATGGGGCTAGTGGTAGTCACGCTCATCGTCTCATAGGAAATGCACACAATGTCACATATGGTGGAGTCACTCATCTCACTCATGTGGTGGTGGCTCTCCTCACATGGAAATTGGGGCATCTCGTCATATGTGGGTGTTGGAGATATGTAGGTGCAAACATCTCCATGCTCAACTCCTTTCGCCACCATGGTTGAAGGGATAGTCCCATGCTCAACCATCTCGTTGTCGTCGTGGATGAAGGCCGAAGATGGCACATCATCACTCGCCTCCATGACCAAAGGAAAAATCCCATGCTCGACCATCTTCCGTGGGATGCTTCCAAAGATGGAAGGGTCATCCATGTGTGTAGTCGATCGCCTTGATCTTGGCGTCGAAGCTTGTCATTGGTGGTGATCTTGATCTTCGGTTGGGCACTTAGAAGATGTGCAACTTGAGCATCTATGCCTTGAAGATGACGAAGGGGAAGAAGACTTGTAGTTGGCCACCATGTGTTAAAGTTTCTCCATGTGTGCGTCCACCATGTCTCTTTTCCGATCTTCGGAGTGTCGTATGTCGATGGCGAGTCGCTCAAGTTGTTGGTTGATGTGGTTGCTCATGCCGATTTAGTCGTCGAAGACAGAAGATGATGTGCTTTGCCTAGCCATCACAAGACTCGAGCAAAGGTGAGTCACAAATGAGATAAACAATACCAAAATATCGTTCCCAAAGTTGAGGATGTATCCCGTTTCACTCAATGAGAATTGAGAGAATAGTGGAATTGGTACAGGACTTGTTCACTCACACCTACAACATAAAGCTTATCAAGTGGCTCGGTTAGGACAAGTGGCACAAATTCATGCAAATTGAAGTCCAAGATATTGTAAATGTTTAAATAAATCCAAAGGACTCAAAAATGTAAAGCAAGAGATCACAAATATGAGGAGGTCAAAAGAGAAACACATGCGGTGGGATAATGGGGCTTGTGCAACTACAGGGATGAGCAATACAAAATTACCTAACAAAGACTAAGCTCGTGTTGCACAAACACAAGGAGAGACTCTAGCTTGATTGCACGTTTGGGCATGATTCACCACTTGGCACCAATCCTATTCATGCAAGCATATGTTTCCTATTCCAAGTATCCTTGTGCACAAGTATCTCTTTTCATGCTCAACTCTTTTTGCTTATAAGCTTATGATCTTTCTTTCTTGCTTAAAAGCTTGTTTTTCCTCTTCCTTTCCACTATTCTTATTGATCCTGAACCAACTATATGAGATAAATATCGCAAGATATGCACGGGAGGAGGCAATTGCACTATGCGATATTTCAAATGATGCAACAATGTGATATCGTATCACTAAGGTGCACAAGTTTTCGCAAAGCCCGGCAATACTGAGATAGCTAGTCTCAATAGGTATGAAGGTAATCACAAAGATGTTGGGGCTAACAAGATGTAATGGCACTGGAGGAAAAGTGTATGACAGAATGTATACCTTCGTCACACTTAACCTTTCATGAAGTCGGGGTGAACCGACTTTGCTTCCGGTTGAAGATGGTCTCAAAGGATGGATGGTCGTCGTCCATGTCGAACGTCGATGGTCGATGTAGATGATAGACCGACACAAGTCACCGGTTGTTCATGAAGAAGTAACCATCCCTAACTAGCCGAAACACCTTAGGAGACTTAAATCACAACTCAAACAACCACAAATGCAAAGGGAACCGAAATGGGTTAGGTTGCGGAAGTTTTGGGTGGTGGTGCGGAAGTTATGGTGGAAGGCCTATGCAAAGATGCCAAAAGGTGAAAAATTGAAGTGGTAAAATGATGGTCAAACCAAGATGAGCAGCTCGGGCACGTCGATATCTTCAAAGCGAGCCAAAGAACACTCAAATAGGAGTTCGGAAGTGGAAGTTATGGGCAAAACGTGAAGTGGTTGATGGTGTTCTCGGAGGGTCGTGCGCACGAGGTCTTAGGCCCGTGGACACGGGGTCCCATGCGCACGGTACAAGGCCATGGTCACGGGGTGGTCAGGAACTTTGCGGGGGCCCGTGTGAATGGGGTCGGGGCTCCGTGTGCATAGGGTGGGCGGAAATTTTGCAATTTTGACCTCAGATTTGAAGGAGGTGAAGAAAAAATAGGCAAAGGGGACGCAAATGGAGGTGGATCTACTTTCTAAACACCAGATCCATGGATTGAAATCAACAAAAATGCACTAAGAACAACAAATCACAAAAAAATGGCATGGCTCTTTTTTGGTGGGGATTTTCGAATTGGGACGAAATCAAACAAAATCAAGCTAGAAAACGAAAAGGGAGGACTCCAAATTTGTGAGAAACGTGGCTCATGATACCATAATGATACAGGGCAAACCCTTCTATGTCGATCTTTCACGAATTGGAGGGGGAAACCTCAAGAACATGAAGAACACGGGGATGAACGGGGAGAAATCACAAGAGGAAACATTCAAGAACAAGTCCAATCACACATCCACTAGACTCAAAACCACACAAGATCCACAAGGTACAAGAACAACAAAGGGAAAATAAGATACATGGTAGAGTTCATCCCAAATCCTATGGAGAGATGGGACCTTGAATCCACTAGGGATCTTCCCTTGCAAGGGGCCTTGACATCCACTAGGGGGTCTTCTCTCATAGAGGCATCTACTCCATGGGAGAGGTAGTGATAGGAGCTAGGCTCATCTAACTAAGAGCTAAACCATTGCTAACCCTAGATGGAGGAGGGAGGAGAGTATATATAGGTCCAAGGCATGAAGGGATAAGGAGGGGAGAAATGGCCATACAAGGGCAAAGCCCAACAGCTGCACAGAGGAAGCCCCATGCACTGGGTACGTAGAGCTCGTGCGCACGGGGTCTCCAGGTCGCTGTGCACTTAGCCCGTGCGCACGGGGGTCCCGTGGGCACAGGGGTCTTCTGGGCCCGTGTGCACGGGGTAGCCTGGGACTTGGCTGTTTGGCCTTCCTCCAGCTTCTGGCCTCCGTCTTCTTCCGTCTCCGCTTCCAAGCTTCCCTCGCAAATTGTGTAGTTGTACGTAGGTAGGTTCGAGCGCTCCTCCTTGTCCTTCATGAATCTCCGACAATACCTATGAATGGACATGAGAGGAGTGTCAAGTAGTATACCATCCTCGAAGGGGTCAAGTGAACACGTGTAAAAGGAGATGATTCACCTTTATGTATGTGAAGTAGTTGTGGCACGTGGCACTTGCTAAACAGCCTCTTGTCATGGTGATGTTCGTAGGATGCTCTACATCAGCATGAACCTGCAAGATGTTTGTGAAGACGACTCCTTAATCTGAAGAAAAACGCGGATTTTCAAGGAGCTACTTCATTAAGACAGCCAGTGGAGCAAGTCGGTCCCTTAACATATTTGTTATTATTATTTCAGGAGCTTACCATTAATTAATTCAAGCTAACCTGGGGGCTAATGTCGGGGATATTCCCCATGGTTTGACCCGGCCAGGACTATGACCCGGCCCGGAGTATGACCCGCCCAACATTTGGCAGGCTCGAAGATCACCGTGTTTACCTGGTCAATCTGGACGAGAAGGTGTAAGGTCCAGTGTGCAGCCCGTGGAAGGCGGATCGTGGAAAGGCCTGGTGGGCCGGCTCACGGAGAAATCCCAAGGAAGGAAAGACTCCCTCGCAAAGGAAAAAGACTCGGATTAGGATTCAAGAGAGACTAGTCCTAATCCTACTCCAAGTAGGACTCTACATGTAAACCTACCCCTTCCAGTTATATAACGAGGGGTAAGGCACCCCAAGAGGGACAAGTTCAAGTCATTGGAGATAGACAGATTAGAAACCCTCGAGACTATAGGTAGCGATTCTGCAACCTTGTAATCGAGATCATCCTCATCATCAATACACACAAAGCAGGATGTAGACTTTTACCTCCATCGGAGGGACCGAACCTTGGTAAACTCGCGTCTCTCAATTCCAACCAACCCCTCTCAAGCCGCCACCTAGTTCCGATGGCCTCACAACTAAGTTCTCTCACGAGGACATCATGCTGTGACAAAACCACGATAGTAACCTAATGCCTCTCCTCCCAACTAGCAGTGGGCACCTAACTTGTGGAGGAGGAGGCTCGATCCCCCGACTTGTGGCTCTACTGACCAGCGACCCATACGTGGCTCCCATCAAGAAGGAGCTAAAGAGGAAGAGGGAGGGACTTAGGCCCCGAGGTCCTTCATACGCTAAATCCGAGGACACACACATATCTTCGTTTCATGGGAAAAATAAGGAGGTGGATAAGGAGGACTCTGAGGGGCAACAGGAGGTCCCCTCTCAAAAAAGGAAGTGAACCTCATCTAAGGGTGCCCGGGGGGAGACCGCCTTCTTGTTTCAAGAATCCTTCAGAAAGTCATCGGCGTCCAACATAGCAAGACCCCGGTGCTTTCTCCTACCAAGGTCGTGCTCTCTGACTTCACATAGGACACGCCACTTCAAATGCGCATGGAGAAGCCTGTGCCTACCAGGTATGGCAACAGATGCCTTTGATGGTCGCATCTTTAAGCTGACAGTTTGATTTCCTGACACTTCACTTTGTTTTCATCCCACCACACATCTACCTTAGCAGCAAGGGGTCCTCGGAGTCCCTTTCCCTATAGAGAGGGCCGAGAGCAGCACAGGGGCGCACGAGTCTCCTCCCCCTCTCAAGGTGATCTGGGGGAAGCGATCTCTCTCTCGGGACCCTCTGCATTAACTATGGAAGGAAACGCTGGAGCTCCAACGAGTGAGGTTCATACTTCGGTTGTCAAGGACTAAGAGGACCACTAAAAAGGCTATTGATGTCTACTACAAAACTTTATTCTTGTGGGCTCTGTTGGGCCTCCAAGCGCAGAGTTTTGTAGGACGGTAGCAAATTTCCCTCAAGCGGATGACCTAAGGTTTATCAATCCGGGAGAGGTGCAGGATTAAGGTGGTCTCTCTCGAAATACCATGTAGTTAAATAAAAGCAATCTCTTGTGTCCCCAACACACCCAATACAATGGGAAATTGTATAGGTTCACTAGTTTGATGAAGAGATGGTGATACAAGTGTAGTATGGATAGTAGATATAGGTTTTTGTAATCTGAGTAAATAAAAATAGCATGATAGCAAGCGACAAAAGTGAGCACAAATGGTATTTCAATGCTTATAAACAAGGCCCAAGGTTCATAATTCTGTTAGTGCAATATCTCAACAGTGCTAACATGTGACAGAGAATCACTCCGAAGTTCTTTTCAATAGCGGAGAACATAAGATGAAATTGTTCTAGGCAGCAAACCACCTCACAATTATCCTTTCGGACCAATCTATTGAGACATCCCTGTAAGTGTCACAAAGAGACCAACACTTCATACTAAAACAACACCATACTGCACACATCAATAAACTCTAATGTCACCTAGATACTTCAATGTCACCACAAGTATTCGTGAGTTAATTATTCGACATGCATCAAACAATTTTAGAATCATCACATTTGATCCACCACAAAGAACTTCAAAGAGTACCCCCAAAGTTTCTATCAGGGAAAGTAGTATGAAAACGTGTATCAACCTATGTGCCTAGATTACCCCATCGTCATATCGAGAATCCGAAAGTTGATTACCAAAACATACATCAAGTGACTCAATAGAATACCCCATGGTCACCACGGGTATCCACATGCAAGACATACATCAAGTGTTCTGAAATACAAAGTATTCAATCCGACAATAATGAAATCTCAAAGGGAAAGATTCAATTCCTCACAATGATATAGAGAGGGAAGAACAATATATGATCCAACTATATTAACGAAGCTCGTGGTACACCACGATCGTGCCAAATCAAGAACATGAGAGAGAGAGATCAAACAGATAGCTACCGGTACATACCCTTAGCCCCGGGGGTGAACTAGTTCCTCCTTGTCATGGAGACCGCAGGGATAATCAATATGACCTCTGGTGATGATTTCTCCCTCCAGCAGGGCACCAGAACACGGTTCCAGATAATATCACTTGAAAACAGAGGATTGTCGTGGCGGCACGGAAGTTGTAGGTTTCTTTTGGGGGTTTCCCAATTTATAAGAATTTTCAGTGTTGGTTTCACACCACGAGCTCAAAGCCCCCTCCCTACCCCCAAGGCACGGTGGCTGAGCTCGTGACTTCCTCGTGGGTCTTGTGATCTCTCCCCGAAGCTTGAGGGGTCTCTTATGTTCCAAAAAAACACTGTGAATTTTTGTGGCATTTTGACTTCGTTTGCTATGAATTTTCTCAAAAACATAAAATAGCCAAAAAGGCAGAAACTGGCATTGGGCACTAAGTCAATAGGTTATACCATAAAAAATCAGATAAAAGTGCACCAAAATCATCTAGAACTTAGGTAAATATTGCATGAATACTTCATAAATTATAGACACATTGGAGACGTATCAGCTATCATGTTAAAATTGTTTTTTTGTTAACAGAAAGTTCCATTTTGTAAACATCATGGTAATTGATCCATGCATCCTATGAATTTGTGCCAATGGAGCAAATTGAAGATTTACATGTCTAGTTTCTGTACATACCATGTTCAGAAATATTAGAATTGGTTTAGCTACTATTTTGTGCATACCAAGACATCATCGTGAAGTAACTGTTTTGCAAACTCTAGATTTTCTCCAAGTCCCTAAAATTTAACAGAAGGTTGCATATTGCAAAAATTATATCAAATTAACCTGCTGCCTATGAACCCGAACACTTCATGTAAAATGTAGCATTTTAACTCTACTTTAAGTGCATATCTTTTTCATCCATGTTAGAATCCTGTAGCATCATGTTTTATTTCTCCCAAGTAGGCATCATGTTATTTCACAGATTATCTTAAACTTGTGTTTTTTGTATCTTGTGAACTGTGGCTCCGTTTTGAGCATGTACCACATGAAACTTGTTTAGAATTGCATGTGGTTTCATAATATTATTTTGCATCCATGATAAAATGTTTGTGGTTGTTCTTGGCATGCATTTTCCATTTGTGGCATGCTAATCTTGTGTTGGTTATATCTTTTAGTCCATGACTCCAAATTAAATGATATATATGTGTGTGTGTGTAAATCTCCTAGAGTGACGTGTAGAATCACATGGTGTATTTTATTTTCTAGTTTAATAAATATAAAATATGTATTAGGCATAGTTGTACCAATTTCAAAATTTATATATGGGGTCATTTTGGAAATGTTATATGTTGTTTCCGGTCTTATTTAAAATGCCTAGATATATAGTTCAATTATGTTTCACCTCTTCCCATGATAAACAATTATTTTGTTAGGTACCTAAACGAGAGTGAACTGAATAATTCGAATGTGGAGTTTTGTCAATATGCAACTCGTTGCATGTTGAACTTCACTTAATGTGTAGTATTTGATGTTGTGCTTTGCCATGCCATGCATTATACTTGATTATGCATCATTCATGATTATGCTTGTTTGCTTACCGTGTCATTTGTTTGTTTTCGGAATTGCTTCTTCTCCCTAGAGTTCCAATAACATTGCAAATTTGTTCGACTATGCCCTTTCGTCTACTTCACGGATTTGATCTTCTTCAAAGAGGGATTCCAGGCAAGATGATCATTACCTTGCATATCACTACTATATTTGCTATGCTAGTCATCTCGTCGCTATCCTATGTCTCGTCACTTACCACTTGATTGTCAAGCCTCCCAAAATGCCATGATAAGCCTCTAATTTCCACTTTCCCAGCAAACCGTTGTTTGGCTAAGTTATCATTTGCTCAGCCCCTCTTATAGTGTTGTTAGTTGCAAGTGCAGTTGTTCCATGTTGGGACATGGATGTCATGGGATATAACATATATCTTGCTTATTTATTTAATGCATCTATACATTTGGTAAAGGGTGGTAGACTCTCCCTTTTTCTTAGTGTTTTTTTCCACTCTTGTTGCCCTAGTTTTTGTTATACCGGTGTTACAAGCGCTCCTAGAATGTTTGGGGTTTTATGACCCCCTTGACAATTCGGCTTTAAATAAAACTCTTTCAGCAAGGCCCAACAATGGTTTTACCATTCTCCAACCAAATAAACTTGCATAGGGACTTTTCGGACCCTATGGACTATTAATCAACAAACCGGGTCAATGCTCGCCATGGCAGTCGACGGTGCCACCTCGGGGAAACTTGTGGTCTTGTGGCTACCATCCACTTCACATAGACGAGTTATGCTCGTAGATAGAGAGTGTGCGGCTCTAGGCACGGATATGGCTCACTGGGTGTCATGCTGGACTTGTTTTACCATAGTAGAATATCTCGTGTACCGGAATTCCTAGGATACGTCGGCTATCTCCATGTTGAGGTCTTTCAACCCAGCTTGTGGTTCATTATAATGGACGAGTTAGAGCACCTCTATAGGGTAAAATATTTTGGAAACCGGGCCCATGGTTATGTGACGACTTGGATTTATAATATCCAGTTATAGATAAGTTCACAGTAAATCTAATTTAAATACACCAAGGCTGTGCGTAGCCGTGATCGTTTCTTCTTGTGAGATTTGAACCAAGAAGAGAACACTATGGGGTTATGTTTGACACGTAAGTAGTTGTTTAGGATCACTTCTTGATCATTACTAGTTCACATTCGTTTGTGCGTATCACTCTTCTTATTCTTGTACTCATAATTTAGTCAAATATAAATGCTTAATGCTTGTTACAGCCTCACCACTTAACCATTCCTCACCCATTAAGCTTTGCTAGTCTTGATAACCTTAGTAATGAGATTATGAGTAACTGATACGTTGATATGTCCATTTTGCATCATGATTTTATATTGATATTTATTTCATTATCAAATGTTATTATACATTTTGGTACAACACTTATGACTTTTCTCTCTTATTTTACAAGGTTTACATGAAGAGGGAGAATGCCGGCAGCTGGAGTTCTGGACTGGAAAAGGTGCAAATCTGAGATACCTATTCTGCATAAATCCAAAAGTCCTAAACATCTACGAAGAATTATTTTGTAATATATAAAAAATATTGGGCAAAAGAAATACATCAGGGGCCCACCAAGCAGCCATAAGCCTGCAGGGCGCGCCCTACCCCCTAGGCGCGCCCCTAGGGCTTGTGGCCCACTTGGTAGCCCTCTGTTACCCATCTTCTGCTATATTGAGGGTTTCAACCTGGAAAAAATCAGAATAGAGTTTTCGGGACGAAGCGCCACCGTCTCGAGGCGGAACTTGGGCAGAACCAATCTAGAGCTCCGATAGGGCGATCATGCAGGGGATACTTCCCGCCAGGAGGGGGAAATCAAAGCCATCATCATCACCAACGATCCTCTCATCGAGAGGGGGTCAATCTCCATCAACATCTGCATCAGCACCATCTCCTCTCCGAACCCTAGTTCATCTCTTGTATCTGATCTTTGTGTCAAAACCTCAGATTGGTACTTGTGGGTTGCTAGTAGTGTTGATTACTCCTTGTAGTTGACGCTAGTTGGTTTACTTGGTGGAAGGTCAGATGTTCAGATCCTTGATCATCATTAATACTCCTCTGATTATGAACATGAATATACTTTGTGAGTAGTTACGTTTGTTCCTGAGGACATGGGATAAGTCTTGTTATAAGTAATCATGTGAATTTGGTATTCGTTCGATATTTTGATGAGATGTATGATGTCTCTCCTCCAGTGGTGTTATGTGAATGTCGACTACATAACACTTCACCATTGTTTGGGCCTAGAGGAAGGCATTGCAAAGTAATAAGTAGATGATGGGTTGCTAGAGTGACAGAAGCTTAAACCCTAGTTTATGTGTTGCTTCGTAAGGGGCTGATTTGGATCCACATGTTTCATTCTATGGTTAGATTTATCTTAATTCTTCTTTTGTAGTTGAGGATGCTTGTGGGAGAGGTTAATCATAAGTGGGAGGCTTGTCCAAGTAAGGGCAGCACCCAAGCACCGGTCCACCCACATATAAAATTATCAAAGTAACGAACGTGAATCATATATGCATGATGAAAACTAGCTTGATAGAAATTCCCATGTGTCCTTGGGAGCGCCTGGCTTTATATAAGAATTTGTCCAGGCTTGTCCTTTGCTATAAAAAGGATTGGGCCACCTTTCTGCACCTTTGTCACAATTGTTACTTGCTACCCATTACGAATTATCTTGTCACAAAACTATCTGTTATCGATAATTTCAGTGCTTGCAGAGAATACCTTACTGAGAACCGCTTGTAATTTCCTTCTGCTCCTTGTTGGGTTCGACACTCTTACTTATCGAAAGGACTACGATAGATCCCCTATTCTTGTGGGTCATCATACGTCTCCGTAGTATCTATACTTTTTGATTGTTTCATGCCAATATTCTACAACTTTTTATACTATTTTTGGGACTAACATATTGATCGAGTGCCTAGTGTCAGTTCCTGTTTGTTGCATGTTTTTTGTTTCGCAGAATATCCATACCAAACGAAGTCTAAATGTGATAAAAACTTATAGAGATTTTTTTGGAGTATATGTGATTTTTGGGAAAAAGAATCAACGTGAGACGATGCCCGAGGAGGTGGCAAGCCTGCTAGGCACGACCCGCCCCTTGGTCACGCCTGGTAGCCTTGTGGCCACCCCTTAGGTCGGTTGGAGATGTCCTTTGGCTGCAAGAAAGCTAATTTTTGGATAAAGATCCCCTCAAAATTTCAACCCGATCAAAGTTACGGACCTCCGGATATTTAAGAAACGGTGAAAGGCCAGAATCTGAGAGTGCAAAAACAGAAGGAAACACAACTTACCTGTTGAAATACTTGGGGATCCTCCTCCACCCAAGGGTGATCCCATGTTTGAGCTCAAGCAATTACCTGATACGTTGAAATATGCTTGTTTTGATGAAAAGGAGATACATCCTTTTATTATTAGCGGTAACCTTTCAGAGGATGAAGAAAAGAGATTATTGAAAACTCTGAGGAAGCACTATGCTGCTATTGGTTGTACTCTTGATGATCTTAAGGGCATTAGTCCTACTCTATGTCAGCATAAAATTAATATGGAGCCTGATGCCAAACCAGTTATTGATCACCAATGATGATTGAACCCTAAGATGAAAGAAGTGGTAAGAAAAGAAATACTAAAGCTTCTGTATGGCAGGTATAATTTATCATGTTGCCAATAGTAGATGGGTTAGTCCCGTCCATTGTGTCGCTAAGAAGGGAGGTATTACCGTTGTTCCTAATGATAAAAATGAATTTATCCTGCAAACAATTGTTACAGGCTATAGAATGGTAATTGATTTTAGGAAATTGAATAAAGCTACTAAGAAAGATCATTACCCTTTACCTTTTATTGATCAAATGCTAGAAAGACTATCCAAACATACTCATTTTTGCTTTCTAGAAGCTTACTCTGGTTTCTCTCAAATACCTTTATCAAGCCAGGATCAAGAAAAAACCACCTTTACTTGCCCTTTCGGTACCTTTGCTTATAGATGTGTGCCTTTTTGTTTATGAAATGCACCTGCTACCTTTCAAAGATGTATGATGGATATATTCTCTGACTTTTGTGAAAAGATTCTTGAGGTTTTCATGGATGATTTTTCCGTTTACGGAACTTCATTTCATGATTGTTTGAGAAACCTTGATCGAGTTTTGCAGAGATGTGAAGAAACTAATCTTGTCTTGAATTGGGAAAAGTGCCACTTTATGGTTAATGAAGGTATTGTCTTGGGGCACAAGATCTCCTGAAGAGGTATTGAAGTTGATAAAGCTAAAGTTGATGCCATTGAAAAAATGTCGTGCCCTACGGATATCAAAGGTATAAGAAGTTTCCTTGGTCATGCTGGTTTCTATAGGAGGTTTATCAAAGATTTCTCTAAGATTTCTAGGTCTCTCACAAATCTTTTGCAAAAAGATGTCCCGTTTGTTTTTGATGATGATTGTGTGGAAGCATTTGAAATTCTTAAGAATGCCCTGATTACCGCACCTATTTTTCAACCACCCGACTGGAACCTACCCTTTGAAATTATGTGTGATGCTAGTGATTATGTTGTTGGTGCTGTTCTAGGACAAAGAGTCGATAAGAAATTAAATTTTATCCATTATGCTAGTAAAACTCTAGACAATGCTCAAAGAAACTATGCTACTACTGAAAAAGAATTTTTAGCAGTCGTGTTTGCTTGTGTTAATTTAGACCTTATATTGTTGATTCCAAAGTAACTGATCACATGGATCATGCTGCTATTAAGTACCTTATGAAGAAAAAAGATGCTAAACCTAGACTCATTAGGTGGGTCCTTCTGCTACAAGAATTTGATTTTCATATCATTGATAGAAAGGGTGTTGATAACCCTATGGCAAATAACTTGTCTAGGTTAGAAAATGTTCTTGATGACCCACTACTTATTGATGATAGCTTTCCTAATCAAAAATTAGCTGTCGTGAATGCTTCACATAATGCTCCTTGGTATGCTGATTATGCCAATTACATTGTTGCTAAATTTATACCTCCTAGTTTCACATACCAACAAAAGAAAAAATTCTTCTATGATTTAAGGCATTACTTTTGGGATGATCCACACCTTTATAAAAAGAAGGAGTAGATGGTATTATTAGACGTTGTGTACATGAGCATGAAGAGGAACAGATATTACGCAAGTGTCACTCCGAAGCCTACGGAGGACACCACGCTGGAGATAGAACTGCACATAAGGTACTACAATCTGGGTTTTATTGGCCTACTCTCTTCAAGGATGATCGTAAGTTTGTCTTGTCTTGTGATGAATGTCAAAGAATTGGTAATATTAGTAGACGATAGGAAATGCCTATGAATTACTCTCTTGTTATCAAACCATTTGATGTTTGTGGTTTTGATTACATGGGGCCTTTTCCACAATCTAGCAGGTATACTCATATTCTAGTTGCGGTTGATTATGTTACTAATTGGGTACAAGCTATTCAGACTAGTAGCGTTGATCATAACACTTCTATTAAAATGCTTAAAGAAGTTATTTTCCCTAGATTTGGAGTCCCTAGATATTTGATGACTGGTGGTGGTTCACACTTTATTCATGGTGCTTTCCGTAAATTGCTCGCTAAATATGATGTTAATCACAGAATTGCATCTCCTTGTCATCCTCAGTCTAGTGGTCAAGTAGAATTGAACAATAGAGAAACTAAATAGATTTTGCAGAAGACTGTTAATAGATCTAGGAAGAATTGTTCTAAGAAACTTGACGATGCATTGTGGGCTTATAGAACTACTTACGAAAACCCTATGTGTATGTCTCGGTATAAGATGGTTTATGGTAAAGCATGTCACTTACCTCTAGAACTAGAACATAAAGCTTATTGGGCAATCAAAGAGCTCAATTATGATTTCAAACTTGCTCATGAGAAGAGGTTATTTGACATTAGCTCACTTGACGAATGGAGAACCCAAACCTATGAGAATGTCAAGTTGTTTAAAGAAAAGGTTAAGAGATGGCATGATAGAGGGATACAAAAGCGTGAATTTAATATAGGTGATCATGTCTTGCTATACAATTCTCGTTTAAGATTTTTTGCACAAAAACTTCTCTCTAAATGGGAAGGTCCTTACGTTATCGAGGAGGTATACCGTTCCGATGACATCAAGATTAAGAATGCCGAAGGCACAAACCCGAAGGTGGTGAATGGTCAAAGAATCAAACATTATATCTCAGGTACTCCCATAAATGTTGAAACCAATACCATCAAAACCATAACTCCGGAGGACTACATTAGGGAGACTTACCAGAACATTTCAGACTCCGAAAAGGAATAGGTATGTGGTACGGTAAGTAAAAATCCTCCAAAACTTTTTCAATGGCAATTCTTATATGTTTTGGAATATTTAAAAAATTAAGAAAATTCAAAGTAGTCTGAATAGTGCACAAGGAGGCGACAAGCCTGCAGGGCGCGCCCTACCCCCTGGGGCGCGCCGCTGGGGCTTGTGGCCACCTCGTGCACGTTTCGGACTCCGTTTTCTTGTGGAATACCCCTTTGGGTCAGTAAAAATTCATTATATAATCTCCTAAAGGTTTTGACTCTCGTATCACGATAATATCTCCTGCTTCTGTTTTAAGATGTTTCTGCAATAGTTTAGATCAACATGACGTCCCCAAGTGCTTCGAAGGACAAGTTCTTCGAGAAGGTCATCAACCCCTACCTTGCGGAGGTGCTGCAGCACCCTCAAACCATTGAGAGGCATGAGGGGTGCTGCACATCCGTGATGTTGAGGGGCCAAAGAAAACCAGAAGCATGGAGACAAGGCTCTAAGAAATGGAGCAGCAAGTCTTCAAGTGCCAAGGGATGGTTGAACGGGGTCTCAATGCTAATCATATGACGATCGCAGAGTTTACCCATAAACATAAGCTAGACGCCAAGGACATTGTGGATCACATCTTCAATTTTACGAGAGAATCGAGCACCTCCAAGCCCAGATCTATGACCTACAAAACCAAAACTGTGCGTATGAATACAGATTTAAGAGAATGAGTTTCGCTACAGATTTGAGGATTTCGGAGACTCGTTCATCCTTTTACGATGGTGAGCCTATGCTTTGGAAGATGAAGGACAAGCTTTCAACCTCATTAACAACTCCAACATCACCACCTCCAAAGCAAGACAACTAACGACATGGGTATGGGCACTACCCTTGGCTTGTGCCAAGCTTGGGGGAGGTACCCAGATATCATATCACCATCACATCTTTTATTTTTATTTTTATTTCTATTTTTATCATCTTCCCTTAGTTCGATCCTTTTGGTTATATCTTGACCTAGTAGAATAAAGTTTTCGTGTGATCTAGTTTTGAGTATTTGCTTTAAGATTCCTCGTATGTAAGCAAGTCCGTGAGTTATATAATAAAAATTGCTTTTGAGTTGAGGGATTTTGCTTGTTTGTCATGATCTTGATCTTGAGAAAGATGAACTAGAAAGAAGTATAGAATAAAAGAAAAGAGTATATATGACAATCTTATGGGGAGTGATGACTTCACATACAAGAAGTATGTCGATTGAAACCTGTTGTGGGTTGACAAACATAGTTGTTGGTCATTGGGGCAATTAAAAGGAAGTAATAAAGAAAGATAGGTTCACATATAAATATATTATCTTGGACATATTTTATGATTGTGAGCACTCATTAAAATATTATGTGTTAAGAAGTTGATGTTGGACAAGGAAGACAACATAATGGTTTATGTTTGCTTATTTCCGAATAGAAGTTATATTGTTATAGATCCCTCAACATGTGTCGCTTGCTTCCACCTCATATTAGCCAAAACTTCCGCACCAAGTAGAGATACTACTTGTGCATCCAGACACCCTTAACCCAGTTTTGCCATGAGAGGCCACCATCCTACCTAAGGATTGAATAAGATACTTCAAGTAAGTTGTCATCGGTGCAAGCAATAAAAAAATTGCTCTCTAAATTTGTGTGATCTATTAGTGTGAGGAAAATAAACTTTATACGAACTTGTGATAGGGAAGAAATAAAAGCGACGGACTACATAATAAAATTCTCTATCACAAAGGGAAATACAAAGTGACGTTCTTTTGCATTAAGGGATTGTGCATCCAGCTATAAAAGAGCATCACGACCTCTGCTTCCCTCTGCGAAGGGCCTATATGTTACTTTTATTTTCTAGTACTTACCTTTATGCAAGAGTCGTGGTGATCTCCATCACTTTCTCTCTTTTCACCTTCATCTTTTGGCAAGTGTCACGTGTTGGGGAATGATATAGACACATATATCCACTCGGAAGTGGACGAGCATGAGTTATTACTGTTGACTTTACCCTTGAGGTAAATAGTTGGGAGGCAATACTATAAGTACCTATCTTTCTCTGTGTCCAATTGAAGCTTTGAACTCATAGGTACCTCGTGAGTGTTAGAAATTGTGAAAGACTAAAAGATGATTGAGTATGTGGGTTTGCTTTACAATCTCTTATATTGACTCTTTCCTATGTTATGATAAATTGGAATTACTTGAATGACTAAGATCATAGTTTGTCGGTTCTCAGGAGAGTTCTTGATTCATACTTTGCCATTGTAAAATAATTATTACTTCAGCATAATAAATTATATGTCAATATATGTTGTTGTTGTAAAGATGATCATGATGCCTTCATGTTAGTATTTTATTTTATCGACACCTCTATCTCTAAAAATGTGGGCATATTTATCGATTTCGGCTTCGCTTAAGGACAAGCGAGGTCTAAGCTTGGGGGAGTTGATACGTCCATTTTTGTCGGGACCCCGATCCTAAGTCATATGAATCCAGACTATAACATGTCACGTCACTTTGCGGCCTCACGCACGGTAAGCTCCACGGCTGCAGCCTTACCTTAGTCAGGACCGTTTGCGTCTTTTGGCTCACGTATGTGAACATGTCGCTGGCAATCAAACGACAGAGAACCCGGGCCGACAGGACTAGTCATAGGACCCAAGTGGCACATCCGTACGGAAACAGGCATATGTAACCCAACAATGCAGGTGTCGGCCCCAAGAGTGTGTAGACGAGTCATAGCAAGCTACAAGGACTCCATTACATCGTGAGACATAAATGCCATCACCGCATGTAGACGAGTCATAGCAGGCTACAGGGACTCCATTACACTGCGAGACATTTCCCCGAAGGGACAGACACAGCAGCAAAGAAGGATACATGTCGGTCAATCAATGTGTCCGGACCAGTAGCAAGCTACCAAGGCTTGATGGAAGCACAAAGAGGCAGTTTTCCATAAAGGGTACTATTGAAGGCACACAACTAGGTGTCGGATCCCATACATACCATTGCATGTCACACGTAGGCATGACATGCCCGATATGCATAGATACAACCATGGCATCACAACATAACCATACAACAACTTTTATTTAAGGGGCTCAGACGAGCCTTGCATAACATGTTCTTATAGATAGGGGTCACATGACCCGACACTCAAGTCATACAAACAAGTTCATACAAACCAAGCGGAAGCATAAGCTGTCTGAGTATAGACAGATGAAAGGGTAAAAAGGCACATAGCCTGACTATCTACAGCCCGCCACAGGGCATAAGGTCGTAGCTGGGACACCAGCTATTCGGCATCGTCGACATCTAGAAAGAACCCACCTGATGGGTCTCGGGTCTCATCTGCAACATTTATTAAGCAAACGGGAGTACAAACGGACTCAGCAAGTCTTTAAAACATACCTAGTCTTTTCATGCTCATGTATCAACAAGGGGAGTGGTGGAGTTAACGCAACAATGCCAGCTTTGACTCATGGCTAACCTACACTACACAATTTTAATTCTTTGTTTAAATTTTAGATTTCGCACACGAGTCCACTAAATCCATGAAAATACACCACCATGGATTTGTTGGAAATATGCCCTAGAGGCAATAATAAAATGGTTATTATTGTATTTCCTTGTTCATGATAATTGTCTATTGTTCATGCTATAATTGTGTTAACCGGAAACCATAATACATGTGTGAATACATAGACCACAACATGTCCCTAGTAAGCCTCTAGTTGGCTAGCTCGTTGATCAATAGATGGTCACGGTTTCATGGCCATGGACATTGGATGTCATTGATAACGGGATCACATCATTAGGAGAATGATGTGATGGACAAGACCCAATCCTAAGCATAGCACAAGATCGTGTAGTTCGTTTGCTAAAGCTTTTCAATGTCAAGTATCGTTTCCTTAGACCATGAGATTGTGCAACTCCCGGATACCGTAGGAATGCTTTGGGTGTGCCAAACGTCACAACGTAACTGGGTGGCTATAAAGGTACGCTACGGGTATCTCCGAAAGTATCTGTTGGGTTGGCACGAATCGAGACTGGGATTTGTCACTCCGTGTGACGGAGAGGTATCTCTGGGCCCACTCGGTAAGACATCATCATAATGAGCTCAATGTGACTAAGGAGTTAGCCACGGGATGATGTATTACGGAACGAGTAAAGAGACTTGCCAGTAACGAGATTGAACAAGGTATAGGGATACCGACGATCGAATCTCGGGCAAGTATCATACCGATAGACAAAGGGAATTGTATACGGGATTGATTGAATCCTTGACATCGTGGTTCATCCGATGAGATCATCGTGGAGTACGTGGGAGCCAACATGGGTATCCAGATCCCGCTGTTGGTTATTGACCGGAGAGGTGTCTCGGTCATGTCTACGTGTCTCCCGAACCCGTAGGGTCTACACACTTAAGGTTCGATGACGCTAGGGTTATAGGGAAAAGGTATACGTGATTACCGAAGGTTTTTCGGAGTCCCGGATGAGATCCCGGACGTCACGAGGAGCTCCGGAATGGTCCGGAGGTAAAGATTGATATATAGGAAGTCCAGTTTCGGTCACCGGAAAGTTTTCGGGCTCATCGGTATTGTACCGGGAGTGCCGGGAGGGTGCCGGAGGACCCCCGGGAGGGGTGTGACGACCAGAGGACTTCATGGTCTGTTAGATAAAGTGTGTCAGCCCTTATTGGGCTGGGAAATACTTTTGCTAAAGGCCCATGTGGCTGGAGATAAGGAGATAAGGCAAAAAGGATTTAAAAGGAGGAGATCCACCTCCCTTGTGGGAGGTGGACTCTCCC
This sequence comes from Hordeum marinum, assembly GCA_022496015.1. Lineage (NCBI taxonomy): Eukaryota > Viridiplantae > Streptophyta > Magnoliopsida > Poales > Poaceae > Hordeum > Hordeum marinum. The sequence goes on along the minus strand of CM039677.1, from coordinate 188,574,418 downwards.
TTTAATTCGGCCGGCCATCTCCTCTTTGGAGTAGAGGCCAAGCCAGCCCTCCACGTCCCTCCTCCTATATATACTTGAGGTTTTGGATGTTTTGAGAGAGGATTTGATCTCTCTCTCTCACGGCGAAGCCCTACCTCTCTTCTTCCTCCTCCGCAGCGCTTAGGCGAAGCCCTGTCGGAATACCTTGCTACTCCACCACCACCACGCCGTCGTGCTGCTGTTGGAGCCCTTCCCCAACCTCTCCTTCCTCCTTGCTGGATCAAGGTGTTGGAGACGTCACCGGGCTGCACGTGTGTTGAACGCGGAGGTGCCGTCCGTTCGGCACTTGATCGGATCTACCGCGATCTGAATCGCTGCGAGTACGACTCCATCAACCGCGTTCTTGTAACGCTTCCGCTTAGCGATCTTCAAAGGCATGAAGATGCAATCTCTCCCGTCTCGTTGCTGGTTTCTCCATAGATAGATCTTGGTGACACGTAGGAAAATTTTGATTTACTACTACGTCTCCCAACAGTGGCATCATGAGCTAGGTCTATGCATAGAATCTATGCACGAGTAGAACACAAAGCAGTTGTGGGCGTCGATTTTGTTAATATGCTTGCCGTTACTAGTCTTATCTTGATTGGACGGTATTGTGGGATGAAGCGGCCCGGACCAACCTTACACGTACGCTTACGTGAGACCGGTTCCACCGCCTGACATGCACTAGTTGCATAAGGTGGCTAGCGGGTGTCTGTCTCTCCCACCTTAGTCGGATTGGATTCGATGAAAAGGGTCCTTATGAAGGGTAAATAGCAATTGGCATATCACGTTGTGGTTTTGACGTAGGTAAGAAACGTTCTTGCTAGAAACCTATAGCAACCACGTAAAAACTTGCAACTACAAATTAGAGGACGTCTAACTTGTTTTTGCAGCATATGCCGTGTGATGTGATATGGCCAAAAGGATGTGATGTGATGCATTGTGATGTATGAGATTGATCATGTTCTTGTAATAGGGTTCACGACTTGCATGTCGATGACTATGACAACCGGCAGGAGCCATAGGAGTTGTCTTATATTATTGTATGACCTGCGTGTCAATCATAAACGCCATGTAATTACTTTACTTTATTGCTAAACGTTAGCTGTAGTAGTAGAAGTAATAGTTGGCGAGACAACTTCATGAAGACACAATGATGGAGATCATGATGATGGAGATCATGGTGTCGTGCCGGTGACAGTGATGATCATGGTGCCCCGAAGATGGAGATCGAAGGAGCAAGATGATATTGGCCATATCATGTCACTATATTGATTGCATGTGATGTTTATCATGTTTACATCTTATTTGCATAGAACGACGGTAGTAAATAAGATGATCTCTCAATAAAATTTCAAGAAAGGTGTTCACCCTAACTGTGCACCGTTGCTAAGGATCGTCGTTCCGAAGCACCACGTGATGATCGGGTGTGATAGGTTCTAACGTTCGCATACAACGGGTGTAAGCCAGATTTACACATGCGAAACACTTAGGTTGACTTGACGAGCCTAGCATGTACAGACATGGCCTCGGAACACGGAAGACCGAAAGGTCGAACATGAGTCGTATAGAAGATACGATCAACATAGAGATGTTCACCATGGATGACTAGTCCGTCTCACGTGATGATCGGACACGGGCTAGTTGACATGGATCATGTATCACTTGGAAGACTAGAGAGATGTCTATCTAAGTGGGAGTTCATTAATAATTTGATTAAGTGAACTTAATTATCATGAACTTAGTCTAAAAATGTCCTTGCAAATTATGTCGTAGATAGCTCGCGCTGTAGCTCCACAGTTTTATTGATACAATCCTAGAGAAAAGTAAGTTGAAAGTTGATGGTAGCAATAATGCGGACTGGGTCCGTGATCTGAGGATTGTCCTCATTGCTGCACAGAAAGCTTATGTTTTTTATGTACCGCTAACTGCACCACTCCCTCAAGTGTTGTCTATAGATGTTGTGAACATATGACAGGCACTTTTTGGTGACTACGTGATAGTTCAATGCGTCATGCATTGCGGCTTAGAATTGAGGCTCCAAAATGTTTTGAACGTCACAGAACATATGAGATGTTCTAGGAGCTGAGATTGTGATCTCAAGCTCGTGCCTATGTTGAGAGGTATGAGACCTCCAACAAGATTCTTTGCCTGCAAGATAAAGGAGAATAGCTTAATCGGTGAGCGTGTTCTCAGATTGTCTGGGTGCTACAATCACTTGAATCAAGTGGGAGTTAATCTTCCAGATGAGATAGTGATTAATGCAGTTCTCCAAGTCACTGCCACCAAGTTACTAGAGCTTCGTGATGAACTATAACATGCCAGGGATGGATAAGATGATCCCTGAGTTGTTCGTGATGTTTGACACCACGAAGGTAGAAATCAATAAGGAGCATCAAGTGTTGATGGTTAAGTGAAAACCACTAGTTTCAAAAGGGGCAAGGGCAAGAAGGGAAAAACTTCAGGAATGGCAAGCCAGTTGTTGCTCTAGTGAAGAAACCCAAGGTTGAGCCCGAACCCGAGACTAAGTGCTTCTGTTATGAGGAGAATGTTCGCTGAAGCGGAAAAACCCTAGATGATTGGTGGATAAGAAGGCTAGTAATGTCAATGGAAGTATATTTGATATACGTGTTAGTGATGTGTACCTTGCTGGTACTCCTAGTAGCACCTGGGTATTAGATACCGGTTCGGTTGCTAAGTGTTAGCAACTCGAAATAAAAGCTACGGAGTAAATGGAGACTAGCTAGGTGAAAGGTGACGATGTGTGTTGGAAGTATTTCCAAGATTGATGTGATCACCATCGCACGCTCTCTCTACCTTCAGGATTTGTGATAAACCTAAATAAATGTTATTTGGTGTTTGCGTTGAGCATAAACGTGATTAGATCATGATTAGTGCGATACGGTTATTCATATAAGTTAGAGAATAATGGTTATTCTGTTTACATGGATAATGCCTTCAATGGTCATGCACCCACTCGAAATGGTTTATCGAATCATGATCGTAGTAGTACACATATTCATAACATTGGTACCAAAAGATACAAAGTTAATAATGATAGTACCACATGCTTGTGGCACTGCCACGTAATGTCATATTGGTATAAATCGCATGAAGAAACTCCATGATGATGGATGTTTTTTGACTCACTCGATTTCGAATCGGTTGAGACATGCGAGCCATGCCTCTTGGGCAAGATGACTGAGACCCCGTCATCCAATATGATGGAGCGGGCAAGTGGCTTATTGGAATTAATACATGTTGATGTATGTGGTCCAATGAGTGTTGAAACACACAGTGGATATCGTTGTTTTTCTTTACCTTCACTGATGATTTGAGTAAATATGGGGATATTTACTTAATGAAACACGAATCTGAAATGTTTGAAAGGTTCAAGGAGTTTCAGAGTGAAGTTAAAGATCATCGTGACAAGAAGATAAATGTCTATGATATGATCATGGAGGTGAATATCTAAGTTACGAGTTTGGTATGCAATTTTAGACAATGTGGAAATTGTTTCACAGCTCACGCCTCCTGGAACACCATAGTGTGATGGTGTGTTCGAACGTCGTAGTCGTGCTCTATTGGATATAGTGAGTACTATGATGTCTCTTATCGTTTTACCACTATCGTTATGGGGTTATGCATTAAAGACAAATCCATTCACTTTAACAGGGCACCATCTAAGTCTGTTGAGATGACACCGTGAGAATTATGGTTTGACAGAAGCCTAAGCTGTCATTTCTTAATGTTTGGGGCTGCGACGCTTATGTGAAAATGGGTTTTTCACCTAGCGAGCTCGAACCAAAAGCAGACAAATGCATCTTCATAGAATACCCTAATGAGACATTGGGTATACCTTCTATCTCAGATCCAAGCGCAAAAGGTGTTTGTTGCTAAGAATGGGTCCTTTCTTGAGAAAGAGTTTCTCTCGAAAGAATTGAGTGGGAGGAAGATAGAACTTGATAAGGTTGTTGAACCTTTGTTTCAACCAGAGAATAGCGCAACACAGAAAGATGTTTCTGTAGAGCCTACTCAGTTGAAAAGGAAGTTAATGATGATGATCATGAAGCTTCGGATCAAGTCACTATCGAACCTCGTAGGTCGACAAGGACGTGTACTGCTCCTGAGTAGTATGACAACCCTGTCTTAGAAATCATGTTGTTGGACAACGATGAACCTACGAACTATGGAGAAGCGATGGTGGGCCCGGATTCCAACAAATGGCTAGGAGCCATGAAATCCGAGAAAGGATCCATGTATGAAAATCAAGTATGGACTTTGGTAGCCTTGCCTGTTGAATGGCGGGTCATTGAGTACAAATGGACCTTTGAAATAAACATAGACGCTAATGGTGAAATGTCACCGTTTATAAAGCTCGATTTGTCGCAAAGAAATTTCCGCCAAGTTCAAGGAGTTGACTACGATGAGATTGTCTCATCTGTAGCGATGCTAAAAGTCTATTAAAATTTTGTTAGCAGTTGCTGCATTTTTCGATTATGAAATCTGGCAGATGGATGACAAAACAAGGTTTCCGTAATGGTTTCTATGAGGAAGAGTTGTATGTGATACAACCAGAAGGTTTTGTCAATCCTAAGGATGCTAATAATATGCAAACTCCAGCGATCCTTCTATGGACTGGAGCAAGAATCTCGGAGTTGGAATATATGCTTTGATGAGGTGATCAAAGTGTTTAAGTTTATACAAAGTTTATGAGAAACTTGTATTTGCAAGAAAGTGAGTGGGAGCACTATAGAATTTCTTATAAGAATATGTAGTTGACATATTATTGATCGGAAATGATGTAGAATTTCTGGAAGAGCATGAAGGGTTGTTTGAAAAGTTTTTTTTCAAAGGAAGACCCAGATAAAGCTACTATTTTATTGAGCATCAAGATCTATAGGGATAGATCTATTCGCTTGATAAGTTTTTTCGACGAAGACATACCTTGACAAGTTTTTGAAGGAGTTCAAAATAGATGGGTCAAAGAAGGAGTTCTTGACTGTATTGTAAGGTGTGAAATTGAGTAAGACTCAATACCCGACCATGGCAGAAGATAAAGAAGAGATGAGTGTCATCTCCTATGCTTTAGCCATAGGCTCTATATAGTATGCCATGCTGTGTACCGCACCTGTGTGTGCCTTGCCATGAGTCTGTCAAGGGGTACAAGAGTAATCCAAGAGTGGATCACTGGACAATGGTCAAAGTTATCCTTAGTAACTTGAGAACTAAGGAAATATTTCTCGATTATGGAGGTGATAAAGAGTTCATCGTAAAGGGTTACGATGATGCAAGCTTTAACTCCAATCCGGATGACTCTTAGTAGAAGTCTGGCTACGTATAGTGGAGCAGCCATTTGGAATAGCTCCAAGTGGAGCATGGGAGTAGTATCTACAAATATGACATGGAAAGTTTGCAAGGTACACACGGATCTGAATGTCGTAGACCCATTGACTAAAAACCTCTTTCACGAGCAGAACATGAACAAACCCCGGAACTTATTGGGTGTTAATCACATGATGATATGATCACATGGTGATGTAAGTGTTAATCACATGGTGATGTGAACTAGATTATTGACTCTAGTGCAAGTGGGAGACTGTTGGAAATATGCCCTAGAGGCAATAATAAAATGGTTATTATTGTATTTCCTTGTTCATGATAATTGTCTATTGTTCATGCTATAATTGTGTTAACCGGAAACCATAATACATGTGTGAATACATAGACCACAACATGTCCCTAGTAAGCCTCTAGTTGGCTAGCTCGTTGATCAATAGATGGTCACGGTTTCATGGCCATGGACATTGGATGTCATTGATAACGGGATCACATCATTAGGAGAATGATGTGATGGACAAGACCCAATCCTAAGCATAGCACAAGATCGTGTAGTTCGTTTGCTAAAGCTTTTCAATGTCAAGTATCGTTTCCTTAGACCATGAGATTGTGCAACTCCCGGATACCGTAGGAATGCTTTGGGTGTGCCAAACGTCACAACGTAACTGGGTGGCTATAAAGGTACGCTACGGGTATCTCCGAAAGTATCTGTTGGGTTGGCACGAATCGAGACTGGGATTTGTCACTCCGTGTGACGGAGAGGTATCTCTGGGCCCACTCGGTAAGACATCATCATAATGAGCTCAATGTGACTAAGGAGTTAGCCACGGGATGATGTATTACGGAACGAGTAAAGAGACTTGCCAGTAACGAGATTGAACAAGGTATAGGGATACCGACGATCGAATCTCGGGCAAGTATCATACCGATAGACAAAGGGAATTGTATACGGGATTGATTGAATCCTTGACATCGTGGTTCATCCGATGAGATCATCGTGGAGTACGTGGGAGCCAACATGGGTATCCAGATCCCGCTGTTGGTTATTGACCGGAGAGGTGTCTCGGTCATGTCTACGTGTCTCCCGAACCCGTAGGGTCTACACACTTAAGGTTCGATGACGCTAGGGTTATAGGGAAAAGGTATACGTGATTACCGAAGGTTGTTCGGAGTCCCGGATGAGATCCCGGACGTCACGAGGAGCTCCGGAATGGTCCGGAGGTAAAGATTGATATATAGGAAGTCCAGTTTCGGTCACCGGAAAGTTTTCGGGCTCATCGGTATTGTACCGGGAGTGCCGGGAGGGTGCCGGAGGACCCCCGGGAGGGGTGTGACGACCAGAGGACTTCATGGGCTGTTAGATAAAGTGTGTCAGCCCTTATTGGGCTGGGAAATACTTTTGCTAAAGGCCCATGTGGCTGGAGATAAGGAGATAAGGCAAAAAGGATTTAAAAGGAGGAGATCCACCTCCCTTGTGGGAGGTGGACTCTCCCTTTAATTCGGCCGGCCATCTCCTCTTTGGAGTAGAGGCCAAGCCAGCCCTCCACGTCCCTCCTCCTATATATACTTGAGGTTTTGGATGTTTTGAGAGAGGATTTGATCTCTCTCTCTCACGGCGAAGCCCTACCTCTCTTCTTCCTCCTCCGCAGCGCTTAGGCGAAGCCCTGTCGGAATACCTTGCTACTCCACCACCACCACGCCGTCGTGCTGCTGTTGGAGCCCTTCCCCAACCTCTCCTTCCTCCTTGCTGGATCAAGGTGTTGGAGACGTCACCGGGCTGCACGTGTGTTGAACGCGGAGGTGCCGTCCGTTCGGCACTTGATCGGATCTACCGCGATCTGAATCGCTGCGAGTACGACTCCATCAACCGCGTTCTTGTAACGCTTCCGCTTAGCGATCTTCAAAGGTATGAAGATGCAATCTCTCCCGTCTCGTTGCTGGTTTCTCCATAGATAGATCTTGGTGACACGTAGGAAAATTTTGATTTACTACTACGTCTCCCAACAGGATTCACTTCCCTCTCGTGGGAGAGTGCCATCCACGGTACTCACACTTGTCTTGATATTTTTATGAGTATCCATTTGATTATCTACGAACAACATAAGTTTTCCAAGTAGTCCATATCCGAGGACGCGGCTATTCAAATAGTTTCTTGCCCTACAGGGATGTACTTCTTCACACATGCTCTCACCATTTATCGTTGTGTGCTCATAAAACCATGCACCTCGGCAACCTTCAAGCGGAAGCCCAGCGAGGGTGTCGGCCACGACCGTCAATCACACAAGACCTCTAGTCCAGGCTATCGCCCATTTGAGACTAAACCCGCAAGGAAGTCTGGCCGAAGTTTCCGCTACGGCCCCAAACGATGTGCGCAGGGTTCGCAAGCCAACCATTCGGGTGACCCTTGGTACACCGTTCCACTGCCTACCATGTCGTAACCCACCCCTAGGGTCAACACTACGCACGGCCTCCAGCATGCTATAAACACCAGAAACTACTTGCACCTCCTGGACTAAGGACTAAGCGACTGATAAGTCGAGCAGGGTCATATTTCAGGGCCTAGCATGTGGTAGTATCTACTCTTGGATCACAAACACGGAACTCAGTTCCTAAGAACGGTCCCAATGAGACAACCCGCTATGTAATCCTACATAGCCTCTCATCGCTACCTTTACCAAATCGGGTTCGTCATAAGCTTATCAAATCAGACAACATGGTTTCACCCCAGTTCATCACCTAGATGTACCAGACCTGACACAACTCTAAGCATAGCAAGCATAGCAGGCAAAGTAAGCTAAGCACATCATGGCACAAGCATCTACTAGGTATGCTAGGTTGCAAGGTTTAGCTATTTACTATGACAATGACAGGTCATGCAAAAGAATAGGTTCATCTACCGTGTATGACAGACAGGTGAACGTTTTACCTAATGCAATAAACAACATCAGGAGCAAGAGAGTGGGATGTTATCAGAATGATCAAAGGGGGTTGCTTGCCTTGCTGGGTAGTGGAAAGGTTCTCTCCTTCGTTGGAATACTCGGGGGTATCCTTAGAAGCAGGGCCTACCGTAATGAAGATAAATAACAATCAATACATGCAAGTGCAACAATATGATGCATTATCATGACATGGTAACATGTAAGGATGGGCTAATGCGACTATTGTCCAAGTTAATTTGAAATGAGTTTGAATATAGGTTCAAAATCAATCTCCATTTCATATTCCATATATTAACCTATTAGTGAATGTCAATGTTCATCTACATAGGTTGCCCTAACATTCATTATAATAGCACCATTAGATTCATTGGCTTTTTTTGACAAATTTTCATATATAAATTATTTTCATCTAAGTTACAGATTAATTTATATTAATTATTTTAAAAATAGAAATTCCTTTTATTACATAAGCCTGACGTTATCATGGCATCAGCATGTCAGCTGACCAGGCTAGGTCAAACCTGACGTGTGAGGCCCGCACGTTAGTGACACAGGCCTAATCCCCGCGCTGACGAGGGTTTGACCCGCATCTAGGGCCCACTCGTCAGTGGTTGGGGGGCTAATTAGCAGGGGGATTAGCCCCTGATGGCCGGCCATGTCGGCGCCCACCGTAGCGGGGCCGGTGGCGACCAAAAGCATGGCGGCGACTCGCCGGACTTGCGCATCCGGCAGCCATTAGGCACGTGGAGGGCACCGGGAGGTAACCCGCACAGGCGCGCATCCAACAGAGCAGCAGAAGGAGCTCGGGGTCGCTGGAGACGACGACCACGACGAGCTTGGCGGTGGCAGCAGCTCGGGCAGGAAGGGCGTGACAGCTATGGGGCACGGGAGAGAAAAGGAGAAGGGGAGGAGCACCTGCGGCTCACCGCGGTTCCAGCAGAGGCGACGACGAGGTCGGGGGAGGTCCAGACGGGGCGAATCGTCGGGGTGGGGCTCCGATGGCCTACGGGGAAGAAATGGTGGTGGCACGGTGCAGAGGCTCCCAATGTCTTCTGGCTCCTCAGGGAGGACGAGGGGGTCACGACGGGGCTTTTGGGCGCGGCAAAGGGGCTCTAGCTAGGCAGGCAGCAACGGCGAGCTCGAGCGGAGCTCGGCCATGGCGAGAGGAAGGAGAGGGAGGAGCGAGGGGAAAAGGGAGAGGGCGAGGCCGGCTCGATCTGGACGCCTCTTGCGAGGTCATCCACGATGTCGTGCTGGCCGGGGACGGCAAGGCAGGCAGGTGGCGTGGTGGCACGCTCGTGCACGCGCCGGCCACACGCCATGTCCACTGGCGCCAGGAGGAAGAAGACCCTCCTGCCCAGTGGGCTGGGCCGTAGATGGGCTGCCAGGGAGGTTTTCCTCCCTCTTTTTTTTACTTTCTGTTTTATAAATCTAGCATTTGTTTTATTTCTTTTTTCAGATACAAATGCTATTATAAAATATCCCAATTATTTCATATAATTAAGTTTGAATATTTCAAACTGCTATGAAAAGTTTCAGGATATTTTAAAATCTAAAATAATGATAATGCTTTATTTGGCCTTTTCAACAGCTTTGTTATTTATTTAAATTGCTGTAATGGTTCAAATATTTAAAATGGCCCCTAATATTTACATGTCCATAATTATCAGACATAGGGAACATTTTGTATGGGCGTTTTGAATTTGTTGAGTTTTCACAAACTTTGAATTAATTTGATTCCAATGTGAGCTTGGGGTTTCTTTTAATCCCCACTTCATGTTGATGCAAAAATTGAAACATGATGCACACCCATGCTGTCCTATGACATCAAACTAGGGATGTGACAACTCACCCCCACTCAAAAGAATCTTGTCTCGAGATTTTGAAGTTGTCGGGAAGAGCATGGGGTACTCTAGTCGAAGACGATCTTCTCTTTCCCATGTGGCCTCCTATTCAGAATGGTGTGACCACTGAACCTTGAGAAACTTGTTGTTCCGACGTCGAGTGGTACGCTCAGCTTGATCAAGAATACGAATAGGGTATTCTCGATATGTAAGGTTATCTTGGAGATCAAGCGCTTCGTGGTCTAGTTCACGGACAGGGTCCGAGAAGCAACGCCTGAGTTGTGAGACGTGGAAGACATCATGAACCTTGGAAAGATGCGGTAGAGTTCCAATTGGTAGGCAACCTCTCCTCGTTTAGCAAGAATGCAAAAAGGTCCAATGTAACGAGGAGCCAACTTGCCCTTGATACCGAATCGATGGGTACCCTTCAAAGGTGTAACCCAAAGGTAAGCCTTCTCGTCAACTTCATAGGTCATAGCCTTATGATGGCGATCATATTGGCTCTTTTGACGAGATTGGGCTGTTTTCAACTTTTCACGAATAATGCGAACTTGCTCCTCTGCATCCTGGATCATATCCGGGCCAAAGAGTTGCCTCTCTCTGGTTTCTGACCAGCTAAGAGGTGTTCGACACCTTCGTCCATAGAGAAATTCAAAAGGGGCTTTTCCCAAGCTTGATTGATAACTATTGTTATAAGCAAATTCGGCAAATGGAAGACATTTCTCCCAGTTCATACCGAAGGATATAACACAAGCTTGGAGCATGTCTTCGAGGATTTGATTGACTCGCTCAACTTGACCACTTGATTGCAGGTGGAAAGAAGTGCTAAAGGATAGATGAGTCCCCATAGCGGTTTGAAAACTTTAAAAAATCGGGAAGTAAAGATACTTCTGCGGTCTGAGTTAATCTCCAAAGGAACACCATGAAGAGAAACTATTCGAGAAACATATAACTCCGCTAGCTGGCTAGTAGTTATACTCTCCCGAATAGGAAGAAAATGAGCCACTTTGGAAAGGTGTTCAATGACCACAAATATAGCATTATTTCCTCTCTTGGTCCTGGGAAATCTGGTAATGAAATCCATACCGACCTTATCCCATTTCCATTTGGGAATAGCTAAAGGTTGAAGGGTGCTAGCAGGCCTTTGATGTTTTGCTTTCATGCAACGACAAACGTCACAATTAGCAACAAACTAGGCAATTTCTCTCTTCATCCTAGTCCACCAGAACCTCTGGCGTAGGTCCTGATACATCTTGGTACTACCCGGATGAATTGTGAGAGGAGAATCATGAGCCTCCTTAAGAATCAGATGCCGAAGATGTTGGCTCTTGGGAACCACCAAACGGTTCTGGAAGAACACCACACCTTGACCATCAATAGAGAATTCCTTAGCGATACCGCTAACGAGGTTCTCCTTGATCCGGGAAATACCCTTATCACGCTTTTGGCCAGCTATAATTTGATCCTTAAGAGTAGGTTTTGCCACCAAGTTGGATAGAAATTCTTGAGGAACAATGTGAAGTTTCAACTTCTGAAATTACTCATAGAGAAGTGGTTGACCTTGTTGTAACATCAGGTTGTTACAATAAGACTTATGACTTAGTGCATCAGCCATAACATTGGCTTTCCCCGGGGTGTAAGTTATCCCTAAGTCGTAATCTATAATAAACTCAACCCACCATCTTTGCCTGAGATTCAAATCCGGCTGGGTGAAAATATATTTCAGACTTTGGTGATCAGTGTAAATTTCGCAACGATAACCCAGAAGGAAATGTCGCCAGGTTTTAAGTGCATGGACCATAGCTGCAAGCTCAAGATCATCTGTTGGATAATTATCATCATGTGGACGCAACTGTCAAGATGCGTATGCAATCACATGGCAATCTTGCATGAGAATGTAACCTAATCCTTGTCGCGAGGCGTCACAATAGATAACAAAGACCTTAGAGAAATCTGGTGGCACCAGAACGGGAGCAGAGGTCAGTCGTCTTTTCAACTCCTGAAAACTGTGCTCGCATTGTGGAGTCCACTCGAACTTTTTATCTTTCTTGAGGAGTTCAATCAGAGGTTTTGCAACCTTGGATAAATTCTCGACAAAGCGGCGACAATAGCTCGCAAAGCGAAGGAAACTCTAAACTTGCTTAACCAATTCAGGTTGAGTCCAATCAAGGACGGCCTGAACTCTCTCGGTATTGATAGCAATACCTTTACCAGAGATCACGTGGCCTAGATAGGTCACTTCTGGCAACCAAAATTCACACTTGGAGAATTTGGCATAAAGACGGTGCTCTCGAAGTTTCATCAATACCATCCTTAGATGCTCGGCATGTTCCTGTTCGTTCTTCGAGTAGATGAGTATGTAGTCGAGGTAAACCATGACGAATTTATCCAAATACTCCATGAAGATCGAATTCATCAAGCGAGAGAAGGTGGCTGGGGCATTGGCTAAACTGAAGGACATGACGGTGTACTCGTATTGGCCATAACGAGTAACAAAAGCCATTTTTGGAATGTCCCCATTTCTAATTCTGATTTGATGGTATCCCATCCTCAAATCCATTTTGGAAAAGACACAGGATCCAGCGAGTTGATCATACAAATCGTTGATCCTGGGGAGCAGATACTTGTTCTTTATGGTGACCAGATTCACTGGCCGACAATCCACTATTGGGGAACATCGCATGGGAAACAAAAAATTTCCTACGCACACGCAAACCTATCCATGGTGATGAGGATCTACGAGAGGGAGAGTGGATCTACGTACCCTTGTAGATCGCTAAGCGGGAAGCGTTAAGAAACGTGGTTGGTGTAGTCAAACATCTTCGCGATCCAAATCGCCGAGTGTCCCGCGATCTCATCACGATCCGTCCCGCGATCCAATCACGATCCATCTCGCGAACTCATCACGGTCCGTCCCACAAACTCATCACGAATCGTCTCGTGGCCTTGATCACGATCCTTCCGATCTAGTACCAAACGGATGGCACCTCCGCGTTCAGCACACATGCAGCTTGATAACGATCTCCACCGTCTTGATCCAGCAAGAGGAAGTGGAGGGGAGGAAGAGTTCACCGGCAGCGTGACGGCGCTCCGAAGATGGTGGTGGAGCTATTCCAGCAGGGCTTGGCCTAAGCACTATAGAAATCCGATCTAGAGGAGAAGCTATGCACTAGAGGAACAGGTGGCACGTGGCTGAAAATCTTGTGCCAAAACCCTAAAATCCTCTAGTATATATAGGAGGAGAGGAGGAGGAGGCTTGGCTGCCAAAAAGGCAGCCCTTTGGTCGGCCAAACCAAGGAGGGAGGAGTCCTCCTCCTCCACTCCTAGTAGGATTTGGACTCTTTCCTTATTTGGCCCTTTTTTGCCTTTTCCCACCTTTTTCCTTTTGGTATTTTCTTCCCAGCCTCATGGGATTTGTGTATGAAATCCACCAGCCTACTAAGGGCTGGTATTCATCCTCCTATAGCCCATAAAGCCTCTTGGGTCGAAATACCCCTCCCGGTGGTCTCCCGGTACACTACCGGCACTCCCGGTACACTACCGATGAGCCCGGAACTTTTCCGGCGACCAAACTGGGACTTCCTATATATGAATCTTTACCTCCGGACCATTCTGGAGCTCCTCGTGACGTCTGGGATCTCATCCGGGACTCTGAACAAACTTCGGTCACCACCATACATAACTCTACACTACCGAAACTTCACCGAACCTTAAGTGTGCAGACCCTGCGGGTTCAAGAACTATGTAGACATGACCGATACACCTCTACGGCCAATAACCAATGGCGGGACCTAGACATCCACATTGGTTCCTACATATTCTACGAAGATCTTCATCGTTCGAATCTCTATGTCAAGGATTCAGTCAATCCCATATAACGTTCCCTTTGTTCTTCGGTATGTTACTTGCCCGAGATTCGATCGTCGGTATCTCCATACCTAGTTCAACCTCGTTACTGGCAAGTCTCTTTACTCATTTCGTAATGCAAGATCCCGTGGCTAACATATTAGTCACATTGCTTGCAAGGCTTGTTGTGATGTTGCATTACCGAGTGGGCCCTGAGATACCTCTCTGTCACACGGAGTAACAAATCCCAGTCTCGATCCATGCCAACTCAACAGACACCTTCGGAGATACCTGTAGAGCACCTTTATAGTCACCCAGTTATGTTGCGACATTTGATACACACAAGGCACTCCTCCGATGTCCATGAGTTGCATGATCTCATGGTCATAGGAACATATACTTGACATGCAGAAAATAGTAGCAATAAACTGACACGATCATATGCTACGTTTGTAGTTTGGGTCTTATCCATCACATCATTCTCCTAATGATGTGATCCTGTTATCAAATGACATCTCATGTCCATGGCTAGGAAACCCTAACCATCTTTTGACCAACGAGCTAGTCTATTAGAGGCATACTAGGGACATGGTTTGTCTATGTATCCACACATGCATCTAAGTCTCCGATCAATACAATTATAGCATGGATAATAAACGATTATCATGAACAAGGAAATATGATAATAACTAATTTATTATTGCCTCTAGGGCATATTTCCAACAGTCTCCCACTTGCACTAGAGTCAATAATCTAATTCACATCACTATGTGATTCGCATTGAATCTAACACCCAATGAGTTCTGGGGCTCGATCATGCTCTGCATGTTAGAGAGGTCTTATAGTCAACGGGTCTGCGACATTCAGATCCGTGTGTACTTTGCAAATCTCTATGTCAAACTATAAACACTGCTACCACACTCCACTTGGTACTATTCAAATGGCTGCTCCACTATACGTATCCAGATTGCTACTATGAGTTATCCGGATTGGTGTTAAAGCTTGCATCGACGTAACTCCTTACGAAAAACTCTTTATCACCTCCATAATCGAGAAACCTCTCCTTAGTCTTTCAGTTACTAAGGATAATCTTGACTGCTGTCTAGTGATCCACTCCTGGGTCACTCTTGTACCCTTGACAGACTCATGGCAAGGCACACATAGGTGCGGTACACAGCATGGCATAATATAGAGAGCATATGGCTAAGGCATAGGGGATGACGTTCGTCCTTTCTCTTTCTTCTGTCGTTGTCGAGATTTGAGTCTCACTCAACTTCACACCTTACAAATTAGGCGAGAACTATTTCTCTGACTGATCCATTTTGAACTCTTTCGAAATCTTGTCAAGGTATGTACTCATTGAAAGTCTCATCAAGCATATTGATCTATCTCTATAGATCTCGATGCTCAACAATTAGGTAGCTTTATCCAGGTCTTCCTTTGAAAATCAATTTCCAAACAACTATTTATGCTTTCCAGAATTTCTACATTATTTCCGATCAACAATATGTCATCCACATATACTTTATCAGAAATTCTATAGTGCTCCCACTCACTTTATTGTAAATACAAGTTTCTCGTAAACTTTGTATAAACTACAAAACTTTGATCACCTCGTCAAAGTGTATATTCCAACTCCGAGATGCTTGCTTCAGTCCATAGAAGGATCACTGAAGCTTGCACACCTTTTAGCATCCTTAGGACTGACAAAACCTTCTGGTTGTATCACATACAACCTTTCCTCAAGTAAACCGTTAAGGAAACGATGTTTTTGACATCCATCTGCCAGATTTCATAATTGAAAAATGCAGAAACTACTAACATAATTCCAATAGACTTTAGCATTGCTAAGAGTGAGAAAGTCTCATCGCAGTCAACTCTTTGAACTTGCCGGAAACTTCTTTGCGACAAGTCGAGCTTTATAAATAGTGACATTTACCATCAGTGTCTCTCTTCATCTTAAAGGTCCATTTGTACTCAACGACCTGCCGTCCAACGAGCAAGTCTACCAAAGTCTATACTTGGTTTTCATACATGGATCCTTTCTCGGATTTAATGGCCTCTAACCATTTGTCGGAATCCGGGCCCATCATCGCTTCTCCATAGCTCGTAGGTTCATCGTTGTCCAACAACATGACCTCCAAGACAGGGTTGTCGTACCACTCAGGAGCAGTACGCATCCTTGTCGACCTACAAGGTTCGATAGTAACTTGATCCGAAGCTTCATGATCATCATCATTAACTTCCTCTTCAACTAACGTAGGCTTCACAGAAACATCTTCCTACGCTGCGCTACTATCTTGTTGAACAAAGGTTCAATAACCTCATCAAGTTCTATCTTCCTCCCACTCAATTCTTTCGAGAGAAACTTTTTCTCGAGAAATGACCCATTTTTAGCAACAAACACTTTGCACTTGGATCTGAGATAGAAGGTATACCCAACAGTTCTTAGGGTATTCTATGAAGATGCACTTATCCGCTTTGGGTTCGAGCTTATTAGGTGAATACATTTTCCACACAAGCGTCACAGCCCCAAACATTAAGAAATGACAGCTTAGGTTTCTATCAAACCATAATTCACACGGTGTCATCTCAACGGATTTAGATGGTGCCCTATTTAAAGTGGATGTAGTTGTCTCTAATGCATAACCACTAAAATTATAGTAAAACGATAAGAGACATCATAGCACGCACCATATCCAATAGAGCATGACTATGATGTTCGGACACACCATCACACTATGGTGTTCCAGGTGGAGTGAGTTGTGAAACAACTTTCACATTGTCTTAAGATGTATGCCAAACTCGTAACTTAGATATTCACCTCCATGATCATATCGCAGACATTTTTATCTTTTTGTCACGATGATCTTAAACTTCACTCTGAATTTGCTTGAACCTTTCAAACAATTCAGACTTGTGTTTCATTAAGTAAATATACACTATATCTACTAAAATCATCAGTGAAGGTAAGAAAATAACGATATCCATCGCTCGCTACAAGACTCATTGGATTGCATACATCAACATGTATCATTTCTAATGAACCACTTGCCCGCTCCATCAATCCGAAAAACGGGGTCCTTAGTCATCTTGCCCAAGAGGCATGGTTCGCATGTCTCAACCGATTCAAAATCGAATGAGTCCAAAGATCCATCAGTATGGAGTTTCTTCATGCGCTTTGTACCAATATGACATTTAGCGGTAGTGCCACAAGTATGTGGTACTATCATTATTAACTTTGTATCTTTTGGCATCAATGTTATGAACATGTGTATTACTACGATCAAGATTCAACAAACCATTCTCACTAGGTGCATGACCATTGAAGGTATTATTCATGTAAACAGAATAACATTATTCTTTAACTTAAATGAATAACCGTGTTGCAATAAACATGATCTAATCACGTTGATGCTCAACGCAAAACACAAATAACATTTATTTAGGTTCATCACTAATCCCAAAGGTAGAGAGAGCGTGCGATGTTGATCACATCAACCTTGGAAACATTTCCAACACACATCGTCACCTCACACTTAGCTAGTCTCCATTTATTCCGTAGCTTTTACTTCGAGTTACTAACATTTAGCAACCGAACCGGTATCCAATACCCAGGTGCTACTACGATTATTAGCAAGGTACACATCAATAACACGTATATCAAATATACTTCTGTCGACGTTGCCAGCCTTCTTATCTACCAAGTATCTAGGGTTGTTCCGCTTCAGCGACCGCTCTCCTCATAATAGAAACACTTAGTCTTGGGTTTGGGTTCAACTTTGGGTTGCTTCACTGGAGCAGCAACTGACTTGCTATCCATGAAGTTTCCCTCCTTGCTCTTGCCCTTCTCGAAACTAGTGGTTGTACTAACCATCAACACTTGATGCTCCTTCTTGATTTCTACCTTCGCAGTGTCAAACATCGCGAACAGCTCAGGGATCATTATTTCTATCTCTGGCATTTTATAGTTCATCACCAAGTTCTAGTAGCTTAGTGACAGTGACTTGGAGAACTATGTCAATCACTATCTTATCTGGAAGATCAACTCCCACTCAATTCAAGCGATTGTAGTACCCAGACAATCTGAGGACATGCTCAACGATTGAGCTATTCTCCTTCATCTTACAGGCAAAGAATCTTGTTGGAGATCTCATATCTCGCAACACGGGCACGAGCCTGAGATCACAATCTCAGCTCCTAGAACATCTCATATGTTCCGTGACGTTCAAAACGTTTCGGAGCCTCAATTCTAAGCCATAATGCATGACGCACTAAACTATCAAGTAGTCATCGGAACGTGCCTGTCAGATGTTCACAACATCTATAGATGACGCTAGAGGGGGTGGCGCACCGAGCGGTGCATTAAGGACATAAGCCTTCTGTGCAGCAACGAGGACAATCCTCAGATCACGGACCCAGTCCGCAATATTGCTACCATCATCTTTCAACTCTATTTCTCTAGGAACATATAAAAATTCAAGGGAGCTACAGCGCGAGCTAGTAATCTACAACATAATTTGCAAAGGCACTATTGACTATGTTCATGATAATAAGTTCAATCAATCATATTACTTAAGAACTCCCACTCAAATTGACATCCCTCCGATCATTCGAGTGATACATGATCCAAATTCACCAACTCAAGTCCGATCATCACATGAGTTGAGGTGGTTGCAATGGTGAACATCATCATGTTGATCATATCTACTATATGACTCATGTTCGACCTTTCGGTCTCTTGTGTTCCGAGGCCATGTCTGTACATGCTAGGCTCGTCAAGTTTAACCCGAGTGATCTGCATGTGCAACACTGGCTTGCACCCGTTGTATGTGAACGTAGAGTCTATCACACCCGATCATCACGTGGTGTCTCAACACGACGAACTTCCGCAACGGTGCACACTCAGGGAGAACACAATTTATCTTGAAATTAAGTGAGAGATCACCTTATAATGCTACCGTCGTCCTAAGCAAAACAAGGTGCATAAAAGGATTAACATCACATGCAAATCATAAGTGACATGATATGGCCATGAACTTGTGCTTTTGATCTCCATCCAGAAAGCACCGGCATGATCTCCATCGTCACCGGCATGACACCATGATCTCCATCATCTTGATCTCCATCAACGTGTCGCCATCGGGGTTGTCACGCCCAACATGCTTCTACTACTATTGCTACCATTTAGCGATAAAGTAAAGCATTACATCGCGCTTAATGATTGACACGCAGGTCATACAATAATTAAAGACAACCCTATGGCTCCTGCCGGTTGCCGTACTCATCGACTTGCAAGTCGTGATATTCTATACAAAACATGATCATCTCATACATCACATATATCTCATTATGTATTTGGCCATATCACATCACAACATACCCTGCAAAAACTAGTTGCATGTTTTACGTGGTTGCTACGGGTATCTAGCAAGAACAATTCTCACCTACGCAAAACCACAACGGTGATACATAAGTTGCTTTTCAACCTTCTCAAAGACCGCCTTTGTCAAATCCGATCCAACTAAAGTAGGAGAAACTGACACCCGCTAGCCATCTATTGCAACAAGTGCAGTTGAGGGAACCGGTCTCTCGTAAGCGTACGAGTAAGGTTGGTCCGGGCCGCTTCATCCCACAATACCGTTGAACCAAAACACGACCAAGGGAGGAAGCAATCTAAGCATCAACGCCCACAAACCTTTTGTGTTCTACTCGAGATCTCATCGAACCATCAACCTAGCTCATGATGCCACTGTTGGGGAACGTCGCATGGGAAACAAAAAAATTCCTATGCACACGCAAACCTATCCATGGTGATGAGCATCTACGAGAGGGAGAGTGGATCTACGTACCCTTGTAGATCGCTAAGCGGGAAGCGTTAAAAAACGCGGTTGATGTAGTCGAACATCTTCGCGATCCAACTCGCCGAGCGTCCCGCGATCTCATCATGATCCGTCCCGTGATCCAATCACGATCCGTCTCGCGAACTCATCATGGTCCGTCCGGCGAACTCATCACAAATCGTCTCGTGGCCTTGATCACGATCCTTCCGATCTAGTACCGAACGGACGGCACCTCCGCGTTCAGCACACGTGCAGCTTGATGACGATCTCCACCGTCTTGATCCAGCAAGAGGAAGTGGAGGGGAGGAAGAGTTCTCCGGCAGCGTGACGGCGCTCCGAAGATGGTGGTGGAGCTATTCCAGCAGGGCTTGGCCTAAGCACTACAGAAATCCGATCTAGAGGAGAAGCTATGCACTAGAGGAACAGGTGGCACGTGGCTAAAAATCTTGTGCCAAAACCCTAAAATCCTCTAGTATATATAGGAGGAGAGGAGGAGGAGGCTTGGCTACCAAAAAGGCAGACCTTGGGTCGGCCAAACCAAGGAGGGAGGAGTCCTCCTCCTCCACTCCTAGTAGGATTAGGACTCCTTCCTTATTTGGCCCTTTTTTGCCTTTTCCCACCTTTTTCCTTTTGGTATTTTCTTCCCAGCCTCATGGTCTTTGTGTAGGACTTCCACCAGCCCACTAAGGGCTGGTATTCATCCTCCTACAGCCCATAAAGCCTCTTGGGTCGAAATACCCCTCCCGGTGGTCTCCCGCTACACTACCGGCACTCCCGGTACACTACCGATGAGCCCGGAACTTTTCCGGCGACCAAACTGGGACTTCCTATATATGAATCTTTACCTCAAGACCATTCCGGAGCTCCTCATGACGTATGGGATCTCATCCAGGACTCCGAACAAACTTCGGTCACCACCATACATAACTCTACACCACCGAAACGTCACCGAACCTTAAGTGTACAGACCCTGCGGGTTCAAGAACTATGTAGACATGACCGAGACACCTCTAGGGCCAATAACCAATGGAGGGACCTGGACGTCCACATTGGTTCCTACATATTCTACGAAGATCTTCATCGGTCGAACCTCTATGTCAAGGATTCAGTCAATCTCGTATAACGTTCCCTTTGTTCTTCGGTATGTTACTTGCCCGAGATTCGATCGTCGGTATCTCCATACCTAGTTCAACCTCGTTACTGGCAAGTCTCTTTACTCGTTCCGTAATGCAAGATCCCATGGCTAACATATTAGTCACATTGCTTGCAAGGCTTGTTGTGATGTTGCATTACCGAGTGGGCCCTGAGATACCTCTCCGTCACACGGAGTAACAAATCCCAGTCTCGATCCATGCCGACTCAACAGACACCTTCGGAGATACCTGTAGAGCACCTTTATAGTCACCCAGTTACGTTGCGACGTTTGATACACACAAGGCACTCCTCCGATGTCCGTGAGTTGCATGATCTCATGGTCATAGGAACATATACTTGACATGCAGAAAATAGTAGCAATAAACTGACACGATCATATGCTACGTTTGTAGTTTGGGTCTTGTCCATCACATCATTCTCCTAATGATGTGATCCTATTATCAAATGACATCTCATGTCCATGGCTAGGAAACCTTAACCATCTTTTGATCAACGAGCTAGTCTATTAGAGGCATACTAGGGACATGGTTTGTCTATGTATCCACACATGCATCTAAGTCTCCGATCAATACAATTATAGCATGGATAATAAACGATTATCATGAACAAGGAAATATGATAATAACTAATTTATTATTGCCTCTAGGGCATATTTCCAACATCCACAACCATCCAATCCGATCCATCCTTCTTCTTGACGAAGAGGACAGGACAAGCCCAAGGAGAAGAACTAGGACGGATGAAACCTTTCTTCAAAGCTTCATCGAGTTGAATCCTAAGTTTGGCTAGTTCTAAGGGTGCCATCTTATTGGGTCTTCTGGCTATTGGGACATTCCTCGGAATGAGCTCTATCACAAACTCAACATCTCTGACAGGTGGAATTCCTGGCAGTTCTTCTGGAAAGACATCCGGAAACTCACGGACTACCAGAATATCTTCTAATTCTGGAAGATTGCTAGCATTGAGGGAATAGAGTTGGTGCTTGGTTGTTCGAGTGGAGAAATTAACTATCTCACCCGATGGATGTGTAAGTTGCACATTCCTAGTACGAGTATCAATCTTAGCATAGTGGGCTTTCATCCAATCCATGCCTAGAATGATATTGATGTCCGAAGACTTGAGGGCTATCAAAGATGCTAGGAAGACTAGCCTATCCACCAGAATCTCATTATCATGGTTCTCTCTAGAAGTTTGCCACTTTGAACCAGGAGTCTGAACTACTAAAGGAGTAGGCATATCAGAAAAAGACATGTTATGCAACTGTGCATAACTTTCTGACATGAAAGAATGAGATGCCCCAATATCAAATAGAACAGATGTTGGATGGCTATTGACAAGGAGTGTACCTAGGATAACATCAGGATCCTCAAGGTCTTCCTCAGCAGAAACATAATTCACTCGTCCACGAGAAGGAGCTGGCTTCACATAGAAAGCTTTTCCCAGCTTCCCACGTCCAGCCGGCTTAGCATTGTTCTGAGGACACTCACGGGAGTAGTGTCCTGGTTCCCCACAATTGTAGCAGACCACGGTGGCACCGGGAGCAGCATTGGCGGGCGGACCTCCAAATGGCCTGGCTGGAGGGTTGGGCTGAGCTGGGCGAGGCGCCTGGAAGGATGGCCTCGTGGTGTATCTTGGTGATAAAGCTGCGTTGGGCACCCACACCCGATGTTTGTTGGAGCCCGAGCCAGAAGCGGGGCTGAAGTCACGGTTGTGCTTCCTCGTGGCCTCATAGTGAGTCTATCCAGCTTGGCATTGATAGCCTTGTTGACGAGAGCCTGGAAGGTTGTGCACTCATGTAGGCGTAGATCTCGACGGAGCTTAGGATTAAGTCCCTTGCGGAACCTAGCCTGTTTCTTGTCATCGGTTGAAACTTCCTCCGAAGCATAACGAGCAAGATTGCCAAACTCACGGCTATAGGCATCCACTAACAGTCTGACCTGGGTGAAAGCACAAAATTCCTCTCTCTTGCGATCCATCGGCCCTTCCGGGATGTGATGGGTACGGAATGTTGCGCTGAATTCTGCCCAAGTTGGTGCGGGGCCTGCGGGACGCATAGCTTCATAATTTTCCCACCACAGATTAGCGGGTCCTTCTAGAAAGTAGGTAGCAAAGGTCACCTTGTTGGCCTTAGATAAATTGGTAGATCGGATCTTACGGAACATGCTAGTCAGCCAATCATACGCTTCGAGTGGGTCGATCGAATGATGATACTTGGGTGGGCACAGCTTGACGAAGTCACCGAGGGACACACCATCATTGTGATCATTGCGGGCAGCACGTCTTGTGTTCTGCTCAATTCGTTCCAGCAGCCTGTTGGTCTCCCATTTGTTCCGCTTAGCTTCAAGCATCACTTCTACCAAAGAGGGTGCATGTGGCAGGTTCTCTTGCCTTGGCTGGCTTCCCTCGCCCTGCTTAG
Source organism: Hordeum marinum (assembly GCA_022496015.1). Taxonomy (NCBI): domain Eukaryota; kingdom Viridiplantae; phylum Streptophyta; class Magnoliopsida; order Poales; family Poaceae; genus Hordeum; species Hordeum marinum. The sequence goes on along the minus strand of CM039677.1, from coordinate 188,551,014 downwards.
GGGAAGTAACGGGGTTATTCCTAGTTGCCACCATCCTAGGAAAACAAACCCACATCTTAGCCATAGAGGACATCAACTCTAAGACATGAGATAAGGAATGTACTAGACAACATGGTATGCAGGGTAAACACCCAAACAACATGGTAATAACAACTGCCCTATGAACACCATGATTCATACACACCATGACATAGTTCAGTACAAGCCGAAGCTGAAATACAAACTACGGAGAGATGACACAACTCATCAAAGGCATTACAAGCTTCCTATACATTATCTATCTACACCTCCGGAGCTCAACTCTCAACCCGAGTCATATCCCACAAGACACGTAGGACTGTGGCGTTACGACTACTACCGTACTAGTACTAACATCCACGTACTCAAGCATCACCGTAGAATGCCTCATACATGTTACCCCTGTGACCCGGGAGCTGAACCTGAGGATCCGGAAACACTCTAGCATGTGATCCCTGGAAACCGTAAGGACACGGATGTGGCCTTGGTCCCCTTGTTGGCGGTAACAACGGTCCTCGAAGAGGGGTGATGCCTCCAACATAGGGCCAGTCTACGCATGCTGGCAGATGAGTCTGCGATGGTTTCAGCATCTCCAAATCTCCATAGCCTGTCTGCATGATAGGTGCCAACTACGTCAGGGCTGTCCAAAGACGTGCACGGGTAGCATAAAGCTCCATGCGAAGGGCACGTGCATCACGATCCCTGTTCTCCAACATCTGAGCGGTCACCTGCAGCCTAGGGTCCTCATGGGAATGATCATAGTAGGCTGCGCTAAGATAGCCATCCTCTCCTCCCATGGAAGCAGGAACATAACAGAACTCTGTGTTCCGAAGCAGACCATGGTGAAACCTCATGATAGTCAACATGGTGTAGGCGGCCTCCTGAACTGCCATGTCCATGGTGACACATAGTCCATAAGTCCAGTGAAGCGGCTCTATAGCTCCAGGATATGAAGGATATATCTTAACAGTACACAGATACTGGCTCTAGTTGAAATCTCGATACTGTTCCTCCACTGTGTACTCTGGGTACCAACGGTAGCCAGCCTCCATCATAACTCTAACCAACATGGCCGTGTGACCCGGTACATCGATGCACCTGGTCATACGGACCACCTGACGGGAAGGACGAGGGGGCATCTGAAACAGAGAATGATGCAAAGACATTAGAGACTCTAGCAGAAATTGGACAGCATAACGGCTGTAATTGCTCAAAAAGGATTTTGAGACAACTGCAAAAGATTGGAAAGCATAATCACTCGACTATCTAGACTCAAATCTCTTCTGCAACTGTTTGTCACACCAACAATACTCAAGTACCGAAGTTCACTTGCGAACAAGCTAGCTAGTAGTCCATGGTTAGTAACTCGTCATCCTAAGCAATAGATGAGAATCCTAGTTCTTATCCCCGTAGAAAAGATGAGAAAGACTCAACATAGAATAACTTGGGAAGAGGAGTAAAAAGAGCCTTATGTTCTCTTCCACAATCAATTCCCCTAATTTTCTATAGTGTTTCTAGACTCAACTTCGACCGGTTTGGCTTGGTAGTCCTATAGTCAGTCAGGCTCTGATACCAATGTTGTCGGGACCCCGATCCTAAGTCATATGAATCCAAACTGTAACATATCACATCACTTTGCGGCCTCATGCACGGTAAGCTCCATGGCTGCAGCCTTACCTTAGCCGGGACCGTTTGGGTATTTTGGTTCACGTATGTGAACATGTCACTTGCAATCAAACGACAAAGAACCCGGGCCGACATGACTAGTCATAGGACCTAAGTGCCACATCCGTACGGAAACATGCATACGTAACCCAACAATGCAGGTGTCGTCCTCAAGCGTGTGTAGACGAGTCATAGCAAGCTACAAGGACTCCATTACGTCGTGAGACATAAGTGCCATCACCACACGTAGACGAGTCGTAGCAGGCTACAGGGACTCCATTACACTGTGAGACATTTCCCTGAAGGGACAGACACAGCAGCAAAGAAGGATACATGTCGGTCAGTCAATGTGTCCGGAGCAGTAGCAAGCTACCAAGGCTCGATGGAAGCACAAAGAGGCAGTTTCCCGTAAAGAGTACTACTGAAGGCACACGACTAGGTATTGGATCCCATACATACCATTGCATGTCACACGTATGCATGACATGCCCGGTATGCATAGATACAACCATGGCATCACAACATAACCATACAACAACTTTTATTTAAGGGGCTCAGACGAGCCTTGCATAACATGTTCTTACAGATAGGGGTCACATGACCCGACACTCAAGTCATACATACAAGTTCATACAAACCAAGCGGAAGCATAAGCTGTCTGAGTACAGACAGATGAAAGGGTAAAAAGGCACATGGCCTGACTATCTACAGCCCACCACAAGGCATAAGGTCGTAGCTGGGACACCAGCTATTCGGCATCGTCGACATCTAGAAAGAACCCACCTGATGGTCTTGGGTCTCATCTGTAACATTTATTAAGCAAACGTGAGTACAAACAGACTCAGCAAGTCTTTAAAACAGACCTAGTCTTTTCATGCTCATGTATCAACAAGGGGAGTGGTGGAGTTTATGCAGCAATGCCAGCTTTGACTCGTGGCTAAACTACACTACACAATTTTAACTCTTTGTTGAAATTTTAGAATTCGCACACGAGTCCACTAACTCCATGACAATACACCACCATGGATTCACTTCCCTCTCCTGGGAGAGTGCCATCCATGGTACTCACACTTGTCTTGATATTTTTATGAGTATCCATTTGATTATCTATGAACAGCATAAGTTTTCCAAGTAGTCCATATCCAAGGACGCGACTATTCAAATAGTTTCTTACCCTGCAGGGGTGTACTTGTTCACACATGCTCTCTCCACTTATCGCTGTATGCTCATAAAACCATGCACCTCGGCAACCTTCAAGCGGAAGCCCAGTGAGGGAGTCGGCCACGACCGTCAATCACACAAGACCTCTAGGCCAGGCTATCGCCTATTTGAGACTGAACCCGCACGAAAGTCCGGCCGAAGTTTCCGCTACGGCCCCAAACGATGTGCATAGGGTTCCCAAGCCCACCATTCGGGTGACCCTTGGTACACGGTGCCACTACCTACCGCGTCGTAACCCACCCCTAGGGTCAACGCTACGCACGGCCTCCAGCACGCTATAAACACCAGAAACTACTTGCAACTCCTGGACTAAGGACTAAGCGACTGATAAGTCAAGCAGGGTCATATTTCAGGGCCTAGCATGTGGTAGTATCTAGTCTTGGATCACAAACACGGAACTCAGTTCCTAAGAACGGTCCCAATGAGACAACCCGCTATGTACTTCTACATAGCCTCTCATCGCTACCTTTACCAAATCGGGTTCATCATAAGCTTATCACATCAGGCAACATGGTTTCACCCCAGTTCGTCACCCAGATGTACCAGACTTGACACAACTCTAAGCATAGCAAGCATAGCAGGCAAAGTAAGCTAAGCACATCATGGCACAAGCATCTACTAGGTATGCTAGGTTGCAAGGTTTAGCTATTTACTATGACAATGACAGGTCATGCAAAAGAATAGGTTCATCTACCGTGTATGACAGACAGGTGAACGTTTGTTCTAATGCAATAAACAAGAGCAGGAGAGAGAGACTGGGATGTTATCGGAATGATCAAAGGGGGTTGCTTGCCTTGCTGGGTAGCGGGAAGGTTCTCTTCTTCATTGGAATACTCGGGGGTATCCTCAGAAGCAGGGCCTATCGTAATGCAGATAAATAACAATCAATACACGCAAGTGCAACAATATGATGCAATATCATGACATGGTAACATGTAAGGTGGGCTAATGCGACTATTGTCCAAGTTAATTTGAAATGAGTTTGAATATAGGTTCAAAATCAATCTCCATTTCATATTCCATATATTAACCTATTAGTAAATGTCAATGTTCATCTACATAGGTTGCTCTAACATGCATTATAATAGCACCATCAGATTCATTAGATTTTTCTGATAAATTTTCATATATAAATTATTTTCATCTGAGTTACAGATTCATTTATATGAATTTTTGAAGTTTCAAACATTTTTTGGAATTATTTTAAAACTAGAAATTCATCTGAGTTACAGATTAATTTACAGCCTGACGTCATCATGGCGTCAGCATGTCAGCTGACCAAGCTAGGTCAAACTTGACGTGCAGGGCCCGCACGTCAGTGACACAGGCCTAATCCCCGGGCTAACCAGGGTTTGACCCGCATCTGGGGACCAGTGGTTAGTGGCTGGGGGGCTAATTAGCAGGGGGATTAGCCCCTGATGGCCGGCCACATCAGCGCCCACCGGAGCAGGGCCGGCGGCGACCAAAAGCATGAAGGCGACTCGCCGGACTTGCGCATCCGGCGGCCATTTGGCACGCGGAGGTCATCGAGAGGTAGCCCATGCACGCGTGCATCCAACGGAGCAACAGAAGGGGCTCGGGGTCACCGGAGACGACAGCCATGACGAGCTTGGCGACGGCGGTGGCTCGGGAAGGAAGGGCGCGATGGCTACAGGGCACGGGATAGAAAGGGGAGAAGGGGAGGAGCACCAGCGGCTCACCGCGATTCCAGCAGAGGCGACGGCGAGGTCAGGGGAGGTCCGGACGGGGCGATCGTCGGGGCAGGGCTCTGGTGGCCGGCGAGGAAGAAATGGCGGTGGCGCGGCGTAGAGGCTCCCGGCGTCTTCTGGCTCCTCAGGGAGGACGAGGGGGTCACGGCGGGGCTTTGGGGCACAGCAGAGGGGCTCTAGCTAGGCGGGCAGCGACGGCGAGTTTGAGCGGAGCTCGGCCATGGCGAGAGGAAGGAGAGGGAGGAGTGAGGGGAAAAGGGAGAGAGCGAGGCCGGCTCGATCCGGACGCCTCCCGCGACGTCAACCGCGACATCGCGCTGGCCGGGGACGTCCAGGCAGGCAGGTGGCATGGCGGCACGCCCGCGTGCGCGCGCCGGCCACACGCCATGTCCACTAGCGCCAGGAGGAAGAAGACCCTCCTGCCCCCAATGGGCTGGGTCGCGGATGGGCTGCCAAGGAGGTTTGCCTCCCCCTTTTTTATATACTTTCTATTTTATAAATCTGATATTTGTTTTATTTCTTTTTTTCAGATACAAATGCTATTATAAAATATCCCAATTATTTTATATAATTAAGTTTGAATATTTCAAACTGCTATGAAAAGTTTCAGGATATTTTAAAATCTAAAATAATGATAATGCTTTATTTGGCCTTTTCAGCAGCTTTGTTATTAATTTTTAAATTGTTGTAATGGTTCAAATATTTAAAATGGCCTGTGATATTCACATGTCCATAATTATCAGACATAGGGAACATTTTGTATGGGCATTTTGAATTTGTTGACTTTTCACAAACCTTAAATTAATTTGATTCCAATGTGAGCTTGGGGTTTCTTTTAATCCCCACTTCATGTTCATGCAAAAATTGAAACATGATGCGCACCCATGCTGTCCTATGCCATCTAGCTAGGGATGTGACAATTTTGCATCATGATTTTATATTGATATTTATTGCATTATGGGCTGTTATTATACATTTTGGTACAACACTTATGTCATTTCTCTCTCATTTTACAAGGTTTACATGAAGAGGGAGAATGCCGGCAGCTGGAGTTCTGTACTGAAAAAGGAGCAAATCTGAGATACCTATTCTGCACAACTCCAAAAGTCCTGAAAATCTACGGAGAATTATTTTGGAATATATTAAAATATTGGGCGAAAGAAATACATCAGGGGCCCCACCAGGCAGCCACAAGCCTGCAGGGCACGCCCCTGGGGCTTGTGGCCCACATGGCAGCCCTCCTATGCCCATCTTTTGCTATATTGCGGGTTTCGACCTGGAAAAAAATCATAACAGAGCTTTCGGGACGAAGCGCCGCCATCTCAAGGCGGAACTTGGGCAGAACCAATCTAGAGCTTCGGCAAGGCGATCCTGCCCGGGAAACTTCCCTCTAGGAGGGGGAAATTGAAGCCCTCGTCATCACCAATGATCTTCTCATCGAGATGGGGTCAATCTCCATCAACATATTCATCAGCACCATCTCCTCTCCAAACCCTAGTTCATCTCTTGTATCCGATCTTTGTCTCAAAACCTCAGATTGGTACATGTGGGTTGCTAGTAGTGTTGATTACTCCTTGTAGTTGATGCTAGTTGGTTTACTTGGTGGAAGATAATATGTTCAAATCCTCGATCATCATTAATACTCCTCTGATTATGAACATGAATATACTTTGTGAGTAGTTATGTTTGTTCCCGGGTACATGGGATAAGTCTTGTTATAAGTAATCATGTGAATTTGGTATTCGTTCGATATTTTGGTGAGATGTATGTTGTCTCTCCTCTAGTGGTGTTATGTGAACGTCGACTACATAACACTTCACCATTTTTTGGGCCTAGAGGAAGGCATTGGGAAGTAATAAATAGATGATGGGTTGCTAGAGTGATAGAAGCTTAAACCCTAGTTTATGCATTGCTTCGTAAGGGGCTGATTTGGATCCGCATGTTTCATGCTATGGTTAGATTTATCTTAATTCTTCTTCCGTAGTTGCAGATGCTTGCGGGAGGGGTTAATCATAAGTGGGAGGCTTGTCCAAGTAAGGGCACCACCCAAGCACTAGTCCACCCACATATCAAATTATCAAAGTAACGAACGCGAATCATATGTGCATGATAAACTAGCTTGAAATTCCCATGTGTCCTCAGGAGCGCCTTGCTTTATGTAAGAATTTGTCCAGGCTTGTCCTTTGCTATAAAAAGGATTGGGACACCTTGCTGCACCTTTGTTACAATTTTTACTTGGTACCCGCTACGAATTATCTTGTCACAAAACTATCTGTTACCGATAATTTCAGTGCTTGCAGAAAATACCTTACTCAGAACCGCTTGTCATTTCCTTCTGCTCCTCGTTGGGTTCGACACTCTTACATATCGAAAGGACTACGATAGATCCCCTATACTTGTTGGTCATCATACGTCTCCGTCGTATCTATAATTTTTGATTGTTTCATGCCAATATTCTACAACTTTCATATACTTTTGGCAACTTTTTATACTATTTTTGGGACTAACATATTGATCCAATGCCTAGTGTCAGTTCCTGTTTGTTGCATGTTTTTTGTTCTGCAGAATATCCATACCAAATGAAGTCCAAACACGATAAAAACTTACGGAGATTTTTTTTGCAATATATATGATTTTGGGGAAAAAGAATCAATGCGAGACGATGCCCGAGGAGGTGGCAAGCCTGCTAGGCATGGCCCGCCCCCTGGTCGTGCCTGGCAGGCTTGTGGCCACCCCTTAGGTCGGTTGGATCTGTCCTTTGGCTGCAAGAAAGCTAATTTTTGGACAAAGATCCCCTCAGAATTTCAGCCCGACCGGAGTTACGGATCTCCGGATATTTAAAAAATGGTGAAAGGCCAGAATCTGAGAGCGCAGAAACAAAAGGAAACAGAGAGAGAGATCCAATCTCAGAGGGGCTCCCGCCCCTCCACCGCCATGGAGGCCAAGGACCAGAGGGGAAAACCTCCTCCCATCTAGGGGGAGGTCAAGGAAGAAGAAGGAGGAGGGGGCTCTCTCCGCCTCGCTCCCAGTGGCACCGGAACGCTGCTGGGGCCATCATCGTGACGGCGATCTACACCAACAACTCTGTCATCTTCACCAGCACCTCCATCACCTTCCCCCATCTACCTACAGCGGTCGACTCTCCCGCAAACCACTGTACCCTCTACTTGAACATGGTGCTTTACGCTTCATATTATTATCCAATGATGTGTTGCCATCCTATGATGTCTGGGTAGATTTTTGTTGTCCTATGGGTTGATTGATGATCATGATTGGTTTGAGTTGCATGTTTTATTATTGGTGTTGTCCTATGGTGCTCTCCGTGTCATGCAAGCATGAGGGATCCTTGTTGTAGGGTGTTGCAATGTGTTCATGATTCGCCTATGGTGGGTTGCTTGAGTGACAGAAGCATAAACCAGAGTAGGTGGGTTGTTGCATATGGGAGTAAAGAGGACTTGATACCTCATAATGCTATGGTTGGATTTTACCTTAATGATCTTTAGTAGTTGTGGATGCTTGCTAGAGTTCCAATTATAAGTGCATATGATCCAAGTAGAGAAAGTATGTTAGCTTATGCCTCTCCGTCATATAAAATTGCAATAATGATTACCGGTCTATTTATCAATTGCCTAGGGACAATTCTACAACTCCTATCGCCACTTTTCCACTCTTGTTAAACTAACTTAGTTGTTTATTTATCTTAGAAGCCCCTAGTTTTTATTTCCATGCTCTTTATTATCTTGCAAACCTATCCTATCCCACCTACAAAGTACTTCTAGTTTCATACTTGTTCTAGGTAAAGCGAACGTTAAGCGTGCGTACAATTGTATCAATGGTCGATAGAACTTGAGGGAATATTTGTTCTACCTTTAGATCCTCGTTGCGTTCGACAGTCTTACTTATCAAAAGAGGCTACAACTGATCCCCTGCACTTGTGGGTTATCAAGACCTTTTTCTGGCGTCGTTGCCAGGGAGCAATAGCATGGGGTGAATATTCTCGTGTGTGCTTGTTTGCTTTATCACTAAGTAGTTTTTATTTTTCTGTTATTAATTTGTTTTCTATCTTTAGGTATGGGTAGAAAACGCAAAATACCAAAAAATAGATGTACTTCCTGCTCCAAAAAATTTGAGGAACCACTAGTGTTCCGTACCACCGAAGAATATTACTTGGGTCATCTTCGATCCACTTGTGCTCGTGCTGAAAACCCAACTAGCTTAGTTGAGGGAAAATCATTAAATGAGCATGCTCATTATGTGCGACACCGCATGTCTCAAAAAGGGAAACTCTTGTGGCATCAAATTAATACTTTGTGTTGCTATGCTTGGAATCTATGTGAAATTTATGATTTTACTTGTTGTTCTAAAGAAGCTAAAAACACTTTCCCTACCAATGTGTGTTTAATGATAATAAAATATTATCCTATTATGACAAGGAGGCCTATTGCTATAATGATGTTGAACAAATTGAAGAATTTGTTGCTTTTAAGGGTGCCTATGGAATTGCTTCTTTCATTGAAAAGTATGATGCTACTCTTTACAATCTGAAAAAATTGCCATACTTAAATATTGCTATGAAAACTATGCTTCTAATGCTTATGTTAAAGAGTTTATTAAAAGAATGATCGCTGCCTTGGAAGAGACTAATATTTTGCAGGAATCTATGGAACAAGAAGTTGCTGAAATTGCAAAGTCATTAGATGAAAAAGATGAGGAGTATAATGAAGAACAAACAGAGGAAGAGCGAATTAGCTACCCGCGCCCACCTTCTAATGAGAGCAACTCTTCAACTCATACATTGTTTAATTTCCCTTCGTGCTTACCGAAGGATGAATGCTATGTTGATTGCTATGATCCCATGGATTCTTTTGAAATATCCCTTTTTGATGAACTTGATGCTTGCTATTCTTCTGGACATGATGCCAATATGAATAATGCTTACGGAGATGAACTTGCTATAGTTCCTTATGTTAAACGTGAAATTGTTGCTATTGCACCCTCACATGATAGTCCTATTATATTTTTGAATTCTCCAAACTACACTATATCGAAGAAGTTTTCACTTATTAAGGATTATATTGATGGGTTGTGTTTTCCTATTGCACATGATGATTTTAATGAATATAATATGCATGTGCTTGCTGGTCCTACTTGCAATTATTATGATAGAGGAACTACATCTTCACCTCTCTATGTTCCCAATACGATAAAATTGCAAGAAATTGTTTATACTATGCATTGGCATTTTCTTTGTGTGCATGAATTGTTCTTGTATGACATACCAATGCATAGGAAGAGAGTTAGACTTCGTTGTTGAATGATATATGTTACTTTCTACTCACTACTAAATTACAAATCATTGATAATTAAAATTGGCTTTGATATACCTTGGGATCCGGGTGGATCCATTACTTGAGCACTATATGCCTAGCTTAATGGCTTTCAAGAAAGCGCTGCCAAGGAGACAACCAGGAAGTTTTAGAGAGTCATTTTATTCTGTTGTGTGCTTTTATATAGTTTAAAAACAAAAAAATAAAGTGGGGAACTTAAAACATTTTCAAAAAGAAAAGTGGAAGTGAGAAACACGAGCAACGTTCAATTGGGGGATAGCCTTGAACTTTGTTCATGACCATGGAATCTTTGTGAATCTTGATTACAGAAACTTTTCAACAAAAATAATTATCTCCTTGTGCAAGTCCATTGTATTATAAAAATAATGTGCCAAGATTTGCCTTTAGGATGATTGGATTGCTTGTTTGGTGTGTGCAGTGCAAAAACAGAAACGTTGGCTGTAGTGCATGAATTTATATTTTTACTGGAATGTCCAAAGTTTCTGAAATATTTACATACTACTGATATGAAAATATTTTATATGTTCCTAATTTTTCAGAATTTTTATAGTTACATAAGCATGGTGAATGTTCAGATTACTACAGACTATCCTGTTTTGGACAGATTCTGTTTTTGATGCATTGTTTTGCTCATTTTGATGACACTATCGATTGTATCAGTGGTATAAGCCATGGAAAAGTTATATTACAGTAGCTAAAATTCAAAAAAAATGAATGGGTTTGCAACACTACTTAAAATGGTAATTTTCTTTATTATACTAACGGATCTCATGAGGGTTTTGTTAAGTTTTGTGTGATTGGAGTTTTCAAGTTTTGGGTGAGATCACGATGGATGAAGAAATAAGGAGTGGAAAGAGACTAAGCTTGGGGATGCCCGAGGAACCCCAAGGTAATATTCAAGGACTCCTAAGAAACTAAGCTTGGGGATGCCCCGGAAGGCATCCCCTCTTTCTTCTAACAACCATCGGTAATTTTACTTGGAGCAATATTTTTATTCGTCACATGATATGCATAAATCTTAGAGCGTCATGTGCATTTTATTTTTATTTTAAGAATGCACAATGCTGGTATGAGAAATTCCTTGGTTGATTTATAGAAGGCTCTTTGCACCTCACTTATATCTTTTGAGTATGGCTTCATAGAATGCTTCATGTGCTTCACTTATATCATTTGAAGTTTGGATTGCTTGTTTCTCTACACATAGAAAACTGCCATTTGTAGAATGCTCTTTTGCTTCACTTATATTTGTTAGAGAGTGGGCATATATTTTATATAAAGATTAAACTCTCATGCTTCACTTATATCTATTTAGAGAGTTAACAGGAGTTTGTCATTCACATGGTAGTCATAAAATCCTACATAAAACTTGTAGATCACTAAATATGATGTGTTTGATTCCTTGCAATAGTTTTGCGATATAAAGATGGTGATATTAGAGGCATGCTAGTGAGTAATTTTGGATTGGTAGAAATACTTGTGTAAAGGTTTGTGATTCCCGTAGCATGCACGTATGGTGAATCGTTATGTAAGGAAGTTGGAGAATGATTTGTTTATTGATTGTCAACCTTTGTGTGAGGGTCGGGAGCGCGCGATGGTTAACTCTTACCAACCTCTCCCCTAGGAGCATGCGTCTAATACTTTGCTTTGATGACTAATAGACTTTTGCAATAAGTATGTGAGTTCTTTATGACTAATGTGAGTCCATGGATTATAGGCACTCTCACGCTTCCACATTTGCTAGCCTTTCTAGTACCGCGCAACTTTTGCCGGTTCATTAAACCCACCATATATCCTCCCTCAAAATAGCCACCATACCTACCTATTATGGCATTTCCATAGTCGTTCCGAGATATATTGCCATGCAACTTCCACTGTTTTGTTTATCATGACACGCACCATCATTTTTCATATTGCTCTGCATGATTGTAAGATAGCTAGCGTGATGTTTTCATGGCTTGTACATTTTTATGTCATTTGCTATTCTAGATCATTGCACATCCTGGTACACCGCCGGAGGCATTCATATAGAGTCATATTTTGTTCTAGATATCGAGTTGTAATTCTTGAGTTGTAAGTAAATAAAAGTGTGATGACCATTGATAATCCCCAAGTGCAAGGAATCATTGTAGTAATTTCCAAAGGTGGAAGTGAAAAAGTATGGAGTATCGAACCCACAAGGAGCTAAAGGTAAGATCAATATTCTCTCAAGTCCTATCTGCCACTGATACGATTCTACGTACACCAAACATTTGCTTCCAACTAGAAACGAGAAATCAAACTATGTTGTGGGTATGAAGAGGATAGCTTCGCATGATATCGAAGAACTAAAAATAAATATAGGTGATGTTACCATAATATTACAATATATTACAAATAGTGAGTGTAGAATAATGATGAGTCCGTGTGCGGATATCCTAGGCAATTGTTAACAAGATCGGAAATCATCATTGCAATTTTATATGAGGGAGAGGCATAAGCTAGCATACTTTATCTACTTGGATCATATGCACTTATGATTGGAACTCTAGCAAGCATCCACAACTAATAAAGATCATTAAGGTAAAACCCAACCATAGCATTTAAGAAACAAGTCCCCTTTATCCCATACGCAACAACCCCCTTACTCGGGTTTATGCTTCTGTCACTCAAGCAACCCACTATAAGCGAATCATGAACGTATTGCAATACCCTACAGCGGAATCCTTCACGTGTGCGCGGCACGGAAGGCACCATAGGACAGCACCAAAATAAACATACAACTCAAACCAATCTAGATCATCAATCAACCCAAAGGACAAAAGTAATCTACTCAAAACATCATAGGATGGCAACACATCATTGGATAATAATATGTAGCATAAAGCACCATGTTCAAGTGGGTGATTAATTCGGGGTGCGGGAGAGTGAAAGAACAACATGCTCCCTTGGTGGTTTTGATAATTCATGACAACATACATTGTCTGTTGGACTAATACCTTTATCTAGTGTATTTCAGATAATAGTCCATGGAGAGTTAGGTTGGCAAAAAGAAGTGTGGAGAGTATCCCCATGAAGAAGAAGGAGAATAAATAGGTTGGCCATACTTCAAGCAAGAGGACTCTACATTTTATATTTCTAAGATGTCACTTTGAGTCCATAGGAAAGCCAATACTGTTAAAAGGGGGTAAGGTTTTGTTGGCGAATAAAATGCTCATACGTGCACAAGTGATAGTCACCAAAAACACTCACAAAATCTCCCACCAAAGTCTCTCCAAAGCCAAATACTCAAAATCGGTGCAACCAACATTCCACACTCGGTGCCACCGATTCCAAACCCTAGACAGACTCAGCCAAACCCCAGCTTTTTAGTGCAACCGATACTGCATTCAATGCCACCGAGTTGGACTGCCAACTTTCTGTTATGCAAGTTCACAGTTTTGGTCCCTCCGAGATTGTTGGATCGTCGTCACCGAGATTGGACATTCTGACCGTTGGTCACCTTATCAGTGCAACCGAGATTCCTATATCGGTCTCACCAAGATTCAAAAGTTGCTAACTTTATGTCACTTCGATACAATCGAGATTCACACATCGGTTCCATCGAGTCTGACTTATTGTGTGTAATGGTTTGATTTTTGGAGATGCCTATATATACTCCTCCACCACCACCTACTCGAAAGAGAAGCATTCAGGACTATTCCATACCTATCCTATCAGTTTTCTGAGAGAAAACCACCTATCCTTGTGTTGAGGTCAAGATCTTCCACTCCTACCATATGGATCTTAATTTCTAGCCTCACCAAGTTGCTTTCCACCAATCTCATCTCTTCCAAGCCATATATGTGAGAGAGTGATTGTGTGTTGAGGAGTCTATCATCTTGAAGCATAAGAGCAAGGAGTTCATCGTCATTACCGAGCCTATTACCTTTTGTAGGGTGGTGCCTCCGAGATTGGTTAGGTGTCGCTTGGGAACCTCCTACTTCGTGTTGTGGAGTTGAACCAAGAAGTTTGTATGGGCAAGGAGATCACCTACTTCGTGAAGATCTACGCATAGTGAGGCTAGTCCTTCATGGACGGAATCCGTTATGGAATAGTCAAGGTTGCTACTTCGTGGACCCTTATGGGTGGAGCCCTCCATGGACTCTCGCGACCGTTACCCTCCGTGGGTCGAAGACTCCATAAACGTGGACGTACACCACCTATCGGAACCACGGGAAAAATCTGTGCGTCTCTAATTGTGTTTGATCTCCATATCTCAACTCTTTACTTCATGTGCAATGTCTTGACTTTCCGCTGTCATATTTGTTGACATGCATGTGTAGGGTATATACACTTGCTAGCCTTGCTAAAACTGTTAAAATGTGCCAACCAATTAACTTGGGAAAAGGTTAGGTTTTAATTTCTTGCTAGTAGTCTATTCACCCCCCCCCCCTCTAGGCACTCTTCTAGTGATCACTCAAAGAGTGGACCGCTAAAAGGAGATGAGGATGGTGATGAAGAAGGTGATGTTGATGAAGACGATCACCGCGGCGATGGTTCCCCCGATTGCACTCCGACACCATCGGGAGAAAGGGGGAGAGTTCTCACCCTTGTGCTTCCTCCTCCATGGCCTCCCCCTCTATGGGTAGAGGTTCTCCCTCTAGTCCTTGGCCTCCATGGTGTTGATGGCCCCTCCGGGACGATGAAGATGGCCACCAGTGATGGTGACCCCCTCCGGTAGGGTGCCGGAGAGGGCCAAGATTGATTTTTCGTGGCTCTAGAAGTGTGCGGTGGCGGAACTCCCGATCTAGGTTTCTTTTCATAGGTTTCTGTATTTATAGGAGTTTTTGGCATCGGTCCCATGTCCAGAAGGTTCCCGAGGAAGTCACAAGCCAGGGGGCGCGCCCTAGAGGGAGCCCATGTGGCTTGTGGCCTCCTCAGCCTTCCTCTCCGGTGACTCTTCGCTCCAGTATTTTTTATATTTTCCAAAAATATTCTCCGTAAATTTTTAGCTCATTCCGAGAACCTTTATTTCTGCACAAAAACAACAACACGGTAGTTCTGCTGAAAGCAGCGTCAGTCCGGGTTAGTTCTAATAAAATCATACCAAAATCATATAGAATTACTGTAAACATGGCATGAATACTTCATAAATTATAGATACGTAGGAGACGTATCAGCACCCCCAAGCTTAATTCCTGCTCGTCCTCGAGTAGGTAAATGATAAAAGAAATAATTTATGAAGTGTGAATGCTAGCAAGTGCACAATTTTGATCAATGATAATTCCAATCACTTTTTATAGCATCAATATAAAAACAGTAGCACATCTCATAAAACTTCTCATGATCAAGTAACAAGCTATTCACATGTTAAAGTATAGACCAGAAAGCTTCTTGAAAACTAACAAACCATATTCCTAGTCATGGAACAATTGCAATTCATCTTATTTTTAGGAAGGGTCTATGTAAGAGCTTTGGTTTAGCAAATTCCACATACTCGACTATCATATAGTCTTCCATGATTATTACCACTCAAAGCATATTTTTAGAACAAATAGCATCCATTGAACATAGAGAAAGATAGGGGCTTAATGTTTCGCCTCCCAACTTATTTATCATATAGATAATTGTCAACAATAACAATTCATGATCAAATATATTTGTGTGGATATATATATGTCTAGATCTTTCCCCAACACATGATGCTTGCCAAGAGAAAAAGGCAGGATATAGGAAGTGGTGAAGATCACCGTGACTCTTGCACAAAGGTAAGTACTAGAAAGTAAAAGATAGGCCCTTCGCAGAGGGAGGCATTGATTTGCAAAAGTGCCAAAGCTCGAGCTTTTAAAACAGAGATGAAAAATAATTTTGAGTGGTATGCTTTCATTGTCAACATCAAAACCGAGAGATCTCGGTATCTTCCATGCTAGATATATTATAGGTGGTTCCCAAACAGAATGGTAAAGTTTTTACTCCCCCTCCACCAATCAATCACACTCCACGGCGAGCCGAATCCACGGGTATCGTCCATACCAACAACATTCCTGGGGAGTTTTGTTTCATTATATTTTGATTTTATTTTTGAGCATGGAACTGAGTATCCTGAATACCAACCACTTTCTCGTGAATGATAGTGAATCAACACATATCGTGAGAATAACCCACCTAGTATGGAAGATACTGACAGCCCCTAGTCACTACATGATAGATTCAGGCATACGAAACAGAATATTATTTGAAGGTTTAGAGTTTGGCACATGCAAATTTATTTAGAACGGCAGGTAAATACCGCATATAGGTAGGTATGGTGGACTCTCATCGCAAAACTGGTTTAAACGTTGTTTGGATGCACAAGTAGTATTTCTACTTGGTGCGGAAGTTTTGGCTAGTATGAGGTGGAAGCAAGCACCACATGTTGGATGATCCATAACAATATAACTTCTATACAAATATATCCAAACATAACTCATTACAATGTCTTCCTTGTCCAACCCCAACTAATTTGCCCAAGTTTGAAAATAATTAATGAGCTCAAAATCATAGAAGATGTCCAAGATAATATATTTATATGTGGAATCTCACTTCCTTCAATATTCTTTCATGAATTGTTCAGGTGACCAATGCGGTGTTTGCTAACTTTCAATAAATTTTACCACCTATAATTATTGTGTGTGAAGTCATCACTCCCCATGGGATAAGCATATAAAACATATATAATTTCAGATTTATGACATTCAATTTATTCAACCATTTACTCCTAGGATATAAGTGAAGCACGAGAGTGAACAACAAACTACTCCAAAAATATATAAGTGAAGATCAATGCGTAGTCAATTAGTTAAATAGCCATGTGAGGACTCTCTCTTATTCAAAATTTCAGATCCAATGATTTTATTGAAACAGCAAACAAAATAAAAATTACACTCCAATAATAGCATGCATCATGTGAACGAATAAAAATTTAAGCTCAACATAGGCTAACAGGTAATTGTTGATGAAGAGAGATAGGATGCGTAGCATCCCCAAGATTAGATACTTTAGAGTTCTTGAAATATTTTCTTGGGGTGCCCAGGCAATCTCCAATCTTGAGATTTTGTATCTTGTTCAATCCTCTCATATCCCGGTTTCTCCTATTCTCAAAAACTTCATCCACACAAAACTCAAAAGAACTCGTGAGATAGGTTAGTACAACTAAGAACAAATAAACACTTAATGTAATGCCAAGCCAAGTGGCACAATAATTTATAACATTAGGTACTGTATACTATCATTTCCACAATTTATATTTACAAATATAGGCTATGGAAACTATAGGATAAGTAGATAACAAAACTATGACAACAATCTGTCCGAACAGAACAGTCTGTAGTAATTTATTAAACCAGTGTACCTATGGAACTCTAAAATTATGGAAATTTAGGACATGCTAAGAAATTTATATGAAAACAATTTTTAAAAATTTCATAAACTTTAAACGTTCCAGTAAAATATTAAAATTCAAACACTATAGCAAAAGTTTTTGTTTTTACACAGCACACATCAAAACATGCAATGCAAGCATCTTAATGCAATTCTTGGAACTTTTTATTGAAAAAATATTATAAATAACACATAACATATAAAAATAAAATAAAATGATGATCCAAGCGAAACTCATATTATGTGACGAATAAAAATATAGCTCCAAGTAAGATATACCAATAATGTTGAGGACGAAAGAGGGGATGCCTTCCGAGGCATCCCCAAGCTTAGCCGCTTGAGTGTTCCTTTAATATTACCTTGGGGGTTCCTTGGGCATCCCAAATATTTGGTTCTTGTCACTCCTTATTCCCCTCATATCAGTATCTCATCCAAAACTTGAAAACTTCAATCACACAAAACTTAACGGAACTTCGTGAGAAGGGTTAGTGTAATAAAGATAAATCATTCACATACGTATTGTAAAGACAAGATTCATAATTGTTCCCCCATGATACCTACTGTATTATATCATTAAAATCATTTATATTACTCAATATAAGCTATAGGAATACTTGAAACAAGCAAACTATGCATGCAAAACAGAATATGTCAAAAACAGAACAGTCTGTAAAGATCTGAATGATCACCAAACTTCCCTAACTCTATTTTTTTTGAAAACTTAGGAAATATCACATAATTTTAATATAAATGTTCTGTAAAAAAATCATATTTTTTGACTCTCTAGTAAAATCACATAATTCAAATACTGGAAGCAAAACTTTCTGTTTTTGCACAGAATCAGACAAGCAAGTATCCACACTATCCCAAAGCCTTTACTTGGAACTTTATTGAAATAAAAGGCACAAAACATGATTACTACAGTATATTAATCATGTGGAACACATAAAAACAAAAAGTAAAAGTGTTGGGTTGTCTCCCAACAAGCGCTTTTCTTTAATGCCTTTTTAGCTACGCATGATATTTCAATGATACTCTTCCAAGCCAAATTCCGATGATCATCTTATTCATACTCTAAGAGATATCAGTGAAGTTCATAGAGAATTCTACAATTAATATAGATTAACCAATATCCAAACTCAAAATATATAAGTGAAGCACAGGAAGCATTCTATAAAGCCATACTCAAAAGGTTTAAGTGAAGCACAAAGAGCATTCTACAAATCCATACTCAAAACATTTAAGTGAAGCACAAAGAGCATTATACAAATCTGTACTCAAAAGATTTAAGTGAAGAACAAAGAGCATTCTACAAATCCATGAAGGACTATCTCATACTAGAATGGATCATAAAGGAAAAGACAAACATTAAAGACACATATCATGTGAACAAAACATAAACCAAGGTATACCAATAATTGTTGAAGAATAAAGATGGGATGTCTTCCCGGGGCATCCCCAAGCTTAGGTGCTTGAGTATCCTTGAAATATTTACTTGGGGTACCTTGGGAATCCCCAAGCTCGAACTCTTGTCTCTCTGTATTCTTCTTATATCGATACCTCCTCGATCTTCGAACACTTCATTCACACAAAACTTAGCAAAATCCTCGTGAGATCCGTTAGTATAATAAAGAAAATTACTACTTTAAGTACTGTTGTGAACTCATTCCAAATTCATATTAGCATTATATCTACTGTATTCTAACTTCACGATGGTTCATACCCACCGATACAAGCCATGGATTCATCAAAATAAGAGAACAATGCATAGAAAACAGAATCTGTCAAAAACAAGACAATCTGTAGTAATCTGGAAACTTTGTATACTTATGTAACTCAAAAAATTCTGAAAATTTAGGAAAAAATAAAAAAATTCATAGAATTACTAAGTAAAAATTTTAGAAACTTTTGGCATTTTGGTAAAAAATGTAAATTCACGCACTACAGCCAAAGTTTCTGTTTTTGGACTGCACACACCAAACAAGCAATCTAATCATCCTAAAATTAAATTTTGGCACATTATTTTTATAATAAAATGGATATATGCAAGGTGATAATTATTTGACAAAATCTTCCATGAAATGTTTTACATTGTTTCCATGATCAGGAACACAAGTGTTCAAGGTCGACCCTCACTTCTCCAATGCACAACCTTCCAATCACTTTTCTTTTCAGAAAACTTCTTAGGCAAAAGGGTCAAGTAACTCTTTTTGTATTTCCATTATTATTATTTTTTGTTTGTTTCACCCACAACTACAGAAATTAAAAAGGGAAAACAAAATCTATTTAGTGAAGAAAGCAAACAAGCATACACGAGAATATCAACCCCACGCTATTGCTCCCCAGCAACGGCGCCAGAAAAGAGCTTGATAATCCCCAAGTGCAAGGAATCATCATAGCAATTTCCAAACGTGGAAGTGATGAGTATTGAGTGTCGAACCCACAATTAGCTAAAGGTAAGATCAATATCTCTCAAGTCCTATCTGCCACCGGACGACTCTACGTACATCGAACGTTTGCTTCCAACTAGAAACGAGAAATGAAACTACGTTGTGGGTATGAATAGGATAGCTTTGCATGATATCGGGGAACTAAAATATAAATATAGGTGCTTTTATCATAATATTACAATATATTACAAATAGCGAGTGTGGAATAATGATGGGTTGGTGTGTGGAATTATCCTAGGCAATTGTTAACAAGATCGGAAATCATCATTGCAATTTTATATGAGGGAGAGGCATAAGCTAACATAATTTCTCTACTTGGATCATATGCACTTATGATTGAAACTCCAACAAGCATCCGCAACTACTAAAGATCATTAAGGATCATACTTTCCCTACTTGGATCATATGCACTTATGATTGGGATAAAGGGGACTTGATGCTTTAATGCTATGGTTGGGGTTTACCTTAATGATCTTTAGTAGTTGCGGACTCTTGCTAGAGTTCCAATCATAAGTGCATATTATCCAAGTAGAGAAAGTATGTTAGCTTATGCCTCTCCCTCATTTAAAATTGCAATAATGATTACCGGACTAGTTATCGATTGCCTAGGGACAATTCCGCAACTCCTACCACCACTTTTCCACACTCGTTAAACTAACTTAGTTTTTTCTTTATCTTAGCAGCCCCTGGTATTTATTTATGTGCTCGTTATTATCTTGCAAACCTATCCTAGCCGACCTTCAAAGTACTTCTAGTTTCATACTTGTTCTAGGTAAAGCGAACGTTAAGAGTGCGTACAATTGTATCGAGGGTCGATAGAACTTGAGGGAATATTTGTTCGACCTTTATATCCTCATTGGGTTCGATACTCTTACTTATTGAAAGAGGCTACAACTGATCCCCTACACTTGTGGGTTATCAAGAACTTTTTCTGGTGACGTTCCCGGGGAGCAATAGCATGGGGTGAATATTCTCGTGTGTGCTTGTTTGCTTTATAACTAAGTAATTTTTATTTTTCTGTTATTAACTTGTCTTCTATCTTTAGATATGGGTAGGAAACACAAAATACCAAAAAATAGATGTACTTGCTGCTCCAAAAGTTGAGGAACCACTAGTGTTTCGTACCACCAAATAATATTACTTGGGTCATCTTTGATCCACTTGTGCTCGTGCTGAAAACCCAACTAGCTTAGTTGAGGGAAAATCATTAAATGAGCATGCTCATTATGTGGGACACTGCATATCTCAAAAAGGGAAACTCTTGTGGCATCAAATTAATACTTTGTGTTGCTATGCTTGGAATCTATGTGAAATTTATGATTTTACTTGTTGTTCTAAAGAAGCTAAAAAACACCTTTCCTACCAATGTGTGTTTAATGATAATGAAATATTATTCTCTTATGCCAAGGAGGCCTATTGCTATAATGATGTTGAACAAATTGAAGAATTTGTTGCTTTTAAGGGTGCCTATGAAATTGCTTCTTTCATTGAAAAGTATGATGCTACTCTTTACGATTCTGAAAATTTTGCCATACTTCAATATTGCTATGAAAACTATGCTTCTAATGCTTATGTTAAAGACTTTATTGAAAGAATGACCGCTGCCTTGGAAGAGACTAATATTTTGCAGGAATCTATGGAACAGGAAGTTGCTGAAATTGTAAACTCATTAGATGAAGAAGATGAGGAGGAGAATGAAGAACAAAAGGAGGAAGAGCGGATTAGCTACCCATGCCAACCTTCTAATGAGAGTAACTCTTCAACTCATATATTGTTTAATTTCTCTTCGTGCTTACCGAAGGATGAATGCTATGTTGATTGCTATGATCCCTTGGATTCTTTTGAAATATCCCTTTTTGACGAACTTGATGCTTGCTATTCTTGTGCCATGATGCCAATATGAATAATGCTTATGGAGATGAACTTGCTATAGTTCCTTATGTTCACATGAAATTATTGCTATTGCACCCACACATGATAGTCCTATTATCTTTTTGAATTCTCCAAACTACACTATATCGGACAAGTTTTCACTTATTAAGGATTATATTGATGGGTTGCGTTTTCCTATTGCACATGATGATTTTAATGAATACAATATGCATGTGCTTGATGCTCCTACTTGCAATTATTATGAGAGAAGAACTACATCTTCACCTCTCTATGTTCCCAATACGATAAAATTGCAAGAAACTGTTTATACTATACATTGGCCTTTACTTTGTGTGCATGAATTGTTCTTGTATGACATGCCAATGCATAGGAAGAGAGTTAGACTTTGTTGTTACATGATATATGTTACTTTGTGCTCACTACTAAATTACAAATCATTGTTAATTAAAATTGGATAGCTTAGCCTCGAAGGCCGACCATGCTAGTATGAATAGTGCCACTTTACCTGACAATTTTATCGAAGCGGCATACCTCATGACCGCTCGAGCAGTTACTTCTCTCCTCAAATCACGGCTTGAGGCATATTTTTTATTGGCATGTCCCATCGAGGTGGAGATCATGCCCGTTTTATTAGGGATATCACCAAGATTTTGTTTTGCCCCATACGCATAACAACATCTTTGTTGGGGTGGCATTTTTACCGATGCAGTAAGGGGGGCTCTTGGCCTTTTAGCAACCTATAAGAGTGTAAAGGTAATAGTGCAATCAAGTACACTCTCATCCCCCCACCCCCCACCCCCCACCCCCCCGCTGCTTATTGCTTCATCAAGATCTAGTGCATAGATCCAATCTCGCACCCCTCTCTCCACCAAAATCCATTCTCCCCATCCAGCCATGGTGGATACACTCCAAGGGCACTGGGGTGGTTCTTGCATGACGGACGACACCATTCCAGAGCTGTGCGTTGTGGGGTATCTCTCTAAGGAGAATGACACTTGTGCCCCCGGTGTTGACCAGCAAGTGCCCACTTCCAAGGCCGGGGAGTGGGTAGTCTTTGTCTCCCACCTCATCTAAGGCATAGGGTTCCCGTTGCACCCCTTCGTGCATGGGATAATGTTCTCCTATGGGCTCGGTTTGCAAAGCTTTCCTTTGCTGCAAGCTACACTTCAGCCTCAAGCTGAAAACCTTTGGGGTCAAGCCAAAGTCCAGCGGCCCTGATCTAGCGGCGTGCAGAGGGGCTATGCTCAATAAGAACTAAAATGTCGATTGGTTCAAGGGAAATTTCATCAAGACGCTGAAGGATGGCAGCGCGAGTGGTTTTACATCATCGAGCTGCCTGCCAAGGCCACGCCAAAGTCCCTGCCTTTTTAGCCGGACCTCCACGCAAGCTCAAGTCTTGGACGAAGAAGTGCATCATTTGGGGGAACATCGACGAGGTGAAGGCTTTGGTGGGGAGGATCCAGTGGTAGTCCCTCGAGAAGGACCTTAGGCCGCCTGACGTGGTCACGTCATGCTCAATCGCTGGATGCTCCCCCTCCAACTTCAGGTGAAGTCGACGTGGGAGTACAGTCCCTAGGAGGCGGGGCCAGTTCTCCACTTCTTCCACACTGACCTCTTCGGCATGTGGATGTGTGTATTTGAGCTGGCCAAGGACGACTTCCCCGATGACAGAGAAGATCACGGCTTCGAAGTCTCTACAGAGCCCCATCAGTAAGTGCTCTAACACATGTGTCTATATTCGTTCTCCCACACATGGCGAGACCGATCCTAAATGAATCATTTTGCTTGGCATGTACAGAATTGGTCGGCCAAGATGCAGACCATGCGGTGCTCGGCCCCATTGCCTGAGGAGGAAAAAACTCCCCAACTCACGGTGCTCCTGGTCGAGAACTACACATGCTGGTCCCCAAGAGGACGAAGTCCCAGGGAGGGTGGGCAGGTCTTCAGAAGCAGAAGGCGTCGGTTTCCCGATTCGAAGAGACCCACACTTCCATCATCCATCAAGAGGCGAAGGAAGATGATCTTTCCCTTAAAGGGAAGAGGGCGGCGCAAGTGGACACCGAGGCCGGTGCATAGTCGAAAGGCCAAAAGAGGTTGAATAAATCCTTGACTGGGGTCACAAGTAGCATGCCGTCAGGGAAGATCATGCTTTTCAATGACTCTTAAGATGATCCCCTTGTTTTGGGGAGGAAGAAACTGGCACCCTGAAGGTACTCCATCGATTTCCATGTTCCGTATTTCAATAAGACCGTGCTTGAGTAGGAGTAATCTCACGTAAGTGTTTTCTCACAGTCTTCCGAAGGTGTGCATGAGTGACTCTTCGAGCGGGCTGCCATCCCCCAGTGGATCTTTGGACTCCTATCCTCCCTCACCAGCTCATGATGGGCTGGGGGAAGTGACTTCTACTCTATCCCCCCAAGGCAACACAAGGGGGCGAAGGGTCAACCGTCATGATTGAGGTTGATTCCTTGGTCCTATAGATTCCTGAGGCTGCCAAGGAACCCCTAGACAGATCATTGGTCCAGCCAAAGCCTGCCTTGGCTCAAGCACCATGACCGAAGACTCCTCCACCCAGCACCCTGGTGCTGGGGTCAAAGGTCATGCCACCCCACTTCCTAGCCAGAGGAGGTCTAGCATGGGGTGGTCCGAGTAGGTAGAGGAGACCTTGAAGGACTCTTCCCTCAAGGAAGATCACCATGTCTTGATAAGCACGGTGCTATAGGGTGTTTGGTCTGCGGAGGCCGGATTGCAAAGGTCTATGGGAGCCAGAGTGAACGCGCTCATCCAGAGCATAACGCCAGCCACTTGCTAGCTGAGGACATGAAGAAGAGGAGGGACCAAGGACTAAGAGATTGGAGAGCCATTGATCCATATTATTAGAGGAGGAAGACTGTTGTGGACTACACGTTCTATACAAAAGAACAACAAGACTTGTATGAAACAATTTTGCTTGACAAGAGCCCTGCTGTGAGTGATATGAGATATGTGGACTGGAAGTACATCAAGGACAATGGAGACTACTTCCCAAGTGTGCAAGACAACTTCCATTGCATTAGTCTGGATAAGTTTGTTGGCAAGGAGTTCACTGCTTGGAATGATGAAATGATCATGCAATTCTACTCCATTGCTCATTTCTATGGAGATGGTAGAATTGTGTGGATGACTAGAGGTGCTAGGTATGAATCCACAGTTGATGAGTGGGCTGCGATCTTAGGAGTCCTAGAGGTGGAAGATGGTGACCTTGATGTGTACTCTGAGCCCAAGGCAAGCCACAATGCCATGAAGAACATGTACAAGGAGATCCCTATTGCACATCTGAAGTCTCAGAAGCTAGGATACATTTATTTTCTCCAGGTTGGTCTTCGCCCGATCAACACTATCTTTAGGCACACCTTGTTGCCTAAGTCTGGAGATGAGAAGATGGTCAGAGGCTACTCCATAAACATGCTGCTCCATCTAGATCAACATACTAGATTCAGGGTGATGGACTTGATTATGGAGACTATGAAGAAGATGGATGCAGACCAGAAGCGATCATGTGGCTATGCACCCTACATCTAGATGCTTATCAACTCTAAGTTGGAGAAGCACATCTTTGCACTTGATCGACCACATTTGCTAGTCTTGCCGGAGCTAGAAGACAACGTTGTGGTGATGAACCCAGATCATCCCACATCATCTGCAGCACGGGCACATGCAGAGGCAGCCAGAGACACTAGTGCTCAACCGCCATGACTAGGAGTGAGCACATGGATCTTCTCCTTAGCTTAGTGCTCAGCACGCAGAAGTACATCACCGACATTCTGAAGAACCGGGATAGCCTTGCGAGGATTGTTGACAACAAATTTCATACTCTCAATAACAAGGTGGATGGGCTCATAGTGACAGTGAATGAGCTCAAGAAGGAAGTTGATGGAGTGCCTAGCCCTCACACTACAGATGATGACGAGTATCGTGCACCTCTCAGGATAGACACTCAGTTCAGGACTCAAGCTCGGACTCCCATAGTGACAGCTCCAGAGTTGAGGCCCTCTTCATCAACACCAGCTACAACCACATCAGCTCCATCAGCTCCACTAGTTCCTCCAGTTGCTACACCAACTCCGTCCATGATGTCTGCAGAAGTCTTCGCCAATGTCGTTCTCTCGACTCCAACTTAAGCTACCAGAGGAGATCATCCCCAAAAGAGCATTGATATCTTTTGGTTTGGATGTGTTAAACTTTGTCGGTGTTTCATCATACACTTGATGTGTGTTGCTACTATTTCCTATATTCATGATGCTTATGAGATTCATTCACTTTGCTTGATTGTGTTGTGCTATGATATTCATTCTTATTATTCTCGCACACCACCAAGATGTATGTGACATGGAAGAAGTGTCCCATGTACCGATTGTGCATTTGCATTCAAACGCAAATTAAAAATAATGCACAAATTTAGGGGCAGCTCTTGCTTGTCACATACTTCTCAAAGCGACGATTATATTCAGTGATTATATCATATGTCGAAGCTTTGATCTATATGTTTTCATCAATTATCAAAAAGGGGGAGATTGAAAGCACATTTGCTCCCTTGGTGGTTTTGGTACTTAATAACAACATATAACTCATTGAACTAATGTTTCCACTAAGCATATTTCAGGAAAAGTTCAATGATGGGTTGGCAAAAGGATTGTGGAGAAACCCCTAGAAGCAAGGAAATGTACTGGCAAAAGCTTCAAGCAAGATGACTCTACCTTTCACTTTGTCAGAAATCACTTTGATTCCATAGGAAAAGCCAATACTATTAAAAGGGGGTAAGGTATTGTTGGTGAACAAGATGCTCCACGTGCACAAGTGATAGTCACCAAAAACAGCCACAAACTCTCCACAAAATTCTGTCCAAGCCAAATCATGAAAATTGGTGATGCCAAACAAATTCCACTCGGTCCCACCGATTCCCAAACTCATACAGAGCCTGCCAAACCCTAGCAAATCGGTCTAACCGATTCCACTTTGGTGTTGATACGTCTCCAAAGTATCTATAATTTTTGATGGTTCCATGCTATTATATTATCTGTTTTGGATGTTTTATATGCATTAATATGATATTTTATATTATTTTTGGGACTAACCTATTAATCTAGAGCCTAGTGCCAGTTTCTGTTTTTTCTTGTTTTTGAGAATTGTAGATAAGGAATATTAAACGGAGTCCAAACAGAATAAAACCTTTGGAATGATTTTTTTATGGAACGAAAGGAAACTACGAGACTTGAGAATCAAGGAAGAGGAGCCATCGTGGGGCCACAAGCCTTAGGGCCACGCCCAGGGGGGTAGGGCGCGCCGGGCAGGCTTGTAGACCCAAGGCAGCTCCCCTAACCCTAATCTTCGGCCTATAAATTCCCAAATATTCCATCATTATCACAACAAGCCACAAAAACACTTTTCTGCCGCCACAAGCCTCCGTTCCCGAGAGATCCAATCTTGGATCCTTTTTCGGTAATATGTCGGAGGGGATTCGATCACGGAGGTCATCTACATCAACTCCATTGCCCCTCTGATGATATGTGAGTAGTTCACCATAGACCTTTGGGTCCATAGCTAGTAGCTAGCTGGCTTCTTCTCTCTCTTTTCTCTTCAATACCATCTTCTTTGTGATCTTCATGGAGATCTATCCGATGTAATAATCTTTTGCGGTGTGTTTGTCGAGATCCGATGAATTGTGGGTTTATGTTTAGATTATCCATGAATATTATTTGAGTCTTTCCTGAATTCTTATATGCATGATTTCATATCTTCGCACTTCTCTTTGAGTTATTGGTTTGGTTTGGCCAACTAGATTGGCAATTCTTGCAATGGGAGAAGTGCTTAGTTTTGGGTTCAATCTTGCGGTGTCCTCACCCAGTGACAAAGTAGGGGTAGCGAGGCACGTATTATATTGTTGCCATCAAGGATAAAAAGATGGGGGTTTCATCATATTGCTTGATTTTATCCCTCCACATCATGTCATCTTACCTAATGCGTTACTCTGTTCTTTATGAACTTAATACTCTAGATGCACTTAGGAGTCGGTCGATGTGTGGAGTAATAGTAGTAGATGTAGAATCGTTTCGGTCTACTTGACACGGATGTGATGCCTATTGGAAATATGCCCTAGAGGCAATAAATAAAGTGTTTATTATTATATTTCCTTGTTCATGATAATCGTTTATCGTCCATGCTATAATTGTGTTGATTGGAAACTAAATACATGTGTGGGCATATAGACAAACATTGTGTCCCTAGTATGCCTCTAGCAGGCTAGCTCGTTGATCAAAGATGGTTAAGGTTTCCTGGCCATGGACATGAGATGTCATTTTATATCGGGATCATGTCATTAGGAGAATGATGTGATGGACAAGACCCAAACTATAAACATAGCATATGATCGTGTCAGTTTATTGCTACAGTTTTTCTACATGTCAGTATATGTTCCTATGACCATGAGATCATGCAACTCACTGACACCGGAGGAGTGCCTTGTGTGTATCAAATGTCACAACATAACTGGGTGACTATAAAGGTACTCTACAGGTATCTCTGAAGGTGTCTGTTGAGTTGGCATGGATCAATACTAGGATTTTTTACTCCGTGTGACGGAGAGGTATCTCAGGGACCACTCGGTAATACAACATTACAACAAACCTTGCAAGCAATGTGGCTAAGTGTTAGTCACGTGATCTTATATTACGGAACGTGTAAAGAGACTTGGCAGTAATGAGGTTGAACTAGGTATAGAGATACCGACGATCGAATCTCGGGCAAGTAACATACCGAAGGACAAAGGGAACATCATATGAGATTAACTGAATCCTTGACATAGTGGATCGACCGATAAAGATCTTCGTAGAACATGTAGGAACCAATATTGGCATCCAGGTCCCGCTATTGGTTATTGACCGTATATGTGTCTCGGTCATGTCTACATGCTTCTCGAACCCGCAGGGTCTGCACACTTAAGGTCCGGTGATGTTCCGGTATAGATGAGGTATGTGTGTTGGTAACCGAAGGTTTTTCGGAGTCCCGGATGAGATCCCGGACATGATTAGGAGCTCCGGAATGGTCCGGAGGTGAAGATTCATATATAGGAAGTTCCGTGTTGGTTACCGGGAAAAGTTCGGGCGTCACCGGTAACGTACTGGGGGTGCCGGGAGGGTCCCGGGGGTCCACTGGAAGGGGCCACCAGCCCCAAAGGCCTACATGGGATATGAGAGAGGGCACACCAGCCCCTGGGGGGCTGGCCGCCCCTCCCACAAAGGCCCATGCGGCAAGGGGGTTGGTGGGAGGGCCAACCCTAGGGTTGGCGCCACCTAACTTGGGTGGCAAGCCACCCTAGGGCGCCTCCACCCTTGGCCGCCGCCCCAAGGGGGAAACCCTAGGGGTTTAGCGCACCACCCCTCCCCCTATATATATGTGAGACGGAGGAGGTAAGCCGACCCCTAAGCCACGGCGCAACACTTCCTCCCTCTCCGATAGCCTCTCCTCTAGATCGATTCGGTGACGCTTAGCGAAGCTCTACCGGATCAGCTCCACCACCACCACTGCCATGACGTCGTGTTGCCAGCGAACCCATCTAACTCTCTACTCCCTCTTGCTAGATCAAGAAGGCGGATATCTTCATCGAGCTGCACGTGTGCTGAACGCGGAGGTGTCGTTTGTTCGACACTTGGTCGGGAGTTCGTGGGACGGCTTGCGATTTGGATCGCGGAGACGTACCACTACATCAACCACATTCTTTAACGCTTCCGCTTAGCGATCTACAAGGGTATGTGGATCCAATCTCTGCTCTCATAGGTGCTCATCTCCTAGATTGATCTTGGTGAAGCGTAGGAAAAATTTTGTTTCCCATGCAACATTCGCCAATAGTGGCATCATGAGCTAGGTCTATGCGTAGATGAGATCTTGAGTACAACCCAAAGAGTTTGTGGGCATTGATATTCAGATTGCTTCCTTCCTTAGTCTTTTCTTGGTTCAGCAGTATTGTGGGATGAAGTGGCTCGGACCGACTTTACTCGTACACTTACGAGAGACCGGGTTCCATCGACTGACATGTGACTTCGTCCATAAAGATGGCTGGCGGGTGTCTATCTCTCCCACTTTAGTTGGATCGAATTTGATTAAGGTGGTCCTTGTAGAAGGTTGAAAAGCAATCTTCATATCACCGTTGTGGTTTTGCGTAGGTAAGAATCGTTCTTGCTAGATATCCATAGCAGCCACGTAAAACATGCAACGACAATTAGAGGACGTCTAACTTGTTTTTGCAGGGTATGTTGTGATGTGATATGGCCAATTACATGATGTGATATATGTGATGTATGAGATGATCATGTTTTTGTATAGAATATCACGACTTGCATGTCGATGAGTACGGCAAACCGGAAGGAGCCATAGGGTTGTATTTGATTATTATATGACATGTGTATCAATCTTTAAGCGCTATGTAATGATTTACTTTATCGCTAAGCGGTAGCAATAGCAGTATGAGCATGGTGGGCGCAAAAAACCCGATGACGACACAACGATGGAGATCATGATGATGGAGATCATGATGATGGAGATCATGATGATGGAGATCATGGTGTTATGCCGGTGACGATGGTGATCATGACGGTGCTTTGGAGATGGAGATCAAAAGCACAAGTTCATGCCATATCATGTAACTTATGATTTGCATGTATTTTTAATCTTTTTATGCACCTTGTTTTTCTTAGGACGACGGTAGCATTATAAGATGATCGCTCACTTAAATTTCAAGGTGAACTATGTTCTCCCCGAGTGTGCATCATTGCGAAAGTTCGTCATGTCAAGACACCGCGTGATGATCGGGTGTGATAGACTCTATGTTCGCATACAATGGGTGTAAGCCATTGTTGCACAGACATGGCCTCGGAACACAAGAGACCGAAAGGTCGAGCATGAGTCATGTAGTAGATATGATCAACATGATGATGTTCACCATTGAAACCACCTTAACTCACGTGATGATCGGACTTGAGTTGGTGAATATGGATCATGTGTCACTCAGATGACCCGAGGGATGTCAATTTGAGTGGGAGCTTTAGTAATTTGATTAACTAAACTCATTATCATGAACAATAGTCTTAGTAACCTTTGCTTATTTATGTTGTAGATCAATGGCTCGTGCAGTAGCACCCCTGAATTTTAATGCGTTCCTAGAGAAAGCTAAGTTGAAAGATGATGGAAGTAACTTTGTTGACTGGGCCCATAATCTGAAGATTATCCTCACGGCTTCCTAGAAGGCTTATGATCATGATGCACCGCTTGGTGACCCACCCGCTCCCGTGTCATCCAAAGACGTTAAGAACGCTTGGCAGGCACGTTCTGGAGATTACTCAGTAGTTCAATGTGCAATGTTGTATGGCTTAGAACTGGGACTTCAAAGACGTTTTGAACGTCATGGAGCATATGAGATGTTCCAAGAGTTGGAGTTTATCTTTAAGAAGAATGCCCGGA
The DNA here is from genome assembly GCA_022496015.1 of Hordeum marinum. Taxonomy (NCBI): domain Eukaryota; kingdom Viridiplantae; phylum Streptophyta; class Magnoliopsida; order Poales; family Poaceae; genus Hordeum; species Hordeum marinum. Next base: position 188,519,841 of record CM039677.1, on the reverse strand, counting down.
TCGAGAGGTATGAGACCTCCGATAAGTTCTATGCTTGCAAGATGGAGGAGAACAGGTCTATCAGTGAACATATACTCAGAATGTCTGGGTATTCGACCCGTCTGGCAGAGTTAGGGATGCCCCTTCCGCCGGAGGCGATCACTAACAGAGTTCTTCAATCATTGCCACCTAGCTACAAGAGCTTCGTGTTGAACTATAACATGCCCGGGGTGAACAAGTCAGTCTCCGAGCTGTTTGCGATGCTGAAAGTTGCTGAGTTTGAAATCCAGAAAGAACATCAAGTGTTGATGGTCAATAAAACCACTAGTTTCAACAAGCATGGCAAGGGCAAGAAGGGTAACTCCAAGAAGGGTGCCAAAGCAGTTGCTCCCCCCTGAAGAAACCCAAGGCTGGGCCCAAGCCAGAAACTAAGTGATTTCATTGCAAGGGAACTGGTCAATGGAAGCAGAGCTGCCCCAAGTATCTGGCTGACAAGAAGGCAAGCAACACCAAACAAGGTATATATGATATACATGTTATTGATGTGTACCTTACTATCTCTCGTTATAGTGCCTGGGTATTTGATACCGGTTCGGTTGCTCACATTTGCAACTCAAAGCAGGACCTATGGAATAGACGAAGGCTAGCTAAGGATGAAGTGACGATGCGCGTGGGAAATGGTTCCAAGGTTGATGTGATCGCCGTCGGCACGCTCACTCTTCGACTACCATCGGGATTAGTGATGAACCTGAATAATTGTTATTTAGTGCCTGCGTTAAGCGTGAACATTATATCTGGATCTTGTTTATTGCGAGACGGTTACTCATTTAAATCAGAGAATAATGGTTGTTCTATTTATATGAGTAATATCTTTTATGGTCATGCACCCAATGTGAGGGGTTTATTCTTATTGAATCTCGGTAGTGATGATACACATGTTCATAGCATTGATGCCAAAAGATGTAGAGTTGATAATGATAGTACCACTTTCTTGTGGCACTGCCGTTTGGGTCATATTGGTGTGAAACGCATGAGGAAGCTTCATGTTGATGGACTTTTGGAGTCACTTGATTTTGAATCACTTGAGACATGTGAACCATGCCTCATGGGCAAGATGACTAAACCGCCGTTCTCTAGAATAATGGAACGGGCAAGTGATTTGTTGGAAATCATACATACTCATGTGTGCGGTCCGATGAACATTGATGTGCGCGGTGGATATCGTTATTTTCTCACCCTCACTGATGACTTAAGTAGATATGGATATATTTATTTAATGAAACACAAGTCTGAAACGTTTGAAAAGTTCAAGTAATTTCAGAGTGAAGTTGAGAATCATTGTAACAAGAAGATTAAATTCCTGCAATCTGATCGAGGAGGAGAATATCTGAGTTATGAGTTTGGCAGTCACTTAAGACAGTGTGGAATTGTTTCACAATTGACACCGCCTGGAACACCATAGAGTAATGGTGTGTCCGAACGTCGTAATCGAACCTTATTAGATATGGTGCGCTCTATGATGTCTCTTTTCGATTTGCGACTACCGTTTTGGGGTTATGCATTAGAGACAGCTGCATTCACTTTAAATAGGGCACCATCGAAATCCGTTGAGATGACACCATATGAATTGTGTTTTGGCAAGAAGCCAAAGTTGTCGTTTCTTAAAGTTTGGGGATGTGATGCTTATGTCAAAAAGCTTCAGCCTAAAAAGCTGGAACCCAAAGCGAAGAAATGCATCTTCATAGGATACCCAAAAGAGACAGTTGGGTATACCTTCGATCTTAGATCCAAAGGCAAAGTGTTTGTCGCTAAGAACAGAACATTTCTTGAGAAAGAGTTTCTCTCGAAAGAATTAAGTGAGAGGAAAGTAGAACTTGATGAGGTTATTGAACCTTCACTTCAACCAGAGAGTAGCACAGCGTAGAAAGATGTTTCTCTAGAGCCAATGACGTTTGAAGAGGAAGTTAATGATGATGATCATGAAACTTTGGATCAAGTTGCTATTGAACCTCATAGGTCGACAAGGGCGCGTACTGCTCCTGAGTGGTACGGCAACCCTGTCTTGGAGATCATGTTGTTAGACAACAATGAACCTACGAGCTATGAAGGAGCGATGATGGGCCCGGATTCCAAGAAATGGTTAGAGGCCATGAAATCCGAGATGGGATCCATGTATGAAAACAAAGTATGGACTTTGGAAGTATTACCTGAAGGGCGAAAGGTCGTTCAGAATAAATGGATCTTTAAGAAGAAGAAAGATGCGGACGGTAATGTCACCGTCTATAAAGCTTGACTTGTGGCAAAGGGTTTTTCACAAGTTCAAGGAGTTGACTACGATGAGACCTTCTCACCCATAGCGATGCTTAAGTCCGTCAGAATCATGTTAGCAATATCTGCATATTTTGACTATGAAATTTGGCAGATGGATGTCAAAACAGCGTTCCTTAACGGTTTCCTTGAGGAAGAGTTGTATATGATGCAACCAGAAGGTTTTATCGATCCATAGAATGCTGACAAAGTTTGCAAACTCCAGCGATCCATTTATGGACTGCTGCAAGCATCTCGGAGTTGGAATAAGCGCTTTGATGAGGTGATCAAAGCATTTGGGTTCATACAAGTTTACGGGGAAGCTTGTATTTACAAGAAAGTGAGTGGGAGCTCTGTAGCATTTCTAATATTATATGTGGATGACATATTGCTGATTGGAAACAATATACAAATGCTGGAAAGCATGAAGGAATATTTGAACAAGAGTTTTTCAATGAAGGACCTAGGAGAAGTTGCTTTCATATTAGGCATTAAGATCTATAGAGATAGATCAAGACGCTTGATAGCACTTTCACAAAGCACATACCTTGATAAAGTTTTGAAGAAGTTCAAAATGGATCAGTCTAAGAAAGAGTTCTTACTTGTGTTACAAGGTGTGAAGTTGAGTAAGACTCAATGCCCAGTGACTACAGAAGATAGAGAGAATATGAGTGTTATCCCCTATGCTTCAGCCATAGGCTCTATCATGTATGCGATGTTGTGCACAAGATCCAATGTCAGCCTTGCCATAAGTATGGCCGGAAGGTTTCAAAGTGATCCTGGAATGGAGCATTGGATGGCAGTCAAGAATATCCTTAAGTACCTGAAAAGGACTAAGGAGATGCTTCTCGTTTATGGAGGTGATCAAGAGCTCGTCATAAAGGGTTACATCGATGCAAGCTTTGACACTGATCCAGTTGACTCTAAGTCGCAAACAAGATACATATTTATTCACAATGGGGGAGCGGTATGTCACGCCCAAGATGCGCGCTTATCCATATTTAGGCATGGGGGCCTCGACAGGGATAGAGGCGCATCTTGTCGTTCGCAAGTACAGTATCATCACATACATTTATGAAGAGAGGAGTATATGAGTTGGCTTACACTTGCCACATGCTAAATTACAATTCCACATAGTTTATTCAACATCATTCCAATGACAGGGTCCGGCTACAGACGAAAACAAACGATAGAAGGGTGCAATGACACTGGCTTGCTATCCCCAAAGATCACGACCACGGCCACTCTACTCGTCTAGATATGTGACGTACATCTTGCCACGCTCCTCGTCATACTCCCACTGGAGCTGCGTCACATCATTTGGCACGATCTCATCTGCACCTGCACCTATATTTGTTGTAGTAATTTGTGAGCCACGGGGACTCAACAATCTCCCGACCGGGTACCGAGACTATTCAAGCTTGTTGGGTTGGATGGGGGATAAGTGTTTAGTTTGTAGCAGCACTAAGCATTTATGGTGGCTAATCTTACGAGAACATGAATGTAAATATGTGGTCTACGATAAATGATCGAGAACTAGCATGACCGCTAAGCGACCCTAAACACCTACTTATGTCAAACATAACCCCACCGTGTTCTCTCTCAGATCATGTTCACGAGAAGAGACGGTCACGGTTACTCACATAGTTGGTGTATTTTATTGGAGTTTACTTCAAGTTAACTACAATCGGGTGTTAAACAAATATCCAAGTTGCCACATAACCGCGAGCATGGCTTTCCGAAATTTAACCCAGAGACGATCACAATTACTCACACAGTTGGTGTATTTTATTGGAGTTTACTTCAAGTTAACTATAACCAGGTGTTAAACAAATATCCAAGTTGCCACATAACCACGGGCACGGCTCCAAAAGATTTAACCCTACATGGGTGCTCCAACTAGTCCATCATAAATTAACCACACTCTGTGGGAATAATCTCGACCACGGATCTCGTGATCATCCTAGGCAACACCAAAGGAATTCTGACACCTCGAGATAGCCCGAAGAAAAATCAGAGTCCCTCATGCAAGCCATTCGAAAAAGGTAAAACAAGTCCAGCAAGACCTCCCGGCATGTCGACAAACCCGATAAGAGTCGTGTATCTCGTTCTCAGGACATGACGGATGAGCGATGGCTACCACGCCAATCACCGAGTTGCCCCGGGCGGCGTTAATAAGCTGCTCTGGGTTGGACCAACACTCATGAGGAGCACTGGCCCGGGTTGTTGATTCATCCACGGGGTTGCAAAGCCCTATGAAGTTTTATTAAGTTATTTAAGCAAATAGTACCAATGTTGGGTCTTGCCAGACAAGTTTTAATCTCAACCGAATAATCAAGGGAGTCCCCATAACAACCCCGAGCATGTTAGGAGCGCAAAATATGGAAACATAACACCAGTAACAAGAAACTATGGCGGTAAAAATGGAACAAAACACCAAGCAAAAGGCCAAGCCTTCCATCATACCAAGATATATATGTGCATTAAATTCAATAACAGTTAATATTGTGATATGCCAGATATCCATGTTATCACATGGAAACAACCTGCACCTGCAACTAAGAACGCTATAAGAGGGGCTGAGCAGCGGTAACTTAGCCAAACAACGTTTGCTAGGATGTGGAGGGGTTAGAGGCTATCATGGCAATGTAGGAGGCTTGACATTCAAGTGGAAGGTAGCGCATATGTACCGATAAGAGAGAGACATCTAGCAAAGCAAAAATAGTGTCGGGATCCGGGTATGATCATCTTGCATGTTGGTTCTTCGGAGGGACAAAGAGCAGGGTCCTCGTAGTGGTACTCTCCTGGATCCTCGTACTCAGGTTCAACACTCGCGTCTACCCAAGAGAAATAGCAATAATAAACAGCCAAGCAAGGTTCAATGCAAAAACAAGATGATGCATGATTCATTTGAAGAATTTAGCATGGCAATCCTAAACTAGTCATGTTTCACATGCTATAGTTAAGTTATTTACCATTCTGAACAGAACCTCATGTTAAGTTGTATGAATATTCATTATCATGGAAAATATGGATGCTTCATGTTGAATCGATGCAAATGCATATGTGGAACGTAGGAAATGGAGTTACGGTTCTCACGCTACGCTCACGACAAGTTACGAAGGCAAAAATAAGACAATGAAGGCCATGGGCTATTCCTTGGCATTCCAAGGTAGCCACTGGTTAGGAAATGAAAAATCAACCACAATAGAGTCAAAGATCAATCAAAATAAAAGGGGCATACCTCCCACAAGCCACAAAACACTAAAACAAACAATCTGCCTCAAAACAACAACATGGCAACTTTCACAACAATTATTTAGAGCTACAGGAAGTTTCCAACCTCAAAAAAGACATTCACAGAAACTACATGACATGCTTATCAAATCTTCCAACTACACAAACTGGAAAGGAAGCACATATCAATAAGCATGAAGCTCACAAGTTGGCATGATGAAACAGATTCTAGGGACTTAGTGAAAATCACAGTTTTCTAGAATCTGAGTTAAGCTGATAGCAAGTTGACAGCAGAAATTAATGGTGATAGAGACCACCTCATGGCATGAAAATTAACAGGATGGTAAAGGACAACATCTACTTCAAAACACTAGCACTGATCTTGAGCTAAAACACAACATATCACTAGGTAGCACCCACTCATCATGGCATAAAAATATTAAGAGATTCTCAGACTTAGAAATATTTAGCATGTTAAAAATAGCAACATTTTAATAGCCACTTTAGAGCATGGTTCCCACTCATGTGCAAGATTATCATGTCAAAATAAAATACCATGGCAATCTACTCATGAAATACTACCACTGACATGTTGGCACAAATATCATAGTATGCTTGGATTAATTACACCTAAAATGACAAAAGGGCACTTTGTTACAAAATGACATTTTGTCAAACTTTCTCAAATGACCAAACAAGTTGCACAATGGATTCCTTGGGTAATTCTACCCCAAAATCATATATCATACTCATATACTTGGATGGAGCAACATGGCACAACACTAGCTAGAAAAATACCATACATTCCTATAAGTGAAAACTTACTAAAAATGCACATGTCCAGAAATGCACATACCAGTTTTAGAAATATAACAGAAAAGCAAATATCTATTTAACACATTAAAACACTAACAAAAAACAAAAAAAACAAAAAAACAATATATGGGAGGGGGCCCACCTGGCATAGGCACCAGGGCCCCTTTGTGGAGGACAAGTGGGGCCAGGGGCCACTTGTTATACACACACAATCACACATACACACATATACACACTACCACACACACACACACACACTCTGGATCTGCTAGCCACAGCAGATTCAACACAACTCTCACACACGCAGGCACACACACACACAACTGCACAGCCACACCAGATCCGGGTTGTGGCCACACGGATCTGCACACCACACAGCGCCCTGGCCAATGAAAAAAAAAAGAAAACAAGGGGCGCGACGGGGATTCGATCCCCAGACCTCACGGTCGACGCCCGAGTCGAATGTCACTACGCTACTCGCGTTCGTCTGCACAGAGGGGGTCCTCGCTGAATAACTATTACACGCACACGCAAACACTGACGAAACTGAGTTTGAAAAACTACACGGAGGCGCTAGCGACGATGGGAGCATAGGGGGAAGTCTCCAGCGAGGGAGGCCAATGCTAGGCTGCAGGGACTCAGGGCACGCGCGACGGAGCAAGGCTAGCACGCCCCGAGCACTACCGGACACACACACACACACAAACACACATCTAAAAGCCAAACTTTTGACCAGAGCTACGGGAACACGGAGATGGCACGGACGCAGCAACGACTACACGACGCGAACGACAACAAGGAAGGGCAGACGGCAGGGGAGGCTCACCTAGTGTCCACTGGACATGAAGGTGTGGCCGAGCGTGCGAAGGAGATGATGTGAATGACGACGGCGCGCGGCGTTGCCCCTGGACGTGAAGCAGAGGACAAAGATCTCGGGGACACAGCAATCCAGAGGTCTTGGCGCTCCCTCGGTCGACGAGGAAGAAGAGGCCGAGGAAGGGCATCCTTTCCGCATCACCAGCACGGCGGAGAGCGGCGAGGAGGCTACCTCCGGGCACAAGCAACAGCTTGGTCGCAGCACGGTGGGCGCGGCGACGGTATGGCTCTGGGAGCTTACCTGCAGCGACAGCGAGGAAAGAGGAGGAGGGAAAGGGAAGAGGGGTCGAGCTAGGGCACGGCGGACACGCTTAATAGGCGGCTAGGGACGCCGTCGGCCGTCAAATCAACGAGCATGTCGACATGACCCCTGTCGATGCCCTGCCGTACAGGACAACAAACGCGCGAGCGCGAGGAGGCTGGCTGGGCTGCGCTACTGCTGCTACTAGGCCACTGCAGGGAGGAGGAAAGCCCACTAGCACTCTCTCTCACAGGAAAAACAACAGGGTTTGCTTTTAAAATATTAACAACACAAGAAAAAATAGAGGAAAAGAAAAGGATTTTAGCTAAAACAAAAATACTTTGGCACTGGAATAAATATGCCCTATTTAGTAAAAATAACAAGATGATTTTTAGGGCAAGTAAATTAAATACCTTTTAAATAAACAGCCCATGTTTATTGCAAAACCCCATGAGTCTAACTTTCAATCAACAAGAAGAGCACCACATTCCTACTCTATATGAAATCCTCTAACAACAGAACATTTTTAACATATTTTATTATCAAGTTAATTCTCATGTAGAAAACAAGAGGGATTAAAAAGGTTTAGGCAAAATTTTGAAAATGAAGGAGAGGGAGGGAGTTGTTGCACCACTCATGCACACATCCACATCACACCAGACCAACTAGCAAACAACACAAGATGCAAATGAAATGATAACCATGATGCATGATGCATGATGCATGAGATGGAATGGCAAAGAGCAAAATCATATCATTCAAACACATGGCAACATAGAGGTGACATAGGTTACATTACCATAAATGGCAAGGGTAGCACTTGGGCTGTTACACGGTAAGCTGGTGCAGTTCCAAGCAAAGCGTGGTAGCTGATTCTACATGCGAACCGGGGTACATCGCAGCCTCGGAGGAAGCAAAGGAAGGTGTCTCGATGAAGCAGTTCATGACAGATCTTGGAGTAGTGCCCAGTGCACTGAATCTGATGACTCTATTTTGTGACAACACTAGTGCCATTGCTCTGGCCAAGGAACCAAGGTTTCACAAGAGGACCATTCTGGAGCTCCTCATGACGTCCGAGATCTCATCCGGGACTCCGAACAACCTTCGGTCACCATCATACATAACTCTATACTACCGAAACGTCACCAAACCTTAAGTGTGCAGAACCTGCGGGTTCGAGAACTATGTAGACATGACCGAGACACCTCTACGGTCAATAACCAATAGCGGGACCTGGATGCCCATATTGGTTCCTACATATTCTATGATGATCTTTATCGGTTGAACCTCTATGTCAAGGATTCAGTTAATCCCGTATGATGTTCCCTTTGTTCTTCGGTATGTTACTTGCCCGAGATTCGATCGTCGATATCTCCATAGCTAGTTCAACCTCGTTACCGGCAAGTCTCTTTACTCGTTACGTAATACAAGATCCCGCAACTAACACTTAGTTACATTGCTTGCAAGGCTTATTGTGATGTTGTATTACCGAGTGGGCCCTGAGATACCTCTCCATCACACGGAGTAACAAATCCCAGTCTTGATCCATGCCAACTCAACATACACCTTCAGAGATACCTGTAGAGCACCTTTATAGTCACCTAGTTACGTTGCGACGTTTGATACACACAAGGCACTCTTCCGATGTCCGTGAGTTGCATGATCTCATGGTCATAGGAACACATACTTGACATGCAGAAAACAGTAGCAATAAACTGACACGATCATATGCCACATTTTTAGTTTGAGTCTTGTCCATCACATCATTCTCCTAATGATGTGATCCCGTTATCAAATGACATCACATGTCAATGGCTAGGAAACCTTGACCAACGAGCTAGTTCACTAGAGGCAAACTAGGGACAGAGTGTTGTCTATTTACCCACACATGTAATGTGTTTCCAATCAATACAATTATAGCATGGATAAGAAACGATTATCATGAGCAAGGAAATATAATAATAAACACTTTATTTATTGCCTCTAGGGCATATTTCCAATATTGTCCCACTTGCAATAGAGTCAATAATCTAGTTCACATCACTATGTGATTTACATTGTAATGAATCGAACACTCATGTAGTTCTGGTGTTGATCATGTTTAGCCCTTGGAAGAGGTTTAGTCAACGGGTCTGCAACATTCAGATCCGTGTGCACTTTGCAAATATTTATGTCCTTCTCCTCGATGTAATCACGGATGGAGTTGAAGCGTCGCTTTATGTGTCTGGTCCTCTTGTGAAACCTTGGTTCCTTGGCTAGAGCAATGGCACCAGTGTTGTCACAGAACAGGTTCATTGGATTCAGTGCAGTGGGCACTACTCCAAGATCTGTCATGAACTGCTTCATCCAGACACCTTCCTTCGCCGCCTCTGAGGCTGCGATGTACTCCGCTTTACACGTAGAATCAGCTATCACACTTTGCTTGGAACTGCACCAGCTTACCGCTCCCCCGTTGAGAATAAATACGTATCCGGTTTGCGACTTAGAGTCGTCCAGATCAGTGTCAAAGCTTGCATCGACGTAACCCTTTACGACGAGCTCTTCATCATCTCCATAAATGAGAAACATTTCCTTAGTCCTTTTCAGGTACTTCAGGATATTATTGACCGCTGCCGAGTGCTCCATTCCAGGATCACTTTGAAACCTTCCGGCCATACTTATGGCAAGGCTGACATCGGGTCTTGTGCACAGCATTGCATACATGATAGAGCCTATGGCTGAAGCATAGGGGATGTCACTCATCTTTTCTCTATCTTCTGCAGTTACTGGGTATTGAGTCTTACTCAACTTCACACCTTGTAACACAGGCAAGAACCCCTTCTTGGACTGATCCGTTTTGAACTTCTTCAAAACTTTATCAAGGTATGTGCTCTGTGAAAGTGCTATTAAGTGTCTCGATCTATCTCTATAGATCTTAATGCCTAATATGAAAGCAGCTTATCCTAGGTCCTTCATTGAAAAACTCTTGTTCAAATATTCCTTCACGATTTCCAGCATTTCTATATTGTTTCCAATCAGCAATATGCCATCCACATATAATACTAGAAATGCTATAGAGCTCCCACTCACTTTCTTGTAAATACAAGCTTCTCCGTAAAGTTGTATAAACTCAAACGCTTTGATCACCTCATCAAAGCGCTTTTTCCAACTCCGAGATGCTTGCACCAGTCCATAAATGGATCGCTGGAGTTTGCAAACTTTGTCAGCATTCTCTGGATAGACAAAACCTTCGGGTTGCATCATATACAACTCTTCCTCAAGGAAACCGTTGAGGAACGCTGTTTTGACATCCATATACCAAATTTCATAATCGAAATAAGTAGATATTGCTAACATGATTCTGATAGACTTAAGCATCGCTACGGGTGAGAAAGTCTCATCGTAGTCAACTCCTTGAACTTGTGAAAAACCCTTTGCCACAAGTTCAGCTTTATAGACAGTGACATTACCGTCCGCGTCTGTCTTCTTCTTAAAGATCCATTTGTTCTGAATGGGCTTTCGCCCTTCAGGTAATACTTCCAAAGTCCATACTTTGTTTTCATACATGGATCCCATCTCATATTTCATGGCCTCTAACCATTTCTCGGAATCCGGGCCCATCACTGCTCCTCCATAGCTCGTAGGTTCATTGTTGTCCAACAACATGACCTCCAAGACAGGGTTGTCGTACCACTCAGGGGTAGTACGCGGCCTTGTCGACCTACGAGGTTCAATAGCAGCTTGATCCGAAGCTTCATGATCATCATCATTAACTTCCTCTTCTATCGTTGTAGGTTCTACAGAAACATCTTTCTACGCTGCGCTACTTTCTGGTTGAAGTAAAGGTTCAATAACCTCATCAAGCTCTATTTTCCTCCCACTCAATTCTTTCGAGAGAAACTCTTTGTCAAGAAATTTTCCATTCTGAGCGACAAACACTTTGCCTTCGGATCTGAGATAGAAGGTATACCTGACTGTCTCTTTCGGGTATCCTATGAAGACGCATTTCTCCGCTTTGGGTTCCGGTTTTTTAGGCTGAAGCTTTTTGACATAAGCATCACATCCCCAAACTTTAAGAAATGAAAACTTTGGCTTCTTGCCAAACCATAGTTCATATGGCGTCGTCTCAACGGATTTTGATGGTTCCCTATTTAAAGTGAATGCAGCTGTCTCTAATGCATAACCCCAAAACGATAGTGGCAAATCAGCAAGAGACATCATAGAACGCACCATATCTAATAAGGTTCGATTACGATGTTCGGACACACCATTACGCTGTGGTGTTCCGGGCGGTGGCAACTGTGAAACAATTCCACATTGTCTTAAGTGACTGCCAAACTCATAACTCAGATATTCACCTCCTCGATCAAATCGCAGGAACTTAATCTTCTTCTTACGATGATTCTCAACTTCACTCTGAAATTGCTTGAACTTTTCAAATGTTTCAGACTTGTGTTTCATTAAGTAAATATACCCATATCTACTTAAGTCATCAGTGAAGGTGAGAAAATAACGATATCCACCACGCGCTGTAACATTCATTGGACCGCACACATCAGTATGTATGATTTCCAATAAGTCACTTGCCCATTCCGTTGTTCCAGAGAACGGCGTTTTAGTCATCTTGCCCATGAGGCATGGTTCACATGTGTCAAGTGATTCAAAATCAAGTGACTCCGAAAGTCCATCAGCATGGAGCTTCCTCATGCATTTCACACCAATATGACCTAAATGGCAGTGCCACAAGAAAGTGGTACTATCATTATCAACTCTACATCTTTTGGTATCAATGTTATGAACATGTGTATCATCACTATCAAGATTCAATATGAATAAACCCCTCACATTGGGTGCATGACCATAAAAGATATTACTCATATAAATAGAACAACCTTTATTCTCTTATTCAAATGAGTAACCATCTCGCAATAAACAAGATCCAGATATAATGTTCATGCTTAACGCAGGCACTAAATAACAATTATTCAGGTTCATCACTAATCCCGATGGTAATCGAAGAGAGAGCGTGCCGACGGCGATCACATCAACCTTGGAACCATTTCCCATGCGCATCGTCACTTCGTTCTTTGCCAGCCTTCGTTTATTCCGTAGTCCCTGCTTTGAGTTGCAAATGTGAGCAATCGAACCGGTATCAAATACCCAGGCACTACTACGAGAGCTAGTAAGGTACACATCAATAACATGTATATCATATATACCTTGTTTGTCATTGGCCGCCTTCTTGTCAGCCGGGTACTTGGGGCAGTTCTGCTTCCAGTGACCAGTTCCCTTGCAATGAAAGCACTCAGTTTCTGGCTTGGGTCCATGCTTGGGCTTCTTTACAGGAGTAGCAACTGCTTTGCCATCCTTCTTGGTTTTACCCTTCTTGCCCTTGCCCTTGACCTTTCCATTTTTCTTGAAACTACTGGTTTTATTGACCATCAACACTTGATGTTCTTTCTGGATTTCAGACTCAGCAACTTTTAGCATCGCAAACAGCTCGGAGACTGACTTGTTCATCCTGTGCATGTTATAGTTCATCACAAAGCTCTTGTAACTAGGTGGCAGTGATTGAAGAACTCTATCAGTGATCGCCTTTGGCGGAAGGGCAATTCCCAACTCCGCTAGACGAGTTGAATACCCAGACATTCTGAGTATATGTTCATTGATAGACCCGTTCTCCTCCATCTTGCAAGCATAGAACTTATCGGAGGTTTCATACCTCTCTATCTGGGCGTTCTTCTGAAAGATAAACTTCAACTCCTGGAACATCTCATATGCTCCATGACGTTCAAAACGTCTTTGAAGTCCCGATTCTAAGCCATACAATATTGCACACTGAACTATTGAGTAATCTCCAGTACGTGCCTCCCAAGTGTTCTTAATGTCTTCGGAGGTCATGTCTTCTGGTTGGTCACCAAGCGGTGCATCAAGGACATATGATTTTTGGGAAGCCGTGAGGATAATCCTCAGATTACGGGCCCAGTCAACAAAGTTACTTACATCATCTTTCAACTTAGCTTTCTCTAGGAATGCATTAAAATTTAGGGGTGCTACTGCGCGAGCCATTGATCTACAACATAAATATGCAAAGTTTACTTAGACTATTGTTCAAGATAATGAGTTTAGTTAATCAAATTACTAAAGCTCCCACTCAAATTGACATCCCTCGGGTCATCTGAGTGTCACATGATCCAAATCCACCAACTCAAGTACGATCATCACGTGAGTTGAGGTGGCTTCAATGGTGAACATCATCATGTTGATCATATCTACTATATGACTCATGTTCGACCTTTCGGTCTCTTGTGTTCTGAGGCCATGTCTGTACATGCTAGGCTCGTCAAGTTTAACCCGAGTGTTCTGCACGTGCAACACTGGCTTGCACCCATTGTATGTGAACGTAGAGTCTATCACCTGATCATCACTTGGTGTCTCAACACGACGAACTTTCGCAACGGTGCACACTCGGGGAGGACACAATTTATCTTGAAATTAAGTGAGGGATCACCTTATAATGCTACCGTCGTCCTAAGAAAAACAAGGTGCATAAAAGGATTAACATCACATGCAAATCATAAGTGACATGATATGGCCATGAACTTGTGCTTTTGATCTCCATCTTGAAAGCACCGGCATGATTTCCATCGTCACCGGCAAGACACAATGATCTCCATCATCTTGATCTCCATCAACGTGTCGCCATCGGGGTTGTCACGCCCAACATGCTTCTACTACTATTGCTACCGTTTAGCGATAAAGTAAAGCATTACATAGCGCTTAATGATTGACACGCAGGTCATACAATAATTAAAGACAACCCTATGGCTCCTGCTGGTTGTCGTACTCATCGACATGCAAGTCGTGATAATCTATACATCACATGATCATCTCATACATCACATATATCACATCATGTAATTGGCCATATCACATCACAACATACCCTGCAAAAACAAGTTAGACGTCCTCTAATTGTTGTTGCATGTTTTACGTGGCTGCTACGGGTATCTAGCAAGAACAATTCTCATCTACGCAAAAACCACAACGGTGATACACTAGTTGCTTTTCAACCTTCTCAAGGACCGCCTTTGTCGAATCCGATCCAACTAAAGTGAGAGAAACTGGCACCCGCAAGCCATATATGCAACAAGTTGCAGTCGAGGGAACCGGTCTCTCGTAAGCGTACGAGTAATGTTGGTCCGGGCCGCTTCATCTCACAATACCGCTGAACCAAAATCCGACCAAGGGAGGAAGCAATCTAAGCATCAACGCCCACAAACCTTTTGTGTTCTACTCGAGATCTCATCTACACATAGACCTAGCTCATGATGCCACTGTTGGGGAACGTTGCATGGGAAACAAAAAAATTCCTACGCACACGTAGATCTATCCATGGTGATGAGCATCTACGAGAGGGAGAGTGGATCTACGTATCCTAGTAGATCGCTAAGCGGGAAGCGTTAAGAAACGCGGTTGGTGCAGTCGAACGTCTTCGCGATCCAAATCGTCGTGCGTCCCGCGATCCAATCACAATCCATCCCGCGATCCAATCATGATTCATCCCGTAAACTTGATCACGATCCGTCCCATGAACTTGATCATGATCCTTCCGATCTAGCGCCGAACGGACGGCACCTCCGCATTTAGCACACGTACAGCTTGATGACGATCTCCACCGTCTTGATACAGAAAGAAGGAGTGGAGAGGAAGAAGAGTTCTTCGGCAGCGTGATGGCGCTCCGGCTATGGTGGTGGAGCTGTTTCGGCAGGGCTTCGCCTAAGCACTGCAGAAATCCGATCTAGAGGAGAAACTATGCACTGGAGGAACGGGTAGCATGTGGCTGTCAAAACTAGTGCAAAACCCTAAAATCCACCAGTATATATAGGAGGAGAGGAGGAGAGGCTGGCATAAGGGCCAAGTCTCCTATAGAAGTTGGCCGAACCAACTAGGATTGGAGGACTCTCCTCCAATCCTAGTAGGACTAGGATTCGTCCTTTTTTCCACCTTTTCCTATTGGGTTTTCTTCTCCAGCCACATGGGCCTTGTGTGGGAGTTTCCACCATCCCACTAAAGGCTGATATTCACTCTCCCACAGCCCATGAAGTCCCTTGGGTCGAAATACCCCTCCCGGAGGTCTCCTGGTACACTACCGGCACTCCCGGTACACTACCGATGAGCCCGAAACCTTTCCGGTGACCAAAACAGGACTTCCTATATATGAATCTTTACCTCCGAACCATTCCGGAGCTCCTCGTGATGTCCGGGATCTCATCCGGGACTCCAAACAACCTTTGGTCACCACCATACATAACTCTATACTACCGAAACGTCACCAAACCTTAAGTGTGCAGACCCTGCGGGTTCGAGAACTATGTAGACATGACCGAGACACCTCTACGGTCAATAACCAATAGCGGGACCTGGATGCCCATATTGGTTCCTACATATTCTAAGAAAATCTTTATCGGTCGAACCTCTATGTCAAGGATTCAGTTAATCCCGTATGATGTTCCCTTTTTCTTCGGTATGTTACTTGCCCGAGATTCGATCGTCGGTATCTCCATACCTAGTTCAACCTTGTTACCGGCAAGTCTCTTTACTCATTCCGTAATACAAGATCCCGCAACTAACACTTAGTTACATTACTTGCAAGGCTTATTGTGATGTTGTATTACCGAGTGGGCCCTAAGATACCTCTCCATCACACGGAGTAACAAATCCCCGTCTTGATCCATGCCAACTCAACAGACACCTTCGGAGATACCTGTAGAGCACCTTTATAGTCACCCAGTTATGTTGCGACGTTTGATACACACAAGGCACTCTTCCGATGTCCGTGAGTTGTATGATCTCATGGTCATAGGAACACATACTTGACATGCAAAAAACAGTAGCAATAAACTGACACGATCATATGCTACGTTTGTAGTTTGGGTCTTGTCCATCACATCATTCTCCTAATGATGTGATCCCGTTATCAAATGACATCACATGTCAATGGCTAGGAAACCTTGACCATCTTTGACCAATGAGCTAGTTCACTAGAGGCATACTAGGGACAAAGTGTTGTCTATTTACCCACACATGTAATGTGTTTCCAATCAATACAATTATAGCATGGATAATAAACGATTATCATGAACAAGGAAATATAATAATAAACACTTTATTTATTGCCTCTAGGGCATATTTCCAACACCTGGTGAGCTGGCCGCCACTCCCACAATGGCCCATGCGGCAAGGGGGATTGGTGGGAGGGCTAACCCTAGGGTTGGCGCCACCTAACATGGATGGCAAGCCATCCTAGGGCGCCTCCACCCTTGGCTGCCGCCCCAAGGGGGAAATCCTATGGGTTTGGCGCACCACCCCTCCCCCTATATATATGTGAGAGGGAGGAGGGTAGCCGATCCCTAAGCCACGGCGCAGCCCTTCCTCCCTCTCTGATAGCCTCTCCTCTAGATCGATTCGGTGATGCTTAGCGAAGCTCTATCGGATCAGCTCCACTACCACTGCCGCCACGCCGTCGTGCTACCGGCGAACCCATCTACCTCTCCGCTCCCTCTTGCTGGATCAAGAAGGCAGAGATCTTCGTCGAGTTGCACGTGAGCTGAACACAGAGGTGTCATCCGTTCGGCACTTGGTCGGGAGTTCGTGGGACGGCTTGCGATTTGGATCGCGGAGATGTATCACTACATCAACCGCGTTCTTTAATGCTTACGCTTAGCGGTCTACAAGGGTATGTGGATCCAATCTCTCCTCTCATAGATGCTCATCTCCTAGATTGATCTTGGTGAAGCGTAGGAAATTTTTTGTTTCCCATGCAACGTTCGCCCAATGCCTATATGTATAATCATTGCCTTGTATATATTCATAATTATTCGCTTTTCTATCAATTGCTCAATAATAATTTGTTCACCCACCATAATACGTGCTATCATGAGAGAAGCCTCTAGTGAAAGCTATGGCCCCTGGGTCTATTTTCCATCTTATACTTTCAGATCTAAAACCAAAAATACCAAAAATACCAAAAATACTTTGTTGTATTACTTTTACCTATTGTTTTACTTTCCATTTAAGCAATCTATCTCTATCAGATCTCGTCCTTGCAAGTAACCTTAAAGTGATTGATAACCCTTTATAGCGTTGGGTGCAAGAGTTTGATTCTTTGTGTAGGTACACCTATTGGGGACTTGCTTGTATCTACTACTGGATTGATACCTTGGTTCTCAACAACTGAGGGAAATACTTATCTACTTTGCTGTATCAACCGTTCCTCTTCACGGATACCAACGCATGCTCAAGAAGTGGCAAGAAGGATTTCTAGCATCATTGCCAGGGAGGTCTACATCAAGCCTACCAAGTACCCATCACAAACTCATCTCTTGCATTTACATTATTTGCCATTTTCCTCTCGTTTTCCTCTCCCCCACTTCTAAAACGATTTTCAGAAAATACCAAAAAGATTTGCCTTTTTATTCGCCCTTTTTCGTTCGCCTTTTCGTTTGCTTACTTGTATGTTAGACCGCTCAAACTCATGGCTAGCCTTGCTACTATCACTATTACTCCCGAGAACGAAGTTCTTAATTTTAAGCAAAGGGAGGGAGAAAACTTAAAGGATGCTTGGTATAGAATTTGCAATGCTCAAAATAGATCTATTCGTAAGCAATCTACTATCGTTCTCCTTCGCAATTTTTATGTGGGTGTTTCTCATTGGAATAGATATGTTTTGGATACCATTATGGGAGGAAATTTCTTGGGAAGCAATACCTTTGATTCCTATAATGCTATGATAAATTTGGTAGGTCCACCCCCTCTCATGGTTAATGAAACAATTTTAACTTTGGAACATGTTATGCGAAGGATAGATATCATTGAAAATAAAGTTGCTACTATAGATCTCATTGAAAACTTGGATAAAAAGATCCATAATCATATCGCTTAATATGGATCTAAGGTAGGAGTTACCCTAAAAACCCTAAGGGAAAAGAAACCTATAGTTAACGGAAAATTGGACCAAGATTCCTCTAGAATAGGAAAGCTAGAGGATATTATTACCAACTTGGGTTCCGCTTTTGCCGTTGTTCAAACCACTCCTAAATTTCCTCTTTCTAAGGCTTCCAAGTTTGTTTACGTTCCCAAGAATAAGGGTGAATCCTCTAGTAGTAAAGGGGACGAAGAACTTAAGATGATAAGTGTTCACCCTAACTTTATCAATATTGTTCAGGAACCGATTGCTACCAAAGAATTTCTTGAATTTTTGCCTAGAAGTATGGGTATTGATATAACTAAGGAACCTCCTGGATTCGCGGAAGTCTTCACAACAATTTCCAATGCCAAAGATGACAATATCTAGATCTATTGCGTTTTGCCTAGCTAAAGGCGTTAAACAATAGCGCTTGTTGGGAGGCAACCCAATTTTATTTTGCTTTCTACTTTTTGCTTATGTTTTGGTGTGTTTTGCACATTATTAATTTTGTAGTAATTGTGTTTTTGTGTTTTAATTAGTGTTTGAGCCAAGTAAAACCTTTGGGGTGATCTATGGTAGTTGTTGATTTGATCTTGCTGAAAAACAAAAACTTTTGCGCTAAGTCCAAGAATTTTATAAAATTGTCAAAGCATATAATTGATCTGAAATTTCTCTAATTTTCCTAATTTTTCAGAATTTGTAGAGTTCCAAAAGTATTCAAAGTTTATATATTGCTACAGACTGTTCTGTTTTTGACAGATTTTGTTTTCTTTGTGTTGTTTGCTTATTTGGATGTACCTATGGGTCGTATCGGGGGGTATGAGTCATGGAAAAGTTAGAATACAGTAGGTATTACACAAATATAAATAAATAATGAGTTCACAACAGTACCTAAAGTGGTGATTTATTTTTCTTATACTAACGGATCTCATGAGTTTTCTGTTGAGTTTTGTGTTGTGAAGTTTTCAAGTTTTGGGTGAAGATTTGATGGACTATGGAGTAAAGAGTGGCAAGAGCCTAAGATTGGGGATGCCCAAGGCACCCCAAGCCATATTCAAGGATACCAAAAAGCCTAAGCTTGGGGATGCCCCGGAAGGCATCCCCTCTTTCATCTTCAATCCATCGGTAAATTACTTGATGCTATATTTTTATTCACCACATGATATGTGTTTTGCTTGGAGCGTCTTGTATGATATGAGTCTTTGCTTTTTAGTTTGCCACAATCATCCTTGCTGCACACATCTTTTGAGAGAGACACTCTGAATCATGAATTTATTAGAATACTCTATGTGCTTCACTTATATCTTTTGAGCTAGGCAATGTTGCTCTAGTGCTTCACTTATATCTTTATAGAGCATGGTGGTGTTATATTTTATAGAAATTATTGAACTCTCGTTCCTCACTTATATTATTTTGAGAGTTTCTTAAAACAGCATCGTAATTTTTTTAGGTTATGAATTTATTCCTAATATAATGGGCATCCAAGAGGGATATAATAAAAACATTCATATTAAGTGCATTAAAACTATGAGAAGTTTGATTCCTTGCATATAGTTTTGAGATAATAGAGATGGTAATATGAGAGTCATGCTAGTGAGTAGTTGTGAATTGGAAGAGATACATGTGTTAAAGCTTGTGATTCCTGTAACATGCATGTTTGGTGAAGCGTTATGTAACGAAGTCTGAGCATGATTTGTTTAATGATTGTCGACCTTTGTGTGAGGGTCGGGAGCGCGCGATGGTTAACTCCTACCAACCTCTCCCCTAGGAGCATGCATCTAATGCTTTTTTTGATAACTAATAGACTTTTCAATAAGTATGTAAGTTCTTTATGACTAATGTTGAGTCCATGGATTATACGCACTCTCACCCTTCCATCTTTGTTAGCCTCTCTAGTACCGCGCAACTTTCGCCGGTACACCAAACCTTCCTTCCTCAAAACAGCAACCATATATTCCTCAAAACAGCCACCATACCTACCTATTATGGCATTTCCATAGCCATGCCGAGATATATTGCCATGCAACTTCCACCATGTAGTTTTTTTGACTTGCATCATCACTTCATATTGCATATACAGTCATATTTTGTCATAGGAATCGAGTTGTAATTTATTTTTCTTTGAGTTATAAGTAAATAAAAGTGTGATGATTTTTCATTAATAGAGCATTGTCCCGTGAGAAAAAAGGATGATGGAGGCTATGACTCCCTCACAAGTTGGGATGAGTATCCGGACTTTACAAAAAATAAAAGAGGCCAGCAAAGAACAAACAGAAAATAAAAGAGGCCAAAGAACCCACCAAAAGAAAAAAGAAAAAAAGAAAAAAAATAAAAAAATGAGAGAAAGAGAGAAGGGAAAATTGCTACTACCTTTTTCCACACTTGTGCTTCAAAGTAGCACCATGATCTTCATGATAGAGAGTCTCCTATTTTGTCACTTTCATATAACTAGTGGATATTCATTATGCACGACCACTTAGTTTTCTTTTTGAGCTTTCATACACTTATAGCTCTAAGTGCATTTTTTGCATGGCAATCCCTACTCACTCACATTGATATCTATTGACGGGCATCTCCATAGCCTGTTGATGCGCCTAGTTGATGTGAGACTATCTTCTCCTTTTTCCTCTTGCACCTCCTCAATATTCTATTCCACCTATAATGCTATATCCATGGCTCACGCTCATGTATTGTGTGAGAGTTGAAAAGGTTTTAGAACACCAAAAGTGTGAAACAATTACTTGTTCATCGGGGTTGTGCATGATTTAGATACTTTGTGTGGGGAAGATGGAGCATAGGCAGACCATATGATTTTGTAGGGATAACTTTCTAAGGCCATGTTATTTCAAAAGGACACGACTACCTTGTTGGTGTGCTCGAAGTATTACTATTTTTATGTCAATATTAGACTATTGTTTTGAATCTTACGGATCTGAATATTCATGCCACAATAAAGAATATTATATGGATAAATATGTTAGGTAGCATTCCACATAAAAAATATTGTTTTTTATCATTTACCTACTCGAGGACGAGCAGGAATTAAGCTTGGGGACGATGATACGTCTCCAACGTATCTATAATTTTTGATGGTTTCATGCTATTAGATTATCTGTTTTGGATGATTTATATGCATTAATATGCTATTTTATATTATTTTTGGGACTAACCTATTAATCTACAGCCTAGTGCCAGCTTCTGTTTTTTCCTTGTTTTTGAGAATTGCAGATAAGGAATATTAAACGGAGTCCAAACGAAATAAAACCTTCGGAATGATTTTTTCTGGAATGAAAGGAAACTACAAGACTTGAGAACCAAGGCAGAGGAGCCATCGTGGGGCCACAAGCCTTAGGGCCGCGCCTAGGGGGTAGGGCACGTCGGGCAGGCTTGTGGGCCCACGGCAGCTCCCTTAACCCTAATCTTTGGCCTATAAATTCCCAAATATTCCATCATTATCAGAACAAGCCACAAAAACACTTTTCCGCCGCCACAAGCCTCCGTTCCCAAGAGATCCAATCTTGGAGCCTTTTTCAGTAATCTGCCGAAGGGGGATTCGATCACGGAGGGCATCTACATCAACTCCATTTCCCCTCCGATGATGTGTGAGTAGTTCACCATAGACCTTCGGGTCCATAGATAGTAGCTAGATGGCTTCTTCTCTCTCTTTTCTCTTCAATACCATCTTCTTCGTGATCTTCATGGAGATCTATACGATGTAATAATCTTTTGTGGTGTGTTTGTTGAGATCCGATGAATTGTGGGTTTATGTTCAGATTATCCATGAATATTATTTAAGTATTTCCTGAATTCTTATATGCATGATCTCATATCTTTGCAAGTCTCTTCGAGTTATTGGTTTGGTTAGGCCAACTAGATTGGTAATTCTTGCAATGGGAGAAGTGCTTAGTTTTGGGTTCAATCTTGCGGTGTCCTCACCCAGTGACAAAGTAGGGGTAGCGAGGCACATATTGTATTGTTGCCATCAAGGATAACAAGATGGGGTTTTCATCATATTGCTTGAGTTTATCCCTCTACATCATGGCATCTTACCTAATGTGTTACTCTATTCTTTATGAACTTAATACTCTAGATGCAGACAGGAGTCGGTTGATGTGTGGAGTAATAGTAGTAGATGCGGAATCGTTTTAGTCTACTTGACATGGACGTGATGCCTATATGAATAATCATTGCCTTGGATATCTTCATAATTATTTGCTTTTCTATCAATTGCTCGACAGCAATTTGTTCACCCACCATAATACTTGCTATCATGAGAGAAGCCTCTAGTGAAAGCTATGGCCCCGGGGTCTATTTTCCATCTTATATTTTCAGATCTAAAACCAAAAATACCAAAAATGATTTGTTGTATTACTTTTACCCATTGTTTTACTTTCCATTTAAGCAATCTATCTCTATCAGATCTCATCCTTGCAAGTAACCTTAAAGGGATTGACAACCCCTTTATAGCGTTAGGTGCAAGAGTTTAATTCTTTGTGTAGGTACACCTATTGGGGACTTGCTTGTATCTCGTACTAGATTGATACCTTGGTTCTCAACAACTGAGGGAAATACTTATCTACTTTGCTGCATCAACCGTTCCTCTTCACAGAAACCAATGCATGCTCGAGAAGTAGCAGGTGCCACCGAGTTCAGCTTGACAACTTTCTTTTACCTCGATTCAAAAAATCGGAAGCTATGAGTTTTTGGATCGGCGTCACCAAGATTTAGATTCTGACCATTGGACACCTGATCGGTACCGCCGAGATTCCTATACCGGTCTCACCGAGATTCAAAAGTTGTTGCCTTTTGTGACAGCCCAAGTGTTGTCCCTACCTTATTTGTCATGTAACCTATTGTATGAACCTTGTGCCATGAGATTTATGATGTTTTGCAACTTGTCATCCATGTCTTGTTCTTGCATTCATCCATCATGCATCATGCATCCATCATGTTATGCCTTGTTGTGAAGTGACCATGTATGTGAGTGTTATGATTTGGTTTGAGTGTGGGTGGAGTTCTTGTGTGCATCTCCTCTCTTTTATTTTCAACAAAAACCCCATCATAATTCCTTAGTCCCCATGTTAATTAATAATCAGAATTAAGTTACTATTTAAATTATTTAAAAAAATTCAAGTGCTAGCCTAATAT
The DNA here is from genome assembly GCA_022496015.1 of Hordeum marinum. Classification (NCBI taxonomy): domain Eukaryota; kingdom Viridiplantae; phylum Streptophyta; class Magnoliopsida; order Poales; family Poaceae; genus Hordeum; species Hordeum marinum. Next base: position 188,496,289 of record CM039677.1, on the reverse strand, counting down.
GTTTTAAGAGTGAGTGTGTTGGTCTTTTATTGAATTGAACTTTATGCATTTGTGGCATTTAAATAACAGGAGCTGTTATTTTAAAAATATTTAAAATTACTTGTCCAAAATTCAACTTAATATTTTTTTATTAAATGGGGCATATTATTTTTCTTTACAAAGGTATTTTTGTTTGCCCAAAAAATCCTTTATTTTATCTCTGGGTTTTCCCTTTTGTTGTGGTGTTTTCAAAAGAAAAAGGCTTTCTGTTTTGTTGGATAAGAGAGAGTGTGTGCGTGTGCGTTGTGCCCTCCCGGCCCACGTGGCCCAGCAGGTAGCTGACGGCTACCTGCCTTGTCCTCCTCCGTTAGCAGGTTCAGAGAGAGTGAGAGCGCAAGGAGCCGACGCCGTCGCTGTCAGGGGCTCACGCACGTCAAGGCCGGGCCCCCTTTATAAGAGCGCGTAGCCCTAGGGTTCTTCTTCCTCCTCGCCGCCGCCGCTCCCCTTATCCCCTCCTTCTTCTCCCTCCTCCTCCGCTCTTCTTCCCCTTCAGGTAAGGTTTCAGAGAGCAGGGGATTTTGGAGAGCGAGAGGTCACCGTCCTCTTCGCGCCTCCGGCGGGCCTCGTCATCGGCGGAGATGGCGTGGAGCAAGACGCCATCGTCCTCGATCCATTCTTGGTGCTAGGAGGCTCCAGGAGGTCATCTTCTTCCTCCTCGCCGCCAGGGCAACATCGGGTCTTCTTCCTCTTCATCGTCGCCGCGTCTTCGCATCTCCTTCCTCTCCGCGCGTCAGGGTCACCGTCGTCCTCCCCTAGGTGAGCAGTCGACGCGCAGCCTCCTCCCCTTGTAGCTAGAGTCGTCTCCGTCATGCTCGCGTCGCCGTCGTGCTTGTGTCGCCGCTGGTCCGAAAAGCTAGTGCTTGAGCTCGCTTCCGTCCCCCTCGTCGCAAGATGAGCAGAGGGATGGGTTCCCTGTTGTGTCCGTAGTCCCCGCGGTAGCTCCCTCTCGCCGCTAGTGTCGTAGTTCGCCGGAGCCGCTCGCCGTCGTTACTCTGTCGCCGCAAGCCGCTCGGGTTCAGTTTCGTCAGGCATTTGTGGCGTGTGTGTATAATAGGGCAGGTGCCCCTCCTTTGCTACTAGTCGCGCTAGTAGCCCAGTGGTGTGGTGCGTGGGAGGCAACCAGGAGGTTGCGGGTCCGAATCCGAGCCCCTCCCCATTTTTATTTTGTTTTTCCTTTTTTGTTGTTTTCTTTTGTTTTTATTCCTTTAAATATATATATATATGTGTGTGTGTGTGTGTATGCAACCAGCATTTGTTGGTTTTCTTTTCTGTTATAATTGAGGTGTGTGTGTGTGCTTTACACATGTATGGATATGCTTGTGTGTGTATGTGTCACATAGTGTGATGCATTCATATGCATGTGTGTAAGGGTGTTTGTGAGTGTGTGCATGTGCATATGTGTATGCACATAGGTGTATATGCATGTGTGTGTATGTGTATGTGCATGTGAGTGTGCATATATGCATGACCTTGTGTTGTGTGAGTTTATATGCATGTGAGCTTGTGTGAGAGTGTGTGTGTGTGTTGCCATCTACATATGCAAATGCATATATGCATTGTGCATATATGTATGCATATGTGTGTGGATGACCACCCACACACATGAGCTTGTGTGTGAGAGTGTATGTGCCTAGTGCACTTGTGAGAGTGAGTGTGTGTATGCCTATGTGCATTATGCATATATGGGCATGTGAGTGTGGGTGTGTGGGTGAACACCCCCTTCTTGGGTGGTATGCTCATCAGTGTTGGTGCTCATATGCCTTGGGCATATATAGAGCATGTGTGAGTGGTTGCTTGTTGTGTGTGTAGGGTGTATGTGCGGGGGGGGGGGGGACTAGTGGGTTTCCCCACTTGATAAACCCCTTTGTTGTCTATATATTCATGCTTGTAAAATGTTAGCTCATTTTCATATCTAGCTAAGTTAAAAATCTGGTTATGATCATTTATGCTCATGTTCAAATTAGAGTTATGATTCACTTATGAGAATAGGTGGTAGTTTTGCTATCTTGTTTGTGCCTTGTTGTTTCACATGAACATATGAGTATGGCACATGTTTTTGGGGTAGAAATTGTTGGAAATATGCCCTATAGGAAATAATAAATTAGTTATTATCATATTTCCTTGTTCATGATAATCGTTTATTATCCATGCTATAATTGTATTGATCGGAGACTTAAATGCATGTGTGGATACATAGACAAAACCATGTCCCTAGTATGCCTCTAATGGACTAGCTCGTTGATCAAAGGATGGTTAAGGTTTCCTAGCCATGGACATGAGATGTCATTTGATAACGGGATCACATCATTAGGAGAATGATGTGATGGATAAGACCCAAACTACAAACATAGCATATGATCGTGTCATTTTATTGCTACTGTTTTCTGCATGTCAAGTATATGTTCCTATGACCATGAGATCATGCAACTCACGGATATCGGAGGAGTGCCTTGTGTGTATCAAACGTCGCAACATAACTGGGTGACTATAAAGGTGCTCTACAGGTATCTCCGATGGTGTCTGTTGAGTTGGCATGGATCGAGACTGGGATTTGTTACTCCGTGTGACGAAGAGGTATCTCGGGGCCCACTCGGTAATGCAACATCACAATAAGCCTTGCAAGCAATGTGACTAATTGTTAGTTGCGGGATCTTGTATTACGGAACGAGTAAAGAGACTTGCCGGTAACGAGGTTGAACTAGGTATGGAGATACCAACGATCGAATCTCGGGCAAGTAACATACCGAAGAACAAAGGGAACGTTATACGGGATTAACTGAATCCTTGACATAGAGGTTCGACCGATAAAGACCTTCGTAGAATATGTAGGAACCAATGTGGACGTCCAGGTCCCGCCATTTGTTATTGACCGTAGAGGTGTCTCGGTCATGTCTACATAGTTCTCGAACCCGCAGGGTCTGCACACTTAAGGTTCGGTGACGTTTCGGTAGTGTAGAGTTATGTATGGTGGTGACCAAAGTTTGTTCGGAGTCCCGTATGAGATCCCGGACGTCACGAGGAGCTCCGGAATGGTCCGGAGGTAAAGATTCATATATAGGAAGTCCCAGTTTGGTTTCCGGAAAAGTTTCGGGCTCATCGGTAGTGTACCGGGAGTGTCGGTAGTGTACCGGGAGTGCCGGTAGTGTACCGGGAGACCTCCGGGAGGGGTACTTCGACCCCAAGAGGTCCATGGGCTGTGGGATAGTATTAACCAGCCCTTAGTGGGCTGGGAAAACAGCCACAAAGGCCCATGGCGCAGGAGAGAAAGTCCTAAAGCAAAAGGTGGAAAATCAGCCAATAGGAGGCAATCCTACTCCAACTAGGATTGGAGGTGAAGTAGGATTGCTTCCCACCTCCTATTTCGGCCGACCCAAAGGCCTTGGCTGCCTCTCCTCTCCTCTCCTCCTATATATACTAGTGGATTGGGTGGTTTTTGGACAGAATATTTCCGGCCACATGCTACCCGTTTCACCGGTGCACAGTTTCTCCTCTAGATCGGTTTTCCGCAGCGCTTAGGCGAAGCCCTATCGGAATCACTCCACCACCATCACCGGAGCACCGTCACGCTGCCGGTGAACACTCTCTCCTCTCCACCTCCTCTTGCTGGATCAAGACGGTGGAGATCGTCATCAAGCTGCACGTGTGCTGAACGCGGAGGTGCCGTCCGTTCGGCGCTAGATCGGAAGGACCGTGATCGAGACCGCGAGACAGTTCGTGATGAGATCGCGGAACGGATCGTGATGAGTTCGCAGGACAGATCGTGATCAAGATCGTGAGACGGATCGTGATGAGATCGCGGGACGGATCGTGATGAGTTCACGGGACAGATCGTGATTGGATCGCGGGACGGATCGCGATGAGATCGCGGGACGCTCGGCGATTTGGATCGCGAAGATGTTCGACTACACCAACCGCATTTCTTAACGCTTCTCGCTTACCGATCTACAAGGGTATGTAGATCCACTCTCCCTCTCGTAGATGCTCATCACCATGGATAGGTTTGCGTGTGCGTAGGAATTTTTTTGTTCCCATGAGACGTTCCCCAACAGAAATAGCCAATGAATCCATTGGTGCCTTCAGATTTAACTTTTGAGCAAGTTTATAAAACTGTCATTTTCAGCTGAGATGCTACTTTGTCATTTTTGCATGATTTAATCCTTGCTTTCTTTGGGGCATGTGCCAACATGGAAGTGCTAGTGTTTTATATCTATTATGTCATGGTATTTTTTTAACATAGGAATCACCCATATAAGTGGGAACCATGCTGTTAAGTAGCCAACTTAATGTTTCTGTTTCAGCATGCTAAAAACTACTAAGTCTGAGAATCTGCTGTTATTTTTATGCCATGTAGAGTGGATGGTATCTTGTGATGTGTTGTGAATTTGAGCATTCTCAGTGCTAGTGTTTTGTAGTAGATGTTGTCTACAACCATCCTGTTAATTTTCATGCCAAGAGGTGCTTTCTACCATATTTAACTATTGCTGTCAACTTGCTACTTTATTAACTCAGATTCCAGAAAACTGTTATTTTCACCAAGTCCCAGAAAACTGTTTCATCTTGTCAACTTGATAGCTTCATGCTTATTGATGTGGGCCTCCTATGCAGATGGTGTAGTTGGATAAGTTGTTGCATTTGTTATTTAGTTTCTGTCAATATCTTGTTTGTGGTTGTAGGGTTCCTGTAGCTCAAGATGTGGGCTGTGTAAGTTACTATGTTGTTGTTTTGTGGTAGATTGTTTGTTTTATTGTTTTGTGACTTGTGGGAGCTATACTCCATGGAATTGATTGATCTTTGAGTCTATTGTGGTTGGTTTTTCATGTCCTAACCAGTGGCTACTTTGGAATGCCAAGAAGTAGCCCATGGCTTTATTGTCTTGTGTTTTTGCCTTCGGACCTTGTCGTGAGCGTATTGTGAGAACCGTAACTCCGTTTCTTGTGTTCTTTATATGCACTTCTACCGATTTTGCATGCTGCATCCATATTTTCCATGTTAATGCATGTTTAAATAACTTAACATGAGGTTCTGTCCAGATTCATTAATAAACAAACTTTGCATGTGAAACATGACTAGTTTTGGACTGCCATGTTAAAATCTTCGTAAATGAATCATGCATCATCTTGGTTGTGCATTGCACCTTGGTTGGATGTTTATGGTTGTTGTGTCTCTTGGGTAGACGCGAGTGTTGATACTGTGTACGAGGACCCAGGAGAGTACTACTACGAGGATCCCGCTACTTGTTCCACTAAAGAACCAACAGGCAAGATAATCGTACCCGGCTCCCGATACTATTTTCGCTTGCTAGTTTCTCGCTCTTATCGTTACCATTGCGCTACCTACCACTTGAGTATCAGCCTCCTAAATGCCATGAAAGCCTCTAACCCTTCACATCCTAGCAAACCTTTGATTGGCTAAGTTACCGCTACTCAGCCCCTCTTATAGCGTTCTTAGTTGCAGGTGCAGGTTGTTCCATGTGATAACATGGATTTGGATATCACAATATTATCTGTTATTTAATTTAATGCACATATATATCTTGGTACTGGTGGAAGGCTTGGCCTTATGCTAGGTGTTTTGTTCCGCTGTTACCGCCATAGTTCTTGTTACCGGTGTTATGTTTTCATATTTTGCGCTCCTAACACGCTCGGGGTTGTTATGGGGACCCCCTTGTTTATTAGGTTGAGATTAAAACTTGTCTGGCAAGACCCAACATTGGTACTACATTTGCTGAACAACTTAGTAAAATTTGCATAGGGCCTTGCAAACCCGTGGATAATTAATCAACCCCTGGGCCAGTGCTCCTCATGAGTGTTGGTCCAAACTAGAGCACTGTGCGGGGCCAACCCAAGGTAACTTGGGAGATTTCTATCAGGCCACCGTACACTAGCTTATCCGTCATGTCCTGAGAACGAGATACGCGGCTCTTATCGGGTTCGTCGACACGTCGGGTGGTCTTGCTGGATTTGTTTTACCTTTATCGAGTGTCTTGCGTGTGGAGTCTGACTTTCTTCGGGTTTTCTCGAGGTGTTGGAATTCCTTTGGAATTACCTATGATGACCATGAGGTATGTGGTCAAGGCTATTCCCGCGGAGTGTGGTTATTTGTGATGGACTAGTTGGAGCACCCCTGCAGGGTTAAATCTTCTCGAGGAGACGTGCCCGCGGTTATGTGGCAACTTGGATATTTGTTTAACACCCGGTTATAGTAAACTTGAAGTAAACTCTAATTAAAATACACCAACTTTGTGAGTAACCGTGATCGTCTCTGCTTGTGAACATGATCCGAGAGAGAACACGGTGGGGTTATGATTGACGTAAGTAGGTGTTCAGGATCTCATAGAGATCATACTAGACCCGATCGTTCATCGTAGGCCACTCATATTTATTTTTATGTTGCGTAAGTTAGCCACCATAAATGCTTAAAGCTGCTGCAAACTAAACACACACCCCATCCCCACCTTTAAGCTTGAATAGTCTCGGTACCCGGGCGCTTGATTGTTGAGTCCTTGTGGCTCACAGATTACTACAACCCTCCAGGTACAGGTACAGATGAGTACATGCAGGATGATCTTACCCAGCTCCAGTGGGAATATGACGAGGAAAGAGGCGGGATGTATGTGACTTACCCGGATGAGTAGAGGACCATGGTCGTGATCTTTGGGATAGCGAGATAGTATCATTTGCATCTGTTTTATCGTTTGATTTCGTCCGTAGTCGGACCCTGTCTTCATCTTGATGATTTGAACTCTGTGTGGAATCGTAATTTAGCATGTGGCAAATGTAAGCCAACTTGTATACTCATCCCTTCTGTAATGTATGATGCAATGACTCTATACTTGCAAACAGAAAGATGCGCCTCTATCCCTTGCGAGGCCCTCGTGTCTTAAAATGGATAGGCGCGCATCTTGGGCGTGACAAGTTGGTATTCAGAGCCATACGACCACACGAGCCTTTGCTTGATCGAACTTGGCCGAGTCGAGTCTAGTAAAACTATTTTAGTCTAGTTATATCGGAGAGTAGGATTCTTTTTACTCCTCTTCTATGCTCTGGTGAGGTATTCGACTTATGAATTTTGATTCTACTCCTCTTCTCGCTCAATTTTTTTTTAAGATCACGCGGGTATTTGGGAGTCTATATGATACCGATGTGACAGGGTTCTATCTTGGTGCCTCCTGTCTGACTTGATTTCTTCTGGGGAGTCGAGCTCCAGGGAATGTTGGCACATCGTTATCATTCAGATTCCTTGATATCTCAGGACGGAGAGTGTTCATAATTACTTCAATACTTATCATGGTGAGATAAGGTCGGAGTCACCCAGTACTGGGGAGGCGTCCGGGGTACCACCATGGTTTAGTATTGTTGTGAGTTCGAGGATTCGAGCTAGATGAAGTTGCGAAAGCCTCTGGTTATGTGTTGAAGGATGGATATAGTTGGGGTGTAGGATTGCTAGTTGTGTGAGATATTTCCTCCTTGTATCCCCCACACCGGATTGCATAACCAGAAAGTTTTCGAAAGTTCTTAGGTGGGAAATCTTGTACTTATCTAGGATCATCTTCTTCAGATGTATGTGGGCATATACATTTGTTCCGAGTGCTTACCTCAATACTTTTATGTTATTGCAAGTGGCTTCTAATTCTGATGATGTTATCATAAACCGAGAAGCATTCTTACTAATTTTTCAGTAGGAAGGCTGTGTTGTTTTGTTTGAGCAGAGGCAGAGGATTCTTCTCAAGTGATCATGGGTAATCTCTCAGTTAATTGTATTCCTGCAAAAGTGTTATTTGATTCTGGAGCATCGCATTCATTCATGTCTAGACCTTTTGCTATGAAGAATGATTTCTATTCCGAGAGGTTGAGTAGACCTTTGGGTGTTGTTTCTCCGGGTGTGGCCATGAAAACCACCTCCATTGTTCTGGATGTTTCTATCAAGATGGGCAATTATTCTTTCTTGGCTTCTCCTTATGTTCTCGGTAATTCCGACATTGATCTCATTTTGGGCATGGACTTCCTGGCTATGAACAAAGCTCATATTGATTGCAAAGAAAAAGAAGTCAAGCTGACTAATCCTTCAGAAGACGTGATTATTTTTGTGGCTCACGATGACACAATCTGTCTCTTTGCTCTTAATGAGAAGGGTGAAATCTCGGCGATTTCTCAAATTCCGGTGGTTTGTGAGTATGAAGATGTCTTTCCAAAAGAATTGCCAAGAATGCCTCCACACTGGCCAGTCGATTTCGTGATTGATCTCAAGCCTGGACTTGAACCGGTCTGCAAGCGCCCGTATAAACTTGGCCCCGAAGAGCTGAAAGAGTTGAAGAAGAAGCTAGACGAGCAAGAACGTCTGGGTCTGATCAGACCAAGTTCTTCTCCATGGGGTTGTGGTGTTTTGTTTGTCAAGAAGAAAGATGGCACGGATCGTCTTTGTGTCGACTACCATCCATTGAACAAGAAGACAATCAGAAACAAGTACCCACTTCCCAACATCAATGAGTTGTTTAAACAACTGAAAGGTGCCAAGGTTTTCTCGAAGCTTGATATTCGCATGGGTTATCATCAGATACGCATTCGCGAAGAAGACATTTCTAAGACCGCTTTCAGGACGAGTTTTGGCTCTTATGAGTACACCATCATGTCGTTTGGTCTTGCTAATGCTCCTCCAACCTTCTCAAGAATGATGAATTTCATTTTCTCTCCTTTCAAGAATGAGTTCGTCTTGGTCTATCTGGATGATATCCTTGTGTTCTCAGAGACAGAAGAAGAGCATGCAGAGCATCTCCGCCTTGTGCTTGACAAGTTAAGAGAGCATCGATTCTATGCCAAGTTTTCCAAGTGTGAGTTTTGGCTCAATGAAGTGGTGTACCTTGGGCATGTGATCTTTGCCGAGGGAATTAAAGTGCACCCTGAGAAAGTTGAGGCAATCTTGAAGTGGGAACCTCCTCGGAATGTGAAGCAGCTTCGGAGTTTCCTCGGGCTTGCTAGCTATTGAAGAAGATACGTGGAGAACTTCTCTCAAATTTCTAAGCCTCTGTCCAATCTCCTCCAGAAGAGTGTCAAGTATTTTTGGTCTCCTGAGTGTGATGTGGCTTTCAATACGCTCAAGAAGAGACTAACTTCAGCTCCAGTTCTTGTTCCTCCTGAGCAGTCCAAGCCTTTCCAAGTATTCTGTGATGCTTCTCTCCAAGGTCTTGGTGGTGTTCTCATGCAAGATAAGAAGATTGTTGCTTATACCTCGCGTCAGTTGAAGCCTGCCGAGAAGAACTACCCCACTCATGATCTTGAGTTGGCGGCAGTTGTGCATGCTCTAATGGCGACATTTGTTGTTGGGTAGACCAGTTGAGGTGTACACCGATCACAAGAGCTTGAAGTACATTTTCACTCAACCCAATCTCAATCTTTGGCAGTCTCGTTGGGTGGAAATGCTTGAGGACTTCAATCCAAGCATTGAGTATACTCCGAGGAAAGCAAATGTCATTGAAGACGCGCTCAGTCATAAGGCGTACTGCAATAGTCTCATCTTGAAGCCTCTTCAGCCCGAGCTTTGTGAAGCCTTTCGTAAGCTCAACCTTGAGATGATTCCGCAAGGATTTCTTGCAAATCTTCAAGCCTCTTTGGCTCTGGAAGATCAGGTTCGCCAAGCGCAGCTTCTTGACGCTATGGTGAAGAAAGTGAAGAAAGGTGTGGCCAAGAGCATTCCGGAGTATAAGTGCTTTCGCGTTGATGACAAAGATACCTTGTTCTTCGAGGACCGTCTTGTGGTTCAAAAAGGTGATCTCAGAAAGGTTATCATGGACGAAGCACGTAATTCTCTTCTATCCATTCATCCAGGCAGTTCAAAGATGTATCAGGATCTCAAGCAAACCTTCTGGTTGACTCGCATGAAACGTGAGATTGCTCAGTTCGTGAACGACTGTGATGTTTGTCGCAGAGTGAAGGCGGAGCATCAACGTCCAGCAGGTCTTCTTCAGCCTTTGCCTATCCCAGAGTGGAAATTCGATCATGTGGAGTGGATTTTGTCACTGGGTTTCCCAAGTCCAAGATAGGCAACGATGCCATCTTTGTGGTTATCGACAAGCTGTCAAAAGTTTCTCATTTCCTGCCAGACAAAGAATCTATCTCGGCAGCTCAGCTTGCAGAGTTGTATACGTCAAGGATAGTATCTTTGCATGGTATTCCTCAGCTCATCTCTTCCGACCATGGAAGTCTCTTACTTCTAAGTTTTGGGAGTCCTTCCAGACTGCTATGGGTACCAAGATCTGTTTCAGCACTGCGTTCCATCCGCAGACAAGTGGTCAAGTTGAGAGAGTCAATCAGATCCTTGAAGATATGCTCAGATCCTGTGTGATTTCGTTTGGCATGAAGTGGTAAGACTGCCTTCCATATGCTGAATTCTCATACACAAATATCTTTCAAGCTAGCTTAGGCAAGGCCCCTTTCGAGATTCTCTATGGCAGAAAGTGTCGTACCCCGCTTAACTGGTATGAAACCGGTGAGCGTCAAATATTGGGCAATGACATGATCACTGAAGCAGAAGAGATGTGCCATGTCATTCGCGAGAACCTCAAAGCAGCTCAGTCCCGACAGAAGAGTTATTACGATAACAAACATCGCGATGTTTCCTTCCAAGTGGATGATCTAGTCTATCTCAGAGTCTCTCCCATGAAGGGCATGCACCGGTTTGGAATTAAAGGAAAGCTAGCTCCTCGTTTTGTTTGTCCTTTCAAAGTTGTTGGCAAGAGAGGTGATCTTTCATATCAACTAGAGCTTCCTCCAAATTTCGTGAACGTGCACGATGTCTTCCATGTTTCTCAGCTCCGGAAATGCTTCATGACTCCTAAGCGAACCATTGACCTCCAAGACATCGATCTCAAAGAAGATCTTTCTTATCGTGAGCATCCAGTTGCAATTATTGAAGAAACTGAGCGTAAGACTCACAACAAGTCTATCAAGTTCCTCAAGGTGAAGTGGTCTCATCATTCTGACAAAGAAGCTACTTGGGAACGCGAGGACCTTCTCCGTTCTGAATTTCCAGACTTCTTTCGTTCCTAGATCTCGGGTCGAGATCCTCTTGTAGTGTGGGAGAGTTGTGACAGCCCAAGCGTTGTCCCTACCTTATTTGTCATGTAACCTATTGTATGAACCTTGTGCCATGAGATTTATGATGTTTTGCAACTTGTCATCCATGTCTTGTTCTTGCATTCATGCATCATGCATCATGCATCCATCATGTTATGCCTTGTTGTGAAGTGACCATTTATGTGAGTGTTATGATTTGGTTTGAGTGTGGGTGGAGTTCTTGTGTGCATCTCCTCCTTCTTCTCCTCTCTTTTCTTTTCAAAAAAACCCCCATCATAATGCCTTAATCCTCATGTTAATTAATAATCAGAATTAAGTTACTATTTAAATTATTTACAAATGTTCAAGTGCTAGCCTAATATGCTTTAAGAGTGAGTGTGTTGGTCTTTTATTGTTTTGAGATTTATGCATTTGTGGCATTTAAATAACAGGAGCTGTTATTTTAAAAATATTTGAAATTACTTGTCCAAAATTCAACTTAATATTTTTATTAAATGGGGCATATTATTTTCTTTACAAAGGTATTTTTGTTTGCCCAAAAACTCCTTTATTTTATCTCTGGGGTTTTCCCTTTTGCTGTGGTGTTTTAAAAAGAAAAAGGCTTTCTGTTTTGTTGGATTAGAGAGAGTGTGTGCATGTGGGTTGTGCCCTCCCGACCCACGTGGCCCAGCAGGTAGCTGACGGCTACCTGCCTCGTCCTCCTCCGTTAGCAGGTTCAGAGAGAGTGAGAGCGCAGGGAGCCGACGTCGTCGCCATCAGGGGCTCACGCACGTCGAGGCCGCCCCCCTTTATAAGAGCGCGTAGCCCTAGGGTTCTTCTTCCTCCTCGCCACCGCCGCTCCCCTTCTCCCTTCCTTCTTCTCCCTCCTCCTCCGCTCTTCTTCCCCTTTAGGTAAGGTTTCAGAGAGCAGGGGATTTCAAAGAGCAAGAGGTCGCCGTCGTCTTCGCGCCTCCGGCGAGCCTCGTCATCAGCGGAGATGGCGTGGAGCAAGACGCCATCGCCCTTGATCCATTCCTGGTGCTAGGATGCTCCAGGAGGTCGTCTTCTTCCTCCTCGCTGCTAGGTCGATGTCGGGTCTTCTTCCTCTTCGTCGTCGCCGCGTCTTCGCCTCTCCTTCCTCTCCGTGCGTCAGGGTCGCCATCGTCCTCCCCTAGGTGAGCAGTCGACGTGCAGCCTCCTCCCCTTGTAGCTAGAGCCGTCATCGTCGTGCTCGTGTCGCCACCGGTCCGAAAAGCTCATGCTTGAGCTCGCTTCTGTCCCCCTCGTCGCAACACGAGCAGAGGGATGGGTTCCCTATTGTGTCTATAGTCCCCGCGGTAGCACCCTCTAGCCGCTAGTGCCGTAGTTCGCCGGAGCCGCTTGTCGCTGTTGCTCTGTCACCGCAAGCCGTTCGGGTTTAGTTTCGTCAGGCATTTGTGGCGTGTGTGTATAAGAGGGCAGGTGTCCCTCCTTTGTTATCAGTCGCGCTCGTAGCCCAGTGGTGTGGTGTGTGGGAGGCAACCAGGAGGTTGTGGGTTTGAATCCGAACCCCTCCCCATTTTTATTCTATTTTTCCTTTTTTGTTGTTTTGTTCTGTTTTTCTTCCTTTGCATATATGTGTCTGTAGATGCAACCAGCATTTGTTGGTTTTCTTTTCTATTATAATTGAGGTGTGTGTGTGTGCTTTGCACATGTATGGACGTGCTTGTGTGTGTATGTGTCACATAGTGTGATGCATTCATATGCATGTGTGTAAGGGTGTTTGTGAGTGTGTGCATGTGCATATGTGTATGCACATAGGTGTATATGCAAGTGTGTGTATGTGTATGTGCATGTGAGTGTGCATATATGCATGACCTTGTGTTGTGTGAGTTTATATGCATGTGATCTTGTGTGAGAGTGTGTGTGTGTGTGTTGCCATCTACATATGCAAATGCATATATGCATTGTGCATATATGTATGCATATGTGTGTGGATGACCACCCACACACATGAGCTTGTGTGTGAGAGTGTATGTGCCTAGTGCACTTGTGAGAGTGAGTGTGCGTATGCCTATGTGCATTATCCATATATGGGCCTGTGAGTGTGGGTGTGGGTGAACACCCCCTTCTTGGGTGGTATGCTCATCAGTGTTGGTGCTCATATGCCTTGGGCATATATAGAGCATGTGTGAGTGGTTGCTTGTTGTGTGTGTGTAGGGTGTATGTGTGGGGAGGGGACTAGTGGGTTTCCCCACTTGATAAACCCCTTTGTTGTATATATATTCATGCTTGTAGTTTGTTAGCTCATTTCCATCTCTAGCTAAGTTACAAATCTAGTTATGATCATTTATGCTCATGTTCAAATTAGAGTTATGATTCACTTATGAGAATAGGTGGTAGTTTTGCTATCTTGTTTGTGCCTTGTTGTTTCACATGAACATATGAGTATGACACATGTTTTTGGGGTAGAAAGAGGCAAAGATTCCATTGGTGCCTTCAGATTTCACTTTTGAGCAAGTTTATAAAACTGTCATTTTCAGCTGAGATGCTACTTTGTCATTTTTGCATGATTTAATCCTTGCTTGCTTTGGGGCATGCGCCAACATGGAAGTGCTAGTGTTTTATATCTATTATGCCATGGTATTTTTGTTTAACATGAGAATCACCCATATAAGTGGGAACCATGCTGTTAAGTAGCCAACTTAATGTTTCTGTTTCACCATGCTAAAAACTACTAAGTTTGAGAATCTGCTGTTATTTTTATGCCATGTATAGTGGATGGTATCCTATGATGTGTTGTGAATTTGAGAATGCTCAGTGCTAGTGTTTTGTAGTAGATGTTGTCTACTAACATCCTAGTAATTGTCATGCCAAGAGGTGCTTTCTAACATATTTAACTACTGTTGTTAACTTGCTACTTTATTAACTCAGATTCCAGAAAACTGTTATTTTCACCAAGTCCGAGAAAACTGTTTCATCTTGTCAACTTGATAGCTTCATGCTTATTGATGTGGGCCACCTATGCAGATGGTGTAGTTGGATAAGTTGTTGCATTTGTTATTTAGTTTCTGCCAATATCTTGTTTGTGGCTGTAGGGTTCCTGTAGCTCAAGATGTGGGTTGTGTAAGTTACTATGTTGCTGTTTTGTGGTAGATTGTTTGTTTTATTGTTTTGTCACTTGTGGGAGCTATACTCCATGGAATTGATTGATGTTTGAGTCTATTGTGGTTGGTTTTTCATGGCCTAACCAGTGGCTACCTTGGAATGCCAAGAAGTAGCCCATGGCTTTATTGTCTTGTGTTTTTGCCTTCGTACCTTGTCGTGAGCGTATCGTGAGAACCGTAACTTTGTTTCTTGCGTTCTTTATATGCATTTCTATCGATTTTGCATGCTGCATCCATATTTTCCGTGTTCATGCATGTTTAAATAACTTAACATGAGGTTCTATCCAGATTCATTAATAAACAAACTTTGCACGTGAAACATGACTAGTTTTGGACTGCCATGTTAAAATCTTCGTAAATGAATCATGCATCATCTTGGTTGTGCATTGCACCTTGGTTGTATGATTATGGTTGCTATTTCTCTTGGGTGGACGCGAGTGTTGATACTGAGTACGAGGACCCAGGAGAGTACTACTACGAGGATCCCGCTACTTGTTCCACTGAAGAACCAATAGGCAAGATGATCGTACCCGGATCCCGATACTATTTTCGCTTGCTAGTTTCTTGCTCTTATCGTTAGCATTGCGCTACCTACCACTTGAGTATCAGCCTCCTAAATGCCGTGAAAGCCTCTAACCCTCCACATCCTAGCAAACCTTTGATTGGCTAAGTTACCATTGCTCAGCCCCTCTTATAGCGTTCTTAGTTGCAGGTGCAGGTTGTTCCATGTGATAACATGGATTTGGATATCACAATATTATCTGTTATTTAATTTAATGCACATATATATCTTGGTATTGGTGGAAGGCTTGGCCTTATGCTAGGTGTTTTGTTCCGCTGTTACCGCCATAGTTCTTGTTATCGGTGTTATGTTTTCCATATTTTGCGCTCCTAACACGCTCGGGGTTGTTATGGGGACCCCCTTGTTTATTCGGTTGAGATTAAAACTTGTCTGGCAAGACCCAACATTGGTACTACATTTGCTTAACAACTTAATAAATTTTTCATAGGGCCTTGCAAACCCATGGATAATTAATCAACCCCTAGGCCAGTGCTCCTCATGAGTGTTGGTCCAAACTAGAGCACTATGCGGGGCCAACCCAAGGTAACTTGGGAGGTTTCTGTCAGGCCACCGTACACTAGCTTATCCGTCGTGTCCTGAGAACGAGATACGCGGCTCTTATCGTGTTCGTCGACACGTCGGGCGGTCTTGCTGGATTTGTTTTACCTTTATTGAGTGTCTTGCGTGTGGAGTCTGACTTTCTTCGGGTTTTCTCGAGGTGTTGGAATTACCTATGATGACCACGAGGTCCGTGGTTGAGGCTATTCCCGCGGAGTGTGGTTATTTGTGATGGACTAGTTGGAGCACCCTTGCAGGGTTAAATCTTTTCGAGAAGCCGTGCTCGCGGTTATGTGGCAACTTGGATATTTGTTTAACGCCCGGTTATAGTAAACTCTAATTAAAATACACCAACTGTGTGAGTAACCGTGATCGTCTCTGCTCGTGAACATGATCCGAGAGAGAACATGGTGGGGTTATGATTGACGTAAGTAGCTGTTCAGGATCTCACAGAGATCATACTAGACCCGATCGTTCATCATAGGCCACTCATATTTATTTTCATTTTGCGTAAGTTAGCCACCATAAATGCTTAGTGCTGCTGCAAACTAAACACACACCCCATCCCAACCTTTAAGCTTGAATAGTCTCGGTACCCAGGCGCTTGATTGCTGAGTCCTTGTGGCTCACGGATTACTACAACCCTCTAGGTACAAGTAGAGATGAGTACGTGGAGGATGATCTTACCCAGCTCCAGTGGGAATATGACGAGGAAAGAGGCAGGATGTACGTGACTTACCCGGGTGAGTAGAGGACCATGGTCGTGATCTTTGGGATAGAGAGATAGTATCATTTGCATCTGTTTTATCGTTTGATTTCGTCCGTAGTCGGCCCCTGTCTTCATCTTGATGATTTGAACTCTGTGTGGAATTGTAATTTAGCATGTGGCGAGTGTAAGCCAACTTGTATACTCATCCCTTCTGTAATGTATGATGCAATGATTCTATACTTGCGAACGACAAGATGCACCTCTATCCCTTGCGAGGCCCTCGTGTCTTAAAATGGATAGGTGCGCACCTTGGGCATGACACCTTTGGAGCAACTCGGTACCATCGACATTCACACATGGGTGTCACCCAGTTGGTCACTTTAGGTGCAACGGTTGGATTTTTGGAGATGCCTATATATACCCCTCCACCACCACTCACTCACAAGAGAAGCACTCAGAATAGATCCCCACTTATCCCATCATATTTTCTAAGAGAGAGCAACCTACTCATTTGTTGATATCATGCCATTCCATTCCAACCATATGAATCTTGAGCTCTAGCCTCCCCAAGTTGCTTTCCACCAAAGCCAAATCTATGAGGGAGTGATTGATTATTGAGGAGTCTATCATCTTTAAGCACAAGAGCAAGGAGTTCATCGACATTATCGAGCCTATTACCTTTTGGAGGGTGGTGCCTCCTAGATTGGTTAGGTGTCGCTTGGAAGCCTCCTACTTCATATTGTGGAGTGAACCAAGAAGTTTGTAAGGGCAAGGAGATTGCCTACTTTGTGAAGGTCTACCCCGAGTTAGGCTAGTCCTCCGTGGACATAGGCCATCATGGTATACACAAGGTTGCTTCTTCATGGAACCCTCCATGGATTCTCGCGACCGTTACCCTCCGTGGGTTGAAGTCTCCATAAACGTGGACGTACGATAGCACCACCTATCGGAACAATGGGAAAAATCTTCGTGTCTCCAAATTGTGTTTGATCTTCCTAACCTTCCTTTACTACACATGCTTGTTGTTACTTTCTGCTGCTATACTCGTAAACATGCATGTGTAGGGCGTGTCTGACTTTCTATCATTGCTAAAATCTGCCAACACTTAAAATTGGGAAAAGGTAGAATTTTTATTTGGTCAAGTAGTTTAATCACCCCCCTCTAGACATACTTTAGATCCTACAACCGCGCAACCGGCCACGAGGAGTCGGCCTACTACGGGGCGCAGACTGTCCCGTGGTTGTTTTCAAAAAAAGGGAAGGCACCGTCTGCCTGAGTCTACCCCGAGGTTATCCCCCTATCAGATACACATGTTCATAATATTGATGCCAAAAGATGCAAAAGTTAATAATGATAGTACCACATACTTGTGGCACTACTGCTTAGGTCATATTGGTGTAAAGCGCATGACGAAACTCCATGCTGATGGATCTTTGGACTCACTCGATTTCGAATCTCTTGAGACAGGCGGACCATGCCTCACGGGCAAGATGACTGAGACCCCATTTTCCGGTATGATGGAGCGGGCAAGTGACTTATTGGAAATGATACATGTTGATGTATGCGGTCCAATGAGTGTTAAAGCGTGTGGTGGATATCGTTATTTTCTTACCTTCACTGATGATTTGAGTAGATATGGGTATATTTACTTAATGAAACACAAGTCTAAAATGTTTTAAAAGTTCAAGCAATTTTAGAGTGAAGTTGAAGATCATCATGACAAGAAGATAAATGTCTATGATGTGATCGTGGAGGTGAATATCTGAGTTACGAGTTTGGTATGCAACTTAAGACAATGTGGAAATAGTTTCACAACTCACGCCACCTGGAACACCATAATGTGATGGTGTGTCCGAACGTCATAGTCATGCTCTATTGGATATCGTGCGTACTATGATGTCTCTTACTGATTTGCCACTATCATTTTGGGGTTATGCATTAGAGACAACTACATTCACTTTAATAGGGCACCATCTAAATCCGTTGAGATGACACCGTATGAATTATGGTTTGGCAGAAACCTAAGCTATCGTTTCTTAGAGTTTGGGAATGCAACACTTATGTCTGATAAGCTTGAACACAAAGTGGAAAAGTGCATCTTCATAAGATACCCTAAATCAACAGTTGGGTATACCTTCTATCACAGATCCAAAGGCAAGGTCTTTGTTGCCAAGAATGGATCCTTTCCAGAGAAGGACGTTCTCTCAAAAGAAGTGAGTGGGAGGAAGGTAGAACTTGATAAGGTTATCAAACCTTCACTTGAATTGGAAAGGTAGCGCAGCACAGAAAGGTGTTCCTATGATGCGTAAACCAATTGAAGAGGAAGCTGATTATGATGATCATGAAACTTTGGTTCAAGTTACTACCAAACCTCGTAGGTCGACAAGGACACATACTGCCCCGAGCGATACGGTGATCCTTTCTTGGAGGTCATGTTGTTAGACAATAGTGAACCTATGATCTATGAAGAAGCGATGGTGGGCCCAGATTCCAACAAATGGCTAGGAGGTATGAAATCCGAGATAGGATCCATGTATACCAAGTATGGACTTTGGTAGACTTGCCCGATGAACGGCAAGCCATTAAGTACAAATGGATCTTTAAGAAGAAGACACGATCTGATGGTAAATGTCACCATTTATAAAGCTCAACTTGTCACAAAGAAGTTTCCGGCAAGTTCAGGGAGTTGACTACGATGAGACTCTCTCACCCATAGCGATGCTAAAGTCTGTTGGAATTATGTTAGTAGTTGCTGCATTTTTTGATTATGAAATCTGGCAGATGGATGTCAAAACAAAGTTTCCTTAACGGTTTCCGTGAGGAAAGGTTGTATGTGATACAACCAGAAGGTTTTGTCGGTCCTAAGGATGCTAAAAGGTATGCAAGCTCCAGCGATCCTTCTATGGACCGGAGCAAGCATCTTGGAGTTGTAATATGCGCTTTGATGTGTTGATCAAAGCTTTTGGGTTTATACAAAGTTTATAAGAAACTTGTATTTACAAGAAAGTGAGTGGGAGCACTATAGAATTTCTGATAAATATATGTGGATGACATATTGTCGATTAGAAATGATGTAGAATTTTCGGAAAGCATAAAGGGTTGTTTGAAAGGAGTTTTTCAAAGAAAGACCCGGATAAAGTTGCTCAAATATTGGGCATCAAGATCTATAGAGATATACCAAGGCGCCTGATAAGACTTTCATAGAGCACATGCCTTGACAAGATTTTGAAGGAGTTCAAAATGGATCGGTCAAAGAAGGAGTTCTTGCCTGAGTTGTAAGGTGTGAATTTGAGTAAGACTTAAAGCTCGACCACAACAGAAGAAAGAGAAAGGACAAAGGTCGTCCCCTATGCCTCAGCCATAGGCTCTATACTGTATGCCATGTTGTGTACCTCATGTGATGTGTGCCTTGCCATAAGTCTGGCAGGGGGGTACAAGAGTGATCCATGACTGGATCACTAGACAACGGTCAAAATTATCCTTATGTACCTAATGAGTACTAAGGAGATATTTTCTTGATTATGGAGGTGATAAAGAGTTTGTTGTAAAGGGTTACGTTGATGCAAGCTTTGACACCAATCCGAATGACTATGAGTAGCAATCCGGATATGTATAGTGGAGCAGTCATTTGGAATAGCTTCAAGTGAAGCATGATAGCAACATCTACAATATGACATAGAGATTTGCAAAGTACACACGGATCTAAATGTTGCAGACCCGTTGACTAAAACCTCTCTCACAAGCAAAACATGATCAAACCTCATAACTCATTGGGTGTTAATCACATGGTGATGTGAACTACATTATTGACTCTAGTGCAAGTGGGAGACTGTTGGAAATATGCCCAAGAGGTAATAATAAATTGGTTATTATCATATTTACTTGTTCATGATAATCGTTTATTGTCCATGCTATAATTTTATTGATTGGAAACTCAGATACATGTGTCGATACATAGACAACCCCGTGTCCCTAGTGAGCCTCTACTATACTAGCTCGTTGATCAAAGATGGTTATGGTTTCCTAACCATAGACATGAGTTGTCATTTGATAATGGGATCACATCATTAGGAGAATGATGTGATGGACAAGACCCAACCGTAAGCATAGCATGTGGTCATGTCATTTAGTTTATTGCCATTGCTTTCTACATGTCAAGTATTTGTTCCTAAGACCATGAGATCATGCAACTCCCTGACACCGGAGGAATGCCTTGTGTGTATCAAACGTCACAACGTAAATGG
Source organism: Hordeum marinum (assembly GCA_022496015.1). Lineage (NCBI taxonomy): Eukaryota > Viridiplantae > Streptophyta > Magnoliopsida > Poales > Poaceae > Hordeum > Hordeum marinum. Next base: position 188,475,983 of record CM039677.1, on the reverse strand, counting down.
GTGATCATAAAGATGCTCTACAGGTATCTCCGAGGGTGTCTGTTGGGTTGGCGTGGATCGAGACTGGGATTTGTCACTCCGTATGACAGAGAGGTATCTCTAGGCCCTCACGGTAATACAACATCACAAGAAGCTTGCAAGCAATGTGACTAAGGAGTTAGTCATGGGATCTTGTATTACAGAACGAGTAAATAGGCTTGCTAGTAACGGGATTGAACTAGGTATGGAGATATCGACGATCGAATTTGGGCAAGTAACATACCGCTGGACAAAGGGAAATGCATACGGGATTGACTGGATCCTTGACATTGTGGTTCGACCAGTAATGATCTTTGTGGAATATGTGGGAACCAATATGGGCATCCAGGTCCCGCTATTGGTTATTGACCGGAGAGGTGTCTCGGTCATGTCCACGTGATTCTCGAACCCATAGGGTCCGCACGCTTAACGCTCGATTGACGCTAGAGTAGTATTGGGATATGTACGTTGGTGACCGAATGTTGTTCGGAGTCCCGAATGAGATCCCAGACGTCATGAGGAGTTTTGTAATGGTCCGGAGGTGAATATTTATACATGGAAAGTTCTATTTTGCCTATCGGAAAAGTTTCAGGCATTACCGGTAGTGTGCCGGGTGCCAAAAGGGTTCCGGGGGTTCACTTGCCCTGTGGGCTGACATGGGTTGTAGGGGTGTCACCCTAGCCACCCTAGGCCAGGGGCACCAACCCCTAGAGCAGAATTGGGCTTGGGGTCAAGAGTCCCAAAGCGACAAGGCATCTCGGAGGTGCCTTGGAGGAGGGGGACTTCTCCCTTCCTTGTGGAGGGAGGACTCCACCCTAGCCGCCAACCGTCCTTGGAGGAGGGGCCAAGGGCTGCCACCTAACCCTGCCCCTTGCCTCCTATATATAGTAGAGGAGAAGGGGAGGGTTGGACACAACAATCCCATGCCCCGACGGCAGCCCTGCCCCTCCCGTTACCCCATTCCTCCGCAGATCTGTTTTTCAGTAGTGCTTGGCGAAGCCCTGCTGAAATCTACGCCACCACCATCACCACCATGCCGGCGTGCTGGTCGTGATCCCATATACTTCTCCTCCCTTTCTTGCTGGATCAAGAAGGAGGAGACGTCATCGAGCCGCACGTGTGCTGAACGCGGAGGTGTCGGCCGTTCGTTGCTGGATCGGTTTGGATCACGATTGGATCGTGAAGAGTACGACTACACCAACCGCGTTATATACACTTCCGTTTAGCAATCTACAAGGGTATGTAGATGCACTCCCCCTCTCATAGCTATACATCTCCATGTATAGATCTTGGGTGTGCGTAGGAATTTTTTTGTTTCTCATGCAATGTTCCCCAACGCAAGGGAGGTGGAGAAGTGTCACGCCCAAGATGTGGTCCTATCCTTATTTTTGGCACGAGGGCCTTGAAGCGGATAGAAGCGCATCTCGATGCGTTCGCAAGAATGGATATCATTACAAGTACATGTACAGAAGAGATGAGTATATGGAATTGGCTTACACTCACCACAAGCTACATCAGAGTCACATCAATACAACAACATACTCGAACACCATACAGAAGAGCAGGGTCCGACTACGGACAAAACCAAATGATAAAATGACATCCACCCTTGCTATCCCAGGCTGCCGCTTGGAACCCATCCAAGATTGATGAAGAAGAAGAAGAAGAACTCCAAATCAAATCAAGCAACGCGCTCACGTCAAATCATCGCATTACCTATACCTGCAACTGTTGTTGTAGTAATCTGTGAGCCACAGGGACTCAGCAATCTCATTTCCAAGGGTATCAAAACTATTAAAGCTTAATAGGTAAGGTATGGTTGAGTGGTGAGGCTGCAACAAGCAACTAATCATTTATTTGAGTGGCTAACTTAGGAGTACAGAAAGTAAAGTATGGTGGTCTACGCATAACGGACGTGAACTAGTAATGATCACTAACTGATCCTGAACACCTACTTACGTCAAACATAACCCCACCGTGTCCTCTTTCGGATAAGGACTCACGAGAAGAGACAGTCACGGTTACGCACATAGTTGGTGTATTTTATTAGAGTCTACTTCAAGTTTGCTATGACCGGGTGTTAAACAAAGTATCCAAGTTTGCCACATAACCGTGGGCACGGCTTCTCGAAAAGATTTAACCCTGCAGGGGTGCTCCAACTCATCCATCATAAATTAACCACACGCAGTGGGAATAACCTCAACCACGGATCTCGTGATCTTCCTAGGCAATTCCAAAGGAAATCCGACACCTCGAGTTAGCCCAAAGAAGATCAGAGTTCCTCACTCAAGACGTTCGAGAAAGGTAAAACAAATCCAGCAAGGCCTCCCGGTGAGCCGGATCCGCAGCTAGAGTCGTGCGCTCTCTATGCACGGGAATCATCCGTCTATGCAAAGTGGACGGTAGCCTGAAAATGCCTCGAGTTTCCCCGAGGTGGCACCGCCGACTGCTAGGTAGGTGGACCAACACTCATGCGGAGCACTGGCCCGGGGGTTGATTAATTTTCCACGGGGTCCAGAAAGTCCCTATGCAAGTTCATTAATTATTAGGCAAATGTAGTACCAATGTTGGGCCTTGCCAGAAGAGTTTTATCCCAAAACGAAAATCAAGGGGGTCCCCATAACAACCCCGAGCATGTTAGGAGCGCTCATTTATGGAACATAACACCGGTTCACAAGTAACTAGGGGCGGCAAGAGTGGAACAAAACACCGAGCAAAAGGCCAAGCCTTCCACCTTTACCAAGTATATATGTGCATTAAATTAAATAGCAGCAATGTTGTGATATAACAAAAGAAGGTCCATGTGGACACATGGAAGCAACTGCACCTGCAACTAGAAACGCTATAAGAAGGGTTGAGCAAGTGGTAACATAGCCAAACAAAGGTTTGCTGGGATGTGGAGGGGTTAGAGGCTGTTATGGCAATGTTGGGAGGCTTGACAAACAAGTGGTAGGTAGCGCGACATAGCGATAGAAAGACGAGACAACTAGCATGGCAATGATAGTAATGGTATCCAAGGAAATGAGTCATCTTGCCTGAGATCCCGCTCGGAAGAAGACCGAGTCCATGAAGAAGACGAGCCACCATAGTCGAACGAATCCTCACACTCCGAATGCTTTCGGAACTCTATCGAGAAGAAGCAATCAGAAACAAACAATCAACACAAGATACACCACAACATATGCATGACATGATGCGCACACAATATGATGCATGTCTGGTTTAGTATGTAATGCATGACAATTCACAAAATCGAACACTACACATTAAGTGAAGCTCAATATGCAACGAGTTGCATATTGACGAAACTCCACGTTCGAATTATTTAGTTCATTCTCGTTTAGGTACTCGTCAATATTAAATGTTGTTAAACATGGCAAGAGGTGAAGCATAAGTAAACTATCTATCTAGGCATCTTAAAATTATTTTAAACCGACGCACGGTTAATTTTATATGATTTTTTAAAACATGCAATGGTTATACACGGAATAAAAAATAAAAACGCAAAAAAGGGCTGGGGCTGCTCACCCATGGCCCTGGCCCAATCAGTGGCAGCTAGCTGCGCTGGTGGCTGTTGGGCCTGGGAGGCCGAGGCCCAAGAGCAGGAGCTGGCAGGTCAACGCGCCCGCGGGCGCGCGTGCTCGGCTCATCCCGCTCACGCACGAGCGGAAGGAGCGGCGGCGGCGAGCTCTCGCACCGGCGGGGCTGCAGGGACGACTGGGGCTGGCGGGGCCAGATCCAGGGCGGCGGCCCGGATCCGTCCATCCCCGGTGGCGAGGGCGAGCTGCGGGGGCAGAGGGAGCTTCGGCAGCGAGCTCTCGGGCGGCGACGGCGATCTGCAGGGGAGAGGCCGGCGGGGTCAGCGAGAGGAGGAGAGGAGGAAGGAGAAGGAAGGAAGAGGGGTCCGACGAGGTCCTGGTCCGACGGCGGGGCTGGCGGTGCGGTTCCGGTGGGCTGACCGGTGGCTGCTCGGGGAGCTGCGGGAGGAGCCATGGGAGGCACGAGAGCTGCCATGGAAGGAGCTCGGGAACGCGATTCGGGTCCGGATGGGCTCGAGCGGGCCCAGATGGGCTTCGGCGGGCCGGCGGCTGGAGGAGGGAGAAGGCCGGCTAGCACGGGATTCGAGGTGGAGCTAGGGATGGCTGCCCAATTAGGAAGGAGATGGGCTATTTATAGGTTTCGGGGCTAGGGTTAGCGGCGTTGTCCGTTTTCGGACCGTCGGATGTCAGTTCGACGGTTCGGAAGCGGAGCGGGGGCTACGGTGGTTGTGCAGAGGGGCTAGGAGGGGGAAGAGAGGGAAGTTTGCGGCCCGTGACAAGAAGGTTTTTAAAACACCGACAAACGTCCAACGATTACCGATGACCTCACTGCTACGACTGTCCGACAGGGTATCAAACGACCTTGGATCGCGACGAAATTCGACAGGCGGTCTATCTATGACATAACAAGACCGCACGTCAAGTTTCGACCCAATACAAAAATATTTTTGCACGCACTTAAAAATGGTTTTATTTAAATGGTGCCGCGGGCGCGTGCGTGTGTGGCTGGTCTCGAAACAGACAACGCAAGAACGCAGAGAACCGGCAACTACGAACAGATGCAAGCTTTCGAAAACAGGTGACGATGCAATGCAGATGATGCGAATGATGCGATGATGAATGCAACACATAAACGAAACACATGAAGAGAATGGAAATAAAAAGGGGAATCTTCTGAAATCTTCTGGAACGTCGATCTCGGGCTGTTACAAGAAGAAAGTTGCTTGGCTCATATCCGGTGGGTTCGGTGGGTCACCCAACAAGCTTTTATACTAGAGAATTCCTCTTCATGCTCGTTGGGAGCCATCATAGTTTGGAGAAAATGGTGCAAGGAGATATGGAGCGGAGGTGTGGTGCGATTCTTCACTCGCCGTCTGACCTCGTTTAGACAACCCGCGAGGAGCGAACCAGCGTTGTGTTTAATACCGTCTGACTAGCGAATGAGCATGTGGCCGGAGTAGATTTCTCGGCATATTCACATGTTTAATGGAGGAAGGCGGGCAGTCTGCAGCTGTTTGTACGCGACAAGGAGGCGTGTTCAGTCAGGCATGCAATGGGCGACGCTCTCTCAGCCGATGCACCGCTTCAATGCCGACAATGAGGGGTCACCTCCGCCCTGGGCCAGCGTCAATGTGGAGTAACTGCTAAATAGCTCGGCATAAATTTGGGCACGCGAGGAGCAAGCATTGTTTTGGGTGGGCCACGATTATCAGTGACGGATGTAACAACGGTCTGAACACCCACAAAACTCCCATTTTATCTGGTTTACGAGAAAAAAATAATACTCCCTCTCTTCGGGTTTATAGGTTTCAAATCTGAAATTTCATCAACCAAGGTGAATTGTGAGTGGATGACACTAGTTTAAGGTGGACAATGAAATGTTTTCCGTATTTTTGATTCCCGAAGCAATAAATGTAGCATCCTCTTTTTCATTTAACTTGCATGATGCATGTAAAAAGATGCATGCATAACCACTAATTTCTCTTCTCTTGTCTCTATGAATTAAATATGACGTGTAACTCAAAGCATTTTAACTCAATTGAAATCAAAGTGAGCCTAATATAACGAAAATCTGAATTTTTTGAGATGGGCCCTATAAACCGAAAAATACGGAGTACATAATCGTCTTTAAACAATAAAACATGAGGGCATGGTTGTGATTGGTTTGAAGGCCGGCTTGGAGGTGCCCTTCGCCATGAATGACCGAAACTGTCCGGACAACGTTTGAGTCATACCTGGCCAAACGGGACGGCCCGACCCGACACGGCTTGACCCACTAGTAAACGGGCCCAACACGGCACAGCCTACCGAGGCACGTTTACTAATCGGGCCAGCCCGCGTTCTCGGGGTCCCGGCCCAGGCACGGCACGGGAGCTAACTGGGCCGACCCGGGGCACGATCAGGCACGCCGCCCCGATTAGGAACGCTGGCCTGATTAGCGCGTATTTGCATATTTTCGTCAGAAAATAGTGTAAAAAATATGTAAAAATATGTAGAATATTATGTGGGTTAAATCTAGAGTTTATTAGTGTCCGCCTCATTAAAACCTTCCATCCCAAAAAAGTAAAAGAGTACAAGACATGCTCTAGAAATACTAAAAGATTAAAAAAAGAGAAAAACAAAGAAATTACAAAGGCTACAACTGACTAATTCTTCAACCTTGCCCCGCACCCGCACCCGCATTCATAGCCGCCGCCTCATCTGTAGCTGCCCTCACGTGTGCCGTCTTGTGCCTCATCAGGTGGCCGGTTCCACAAGACTTTAGAGCGCGCATCAGCTTACCGCATTATTTGCACTTTGCAAAAAGCTCGACGAGACCATCCTCGTTTGTAACGAGTTCTTCATCATAGTACCTCCAAATGGGAGGCCCCACCCGAAGAATTGGATTAGCCATGTTTGTGTGTGGAAAATGAGATGGAGTTTGAGTGTGAGAAATGAGCTACTAGGCATCCCTTTTTATAGCCAAAAGGTGGCACGTTAGGCACGTTAGGCACGATAGGCAATAATAAATTAATAATGCATAATTTTTTTAGACAATGTAGCATTTGGGATAAATCTTGAGCTTTATTAGTGGCTGCCTCGTTAAAGCCTTCCATCCCTGGGAAGTAAAAGAGTACAAAGTCATGCTCTAGAATTACAAAAAGATAAGAAAAATTACAAAAGAAATAGAAAAAGGACTACACTACTAATCTACGGATAGTTCCGATGCCGTGTCGTCTTCTTCAAGGTTCATATCTTCAAACATTTCCAGTAGTTCCTTGTTTTCTGCAGTGTGTTGGTCTCTCCTTCTTGGTAGCTCCCCATCTTTCACGGACATCGGTGTTCTCACCATATCAGGGGTGAGACTAGTTCTTCTGTCCTCAAGTATTCTTCTAGCAAGGCTGACAGCAGACTCCGATGACACCGTATAGACGGGTACCGATAACACATCACATGCTAAATATGGAAAGAACCGGAAATGTAAGTTTGTGTTTTTGCCACCACTGCAGTATGTTGAAGTCTTTCTCACTTTCTAAATCGAACATGACTTTGTCACTGTTGAGATACTTCGCTAACTCCCTGCCACCTTGAATCACGGATGTTGATGTGGAAGAGCTTGCGGCAGAAGAGGACGAGGAAGAACCAAAGATCTTGCTCCATGCTCCTCTCTTTTCACCCGTAGTAGGTGTTGGTGGAGGTCGTTGCATTCGAACTTTGACATATTTTTGCTCATACTTACCAAAAACATCATAAAGCTTTTCACGAGCCATGTTGAAGTCATCAGTATAATCTAAACTTAGGGATGCAGATAGTACACTGAGTGCACTATGATACCCCTCAAGTTTAGCTCTGGGATCCAAGATAAATGCAAATGCGTACAACAGTGGAATATGTTCCCAATATTTTATATACTTGGTTTTCATGTTAGCAACAACATTAAGTAACAATGAATCACCTTCATATGCTTTTAGATGATTAGCAATGTCCAATAAGGTATGCACCATCAAAGGAGATGTGGGGTAATAAACCCTGGACAAAGTAATTGTTGCATCATAGAACACCTCAAGAAATGCACACAATGATGTAATAACATGCCAAGTCTCAGTGGTGAGCAGAGGATCATCCCCATAATTTGCATTAATAAAACCATTGAACGGAACTCTATCTCGAATAACAACCTTAAGCATCATATATGTAGAGTTCCATCTACCAGGCATGTCTGAATTAAACTTATGAGGAGTTGCGCCTATATCAATGCAATATCTCTTATAGTTTGAAATTCGTTGAGTTGAATTTGAAAGAAAAGATATTGCAGTGCGTATGCATTCAATGTGTGTTTCACATAAATGTAAAGCACTTTTAGCAATAAGATTAATGATATGGCAAGCACAACATTGATGTATTAAAAATGATGCAGCATATACGGAGAATATAGGAGTTAGGGTGTTCATTGCAGTGGTGTTTGTTGAAGCATTATCCAAAGTTATTGCGAAAACCTTGTCGGCAAGATGAAAATCATCCACAACTTTGAGTATAGCTTCAGCAATGTTTACACCACTACGTGATACATCTATTAATTCAAATCCTATGACTCTTTTCTGTAGATGCCAATGTTCGTTAACATAATGAGCCACTACACTAATGTAGTCTTGCTTTGCCCAACCAGTCCAGATATCAGATGTTAACGAAACTAAAAAAGTGCACGTAAAAAATTATTCTTTTATTTTCTCTTTACCAGTTAGGTATAACTTTTTAATATCCCTACTTATAGTTTGTCTAGAAACTGGTCTATAATTAGGATTATGACAAGTTTGAATACATTCTACGAAACCTTCAGATTCACCAATGCCTAGTGGTAAATCATTAGAAGCAATAAAACGGCATAAACCTCCTCGCGCAACATTGACATCGTAGACGAAATTGCTTACCGTACCATCAGGGTTGAACCTGAGTTGAGTTTGCACAGCTGCCGAGCTTGACGCGCTTGTTGCATCCGCCCTGATGTGGATGTTTGCATGCCTCTTCAGGTGGCCGGTTCTTGCCTTCGCTTCTCCGGTTAATACACTTTTGCACCTTTTGCACCTTGCCACCACCTTCCAGACACCGTCCACCATGGATATTTCTTCATCGAAATATTCCCACGCCGGAGAGGTTCTACGACGAGCTCTCCTTGCACCATGCCGGTGGAGGAACCCGTCCCGCTACTAGAATTGTTTGGACCTTTGGCCTCGGGTTCGGGAAGGGGGTCAAGAGTGGGATTGTCGGTATAGGCATGATGCATGGGTGGGGGCATGGTAGTGGGATCGGTGCTCGGAGGGAAGAGGCTATAATCCATATCCTCAAGACCAAAATCAAAGAGTGGGAAGCTAGTATTGGGATGGTCATCCATGTTTGAGTGTGAGAAATATGTGGGTTGGGCAGTCCTATTTATAGCTAAAATTTGATAATTTTCGGACTAATTTAACCCTCCAACGATCAAAATTTCGAATACATGCACTTTATTAAAAAAACACCCTAATCCATATTAACCTCCCCTAGCCCATGCTAAATCTCCCTAACCGGCTCCCAACGGCTACCCCCCGCTCCCCCACCGACCGAGGCCGCCAACGACTCTCTCGATCGGTCGATCCCCTCGGCCCCACCCTCCCCAGCCCCCAGCGACAACGAGGCAGCGCGTTCCCCCTCTCCTCCTAATCGAGCATGCCGGGCCGTGCCGTGTGCCGAGCCGTGCTGGGCGGTGCCTCGGGCCGACACGAGCTAATCGGGCCGTGCCGTGCTGACCCGCGTGTTAGGGGTAGTGGCTCAGGCACGGCCCAAGACGAGCTGCATGCCTGACACGGTCCGTTTAACTCAGGTCGGGCCCGGCCGTAGCGTGCCGACGCCCCGTGCTGCTGGGCCGGCCCGTAGGCACGCCCGTTTGGCCAGGTATGGTTTGAGTAGTCAACCAGGTGAACCGCGTTGGAGTTGCCCTTAGCCGTCCGTTGTCCAAGTCTCCGCGTCGTCTCCGCAACTCCACTTGCTGTAGTTGGTACTGCTGCTACCACATCCCATTACCACGCGCTCCTTTCTCTCCTCGCCGAGATCGATACACGGATAGATCTCGCTTCGCCGGCGAAGCGGGAGAGCAGAAGGACGCCATGGGGAACTGCTGCTCTGACGAGATTGGCGCCGGCCGCCACTCCGTCGGCCCCGCCGCCTCCTCCGCCGATGCCGCTTCCGCCGCGGCTGATCGCTTCCTCCGTTCCCGCGGCGCCGGGGCGTCCACGCAGATCGAGGTACGGGGCCTAGGCACTGCTAGTCTGCTACATCTCTTGGTTCGACCTCGTTCGGTGGGTTGTGGATGTCGTGGCATTGCGCGCGGCGTGGTTCGGTGCTTCTGGTGCTCTTGCATGTGTATGGTGTGGGCTGAAGTGGGTTGTGCTTGGTGGGATCGGAATCCCCGTTTGGCATAAGTCAGTTGATGCTACTCCACTATCGCCCTGCTGCGTTCGCATTTTTTCTTGGGCGGGGGATTTCTGCAAAAAAAGATGTTATATCATTTGCGTTATGCAATCTGCAAGCTGCCCTTGGGGAATTAATGTGGTAGAGTCACCGTTACAATATGCTACTCCCTCTATCTCAGTTTATAAGTCCGGCACGTGTACCTAGATCGTCAATTTGACCAACTTAATGAGAGACATATATTACAAAAAATATATCATTAGAAACTTTAGATATTCAATTTTCTAATGATATGATTTTTACGTTAAACAATATATTTTATATAAGTCAAATTGACGACCTATGTACACGTGCATGCCTTCTAAACTGTGACGGAGGAAGTAGGGTAAATGCGATGAATATGATTTACGACAGATTTGTACTTGCATTCTGCAATGTTCTGATGTTCTAATCGAAGGTTTCACCAGTTTAAACCTACACTGAATGTTGCTATTGTGATATGTAGGATTGTCTATAATATACTGCATGTTGTATCTAAGGCCAGTGACAACCGATAACTGGTTCCCTACCTTGTTCGTGGGCTCCAGATTGGGATACTTTTTGCCATTGGGCAGAGCAGTAGATGCATTTGTTTTAGTCATGTCATGGTATTTGGTATTGAATCCTGAACGTTCTTCAGTGTGTTTTTGGGGGGTGGAGAAACATGTCTGTTTTTATGTGTTGTTTTGCTTTATCGCTTAATCTGTCAACTGTAGCAGTAGAATTTCGAATTCTGAATTGATCGGACCTGTTAACTTGTGTTGTATTTTTTTTAACTTTGGCTCTATCTGACATGTTGAAATAGTTATCTCTCTCTGCATCAAATTTGGGGGATCAAGAATATTTCTTCAAGGTACACTTCTCTTTTGTTGTTCTCGCAGCTGTGATTTTGCTCTGTCTGAAATTCTATTCTGTCATAGGTATCTCAATGTGTTGCTATGGCATATCACATGTTGAATACTTGAAATGATTCGCTATTAAGTACCACTTCTATTCGATCTCTAGTTAGTTAAGTAGTAGGGATATTGTATATCCACAACTGCAAATGTGTGCAACTATAAATTTACAGTTGCAATTACATCGTACCATTGAAAGGGATGAAACGGTTTATTTTCCATTGCTAGCCTCAGTTTTCAAGAAAATGTTGAATTTATCCTCAAGGTGGAAAATGTTGACTTATATGGTAATAAAAGGACATGTCCAAGTATAACAATTAGCAAAATCTTAAAAAAACAGAGCTAGATGTACTTCATGGGTGAAGTGTAAACCCTCCAAATTTGAGCAGAAGTAATTTGTGTCCTGTACAAAAGTAGGAAAGAATGGAGTGGCCAACGCAACAACCGTGTCTACACATTTTTTTCGCGCATCACATGGATGGACATACTTTTCGCGCAAAATTTGCAGCTTCACACATTATTGCACCATGCATATCTAGGGAATTTTCCATTTCCTTTTTTTTTGGAAATTTTGAGAGCAGTATGATCCATTAAGGGCTTATTTGGTTTGTAGGATTTTTGGAGAATTTTCATAGGATTTCTTCCTACGGGATTTTTTCTTATGTATATGTATGCCATTCGTTCCATAGGAATAGGGGTACTAGATTTCTTAGGATTATGTCCATATTGGCCTAATTCCCAAGGATTCTTAGTATTAGGTGCGACCTCATGGGAAATTCCTAAGAATTGGAGTGGAGAGGGCATCTTAATGCTTTACGTTTTCTATTACTTTGATTTGGAATCCTGCAAACAGAATGAGCCCTAAGCCTGGACCATGGTCAAACTTGTTTGCTCATGTCAAGTGTTCAACATTAAATATTTTGCATGTTGATAGTGTTAACATAGAAATCACACTGATTATAGTGGAACTTTACAAGGAAAACCTGGTGATCTAACTACAATTGTATGTAAAACTTAAGGTAAAGATTTAGTCAAGCTCATTCACTTGTCAGAATTAAAAATAACGTGTCCCCCCAATCCCCCATGTTTTCAGGGTTACCAGAGCAATTACATCACTTCCAAGATCCAATGGTAATTTATACTATGAAGCAAACACTAGTGGTATATGTACAATTCCCCTAATAAAATAAGGTGAAATTATTAGACCTTATACAAATCCATGTGATATTTAGATGATGGAATATAGAGAAGAGTGGCATGTTACTTATAAGCAGCCTTTAAGGAAGCAACACTACACTGCTCATATATATCACTTAATGCTAGCCCGCTCTTCAAAGAAAATACATAGCCCCCCAAATATCAAGTTCTTTAAGATTCCTTAATATGCTGCTATAGTTATGTGTCTATACAGATCCCATCAGGAGGAGCATTGGGCAAAGTTCGCATGTATATTGAAGAATGCTATTGTGATGTGGGGCATCCCCTATAGGCGTAGGGGGAAGCCAACAAGCCAAACTATGGTTGGCAGCCAATCCAATATAATGAGGGATTCAATCCTAGATAATCAAAGGAAGTAATAATCACTTTTGGAGAGTCCTAGTTGTGTACTTATAGGAATCAACGGTCACTATCAGGAAAGCATAAAAGACATTTTCCTGTTACCTTGTGCTACAACCAGCAATGGCTCCTCCTCGCTAGAACCTCGCTATTCCGCAACACCTCAACTCACGTAATAGTCCTGCGCAACAAGGCTCTTCCAATTTGATATCTCCATGTCTGGTCCAGGGGAAAAGGCTGACTGTACCGACTGCCGCTGCACCCTGGGTATAAGACCTTGCAACCATCCATGAGCAACTTTGGGACATGTCGACTCAGATGGCGACAGGACTCACCGCCCCCCCCCCCTCCCGACGACCTCCGAAGCCCTGGTATCTTATGGGCTTTGCTATAGCCCTTACAACCGCTCGCCTCACACCTGCTTGCCTCGTAGCCGCCCAGCTCACACTCGCTCACCTTGCAACCACTGTCACAACCCCTATACCACCATACAACTACTACACGTACATATCCATCTCATGCATACTCCATACACCAACCACCACCATTTGCTACCCCAACGCTTACTTTTCCACAACCAATTGCCACCTCCGTTCCTCAATCCATTACCACACCTTTCTTGCACGCTGATCTTACTTCTACACTGGCGGTGCCCAAGTTTACAAAATTGGAGTCTCCCTTGTTTGCTGGCAAAGAGGATCCCCTTACCTGACTGATTTAATGTGAGCGGTTTTTCGAGGGTGCTTCCTGTTAAGTTTCATGCACTAGCCAACGCAACCAAAAGTCCAAACTGATGGAAAGGGCTAGTGCAATCCACATATACTGTAACACCCCCTCTCACGTGTGACGGGGAAGACAAGTCAACATGTGCAACCGGAAGAGAGCGACGGCGCGCGGAACTCACGTATGATTCAAGAGGCCTCAGGTGGACACAAAGGGGGGCTACCAGCAATTTTTAATAAATTACGAAAGCCAAGACTTGAACTCAAGACCTTAACTTTGATACCATGTTAAGCTTCATGCACTAGCCAACGCAACCAAATGTCCGAACTGATGGAAAGGGCTAGGCAATCCACATATACACTTCCAACACCCCCTCTCGTGTGACGGAAAGTCAACACGTGGGCAGGCTCAGAGGTATGGCTCAAGAGGCCTACACATGGACAAAGGGGGGGGGGGCCTACATCAATTTTTTTGATAAATTGCGAAAGCCAGGACTCGAACTCAAGACCTTAGCTCCGATACCATGTTAAGCTTCATGCACTAGCCAACGCAACCAAAAGTCCGAACTGATGGAATGGGCTAGTGCAATCCACATATACTGTAACACTTCCTTCCTGAAAGCCAAGTATGGCTTGCTTCCATCCTTCTTTCCATCTGATCGGAGATGCCATCTTTGGTACCACAAGTATGCAAAAGCCAAGTGAAGACCTTCATGGGAACTGTTCAAGAAGCTCTGCACCACAAAATTTGGTCTGACCAGGTGTATCACCAAAAATCTTGTGAACCGCATGCAGAAGATCATCCTGCGAATTGTACATCGAAATCAATATGGGTTCCTGCATGGTCGATCTGTACATGACTGTCTTGCCTGGGCGTTCGAGTACATCCACCAATGTCAGGCCTCTAAGAAAGAAATTGTCCTCCTCAAGCTAGACTTTGCCAAGGCCTTTGACACTGTAGCTCATCCGGCAATGCTGAATATCATGCACAATATGGGTTTCAATGACAAATGGATTGATTGGATGAACTGCATTTTCTCCTCTGGTATATCATCGGTCCTCATTAATGGGATCCCTGGCAGACAGTTCCAATGCAAGTGTGGAGTGAGACAAGGTGATCCTCTGTCACCCCTGCTCTTTGTGCTAACCGCAGACCTACTCCAAACGGCTATCAATGAAGCACTGGCTAATGGTCTACTGCAACTACCAATCCCAACAAGTCATGACTCGCATTACCTGATCATACAATACGCAGACGATACCATCATAGTTATGCCTGCCTCTCTTGATCAAGCCGGAAAAATGGAAGTAATTCTTGATGATTATGCTGCATCTGTTGGACTGAAAATTAACTTCCATAAATCCATGCTTGTGCCTATCAATACTCCACCTGACAAATGCACTGCAATCTCCTTGCTCCTTGGATGCTCGACGGCGGAGATGCCCTTCACTTATTTGGGCCTTCCCTTGGGAATCACTAAACCCACTATGTTGGACATGACTCCCATGGTGTGCAAAGCCGAAGGGAAGATTACTGCTGCCATGTCTCATGTCCTATGCAGGAAACTTGCTCTCGTGAACTCCCTAATCACATCTTTAGTGATTTATCTGATGGGCACTCTCCGACTACCCCCCCAAGATTCTTGCCCAGCTTGATAAAATTAGACAACACTATCTTTGGAAAAAGAAAACGGATCAGGGTGAGAAGGCTAACTCGCTTGCCGCATGGGACATGGTCTGTCGCCCCAAAAGAAGTGGTGGCCTTGGAGTTCTCAATCTGAAAATTCAAAATGATGCATAATTCAAAATGATGCCATGCAACTCAAACTTCTACACAAATTCTATAACCATCAAGATATACCATGGGTTAACTTGATTTGGCACACATACTATGACAGCATGGTGCCCCATGCGGTGGAACCATGTGGCTCCTTTTGGTGGCGGGACCTAGTGCGGCTGATGCCAACCTACGGAGGGATCACCAAAATTCAAATTCGCTCTGGTAAAACGGCCCCGTTCTGGAAAGATGATTGGAACAACTCCATTTACGCTGAGTCCTTTCCAAGAGCATTTTCATACACCTCGGTTGCAGACTCCTCGGTTAAGGATTTTCTCTCAATCACTAACCTACAAGCAGCCTTCCAACTCCCGCTATCAACTCAAGCCCACGAGGAGCTTAAACAGCTTCAGAGAGACGCTAGATCAACTGCCTTCTCTGAAGACAAAGATATCTAGACATGCGCATGGGGAACTGCGTCCTTCAAGACTACTGCCTACTACAAATTCTATTTCAGAGAGGTGATCGCCCATGATGCATTCAGCTGGCTATGGAAAACTAAGTGCATCCCCAAAATCAAAGTGTTTGGTTGGTTCCTGCTGTCCGATCGTCTCAACACAAGAAACATGCTTAAAAGAAGACACTACAACATAGGGGATAACTTGGACTGCCTGCTGTGTGGGGAACACGTTGAGGAGACTGTGGAAAACCTTTTCTTTCACTGTGATTTCAGTCGAACCTTCTGGCAGGTCCTAAACATTCAGTGGCCCTCGTAGGGAGACAGACTGGCGCTCCTATCACACATGAAGATAACCATCCCAGGAAAATGATCATGGATGTTTTCTTAGTAGCAGCCTGGAGCCTGTGGAAGGAACACAATAACAACTATTTCAAAAATGTGACACCCTCCCTTCCTTCCTGGAAGAATAGATTCAAATCAGACTTTGCCGATATAGGATATGGAGTACCACCTCACAAAGAACTACTTGTGTCTGCCATTGTAAATGCTGTCCACTAACTTGGGGTGTAGTAGTTTATCTCCCCTCCAAAAGTCACTCTGCACCCATGTAATTTGCAACTATTTTTCTCTGATCTTCTGATCGATTATATATACATTCGATTATATATACATGCAGTAGGAATCTCTCCTACTGTCCATTCCATCAAAATAATAATAATATCCTCGCGTTCGGCTGCTCCGACACGCGATTCAATCCAACGCAAAGCCCTCAGCTGACAAGATTCTGCGGAGGCCCACCACATCCGACTTTCTTTTTTTGACGGGAACCACGCTTGAACATCTTGTACGTATACGTCTTGAGGCTAGCCATCCCCCTTCATTAGTAGGTGCATACTTGAAGTCTTGAACATGAATATTGTTAGGAAATATGCAACTTGTATTTCCAGGAGGCCAAAGGCCAGTATATATACATGTACAGGTGTGGAATATATGCAGGAAACCCCTTATACAATGGGGTAAATACAAAAAGGTTACATGGCTATATGTAATACTCTAACACCCCCCTCAAACTCATGGTGGATTAACAACACTGAGTTTGGAGAGATAGAATCAAGAGGTGGAGACGAAGAAGACACCGGGGATGAAGGTGCAGAATCCGATGACATGCGAGATGAGGAAACCGTGGGAGATGGTGGCAGCAAATCATCGGCAATAGGTGGAGAAGCAGAGTTAGCAGGACGGATAGATGAAGGCTTGGTGGGGGTGATAGGTGTCAGGAAAGATGAGGAAAGAGATATCCTCCACTAAAAAAGTAGAGGAAGATGGACGCGGGTAGAAGGGACGAGACTCATCGAAAGTCACATCCCGAGAAATGCGCATCTGACGACCGATAGGATCCTAACAACGATAGCCCTTATGTTCATCACTATAGCCTAAGAAGACACACTCAACAGACTGAGCAGTCAGTTTGGTGAGTTCGCGAGGGGCAAGAAGAACATAGCAAACACAACCAAACAAACGAAGCGTCGAATAATCAGGAGAACGATCAAAAAGACGCTCGAAAGGAACACCACCCTGTAGAGCAGCGGATGGCTGGAGATTGATGAGATAGTGGGAGGTGGAGACGGCCTCAGCCCAAAAGTGAGGCGGGAGAGAGGCGGCGATCATCAATGCACGAGCCGTCTCAAGAAGGTGACGATGCTTGCATTCAGCCACACCATTCTGAGCATGAGCACCAGGGCAAGAGAACTGAAAAAGAGTCCCTTGCTCAGCAAGAACACCACGCAACATCTTGGAAATATACTCGCCAGCGGAGTCAACACGGAACACACGAATAGGTGAAGAGAACTGAGTGTGTACCATGGTAGCAAAGCGCTTATATATGGATAGAACTTCACTGCGAGAAGTCATAAAATATAGCCAAGTGTAACGAGGGAAATCATCTATAAAAATAATATAGTATCGATGACCCCCTTTCGAAGCGAAGGGAGCCGGACCCCATACATCAGAGTGGACTAAATCAAAAGGACGTTGGGACACTGACTCATTGGTAGGATACGGTAACAGAATATGTTTGCCAAGCCGACAACCCTGGCACTCTAAAGAGACATCTCTTGAGACAGACCCTAGAAGGCCTCGACGAACTAAAGACGACAAACGAGAACCACAAAGATGACCAAGTCGATGATGCCACTGCTGGACGGAGCTGGTAGCTGAAGCGACAGAAGCGGATGGACTAGCGATGGTGGTGGCAGCGGAAGGAACATGAAGCCAGTCAAGCTCCCAAAGACCCTGAGAATCACGGCGGCGAGGGCCAGCCCCAACCAAAGTGCGCGTTCGACGATCCTGAATAGAACAAGAGTCAACGTCAAGGATGACGCGACAACCAGAATCAGTAAGTTGGCCGACAGAAAAAAGATTCATGGTAAGTCGAGGAACATGAGCAACATCAGGAACATAATAAGATGTGGTAAGATTGCCTCGACTAGCAACAGAAAGAGGAGTACCATCAGCAGTGAGTACATGAACAGGAAAATCAAGCGATTTAAGAGAGGACAAATGGGAAGAATGAGAAGACATGAAAAGAAGCTTCGGAGTCCAGGACCCATGAAGATGTACTTGACTGTGTAGAGGGTGATTGCTCAGTACGGGAAGCATCAGTCACAGAACCTGCAGTACCCGGCGAAGGAGAACCTGAAGCGGTGAGCAGACGCTTAAGTTGAAGAATATCCTGCTTAGTCAAAGCGGTGGTTGAAGATGTCGAAGTAGAAGAAGTCCTTGAAGCTGATGATCGTGCCTTACGCAGGTGTTTCTTCTTCTGGAAGCACTGAGACTCAACATGACCGTCCATATTGCAGTAGCCGCAGTGAGGACGAGAGCGACCCTGACCGCCCGTAGGAGTAGGCAAGAGCGGCGGAGCACAAGGGCGGGAAGGAGTCGATGGAGCATGCGGCTGAGCAGGAAACTGAGCATCGAGCACAGAAGAAACCTCAGGTAAACCAGCGCCACGAAGGCGAGTCTCCTCAGCACGAATCTCAGAAAGCGCCTCCATGAGGGAGATATGACCACGAGCAAATAACTGAGCACGCCGGGGCTCAAACTCCTTACGGAGCCGAGACAAGAACTCGTAGACACGATGAAACTCCAAATCAGCCCGCACAGCCTGACAACACTGGCAAGTATGACAACCAGCAGTGCGGAGAGAATCAAGCTGATGCCAGATAGCAGAACTCTGTGCATAGAAATCATCAACAGTAGAGTCACCCTGCTGAAGAGCATGCTCCTGGCGAACCACAGACATATATAAGGCATCATCAGAGGGCTGATAGCGCTGACGGAGGCGGGTCCACATCTCAAATACGGTAGGGAGGCCGAGAAACTCAGAGGCAAACTGCGGCAGAACACTAGCAGTAAGAACAGCGACGGCACGAGCATCATCATCAAGCCACTGAGTGTACCCAGACAAAGCCTCATGATAAGTGTGAAGAGCCTCCTCGTAAGTCGAAAACTGCTCATCATAAGCACGAACGGCTGCCTCATCAACAAGCTTAGCAGCATCCTTCGCAGCCTGATCAGCATCCTTAGCAAGAACTGGTGGCGTGGGCGGAATGGGAGCCACAGGAGAAATCGGACGCGGCGGACTGGGGACCTCGCCAGAAAGAACGCCCCAAAGACAAGACCACACATATGAATGCGCATGAAGCCAACAAACTCAGTGTAGTTGGTACCATCAAAGATCAGCGGACAGCGAGGAACAGCAACATAGCCTGACGATGAAGACATCTTTTTCTTTTTCTTTTTCTCTCTCTCTCTCTTTTTAACGGTCAACAATCAGCAGAAAGACACCCATGGACAGCAGCAGCAGGCAGGATCCGGCAAGAGCAACACCAGCATCAGACAAGCATCAAACAGGAAAACGGCGGCCGGTAGCTAGATCCGTGGCGGACAGCGGTCTGGCGCTGGATCTGCAGCTGTGGATTGGGCAGAAGGTGTCAAGCAGTAAGGATGGCGGCAGGATCCGGTCCAACAAGAAGCAGAGGGAGACCGGCGGCTGGGGGCGTCGATCCGGATCAGTTTGATGACAACGGCGATGGGAGACGTCCGAAGCGAACCGTGGCGATGGGGAGACCCGGCAGCAGGAAAACGACGTCAGGAGGAGGCCCAGGCGGGAGTGCGCGGGCGGGAGACCAGCAGTCCGAGCCGGGCTGCAGATCAAGCCAGGCGGCCACTGGTCCAACGCAGCAGATCGAGTCGGCCTTGAGACAGGGAGAGGCACGTGGGAGCGGAGCTGCGCGGTGGAGAAGAAAGGCAGCGGTGGCGGGGAGGAAAGATGGATCGAGAGCACGAGTTGCGCGTGTGAAAAAAACCCTAAAGCTCTAATACCATGTTAGGAAATATGCAACTTGTATTTCCAGGAGGCCAAAGCCAGTATATATACATGTACAGGTGTGGAATGTATGCAGGAAACCCCTTATACGATGGGGTAAATACAAAAAGGTTACATGGCTATATGTAATACTCTTAACAAATATAAATAGTTGAATGTAATGGTTTGTTTGTCCCATGAGCTCACCTAACTCACATTATAGCATCTAGAGTCAGTATACTTGAACGAAAGCTGTATAGTTTCAACAGTATCCACAAATGTACATATTTTCTAAAACAAATTATTGTCGATTTTTCTAAATATAAGTCAAATAGTACCTTAAGTAGGGTACCATACAAAATTGGCATTGACAGCCAACTGATCTGGATGCCCTATCTAGTACCTATCTTTCTCTGACTTCTTAGCAATCATTCTCACCATGCACACATGCTATAATCTGTTGGAAAACATCAAATCTTGTTGTGAACCTTTCTTTCACAATGGGATAACTACCACGCTGAAGATAACCAGATGGCATGGCTGCAAGGGATTGGGTAGATGTAGGTTATGAGAGAATAACTTGGGAAAATAGATTGATCATTCTTGCTTGCCTCAAGTGTTGATACCTCTCATCCTTGTATACTCCTCCGTTCCAAAATAATTGAAGTTCTAGGTTTGTCCTAAGTCCAACTTGTGTAAGTTAGAAAAATGTGCAAGTTTAGGGGCATGGGAAATAACTTTGACTTAGGACAAACCTAGAACTTCCATTATTTTGGAACATAGGGAGTAATGTATGCTCTTGACCTTTTCATAATACAATTAGACATGGCTCTATCCTTATACAATTGGACTCTTTTCTAATCCTTATACTTACCTAATGAACTCTTTGGGTACTTCTCTCTCATGGACTCCTCACAACACTACACCCCTCCAGGACAAGCAGCTTGTCCTCAAGCTGCATGGTGGCGGCCAGGGCTGAAGTCCTTAATAGCCCCGTATCAATGTGATACTTTGACTCCAGCTCAACGTTTTGCTAGAGCTCTTCCCTGATTTTCTCAAGTACGACTTATATATCTCTAGGTCAACCTGATTTCCAGCTTCTAGAGATACAAACTTCACGTACAACATCCGTGCTGTTTCCAGCATAGACTACCTGGATGTTGATTCTCTCGATGCAACACAAGGAAACTGCAACCATCATTAATGGAATTTCCTGATATTTCCGTTTCCTTTAAGCCCACGCAAAAATCTTTCCAGTGGAGAAGAACTTCTGTCCGGGATCCTCTCCTAAGAATATTTGGAATGTCCCTTATTATGTCACTGGCTTTCAGTTAGGATTCTTTCTGCTTCCACATTTGGGGCTAGGCTATCACTTAACCACCATCTTTGCCAATTTTCATGCAAAACCACCACTTTAGGGGCAGGGCTGTAACACACCACAGGTGAGGAATTTCCAGCCAGCTGCCTCAATCCTACCACTGAAGATGATTTTTCTGATGATGTTACGTGTGGTTGTGCACCTGGTTGCTCTGTTGTCGCTCCTCTATCTGCATCTGAAGCTGTTGCATCTGCATATCTGGTAGTTACTGTCACTGCTGCTTCTTTGTGCGCCTCTGACGGTTTTTGTCGAACCGTTGTTGCTGCGTCGATTTCTGGCTGCACTGATGATGTTACTACCATGCTCACTATGTTTGCTGCTGAAGCCATTGCTGTCCTTCTCTTTTCTGTATCAATCTCAAGTATAAGAATCTTGAATTCGTCAAAAGTAGATCAGATGGAGGCCTTGAACTGTTCCATGAAAGAGTCGGCACTAGGGGTCTGTTTGGGTTTGAGCCAACACCTGCCCAACTGAATAATTGGCGTTGACTTTCAGCTGTGCGCCTGTTTGGATGGGGGCCAATTTTCTGGCTTGCCCAGGCTATATTGTATTGGCATGCCAACGATTTGGCATGGCTAGCAGAGGCCGAATTCAAACAGCCCCTAGAAGTCATGGTGGCCGGCTGTGATACCAAATGTTGTGAACCTTGATTCACAAAGGGTTAACTACTGTGCTGAAGATAGCCATTCGGCATTGCTGCGAGCGATTGGGTAGACATAGGTTTAGAGGACAGAATAACTTGGGAGAATAAATTGATTGTTCTTGCTTGCCTCAAATGTGGATACATATGTCATCCTTATATAACGGATGCTGAGGCCCTTGACCTCTCCTAATACTTTACTAGTGGACTAATTTTTAATCCTATACTTTACTAGTGGACTCTTAGGATACTTCTCTCTCATGGACTCCTCCCATGCTGCTACTCTTGCCTTGATACTGTGGACCCATGTCCACAACAAATCTATTCTATCATATTATCTCATCCAACTTTGTGTTACGCTTCTCAATCTCCCTCTCTCTTTTCCAGAGCAATCCCATAGTCGTTGTGTATTCGAGCAATGACGGAACACTTGAAGAAATTGGGCGCACTGAAGTAATTGTAAACTCATCGAGCCCGTCTTGGAATGCAAAGATCATTTTGCAATACCAGTTTGAAGTTCTTCAGCCATTGGTGTAAGATTCTACCGTAATTCACTAATTCACTTCAATTTTCCCTTGTTTCTATCTTAGATTACTATTGTTATAAGAGTGAATTTTACATCTTGTTGATCCTCGGTTATAACAGATATGTTTCCTCACAGGTTTCATATTTATGATATTGATCCGCAGTTTCATGATGTCAGTGAAAAGGTAATTATGTTTTTGTCATTGTTCTCATTTTTCTTCTCAAAATACTCGTACCGATGATTTTCTGCTTGAGAAGGCCTTCAATGTGAAAGTCCACATTTCATGACCACTTTACTTTTTTGTGCTTGTCCCGAATTGGATTATGTAGCAGCACGTTTAGTTAAATTTTTATTTATAGTGGTGTAAATCATAAAAAGGAAATATTATTTGTTCCGTGTTTTTAGTCTGTTGGTTACTGAAGTTCTCTAGAAACCACAGAGTATCTTAAAATTGTGATTCTGCATAGATTTCCCAAAGTAAAAGAAAGATATCAGTACTATATTCTGATAACTGTCAGTTCATTTTATTTGTTTCTTCACTTTATTCTTTTTTTCCCTACCATTTCTTTTTGCTGTTATGAACAACCCTAATCTACATTCCATTGCACACACTAGTTTCGGCAAGGATGCTGACAAATATGATACCTTGGAAAGTTTTCTCTCATTGCTCCTTCAATCTGTACATTACAATTCTAATGTTAGC
The DNA here is from genome assembly GCA_022496015.1 of Hordeum marinum. Taxonomy (NCBI): domain Eukaryota; kingdom Viridiplantae; phylum Streptophyta; class Magnoliopsida; order Poales; family Poaceae; genus Hordeum; species Hordeum marinum. Next base: position 188,452,942 of record CM039677.1, on the reverse strand, counting down.
CTGCCCTGAAATGCAGATGCTTAAACTGGAGGAGCAACAGTTTCTTGGAGAAGCCATCTGTAATTTATCCGATGTATGTTTATTATGGCTAAATCATTGCTGTTTTTTGTGGCTATTGTTTCTTTCCTTGACTAAATACTTCAGTGCACAAAACATACTTGTGTTGAGGAAAGAGCAGCTATTTTGGACCTTCTGCAATGAATACGTCAAACTGTGCTGTAAAACTTAAAATAAGTGGTGAAGGGAGGAAAGGACAAAGTAAAAAAATCCTGCATGTACTAATCTAGTGACCAACTTTATCTTATCATCTGGATTTTCAACTCTAGAACTGGTTGGTAGTTCCAGTTCTACGACATATTATCCCAGGTTCATCATGAACATACTGTTTTGTGGTTGCAAAGTAGTGTGGCCAGCACTTGCATATTTTGTTTCTTGAGATCAAGGTTGATTTTGTAGGTTCTGACCAAACAGAATAGATTGTTCACCTTAAAGCTTGGTGTTTCTGAGCACAACTTACCAAATCCTAGTAAATTTGGTGAGTTAACTGTTCAGGCCGAAGAAAGTGCTGGTTCAAAAGCATTAATGGAAATGGTATTCCACTGTTCAGATCTTGAAATCAAGGATCTTCTCTCAAAAAGTGTAAGCTTATGTTTTCATTTTTTTTGCTGGTACTTGTTTTACTGTTGTTGCACTTGCAGTTTGGTGAATGCCAATCTATGCTTCACATGAGGATTGTTGGTTGCAGAAGTCTAAAATAGTTTTCACTTTTCTAATCGTGCTTATTACAGGATCCTTTCTTGCTAATATCCAGAATGTCAGAGAACGGAGCACCTGTTCCAATTTGCAAGACAGAAGTAAGGAAGAATGATCTCAATCCTAAGTGGAAGCCAGTGATTTTGAATCTCCAACAGGTCGGAAGTAAGGCATGAGATCTTTCCACTTCCATTTTCTTTTGTACTTTCTGTTTAGGGCGCAATCAGAGCTTATATATATGAACCTTCATGCCCCTCGAGGCAGCATTATGCATATGTTTATTTGAAGTTTTGAACCACTAGCTGGTCCTGTTAGTTCTCTGCAAGTGCATGGGCAGTGACAGGGACTGGCTTGACAAGTTCAGGAAACTCAGAAAATTCAGAAGATTCAAAACTCGCTTAGATTAGCTACTTTCAGAGGCACAGATTGCTCAACAGGAGCGCTTACAAGAGGATTTTTTGCCGGCATGCGAACAGCGGCGGCTTAGGGGGAAACGCTAGCAAAATAACGTGCCCTTACAACCCTAAATGTAGGGTTATATATTCAGAAGGTAGCATGTGAAAAGTAAAGCAACAAAAGGTAAAAGAAGACGGTAGAAGGGTGCAGAGCTTGACAGCGACGAGTTGCCCAAAACTGTAATTTAAATGGAGTCATCCGATATGGAATCGATGGCTGAGCTTACCGAAAAAGGCTTTCACCCCCCTTTATAGATAAAGCAACCACCACAGCCAAAAGGTACAACAACAGTCACACACGCACACAGGGTAGCACAAATTCAAGTACAATAGGGTTTTGCTGAGGGCACAGCTCGACAAGTCCTGAAGAAAAAACAAAGACACGCGGGAGTCCCACAAACGCGCGAAGCGAAGCATCTAGTCCGTCTCCGGTGGTGGTGGAGGAAGCGGCGGCGTCAAGCGGAGAGCCATCGTCCTGAGATCAGCAATGAAGGTGTTGATGGCGTCCTGGTCTTGTTGACGGCTAAGCGGCCGCCAGAGCTGCAGATAACCACACATTTTGAACACGGCGTCAGTTGCACGTCGTAGAGGCACACGTTGAATCACAAGCTTATTCCGAACCGTCCATAGCGTCCAAGCAAGAACCCGATGGCTGAGCTTCACTGGAGCAGGCACGAAGCGGCAAGTTAGGTAGCCTGCGTTAGATCTTCATCGGACGGTCCCCTTCGTAACTCTTCGACAGGAATCACAGGCGGCTGCTCTAAAATGAATAAAGAAAAAACCACTTTCTTTGTTGCCTAATGGTCAAAGATTTGTATGTGTCTAATCCCTGTGCATTTCTTTTCTCGTGGTTGTATTATGTTTCAGGAGAACCCCCTCATGATAGAATGCTTCAACTTCAGTAGCAATGGCAAACATGACCTAGTTGGGTAATTATCCCCTTTTGTACCTCAACATGCTACTTGCACTCGCTGTATATGTGTCTCTGCACATTTTGCCTTTTTGGTTGTTTATTAGTTGTTAGCATGTAATGGTGCCTTAGAGCGTATATGCCATTAATTCTCAAATTCATTTTTTTTTCTGATTAGATGCCCTTTGTAATTTGACAGCAAGATAGTAAAATCAGTTGCCGAATTGGAAAACATGTACCACAGTGGGAATGGTGAAAATTTCTTTGTTCCTGCCAGCAATGCACATGATTGTCATAGTACGGAGGTAATATATTTTTTCTTCTGTAGAACCTCTGCAAATGTTATACTGTTTTAACCAAATTTTATTCTGACATGCAGGTATTGAAGAGCCAGGTATATGTGGAGAAATATCTTGAGAATAGTAGACATACTTTTATTGATTATATTTCTGCTGGGTGTCAATTGAATTTGATGGTAGCCATAGACTACACAGGTATGCACTGATGTGCTACTGCAAGCTGGCCTTGCTCAATTCCCATTCACTAGTTTGTAACAGCACGCTTCCTATTTTTTACTGTCAATGTTTATGCTTTATAGCTTCAAATGGAAACCCTCGGCTTCCAGATTCCTTGCATTATATTGACCCCTCCGGACGGCCAAATGCATATCAAAGAGTGGGCAACTGATTTATCATTCTAGTTTTGTATTCTGATGAACCGTTGAACACAAATTGATGTTAGGTTCTTCCATTGCTGTTTTTGTGGCAGGTAATACTGGAGATTGGAGATATACTACAGTACTATGACCCAGCTAAGCGTATCCCATCTTGGGGCTATGGAGCAAGACCTATTGACGGTCCTGTTTCACACTGTTTTAACTTAAATGGCAGCACTTATCAGCCTGAGGTATCTTACATTGTTTCAACTTAAATGAGAGCACTTATCAACTTAAATGGTATCAGCACATTTTTTTTTGGGTGGCGGCTTGAGGTTTTAGCTTCCACTTATTCATAGCCTACCCATATAATCTTCCTCAGGTTGAGGGAATACAGGGAATTATGTCCGCTTATATCAGTGCGCTACGCAATGTATCATTGGCTGGTCCTACACTCTTTGGTCCTCTAATTAGCACTGCTACAGCAATAGCAAGCCAATCCCTTACAAGCAATCAACACAAATACTTTATTCTATTAATAGTGACGGTATGTAACACCTCTAGGCCCATCTTTAAAAACCGCATTATGTTTTTCGTTCTTACCTGCTAATATTTTGTCCAGGATGGTGTAGTGACTGATTTTCAGGAGACTATTGATGCAATCATAAAGGCATCCGATTTTCCTATGTCCATCGTTGTTGTTGGAGTTGGTGGGGCTGACTTCAAGGAAATGGAGGTAATTGGGCTGGACAAGTTTTCACAGTTTTATTTGTGTAAATTCATTTGTATATTTCCTTCTAGACATAAAAGTGGAATGCTGAAGTAACAGTTCTATACCAATTAGAAGGATCTACTACTGACATAACCCTAATAACTGAAAAGTAGATAAAATTAGACGGCAATATTCTTCTCTGCTTTGTTGAGAGGGGTCGGCCCCTTTATATAGTTGACAAGACTTGACCGACAAGCCGGTAAGTCTATTAAGTACTCTAATACGATCTCTAAACTGACTGGACAGTTCCCTAACAAACTTGCTTAATCAACTAGGACTCTAGTTAAGCGCTAAGACTCCCCGTCTGATGGGCTGGCCGGCTGGCCCACATAACATCTCTCCCTTTCTCGAAAAACAGCTCGTCCGCAAGCTTTAGCCTGTCAATTGACTGCCAGGGGACGTTGGGTGCCACAAGTTGTGGAGCTATCTTGGCCGTAGTAATCAGCCTCGATAAATAAGATCCACACACACTGGTGGCCCTGAAAAAAAATCTCATTGCAGCTGAAGCAAATGCTTTGGTCACTCAACTTGGGTGAAGCACCGAACCTACCGTGGCAGGTTGGCTTTGGAGTGGCCGACGATAGAACGTGTGCTAGTAACGACCTTGCCGAGGTTTCCTTGGGGATTTGGGTCTAGTTGGGTCTAGGGCTTGAGGATTTTGAATTTGCAGAGAGCTAGAGGAGACATGGAGATGAAGAAGAACAGAAGAGAACAAAATGTCTCTTTTCATTAGCTGAAGGAAACATAGTAGCCCCGCGTTATATACCCCGCGGTTACAAGGCCATCGGGCCTGAAGGTTGACACAACCCAGCACACAAGAACCCCAAAGTTTCATTTAAATTTTCCCGCCGTCCTCACCACTTGGTGGCTTCTCTGGAATACGTTTCTGTGGCTGTGCTCTTTTTAAGTGTTGATGTAAAAATTCAGAGTAATGCTGCCGTGCTTGCAACCATTTCTCAAGGTCCACATGCTCGGTATGTAAGGGTTGAGGACATGTACCTAAGTTAGGCTTATGTCGATAGACAAGTTTGAAAGGAGTGCAACCCAGAGAGGAGTGAAAGGTGGAGTTGCCAGAATTCAGCCTGAGGCAACCAATTAGCCCACTGTTTAGGTGTATCTGATACTGCACATCTTATGTACACCTCCAAGCACTGATTAACTGTAGGCAGAGAGGGACACGTACCCAGCAGCCTGAGGCAATCAACTAGCCCACTGTTTAGGTGCATCTGATACTGCACATCTTAAGTACATCTCCAAGCACTGATTAACTGAAGGCAGAGAGGGAGATGTACCTGTAGAAGAAGACAGTGGCAAAGGTTTGGTCGAACGCACACTGACTGCATTCATTCCAGGCTCATTTATACAGATTACAACCCACGCAGGGCACCCACTAACCCATTAACAAACTGGACTAGCTACCGCCTAGATGCTAGGGGCATGCACTGCATGCGATCACGGTTTGTTGGAGACGCGAGATGATGATGTGCCTGGTAGCTCGATCGAAGCACTTGTAACCCACATGATCTGGAGGAGAGCCAAAAAACACACCCGCACGGGAACGAGGGGATAGTTTGTGAGGTGCTAGAGCGGTGGTATTGGGGTAGCATAGGCAACCGAAGATGCGAAGGTGAGTGTAGGACGGTGGCTTGCTGTGGCGGAGTTCGAATGGAGTGACGCGTTGGCGAGGACGGCAGGGACGTAGGTTAAGGAGATGGGTTGCAGCGGCCAACGCGCGAGGCCAGTATTTTGTGGGCATGTAGGAGTGAAACAGGAGACTACGGAGACCTTTGGTGAGAGTGCGAACGACGCACTTGGCTCGGCCGTTTTGCTGTGAGGTATAAGGCCACGTGAGGTGAAGGACGATCTCGTAGGTAGAAAGAAAGTGGCGAACCACTTTGTTGTCAAATTCGCGTCGTGAAAGGTGAGGATGGGACGTTGAAATTGGGTCACGGCGTATGCGTGGAATGCGATGAGAATCTCAAATACGTCAGACTTGCGTCAGAGAGGGAATGTCCATGCAAAATGAGCGTGGTCGTCGAGGAGCACAAGGAAATACTGAAAACCAGAATTGCTAAGTATAGGAGAAGTCCACACGTCAGAGTGAATGGTATGAAAAGGAGAAGGAGCAATAGTTGTGGATTCACTAAATGGAAGGTGAACATTTTTGGCAAGTTGACACGCATGACATGTATGCGAGGTAGCTTTATTACAATGAAAATCAAACGTGGACAAAACACGAGAAAGAGCAGCCCACGCTGGGTGGCCTAGCCTCTGGTGCCAAAGATCAACGGTGATGGCGACAAACGTGGTGTGAAGAGCGACATCGCCGGAGTGCAGAGGATACAATTCGCCGGAGCTGTTACATTGGAGCACCACCATCCCAGTTCGAAGATCCTTAATAGAGAAACCAAAGGGGTCAAAGGTTACAGAGACAAAATTCTCGCGAGTTAGTGCACGGACAGAGATTAAATTTTTAACTAGATGGGATGAGATGAGAATGTGACCTAAGTGAAGGGGGGTGGAAATGGGAATGGAGAGGGAGCCAGTGTGAGTGACAGGGAGCGGTGCTCATTGCCAAGAGAATGTGAGATGGAGAGGAAGATGGCTTGATTGCCGAGAGCATACCGGGATGTGCCGCCATGTGAGATGAGGCGCCTATGTCGAGTAGCCAGTCACCACCGCCGGTGTATGGCTGCTGCTGCATGGCCAAAAGGGTAGCTTGGAGGGCGCTGGTGTCCCATGGGTTTGCCTGGGCGGTTGGAGGAGGAGGCAGTGAGGCCGAGGGAGGCAGGTCGGGGGCCAAGCAAGCCGGCTGCCGGTGGGCGCATCGTCAAGGGCCATGATGGAACATGCCCGTCCATGGGTTGACCCCGACAGGGCCGGGATAGGGTGCGCGCGACGGGTAGCCCGGAGCAGCAAGCACTGAAGGGGGCGCACGACACTGCCACCGGAGCCGCCGCCCTTGCGACGTTTGCGCCCGCGTTGGCCACCACCATCGTGGCCAGCAGAACCATCGTGGCCGCCGTTGCCACCAGGAGGTGGGAACGATGGCGGAGGCGTCGGAGCCTGTGCGGCACCTGGGCTGGAGTAGGAGGTGCGGCCGATGATGAGGATATATACCTAGGGTAGGGTCCTAGGCCTGACCTACATACCCTACCTAAGGACACTATATTGGAGGACTTAAAGATTACAAGCGAGATTCCGACTGGATTCACCATGGTGCTCAAGTCACTCGACATTCTATCCACTTGGTATCTTCTCTCCACTCGACAGTCACCTGTCACTCGGAAGACCTCGCTTCCAGTCGATGTCAGAAGACCAGAAGCCACCCCAGGAAGGCCAACAGGCAGGCATTAGGCTAGTCGTCATTAGTAACAATTATGATGTATGTTAACAGTAACGCTCGTCTTTATTCCCACGATCGAACCCTTGGATGCATGGCACTTATGAGGGGCAGCGTACTCTATATAAGCCGCCCCTCCCCTCTGGCACAAGGGTTCGCACCTTCTGTAACTCATACAACCTACACGACAAGAGCTCCCGAGCACTGATACGTAGAGCTGTTAGCTCCACGAGAGGGGCCTGAACTCATACATCCGTGTGTACACCCTCGCCGTAGCTAGAACTCCCCCCTCTCCTTTCGTACCCCTATCTTCTACTGTCAGACTCATTCCCACGACAGTTGGCGCCCACCGTGGGGCGGGCGTCTAAGCGACTTCCGGCGAGGTTGCATTTTTCCCCCTTCGTCATGTCTTCTGGCGGTGGTTTGTTCTTGGGCCACGAGATCCATCTCAGAGCGCTCACCTTCATCGCCGACGATTCGGCATGGCTCCAGGAGGCGCCTCTCGATGTTGAGGCGCTCCCGATACGCGGGGCGGCGCACTTCCCCGCGAGCTCCTGTGGTGTTCTGCTGCGGCAGCCGTCGACTCCGTACTCTACGGCCCTCCCTGCTGTTCGCCGCCGCAAGCGATCCGGTCGCTCACGGCTCCAGTGCTGGGTGAGGCATGCGGTTGCTCGCCAAGTTTCGTCTCCGCAGATTGCGGCAATCGAGCCCGCCGAGTCACTTCACGGCGTGTTTGACTTGGAGTCGGATCAGTCTGACGTTCCGTCCGAGTGTGAGAGCTGCGATCCTGCAGTGAAGGTTCTTATGGCTGGTTCGCATCAAAGCCTGCCGCCTGGTTTCGGCCGCGGCAGGCGAGAGGCTGGTGGGGCATCGAATGAGTAGCCGCACCGGGATGAGGACGTCCTCCATGCGCCCGGTGCGATCGTTGAAGCTCAGGCCTTGGAGGCCACGCGCATTCGGCTCAAAGAGCTTCAGAGGGAACTCGACGAGCGCGCTCGCCAACGTCCACCACCACCCACTCGACGTCAGCGACAACTGTTCCCGAGTGGTTCACAGAACATCGTTGAGGTATATCGCACTCCAGTTTTAAATGTCGTAGCAGTAGCTAGGATAACAGATTCCATTCAGCCATCACGTTCAGAGGCTAACAGAGGTTTGCTGCAGATCAGAGTGTTGCTTGATGCAGCATAGCGTCAAACTCAGTTGTTTCACAGTCACGCAATAGAATACACAGTAATTCCCCAAAAGCAGAGACTGTTCAGTCGGCACACACTCCTGGTTCGCCTCTGCGTCTCAGGGGCGGAGGCTTCCGTGAGGATCAGTACAAGGATCAGGGACGAGATCAGTTTCACCGTGATGACCACCGTCGAGTGCCCACTCCGCGGAGTGGTCCGTACGTGCCCTAGCACCAGGACGATAGGCGCCCGTTTGGTGAGGAGCGGAATCCAGGGTTTGATGCAAGAGACGTTCTCACTCAGAGGCGAATCGACGGAGGCAGAGCCCACAGAGATGGTTTCGACAAAGATTACCCGAGTGGCAGCAGTGTTGTTATCTTTGGTCCCGAGTGTTTTAGCAGAGCCATTCGTTCTGCAGAGATTCCCTCCAATTTCAAGTTGGCGGCTGGGATAGGCAAGTTTTCTGGCGAGTCAAAGCCGGAAACATGGTTGGATGATTACCGAGTGGCTGTTCAGATTGGTGGTGGTAACGACAACATTGCAATGAAGCATTTGTCCTTGATGTTGGATGGCTCGGCCCGTGCATGGCTGAATAGTTTGTTTCCTTCTAGCATTCATTGTTGGGAGGATCTTGCCCGAGTGTTCATCAGAACGTTCGAGGGCACTTGCAAGCGTCCTGCCGGTTTGATTGATTTGAAACATTGTGTTCAGAAGCCCAACGAGTCATTGAGAGATTACATTCTGCGTTGGTCCACTTTGCATCATACAGTGAAGAATGTTTCCGAGCATCAGACTGTTGGTGCTTTCAAGGCCGGAGTAAAGTACAAAGAGCTTTACCTGAAGTTTGGGCCAACCGGTGATATTTCAGAGTAAGATGATGGAAATCGCCACTCGGTACGCAAATGGCGAAGAAGAACGCCTCCGCAGCGGCAAAGGAAAAGCAGTCGACAACGATGCCAGCGGCAATTCCAGTCGGAAGCAGAAGCGGAAGGCTGATGGCCCTGTTCAGGCATAGGCAGCTGCCTTGGCGGCACAAGGAAAAACAAGGGGAAGTCCAAGGGACAGTTCGCCCCCAAGAAAGGAAAAAATCAGTCGGGAACATATGTTCTTGACTTGCCCTGTGCAATCCACACGAGGAAAGACGAAGATGGTAATTTGATATTACCCAAACATACCACTCGACAGTGCTGTCTACTGATCAAATAGTTCAAGGAAGGTCAGTCGAGTGAGAAAACTCCTGAAAAAGAGGATGTGATGAAGACAAAGAAACTTTTCCCGTTGTCAATGCCACTCTGATGATTTTTGCTGATGTTGAAAGCAAGAGTCGATTGAAGGTTATAAAAAGAGAAGTCAACATGGCTGTGCCTACAACCCCTACGTACCGGCATTCCGATGTCCTGACTCAGTGACAGCAACATGCAGTTCCACAGAGTAATCCCAGGGAAGAAGGCCAAGTCACTTGGCCAGATTTCATTGGATGTGGTGTTCGGGACAGATAATTTTTTTCGCAAAGAGAAATTGACGTTTGAAGTCGTGGATTTCCAGAGCGCGTACCACGCAATCCTTGGTCGACCAGCTTATGCCCGTTTCATGGCCCGTCCATGTTACGTGTATCTTAAACTAAAGATGCCTGGACCCAAGGGTGTGATCACAGTCACTGGCAACCAACAAAGGGCTGAGGAGTGCCTCTAGCAGGGCTCCAAAATTGTCGATCATCAAATGGCTATGGTCGAGCTAGAAGAGTATAAGAAGAGCGCTGACCCTGTTGAGTTGCTGTGTGCTAAGAAGCCTGCTTCAGAGTCAACTTATCAATCGGCAGGGGAAGTGAAAAAGGTGCACATTCACCTGACAGATCCTACTGTTGCCCCGACCAACATATCTTCGACACTCGACGGTAAATAGGAAGTCGAGCTCATCCAGTTCCTTTGTGAGAACTGGGACATCTTCGCATGGAAGCCAGCTGACATGTCGGGGGTTCCCAGGGAACTGGCTAAGCACCGATTGAGAGTTGATCCGAAGGCCAAGCCGATGAAAGAACATTTGCGTCAATCGGCAGCTGACATGCCGGGGGTTCCCAGGGAACTGGCTGAGCACCGATTGAGAGTTGATCCGAAGGCCAAGCCGGTGAAAGAACATTTGCGTCAATCGGCAGCGGAGAAGCGAAAAGCAATCGGCGAAGAGGTGGCTCGTCTCTTGGCAGCTAAGTTCATTCGAGAGATTTACCACTCTGAGTGACTCTCGAATTTCGTCATGGTCCCCAAGAAAGACAAGTCACTCCGCATGTGTATTGATTTCAAGCATATCAATCGGGTCTGTCCAAAAGATCATTTTCCGCTCCTTCGCATCGATCAAATTGTTGACTCGACTGCGGGGTGCGAGCGTTTATCGTTTCTAGATGCATACTCCGGTTACCATCAGATCCGTCTGTTTGGTCCGGATGAAATAAAAACAGCCTTCATCACCCCATTCGAGTGTTTTTGCTATATCATCATGTCTTTTGGTTTGAAGAATGTCGACGCTACTTTCATGCACATGATTCAGAAGTGTTTACTCGACTAGATCCCTCGGAATGTTGAAGCTTACATGGACAATATTGTCGTCAAGTCCCGCAAAGGTTTCGACCTGCTGGCTGACTTGGCTAAGACATTCGCTAATCTGAGGAGGTATGATATCAAGCTGAATCCGGCTAAGTGTACTTTCGGTGTTCCTGGCGGCAAGTTACTCGGTTTTCTCGTTTCCGAACGAGGAATCGACGTCAATCCTGAGAAAATCAGCGCCATTACCCGAATGAAAAGCCCCGTGTAAGTGCACGATGTTCAGAAGCTCACAGGTTGCTTGGCAGCGTTGAGTCGATTCATTTCTCGTCTCGATGATAAGGCATTGCCTATGTACCGATTGATGAAGAAGTCTGACACGTTCGAGTGGACTCCAGAGGCTGAAGCAGCGTTTGTCGAGCTCAAAGCCCTGCTTTCGATCCAGCCGGTGCTTGCTGCTCCACACAACAAAGAGCCATTGCTCCTGTACATTGCGGCCACTAATCAGGTCGTCAGTACAGTTCTGACTGTCGAGCGGGAAAAGGAAGGCAAGGCCTATAAGGTTCAACGTCCAGTCTACTACATTTCTGAAGTGTTGACTCCTTCGAAGCAAAGGTAACCGCATTATCAGAAGCTTGTCTATGGTATCTATTTGTCAGCGAAGAAGGTGGCACACTACTTTCATGATCACTCAATTTCAGTCGTTAGTGATGCTTCATTGTCTGAGATCCTCAACAATCGAGATGCGACTGGTCGAGTGGCTAAATGGGCGATTGAGCTCCTATACTTTGACATCAAGTTCGAAGCTAAAAAGGCGATCAAGTCTCAATCACTTGTTGATTTCTTGGCCGAGTGGGTTGAATAGTAGCAGTCAGTCCAGATTCACTCGGCGCATTGGACCATGTTCTTTGATGGATCGAAAATGCTGAATGGGTCCGGTGCTGGCGTTGTTTTGGTATCCCCAAAAGGCGACAAACTCAGTTATGTCCTGCAGATTCACTTTGATTCCTTCAACAACGAAGCAGAATATGAAGCACTCTTATATGGGTTGCGCATGGCCATCTCACTCGGCGTCAAGCGTTTGATGGTTTACGGCGACTCGGATTTGGTGGTCAATCAAGTGATGAAAGAGTGGGATATTCGGAACCCCGCTATGACTGGATATTGTAATGCTGTTAGAAAACTTGAGAAGAGATTTGAAGGTTTGGAACTCCATCATGTTCCCCGAGTGAAGAATCAAGCAGCTGATGAGCTGGCAAAGATTGGATCCACTTAGAGACCCGTCCCAGCAATGTATTCTTAGAGCATCTTCATACTCATTCGGTGCAGGAAGATCCCTTCACCGAAGAGTCCCCACAAGCTATGAGCGCCTCTGATCCGAGTGAGGTTGATGTCCCTGCGGTTATTGATCTGGTCATGGAGGTTCTGGTCATCATTCCTGACTGGACAGTGTCCTACATTGCATACATTTTGAGGCAAGAACTCCCTGAGGATGAAGTTGAAGCCCGACAGATTGTGCGCAGATCCAAAGCTTTTACTGTGATGGATGATCAACTTTACAGAGAAAGTGTAACTGGTGTGACACAACGGTGCATCTCCCCGAGGAAGGTCGAATGATCCTGGAAGAGATCCACTCGGGAACTTGCGACCATCATGCGTCCTCTCGGACAATTGTCGCTAAAGCATATCGAGCTGGTTTGTTCTGGCCGCGTGCCAATGAGATGGCCAAGGACATTGTTGATCACTGCGAAGGGTGCCAGTTCTATGCAAACTTGTCTCACAAACCTGCGTCTGCCCTGAAGACCATTCCATTCGTTTGGCCGTTCGCTGTCTGGGGTTTGGATATGGTTGGTCCCTTTCGGACAGGACAGAGTGGATTTACTTATTTGCTTGTTGCAGTCGTGGATTGAGGCCAAGCCTATAAAGGAACTGAACTCTCGCACTGTGATCAAATTCATGAGAGAGATAATTTACCGGTATGGAGTTCCCCAAAGTATTATCACGGATAATGGCTGGAACTTCGACTCGGAAGAGTTCAGACACTTCTGCTTCTCCCAAGGCACTCGGGTGGATTATGCATCCGTTGCACACCCCAAACCAATGGCCTCATCCTGCAAGGTCTGAAGTCTTGTCTGGGTGTCCGAGTTGCCATCTGTTTTATGGGGCTTGAGAACAACTCCCAATCGGTCGACTGGACGAACTCCTTTCTTCTTGGTCTATGGAGCTGAAGCTGTCCTGCCGAGTGATCTGCTTCATAACTCCCCTCGAGTGGATCTTTATTCCGAAGCTGAAGCTGAGCAAGCAAGACAAGATGGCATAGATCTTCTAGAAGAGGAACCCGAGATGGCCTTGATTTGGACGACTACATACTAGCAAGATTTGTGACGTTTCCATGCGGAGCACGTTAAGAGTCGGTCGTTTCATGAAGGTGATTTGGCGCTCCGAGTGGATCAACAGCGACCTCACAAGCTCGCTCCGGCGTGGGAACGACCTTTCGTCGTCAGTAAGGTGTTGAACAACGGAGCCTATCACCTCTACAACCTCAAGAAGAAGATCGATGAGCCGCGAGCCTGGAATGCAGATCTGCTCTGGCGTTTCTATACCTAAAAACAGAGTTGTGTTGATGTAATAAAAGTATTTCAGACAATGCCGTTTATGCAAGTATGACTTCCACCGTCTTTCGTTGACTCCGATCGCGCGATTTCACATTTGGGAACACTCCGAGTGTCGAACGATCCTCGCACTCGAAGGCTTAGCTGCGAACACGCTTTCGCCTAAGTTAAAAACCCTATCGAGTGGATAGCAGTCCATTTACTCAGACTTAGCTACGATCCAGTCTTCGTCTAAGTTCAAACTTCTCCGAGTGTCGAGCGATCCTCACACTCGGGGGCTTAGCTGTGAACACGCTTTCGCCTAAGTTAAAAAATCCTTCTGAGTGTATAACATCATATTCACTCGGAAACTTAGCCACGAACCATTATCCGTCGAAGTTCAAAACTTCTCCGAGTGTCGAGCGATCCTCACACTCGGGGGCTTAGCTGCGAACACGCTTTCGCCTAAGTTAAAAACCCTACCGAGTGGATACAGTCCATTCACTCGGAGACTTAGCTACGAACCAGTATTCGTCTAAGTTCAAAACTTCTCCGAGTGTCGAGCGATCCTCACTTTCGGGGGCTTAGCTGCGTACCAGTTTTCGCGTAAGTTAAACAACCTTTCCGAGTGGATAACATCGGCTCCGCCTCGAACTAAAGTTTTTTCGTGTTAATCACTCGGAGGTCCTTCAACTTGTCCTCTCTCGACTCCTTGCAATGGACTTTGACGAGCGAGAGCGCCACATCGGCTCGGCAGCGGGCAGCTCATTTCTTCCAAGCTTGCACTCGACTGGGGATCTCATTGAGACGAGTCATCATGGATGCAAGGTCAGTCTGGAGGGTGTTTTCAGGCCACAGTTCCTTGTCAATCTTCTCCAATGCAGCCTTCAGTCGAATGATGTATGCTTGAACACCCTAGAGACGGACGTTGAGGCGGAACATGTTCATGGCCACAGCATCTTCAACGGGCGACTTAGTGGGATCCAAATTGGGCTCAATCTCTTCGGTCTCTTTTTCGAAGTCCTGGCAGAATTCTATATGGAGTGAGGAATGGAAAGATGGTTACATTACTAGTCTATGGGAATTAAGGAAATTCACTCGACAAGGGAAGTTACCGTCGAGCATGATGAACATCTTCGCGAAATCTCCCAAGTGCTTCTCCAGACCATTGCTCCTCCTGGTCAGCTGTTCGGTCTTCTTGATAATTTCATTCCGTTCCAGTTTCAGCTTGGAGTTTTCCTCTTCTATCTTCTTGGCTGCGGCAAGCTTCTTCTCGGCGGCTTCAGTTTTCTCCCTCGCCACCTTTTGAGCATCAGTGAGCGCCTTGTCCTTGTCCTCCAGTGCTTTCTTCATGGTATCTAAAGAAATAGCATTGTTGAGTCGCGCTTGGAGTCGACGATTTTCATCATGCACGTCTGTTCGAGTGAGAGCACTCGGTTCAAAGGATGAAAGGTGAAAGTAAGAGTGCATTGAGTCGACAAAGATTACCTCCCAGGGTCTTCAACTCAGTCTGCGCGCGTTCCAGGTTGTTCTTAGAGACCTCCAGATCCAATTGCAACTGGTTCTTTTCCTTCTCCAAGTCCTTGTACTGAGTGCCAAGTTCGCAAGCTCTTTGAAATCAACAAAAAGACAGTTCAGTTGACATGAAAATTTCTCCACTTCCGAGTGGAAAGGATCAAGAACAGTCGACTGGTTCCGAAATCACTCGACAAGGTTTGTCCTGTCCGAGCATGAAATGGTCTCTATCAGACCCCCGCCGATGCAAGCACTCGACGGCGGTCTCGGGGACTACACCCAGGGGGTGCACTCAGCGTGCCCTCACTTGTTCCGAAATCACTCGACAAGGTTTGTCCTATCCGAGCATAAAATGGTCTTTATCAGACCCCCGCCGATGCAAGCACTCGACGGCGGTCTCGGGGACTACACCCAGTGGGTGCACTCAGCGTGCCCCCACTGGTTCCGAAATCACTTGACAAGGTCTGTCCTGTCTGAGCATAAAATGGTCTCTATCAGACCCCCGCCGATGCAAGCACTCGACGGCGGTCTCGGGGACTACACCCAGTGGATGCACTCAGCGTGTCCCCACTGGATCTGCTAACACTCGATCTGTCGAGTGGCAAGAAAATAAAAAAATACGCACAAGCATGTGAATATCGTCTCTATTAAGACCCCCGCCAGTGCAAGCACTTGACGGTGGTCTCGGGGACTACACTCAGTGGGTGCACTCAGCCTGCCCCCACTGGACCTTCTATCACTCGATTCGTTGAGCGGTTACCAAAACAACTCTAAGACCCCTGCCGATGTCATCACCATTCGACATCGGTCTCGGGGACTACACCCAGTGGGTGCACTCAGCGTGCCCCCACTGGACCGAAACCCACTCGACTAAGACCTTCTATCACTCGATTTGTCGAGCGGTTACCAAAACAACTCTAAGACCCTTGCCGATGTCATCACCATTCGACATCGGTCTCGGGGACTACACCCAGTGGGTGCACTCAGCGTGCCCCCACTGGACCGAAACCCACTCAACTAAGACCTGATCTATTCGAGAGGAGAACATACAAGTATTCTTCAAAAGGAACACACCCACTGGGTGTACAATCAAGAAAGACATGAATTCAATTGGAAATGCACTTGCAATCGCACTTACTCGGACGTTGGTGCGAAGCGCCGTGCTGGCATCATAAGCCAGCTTGTTGGCTTTGTACGCCTCCTTTGTGTGCAGCATCATCTGTTTCGCTTGGATCATGGCTTCCTTAGCAGTTCCAGTTTGGTCTTCTGGGACGTGGTGCAGAGGATAGACAGTCGCCGGCTGAATTGATGTTGCAGCTAGAGTAGCTGAGGTGGCCTAGAGTTGTCCGATTGGTGTCGAGGCCACGATGGTTGAAGCAGCTGGTGGGGCACTCGACAACGGAGCCACGAGCTTGGTTCTGGCTCGGGACGAGCCGCCTATCCTTTGGGACGACGTAGCAGTCGACCTTTGAGGTGTTTGCGCTGATGACGTTCTTCGGGCGCGTACGCGTGGGGTGCCTGAGGTCACACCTTCACCCCCCGTGCCCCGAGGTGGCTCTTCATCGTCCTCCAGTTGAATGATCTCTGCAAACATCAACCGACGGCATTAACTTATTCAATCGGCAAATCATTTTCAAGAAACAGAGCTGAGTGAAGATTTGTTTTACCTCGTTGGGAAGTGGCCGCGTCGGCAATGTCCACATCCATTTGCTCCTCTCCGTCCCGTGGAGGCGACGTCACTGAGGTAGCGGCTCTGGTAGACCAAATTCCATTCAGTCAGCAAGAATTTGAAGTGCAATACAACAGCGAATGAAGAAAGCGAACACTTACGTTGAGACAACGGGCACAACGATTTTCATGCGGGGCAAAGCTTTCTGAGGTTTCGACGCGTCGGGCTTGAGTTGCTTTGCGGCCCGTTCACTCGACTCAACTGTCGAGGTTCGGTCCCGCTTCAGGCTCCTCTCACTCGACGTGAAGGCCTTGCCTGGGGCAGTCGCTGGGTCCTGACGCAGCTTGGAGCGATGCTCAGTGTGCGGAGGAGACTCGACTTCTTCGTCCTCGTCTGAGCCCTCGTAGTCATCCTCACTGTCGTCGGCGTAATCGAAATCCATGCTGTCGCCCTCGCTCTCCCCTCCGACTTCGGGCTGATTCCCGTTTGGCACGGGCGAGTACATGTTCGTCCACTCCTACAAGATTCAAACAACAAAGTCAGTCGACCGACGATTCAACCACTCGGCAGAATAGTATGGCAGTCGACAAAGATATAATTTACCAGATTCTTTGGTGGATTCTCAGCAGAGTAAGGCTTGATGCTCTTAGCTCCCAGGGGATTGTCGCAGGCTCCAGTGATGCTCCGAAACCATTGCTCGACAGTTTTCTTTGGGACTTCCTCTGGGTGCGTCCGAGTCGTGTCTTCGGGGCCTGAGTAATGCCACATAGCATGGTCCCTTGCTTGGAGGGGCTGGATCCGTCGACTGAGAAATGCCTCCAGAAGGTCCATGCCAGTCACCCCACCACGGACAATGGTCACTATGGCATCCACTAAGATCCCCACTTGGACTTTCTCCCCTTCAAACACTGACAAGGATTTGGGAACGGTGGGTCGATCTAACATGAAAGGGGAAAGACCAGGGGAGATGCTACATCTTTGCAGTAGAACCAAGTCGATTGTCAACCTCTAACAGATTCTGGAAAAGTCATGGATGGAAAGGCGTTCTTGGACCTCTTTTGGATCCCCAAGCCACCACATAATTGGATGACATGTGTCTTATCATCCTCAGGGTTGGCCTTTTTGACCGACTGAGATCTAATGGTGAAGATATGCTTGAACATGCCCCAATGGGGGGGGACAACCCAAGAACCATTCACACATGGTGATGAAAGCAACAAGATAAGAGATTGCATTCGGAGGAAAATGATGGAGTTGGGCTCCGAAGAAATTCAGAAAACCCTCGAAAGAAAGGATGGGGGGCATGGAGAAACCTCTCTCGACGTGGGTGAGGAGAAGGACCCGCTCCCCCTCGCGTGGCTCCGGCTTGATTTCCCCCTCCGACAGCCTCCACGAGCCTTTAGCTACGAGCCCGTCGACGACGAGGTTCTCGACGTCCGCAGCTATGACCGTCGACGGGAGGAAATCCCCCTGGATCCACCCTATCGGCGTGGTGAACCACGCGCTTGACGGCTTCTTGGCCTTGCCCTTCGCGATTCCCTTATTGGCGCGCTCGAGCTTTTCGGTCTTGCCCTTCGTCCTCATGGCGGCGGCGGTCGTCGAGGCGGAGTTGAGCAGTTCGCTTAGAGCAGGGGAGGCGGAGGAAGAGAGGGGATTTGGGGGAAGAAGACTGTACAGACCGCGACGTTGCGAGATTTTATACTCTGTCGAGTGTCTCGCTGACTTGTGGGCCTGCTAGATCTCCGCGTATCTCGACCACAGACGTCACACGGTACGTGGCGAAATGGGCGGCACGTGAATCGAGGCGTTGTGCTCCCACTTGCCCCAGTCGTGGCGTCATCTTCGCGAGGCGCGCGCCTCCCAAATTTTTGAATCCCGCGAAATCCGGACCTGACAGAGCGACCCGTCACGTCTAAAGGTCCCTTCAAGTCACTCGAAACATAATTGATACTTAGAATTCATTCGGACACTTTCAAGGCATAATCGATCCGGGCGAATGACAAAGATTTCAATCGACGCAGATTTCATTGAAGCCCCGAGGTACATTCGGAAGTTTGGTGCCTTATCAAAACTGGCATCAATCCCCTTTATCACTCGAACCCCGATCCATTCGGGGGCTAATGACGAGGATATGTACCTAGGATTGGGTCCTAGGCCTGACCTACATAACCTACCTAAGGACACTATATTGGAGGACTTAAAGATTGCAAGAGAGATTCCGATTGGATTCACCATGGTGCTCAAGTCACTCGACATTCTATCCACTTGGTATCTTCTCCCTTCACTTGAGAGTCATCTGTCACTCGGAAGACCTCGCTTCCAGTCAACGCCAGAAGACCAGAAGCCACCCCAGGGAGGCCAACAAGCAGTCGTTAGGCCAGTCGTTATTAGTAACAATTATGATGTACATTACCAGTAACGCTCGTCTTTATTCCCACGATCGAACCCTTGGATGCCTGGCACTTATGAGGGGCAGCGTACTCTATATAAGCCGCCCCTCCCCTCTGGCACAAGGGTTCACACCTTCTGTAACTCATACAACCTACACGACAAGAGCTCTCGAGCACTGAGACGTAGGACTGTTACCTCCACGAGAGGGGCCTGAACTCATACATCCGTGTGTACACCCTCGCCGTAGCTAGGACTCCGCCCTCCCCTTTCGTACCCCTATCTTCTACTGTCAGCCTCATTCCCACGACAGCCGATGCGTTCGGGGCCGTGTGGTCGATGCGGCGTTCCTCTTGGAGGAGGTAGGTGCGCGCCTGTAGGAACGTCGGCAGTTTGTTGTCGTCACAGGTCATTGTAGAGATGGTGTGGGCGAACTTGTTGGAGAGGCCGCGCAACATGTTGGAGATGAGCCCACAATCGGTCACGCGCATCTCGCAATTGGCGAGGGTGTTGGCGATGGTTTGAAGCCGTGTGCAGTATTCCGTGATGGACAGATCATTCTAGAAGTGGCCGTGGAATTCCTTCAAGGCGAGGATGCCCTGCTGGTTGCGGTTAGAGAGAAATAGTTGGCGGATCGCAGAGAGAGTGGGTAGTAGGATTACAGTGGTTCACCGTGCCGCGAACTTGGCCGGAGACCGTGCCGAGGAGCCAGCGGATGATGCACCAATCGACCTGGGTCCAAACTGTGTCCTTGAGGCGAGTCTGGGCATCCACGGAGCCGTCCACATGGTCTTGAATGTTGTACGACATCAGCAACGCATGAAAGAAGGAGCGCTATTCGGTGTAGTTGGGCGGCTGGAGCTCGAGGGTAATGGGGATTTGGGAGTGGATGTTTAGGCTAAAGGATGAGGGAGAGAGGCACTGAGGGAGAAGAAGCGACAGATGGGTCGCCGAAGGGGTTGACGCCGGGGCCAGCGGAGCCGGCAGAGCCTGCGGAGGAGTGTTTCGAGAAGTCCATCGGAGGGCGGAAGCGAGGGAAGTGAGGATCAAAAGAGTATTTGATACCATGTAGAAGACAATGGCAAAGGTTTGGTCGAACGCACACTGACTGCATTCATTCTAGGCTCATATATACAGATTACAACCCACGCAGGGCACCCACTAACCCACTAACAAACTGGACTAACTAATGCCTAGATGCTAGGGGCATGCACTGCATGCGATCACGGTTTGTTGGAGACGTGGGAGTGCAGGGTTGACCAGAATATCCGTTCCAACAGTACCTAGCAGGCAACAACTCATGATAGTGTGTGTGTTGCGGTGCGAGGGGGCACACTCGTGCCCTCCTTCTAGGTCATCAGAGGCATTTGACGCAAGTGGGCCTTGGGAGTTGGAGTGGGAGTGCAGGGTTGACCAGAATATCTGTCCCAACAGTACCCAGCAGGCAGCAGCTCATGGTAGTGTGTGTGTTGCGGCGCGAGGGGGCACACTCGTGCCCTCCTTCTAGGTCATCAAAGGCATTTGACGGGCCTTGGAATGGGCCTCTCTCATACCCCCCCCCCCCCCCCCCCCCCCCCGCGCCGTCAACTGGGATGATAGATATCAATCATTCCTTGTGTCAAACAAAAAATCTATCATTCCCATCTTGTCACATGCTACACTGCATTCTTTGGTTCTCGTCTTCTTTGATAAAGGATTTGTCAATCTCCACATGTTTGGTTCTATAATGTTGAACTGGGTTGTTTGCTATGTTAATTGCCGACTTGTTGTCGCACTATACATTCATACAACTGGTCTTTAATATCTTCAACTCTTCTAATAGATTCCTTGTCCATAACAACTCACTCAATCCCTGAGACATGGCTTTGTTTCCTAGGAGGATCCTTCAAGTATCTCAAGATCCTATACACTGCCTCAAGATGTTCACTTCTAGGCTCATGCATATATTTGCCCATAACACTTATGCAAATGCAATGTCTGGTCGTGTATGACACAAGTACAACAATCTTCCCACCAATCGCTGATATTTTCCTTTATCAACCACATCACCTGATTGGGGAGTCACTTTATGGTTGAGTTGACCAAGATCTTTAACTTCAAAGGCCTTACTCAGACATCCCTTTAACCTTGCTATCTCTACGTCGTCATCACCGGTGATGATGATATCATCAACATTTACTCGTCATTTTTCCTTTAGAGTGTATAAAACAATTTATGGTCACCATTGCATTGTCCACACCCCATGTCACCACCCGTCTAAACTTGTCAAACCAAGCTCTTGAAGACTGCTTCAGATTGTAAAGGGCTTTCTTTAGCCTGCATACCTTGCTAGCAGTCTCAGGAGTTGAGAACCCAGGTGGAATCTCCATGTATACCTCCTCCTTCAAGTCCCTATTCAAGAAGACATTCTTCACATCAAGTTGGTGTAAAGGCCACACAAAATTTGCTGACCAGATCAAGCAGATCAAGAGCCAGGCGGGCTGATTGGAAGTCGGATGGCCGATTGGGAGCCAGACGAGCAAATTGGGATGTGGTTGTCGACCAGCAGGCGGACCGGGCAGCGGATCGAGCGGCAGGCATAGTGGGCGTGACAACTGCCCAATCCATTGATGCAGCGACGTTGACCCACCAATGGATCAGGACGAGGGGCAGTAGACCGGGGGCTGAGTGGGTCAGGGCGGTGATGTTGACCTTACTGGATGAAGCTATGACGGTTGACCAGGGGGGACGGGTGGGCGTTGACCGGCGAGAGTTGTGCAGCATCAGCCATCACGTGCAGCGGCAACATGGGGCGTGGGTAGGAGGGTGTGTCCTGGGACAACAGCAACCGTCACGTGCAGCGGCGGCGTGAGTTAGGAGAAGGAGCAGCATGGCCAGAAAGAGGACATCGGCGGCATGAGGTGGGATCTCAGCACGAGTTTGTGTGTGAAAAAAATAACCCGGTGCTCCAATACCATGTTTGAAAATATGCAACATGTATTTCTAGGAGGCCATGGGCCGATATGTATACATGTACATGTATGGTAAATATGCAGGAACCCCTTGTACAATTTGGATATTACACGGCAAACAAATTTGACTCAACAGGTTGGATGTGGTAATCGTGGGATGGTGGCTGGTGACGTTTGGTAGCGGTCGACATAGGATTGTGTTACGACGGCGTGTGGGCGGTGGAAGGCGGGAAAGCGAGGGGGTGGGTGGGCAATCTGCCCAGCGGGGAGTTCCGCCAGCGGTAGCGGTGTCGACTCCCATGCGTTTTGGCACCAGATCCCCCTATTGGCAAGGGGAAGCACCAGGGACGCGTCGTCGCCTGGGAGGAGGGTCTGAGACGCAGAGGTACTGTCTTGGGCGGTTGCTGTAGCCAAAGAATCTGGCTGCGGGGGCAGGTAGGCACCTGTTGCTTGAGGGCCGTCAAGCGCTGCACCAACTTGGCGAGGAGCACCTGGTCCTCTGCTCGTTGGCCTGTGAAGGCCTCTAATTGCTTCGTAGTGATTTTCATCTCTCAACCATCTCGATCTTGATTTCTTTGCCCGCCATTGATGGCTTTGATACCAAATTGGAAGGATCTACTACTGACGTAACCTTAATTACATAGAAGTTAATAAATGTATAAATTGTTAGGAATATGCAACTTGTATTCCGTGAGGGCCAATGTATACATGTACAAGTGGTAAATATGCAGGAAACCCCTCATACAATAGGGAAAATATACATGATAGAATATAACTCTGAACACCCCCCTCAAACTCATGGTGGATAAACAACACCGAGTTTGGAGAGATAAAAGCCATGTTGTGCTCTAGTCTGGGCCTTCGTAAAGAAATCCGTCAACTGTAACTCGAAAGGCACATACTGAAGAGCAATAACCTGATCCTGTACACCAGCGCGCACGTAGAAAGCATCAACACCAATATGCTTCGTGAGCTCATGCTTCACAGGGTCACGCGCGATGCTAATAGCACCTGTACTGTCGGACGATAGCAGAGTAGGTGTAGTGACAGAAACACCAGGCAAATGAGAGAACCACCAAGAAAAACACAGTAAGCAGAAAGTGAACGACGAATCTGAGGGATCACTAGCCCACGTAGCATCCGAATAGGCCTGAAGCTGTAATGAACCAGAGCGAGGAAAGAACAGGCGGTGAGAGATCATGTCCCGAAGATATCGAATACACGAAGGAGGTGACTAGTGAACCGAAGTGGGAGCGGAGACAAACTGACTCAGAATATGGACCGGATAGGAGATATCCGGACTAGTGACAGCTAGATAGACAAGACTCCCAACAAGATGACGATAACGCGTCGGATCGGGCAAGGGGTCACCATTAGTATCACGAAGGTGAACATTGAGCTTCATGGGAGTCTCAAGAGTGCGCTCATCAGTAAGAGCAACACGAGCAAGAAGATCCTAGATATACTTTTCTTGGGAAGTAGAAAAGCCATCAGAGGTAGAAGAGACCTCAATCCCAAGAAAATAGCGAAGAGGGCCAAGATCAGACATAAGAAACTGCTCACTAAGACGAGCCTTCACAAAGGCAATATACTCGGGGTCGTCGCCAGTGATAATCATGTCATCAACATATAGAAGAAGAAGAGTCCGACCACGAGTAGAAAGGTGGACAAACAAATCATGAGCACTCGCTAAGACGAGCCAACGCTCAAGCCAAATCTGACTCATGACTGGCTTGGAACAGCGGCACACGTGCGGAGCTGCACAAAATCACTAGCCGGACGGACCAGAACAGGACATCAGCAGAGATCGGTCAAGCAACAAGCCAGCGCTCTGCACACGCGCACACGCGAGCAAATTCACGCGCGGAAACCAGCGAAGGCTCGCCCGGGAACCAGCGAATCAGCGACAGGCGAGCGGATCAGACAGGCGACTCGATCCGGAGATGGAGAGGTGACTCGATCGAGGACGGGGCGGACCAGGCGGGCGGACGAGGCAGAGTGAGTAGCGGCATGGAGAGCCAGCCAGCTACGAGAGAGAGAATAGCAGCAGCGGCCACGGCCTCGGCCGGCGGTGGGGTGGATCAATAGCACGAGTTGCAGCGTGCAAAAAATTGACCTAGCTCTAATACCATGTTAGGAATATGCAACTTGTATTCCCTGAGGGCCAATGGCCAATATATATATTTATATATAGGTAAATTATATGAGGCACCCAGGCACCTAGGTACCCGTTATGGCAAGTGATATCCATGGTGCATGATGTATAATCCACGAAATATGACTTTCCAAATTTTATTTGCGTGCACTGTGACCTTTAATAGGCAATGATTGCTTTCCAAAAAATATACTACTGATTTCATAGCAATGATTCCTTTCCAAACAAAAAGCGTATTTATATACGCTCGGATTTTTTAAGGTATTATATGACAAAATAATATGAAACATCGTAGCAAATGTTTGTATGTATAATTACGACGTATATTATGCATTTTTTGAACTTTTATTTTTCAAGGTATCTAGTATTAAAAAAATTAAGGCCGGGTCACATTTTTTAGCGTCTAATATTTCTGTAGAAAATAAGGTGACCGAATAATATAAGATGTGATCCTAATTACTTTTTACTTTTCGTAATATACACAAACTGGTATATGATGCATGCTGATACCTGCACATATTTTTTTCCCACGTATATATACCCACACACAATTTTTTTTGGTAGGAATGTACATTGCAGTTCAATACCCACACATGATTTTTCATGCGCACATGGACCTAAGATATCAAGCAAGCATACCCTACATGCATGGTTTGGAGATATACACAAACTGGTATGCTTTGAACATACATAACCTCAAAAATGATACACAAATTTTTAATAAGTGTAAATTATTTTGAGACATACCTATAAATGATATTAGAAATATACCTAGAAATAATATAATTTACATATACATAAGATATTGACTAGGTATATGATAAAGTTAGTACGTGACCAGGTATATGATTTTTATAGGTATATGAATTAGTACGTGACTAGGTACATGAATTAGTATGTGACTAGGTATGTGACTAGGTATGTAAAAATACCTAAGATATTGTACATACAGACTCATTTCTTAATACATGTATATGCCATAAATACATACCCAACAAAAAATATTAAAAAAAATGTATAACACATCAATAAAGTGCACGTACCATGCATGGACCATTAATTGTTGATTTTCTATTTCTTGTTTAAGGAGGGCATTAAGTGTCCATATCATGCAATAATTCTTTCCTAATAAAAGAGTCCATGTTTAATTCATTGGTTCTAGTACTAATACAAGTGCACACATCTTAATGGAATCCGACGGTCTATAGGCAAGGTGCCCAGGCATCTAGGTGTCCCAAATGGTCGTCCTATATATATATATATATAGGGATTGACTATTCGTCACCCTGGGTGAGGAATAGTTATTCTTCACCCCCTTCTATTTTCACATCAATGCACCGTAATTTTACGTTCCGTAAAATTTATCTTATTCCATACGTAAAAAGAGACCGTAAGAAAATATATAGTCACCGTAAAAAATATTTATGTCATGTAAATTTGCAAACATAAAAACATAGTGTAAAATATACATAAAATATGATTTTTCTAGTCTTATGACTTATATTTTTATTTTTTTATGTCAAACTTTACGTAGTGAATCAATATAAATGTAATTATTTGCATTTGAAATGTAATTTATTTATGAAACGATCGTAATATTACCTCGGGTGAAGAATAACTTATTCTAGACCCTAGGTGATGAATAGACTTTCTATATATATATAGAATATAACTCTAACATAAACAATATTCTTCTCTGCTTTATTGAGTGGGGTCAGCCCATTTATATAGTACTCCCTCTGTTCATTAAATAAGACGGTTTAGAGATTTGTATGGTCAGTCTAAAACGTCTTATATTGGTGAACAGAGGGAGCATAATACAAGACTTGACTGACAAGCTGGTTAGTCTAT
This sequence comes from Hordeum marinum, assembly GCA_022496015.1. Taxonomy (NCBI): domain Eukaryota; kingdom Viridiplantae; phylum Streptophyta; class Magnoliopsida; order Poales; family Poaceae; genus Hordeum; species Hordeum marinum. The sequence goes on along the minus strand of CM039677.1, from coordinate 188,427,225 downwards.
TCAAACTCTAATACGATCTCTAAACTGACTGCACTCTTTGCTAACAAACTTGCGTAATCAACTAGGACTCTAATTAAGGGATAAGGCTCCAGATGGATTGGCCCACATCCCAGCCTGAGTACTTAGGACAACAGATAAGTCGCTATTGTCTAGCATCATATAAATTTGTGGGCAGTTTCATCTTAAACATCCAATTCTTTAGCATCGTATTAATTTATGTGAGCACAGTTTTATCTCAAAAATTTCACTGTGCAGTTTCTGGATCCAAATAAAGGGGGGAGATTGGAAAGCTCAACGGGGAGAGTTGCATCAAGGGATGTCATACAGTTCGCCCCAATGAAAGATGTGCATGGTATGTGTTTTAGTAAAGCTGTGTTTGATGTAATTTTGGCATTAGAAGACAAATTATTATGTTTTCATGTATCTTGCCGTCTGTATAATATTTGTTCGCTGTCTCGCGTATATGATTTTGCTTTCTTGACCTTCACTTAGTATAGAAAGTAAAGGAATGTGATAATCCATCCCTTCGTATTTCCAGGCTCTGGGATATCCGTAGTTCAGTCACTTCTTGCTGAAATACCGGGGCAGTTCATGACTTACATGAGAACAAGAGAAATTCAAGCAATTAGTTAATACGAGTACAAGATTACATCTGTCGGCAAGTCCTTCTAATGTTCTTTGGTACTACTGTAATTTAGCGATTCAGCCATATCATTGGGCAAATTTTAAGCCTTGGTTGCGAAAAGAAGCAACAAGATGGGTTCTGAAGATGTTGAAGACGAAAGAGATCGATCTCCTGTAGATTATACCATGGATCAAATATCAATGTCATATTCTCCATGCTGTTTGCTGTTATCTGGAGATCCTAGCCTGGATCAAATATAATTTTTCATACTCTCCATGCTATTTTGTTGCTTGTCAAGTCTACCATGCGGGTTCAGGGTGATTCGTGTCGAGGCAAGAACTGCAAGGTACCTCAGCTTGAAGATTGTTGTTTCAGATCATCTAAAATTCTGAATTGTGTATGACCTGCGTTCTTTTTTCTGGTTATGAGTTGAGATCCTACAAGCTTTGTATTTGTAAATATAATTATGTGTTATTATTACTTGTGCCCTTTCTTACCCTTGTGGACTTGAGTATTTCGATGTGTGTTATAGTACCAGCCATTCCAGCCTTTGCTTGCGCAAGGGCGGCGAGGATCCGCCGACGTTGGGAGCTACTCCCTCCGTCCGGTAAAACTTGTCTTCGTGGTAATTTTATGAATTAATCCTTTCAAAATCCTTGACACAACCTGCAGTCCACTTCTTCCTCCTTTTCGTCACCGCTCTGTTATCTTTGCTTTCTCTCCGACGCCGGCCTTGTTCCCGCTGCCGCACGTCGCCTTGCTCCCCCTTCCCCCACCCTCGCCGCACACCACCTTGCTCCTCCTTCCCCCACCCTTGCTGCCCCCTTGCTTCCCCATGCCGTGTTGTTGCCGCCTTGTTCCCCATGGCAAACCACGGCAAGAAGGTTGGATTTTTTTTGATCCGCTCTCCGATGGCGGCTGCTCAGAGCTGGCCCTGCCCAACGGCAACCACCTCCTTGTCGGATGGCCGCCGTCGATCTGGAAGCCAGTACCGACATCATCTGCTCAGTTCCACACCAAGAGTAGTAAAAATCTCTAATTTGAGAGGGAGAATCATTGAATCAGCAGTCAGGAACCAGCAACGAAGGAGGACAAATTGTAAGCCCAAGCTGCTGAATTTGTTGTGATGGTAAGTCCCTGCTTTCCTATCTTGTGCTGAATTCGATAGTTGTTGTCGCGCCTGTTTTTCTGAATTTGTCAAGCCTAAGCTGCTTAACTTTTAAGCCCAAGATTGATGCATCCATGGCAGGGATTGATGCCCGTTTTCCTTGTTTGGGCGATGGATCCCAAGGAGGACAGGGACCAGAAGGTGCTCCTCTTCGCTGCAGGAACTGCGACCACCAGGTTACCACTTCTTCCCCTCATATCACCTAGTCCATGAAAGCTACTGCATAAGATGAGAGGATCAGCAAAACTTGGGTAAAGCTGGAAAAAAGAGAGCATAAACCTTTGTTTTTTTAAACACCAAGCATAACCTCCAGTAGAAAAAATGGGAAAGTGTTATGTAAAATTGTACAGTACTGAATTTCCGTGTTAAATTAATGTGGATAAATTTCAGTTTAGGAGGTGAGTGGATTCATACCGTACTAGCGGCAAGGTCATCCTCTACATCATAAATTGAGTACAAGTTCACTGAAAAAAGTCTGGAGTGTATGTTTTGCAGTTACTGAATTTTGATCGTACAATAATATCCAACGGGACAAGAGAATTCAGCTGGTTATTCTTACAAGAAAATAGCGCATGGGTAGTTCAGAATACCCATTCATATTCCAATAATAAACTCCCAAGATCTAGTTCATTTACAGGTTTTTGTCAGTAGAAATATAGATCTAGTTCAAACCTGAAGTTGTGTTGTTTTTCAGTTAACTGAAACATAGCAGAGTGGTTTCAGACTTTCAGTTAACTACAGAAGCAACATCAAAGGTCCACGGCGTCGGCGTCACCCACCAGCAGTAGCAGCATCACAGGCGGGAATGCCAAAAAAAAAAAAAATCCATGTCTTCAGTACAAAAAATTCCATTGCTTTTTTCCAGAACTTGAGGTCGGGAGTTGGAACAAGTGGCCAGGTGAGGGGACGATGCAGTACAGATTTTTTTTTCGAAACGGAGGCAAAAGATTTGTCTCATCAATTAAATAAGAGGAGAATAGAGTTTTAGAGTGTTACAAAGAGCCCCTCATACGCGGCATGACAACTACTCACGCAAAATAATGTTCCGTAGTTTCTTAGCACCTGCGATGACCCAAAGCTTGGCCTCCTCTAAGATGTTGTATAGGAGGATGGGTGGTGGTGCACTTTTGTGACGGAAAACCCTAGCGTTTCTTTCGTTCCATATTATCCAGGAGACGAACATGGTAAGAGAGGCCATAGCATGACGGTTGGGGTTTTGGTTGTTGGTTCTCTTGTCCCACCACTCGTTGATGGAGTCCGCAAGATGCCAATCGGTTGTGTCGATGTGAGCAAGGCCAAGCTTCTCGATGATCAAACGTCATAGCCTGAGCGTAAAGCGACACTTGAAGAGGAGATGTGCGCCTGATTCTTGCTCTCTTTTGCAAAGCTGGCAAAGGCCACAGTTAGGCCAACCACGTTTCGCCAACCGATCGGCAGTCCAAATCCTGTCTTGAACAACTAACCAAGCAAAAAAATTCACTTTTGGCGGTGCCAAACTTTCCAAACCATTTGATCCATAGAGGCCAGCGACATGCCAAGGAACTGTGCATTATAAGCGCTGGACGCTGTGTAGACCCCATCGTTTGCATGCTTCCAAATGGTATCATCTTCTAGTTGGTTGTCGATGTGGCAGTCATTTATGAGCATCCAAAGGGTGAAAAATTCACGAATGTGGTCGGTAGAGACGAGAGTGTTGTTGTTGATTTTATGAATCCATGCATTCCCATTGAGAGCCTCACGCACCTTCCAAGATTTCCTCCTTGAGGCCTCGAAGATGAGCGGTGCGATGTCCTTTGGTTTGCGATCGAGAAGCCAAGGGGAATCCCAAAAAGGCGTTCGGGCACCGTTGCCCACGGTGATTGTAGTGGAGGCATAGAAAAAGTCCCAGTCATCGTTAGTGCAAGGGTTACCAAGACCCACCCAAAGCTTTTGAGGTTCCTTCCATTCATACCATAGCCACCGAAGTCGCAAAACACGTGCAAATTTGTCGGTGTTGAGAACTCCAAGACCATCATATTCCTTTGGACGACACACCGTATTCCAATTCACCTTGCACTTGGCAATGGTAGTCTTGTCAGATCTAGACCAAAGGAAGGCCCTTTCGATCTTATTTAGGCTACCAAGAGAGCTCGGCGGCACAATAAGGGCGTGATGGAGTAGACCGCTTGGGAGGAGATGACTGACTTGACTAGGGTCGTGCGCCCTATTGTAGTGATATTTTGCCCCTCCCATGCCACCAGTTTTCCGTCTGCCTTGTCCACAAGATATTGGAAGTCCACCATCTTGAGTTTCCACACCGAGAGCGGCAAGCCCAAATACTTTATGGGGAAGCTTGCCCGGACTGTCGGAACACTTTGAAGGATGTGCTCAAGGTTGAGGTGATTGCCTCGAATAGGCGCCACCAAGCTTTTCTGAAAGTTGGTGCAAAGTCCCGTCACCTTGCCAAAGCCTTCCAGGATGGAGGCAAGGTTGTCAATGTCCTTTTTGATAGGAGCGACAAAAACAGCCGCGTCATCCGCATAAAGCGATGTCCTGACCATAGCCCCACGACCACGAATCTTGTGAAGCAAGCCTTTCTGAGTTGCCAAGTCAAGGATTTGATGAAGAGGGTCAATCGCAAGGATAAACAAGAGTGTGATAGGGGGTCCCCTTGTCGAAAGCCACGACACACTTGATGGGAGAGCCTGAGATCCCATTGAGGAGGATCCGCGATGAAGATGAGGATAGAAGCGTGACAACCCAATCCCTAAATTTTGCAGGGAACCCCAAACGTTGGAGAAGATCGAGAATGAATTCTCACTTGACCGAGTCGAAAGCCTTCTTAATGTCCAGTTTGAAAAGGAGGGCATGGGTCTTGTTCTTGTGGAGGCGTCTAGCAAAGCTCCGAACATACATGAAGTTGTCGTGAATGCTTCTTCGCTTTATGAATGCACTTTGAGCGTTGGATATGAGGTTGCCCATGCGGGGGGGGGGGGGGGCAAGTCGGAACGAGAGGATCTTGGCAATGATTTTGGCGATGGAGTGTATGAGGCTAATTGGCCTATAGTCGGCAATGCCCTCCGCCCCCTCCTTTTTGGGTAGCAGAACGACGTTGGCAGAGTTGATCCACTGCATATTTGAGGTGTTAAGGGAGCCAAAGTGTTGGATAACCCTCATGACATCAAGCTTTATGACTCTCCAACACTTCTTGAAGAAAATGCCTGTGAAGCCATCCAGATCAGGCGCTTTATCACCAGGCAACTCTTTGATGGCGTCGAGCACCTCATTCTCGGAGATAGGATCGTCAAGGCCTTGCAAGTCATGTTGGTGGATGCCGAGATCCTCCCAATTAAAATCCATGGTACTCCTAGCTCCTCTCCCCATGACGTCGGAGAAATGCTCATGGATGATCGCCTCTTTTTCCTTGTGCTCAGTAACCCAACACGGCCCATGTTTGATCTGGTGGATGTGGGTTTTTCGTCTTCTGGCATTGATGCGACGGTGGAAGAATTTGGTGTTTGCGTCATCGTCTTTTAGATTTGCGATCCTGGCGCATTGGCTTTTCCTGGTCCGCTCGAGGACCGCCAAGCTTATGACCCTCCTTTTAAGCCGAGAGCGGAGGTCACGCTCCTCGGGAGAGAGGGGCCTCACCTCTTGGGCGATGTCGAGGTGTAGAATCACCATAAGGGCCGCGTGAGCTGGACCTTTGCCTTAGAGAAGAGGGTTTTGCTCCACTCCAAAAGCCGAAGTGCGGTCTTTTTAAGTTTGTGGTGCAAGATTTGGTATGGTTTTGTGTGGGCTACTGGCTCATTCCAGGCTTTGAGAACCACCTCATTGAAACTAGGCGAAGAAACTCAGAATTTCTCGAATTTGAAGGACCGCGGCTTTCTTGGTCCCTTGTCGTCTGCTAGGAGGAGGGGGCAGTGGTCCGAGAGGGAGGTCGACAGAGCATGAAGCACATGGGTGTTTGTCGGGACCCCGATCCTAAGCCATAAGAATCCAGGCTGTAACACATCACATCACTTTGCGGTCTCATGCACGGTTATCTTCACGGCTGCCACCTTACCTGGGCCGGTACCGTTTGCGTCTTTTGACTCACGTATGTGAATGTGTCGCTAGCATTCAAATGTCAAAGAACCCGGGCTGACATGACTAGTCGTAGAACCCAAGTGGCACATCCGTACAGGGACAGGCATACGTAACCCAGCAATGCAGGTGTCGATCTCTAGCGTGTGTAGACGAGTCATAGCAAGCTACAAGGACTCCATTACGCCGTGGGACATAAATGTCATCACTGCACGTAGACGAGTCATAGCAGGCTATAGGGACTCCATTACACTGCGAGACATTTCCCCGAAGGGACAGACACAACAACAAAGAATGATACATGCCGGTCAATCAATGTGTCCGGAGCAGTAGCAAGCTACCAAGGCTCGATGGAAGCACAAAGAGGCAGTCCCCATAAAGAGTACTACTAAAGGCACACAACTAGGTGTCGAATCCCATACATACCGTTGCACGTCACACGTATGCACGACATGCCCGATATGTATAGATACAACTATGACATCACAACATAACCATACAACATTTATTTAGAAGGCTCGGAGGAGCCAATACAATAAGATGTTACAAACAGGGGTCACAAGACCCAACATTCAGATCATTTAATCAAACAAGCGGAAGTTAAACATGTCTGGGTACAGACATCTACAAAAGTGGCTAGATGAGCCTGAAAAGCTATGACGACCCTACCAAAGGAACTAGACCTCTGTCTGGGATTCCCAAGCTAATCCGGTCAACATCGAACTTCACATCGAAAATACCACTAATGAGACTGACGTCTCCTCTGCAAAACATAAATTAAGCAAACGTGAGTACAAGGGTACTCAGCAAGACTTACATCAGAACTAACTACATATGCATCAATATCAATGAAGGGGGTTGTGGAGTTTATTGCAGTAAGCCAGCTCTGACTCTTGGCTAACATGTACTATGACTACAAGTAGTATCTTTGAGGTGGGATAGCGCACACGAGTCCACATATTCTCCAATCAATACACCACTATGAATCCACTTCCATCTCCCTACGAGAAGGCCATCCATAGCACTCACGCTTATCTTGCGCATTTTAGAGTATCCACTTCAAGTTTTCTATGAACCACATAAGTTCTCCAAGTAGTCCATATCCGAGGACGCCGCTATTCGAATAGATTCATAACCCTGCAGGGGTGTACTTCTTCACACATGCTCCCTCCACTTATCGCTATGTGCACATAAAAGGCACCTCGGCAACCTTCAAGCGGAGGCCCAGTGAGGGAGTCGGCCACGACCGTCAATCACACAAGACCCTAGTCCAGGTTTATCGCCTATTTGAGACTGAACCCGCACGGAAGTCCGGCCGAAGTTTCCGCTACGGCCTCAAACAATGTGCGTAGGGTTCCCAAGCCCACCGTTCGGGTGCCACTTGGTACACCGTGCCACTGTGCCTATAGCGCATCATAGTCCACCCCGTCGGGCAGCACTATGCAGGACCGCCAACACTTTTCCTACAAACACCAGAAACTAGTTGCAACTCCTGGACAGAGGTCAAGGCAATTAATAGACCGAGAGGGTCAATTAAGTATCCCAATGTGCGGTAGTATCTTGTCTTGGATAACATACACAGAACTCAGTTCTTAGGGACGGTCCAATGAGACAACCCGTCATGTACTCCTACATGGCCTCTCATCGCTACCTTTATCAAATCGTGTTCACACACTTAGCTCTCACACGGCAGAACATGAACACCGCCATTCCGATTCATCGCCCAGATGGATCAGACCCGACCCGACACGACTCTGAGCATAGCAGGCACAGTAAGTAAGTAAGCATGGATGAGTAAGCACAACAAGGCTCAAGCAGTTGCTACTCATGCTAAGTGGTTTCAATTATTTACTGTGGCAAAGATAGGTCATGCAAAGGAATGGGTTCAACTATCGAGAACAGGTAACAGTTGAATCGTTGTTGTCCTAATGCAGTAAAAGAGAGCAGGAGCGAGAGAGTGGGTTCATATCAGTATGCTCAAGGGGGTTTGCTTGCCTGACAGTCTTGAAGATATCATTTCTCTTCATCGGTGTCAACGTTCACATCGTCAGAACCATCGTCTATCGAGAGGGAAAAAGCATCGACAAACAGGAAGATGGAACACATTCAATGTGATGCAACAATCATGATGCATGAAATGGCATGTTAAAGTAGTGAATTGACCTAGTGCTATAGGTAGTCATATTAAGTGAAGTGGAATTCAAACTTATACTAAATTCCAACTCCAACACTATTTATTAAATTATCCTAATCATGAAAATGTCCTACTTGGTGATGTTAACTTGCTCAAACATGCATGATCATGGCATAAACAGATTCATTAGATTTTTCTGATCATTTTTCATATATAAATTATTTTCATCTGATTTACAGATTATTTTCTATGATTTTTAGAAGTTTTAAACATTTTTTGGAATTTCCTGAATTATTTTTATTATAAAAATTGATTACTGCGTCAGCCTGACGTCATCATGACGTCAGCAGGTCGGCTGACCCGGTCCAGGTCAAACCTTACTTGTGGGGTCCACACGTCAGTGTCATCGGGTTAATCCCCGCGTTGACCCATGCTTTGACTCGGGCCAGGACCCACTGTCAGTGGCTGTGGAGGGTTGTTAGCAGGGGGATTAGCACTAACCACCGTGCCACGTCAGCACCCGCCGGAGCTGGGCAGGCCACGACCAAACCCGTGGCGGGGCTCGCCGGAGTTGCTCGGGCTTGCGCTATGAGGCACCATTTCGTGTGCAGTTGACGGCTACAGGTTGCTGGCGAAGCACCGCATCCAGCAGGGGCATCAGGGGAGGCTGGGGCGGCCATGGTCGTCGGCAACGAGCAAGCTAGCGGTGGCCGGCGGTTCGGCCGTGTGTGGGCATGGGGCTGCAGGGCACGGGCGAGCAGAGCAAGCGGCGAGGCGGACTCAGGGAAGCTCCAGGAGCACGCGGAGATGCTCGGGCGCGGCCCGTGGTGGCTGTGGCCACGATCACGCCATTGCCAGCGGCGAGCGGCTCGGCCACTATGGCGCAACGGCCTAGAGAGCACGGGAGGGACCGAAAAGAGGAGGAGGGGTATCGGGGGCTCACAGGGGTTGCGCTCGTGGGGTCGGAGGGCTCGGGGAGGCGACGACGGCGACGAATCGACGACGGAAATCCACGACGGCCGGCGGTTTTGGTCAGGAGGGGGGAAGGCAGAGGAGAGCGAGGGGGAAGAGAAATGAGAGGGAGAGAGGGATCTAGACGGCACGGGGACTCATCCCCATCGCCTTGTTGGCCTGGGGAAGCAGACAGGCTGCTGCCGGCGTGGCAAGCACGCACAGCGCCATGGCTGCCTTCCCCTCTGCCTACTGGCGTGAGGAGGAAGACGCCTCTGCCCCTGGTGGGCTGGGCTGCCCACCTGGGCCAGGCAAGCCATAGGTGAGGCCTTTGCCCCTTTTTTTATTTTCTGTTTTCATTTCTTATGACATTTTTTCTATTTAGTGAGGCCAAGATACCTAGCACAATAATGCCCACATATTTTACGAAATATGGTTTGATTATTTCAAACTTCCACAAAAAGGTTTGGACATTTTTGAACAACTATCATATTTATAATGCTTTATTAGTCGATTTCAGTAGCACTAGATTCTCATTTTAAAATGATATTCTTGGTTTGGAAATCTATTTTTTCTCTGATATGGAGTTACTACTATTTATCAGAGACAATGAACATTTTTTTGAAGGCATTTCTGATACATTGAAATTATTTTTAAGTTTAACCTATTTGAATTTTATTTGTGCTAGGGTTTGATCACCCCCATTTGAAATTAATTGTAATTTTAACATGATGACATGATACACAGATGCAAACAATTCAAGCAAGTTCTAGGGCTGTGACAGTGTTGAATGTCGTATCCCAATCCACATTGCAGAAGGAGTCGAGCTTGCAGAGGGTCAGTTTGTCCCGCTCGTTGCTCCAAGTGAATCGTGTATTCTGAAGATGAATTTCCTTGAGCTCACAAGATTGTGACGTTGCCCAGAATCGGTTAATCCTGCTTGTGTCCACATTTCTCTTGTTCTTGTCCCTAGCCCGATAAATCTGATTGAAGTCCCCTAGGGCGAGCCATGCAACACCCAGCAAAGGCTTTAGGGCAGTTAGTTCGGCGAAGAAAGCATCTTTGCAAGCATGATCAGTGGGTCCGTAGACGGATGTGAGCATGAAGCTGACATTCGCCACATGAATAGAAACGATGGTCGAAAGGCAGTAGGTCGAGGTTGAAACGTCGGATACGTCGACGACAATGTCATCCCAAAGTAACAGGATCCCACCTCTAGTCCCGATGGTCGGGCGTTGCGCAAAGTTTTTCAGTGTGTTGCCGCCAAGGTAGCCGCCACAAATTTGTCAACGCTCTCTAGTTTAGTTTCTTGTAAGCAGACGAGTTGGCACGAGGAGGCAGTGATTGTTGCACTGACAGTTGCTCTCCTTTTCTGACAATTAAGTCTGCGCACATTCCAACTCAGGGTGTTTATTGGTTGTTCTAACCTGGGAGATAGGGAGCTGCACATTTTGTTCGCCAGAGGCCACTTCCTGAATGATTGTGAGTGCATGGAAGTTCTTTAGGTGAGGACAGGGAGTACCACTCGCAGCTTTGACACCAAAGATTAACTCCTAAACGTGGGCACAACCCAACACATGGGATACAACTCACGCATATGAAGGCAACAACAAGAACCCACATGGGGCTAACACTGAGATTAACTAACATAGTAGCTAGTTGGCACATCAGCTTGCGAACATGCAAGTCAAGCCAGCTCCTCCGAAGCCAGAGCTCCGACCTTGTTCACTGCAAGCTCCAGGCTCCCTCGCCCCCATGGCTAAGTAGGGCGTCTTCAACGCCATTGACTGTAGCGTCATCTAGGTGGAAAAAAGCACACATCGCCAGGATCAATTTAGGGGTCAGCTGGTCTTTGAACTTGTCGGTGAAGTCCTATAGCGTGGCCTCCGTGACGTCCTCTCCGTCCTTTGTGATGCCCAGGCTGCGGCACACCAATTTCTCCCAACATCTGCCGCTGGGGCAACCTGAACCTTGGCACTTGGGCATCTGACTCGCTGGAGCGATAACCCACCCTTGGTGGAAATCTTGACGCCAGCGAGCGTTTTACGGCGAGCCGTAGGTGGCTTTGGCGGGGAGGATGCAGGCGAGGCGAGGATGCCCCTCTCCCTTTGCTCGAGCAGTGGCGCAACAGCAGCGCGAACATCGAGCATCGACGGGTAGCAGACCGGCGAAGGGGTACGTCGCAGAGGGCCAGCAGGCTCGAGCGATGGCGTTGGAGATGCCTCGAACCCCTATGGCCTGGAGGGCGAGACGAGGGGCCGCAATAGAGTCACAGGCGAGCAGAGCTGAAGCAACGATGGGTTGGATGTTGCGATACGCCGGGCGGGGCTTCTATCGCCAGCACGCTTGGACCTCGGGCTTGCCGGCAGCAGGTCGTCGGGGAGAGTGAAGGGGATGCCTGGGGAGTGAGACTCGCCTGCGAGCGATGCCTAGCAGAGCGCGGAGAAGCCTGGCGAGTGGGGCTGCGTCCGCGGTCCTCGACCGGGCCCTGCTGCGCTGGTAGTAGCTCAATGGCACGCACATGTACACCACTGGCCGAGCCCGAGCCACGAAGTGGTGCTCCCAGAGCAGCAAGGGGCGCTGCCGCTGGCGGCCCGCCTGCGAACATGAGAGCGGTCTCGGGTGCGACCCTGGCCCTCCTCGCGCTGGCCATCTCTTGGGTTGTGGGAGAGCGAGCGCTGCAACTTGGTGCCCCTTCCTTCGCGAGCACGGTCAGCACCGCATCCACGCCGGCCGTCCCTGTCGCCCTTGTCGTCGTCGTGCCTGTCCTGTCGCCGCACCTCGCGCCCTTGTGGCGCACGCCGGTCTCGGGGAGCAACCATGCCGTCGACGTGATGGTGGTACCAGGTGAACTCGTGGACTTCCGGAAGCGGAGGGTTGTCGTCGTCGTCGCTGGCCTTTGAATGGTCCTTGAGGAGGTCGAGGTGGATGAGGACGCGGTGACGAAGGCTGATCCGCCCGCGGCAACTTTGGCCACGAGCTGGGAGCATGAGCCACTTCACTTTTGGGATGGCGTTGGGTTTGGCCTTCCATGCACAGAGTGCCAAGTCCCTCGTGTCCTCCTTGCGATGGGAGCGCGGCTCGGTGTAGTCGAGTGAGTAGCCACGACCGATGAGGAAGGTGGTGATGTACTCGTTCCACCCGTGCAGCATGACGCCCTCCATGCACCGACGGACATGGAGGAGCATGTCTTCATTTTCAGCATGTGCCTCCAGCCTCCATTCACACACGAAGATGGCGTAGCCAGCTCCAGGGAGGCTGCCGCGAGACACAATGTCGACACAGCGGTGTTGATGCATGAATATGACAAAGAACTGCTCTAGGTAGTGTTTCACCACCTGGACATCAGCCGAGCGTGCGCCCAGGGCCGTGACAAGCTCGGCGGCCACTTGTTGACAGGAGATGTCCTGCCAGGCGCCCTCGAACCATGCCACAACAACGTTGTAGGAGAGGAGGGCAGACTCGGTGTGCATCTCAGGCGTCGCCGACACAACGATAAAGTCCCCCTCGGGCCTGAGCGAAGCATCACCAAGCTGTGGCATCCTGGTCGGCGTAGCGGCCCGCTGCAGCAACGGGCGCAGCAGTGGAACTTCCCAGCCACGTCCGGACTGAGGCGCCGCGTAGTCTGAGGCAGCAGAGGAGCGGGGCAGTGGAGGTGGTGTCACGACACGACAGTCCAGCAAGCTGAGCAACTTCCACTGGTTGCTGCAGCCTCTTGCCTTATGTCCGTTTTGTAGGCAGCGAGAGCAGCGGATGGGCTCGCGGCAGACCGAGGCCTTGTGCCCAAGGAAGAGGCACTGACAGTAACGACCGAAGAGCCAGCGAGGGATTGGTGGCGGCTTGAATACCGGGCGGCCAAAGCCGGGTGGCGCCGGCCTTTACGTGAATTGACCAATTGCCAGCCGCCTGACCTCCTGTTGACGTCCCTCACCTGCCGTCGTGACAGGCCTTGAAGGCACGGCCGCATCAGAGTGGGTTGAAACCAGCTGGCGCGCTGCCCCGCAGTTATGGCGAGCCGCGGTTTGAAGGCCTGTGCCGCCCGCATCCGTAGCAGCCCGTCCTGACCTAGCCTGGGTGCGACCCGGAGGCGCGACGACGGGTTGCGAGTCGTGGATGACCTCAACGGAGCGAGAGGAGGCGCCGTGGCCTGGGCTTGCCAGCGTCCGATCCAGATCTGGCGAAGACAAGCACATATGGGGGAGCGGCGCCCAGGCCGCGGGAGCATGAGCTGAGCAGGGGCACCAGGCGGGGCACCGACTGGGGACGGCGGTAGGGCATGGACCAGGAAGCCGACGCAAAGTCGAGGCAGCGAGCCACCACCGCCGCGGTTGTGGACGCAGTCGCGGTCGCGGGAGGGAGGAGCGAGGGAGGGCACATACCTGTTCGCCCAAACCGAGTTGGGTGTTTGCTATGCAGTATAGAATTTAGAATTGCTTTATTTTGATTTTAAACTCAGACAACTTAAAATGTTAACTGAATTGACCACATGGGCTAAATGGGCCGACAAGAACATAGGCCCAACAAGAACCCATGTCGTCTTCAGAGGATTCTCACTAAGACAGTTCAGGTAATTATTACTAAGAGATTGTAACCACACTTTTAGGTCATTGGCACAATCTTGCTCTCATGATCAATCTGTTTCATCGCAGGGGAGGACGATGGAACTCTGGAGGGAGGTGCCACATGGAGACTGGTTTTTTACACTGAATTTGTACACTGAATTTTTACTGCAGCAACACTGAACTTTACCTCCAGCGGCATAGGCGGGCAACAGCAGCGGCAAGGGGGCGGTAAAAGGCAGCGACGACGAGGGGCGGGGCTCGATTCGGCTATCGACACCTAGGAGGATGCAGAGCTCAAGGAGGACGATCACGGCGGGAGGCTCCAGCGACGCGTAGATGGTATCTTGACAGAAATGGGACGCATAGAGGGGATGGAGGGAGGGGAACGCGTGGAGGTGATCATGGGGGGATGGGAATGCGCCGACGCGGGGCCACATCCGAGAGGGAGCAGTTCATGGACGGCCCACGTCCTTGGCGGGCGCAGGTGGGTGCGGCAAAATCAAAGGTATAGATGGCGGGCTGCGACGGAATCAGAGGCGTAGGTGGGCTCGTGCTAGTGGGCGGTGGCAAAATCAGCTAGCCGGCGCCTGCCTAGGCAACGCGTGGGGAAGGCGAAGGAAGAAGATGGAGTTAGGGATCTATTTGAGACAATTTTAAGACTTCGAGGGCTTTTTTGCAAAAAAAATAGTACACTGCACGTCGGACAACCTTTTCCAGACGGAGGAAGTACTTTCTAATGAACTCAACAACCTGTCTTTTGCCGAGGAGTACCACTGGGACACATGGTTCGATGTTTCGATGACGAGTGTGACCAGCGTCGGCGCTCGAGCTTCGAGCGTGCGTGTGCTTCACCGCCATCATGCACATGTGCTCCATTGTCTGAGCGGCCGCGACGTCACGTGGTGAAGGAGGTGGAGCCCGAGGACAACACGCTCGAGTAAACCCTCGAGGTCTCTACGATGGAGCTCGCGCTCTGGCCTGACCTACCCCTGGCGCTCAACACATCGGTGATGGGGCCACCGCCCCTGCACAGGAGCCGTTGTCGTGGGCACTACACCAGCGATGCTGGAGCTGGAGGAAGAGCCCCATGACGAGTAGCGGGAGGGCACTACACACGTAGACGGTAGGGTCACCGCCACCACCGGCACCGGTGTGGCTATGGTCGCCTCCAACCTTCATCAACCACGCCGATGACAAGGACGAGTTGTAGGGTCCAGCACCACCGCGCAAATGCGCTCCGCAACCACCCTAGTTAGATCTAGGGTTGCAAACCAATCTGTGATTGGATGGTTAGAGGGATAAAAGTATCCTCAGCTTAGTAGGGTTCAAGTCCTGGTGCTTGCATTATTTCTGAATTTATTTTAGAACTTCTGGCGATATGTTTTCAATGGGAGGAGACGTTCCTATTGACGACGGGGCGCCTACGGTGACTTCATAAATCTCAAGATGATAGATCGGCTCGGTCTCTCGAAGGTGCAGGTGTGTGTCTGTGCGTTCATAGGGGTGAGTGCATGCGCGTGTATATGAATGCTTGCATTATACCGTGTTCAAAAAAAGTTAGATCTAGGGTTTATTTAATTTTAGTCATGTGTTTTTAGTTTTGGAATATATAAGTAGCACACCAAATCGTTTTTGCAAAACCTCCGAACAACGCCCGATCTGCCGGGTGCGTTGGAAGCTGCAAAGTTAGATCTAGGGTTTATTTAATTTTTAGTCATGTGTTTTTAGTTTCGGAACATGTAAGCTGATACTCCTCATGGAGCGCCGGAAGCTACGCAGCCGCAACAACATCTTCGGCGGAGGCCCTTGCCTTCACAAAGGCCCTCTCGGCCAAGATTGCCGCTGGATCGCCGGGTCGAATAGCCAGGAGCAGCGCGAGAAGGTCTTCCATGCTTCCGACCTCGATCCGCGCATGCACGCCGCCTCTTGTTGCCTGTCCTACATGGGAGGACGAAGGCCGGAGCCGTCGGGCTCGTTGCCATTGCGGCGCTTGTGGCCGGTGTAGCCCCCGCGACCACCAAGCCCCCTCCCATGGACTAGAAGCCACCGCGGTCATCGACCCCCTTCCCGCCACCATGCCTCACACCCATAGAAGCCATCGCCATCGAGATTCCCTATCGGAGAACGCTGCAAATCTCTGCCGGAGTCGAGTGGATTTGTCGTCGACGGAGGAGGAAAGGGAAAACGGAGGAGGGATAACCTAAAATGCCGGGGGCCGACATATATCCCTGATGGAGGGGCTGTTTGCGGGCCTTTCGTAAAAAATTTACGGGCAGGGCCGCTTTTTGGGAATTGGTTGGGTCATAATTTTGCCTCGTCCCGTTCAGCGTCCGGAAAAGCGTAGACCGCCGGTCTTTTGGGGGATCTTCTAGAGATGCTCTTAGTGGAGTAAATTTTTCACTCCATCCCTATTCTGACGTATATTTACTCTGGCTTGTGGCGGCTATGTAAAATTCTCCTCTCCACTCTTCCTCTCCTCTGCCCCTCTTCTTCCCCTACTCGTGTCATCGGCATTGCCCTCGCCCCGATCTGTCCCCCTCTCCTTCCAATGGCCATACGCGATTGCTAGAGGTCCCCGCCGTTGATCCGCCTACGGGGCGTCGTCGGCTGGCACATCGTCGAGCCGCCGCCGCTTGGCCGATTCGTCCGTCCCCACCCGATTTTTGGATTTCCCGGAGCTCCCTCGTCCGCTACCGCCGATGAGGACCTACCTCGACTCCTGGTAGTGCTCGTGGGGAAAGTGGGTGGCGGAAATCACTGATTGACAGACGCACCAACGACGGTGGTGTAGGAGATATGCCCTAGAGGCAGTAATAATAGTTATTTTGTATCTCCAAAGTTTGTAATGAATGTTTATGTTCCATGCTATAACTGCAATGATTCTCGAGTCTACAAATTAAACGAGGCTTGGAGGGAAACTCATGTGCACGTGTGGTATAATAAACGGTAAATTGTATTCCTAGTCTTGCCTCTAAGACTGGCTCAAGTGTTGCATGATGGTCCTGTTTTCCTGATCATGGGCATGGCTATGCCGACAATTTCGAGGACGCGATGTTGGTAGAACACTCGTGTTGAATCGATCCGAATTGATGTTATGCTATGAGATACATTTGTCACAAGTTAATGGTTAATAACACATAGATGGTTAACGTTTGCATAATTCCTTAGACCATGAGAGTATCGAGTTTCTTCATGCTTGCTTCATGAACTTTGGGGTTTGTTAAACGTCATCCGTAAATGGGTGGCTATTACGGCGGCTTACGGGTTCATGGAAAAGTATGTCAAGTAACTTGATAGCTCAAGATTGGGATTTTCTCCTCTGACGATGGAGAGATATCTCTGGGCCCTCTCGGTGTTACGGTATCCATCATCGTCTGGCCAAACACTTTGTGATTTGATCACGGGGATGCCGGAACACGGGAACGAGAAAAGAGAACAATACCGGCAACGAGGTAACTGGCA
The DNA here is from genome assembly GCA_022496015.1 of Hordeum marinum. NCBI lineage: Eukaryota > Viridiplantae > Streptophyta > Magnoliopsida > Poales > Poaceae > Hordeum > Hordeum marinum. Next base: position 188,410,258 of record CM039677.1, on the reverse strand, counting down.
TAGTGGACAAGTTGTTGATCCACGAGGATGCCTACATGTCTCACCTCGGGTAATTGTAACATATCGTGAAGCAACAGGAATAGCTCACGGCAACTAGAGGTTCACTCGAATATTCATTCGTGTGGGTATAGGGGTCAATATGGGTGTCCACGGCTCCGATGTTGATCATTGATCGGAAGGGGTTCCGGGTCATGTCTATGCTTCACCGAACCTATAGGGTCACACGCTTAAGGGTCATCTATCTGTTGAATACTAGACAGGGAGTTTGAGAGAAAATCACCGAAAAGTTTCGGACAACGGAAAAGTTTCGGACAGCGGAAAAGTTCCGCACACAGGTCACCGGAACAGTTTCGGTGAAACTGAAAAGTTGTTTCAGGGGATACCAAAAAGTCAAATTGGTTTCGGCACATGCCTGATAATTCTTGAAGGGTGCCAGAATCGTTGTGGAAACTTTCTGGAATTTTCCGGGATGAAAACCGGAAATGTTCCGGAGCTGCCGGAACCACTTCAGATGCTTTTCGCAGATGAAAATCACTATTCCGGAATTGTTCCGGATCGCATTGAAAATTATTTTAGTGGGGTACTAGAATTGTTCTAAGCCCACATAAATATTTTCAGTTCGAGCGGACGCTTAAAAATGTCGCCGTGAATAGTGAAAGTGCTTTTTGGACTACTTTATGGAAAGCCACCTTTTGGGGCTTTGCTCCAAAAGATCTTGGGGATGACATGGATGGATTGGAGCCATTTTTGGGGCCCCACATGAGGGTGTGGCCGGCCACATGGTGGACTCCTTCATGGAGTCCCTCTTGTTCCTTGGTTTCACTTTTATGCCCTTGTGGAAGGACTTCATTCATGTGCATTTTGGGTTTTATTGTAAAACCACCCTACCCCTTGGTTTTCCTATAAATAGGAGGTGAGTGGGCTGCCATTTCTTCATCCTTGTGCTCTCATACACATGCTTTGCTTTGCAAGCTCTCTCTCTCCCTCCCACGAAAAGAGTCTTTCGTAGAGCCGGAAGGCTGTCTGGGTTCCGGCAGGAACTAGTTCTGGACGGCGAAGCCCTGCCGGATAGATGACACCGTATGTGTGCAACCCCGTAGAGAGGTCGTAGTTTCGATCTTTTGCCCGAGGGGCTGTTCGTGTGTCCTCCCGTAGGGCTGTCCGAGTCTTCGTTCGAGTTTCGAGGGTCCTCCTGAAGGGCTGTCTGCGACATCGTCCGGGGGACTGTCCGACCGCCTCCCGAAGGGCTGTCCGACGAGGGAGTACATCCTCGCGGTTGGGAGGTTGTAAAATCCTAGCTGCGGGGATCTGCACCAATGATCTCCACCTACTCTTCTTCCACTGCGCTTCGAGTCGGTACGGATCAGATCAAACCTTGTATGCAGTCTCCATAGTGGTCCTGGGCGTGCTCGCTATACCGGAAATTTTTGTTTTCTGTCGCATTCCCCAACAGTGGCATCAAGAGCCAGGCTATGAGTAGATGCATGTTATGATCTAGAATACATGAGATGTATGGGTATTGCATAGTATAATTTTGTAGTAGATGAGATCTATTGCTGAAAATTATTTGTGCGGGTAGCAGATGAAATCTGTTACCCGATGTTCCTGTTGCTTCCCGTGAATTTGCGTAGTCCATATCTTGACGGAATGGTGGAATCTTACAAAGTTCTGACAATCCGCGATCCTTTCATGCTGCTCCTGAGTATGCTGATTGACAGATCAACAAAGTGCTAACAGTTCTTTGGGTTCCACCATAGTCAAAAGAAATATGGATGTTTCGCAGATGAAAGGGCAATGCAGATATGATCTGCACGGGGGTCACGCGTATGACGAAGTTTAGTATGGGGCTCGAGATTTTATCATCTTGTGTTTCATACACCCTGGAAAGTTAATCTAGCAACTTGAATTATCATACTTGATGATAAACGTTGGTAGCTGCGGTTTGAGTCAAAACCTTAGAAGCCACGTAAAATAAAATTTTGTATAAACCGATTAGAGGTGTTTAACTTGGTTTTGCAGGATGGTTTGCATGTGATGTGGTATAGCAAAGCTCATATTCAATTTTGATTATGTATGAGATGGCTATATGATGTAATTAACATGACCTGCGTGTCATGATTTGGCATGATGGCTGGAGCCATATGATTGCACTTTAATGACCTGCGTGTCAACCTTATGTAATGCACTTATTTTATTAGCTATAGAGATAGCAATATTATCTGGTGCATCGACAAGGTGGTGGCAATCTTCGCAAAGGTGAACACCGACACGAATGCCGAAGACGAAGTAATACTTGACTTCTCCGTCAGAAGGGGCTATACCATATCATGCTATTATGAATTGCCTAAGATGTTTATCCCTCTTGATGCACCCTTCTTAATTGCGCGGTAGTCGCTTTTTATTAGGGTGATCTCTCACTTAGAATATCAAGTAGTTAGTGTTCTCCCAAGTGTAGCACCGTCACGGCACCTATCTCTTCGGGGTATCACATGGTTGCATGGGTACGAACGATTAGAGAAGTGTGAGGCGGGTGAGTTGAGACCTCGCAGCGAGATCACTTGGTTGTCTTGACGTTCAGACATGAAAGTCATGAGCTCGGAACACATGCATCGAAAGATGAACAAGAATCACATAGAGATGTGATTGGCAAGTTGGCCTACCAATTGAAATTCTCGTCACTTGAGATGGTTACATCCTTGACGCTGAATTGAAAGTTGGGTCTTGCATCACTCACAATCAATTATGAGAGATATCGATTTGAGTGGGAGTGCACCTTAGAATAAAAATTATTTATTCACTAGTGCCAAAAATCATTATGAACAAAGTCTAAATGAACTTGTGTTTTCCGTTGTAGATCAAATGTCTCGCAACACCGCGTTCAACTTAGGCCCTATGTTAGAGAAAGAGAAGTTAGCTGCGAATGGAAACAACTATGCGGACTGGGTCCGTACCCTGAGGATTGTCCTCCGGGGTGCTAAGAAAGTGTATGTGCTTGACGGACCTCTTCCTCCTAAACCGGCGGCCACAGCCGCGACAGACATACAAAATGTCTGGGCCACTAAGGATGATGATTACAACTTAGTGCAGTGCCTCATGCTGTCTTGCATGAGTTCAGAGCTTCAAAAACGTTTTGAATTCCATAACTCTTTTGATATGATCAAGGATCTGGATGCTCTTTACAAGTTTAATGCACGGTCTGAACGTTTTGACATCATGAAAATGATGGCGGAGACCAAGATGGCTGAGGGCAGTTCAGTTGGCGAGCACGTAGTCAATATGATTGGCTACGCTGAAAGGCTTAAAATCCCGGAATTCCCACTTCCAGAAGAGCATGTTATGGACTTGTTGCTAGGTTCACTCCCCCCGTCTTATGGCGGTTTTATCATGAACTACAACATGAATGGGATGGACAAAACAACAAATGAGGTGCTTGCCATGCTAAAAACTGCTGAAGGAGGACTGCAGAAAAATCGCAAGCAAGTGTTGCTTGTGAATAAAACTGCTAGTTTCAAAAAGAAAGGCAAGCCAAAGAAGGGCAAGGCGCCAGTAAGACCGGTTTCCAACGCAAATCTAAGGGCGGAGCCAAGAATGAAACTGAGTGCTTCTACTGCAAGGGCATAGGACACTGGAAGAGAAACTGCAAGAAGTATCTGGAAGATAAGAAGTCCGGGAAAACCGGAAAAGGTATAATTATTATACAAGTTAATGTCATTGATGTTTTGCTTGCTAGCGAAAATTCTAAGTCTTGGGTATTTGATACCGGATCGGTTGCTCACATTTGCAACTCGATACAGGGGCTTCAGAAGGTGCGCAAGCTGGCAAAGAATGAAGTCGTGATGCGTGTCGGGAACGGCACTGGGATCGCCGCTCAAGCCGTCAGCATTATGCCTCTACGTCTCCCTTCAGGATTTATTTTGGAACTTAGTAACTGTTATTTTGTTCCGTTATTGTGTAGAAACATTATCTCTGGATCATGTTTAGTACACGATGGGTACTCCTACAAGTCCGAGAACAATGGTTGTTCACTTTATTGTAAGGATATGTTTTATGGATTTGCACCCATTGTTGGGGGCCTTTTCATACTGAATCTTGATTGTGGAAATGATGTCTTTAATGTGAATGCTAAACGCCTTAAGAAGGCTGATACCACCACCACTTACTTGTGGCACTGTCGGCTTGGCTTCCAATACCACAGTGTCCTGGTCCGACTGAACTTCCCATTCAGGACAGCGTCGATCTACCTCGTGTAGCCAGAGCCAGGGGTGGTGATCGCTCGGATGGAGCAGAAGGACTAAGAGGCTCAGGAGCGTCGTGCGACGGAGGCCGTCGATGAAGCCTACATGAAGGAGCTCTACAAGCAGCACTCAGAGCTCGTGGAGGCGAAGCAGGCGATCTTTGCTGGCTCCAACGAGGAGGTTATAGTCATCTTCGGTGACGAGGAGGAAGGAAGGGAGGAGGGTGACAAGGAGGGCGACAGGGAAGAGGAGATCGACCTCGAAAAGTGGCGGAGCGTCTTCCCCAATGACGACGACGATAACACCGCCCGAACCTAGCTCTCATAACTGGTGGCCTGACAAGGAAGGATAGGCTCAATCTCACCTCTGGTTGATATCCCTAGTCTACTAGTGTAGTTTAAGGTCAAATTTATCTTTAGTATTTGTTGCCAAGAAAATGTTGAACTTATGTTTAAATTTATACAAATTTTAGTTGAAACTATGTTGAATTCATACAAATTTATGTTTTACTCCGCTAACGTTAGCGGTTTGGCTAGAACCGACCAAAATTTAGGGGAGTATATATATACTCCACTATGGTTTACTAGGCCGGATACTCCGCTATTCTTTAGGGTATCAGCTAGAAATGGCCTTAGAAGACCATAAAACTTTCGGAATCGACCTAATAGATAACTCATTCCACACTAGTTATTGTTCAATATTTGAAGACTAACAAAATATTGTTTCAAGAAGTTTTTTTACATGATGACCCAAGGGGCTGCTAACTTACCCGGGCCTGGTAACTTTTGACCGGGAGATATAATAATTTCGTGCAAATACCATTGTAATTTAGGCACCACAGGGCTAATAAGTTATGTACCCCCCGTGTCTGGTAACTTTGACCCAGGTTAAAAAGATGTTAAAATATACCCTGATAAGGGCATCTCCAACGCCGACCTAAACACCTCCCGCATGCGTCTGGACCACGTTGTTCAAACCACAGAAGCCATACAACACTGTCCTTCGTTCGGGGCATAGTCCGAACATACTTTCTCCCGCAAACCGGAGACAAATGTGTGTGTGGGGGGGGGTGTCACACGCAAGATGCAGTCCTATCCTTTTTTAGCTCGAGGGCCTTGATAGGGATAGAAGCGCATCTCATCGTTTCGCAAGAATGGATATCGTTACAAGTACATGTCAAGAGGAGATGGGTATATGGAATTGTCTTACACTCGCCACAAGCTAAATCATGATCATCTCAAATACAACCATCTATAGCAATCATCATACATAAAAGTAGGGTCTGACTACAGACAAAATAAATGATAAAAGCGACATCCATCCTTGCTAATCCTAGGTTGTCGTCCTGGAACCCATCCTATGACCGATGATGATGAAGAAGAAGGATTCCAAATCAAACAAGCATCACTCTCATGTCAAAGCATCACATTACATGTACCTTCAACTATTGTTGAAGTAACCTGTGAGCCACATGGACTCAACAATCTCATTTCCAAGGGTATCAAGACTAGCAAAGCTTAATGGGTGAGGAAGGGGTTAAGTGGTGAGGCTACACCGACACTAAGCATTTATTTGAGTGACTAAATTACGAGTAAAAGAATAAAAAGAGTGATCTACGCATAAACGGACATGAACTAGCAATGATCAAGAAGTGATCCTGAACACCTACTTACGAGTCATTCATAACCCCAGAGTGTTCTCTTCTTAGTTCCAACCACACAAGAAGAGACGACTAGGGTTACACACATGGTTGGTGTATTTTAATTGGTTTTGCTTCCATTTCTCTATTACTGGGTATTATAAAAAATTCATGTTGCCGCATAACCGCAGGCACAACTCTTAGAAAGATCTTACCCTGTAGGGGTGCTCCAATTCATCCATCACAAACTAGCTACAAGCTACGGTGAAAAACCTCAACCGCAGGATAACCCATAGTCATAGTATCCTTGAAATCCCAGTGCACAAGACATTCGTCAAAGGTAAACAAATCCAGCAAGACCACCCGTCAGGCCAAATCCCAATAGGAACCACACGTATTTCTTTCTTGGGGCACTACCAGATGGGCTAGACGTCGGGTTGGCTGAGACCTTGGGTGAGCAGGGTGTGCCAGACATCGCCCAGGTTGGACCAACACTCGTGAGGAGCACTGGTCGGGGTTGTTTATTAAATTATACGCGGGTGCCGGTGGGTCCCTATGCAATTTTATTAGTTATTAGGTTAATGTAGTACCAATGTTGGGCATTGCCGGAAGAGTTTTATCCCCAAATGAAAATCAAGGGTGTCTCCATAACAACCCTGAGCATGTTAGGAGCGCTCAATATGGAACATAACATGGGTACTCGGAAACTAAGGCAACAAGAGTGGAATAAAATACCAAGCAAAAGTCCAAGCCTTTCACCCTTTACCAAGTGTATGGATGCATTAAATTAAATAGCAAGAATATTGTGATATCCCAAGATATCCATGTTGTCACATGGAAATAACCAACACCTGCAACTAGCAACGCTATAAGAAGGGTTGATCAAACGGTAACTTAGCCAAACAATGGTTTGCCAGGATGTGGAGGGGTTAGAGGTTCTTCATCACAATGCTGGGAGGCTCGACATTCTCAGTGGTAGGTAATGAGACATAACAATAGAAACGAGACAACTAGAATAACAATGATAGTAGTGGTATCCAGGGAAATGGTCATCTTGCCTGAAATCTCGCTTGGAAGAAGAACAAATCCGTGAAGAAGACAAACGGGCATAGTCAAGCGAATCCCGAGACCACGAAATGGATCGGAACTCTAGCGAGGAGAAGCAAAATTGGAAACAAACAAATGACACGGTAAAGACCACAAGATATACATGAAATGATGCACAATCAAGTATGATGCATGTTCATTCAAATATGCATGACATGGCAAAGCACAATAATCAGCTTCTACAAATATGCATATTGACGAAACTCCATATTTGAATTACTTAGGTCCACTCAATTAGTTACTCAACAAGTTTAAATGTTGTTAAACATGGCAAGAGGTGAAGCATAATTAAACTATATTTGTAGGCATTTTAAATGAGACTGGAAACAACTTATAGTATTTCTGAAATGACCCCATATGCAAATTATGAATTTGGTCCAGATGTGAACTAAACATATTTTATATTTGTTGAAAAGGAAAACATCACCATATGATGCTACATGTCATTCTAGGCGATTTACATATATAGATCTTTTACAACGGAGCTACGACCTAAAAGATATGACCAACACAAGATAAATATGTCATGAGTGCAAAATGCATGCAAACAACAACCACTAACATTTTAAAATCATGTATGCAACAAGATATTATGAAACTACATGAAATTCTAGGAAATTTTCATGTACAACATTTTCAAAACGGAGCCACGGTTCAACAATAACAATCAACACAAGTTTTAGTTATAATCTGTCCAAAACAAAAACATAGAAACCACAAGCTACATGAATCTAAAATGCAAAAACAAAGCATGAAGCGGTAGCATGTAACATACACTTCATTTCATCAAAAGGAATCATACTCAAAAGATTCATGGATCAAATGGTAGAAAGCTTGCAACATGACTATACAACATAGCGTTTAGTGACTTGGTGAAAATAACAGTTTTAACCTGAAGTCCTATTGGCAACAAGTAACTATATGCTACATGACTTTTTATGGCATGAAAATTTACAACATGCTAGTTTACAACATGGTAAAAAATTTCAACGTGCGCATGGTCTAAATATCCACAGAAACATGGCTAGCATCAACACAACAAGACAATCTAAAAAAACAAATTCTCAGACTTAGTGAAAATAACAGGACACAAGAGCAGCAATTTTCAACAGATTGATATATTTGACAGCAGAAATGTCTAGGATGCTAATCCTATACACGGAAAATTAATGACACAACATGATAGTCCATAACATGCTTTACACAACACTCCATGGGGGAAACATCAAAGGAGTTGCGGATCAATGGTAATTCACTAGCAAAACAACAACAAAATATAACAGTTTCAGATGGAATTATTTTAGTAGCTCAAAACAGAACATTGAGTAAGCATGTTCACACAATAAAAACTATAGCTAAATATGAATATCATGGCATGCCAAACATATTACCAACAAGTAGACATGGCATACTTCAAATTACTCCATTCACACAAGTTCAAAGGAGGCATGATTGCTTTTTATCAATGTCACAAAGCGGAACTTATCGTTAGCAACAAACAGTTTTAACATGACGGTCACTTGGGAACAAGAAATGTACATGCTAATGATGTTTTACATACCAACAAGAAGCATGGAATAAAAGTAGACAATACCTAGACTAAATCTTATGAAGGAACCACGCACATAAGAGGTATAGATTAGATGCAATCATCCATGCAAGTTTGAATCAAATAACAATTTCTGCAGATTACGACGAGATGTACTTTTGTAATGCAACTTACGACGAGATGCACTTTTGTGGATTACAACAACATGGAGCTCACGAGGCGGGCGCCGATGGCGGAGGGCGGCGCGACGCGGTGCCGTGCGACGGCGGCGGAGCGCGCCAACGCGGGACACAGGAGGAGGAGGCTTAGGGCTCGGGCGCGAGGTGGAGGCAAGGTGCGGTGGCGACGGGGGCGGAGTGGTGGCGTGGGCTAAATCTAGGCAACGCTCTATGCGGGCACCTGCTCGGGCACGAGGGCGGGCCATGGCTGGCTGCAGGAGAGAGGGGGCTGGACGGCTGGCTAGCTGGTTCCCCGGCAGTCCATTTCGAGCCGTTCGATCGCAGTCAGATGGCTCCAGTCACGGGGTTTAGGTAGGTGGGTCTAGTGGGTTGTGTCAATGGGATAGGTGGGGATGACAGGGAAGTTTGAGCAGCCTGTGACAGAGTTTTATAAACCGAAACATCTGACGGATTAACTAGCTATAATGCTGCTATATGTTTAACGGTTGGGGTATCAAGTGACCTCCTAATGGGACAAAAATTGGCAGGCGGTCTACCTACACTATATTAAGACTGCAGACCAACTTTCAACCCATTCCAAGAATGTTTTATACGCATTTAAAAAAACAATATTTCAATGATGTATTGGGCGCGTGTAGGTGTGTTTGGTCTCCAAACGGTCAACGACAAGAACGGAGGGAACCAACAACTATGAATGGATGCAAGTTTTGAAAAATGAAAACAATGGAGTGCTGGTGAAATGCGAATGATGCGATCATGAATATGACAAACACATTGATACGGGCACGCCCGTGAGTCCCGATTCTTCCACACTTGAAGGGGGAAAGGGAGGAAAATCAAGAGGCAAACAAACACGCAAAGACGATCCTCAAGTCACGCATACACTGGATCCACTGATTCACTAGATACAAGGTTCAAAATTAGTGAACGGATACAAGTACCGGTAGCCTTTCCACTCTGGAGAGATGGGTCTTGATATCCACGAGGGGATCTTCCCTTAGAGGAGCCTTGGCATCCGCTTCGGATCTTCTCACGTAGAGGTGTCTCACCTCACGTGGGAAGGAATTAGATGGAGCTATGCTCAACAATGGTCTTTGCTAAACAAAAGCTAACCCTAAAAATGAGGTGGAGATGGTCTATTTGTAGTTCTAGGGGCGAAGGGGTAAGTGAGGGAGATACAAGGCCCTAGGCCCATCCATGCGCGCAGGCAAAGTCCGGATGATTCGGCTTCGAGGTCAATCTGGCCGGTTCTTTCACAATTTCCCGGATGATCCGGGCGTCAGTCCGGATGATCCGGCTTCGGGGGCTTCTCGTCCGGTTCTGTTTGGGATTAGCCAGATGATATGGTCCGGGGTCCAGACGATCCGGGCATCCTCCGGATGATTCAGGTCTGGGTCCGGATGATCTGACCAAGTGCAGGCTGGCACTCCTCCTTGCTTCCTTTTCCTCTTGGCCTTGGTCTTGGGGATGCTTCCTTGGTCCTTCGTGGTCATCTTCCTCGTATCTAAGAATGCACGGGGTTTCGTTGTGAGGTAGCATCCAAGTCCCATTGACAATCATGTCTAGCTCGAAGAGGAGTGAGTTCACCTTAGCTTCGATGTCACTTGTGCGGGCACAAGTCATAGGGCCATTTGGTGATGGTGTAGACTCCATGGGGATGATGGTGGGGGTGCTCAACATCATCTCCCCCCTCCTTGGGGAAGATCTGTCCTCGGATCAAGATCTTCATCACCACAGAAAGGGGATAGGTCCGTGACGTTAAAGGTGTCCCTCACGTTGTACTTGTCCCGTGGAATGCTGATCTTGTAGGCATTGTTGTTGTAGCGTGCCAACACCTTGAAGGGTCCATCAGTCGAGGCACTAGCTTGGACTTGCGCTCGTCGGGGAAAGGAACCTTGGGAAGGTGTAGCCACACAAGATCACCAACCTTGAACACCATGGGGTGCTTGTTGATGTTGCGCTTGGCGGTGAGGCGTTCCACTTGACGTTCTATCGTGCACCTTGTATCGTCATGCATCCTATTTATGTAGCTTGCCCTTGCACTTGCATCCATTTTCACTCGCTCTTGGAGTGGAAGCGGGAGTATGTCCAATAGGGACAAAGGGTTGAAGCCGTGCACCACTTCGAAAGGAGACTTGCCGATGGTGAAGTGGGTAGTGCGGTTGTAGGCGTACTTGGCGATGGGGAGGCGATCTTACCATTGCTTGATGTTCCTCTTGATCAACACGCTTAGGAGAGTTGAGAGCGTCTGGTTTGTCACCTCAGTTTGGCCGTCGGTTTGTGGATGGTATGCCGATGAGAAGAGGAGCTTGATTCCAAGCTTGGCACATAGTGTCTTCCAAAAGTAGCTAAGGAACTTGACATTGCGGTCCGAGACAATAGTCTTGGGTACTCCATGTAGTCGCGAGATGTACCTACAAAAGCGATTTGCAATATATGAAGCATCGTCTATCTTGTGACATGGAATGAAGTGAGCCATTTTAGAAAAGCGGTCCATAACGACAAAAATGGAATCATGGCCATTTTTTGTTCATGGCAAACCAAGCACAAAGTCGATGCGGTGTTCGATCCCTTGTTTTGGTGGTAGTCCCAGAGGTAGCTCATCAGGAAATATGACTTGAAATTCCTACAACAATTGAGACAACACAAGAGGAAGATCTTGTGAAGGGTTAGGCCAAACAACATCATCCTAGCACACGAGCCCGTAGTGAAGAATGGTCGATGGGCTCTCACTCACATACCTCAAATCTCTTTTGGTGGCTAATATAACTAGATCTCTCATGTCCCTCATCATGGAGTGACTCGTTTTTGGCTTGTGGCACTCACTGTCTTTGAGGTGGATCACTCTCTCACTTTTTTCTCCACGATGGGATGAAGCTTGCTTGTCTGCGTTCACTTTTCTTGGAGACATTGGTCGAAGCACATATTCCTTGCCCTTCATTTTGAAGCTATAGTGATTGTCTACCCATTGTGGATGACACCATGTTCGAATTGCCAAGGTCTCCCAAGAAGTAGATGGCAAACGGATATGGGAACCATATCACATTCCACTGTGTCTTCACAGGCGCCTATCTTGAAGGAAACTTGCACGTGTGATCAACTTGGATAGTGCCGGAGTCACTAAGACATTTGACCTTGTAGGGGCGTGGGTGCTTCTTCTTGACCAACAGGAGCTTGGAGCAAAGGTCTTCACTTGCCAAATTGTGGCAACTTTCTCCATCTATGATGACATTGACGGATTTGCCTTGGATACCCGCCTTGGTGTGGAAGATGTGGCAACATTGGTCCTCATCTTCTTGTTGTTGAAGAGTCAAAACCTTGGAAACAACGAGAGCGGGGTTCAAATCGTTGTCACAAAAGATTTGTGAATCCTCGTCTTCATTCACTTGTCGATGCATGTGGACATGCTCCAACGCTTGCATCTCATCATGGCTCATAGAGTCATAGGTGCCATCGTCTTGAAGAATCATGATCCGTCTTGTTGAACACTCATGGGTCTTGTGGCCGTGGCCTTGGCATGTGAAACACTTGATGTAGCTTGATTTAGCGGTGTCATTCGGTGTTGGTGTAGAGGATGAAGCCCTTGGCTTGTAGTTGCTTGAAGTAGTATGACAGCTTGACAAAGTCATCTTATCCTTGGAACTTGACTTGTCGCCAGTAGGTGTTGTAGATTTCGTGGTCGAAGGCGTTGTCGTCATAGAAGTTTGCGCGCTTGAACCATAGGTCTTGGAAGAGAACTTGGAATACTTGTAGTCATCTTGCAATTGACGTTCCGCCTTGGTTACTTGATGAATTAGCTCAAGTAAGTTGGAGTATGGTTGGAAATCCGCGATTTGCTTGACTTGGTAGTTGAGACCATTCAAGAAGCGCGCCATTGTATTCTCATCAGCTTCCTTGACATTGGCTTGGATCATGGCAATTTCCTTTTCTTGATAGTATTCTTCTAAGGATTTGGTGCCTTGCTTGAGTAGTTGGAGTTTCTTGAAGAGATCCCGATTGTAGTGTGTAGGCACAAAGCGAGCTGTCATGAGATCCTTCATTTGAGCCCTAGTGGTGATAGGAGGTTCACCTCTTTATCTTCTTCGCTCAATCACTTGTTCCCACCAAATGAGAACATAGTCTTGGAACTCAAGAGATGCCATGGCAATATTCTTATCTCCCTCGAAGTTGTGCAAACGGAAAATCTTGTCAACTTTGAGTGCCCATGAAAGGTAGTCTTCGAGATCGTTGCTTCCGGAGAACTTGGGCATGGTGAACTTAAGCTTGCTAAAGCATTGTTCATCATTGTGGTTGTTTAGGCAATGCCCTTGGCAAGGAGGAGGTGCATCAATGTTCTTGTCGAGTTGACGTTGTGGTTGCCTTGGGCTGTCGTCATCATTGTGCTCATCGTGATGTGCTTGAGGTCGTGGACGAGGTCCTCATGCGCGGTTTCGTCGTTCTTGTTGCTCCTCTTGGAGAGCGTCTTCTTCTTGTCGTTGTCAATGTTCCTCTTGGCGAGAAGCTTCTTCTTGTTGTTCTCGTTGGAGTTCTTCTCGTTTGCGGTGATCTTGGCGATTTTGCTCCTCTAAGGTGCGAGCTTCTTCCAAGGCACGATGCGCTTGAAGCGATTGTTCATGTCGACGATGTTCTTCTTCTTGGCGACGTTGTTCTTGCTCCCAAGCATCTTGATCTTGTTGGCGGCGACGGTCTCGAGCGTGGATGCGATCTTGAAATCCATTGCCATGGGATGGATTGTCGGTAGCTTGACGTTGTCGACCTTGAGGTGAGTTTGGACCGGAGCGTTCGTCTTGGTGATGAACTCATGCTCGCGAAGGGCTTGGTTCGGAAGAGTACTCCGACGAGTTTCGACTTGAGCGCCGTCCTGACGCATTCAAAGTAGAGGGAGTACAGTTTACCATCAAGAATCGAAATTCCTCCATTTAGCTTGATAGCTTGTTTTTTAGGTAGTCCCATGTGCGCACTTAGGATTCATGCATGTCGGTGGTGAGGTTCTTGATGCGGTCATTCAAGGCATGTTAAGCTTGAGTAATTGCCTTGTTTGCACTAAAGAAGTGCAACTTGGTGACGTGGGCGTTCGCGTCGTCATCATGCTCCGCGAATGTTGGGTTCGACATGATGTTCCTATCCATAGCACTCAAGAAAATATAAGTGGAAGAGTGAGAAGATAGAGCCAAGTACCATTCCAAAATTTGACAACAAATCGAGCACTCAATGTTCAATTGGAAATATTATAATTAGTACCGAAGATCGTCGTTCTCACACCTACACAAGTAATGCTTATGGAGTAGCTTGGTTAGGATGGTGGCACAAAATTTCAAGCAATTCGAGAATATGATTCAATAAAGTTGAAAGAGATTCACAAATTCGCAAGTAAGACAATGTGAATAAATAGTAATGAGTGGACACGAAAACACACACACGAATAGGTAAGTGGGGTTGTGCAACCAAGGAATGAGCACAAAATGTGGAATCCATGGAAAATGCTCGTGTTGCACAACACTAGAGAGACGCTAGCATGATTGCTCAAATGGGCGTGATAAGGACTTGTGCACAACCTATAAGAAACAATACGTGTCGTCTTCCTATTCCCGACTTGCTATGTATGTATGAGGCACTAGTCACTCTCTCAAGTCATCCATGATGATCAAGTATGATATGCAAATTTGGCAATGATATTGTTCTTTTCTCCTTGCTTAAAAGCTTTGCTTCTCTTTCTTTTAGCAAGTATATTTGGATTGTCACTATGCGGGACATGCACACCAAGATAGAAATTATGTATGCGGGTACTTTGGAACACAAGAGATGATACTAAGATGTATATGCATGCAATTGTAGCTATGCGGAGTATGTATCACTAAAGTGCACAAGTAACGTGGCCCTGCAATACTCAATGGCTAGTCTTGATAGGCAAGTAACGCAAATAGGCTCGGGGTAACAATGCAATGGCAAGGGTATAATACAAGAGTGTCGTCGCGGTTACTGTCCTTGCTTATGGTGTGGTGTCAACGAAGACTTGGTTGGCGATGATCTGGTGCGATGATGAGCGACAATGTCGATGAAGAACCACTCCTAGTTAGCCGAAACACCTTAGGAAGTGGCGAAGCTCAAGACTCAAAATCTCAAATGCAAAGGGTTGCGAAAGAAAAATGGTTGGGTATGCAGAAAGCTTTGGTGGAAAATGCTAAGGGACAAGAAAACAAGGCAAAGATGCCCTGCTACTGGACCCTGGCCAGATGTCCGGGAGAAGGTCCGGATGTCCGGGTAGATGGGTGGATGGATGTCCGGGTGTTGGTCCGGATGATCTGGTCAACGGCTTGTTTGGATGATCGGGATGTTGGTCCGTATGATCCGGTCAATGGCCTGTTTGGATGATCGGGATGTTGGTCCGGATGATCAGGGCGTCTCGATCCCGATCCAATCTGGAAGAAACCCACGAACTTGAGGATGAACACAAAAAATTCAGCGAATTTGGGGCGATTTGGCGGGGGAAATCGATGAGGATGACGGGGGAAATTCAAATCCACTTGTCCACTATGATATCCACGGAGCAAAATCAACAAAATCCAACAAATCCAAGAAAATTTGGTATGCCTATTTTTGTGTGGATTTTCGAAATTAGGTCAAATAAAAGCAAAAATTGGCTAGAAAGTGGAGGGAGAGACTCCAAGGTGTGAATCAACATGGCTCATGATACCAATATGATATGGGGCATGCCCGTGAGTCCCGATTCTTTCACACTTGGAGGGGGGAAGGGAGAAAAATCAAGATGCAAACAAACAGTCAAAGATGATCCTCAAGTCACACATCCACTATATCCAACGATTCACGAGATACAAGGTCTGAAATCAACGATCAGATACAAGTACCGGTAGCCTTCCCATTCCAGAGATATGGGTCTTGATATCTACGAGGGGATCTTCCCTTAGAGGGGCCTTGGCATCCGCTTCAGATCTTCTCATGTAGAGGTGTCTCACCCCATGAGGGAAGGAAGTTGATGGAGCTATGCTCAACAATGGTCTTTGCTAAACATAAGCTAACCCTAAAAACGAGGTGGAGAGGGTCTATTTGTAGTGCTAGGGGCGAAGGGGTAGTGAGGGAGATACAAGGCCCGAGGCCCATCCGTGCGTGCAGGCAAAGGCCGGATGATACGGGCATCTTTCGGATGATCCGGATCGGGGTCCTGATGATCCGGCTTCGGGGTCAATCTGTTTGGTTCTGTCACGCAATTTCCCAAACGACCCGGGCGTTAGTGCGGATGATCCGGCTTCAGGGGCTTCTCTTCCGGTTCTGTTTCGGATTAGTCAGATGATCAGGGCCGGGGTCTGGACGATCCTGGCATCCTCCGGATGATCCGGGCCTGGGTCTGGATGATCCGGCCAACTACATGCTGACACTCCTCTTTGCTTCCTCTTCCTCTTGTCCTTGGTCTTGGGGATGCTTCCTTGGTCCTTCGTGTCATCTTCCTTGTACCTAAGAATGCACATGGTTTCATTGTGAGGTAGCATCCAGGTCCCGTTGACGTTCATGTCTAGCTCAAAGACGAGTGAGTTCACCTTAGCTTCGATGGCACATGTGCAGACTCTAGTCATATGGCCATTTAGTGATGGTGTAGACTCCATGGGGATGATGGTGGGGTGCTCCACATCACACATAAATTACACGTCGAGACTCAAAATACTTGGAAGGAATCGGAGCGTCGGTCTTGGGCTGTTACAAGGGGATATTTGTGGGAGTTCGGACAGCTCCCACGCCCACTTCCAACCGCTCTGGCCCACCAAACCCCTCCTCCCTCTCCTGCACGTACTCCTGCTCAGCGCCAGCTGCCCGCATACATGCCGTTGTAGAGCGCACCTCTCCACATTGAAGACGGCTTCAGGCAGACATGACCTCTCACTACCTTGCCATTGAAGCGGTGCGCCGGCCGAGGGTGCCACCTGCGATGCGTCTTCGGTGTTCGCGCCTGTTCAATATCGGAGACACGTGACTGGACGAGACATGACGATATCTACCATGCTCGTTCAATGTCACGTTCGCTCGTATGCCACCATTAACCAGGATTGTCGGCCGAGAAACCCACTTCGGCGCCGCGTAGTTGCGCACCCGGACACCTAGCCTCACTGAAATCCGCTATTTAAAGGCAGCCACACCCGGATAACCCCACACCACAATACAAGCCGCTCCTCATCCTCCTCCCTTGCATAGCATCCGCCATGACACCAGGCAGCCAAACCTCTGTGGGAGAGCCTTTCCATGGATATGAAGCACATCGTGGCCGCCATTCCTGCCGCCTGGCAGAGCCGCCTTGCGAGGAAGATCGTGGCTGGCTTGCCGGCCAGATCATCCGAGGTCTCCGACGATGAGGACGACACCATGATGCAGACTCCAATGACACCACTTGGGCTCCCGCGCCTCCTGTGCGCTCCGGCTTCACTAAAGAGGAAGCGCAAACACACTACAACACCGCCATGTCGAAGGTGCATCCTGCGCCTGTTCCTATTTTGGTGTTAGAACATGCGCTGGAGCATTGCCGGATGGCATTGGGCCAGATCGACAGCAAGCACGTGAGCGAGGATGCCGTGGCGGACATGGTCATGGCAAACCCGAACTTTGTCGAGGAGCAGCATTCCATCTACGATGCTCTCTGCGCTCAAGTTCCACTCACTAGGAAGCGACCACCGAGGCATAGCTGCAGGCGACCGCAGATGAAAACAATGCTAGTTGGGCCTTCTACGCCCTGTTGATGAACTATTGGGTGGGCTAGTTCTGTGTCGTGGACATCATGTCCATTGGTGACGGACAAGGTGCGGACTCCTCCGAGGATGAGTAGGGCACAAGAGCGGCAAGTCCTGGTATCCCATGTGGACCAGTCTGTTCTCGTGTTGTACTCTTACCTGCGAAGACCGTAGCTTCACTTCATCGGTCTTATCGCTGGTTCCTGCGGATATGGCGAATGGAGGATGCCAAGGGTTTGGACGCCACCTGCCACAGTAGGATAGGTTTAGGGTCGGGTGGAACGGGTTTTTTGTTCTAAATGTTCGAAACCTAATGAAAATCTGTCGTGTTTGTATGAAATCTGTCATGTTTATCTGAAATTCGGTTGTGTTTGCACAAATTTCGTCCGGTTCGTTCAAATTATTGTTAAAATGTATGCGTCTATGGTTGGATGGCGGTCTCCCCCATCCATGTACACGGACTTGTCCTCCCTATCCGTTAACGGATGCGGGAGGAAATTTGTGGGTTGTCGTTGGAGATGCCCTAACTTCTGCCTAAATGGCATAGTAATTTACACACCACAGACTTGATAATGTCAGTGTCTATTGCATGAAGAGAAGGTTGGAGGTACAAACAACATGGTAGCTTTGACGATGGAGGGGGAGGTTATTGAAAATATACCCCAATAATTTATGTGTAAATAGCATGATAATATAAGCACCATAGGCATGATGGCTTACATTCAATACATTGCAGTAACTTTTGACCAGGGAAGAAACATACCCAATAATTTTTGCGTAAATGTAAGAACCACATTCCTCAAAATTCATGTACAAATACCACAGTAATTTTGAACAAAGTGAAAATGTTGTTAGAAAATATATCGTCGATAACTTATGTGAAAATAGCGTGGTCATATACGAACCACATACTTCATAACTTAGGTACAAACACCACCGTAACTTTGACAAAGAAGGGGGGAAAGTTGTTTAAAAACACACCCCTTTTAACTTATGCCAAAATAACATGGTTAAATATGAATTGCATAGCCGACTACATACATACAAACATTGCAGTAACTTTGACCAAGGAGGGAAAAAAGTTGTTGAAAAACGTACCCCCAGTAACTTATGTAAATAATGCGATAATATACGAACCGAATACCTGATAACATATGAACAACCACCATGGTAATTTTGACGAAGGACGAAAAATAGTTATTGATAAACATACACAGTGAATATAACACTGTAATATATGAATCGCATACCCGACAAGTTACGAACAAAACACTATGGTAGCTTTCACCAAAGCCAAAAAAAGTTGCTGAAAAAGCATTCCCCAATGACTTACATGAAAACAAAATGGTAATATACAAACCGAATACCTAATAACTTACGTACCAACACCGCGGTAAATTTGACCAAGGGGGAAATAGTTGTTGAAAACAAACCCCCCATACCTTCTATGGAAATAGTCTAATAATATAGGAACTCCGTACCTATACTTAAGTACAAACACTGAGGTAACATTTTTGACTAGGGGGGAGAAAAGTTCCTCAAAAATATTTCTGGTAACTTCTATATAAATAGCATGGTATAATAAGAACCTCATACCAAGAATGGCATTTTGTCTCTGAGCCTCCATGGAGGCCTAATTTTTGAAAAATGAAATTTGAAAATTTTGCTTTCAAAAAAATCTACAAATAATGTACAGCTAAACAAGGACGTGAGGCGTATGGGTGTAAAATTTTAGGATGAAATACGTTGAAATGTGACCTGTACGAAAAAGATAAATTCATGGTCTAGGTGGATGAATAGTATTTTGTGTTAAAAAGCCTCAAATTTGTCTTTTTGCACAACCCTCATTTCAACGTATTTTGTTATGAAAATTTACACATTTCTGCATTATGGCTTCAACTATCTCTGTATTTTCTTTGAAAATTTTTTGAAATGTAAAAATATGAATTTACACAAATTTTGGATTTTACATTCGGAGGCCTCCATGGAGCTCGGCCTCCAAAAGCAATGTCCGCCTCATACGTGATGACTTAAGTACAAACACCATGGTACAGTTGACCAAAAGAAAAATGTTGTTCAAAATATACCTCCAATAACTTATGTATAAATAGCATGGTAATATACGACCCATATCCTTAATAACTTACATACAAACACCATGGTAATTTTCATCTGAAGAGGAGGGAATGGAACTCCCGGGTTTCTGAACCATGTGAATGGAGTGAAATGTGCCGAAAAATATATGAAACTAGGGCACATAGTCCTAAACTGGACAAGTAAGGCTATGGGTTTTGATTTTTGATTGTATTTTTCTGTTCAATCTCATCTCAAGAAGATACAATCAGTATGTAAGTTGTGTGTAATCACTGAAGCTGTCTAGCCGAGATGAATGTTGTTGTGATATTTAGTATGGAAGGGTGCGGGTTCATCCCCCTTTGATGTCATTTTATTTCCTATTTTTAAACTACTAGGAGAGCATGTTTCGAATCCCAAAAAGGTAGGTAGATCCCGCAATCTCGAATGCAGAGGACAAAAAATCGAGAGAAGCCTAGAAAATCAGGAGAAAATGGGATCGAAGGGAGGGGTGCATTCGGTACTTTTACAATCTGCCACACGGTTGACAGTTATCACAATCCTTTTAGTTTAGTTAATGTAGCCAATTTTAGCGGCCTACGCATATAGGGTGGGTCTATTCTAACAATACCCCTTAAGAGTCTTATTCTAACGTCAAAATATTATTCTGACAACACCGGACACCCACCAGAACAAGCTCACAAACAAAAAACAAAGTACAACATCCCACCTCACCTACCCACCTCCAACCCGCACGCACAAACCTCCACACTCCCTCGAACCCACCGACCTGTTACCTTCTCCCAATCCACACCACCTTCTTCCCACGTCGTCGCCTGCGACTTCGCCGCCCAGCCACCACCTCCGACCGCGCCGCCCACTGCCCGGCCACCAGTCCCCAACGCATTGTGCGCCCACCGCCACGCAGCATGCTGGGAGCCGATCTGCCATGCCCGCCCCTTGATAGCTACATTCCACTAATATCTTAATCAAGGAACAATTTAGTGGCTATGTTGCTTATAGAGAGCAATTGGGAGAGAGGTAGGAGAAGATGATAGATAGATGCAACACAACACGGCCGCCGCTGATCTGATCTAATTCCTCTGGATGCCCTCTCACCTACTACAGAGACAACTAAATACTCCGCTCACCTACATGCTCTTGGGATCGAATGTTGGAAATATGCCCTAGATGCAAGAACTAATTGGTTTTTATCATATTTCCTTGTTCATGATAATCGTTTCTTATCCATACTAGAATTGTATTGATTGGAACACAGATACATGTGTGGATACATAGACAACAATGTGTCCCTGGTGAGCCTCTATAAGACAAGCTCATTGATAAAAGATGGTTAAGGTTTACTAACCATAGACATGAGTTGTCATTTAATAATGGGATCACATCATTAGGAGAATGATGCGATGGACAAGACCCAACCATAAGCATATCATTTGATCGTATCACTAAGTTTATTGCTACTATTTTCTTCATGTCAAGTATATGTTCCTAAGAACAAGAGATCATGCAACTCCCTAACACCGGAGGAATGACTTGTGTGCATCAAATGTCACTTTGTAACTGGGTGATCATAAAGGTACTCTGTAGGTATCTCCGAGGGTGTTTATTGGGTTTGTATGGATCGAGATTGAGATTTGTCACTCCATATGACAGAGAGGTATCTCTAGGCCTAGTTGATAATACAACATCACATGAATCTTGCAAGAAATGTGACTAAGGAGTTAGTCATAGGATCTTGTATTACGGAATGAGTAGGAGACTTGTCGGTAACGAGATTGAACTAGGTATGGAGATACCAACGATCGAATCTCGGGCAAGTAACATACCGATGGACAAAGGGAACTGCATATGGCACTGACTGGGTCCTTGACATCGTGGTTCAACCGATAAAGTTATTCGTGGAATATGTAGGAACCAATATGGGCATCGAGGTCCCTCTATTGGTTTTTGACCAGAGAATTGTCTCGGTCATGTCTACATGATTCTCGAACCCGTAGGGTCCGCATGCTTAACGCTCGGTGATGCTAGAGTAGTATTGGGATATGTACGTTGGTGACCGAATATTGTTCGGTGTCCTGGATGAGATCTTGGACATCTCGAGGAGATCCTAAATGGTCTGGAGGTAAAGATTTTTATATGGGAAGTCATATTTCGGCTACCAGAAAAGTTTCGTGTTTTGTTGGTATTATACCGGGAAACTTGTAGAAGGTTCCGGAGGATTCCAGAGGGGTCCGGAAGTCCATGGAGGGTTCCACCATGCCCCTTAGTCCATCATGGTCTGTAATGAGCGCCCTAGACTTATTGGGCCAGCCTCCCAAGGGCCCATGCGGCTAGGGGGTAGGAAACCCTAAGGGGCGAGGCACCTAGGAGGTGCCTTGGGGAGGGAGGACTCCTCCCTTGCCACCTGCCCTCCTTGGAGGAGGGGCCAAGGGATGCGATCCAACACTACCCCTTGCCTCCTATATATAGTAGAGTAGAGGGGGAGGGATGGACAAAATAATCCCACACCCCAGTGGCAGCCCTCCCCCTGCCGTTACTCCTTTTTCTCCGCAGATCACATCTACGGTAGTGCTTGGCGAAGCCCTGTCGGGATTGCTGCATCACCATCTCCACCACAGCATCGTATTGGTTGACATCCCATCTACTTCTCCTCCCTCGCTTTCTGGATCAAGAAGGAGGAGAATTCATCGAGTCTCATGTGTGCTGAATGCAGATGTGTCGTCCGTTGGGCGCTAGATCAGGACAAATCGCGAGTGGATCGTGAAGACATATGACTACACCAACCGTGTTATATACGCTTCCGCTTACCGATCTACAAGTGTATGCAGATACACCCCCCTTGCGTAGCTATGCATCTCCATGGATAGATCTTGCCTGTGCGTAGGATTTTTTTAGTTTCCCATGCAATGTTCCCCAACAGTGGCATCATGAGCTAGGTCTATGCGTAGATGATATGCACAGGTAGAACACAAAGTGTTTGTGGGCGTTGATGTTCAGATTGCTTACCTCCTTAGTCTTATTTTGATTCGGTGGTATTGTGGGATGAAGCAACTCGGACCAACCTTACTTGTCCTCGCACAAGAGACCGGTTCCACTCACTGCCATGCAACTTGTTTGCATAAACATTGGTGCAACAAGGTGCTATACAAATGGTTTTTAACCCCTTTCAGTGACGTAATTTCAAACCACCACCTTGATAGTGTGGGCGATAGGGGGGTCCATCGCACATGCTATACATCCAACATAGTTCAACACAAAAATAGTTTGCAATTTGAATTAGCATCACACACGGTTATTTCACGAAAATCATATGTAATGTGCGATTCATTGGACACGATTAAAAAAACTATGTGTGATGTATATGGCATCATACACAATTGGATCCAAAAAACTGTGTGCAATGTGTGATCTTACCGACGTGTTAATTAGTCCTAAAATCATCTAGATCTAATCAATTTACTATGATCATCTTTTGACAATCAAACGTAATGCAAAAATGCATATTCAAAATCCACTATATGATTTGTTTTCAAGATTTCTCATACAACATACAAAATTTTAAACGTACTATCTCACATCACATGACAACCAACACATACAACTAGCAATCCCATCTAATTACATCATAAAGCTTCATCAATCTCCTGTTCATCGATGACATCAACTCCCAAACCTTCCTAGATTTCTTATTGTATCTCATCCTGAAAAACCAAGAGAAAAGGGTGACAAGGTCAAAAAAAGTAAATCTTTATACAGAGGAGCGATTCACTCCCAAGGCTCATCTGCACATTCGATCATAAAAAATCAAAACAAATACTAGAAAATTCAAAAAATTCCATATTATTTTTGCACGGTACATAATTTGATGCGTGAGGTATGCTCCAAATTTTAGATCATTTGTACATTTGAGTATCCCTCTGGCAAAAAAGACAAATTTGGGGTTTGTAAAAAAGTTCACTGGTCATTGTTCTGACCTAATTTGTCTTTTTGTTGACAGCGACTCAAATGTCCAAATGAGCTGAAATTTGGAGCGTACCTCACGCACTAAATTTTTTACCATGCAAAAAAGTTGGATTTGTTTGAATTTTATTTCTATTTTCAAAGATTTTTTACATTACATACTCAAGTATCCTGCTTGAAATTAGTTCTTACACTAGTTATGCATAATTTTTTTTATCAAAAAGTATTGCAAGAGAAAGTTCAGGACTTCACAAGAGAGATTTTGTGATTAGTTTGATATCTTGGGGAATCTTGATGGATGAGGACAATCAAGAATCGATTAGATGGCTAGAGACACCATACTTAGACATACAAAAAACAAGAGTAGATTAGTACTATTCGGTAAGCTAGCTAGCAGCCAGCCTGGTGGATGGATTCTTGGAAATAGATGCATGGGAAGCTAGTTTACATGGACACAAACTGCACCTCCATGACGCTGCCTCTGAGGATGCAGAACTTGTTGAAGCAGTTGTGCCATCAAATAGAGATCCCGGAGTTGTACGGTTGCTTCGTGCTCGTGCTCATGTCTACGGTCGATGACGGGCCTCATGGCCTCCACGTCACCTGCTTAACGAATTGCCTCCCGATGCCGAGTGCTCCCCACCCCGCGTGTCCCGCTCCTAGTCGGAGCATGGAGCAGGCATCATCTGCCTCGCCGACCATTGCATGGAAGAAGTGTGTGTCATTTTCGTGGTTCTACAAGAGGTTGGATTTATGCTAGTTAGATATATGTGTGTATGTGGTAGAGTACCTGGTGAAGAGATAAGGCTAGATATTTATCTTGGTTATGGAGTGTGGATGGATGGATTCATGCCTTGTGATCGATCCAAGGCATCAATCTCTTCACCAATAAGAATCCATTACACATGTGTGTGTTTTCTTGCCATTTGATTTTTGCCCTTGCACCATAAAAAAATTGTGAATCCCTCTAAATTTTTTACTACAGTATACAGAGGTCTTATGTTGAGACCATGTCAAGTTTCGTATTTATTATACATTTTTTTGCATTTTGTAGAATTAAAATACCAATAAACTTCATGTTAACGTTCATTCTTGCCACATTGATACTTGAATTTTATATTTATTTCGTGTATGAGACATACACATATACTCACTGCCCTAAATATGACTTCTCAAATTAATTTTGTATACTGTTTTCTGTACTCGTAGTTCAAATTTGAATGTATTCGTTAAATGATTAGAAATGTAGTTAATGACTCAAATATAGTAAATGAGCTCCGAAAAGTGCTAAATTTTAATATGGAGGATTCTATAGTGTATCTTAAACATAGAAAAAAAAATTCAAGGTCAAATGATAATGGAAAACATAAGTTCGCCACCAATTTGGTGCATTCACCCTCAAAACCATGATCGTTGCTCGTAGGTTGTCAGATCTAAAGGATGTACATAAAACAAAAGTGAAACCTTCTCAATTTTTTATCACATCATAGTAACGCCATATTATGACACTATGCCAAGTTTCATAGTTTTTTTAGACTTCATTTACAATTTTTATAATTTAAATACCAACAAACTCCATGTTCACGGTTGATTCGTACCACATATGTTTAATATTTTTATTCATTTGTTGTATAAGGCATACAAATATACTCAATACTCAAAATTTGATTTTCAAATCATTTTTGCGTACTGTTTCGTGCATTCATAGTTCAAATTGGAATTATATCCATTAAATAACTGGAAATGCAATTAATGACTCAGATATAGCAAATGCGCTATGAAAAGTGCCAAATTTTAACAGGAGGGTTTCTATGGTGCATGTTAAGTGTAGAAAAAAAATTCAAAGTCAAACGACAAAAGAAAATGTTAGTCCGGCTTCAAACATATCGGCAAACCATTATTATTTCAAAAAACAATAATTTTAGGAATCACACACGGTTCCATTTATGAAAGTGTGTGCGTTGACAGGCTACATTGCGCACACAATGTATGCAAAAAAGTGTGCAAGGCATCACACACGTTTGTGTTTTTAACACCATGTGCGGTGATATGCTACATCACACACACACTTTTTGCGAAAATTGTGTGCATGGCATCACACATGGTTGCATTATAATTACTGTGTGCAATGATGTAGCACATCACACACACACATGATTCGTAAGAACCGTGTGTAAAGCATCACACACTTTGTGTCTTTTCAAACCGTGTGCAATAATAGGCAATATCACACACACATTTTTTGGAAAAACTGTTTGCGGGACATCACACACAATTATATTTTCAAAATGTGTGTGATGTTACGATATCACACACGCTTTTTTCCTGATGTTACATCGCACATGCTATGATGTACATCGCAAACAGTTTTTTCAAACCGTCTCTGATACATGTGTCGTGTTTGGACCATCCTGCAGTAGTGAAAGGTGGCTGGGAGTGTTTGTCTCTCCCACTTTAGTTAAATCGGATTCGACAGAGGCGGTACTTATAGAATATTAAAAGGTAAGTTGAATATCACATTTGTGGCTTTGCGTAGGTAAGAACGGTTCTTACTAGTTGCCCATAGCAGCCACGCAAAACTTGCAACAACAAAGTAGAGGACGCTTAACTTGTTTTTGCAGGGTATGTTGTGATGTGATATGGCCAAGACAAGATTTGATATATGTGATGTATGAGATGATCATGTTTTGTATAGTTATCATGGCTTGCATGTTGTTGAGTACGACAACTGACAGGAGCCATAGGGTTGTCTTTAATTTATTTCATGCCATTTGCTTTACTTTATCGGTATGAGTTAGCAATATTTGTAGAAGCATTAGTGGCCACGATAACCACATGACGACACGATGATGGAGATCATGGTGTCATGCTGGTTACGATGGAGACCATGTCGGTGCTTTGGAGATGGAGATCAAAAGCACAACATGATGATGGCCATATCATGTCACTTATATGATTTGCATGTGATGTTTATCCTTTTATGCATCTTATTTTGCTTAGGACGATGGTAGCATTATAAGATGACCCCACACTAAAATTTCAAGATAACATTGTGTTCTGGACAAGTATGCACCATTGCAAAGGTTCGTCGTTTCGAAGCACCTCGTGATGATCGGGTGTGATAGACTCTATGTTCTCATACAAGGGTGTAAGCCAGTTTTACACATGCGGAATACTTGGGTTAAACTTGACGAGCCTAGCATGTACAAACATGGCCTCGAAACATAGGATAACGAAAGGTCGAACATGAGTCATATAGTAGATATGATCAACATGGAGATGTTCACCATTGAAACCAACTCATCTCACGTGACGATCGGAAATGGGTTGTTGGATTTGGGTGATGTCACACTTAGACAAACTGAGGGATGTTGAATTGAGTGGGAGTTCATTAGTAATTTGATTGACTCAACTAATTATCATGAACATAGTCAAAATGTCTTTGCAAATTATGTTGTAGATCGATAGCTCATGTCGTAGCTCCCTTGTATTTTGATACGTGCCTAGAGAAAACTAAGTTGAAAAATGAAGGTAGCAATTATGCGGACTAGGTCCGTGATCTGAGGATTGTCCTCATTGCTTCACATAAGGCTTATGTCCTTCATGCACCGCTCGGTGCGCCACCCCCTCAAGCGTCGTCTGTGTATGTTGTGAACAGCTGACATGCACATTCTGATGACCACTTGATAGTTCAGTGTGTCATGCATTACGGTTTAGAATTGAGGATCCAAAGACGTTTTGAACGTCACGGAGCATATGAGATGTTCCAAGAGCTGAAATTGGAATTTCAGGCTCATGCCCATGTTGAGAGGTATGGGACCTTCGACAAGTTCTTTGCCTGCAAGATGGAGGAGAATAGCTCAATCGGCGAGCATGTGCTCAGAATGTCTGGGTGCTACAATCCCTTGAATCAAGTGAGAGTTAATCTTCCTAGATAATATAGTGGTTGGAAGAGTTCTCCAAGTCACTGCCACCAACCTACTAGAGCTTCGTGATGAACTATAACATGCAAGGGATAGAGAAGATGATCTCTAAGCTATTCATGATGTTTTACATCGTGAAGGTAGAAATCAAGAAGGAGCATCAAGTGTTCATTATAAGACCATTAGTTTCAAGATGGGGAAGGGCAAGAAGGGAAACTTAAAGAATGTCAAGCCAGGTGCCGCTCCAATGAAGAAACCCAAGGTTGAACCCAAACCCGAGACTAAGTACTCCTATTGTGAGGGAAACGGTCACTGGTAGCGGAATTATCCCAAATACTTGGCAGATAAGAGGGTTGGCAACATCAGCAAAAGTATATTTGATATACATGTTATTGATGTGTACCTTACTAGTACTCATAGTAGCGCGTGGGTATTATATACCAGTTTAGTTGCTAATATTGGTAACTCAAAACAAAAGCTGCGGAATAAACATAGACTAGCTAAGGGCGAGGTGACTATGTCTGTTGGAAGTGTTTCCCAAGGTTGATGTGATCACCATCGCACGCTCCCTCTACCTTCGAGATTAGTGTTGAACCTAAATAAATGTTATTTGTTGTCTACGTTGAGCATGAGCATGATTAGATTGTGTTTATTGCAATACCGTTATTCATTTAAGTTAGAGAATAATGGTTGTTCTGTTTACATGAATAATACCTTCTATGGTCATGCACCCAATGTGAATGGTTTATTGAATCTCAATCATAGTGATAGACATGTTCATAATATTGATGCCAAAAGATGAAAATTAAATAATGATAGTAAAACATACTTGTGGCACTGCTGCTTAGGTCATATTGGTGTAAAGTGCATGAAGAAGCTCCATGCCGATGGATCTTTGGAATCACTCGATTTTGGATCACTTGAGACATGCGAACCATGCCTCATGGAGCGGGCAAGTGACTTATTGGAAATAATACATATTGAGGTATGCATTCCAATGAGTGTTGAAGCATGGAGTGGATATCGTTATTTTCTTACCTTCATGCAAGATGACTAAGGCCCCGTTTTCCGGAACGATGGAGTAGGCAAGTGACTTATTGGAAATAATACATATTGATGTATGAAGTCCAATGTGTTGGGGAACATTGCATGGGAATTTTTTTCCTGCACACATGCAAGATCTATCCATGGTGATGAGCATCTACGAGAGGGAGAGTGGATCTACATACCCTTGTAGATCGCTAAGCAGGAAGCGTTAAGAAACACGGTTTGTGAGGTCGAACGTCTTTGCGATCCAAATCGCCGAGCATCCCGCGATCTCATCACGATCCGTCCCGCCATCCAATCACGATCCGTCCCACGATCTCATCATGATGCGTCTCGCGATCTTGATCACGGTCCTTTCGATCTAGTGCTGAACGGACGACACCTCTGCGTCCAGCACACGTAGAGCTTGATGACGATCTCCGCCTTCTTGATCTAGCAAGGGGGAGCGGAGAGATAGATGAGTTCTCCGACAGCACGACGGTGTTGCGGCGATGGTGGTGGAGCTATTCCAGCAGGGCTTCGCCTAAGCACCGCTAAAAACTGATCTAGAGGAGAAACTGCGATCTAGAGGAGAGGTAGCACGTGGCTATTAGGGTTAGCTTTTTCCTCTAAATCCTCTAGTGTATATAGGAGGGAGGGAGGGGAGGAGGCAGCCTCAAACCCTCAAGGTTTGGTCGAAATTGGAGGTGGAGAAGTCCTACTCCAATCCTATTAGGAGTAGGATTCCTCCTTTCCACTTGGAAACTCTTTCCACCTCTCCACCTTTCGGTTTTTTCCTTCTCAAACCACTCCAGCCGCATAGGCCCTTAGAGGATGTTTCCCCCAGCCCACCAGGACTGGTTTACCACCTCCCACAGCCCATGTATCCTCTTGGGTCGAAATACCTCTCCTGATGGTCCCCCGGTACACTATCGATGAGCCCGAAACTTTTCTGGTGACCAAAACAGGACTTCCTACATATCAAACTTTACCTCCGGACCATTCCGGAGCTCCTCGTGATGTCCGGGATCTCATCCGAGACTCCTAACAACCTTCGGTCACCACCATACATAACTCTATAGTACCGAAACGTCAACGAACCTTAAGTGTGCAGACCCTGCGGGTTCGAGAACTATGTAGACATGACCGAGACACCTCTATGGTCAATAAGCAATAGCGGGACCTGGATGCCCATATTGGTTCCTACATATTCTACGAAGATCTTTATCTATTGAACCTCTATGTCAAGGATTCAGTTAATCCTGTATGATGTTCCCTTTGTTCTTCGGTATGTTACTTGCCCGAGATTCAATCGTCGATATCTCCATATCTAGTTCATTCTCGTTATCGGCAAGTCTCTTT
The DNA here is from genome assembly GCA_022496015.1 of Hordeum marinum. Lineage (NCBI taxonomy): Eukaryota > Viridiplantae > Streptophyta > Magnoliopsida > Poales > Poaceae > Hordeum > Hordeum marinum. The sequence continues at coordinate 188,380,452 of CM039677.1, read as the reverse complement.
ACTCGTTCCGTAATACAAGATCCCGTGACTAACACTTAGTCACATTGCTTGCAAGGCTTATTGTGATGTTGTATTACCGAGTGGGCCCTAAGATACCTCTCCGTCACACGCAGTAACAAATCCCAGTCTTGATCCATGCCAACCCAACAAACACCCTCGGAGGTACCTGTAGAGCACCTTTATAGTCACCCAGTTACGTTGCTACGTTTGATACACACAAGGTACACCTCCGACGTCAGTGAGTTGCATGATCTCATGGTCATAGGAACATATACTTGACATGCAGAAAACAGTAGCAATAAACTGACACGATCATATGCTACGTTTGTAGTTTGGGTCTTGTCCATCACATCATTCTCCTAATGATGTGATCCCGTTATCAAATGACATCTCATGTCCATGACTAGGAAACCATAGCCATTTTTGATCAACGAGCTAGTCTATTAGAGGCATACTAGGGACATGGTGTTGTCTATGTATCCACACATGTATCTGAGTTTCCGATCAATACAATTATAGCATGGATAATAAACGATTATCATGAGCAAGGAAATATGATAATAACCAATTTATTATTGCCTCTAGGGCATATTTCCAATAGTCTCCCACTTGCACTAGAGTCAATAATCTAGTTCACATCACCATGTGATCCACCTTGTTATGAATCTAACACCCAATGAGTTCTGGGGCTCGATCATGCTTTGCATGTGAGAGAGGTCTTTTAGTCAATGGGTCTGCGACATTCAGATCCATGTGTACTTTGCAAATCTCTATGTTAAACTGTAAATACTACTACCACACTCCACTTGGAGCTATTCCAAATGGCTGCTCCACTATACGCATCCGGATTGCTACTAAGAGTCATCCGGATTGGTGTTAAAGCTTGCATCGACGTAACTCTTTACGACGAACTCTTTATCACCTCCATAATCGAGAAACATTTCCTTAGTCTTTTAGTCACGAAGGATAATCTTAACGGCTGTCTAGTGGTCCACTCCTGGATCACTCTTGTACTCCTTGATGGACTCATGGCAAGGCACACACATGTGCGGTAACCAACATGTCATACTATACATAGCCAATGCCTAAGGCATAGGGGACGACGTTCGTCCTTTCTCTTTCTTCTGTCGTGGTCGAACTTTGAGTCTCACTCAAGTTCACACCTTACAAAGCAGGTGAGAACACTTCTCTCTGACTGATCCATTTTGAACTCTTTCAAAATCTTGTCAAGGTATGTACTCATTGAAAGTCTCATCAAGCATCTTGATCTATCTCTATAGATCTTGATGCTCAACAATTAGGTAGCTTTATCCAGGTCTTCCTTTGAAAAACTCCTTTCAAACAACCCTTTATGCTTTCTAGAAATTCTACATCATTTCCGATCAACAATATGTCAACCACATATGCTTATCAGAAACTCTATAGTGCTCCCATTCACTTTATTGTAAATACAAGTTTCTCATAAACTTTGTATAGACTCAAAAACTTTGATCACCTCATCAAAGTGTATATTCCAACTCCGAGATACTTGCTTCAGTTCATAGAAGGATCACTGAAGCTTGCACACCTTTTAGCATCCTTAGGACAGACAAAACCTTCTGGTTGTATCTCGTACAACCTTTCCTTAAGGAAGGAAACGATGTTTTGACATCCATCTGCCAGATTTCATAATTGAAAAATGCAGCAACTGCTAACATAATTCCAACAGACTTTAGCATCGCTACGAGTGAGAAAGTCTCATCGCAATCAACTCCTTGAACTTGTCGAAAACTTCTTTGCGACAAGTCGAGCTTTATAAATGGTGACATTTACCATGAGCGTCTGTCTTCATCTTAAAGGTCCATTTGTACTCGACGACCTGTCGTCCAACGAGCAAGTCTACCAAAGTCTATACTTGGTTTTCATACATGGATCCTTTCTCGGATTTCATGGCCTCTAACCATTTGTCGGAATCCAGGCCCATCATCGCTTCTCCATAGCTCGTAGGCTCATCGTTGTCCAACAACATGACCTCTAAGACAGGGTTGCCATACCACTCAGGAGTAGTATGCGTCCTTGTCGACCTACGAGGTTCGATAGTAACTTGATCCGAAGCTTCATGATCATCATCATTAACTTCCTCTTCAACTAACGTAGGCTTCACAGAAACATCTTTCTACACTGCACTACTCGCTGGTTGAACAAAGGTTCAACAATCTCATCAAGTTCTATCTTCCTCCCACTCAATTCTTTCGAGAGAAACTTTTCCTCGAGAAAGGACCCAGTTTCAGCAACAAACATTTTATGCTTGGATCTGAGATAGAAGGTTCACCCAACTGTTGTTAGGGTATTCTATGAAGATGCATTTTCCGCTTTGGGTTCGAGCTTATCAAACATAAGTGTCGCATTCCCAAACTCTAAGAAATAACAGCTTAGGTTTCTACCAAACCATATGGTGTCATCTCAATGGATTTAGATGGTTCCCTATTTAAAGTGAATGTAGTTGTCTCTAATGCATAACCCCAAAACGATAGTGGCAAAATGATAAGAGACATCATAGTATGCACCATATCCAATAGAGCACGACTATGACATTCAAACACACCATCACACTATGGTCTTCCAGGTGGCGTGAGTTGTGAAACAACTTTCACATTGTCTAAAGTTGTATGCCAAACTCATAACTCAGATATTGACCTCCACGATCATATCGCAGACATTTTTATCTTCTTGTCACGATGATCTTAAACTTCACTTTGAATTTGCTTGAACCTTTCAAACGATTTAGACTTGTGTTTCATTAAGTAAATATACACTATATCTATTCAAATCATCAGTGAAGGTAAGAAAATAACGATATCCACCGCACGCTACAAGACTCATTGTATTGCATACATCAACATGTATCATTTCCAATAAATCACTTGCCCGCTCCATCAATCTAGAAAATGGGGTCCTTAGTCATCTTGCCCAAGAGGCATGGTTCGCATGTCTCAAGCGATTCGAAATCGAATGAGTCCAAAGATCCATCAACATGGAGTTGTAAGGTGTGAAGTTGAGTAAGACTCAAATCTCGACCATAGAAAAAGAAATAGAAAGGATGAAGGTCTTCCCCTATGCCTCCGCCATAGGCTCTATACTGTATGCCATGTTGTGTACCGCATGTGATGTGTGCCTTGCCATTAGTCTGGCAAGGGATTACAAGAGTGATCCAAGAGTGGATCACTAGATAGCTGTTAAAATTACCCTTAGATACCTAGAGAGGACTAAGGAAATGTGTGACACCAATCCGGATGACTATGAGTAGCAAACCAGATACATATAGTGGAGCATTCATTTGGAATAGCTCCAAGTGGAGCGTGGTAGTAGCATGTACAATATGACATAGAGATTTGCATAGTACATGCAGATCTGAATGTTGTAGACCCGTTGACTAAAACCTCTCTCACAAGCAGAACATGATCAAACCCCATAACTCATTGGGCGTTAATCACATGGCAATGTGAACTAGATTATTGATTGTAGTGCAAGTGGAAGACTGTTGGAAATATGCCCTAGAGGCAATAATAAACTTGTTATTATCATATTTACTTGTTCATGATAATATTTTATTATCCATGCTAGAATTGTATTGATTGGAAACCCAGATACATGTGTGGATACATAGACAACAATGTGTCCTTAGTGAGCCTCTACTAGACTAGCTCGTTAATCAAACATGGTTAAGGTTTCCTAACCATAGACATGAGTTGTCATTTGATAATGGGATCACATAATTAGGAGAATGATGTGATGGACAAGACCCAACCGTAAGCATAACATTTGATCATATCGCTAAGTTTATTCCTACTGCTTTCTTCATGTCAAGTATCTGTTCCTAAGACCATGAGATCAGGCAACTCCCTAAAACCAGAGGAATGCCTTGTGTGCATCAAACGTCACTTTGTAACTGGGTGATCATAAAGGTATTCTATAAGTATCTCCGAGGGTGTTTGTTGGGTTGGCATGGATCGAGACTGGGATTTGTCACTCCTTATGACGGAGAGGTATCTTTGGGCCCTCTCGGTAATACAACATCACAAGAATCTTGCAAGCAATGTGACTAAGGAGTTATTCATGGGATCTTTTATTATGGAACGAGTAAAGAGACTTTCCCTAAGGAGTTTGAACTAGGTATGGAGATACCGACGATCGAATCTTAGGCAAGTAACATATCGATGGACAAAGGGAACTGCATACAGGATTGACTGAATCCTTGACATTGTGGTTTGACCGATATGGTCTTCATGGAATATGTAGGAACCAATATGGGCATCTAGGTACCGCTATTGGTTATTGACCGAAGAATTATCTCGGTCATGTCTACATGATTCTCGAACCCGTAGGGTTCGCACGCTTAATGTTCGGTGACGCTAGAGTAGTATTGGGATATATACGTTTAGTGACCAAATGTTGTTCATAGCCCGGATGAGATCCCGAACATCACGAGGAGCTCCAGAATGTCTCGGAGGTAAAGATTTATATATGGAAAGTCATATTTTGGCTACCGGAAAAGTTTCAGGTTTTGCCAGTATTGTACCGAGAAACTTTTGGAAGGTTCCGGAGGATTCCGATGGGGTCCGAAAGTCCATGGAGGGTTCCACCACGCCTCTTAGGCCAAAATGGAATGAAAGGGTGTTCCCTAGATTTATTTGGCAAACCCCCCAACGGCCCATGCAGCTAGGGGGTAGGAAACTCTAAGGGGCAAGGCACCTAGGAGGTGCCTTGGGGAGGGAGGACTCCTCCCTAGCCACTGGCCCTCCTTGGAGGAAGGGCAAAGGGCTGCAGCCCAACTATACCCCTTGCGTCCTATATATAGCAGAGGAGAAGGGAGGTATGTACACAACAATCCCACGCCTCGGTGGCAGCCCTCCCCCTCCTATTACTTTGTTTTCTCCTGAGATCGCATCTACGGTAGCGCTTGGCGAAGCCCTACCGGGATTGCTCCACCACCATTTCGACCATGTTGTCGTGCTGGTTGAGATCCCATATACTTATCCTCCCTTGCTTGCTGGATCAATAAGGAGGAGATGTCATCGAGTTGCACGTGTATCAAACGCGAAGGTGTCGTCCGTCTGGCGCTACATAGGGACAGATCGCGATTGGATCGTGAAGATGTATGACTACACAAACCGCGTTAGATACTCTTCCGCTTAGCAATCTACAAGGGTATGTAGATACACTCCCCCTCTCATAGATATGCATCTCCATAGATAGATGTTGCATGTGTGTAGGATTTTTTTGTTTCCCTTGCAATGTTCCCTAACATCAAACATATACAAGACCCACTGTGGCCCATTGAACTTGTGATTGGGCTGTCTCTTCCTCTTGGGCTTCATGTCTGGCCTTCCTTCCTCTTGAGTTGTTGCCGGATCTTTCGGTAGGTTGATGAAATCCTCCCTTCTTCAGAGTCGACTTGTCCCCAAGTCAAAGCTTGAGGGAAACGACGCTTGAGGTCTTCAATCTCCTCCTACACATGCATGTCTACGAGTATAGCAGCGGAAAGTAAAGACAAGCATGAGTAGTAAAGTAAGGGTAGGAAGATCAAACACAATTTGGAGACATGAAGATTTTTCCTATTGTTCCGATAGGTGGTTGATACATCCATTTTGCATCATGCTTTTATATTGATATTTATTGCATTATGGTCGGTATTACACATTATGGTATAATACTTATGCATTTTATCTCCTATTTTACAAGGTTTACATGAAGAGGGAGAATGCCGACAGCTAGAATTCTGGACTGGAAAAGGAGCAAATATGAGAAACCTATCCTGCACAACTCCAAAAGTCCTAAAAAGTTATGGAGAATTATTTTGGAATATAAAAGAAATATTGGGTGAAACAAATACTAGAGGGGAGCCACCAGGACGTCACAAGCCTGCCAGACGCGGCCTACCCCCTGGCCGCGCCTTGGTGGCTTGTGGGCCCCCTGGCAGGCCTTTGGTACCCATCTTCTGTTATATGAAGGGTTTTGACCTGGAAAAAAAATCAAGAGAGAGCTTTTGGGACGAAGCGGCGCTGTCTCGAGGCGGAAGTTGGGCAGAACCAATCTAGAGCTCCGGCGGAGCTGTTCTGCCAGGGAAACTTCCCTCCCGGAGGGGGAAATCAAATCCATCGTCATCACCAACGATCCTCTCATTGAAAAGGGGTCAATCTCCATCAACATCTTCACCAGCACCATCTCCTCTCTAGACCCTAGTTCATCTCTTTTATCCGATCTTTGTCTCAAACCTCAGATTGGTACCTATGAGTTGCTAGTAGTGTTGATTACTCCTTGTAGTTGATGCTAGTTAGTTTACTTGGTGGAAGATCATATGTTCAGATCCTTTATATAATTAATACCCCTCTGATTATGAACATGAACATGTTTTGTGAGTAGTTACCTTTGTTCGTGAGGACATGGGATAAGTCTTGTTATAAGTAATCATGTGAATTTGGTATTCGTTTGATATTTTGATGAGATGTATGTTGTCTCTCCTCTAGTAGTGTTATGTGAACGTCGACTACATAACATTTCACCATTATTTGGGCTAGGGGAAGGCATTGGGAAGTAATAAGTAGATGATGGGTTGCTAGAGTGACAGAAGCTTAAACCCTAGTTTATGCGTTGCTTCGTAAGGGGCTGATTTGGATCCATATGTTTCATGCTATGGTTAGATTTATCTTAATTCTTCTTTTGTAGTTGCGGATGCTTGCGAGAGAGCTTAATCATAAGTGGGAGGTTTGTCCAAGTAAGGGCAGTACCCAAGCACCGGTCCAACCACATATCAAATTATCAAAGTAACGAACACGAATCAAATGAGCATGATGAAAACTAGCTTTACAGAAATTCCCATGTGTCCTCGGGAGCGCTTCACTTTCTATAAGGGTTTGTCTAGGCCTGTCCTTTGCTACAAAAAGGATTGGGATACCTTGCTGCACCTTTTCTACACTTGTTACTTGTTACCCGTTAGAAATTATCTTACCAGATAACTATTTGTTACCGATAATTTCAGTGCTTGCAGAGAATACCTTACTGAAAACCGCTTGTCATTTCCTTCTGCTCATCGTTGGGTTCGACACTCTTACTTATCTAAAGGACTATGATAGATCCCCTATACTTGTGGGTCATCAATAATCTTTTCTGGCGTTGTTGCCGGGGAGTGAAGCGCCTTTGGTGAGTGGAATTTAGTAAGGAAAAATGTATATAGTGTGCTGAAATTTAGTGTCACTTGTTACTATGGAAAATAATCCTTTGAGGGGCTTGTTTGGGGTATCTTCACCTCGACCTGAAGCACAAAGAGTTACTCCTCAATCTACTGAACCTACTAAAATTATTTATTATGAAATTCTTTCGGGTATGATAGAGAAACTGCTGGCTAATCCTTATGCAGGAGATGGAACTCTAGATCCTGATTTGCATCTAATCTATGTGGATGAAGTTTGTGGATTATTTAAGATTGTAGGTCCGCCCGAGGATCATGTCAAGAATAAGGTCTTTCCTTTATCTTTGAAGGAGAAGGCACTGACATGGTATAGGCTATGTGATGATATTGGATCATGGAGCTACAAACGATTGAAAATGGAATTTCATTAGAAGTTTTATCCTATGCATCTAGTTCATCGTGATTGGAATTATATTTATAATTTTTGGCCTCGTGAGGGAGAAAGTATCGCTCAAGCTTGGGGGAGGCTTAAGTCAATGTTATATTCATGCCCCAATCGTGAGCTCTTGAGAGAAATTATTATTCAGAATTTTTATGTTCGGTTTTCTCGTAATGATCAATCCATGCTCGATACTTCTTGTACTGGTTCCTTTATGAAGAAAGATATTGAATTCAAATGGGATTTATTGGAAATAATTAAACGCAACTCTGGAGATTGGGAACTCAACGAAGGTAAGGACTCATGTATAAACCTTAAGTTTGATTGTGTTAAATCCTTTATAGACACCGATGCTTTTCGTGAATTTAGCACTAAATATGGATTTGACTCTGAGATAGTAGCTTCTTTCTGTGAATCTTTTGCTGCTCATATTGATCTCCCTAAGGAAAAGTGGTTTAAATATCATCCTCCCATTGAAGTGAAAGTAGTTGAACCTATTAAAGTTGAAGAAGAAACTATTACTTATAATGTTGATCCTGTTATTCCTGCTACTTATATTGAGAAACCGCCTTTCCCTCTTAGAATAAAGGAACATGCTAAAGCTTTAATTGTGGTTCATAAGAGCTATGTTAGAACACCTACACCTCCTGAACAAATTAAAGTTGAACCTAGTATTGCTATGGTTAAAGATCTCTTGGTTGATAATATTGATGGGCATGTTATTCATTTTGGTGATGAAGCTGCTAGAATTGCTAGACCTAATGCTAAAGATAAACATAGACCTATTGTTGGCATGCATGTTGTTTCTGTTAAAATAGGATATCATTGTTATCATGGCCTATGTGATGTAGGTGCTAGTGTGAGTGCAATTCCATTTACCTTATATAAAGAAATTATGAATGATATTGCACCAGCTGAGTTAGAGGAAATTTATGTTACCATTAAGCTTGCTAATAGAGATACTATAGCACCAGTTGTGATTGTTAGAGATGTTGAAGTGTTGTGTGGGAAAATAAAATATCCTACATATTTTCTTGTCCTTGTTTCCCCACAAGATGATTTTTGTCCCATTATATTTGGTAGACATTTCTTGAATACTGTTAATTCCAAGATAAATTGTGAGAAAGAAACTGTTACAGTAAGTTTTGGGGATGTGTCCCATGAGTTTAATTTCTCTAAATTTCATAGACAACCCCATGCTAAAGAATTGCCTAGTAAGGATGCAATTATTGGTCTTGCTTCTATTGATATGCCTCCTGCTGATCCCTTAGAACAATATTTGCTAGACCATGAAAACGATATGCATATGAATGAAATAGATAAGATTTTCTTTGATCAACATCCTATTTTGAAACACAACTTGCCTGTTGAAAAACTTGGGGATCCTCCTCCACCCAAGGATGATCCCGTGTTTGAGCTTAAACAATTACCGGATACTCTGAAATATGCTTATCTTGATGAAAATAAGATATATCCTATTATTATTAGTGCTAACCTTTCAGAGCATGAAGAAAAGAGATTATTGAAAATTCCGAGGAAGCACTGTGCTGCTATTCGATATGCTCTAGATGATCTTAAGGGCATTAGTCCCACTCTATGTCAGCATATAATTAATATGGAGCCCGATGCTAAACCAGTTGTTGATCACCAACGACGGTTAAATCCTAAAATGAAAGAAGTGGTAAGAAATGAAATATTAAAGCTTCTAGAGGTAGGTATAATTTATCCTATTGCTGATAGTAGATGGTTTAGTCCCGTTCATTGTGTCCCTAAGAAAGGAGGTATTACCATAGTTCCTAATGATAAAAATGAATTGATCCCACAAGTAATTGTTACAGGATATATAATGGTAATTTATTTTAGGAAATTAAATAAAGCTACTAGGAAAGATCCTTACCCTCTACCTTTTATTGATAAAATGCTAGAAAGACTATCCAAACACACACACTTTTGCTTCCTAGATGGTTATTTTGGCTTCTCTCAAATACCTATGTCAAAAGAGGACCAAGAGAAGACCACTTTTACTTGCCCTTTTGGTACCTTTGCTTATAGACATATGCCTTTTGGTTTATGCAATGCACCTGCTACCTTTTAAAGATGTATCACTGCTATATTCTATGATTTTTGTGAAAAGATTGTTGAGGTTTTCACGGATGATTTTTCCGTTTACGGAATTTCTTTTGATGATTTCTTGAGCAACCTTGATCGAGTTTTGTAGAGATGCGAAGAAACTAATCTTGTCTTGAATTGGGAGAAGTGCCACTGTATGGTTAATGAAGGTATTGTCTTGGGACACAAAGTCTCCGAAAGAGGTATTGAAGTCGATAAAGCTAAAGTTGATGCTATTGAAAAATGTCGTGTCCTACGGATATCAGAGGTATAAGAAGTTTCCTTGGTCATGTTGGTTTCTATAGGAGGTTCATTAAATATTTATTTAAGATTTCTAGGCCTCTCACTAATCTTTTGCAAAAATATGTTCCATTCGTTTTTGATGATGATTGTGTAGAAGCATTTGAAATTCTTAAGAAAGCCTTGATCACTGCACATGTTGCTCAACCACCTGATTGGAACCTACCCTTTGAGATTATGTGTGATGCTAGTGATTACGTTGTTGGCGCTGTTCTAGGACAAAGAGTTGGTAAGTAATTGAATGTTATCCATTATGCTAGTAAAACTCTAGGCAACGCTCAAAGAAATCATGCTTCCACTGAAAAGGATATTTTAGCAGTTGTGTTTGCTTGTGATAAGTTCAGAACTTATATTGTTGATTCCAAAGTAACTGTTCACACTGATCATGCTACTATTAAATATCTCATGGAAAAGAAAGATGCTAAACCTAGACTTATTAGATGGGTCTTCTGCTACTAGAATTTGATTTGCATATTATTGATAGAAAGGGTGCTGAGAACCCCGTAGCAGACAACTTGTCTAGGTTAAAAAATGTTCTTGATGACCCACTACCTATTGATGATAGCTTTCCCGATGAACAATTAGTTTTCATAAATGCTTAAGGTAATGCTCCATGGTATGCTGATTATGCTAATTACATTGTTGCTAAATTTATACCGCCTAGTTTCACATACCAACAAAAGAAAAAGTTTCTTCTATGATTTAAGACATCACTTTTGGGATGATCCACACCTTTATAAAGGAGTAGATTGTGTTATTAGACGTTGTGTACCTGAGCATGAATAGGAACATATCCTATACAAGTGTCATTCCGAGGCCTATCAAGGACACCACGTGATGTCTACTACACACCCTTCTTCTTGTAGACTCGCGTTGGGCCTCCAAGCGCAGAGTTTTGTAGGACAGTAGAAAATTTCCCTCAAGTGTATGACCTAAGGTTTATCAATACGTGGGAGGCGTAGGATGAATATGGTCTCTCTCAAACAACCTTGCAATCAAATAACAAAGAGTCTCTTGTGTCCCCAACACACCCAATACAATGGTAAATTGTATAGGTGCACTAGTTCGACAAAGAGATGGTGATACAAGTGTAATATGGATGGTAGATATAGGTTTTTGTAATCTGAAAATATAAAAACAGCAAGGTAACAAATAGTAAACGGCAAGAAAAATGTTATATAAATGCTTGGAAAAAGGCCTAGGGTCCATACTTTCACTAGTGCAAGTTCTCTCAACAATACTAACATAGTTGAATCATATGTAAATCCCTCATGTGCGATAAAGAGTTCACTCCAAAGTGACAAATAGCGGAGAACTAATGAAGAAATTATTGTAGGGTACGAAACCACCTCAAAGTTATCTTTTCTGATCAATCTTATGAGTTGTCCCTATAAGTGTCACAAACAGCCCTAGAGTTCATACTAAAATAACACCTTAAGATACACATCAACCAAAACCCTAATGTCACCTAGATACTCCATTGTCATCACAAGTACCCATGGGCTTGATTATACAATATGCACCACATAATTTTAGATTCATCATGTTCAATCCAACACAAAGAACTTCAAGGAGTGCCCCAAAGTTTCTACCGGAAAGTCAAGACAAAAACGTGTGCCAACACCTATGCATAGATTCCCAAGGTCACGGAACCCGCAAGTTGATCACAAAAACATACATCAAGTGAATCAATAGAACATCCCATTGTTACCACGGATATCCCATCACCAGACATACATCAAGTGTTCTCAAATCCTTAAAGACTCAATATGATAAGAAAACTTCAAAGGGAAAACTCAATTCATCACAACAAGATAGGGAGGGGAAAACTCCATATGATTCATCTATATCAATAAAGCTCGTGGTACATCAAGATCATGCCATCCCAAGAACACGAGAGAGAGAGAGAGAGAGAGATCAAACACATAGCTACAGGTACATACCCTCAGCCCTGAGGGTGAACTACTCCCTCCTCATCATGGAGAGCGTCAGGATGATGAAGATGGCCTTCGGTGATGGTTTTTCCCTCCGACAGGGTGCCAGAATGGGCTCCCGATTGGTTTTTCGTGGCTCTGGAGGTTTGCGGTGGTGGACCTCCCGATCTAGATTTTGCGTTTTTTTGAACATTTGAGGATTTATAGAGCTAAGAGGGAGGTCAATGGACTCCTGAGGGGCCCACAAGCCTGGTGCGCGTGCCCAGGGGTGTGGCCGTGCCCCTGAGGCTTGTGTCCTTCTCGGGAATCTTCTGGCTTCATCTCTATGCTCTGTGGGTGTCTTCTGGTCCATAAAAAATCACCATAAATTTTTATTCCGTTTGGACTCCGTTTGATATTCCTTTTCTGTAAAACTCAAAAACAAGGAAAAAACAGAAGCTGGCACTGGGCTCTAGGTTACTAGGTTAGTCCCAAAAATAATATAAAGTTGTAGTTAAATGATCGTAAAACATCCAAGAATGATAATATAATAGCATGGAACAAGCAAAAATTATAGATACGTTGGAGACGTATCAACATCCCCAAGCTTAATTCCTACTCGTCCTCGAGTAGGTAAATGATAAAAACATAATTTTTGATGTGGAAGGTTGCCTAACATGTTCATCATATTCTTTTCTTCTTGTATAGCATGGACATTTGGACTTGTAAATGATTCAAAGCAATAGTCTAGTTTTAACATAATGACTTCAATACTCAAGCATGTCAACAAGCAACCATGTCTTTCATAATATAGACCCTAAAGAAAGTTATCCCTAGCCCATCACGCTCAATCATTGATACATTCATGAAATATACTCAAATATTAGCTATGCCCAATGCTCAAGTACGATCATAGTGCCCCCTAGTTGGTGCTTATAAGATAAGGTGGAGACTCAAAGCAAAAATAAAAATTGCATAAAGTAAATAGATAGGCCCTTTGCAGAGGGAAGTAGGGATTTGTAGAGGTGCTAGAGCTCAAGGTTTAAATTGAGGGAGAAAAATTATTTTGAGTGGCATGCTTTTCCTGTCAACAAAAACGACAAAGTAGATCACAATACTTTCCATGCTAGAGAAATTATAGGTGGTTCACAAGCAGAATAGTAAAGTCTTTACTCCCCCTCCACCAATCAATCACACTCCACGGCAAGCCTAATACACGGGTACCGTCCATACCAACAACATTCCTGGGGGGAGTTTTGTTTCATTATATTTTGATTTGATTTCTGAGCATGGGACTGGGCATCCCGAATACCAGCCACTTTCTTGTGAATGATAGTGAATCAACACATATAGTGAGAATAATACACCTAGCATGGAAAAATATTGGATACTCCCCACCGTTTGATGAGGGGTACGGGCACACAAAAGAGAAAAAAATATTTTGAAGATTTAGAGATGGCACATACAAATTTGCTTGTAACGGCATGGAAATACCGCATATAGGTAGATATGGTGGACTCATAAGGCAAAACTTGGTTTTAGGATTTTGGATGCAGAAGTAGTATTTCTACTTAGTACAAATGAAAGCTCGCAAATATATTGGGAAGCAACCAAACCGAGGAACAAAAAATCACATAAGTGACCTTTGAGTCATAACTAACACCGAATAATGCACCACAAGTAGGATGTAACTTCATTGCATAACTATTGACTTTCGTACTTGCATAGGGAATCACAAACCTTAACACCAATATTCTTACTAAGCATAATTACTCACTAACATGACTCACATATTACTATCACCATGTTTCAAAACTATTTGAAAGAATCAAGTGTAATTTGTCCCATGATCTTCATGAAAGTTTTTATTATATCCTCCATGTATATCTATCACTTTTGGGACTAGTTTCATGTATTTCCATTGTTTTTTCGACAAGCTCAAACAAATTTAAGTAAAGCACATGAGCAAATGACAAGCTACTCTCAAAGGATATGAGTAGTCAAACAATTAAGGAGCTATGTGAGGAATCTCCCTCCCTCAATAAATATTTTCAGATCTTAAGTACTTTATTCAAACATCAAGCAAAATAAAAATATCACTCCAAGAATAGCACGCATCATGTGAACGAATAAAAATTTAGGCTCAACATAGGCTAACCGATAATTGTTGATGAAGAGAGATGGGATGCGTAGCATCCCCAAGATTAGATGCTTGAGAGTTCTTGAAATATTTACTTGGGGTGCCTTGGGCATCCCCAAGCTTGATCTTTTGTATCTCTTTCAATCCTCTCATACCATGGTTTCACCTATTCTCAAAAACTTCATCCACACAAAACTCAAAAAGAACTCGTGAGATAGGTTAGTAAACATAATAATAAATCAACTCTTTATGTACTGCCAAGACAAGTTGCATAATAATTTTCAAACATCAGGTATTGTATAATATCATTTCCACAATTTATATCTACCAATATAGGCTAAGGAAACTATAGGATAAGTAGATAACGAAACTATGACAACAATCTGTCTAAACAGAACAGTCTGTAGAAATTTATGGAAACAATGTACTTCCGTAACTCAAACAATTATGAAAAGTTAGAACATGCTATAAAATTTATATGACCATACTGTGTGTAAATTTCAGAAACTTTTCACGTTCCAGTAAAATATGAAAATTCAAACACTATAGCCAAAGTTTCTGTTTTTACACAGCACTCATCAAAACATGCAATGCAAGCATCCTAAAGGCAATTCTTGGAACTTTTTATTTAAAAACAAGATTATAAATAACACCTAACATAAATTAACAAAATATAATGACAACCCAAGCAAAGCACATATTGTGAGACGAATAAAAATATAGCTCCAAGTAAGATATACCGATAGTGTTGAAGACGAAAGAGGGGATGCCTTCCCGGGCATCCCCAAGCTTAGGCACTTGAGTCTTCCTTGGATATTACCTTGGGGTGCCTTTGTAATCCCAAAGCTTAGGTTCTTGTCACTCCTTATTCTTCTCATATCGGTGTCTCACCCAAAACTTGAAAACTTCAATCACACAAAACTCAACGGAACTTCATGAGATGGGTTAGTATAATAAACAAAGATCATTCACTTTGGTACTGTCAAGACAAGATTCATAATTGTTACCACATGATACCTACTTTATTATACCATTCACATAATTTATACCACTGAATATAAGATATCGGAACACTAAAACAAGCAAACTATGCATGCAAAACAGAATCTATCAAAAACAGAACAGTATGTGAAGATGTGTAGGGTAACCATACTTCCCTGTCTCTAACAATTCTTAAAAATTAGGACAAACTGGGAAATTTGTATATAAATCATTTGTAAAAAATTCATATCAAAATCACGTCCCAGTGAATTTACAAAATTCCTGGACTGAGAGCAAAAGTTTCTGTTTTTGCATAGAATCAAGTCAACTATCATCCACACTATCCCAAAGGATTTACTTGGCACTTTATTGAACTAAAAGGCACAAAACATTATTACTACAGTAGATTAATCATGTGAAAACATCAAAACATAAAGTAAAAGTGTTGGGTTCTCTCCTAACAAGCGCTTTTGTTTAATGACTTTTAGCTAGGCATGATGATTTCAATGATGCACACAAAAAGATAAGAATTGAAACACAAAGAAAACATCATGAAGCATATGACTAGCACATTTAAGCCTAACCCACTTCCTGTGCCTAGCGATTTGTGAACAAACAATTTATGGGAACAAGAATCAACTAGCATAGGAAGGCAAAACAAGCATAATTTCAATACTTTGAACACATAGAGAGGAAACTTGATATTATTGCAATTCCTACAAGCATATGTTCCTCCCTCACAATAATTTTCAGTAGCATCATGAAGAAATTCCACAATATAACCATCACATAAATCTATGTTTTTATGATGCACAAGCATAGAAAATTTGTCACTCTCCACATAAGCAATTTTCTTCTCATTCAAAATAGTGGGAGCAAACTCAACAAAATAACTATCATGACATACTTGATTGACATAACCACTTTGAATATTAAAATCATGATGAAAAGTTTCATGGTTACCATTACTCTTTATAGCATATGTGTCATCACAATAATAATCATAGATAGGAGGCATGTCATAATCATAATGTTTTTGCTCATCAAAACTTGGGGGGCTAAAAATACCATCTTCATCAAATATAGCATCCCCAAGCTTGTGGCTTTGCATATCATTAGCATCATGAATATTCAGAGAATTCATACTAACAATATCACTATAATGTTCATCACTCAAATATTTAGTGCCAAACATTTTAATAACTTCTTCTTCTATCACCTGAGCACAATTTTCCTTTCCATCATTTTCACGAAAGACATTAAAAAGATGAAGCATATGAGGAAACCTCAATTCCATTTATTGTAGTTTTCTTTTATAAAACCAAACTAGTAAAAAATAAGAAACTAAAAGATTCAATTGCAAGATCTGAAGATATACCTTCAAGCACTCACCTCCCTGGCAACGGCGCTAGAAAAGAGCTTTATGTCTAATACACAACCTTCTTCTCGTAGACTCGTGTTAGGCCTCCAAGCGCAGAGTTTTGTAGGACAGTAGAAAATTTCCCTCAAGTGGATGACCTAAGGTTTATCAATCCATGGGAGGAGTAGGATAAAGATGGTCTCTCTCAAACAACCCTGCAATCAAATAACAAAGAGTCTCTTGTGTACCCAACACACCCAATACAATGGTAAATTGTATAGGTGCACTAGTTCGGCGAAGAGATGGTGATACAAGTGTAATATGGATGGTATATATAGGTTTTTGTAACCAGAAAATATAAAAACATCAAGGTAACAAATAGTAAACGGTGAGCAAAACATTGTATAAATGCTTGGGAAAAGGCATAGGGTCCATACTTTCACTAGTGCAAGTTCTCTCAACAATACTAACATAATTGAATCATATGTAAATCCCTCATGTGCGACAAAGAGTTCACTCCAAAGTCACAAATAGCGGAGAACTAATGAAGAAATTATTGTAGGGTACGAAACCACCTCAAAGTTATCTTTTCTGATCAATCTTATGAGCTGTCCCTATAAGTGTGACAAACAGCCCTAGAGTTCGCACTAAAATAACACCTTAAGATACACATCAACCAAAACCCTAATGTCACCTAGATACTCCATTGTCACCACAAGTACCCATGGGCTTGATTATATGATATGCATCACATAGTTTCAGATTCATCATGTTCAATCCAACACAAAGAACTTCAAGTAGTGCCCCAAAGTTTCTACCAGAAAGTCAAGACAAAAAAGTGTGCCAACCCCTATGCATAGATTCCCAACGTCACGGAACCCGCAAGTTGATCACCAAAACATACATCAAGTGAATCAATAGAACATCCCATTGTGACCACAGATATCCCATCGCAAGACATACATCAAGTGTTCTCAAATCCTTACAGACTCAATCCGGTAAGAAAACTTCAAAGGGAAAACTCAATTCATCACACCAATATAGAGAGGGGAAAACTCCATATGATTCATCTATATCAATAAAGCTCATGGTACATAAAGATCATGCCATCTCAAGAACACGAGAGAGAGAGAGAGAGAGATCAAACACATAGCTACTGGTACATACCCTCAGCCCCGAGGGTGAACTACTCCCTCCTCGTCATGGAGAGCATCGAGATGATGAAGATGGCCTCCGGTGATGGTTTCCCCCTCTGGCAGGGTGCCAGAACGGGCTCCCAATTGGTTTTTCGTGGCTCTGGAGGTTTCAGGCGGCGGAACTCCCGATCTAGGTTCTGCGTTGGGTTTTTGGAATATTTGAGGATTTATAGAGCTGAGAGGGAGGTTGGTGGACTCCCAAGGGGCCCACAAGCATGGTGGGCACTCCCAGGGGGGTTGGTCGTGCCCCTAAGGCTTGTGTCCTCCTTAGGAATCTTCTGGCTTCATCTCCAAGCTCCGCGGGTGTCTTTTGGTACATAAAAAATCACCATAAATTTTTATTCTGTTTGGACTCCGTTTGATATTCCTTTTCTGTAAAATTCAAAAACAAGGAAAAAACAAAAACTGGCATTGGGCTCTGGGTTAATAGGTTAGTCCCAAAAACAATATAAAGTTTTACTAAAATGATCATAAAACATCCAAGAATGATAATATAATAGCACGGAACAAGCAAAAATTATAGATACATTGGAGACGTATCAGCATCCCCAAGCTTAATTCTTACTCGTCCTTGAGTAGGTAAATGATAAAAAAAGATTATTTGATGTGGAATGCTGCCTAAAATATTCATCATATTCTTTTTTCTTGTATAGCATGTACATTTTGACTTGTAAATGATTCAAAGCAATAGTCTAGTTTTAACATAATGACTTCAATACTCAAGCATGTCAACAAGCAACCATGTCTTTCAAAATATCAACACTAATGAAAGTTATCCCTAGCCCATCATGCTCAATCATTGATCCATTCATGAAACACACTCAAATATTAGCTATGCCTAATGCTCAAGTACGATCATAGTGCCCCCTAGTTGGTGCTTATAAGAGAAGATGGAGACTCAAAGAAAAAATAAAAAATTGCATAAAGTAAATAGATAGGCCCTTCGCAGAGGGAAGTGGGGATTTGTAGAGGTGCCAGAGAAAAATGTTTAAATTGAGAGAGAAAAATTATTTTGAGTGGCATGCTTTTCGTGTCAACGAAAACGACAAAGTAGCTCACAATACTTTCCATGCTAGATACATTATAGGCGGTTTGCAAACAGAATAGTAAAGTCTTTAATCCCCCTCAACCAATCAATGACACTCCACGGCGAGCCAAATCCACGGGTACCATCCATACCAACAACATTCCTTGGGGGAGTTTTGTTTCATTATATTTTGATTTGATTTTTGAGCATGTGACTGGGCATCCTGAATACCAGCCACTTTCTTGTGAATGATAGTGAATCAACACATATCATGAGAATAACACACCTAGCATGGAAAAATATTGGATACTCCCCACCATTTCATGAGCGGTACGGGCACACAAAAGAGAAAAATAATTTTGAATATTTAGAGATGGCACATACAAATTTGCTTGGAACGACATGGAAATACCGCATATAGGTACGTATGGTGGACTCATAAGGCAAAACTTGGTTTAAGGGTTTTGGATACAAGTAGTATTTCTACTTAGTACAAATGAAGGCTAGCAAATTGATTGGGAAGCAACCAAACCGAGGAACAAAAAATCACGTAAGTGAGCATTGAGTCATAGCTAACATCGAATAATGCACCACAAGTAGGATGTAACTTCATTGCATAACTATTGACTATCGTACTTGCATAGGGAATCACAAACCTTAACACCAATATTCTTACTAAGCATAATTACTCACTAACATGCTTCACATATTACTATCATCATGTTGTAGTTGTTGTTGATTATATGGGACCTTTTCCAAAGTCCAACGGGTATACTCATATTCTAGTTGCTGTTGATTTTGTTACTAAGTGGGTAGAAGCTATTCCAACTAGTAGTGCTGATCATAACACTTCTATTAAAATGCTGAAAGAAGTTATTTTCCCTAGATTTGGAGTCCCTAGATATTTAATGACTGATGATGATTCACACTTTATTCATGGTGCTTTCCGTAAATTGCTTGCTAAGTAGGACGTTAATCATAGAATTGCATCTCCTTATCATCCTCAGTCTAGTGGTCAAGTAGAGTTAAGCAATAGAGAAATTAATTTGATCTTTTAAAAGACAGTTAATAGATCTAGAAATAATTGGTCTAAGAAACTTCATGATGCATTATGGGTTAATAGTACTGCTTACAAAAACCCTATGGGTATGTTTCTGTATAAAATGGTTTATGGTAAAGCATGTCACTTACCTCTAGAACTAGAGCATAAAGCTTATTGGGCAATCAAAAAGCTCAACTATGATTTCAAACTTGCTGGTGAGTAGAGGTTATTTGACATAAGCTCAGTTGATGAATGGAGAACCTAGGCCTATGAGAATGCCAAGTTGTCTAAAGAAAAGGTTAACTAATGGCATGATAAAAGGATACAAAAGTGTCAATTCAATGTAGGTGACCATGTCTTGCTATACAATTCTTGTTTAAGATTTTTTGCAGGAAAACTTCTCTCTAAATGGGAAGGGCCTTACATTGTCGAGGAACTATATCATTCCGGTGCCATCAAGATCAACAACGCTGAAGGCACAAATCTGAAGGTGGTAAACGGGCAAAGAATCAAACATTATATCTCAGGTACTCCCATAAATGTTGAAACCAATATTATCAATACCATAACTCTGGAGGAGTACATTAGTGAGACCTACCAGAACATTTTAGACATCGAAAAGGAATAGGAATGTGGTATGGTAAGCAAACCGACTCCAAAACTTTACCAATAGCAATTTTTCTTAGTTTTGGAATATTTAATAAATTAGGAAAATTTAAAGTAGTCCAAAAGGTGCATGAGGAGCCGACAAGCCTGTAGGGCGAGGCCTACCCCCTGGCCGCGTCCCTGTGGCTTGTGGCCACCCTGTGCACCCTCCGGTCTCGGTTTTCTTGTGGTATACTCCTTTAGGTCTATAAAAATTCATTATATAACCTCCCGAAGGTTTGGACTTTCGTATCATGACAATACCTCCTATTTTCGTTTTGATTTGTTTCTACAGCAGATTTAGAGCAAGATGTCGTCCCAAGAGTCTGATGGGGAGAGCTATGTATCACATTACCTTGAACATCCCAAGCTCTATGGGGACCTAGATCCCTATGGATTATTCTCGGAGGAGGAACAAGAAGGCAAGTATGAGGAAGAAAGCTTGATGAAGAAGAGATCCCTCTACCTCAACTAGGAGATATGCACATGGAGTTCAGGAAATCAAGCCTCCCAAACACAAGGAGAAAACCGAGGGTTCTATTTATCCCTTCTCGTTTTCCGCAGGAGAGCAAGCAAGAATTATGTCAAAGGATATTGAAGCTCGAGCAAGAAGTCGAAAATCTGAGGGAACATAGTTTTATGATTAAGAGGAAACTGAACAAGCTTGAAAATCCTTCTCCACCACCATCGCCTTTGAAGAAGGGCATCTCAACACATGGGTATGGGCACTCCCCTTGGCTTGTGCCAAGCTTGGGGGATGTGCCCCGGTATCGTATCACCATCACATCTTTTACTTTTCTCGTTTTTCTTAGTTTGATCCTTTTGGTTATATCTTGATCTAGTAGAATAAAGTTTTTAGTGTGGTCTAGCTTTGAGTTTTTCTTTATGTTCCCCTTATGTAAGCGAGTCCGAGAGTTATATAATAAAAACTAGTTTTGATGTGAGGGTTTTGCTTGTTGCTATGATCTTGAGAAAAATAAAAAAGTTAATAAAAGAAGAATAGAATAAAAACAAAGAGTATATATGATGATCTTATGGGGAGTGATGACTTAGCATATTAGAAGTATCTCGATTGAAATTTGTTGGGAGTTGATGAACGTAGCGATTGGTCATTGGTGCAATTAATAGGAAGTAATAATGAAAGAGAGGTTCACATATAAATATATTATCTTGGACATATTTTAAGATTGTGAGCACTCATTAAAATATTATATGCTAAGAAGTTGATGTTGGACAAGGAAGACAACGTAATGGGTTATGTTTGCTGATTTCCGAATCGAAGTTATATGGTTATAGATCCTCCAGCATGTAGTGCTTGCTTCCACCTCATACTAGCCAAAACTTCCGCACCAAGTAGAGATACTACTTGTGCATCCAAACAGCCTCAACCCAATTTTGCGATGAGAGTACCTACCTATGGATTGAGTAAGATCCTTCAAGTAAGTTCTCATCGGTGCAAAAAGCAATAAGATTTGATCCTAAATATGTATGATCTTTTATTATAAGGGAAAATAAGCGTTATATGAACTTGTGATAGTAAAGAAATAAAAGCAACGGACTGCATAATAAAGGTTGCTAGCACAAAGGGCAATACAACGCGGCGTTGCTTTGCATTAAGGGTTTGCACATACAAAAACAAAAAGCACATGCCAACCTTTGCATCCCTCTGCGAAGGGCCTATCTGTTACTTTTACTTTATAAGTACTTACATTTATGTAAAAGTCATGGTGATCTTCACCACTTCCTATATTTCACCTTTCTCTCTTGGCAACCATTATGTGTTGGGGAACGATCTAGACACATATATCCACTCAGATGTGGGTGATCATGGGTTATTTCTATTGACATTACCCTAGAGGTAAATAGTTGGGAGGCAAAACTATAAGCCCCTATCTTTCTCTGTGTCCGATTGAAGCTTTAACCTCATAAGTACTGCATGAGTGTTAGCAATTATAAAATACTAAAAGATGATTGAGTATGTGGTTTTGCTTTACAATCTCTTATATTGACTCTTTCCGATGTTGTGATAAATTGCAATTGCTTCGATGACTGAGAGCATATTTGTTGGTTCTCAATAGAGTTCTTGGTTCATAATTTATCCTGTGAATGAATTGTTACTCTAGTATAAGAAATTATATATCAATAAGTATTGATGTTCTAAAGATGATCATGATACCCTCATGTCCGTATTTCATTTTATCGACACCTCTATCTCTAAACTTGTGGACATATTTATCGATCTTGGCTTTCGCTTGAGGACAAGCGAGGTCTAAGCTTGGGGGACTTGATATGTTCATTTTGCATCATCCTTTTATATTTATATTTATTGCATTATGAGCTGTTATTACACGTTATGGTACAATACTTATGCCTTTTCTCTCCTATTTTACAAGGTTTACATGAAGAGGGAGAATGCCAGCAGCTGGAATTCTGGACTGGAAAAGGAGAAAATATGAGAAACCTATTCTGCACAACACCAAATGTCCTGAAAAGTTACGGAGAATTTTTTGGAATATATAAAAAATATTGGGCGAAACAAATACCAGAGGGGACCCACCAGGAGGTCACAAGCCTGCCAGGCATGACCCATCCCCTTGGCCACGCCTTGGTGGCTTGTGGGCCCCCGGGCAGGCCTCCGATGCCCATCTTCTACTATATGAAGGGTTTTGACCTGGATTTTTTTTTTCAAGAGAGCGCTTTTGGTATAAAGCGCCGCCATCCCGAGGCGGAACTTGGACAAAACCAATCTAGACCTCCGGCGAAGCTGTTCTGCCGGGGAAACTTCCCTCCTAGAGTGGGAAAACAAACCCATCATCATCACCAACGATCCTCTCATCGAGAGGGGGTCAATCTCCATCAACATCTTCACTAGCACCATCTCCTCTCCAAACCCTAGTTCATCTCTTGTATACGATCTTTGTCTCAAACCTCAGATTGGTACATGTGAGTTGCTAGTAGTGTTGATTACTCCTTGTAGTTGATGCTAGTTGGTTTACTTGGTGGAAGATCATATGTTCACATCCTTTATGATAATTAATACCCCTCTGATTATGAACATGAACATGTTTTGTGAGTAGTTAAGTTTGTTCCTAAGGACATGGGATAAGTCTTGTTATAAGTAATCATGTGAATTTGGTATTCGTTCGATATTTTGATGATATGTATGTTGTCTCTCCTCTAGTGGTGTTATGTGAACATTGACTACATAACACTTAACCATTATTTGGGCCTAGGGGAAGGCATTGTGAAGTAATAAGTAGATGATGGATTGCTAGAGTGACAGAAGCTTAAACCCTAGTTTATGTGTTGCTTCGTAAGAGGCTGATTTGGATCCATATGTTTCATGCTATGATTATATTTATCTCAATTCTTCTTTCGTAGTTGTGGATGCTTGCGAGAGAGGTTAATCATAAGTGAGAGGTTTGTCCAAGTAAGGGCAGCACCCAATCAGCGGTCCACCCACATATAATATTATCAAAGTAACGAATGCGAATCAAATGGGCATGATGAAAACTAGCTTGACAAAATTTCCCATGTGTCCTCGGGAGCGCTTCACTTTATATAAGAGTTTGTCCAAGCCTATCCTTTTCTACAAAAAGGATTGGGCTACCTTGCTGCACCTTTCTACACTTGTTACTTGTTACCCGTTACAAATTACATTATCACAAAACTATCTATTACTGATAATTTCAGTGCTTGCAGAGAATACCTTACTGAAAACCGCTTGTTCTTTCCTTCTGCTCCTCGTTGGGTTGAACACTCTTACTTATCGAAAGGACTACGATAGATCCCCTATACTTGTGGGTCATTAGTGGTGCTATTGTACGTCCACGTTTGTGGAGTGTTCAACCCACGGAGGGTAACGGTCGCGAGAGTCCACGAAGGGCTCTACCCACGGAGGGTTCTACGAAGAAGCAACCTTGACTATACCATGATGGCCTACGTCCATGGAGGACTAGCCTAACTCGGGGTATATCTTCATGAAGTAGGCGATCTCCTTGCCCTTACAAACTTCTTGGTTCACTCCACAACACGAAGTAGGAGGCTCCCAAGCGACACCTAACCAATCTAGGAGGCACCACCCTCCAAAAGGTAATAGGCTCGATAATGTCGATGAACTCCTTGCTCTTGTGCTTCAAGATGATAGTCTCCTTAACACCCAATCACTCTCTCACAGATTTGGCTTTGGTGGAAGAGATTTATTGGGTGGAAAGCAACTTGGGGAGGCTAGAGATCAAGCTTCATATAGCTGGAATGGAACGCCATGATCTCAACACATGAGTAGGTGGCTCTCTCTCAGAAAATCTGATGGGATCACTGGGGATCTGTTTTGAGTGCTTGTCTTGCGAGTGAGTGGTGGTGGAGGGGTATATATAGGCATCTCCAAAAATCCAACCGTTACACCTTAAGTGACCAACTCGGTGACACCGATGTGTGAATCTCGGTGGTACTGAGTTGCTCCAAAGGTAGCAACTTTTGAATCTCGGTGAGAACAATATAGAAATCTCGGCGGTACCGATCAGGTGTCCAACGGTCAGAATCCAAATCTCGGTGACGCCGATCCAAAAACTTGGAGCTTGCGATTTTGTGAATCGAGGTAATAGAAAGTTGGCAGTCTGAACTTGGTGGCACCGATGTTGGGTTGGTTGCACACGTGTGCTAGGGTTTGGCAGGGTTCAAGGAATCAGTGGGACCAGGTGGGAAGAGTTTGTTTTACCGATTTAAATGAATGGCTTAGACTGTATATGTGTGAGATCTTGTGGGTGTTCTTGGTGATATCACTTGTGCATGTTTGAGCATCTTGTTCACCAGTAGTACCTTACCCCTTTTAATAGTATTGGCTTTTCCTATGGACTCAAAGTGATTTCACACAAAGTAAAATCTAGAATCCTCTTTATTTGAATCTTTGCCAGTCCATTTCCTTGCATCTAGGGGTTTCTCCGCAATAATTTTGCCAACCCATCATTGAACTTTTCCTGAAATATGCTTTGTGGAAATATTAGTTCAATGATATATATCTTGTTATTAATTACCAAAACCACCAAGGGAGCAAATGTGCTTTCATTTACCCATTCTGTGTGGCTGTTAGTTTGCGGGTGGTGAGATGAGCTCATTTTCAATTCGACCCCTTGCATCTTGAAGATCGCTTGCCAAACCTGGCTCGTGAACATTGCATCCCTGTTAGAGCTCATCACTTCTGACATGCCGTGCAACTTGTATACATTGTCAATATATAGTTGAGCAATTTGAATTGCAGTATACGGATGCTGGCCTGGCAGGAAGTGTGCATACTTAGAGAAAGTATCCATAACCACCAATATACAATTTGCTTTGTCAGATGTTGGAAGGCCTTCTATGAAATCTAGTGACACCAAATCCCAGCACTGGTTCACAACTGGCAGAGGATGGATAACCCCGGGATATGGGGACCTATCTGGCTTAGCTTGTTGACATACCTGACAGGTTTGGACATGAGTTCATATCTGCATCTTCATCCCACGACATGCGAATAGTTGCTTGATTCTATTGTATGTTGCTGGAACCCTGAGTGTCCTCCAATTGCACTATCATGCAGAGCACACATAATTTGATTTTGCAACTTCAGGTTGTTGCCCAGCCACACTCGTCCTCGGAAGCGGAGGACTCCTCGCTGAAAAGTGAGTTTACCCCTGCCACTAGTGCAAGAGCAAGTTTTGTGATCAATTGCCGAGCATTGGGATCTTGTGAATACCCTTGTGTAAATTCTTGAAGCCAGGTCGACTAACACATTAAGATAGTATTGACTTGTTGCCCACTGCCCAGTGGACGCCTGGAGAAAGCATCAGCAACACTATTTTTTTCCTCTTTTGCAACAGATACGATATTGAAGCCCAAGTAACTTTGTAGATGCTTTTCGTTGCCACGGAGCATGTAGGCATCATTCCTCCAGATGCACAAGGCACTTCTGATCCGTTTTGATGATAAATTCAGAGAATTGCAGATATGCCCTCCATTGTTCTACCGCCAAAACCATTGCTAAGTATTCTTCCTCATATATGGAGAGTCCCTTTGTCCTTGGAGCCACTGCTTTGCTAAGATAGGCAATCGGATGGCCATCCTGCTATCGCACTGCTCCATACTCGCACCTGTCCGTTTCAATGACGAACGGTTTGGCGAAATCCTGCAAAGCCAATGCAGGTGTTGTGATCAGTGTCATTTTTAGAGTGCCGAATGCTTCCTCTAGGGCTGCTATCCACTAAAAAGGAATACCCTTGCGCTATAAATTTGTGAGAGGTTGTCGATCACGCCAAAGTGGCGAACAAAACGCCTATAATCCATGACAATTGCCATCACATTGAGATGACGATAATCCATGACAACTGGACTGCTGACAACTGGACAAGATTCGACAACTGGACTGCTGACAATTGCCATCACATTGAGATGACAATAATCCATGCACATACACTAGGTTCCATCTTATTTCTTCACCAAGATGGAGGGTGACGAAAAGGGGCTTCAGCTTTTCTGAATTATGCCAGTCTTGAGCAATTCCATGACCTGCCTCTCATTTTCTGTTTTTAAATACGGCTTGTGCCTGTACTGACAAATATTTACAGGTTGAGCTCCCTCAATCAATGGAAGCTTATGATCACACTCACCAGTTGGTGGTAATTATGTGGGTTCCAGAAAAATGTCTTCAAATTCCAGCAACAATTGAACTATAGCTGGTGGTAGCTCTTGTGTTTGTATGGTCACTTCATGTTCAACCCCTTAAGTGTAGCATAATTGTACAACAAATGCGACTGCTGCATTTCTATTGACGTTGTCCATTTGATTATATGATAATAGGGCGCAAGACTACAATTTAGCAACCACACCTTGCAATACTATAGTATAGTCACATTTTTCAATTTGCATGCAACAACATGGTCAATCAGTGAGCATAGTACTATGATATTCAAGCTAGTCCATACCTGAATCACATCATAGGATCCCAACGGAAGAATATTGAAGTTGGTAGCAAAGGTGTGTCCCTGTGTGTACCATTGACAGTTTTGTACTTCCTGGGTGCATTGTAACTCTGCTCCATTGGCTACTGAAACTTTGACAACTCTGGGCATATCTCGCACTCTTGGTAGAATAGGCACGAGTTGTTGAGAAACAAAAGATGTCTAGCTTCCCGAGTCAACCAACATTAACACCTCTTTGCCTTGTAACCAACCACGTATTTGAAGCCAACTGGGTGACTTTGCACCTGAAACTGCATGTACTGACCAGCACCACACCTGCTCATGATGCGTGCTTTTAGTCTGTATTGCTCCCGCATCTTCAGAACTGGGAAACACCTCCTGGTTGAACAAATCGATGAATTCCTCTATCACATGTAATTCGACTATGGTAGGGCAGATGTGATCGTGCCCCCAATGTTCCCAACATTTAAAACATAACCCCATGGCACGATGATAATTCTGAAGTGCAGTGATCTTTGTTTTATCACTTGTGGCCCTTGCACCTTCTGTACCTTGGCGGTCGTCAGCTGCAACCAATGGTGCGGTAGTTCTGGCAGCAGGTGCTGGAAGCAGAGATGGATTAGGTGGTTGAGCACACACAACATAAGGTTAAAATTCAGACTATTCAGTGCGCTTGTGCCACTACACGCCAGACACCTCTTCTTGCAAAACTGCCAGAGCGCATGTTGTATCCAACTCTGTTGGCCTCTGCACCATGACCACGACATGGATATAACTGTGGAGGCCCTCCACAAACCTCGTCAAGAAATACAAAGGGTGTGTAGCATCAGAATACGATACAAGATGATTCATAAGTGTTTGAAATTTCTCAAAATACTTAGAGACAGTAGCAGTTTGTTTCAGACCATAAAACTGTTGGATCAACAACTGATGTCGATCGCGACCGAAACGTGTATAGAGGAGATCACAAAAAGCTTCCCACTCCATATGTCATACTTTAACTTGCACCTTTTGTAGCCAAATGGCAGCCACTCCCGAAAAATACAATGTTTCCATAGGAACGAAGTATGACTCATGGATTTGATACATGGCAAAGAATTGTTCACACATCGTCTTCCAGATTTTTGTGTTTTGAACCACAAACTAGGATGGAGTTGTATGTCCCATGCTTGAAACTATCTTCCTTGACATCAATCAATTGGCGGGAGAGGAATGTTGGGTTCTATTGTAGGTGTATCGCATGCAAATTAAAAATTTCCTACGTGCACAACATCCAAGAACATGCTATAAAGATGGATCACAGATTGTTACCACTAGACGCGCAGTGCCATGCAGCGGAAGTACAGTTGGGGCAGTGCGTCCGCAAGGTCCGTCTCCTCCCCACCCGATCTCCCTTGAATAGCCGGTCCGATCTCACTCGAACAACCGGTCCGATCACCCTCGAACAGTCGATCGTCGATCTCCCTCGTACAGGTTTGCCAGAGCGGTGCAAGTGCACCGCCTCTAACGGTATCCGGGCGTGCAGGAGGAATACCGTGCGGCAGACTTCTAGGTCCGATCACATAGTCAGCGATGGCGAGTTGAGGTGGATAGTTGCAACTCATGCAAAGCCCTAATGACGGTGCCAAAGCGATCAATTAAATAAGTGTACCGCACCTCCACTATATATAGCCATCCATCGCGGGCTCAACTCTTGGGCCTCGCATGGATCCTAAAGCCCACATGTTCCTTCCCTTAAGCGCGCGACCCTATAGATTCTCGTTCACTTGGTCGCGAATCCCATCACATTTGGCTCGGCTAGTCGGTAGCGGCCTCTAGCAAATCGTGCCGACTCCAAGTGTCCGATGAAGCTGATTAGGCGAACCTATACTTCATACTTTTGTTCCCTTTGCCACACGATATATGATGTCGTGATCAAGGTGACATGGTCATCCTTGTAGCACGACCGCTTTCTCATTCAGTTGAATCCGACCAATACTTCGGATTATCTCATAATCCTCATCGCATGTACTTGCTTATCCAGGTCAGATCACCCAGGGGCCCAGAGTATATCTCTCCTAATCAGAGGGGCAAATCCCATCTTGTTCGACCATGTCTATCAACATGGGTCTGGACAAGTCCGAAACCTACCTTTGTAACTACCCAGTCAGGAGTAGCGTTTAGTTGGCCAAAGCAGGCCTGTCACCATCCTGAGTACATGCGCCTGCTCAGGTCTTAGGACATATAACATATGTTGTACTAGAGACTCACAAATGACCTATCGTTGCGTCTCATAGTTGGGTCTATCCAACTCAGAGCTTATCTCAACTAGGATCCGACTACGCGGAATTCGACCAGATCTTTCTAAGTCCATATTATCCGGCTAGCATCCAATGCTACATGGGTATTGGGACCGGACCATCCACCATGTTATATGCTAGTCTAACTGGCTGCACGTCCACATAGCCCTTTCGACTAGGGATCATAACAGTCATCATACAATCCATAGTCTCACAAACAAGTCACGTACTTGTAAATACACATCATTGATAATGTCCAAGGACTATCTTTATCCGTAAACACATAGGAAATATCATCATACGTGGTTGCCTCTAGGGCATATCTCCAACAGACTCCCACTTGCACTAGAGTCTATCAAATAGACATCAAATGCCCATAGCTCTAACGTGCCCCTCATGCTTGGGTTGTGGAAGCGACTTAGTCAACGGGTTAGCAACATTTTCATCCGTATGAATCTTGCATAAATTAGTATCATCGTTCTTTATGAGCTTTCGTATCAGGTGATACTTTCGGTCTATGTGCATGGTCTTGTGGTGTTGTCTCGGCTCCTTGGTCTGTGCGATGGCACTTGAATTGTCGCAATACAGGTCCAACGGTTTTGCCTAGCTCGGGAACACACCAAGATCCTCCAGGAACATCCGAATCCAAAAACCTTCCTTTGCGGCTTCACAAGCCGCAATATATTCAGCCTCTGTTGTGGAGTCGGCCACCATATCTTGCTTGGAATTCGTCCAGCTCACTGCTCCTCCATTTGTGACATACACGAATCCAGTTTGCGATCGACAATCATCCCTGTCAGTTTGGAAACTAACATCATCATAACCCTGTATGCAGAGCTCCTCCTCACGTCCATAAACTAGGAACATCTCTTTAGTCCTTTTCAGGTACTTCAGGATAGTGTTCACCGCTGCCCAGTGACTCTCACCTGGGTCATCCTGGTATCTGCTTGTTAAGCTTATTGCATAGGCAACATCAGGTCAGGTACATAGCATGGCCTACATGATGGATCCTATTGCCAAAGTATACGGAATCCTACTCATCCGGTTTCGCTCATCAGAAGTCGTAGGACTCCAAGTCTTGCTCAGCCTTATACCATGAGATATGGGCAAGAACCCTTTCTTGGCCTCACTCATGTTGAACCTCTTCAACACTTTGTCTATGTACGTGCTCTAGCTTAAACCGAGCAGCCTCCTTGATCTATCTCTATAGATCTTGATGCCTAAAATGTACACTGCCTCTCCAAGGTCTTTCAGCAAAATCTTGCCATTCAATGATTCCTTGACTGGATTCAGCATCGAAACACATTTCCGATCAGAAGTATGTCATCCACATACAGGATCAAAAATACTACCGATCTCCCACTAGACTTCTTGCATAAACAATAGTCCTCTTCGTTCTTGATGAAACCAAGGTCAATGATGACTTCATCAAAACGAATGTTCCAACTCCGAGCTGCTTTCTTCAATCCATAAATGGATCTCTTGAGCTTGCATATTCTACCAGCATTAGTTGGATCGACAAAACCTTCAGGATGTATCATGTATACATCCTCTTTTAAATTTCCATGAAGGAAAGTTGTATTGACATCTATCTGCCATATCTCATAATCGAAATATGCAACTATAGCTAGTATGATCCTCACCAACATCAGCATCGCTACCACCAACTAGGTCTTGTCGTAGTCAATTCCTTGAACCTGTCCATAACCTTTAGCGACAAGCAGAGCTTTGTGGATCTGAACATTTCCATCCACATCAGTTTTCTTCTTAAAGACCCATTTGCAACCAATGGCAACTACGTCAGGCGATGGGTCAACCAAGTCCTAGACTTGATTGTCATCCATGGACTTTAACTCGGATCTCATGACCTCTAGCCATGCCTCGGAATTTGGGCTTACCATCGCTTCTGCATAAGTGGCTGGCTCGTCGCTATCTAGCAACAACACGTTGCACACTCTGTGCAATCTTTCCGACCTCCATGGCTCTAGTGCCGACTCCACTATGGGTTCCTTGACTGACACCGGTATGATCTCATCACCAACCGAGTCATCCCTGAGTGGGTCTCGAATTTCTTCGAGTTGCATCGTTCTCCCACTGGTCTCCCGACTGAGAAATTCTTTCTCTAGGAAAACCCCGTTCCGAGCAACAAACACTTTGTTCTCTTCTCGGTTGTAGAAGTTGTATCCCAAGGTTTCCCTCGGATATCCAACGAATATGCATTTATTCGACTTCGGTGTAAGCTTGTCCGACATGAGTCGGTTGACAAATGCTTGACAACCCAAATCTTTAGAAAAGACAAACTAGGACTCTTCCCAGTCCGCATCTCATGTGGTGTCTTGTCTACGGATTTGGATGGTACCCTGTTTAGTGTGAAAGCTGTAGTTTCTAGAGCGTATCCCTAGAATGACAAGGGTAAATCCGCTTTGCTCATCATTTATTGGACCATGTCCAACAAGGTTTGATTTCTCTGTTCAGACACGCCGTTTCTCTACGGTGTACCTGGAGGTGTGAACCGAGGTACTATACCTCGGCTTTTCAGATGATCATCAAACTCCTGGCTCATGTATTTACCTCCACGATCTGATCATAGAAGTTTTATCGTCTTGTCGAGATGATTTTCAACCTCGTTTTGAAACACTTTGAACTCTTCAAAAGTCTCTGACTTGTGACTCATCAAATAGATATATCCATATCTACTCAAGTCGTCGGTAAAAGTGACGAAGTACTGATAGCCACCACTGGTCGTTGTGCTCATTGGACCACCCCCAATACTGTGTATAAGCTCCAATAGCTTGGATGCCCTTTCACAACTCTTTGCAAAAGGAAACTTAGTCATCTTGCCTATCAAGCATGATTCACATGTCTCGAATGACCCAAAGTCGGACGAAGTTTGGTGTCCATCATCCTGGAGCTTCTTTATGCATTTCAGACTAATGTGTCCAAGCCGGCAAAGCCAGAAGTATGTCGGATTTATTTCATTAGGCTTATGCCTCTTGACATTCATGTTATAGACCGGTTCCGTTTCTAGATTCAAAATAGATAGCCCATCTACAATGGGTGCATAGCCGTGGAACATTCCATTCAAATGAAACAAACAACCATTGTCCTTTAAATTCAATTATAACCCTGACTCATCAAGCATGAGGCAGAAATAATGTTTCGACTAAGTGCGGGAATGTAATAACAATTATTCAATTCCAAAATAAATTGAGAAGGAAGCTGGAGCTGCATCGTGCGGACCTCCAACGTAGAAACTCTTGCTTTGTTGCCGACCCTGATGTCAATCTCCCCTTATTCCACACGCCTAGTTCTTATCAGCCCCTGTGTCGAGTTGCAAATATGACAACCGATCCGGTATCAAATACCCAAGAGCTACTAGGTATATCAGCAATGTAAATGTCTATAACATATGCAATATGTGTACCTTTGCCTGAAGAAGCATTTCCGGCCTTCTTGTCATGCTCAGCAAGCCACTTGCTATAGTTCCTCTTCTAGTGACCAGCTTCCTTGCAATGAAAGCAAATTGTCTTTGAGTTTGGTCTAGACTTCGGTTCAACGGCGGAGAAAACCTTCTTGTAGGATAGAAAGTAGGTCTAGAGGGGGGTGATTAGACTACTTGACCAATTAAAAATCTACTTCTTCTCAATTTTAAGTGTTGGCAGATTTTAACATTCATAGCAAGTCAAGCACACCCTACACATGCATGTCTACGAGTATAGCAGCGGAAAATAAAGACAAGCATGTAAGTAAAGGAAGGGTAGGAAGATCAAACGCAATTTGAAGACACGATAATTTTTCTCATGGTACCGATAGGTGGTGCTATCATACGTCCATGTTTATGGAGTCTTGGCTAACGATCGCGAGAGTCCATGGAGGGATCTACCCACGGATGGTTCCACGAAGAAGCAACCTTGACTATACCATGATGGCCTACGTCCACGGAGGACTAGCCTAACTCGGGGTAGATCTTCACGAAGTAGGCGATCTCCTTGCCCTTACAAACTTCTTGGTTCACTCCACAACACGAAGTAGGAGGCTCCCAAGCAACACTTAACCAATCTAGGAGGCACCACCCTCCAAAAGGTAATAGGCTCGATAATGTCAATGAACTCCTTGCTCTTGTGCTTCAGGATGATAGACTCCTCAACACACAATCACTCTCTCACAGGTTTGGCTTTGGTGGAAGAGATTGATTGGGTGGAAAGCAACTTGGGGGGCTAGAGATCAAGATTCATATGGTTGGAATGGAATGGCATGATCTCAACAAATGAGTAGGAGGCTCTCTCTCAAAAAATCAGTTGGTATGAGTGGGGGTCTGTTCTGAGTGCTTCGCTTGCGAGTAGGTGGTGGTGGAGGGGTATATATAGGCATTTCCAAAAATACAACCATTACACCAAATAAGTCAGACTCAGTGACACCGATGTGTTAATCTCGATGCTACCGAGTTGCCTCAAAGGTAGCAACTTTTGAATCTCGGTGAGACCCGATACATAAAACTCGGCTGCATCGATAAGGTGACCAACGGTCAGATTGCCAAACTCGGTGATGCCGATTCAACAAACTTGGTGGTACCGGTTTTGTGAATTTGCGTAACAGAAACTTGGCAACCCAAACTCGGTGGCACCGAAGCAGAATTGGTTGCACCGAAGGGTTAGGGTTTGGCTCAGTTTGTCTGAGGCTGAGAATCAGTGGAACAGAGTGGAAAGTTTTGATTTCACTGGTTTTGGATATTTGGCTTTTGACAGACTTTTGTGGAAGAGCTTGTGGGTGTATGTGGTGACTATCACTTGTGCACGTATGAGTATTTTGTTCACCAACAGTACCTTACCCGCTTTTAATAATATTGGCTTTCCTATGGACTCAAAGTTATTTCTCACAAAGTAAGATGTAGAGTCCTCTTGCTTGAAGCTTTGCCAATCTATTTCCTTGCATGTTGGAGTATTCCACAATCCTTTTGCCAACACATCATTGAACTTCTCCTGAAACATGCTTAGTGGAAACATTAGTTCAATGACATATATGTTGTTATTAATTACCAAAACCACCAAGAGAGCAAATGTGCTTTCAAACTCCCCCTTTTTGGTAATTGATGACAACATATATATCAAAGCTTCGACATATGATATAATCAATGAATATAATCGTTGCTTTTAGAAGTATGTGACAAGCAAGAGCTCCCCTAAATTTGTGCACTATATTTTAATTTGCGTTTTAATGCAAATGCACAATCGATTATCTACATGGGGCACTTCTTCCATGTCACATACATATTGGTGGTGTGCGAGAGTAAATAAGACTTAATATCATAGCACAACACATCAAGCAAAGTGAATGATCATCTCATAACAATCAAAAGGGTAGCAAATAGTAGCAACACACATTAAAGCATATGATCAAACACCAACAAAAGTATAACACATACAAACCGATAGACCAAATGATTAAAAAAACAATAAAACCAAATGCTCTCTCACTCGAAGCCTAAAGATCTATATACAACTTCTCCCCCTTTGGCAACAAGTTACCAAAAATTTTGAAGAGATATAGCTAATTGTCCTTCTGGGGATGATCTCCTTCGGTGGTCGATGTCGGAGTCGAGTGAACTGCACCGGCGAAGTTGGAGTAGCACCTGGTGGAAATGGAGGAGCTGATGGAGCCAAAGTCACTGTAGCTGGTGCAGACTATGAAGGTCTCGTCTCCGGAGCTGGCACTGTAGGTGTCCTGGCCTGAGTCTTGAAATGGGAAGTCGTCCTGACAAGTGCAAAATCCTCATCATCATCAGAATCAGACTCTGAAGAGGTGCGACGGATAGGAGCTTCATCTACTTCCTTCTTGAGCTCATTCATGGTCTTGGTCAGCCCATCCACCTTGTCATTGAGGGTCTTCACTCTATCCTCAAAGATGTTCACAAGACTTCTCTAATTGTCCAGTATGCCTTTGATATCCTTCTTCATGTCCATGACTGTAGAGATCAAGAGATACATCTGCTCGTTCCTGGATCTAGGGAATTGAGCACTAGTGGCTCAAGCTGCCTCTCCCTCTGCCTCTGCTTGAGGTGCAGCTGATGTGGGATGGTTTGGGTCCATCACTACAACGTTGTCCTTGAAGTCTGGCTGTAGGGGCAAGTGGGGTCTGTCTACAACAAAGATGTGCTTCTCCAGCTTGGAGTTGATGAGCATATGAATGTAGGGTACATAACAGCATGAGCGCTTCTGATCAGCAGCAACCATTTTCACAGTCTCCACAATCAGATCCATCACTCTGAATCTTTGGTGCTGGTCAATAAGGAGCAGTGATACGTCTCCAACGTATCTATAATTTTTGATTGTTCCATGGTATTATATTATCTGTTTTGGATGTTTTATATGCATTAATATGCTATTTTATATTATTTTTGTGACTAACCTATTAATCTAGAGCCTAGTGCCAGTTTCTGTTTTTTCCTTGTTTTTGAGAATTGCAGATAAGGAATATTAAACGGAGTGCAAACGGAATAAAAATCTTCGGAATGAATTTTTCTGGACCGGAAGGAAACCAGGAGACTTGAGAACCAAGGCAGAAGAGCCACCATGGGGCCACAAGCCCTAGGGGCACGTCCAGGGGGGTAGGGTGCGCCCAATAGGCTTGTGGGCCCACGATAGCTCTCCCAACCCTAATCTTAAGCCTATAAATTCCCAAATATTCCATCATTATCAGAAAGAGTCACGAAAACACTTTTCCGCCGCCAAAAGTCTCCGTTCCCGAGAGATCCAGTCTTGGAGCCTTTTCCTGTAATCTGCTGGAGGGGGATTCGATCATGAAGGGCATGTACATCAACTCCATTGCCCCTCCGCTGATGCGTGAGTAGTTCACCACAGACCTTTGGGTCCATAGCTAGTAGCTAGATGACTTATTCTCTCTCTTTGCTCTTCAATACCATATTCTTCATGATCTTCATGGAGATCCATCAGATGTAATACTCTTTTGCGGTGTGTTTATCGAGATCCAATGAATTGTTGGTTTATGTTCATATTATCCATGAATATTATTTGAGTCTTTCCTGAATTCTTATATGCATGATTTCATATCTTTGCAAGTCTCTTCGAGTAATTGGTTTGGTTTGGCCAACTAGATTGGTAATTCTTGCAATGGGAGAAGTGCTTTGTTTTGGGTTCAATCTTGCGGTCTTCTCACCCAGTGATAAAGTAGGGGTAGCGAGGCACGTATTGTATTGTTGCCATCAAGGATAACAAGATGGGGTTTTCATCATATTGCTTGAGTTTATCCCTCTACATCATGTCATCTTACCTAATGCATTACTCTGTTCTTCATGAACTTAATACTCTAGATGCAGGGAGGAGTCGGTCGATGTGTGGAGTAATAGTAGTAAATGCAGAATCATTTCAGTCTACTTGACATGGACGTGATTCCTATATGCATAATCATTGCCTTGGATATCTTCATATTTATTCGGTTTTCTATCAATTGCTCGACAGTAATTTGTTCACCCACCATAATACTTGCTACCATGAGA
Source organism: Hordeum marinum (assembly GCA_022496015.1). Lineage (NCBI taxonomy): Eukaryota > Viridiplantae > Streptophyta > Magnoliopsida > Poales > Poaceae > Hordeum > Hordeum marinum. The sequence continues at coordinate 188,343,387 of CM039677.1, read as the reverse complement.
GAAGCCTCTAGTGAAACCTATGGCCCCTGGGTCTATTTTCCATCTTATACTTTCAGATCTAAAACCAGAAATACCAAAAATACTTTGCTGCTTTATTTTTACCTTTTGTTTTACTTTCCGTTCAAGCAATCTATCTCTATTAGATCTCATCCTTGCAAGTAACCTTAAAGGGATTGACAACCCCTTTATAGTGTTGGGAGCAAGAGTTTGATTCTTTGTGTAGGTACACCTATTGGGGACTTGCTTGTATATCCTACTGGATTGATACCTTGGTTCTCAACAATTGAGGGAAATACTTATCTACTTTGCTGCATCACCGGTTCCTCTTCATGGAAACCAACGCATGCTCGAGAAGTAGCAAGAAGGATTTCTGGCACCGTTGCCGGGGAGATCTACATAAAGCCTACCAAATACCCATCATAAACTCATCTCTTGCATTTACATTATTTTCCATTTGCCTCTCGTTTTCCTCTCCCCCACTTCTAAAACGATTTTCATAAAATACCAAAAAGATTTTCCTTTTTATTCACCCTTTTTCATTCATCTTTTCGTTGGCTTGTTTGCTTGCTTGTGTGTTAGACCGCTCAAACTCATGGCTAGCCTTGCTACTATCGCTATTACTCCCGAGAACAAAGTTCTTAATTTAAGCAAAGGGAGGGAGAAAACTTAAATGATGCTTGGTATAGAATTTTCAATGCTCAAAATAGATCTATTCATAAGCAATCTACTACCATTCTCCTTCACAATTTTTATGTGGGTGTTTCTCATTGGAATAGATATGTTTTGTATACCATTATGGGAGGAAATTTCTTGGGAAGCAAATACCTTTGATTCCTATAATTCTGTGATAAATTTGGTAGGCTCACCCCCTCTCATGGTTAATGAAACAATCTTAACTTTGGAACATGTTATGCGAAGGCTAGATATCATTGAAAATAAAGTTGCTACTATAGAGCTCATTGAAAACTTGGATAAAAATATCCATAATCATATCACTCAATATGTATCTAAGGTAGGAGTTAGTACAAAAACCCTAAAGGAAAATGAACCTATAGTTAATGAAAAATTGGACCAAGATTCCTCTAGAATAGAAAAGCTAAAGGACATCATTACCAACTTGGGTTCCACTTTTGCCGCTGTTCAAACCACTCCTAAATTTTCTCTTTCTAAGGCTTGCAAGTTTGTTTACTTTCCCAAGAATAAGGGTGAATCCTCTAGTAAAAAGGACGAAGAACTTAATATGATAAGTGTTCACCCTAACTTTATCAATATTGTTTGGGAACCGATTGCTACAAAAGAATTTCATGACTTTTTGCCTAGAAGTATGGTTATTGATATAACCAAAGAAGCTCCTAAGGTTCACAAGCGATTTATTTATGGATTGCATACCAAAGATGACAATACCTAGGTCTATTGCGTTTTGCCTAGCTAGGGGCGTGAAACAATAGCGCTTGTTGGGAGGCAACCCAATTTTATTTTGCTTTCTACTTTTTGCTTCTGTTTTGGTGTGTTTTTATAATTATTAATTCTGTAGTAATTGAGTTTTTGTGTTTTAATTAGTGTTTGTGCCAAGTAAAACCTTTGGGGTGATCTATGGTAGTTGTTGATTTCATCTTGCTGAAAAACAGAAACTTTTGAGCTCAGTCCAGGAATTTTCTAATTTTGTCAGAGCATATAATTGATCTGAAATTTTTACACAGGATTTATATACAAATTACCCTGATTTTCCTAAGTTTTCAGAATTTTTAGAGTTCCATACATATTCCAAGTTTACAGATTTCTACAGACTGTTCTGTTTTTGACAGATTCTGTTTTCTTTGTGTTGTTTGCTTACTTTGATGTATCTATGGGTCGTACCGGGGGTATGAGCCATGGATAAGTTAGAATACAGTAGTTATTACACAAATATAAATAAATAAGGAGTTCAAAACAGTACCTAAAGTGGTGATTTATCTTTTTATACTAACGGATCTCATGAGTTTTCTGTTGAGTATTGTGTTGTGAAGTTTTCAAGTTTTGGGTGAAGATTTGATGGACTATGGAATAAAGTGTGGAAGGAGCCTAAGCTGGGGGATTAACAAGGCACCACAAGTCATATTCAAGGATACCAAAAAGCCTAAGCTTGGGGATGCCCTGGAAGGCATCCCCTCTTTTGTCTTAAATCCATCGGTAAATTCACTTGAGGCTATATTTTTATTCACCACACGATATGTGTTTTGCTTGGAGCGTATTGTATGATATGATTCTTTGCTTTTTAGTTTGCCACAATCATACTTGATGAACACATATTTTTAGAGAGACACGCTAAATCATGAATTTATTAGAATACTCTATGTGCTTCACTTATATCTTTTGAGCTAGACAATGTTGCTCTAGTGCTTCACTTATACCTTTATAGAGCATGGTGGTGTTATATTTTATAGAAATTATTGAACTCTCGTTCCTCACTTATATTATTTTGAGAGTTTATTAAAACAACATGCTAATTTGTTTAGGTTATGAATTTAGTCCTAATATAATGGGCATCCAAGAGGGATATAATAAAAACTTTCATATTAAGTGCATTGAATACTATGAGAAGTTTGATTCCTTGCATGTAGTTTTGAGATAATAGAGATGGTAATATGAGAGTCATGCTAGTGATTAGTTGTGAATTGGAAGAGATACTTGTGTTAAAGTTTGTGATTCCCGTAGCATGCACGTATGGTGAACTGTTATGTAACGAAGTCGGAGCATGATTTGTTTAATGATTGACAACCTTTGTGTGAGGGTCGGGAGCACGCGATGGTTAACTCCTACCAACCTCTAACCTAGGAGCATGCATCTAATGCTTTGTTTTATAACTAATAGACTTTTGCAATAAGTATGTGATTTCTTTATGACTAATGTTGACTCCATGGATTATACGCACTCTCACCCTTCATCTTTGCTAGCCTCTCTAGTACCGCGCAACTTTCACCGGTACATCAAACCCTCCTTCCTCAAAACAGACACCATATATTCCTCAAAACAGCCACCATACCTACCTATTATGGCATTTCCATAGGCATTCCGAGATATATTGCCATGCAACTTCCACCGTGTAGCTTTTCATGACTTGCACCATCACTTCATATTGCATATAGAGTCATACTTTGTCATAGGTATCGAGTTGTAATTTCATTTTTGTTTTATAAGTAAATAAAAGTGTGATGATCTTTTATTAATAGAGCATTTTCCCATGAGAGAAAAGTATGATGGAAGCTATGACTCCCCCACAAGTTGGGATGAGTATCCGGACTTTACAAAAAATAAAAGAGGCCAGCGAAGCGCAAAAAAAGGAATAAAAGAGGCCAAAGAAGCCCCCAAAATAAAAAAAATAAAAAAAGAAGAAAAAATGGGAGAAAGAGAGAAGGGACAATTTCTACTACCTTTTTCCACACATGTGCTTCAAAGTAGCACCATGATCGTCATGATAGAGAGTCTCCTATTTTGTCACTTTCATATAACTAGTGGATATTTTGCACGGCCATTTATTTTTATTTTTTGAGCTTTCATACACTTATAGATCTAAGTGCATTTGTTGAATGGAAATCCCTACTCACCCACATTGATATCTACTGATGGGCATCTCCATAGCCCGTTGATACGCCTAGTTGATGTGAGACTATCTTCTCTTTTTTCTCCTTGCACCCCTCCATATTATATTCCACCTATAATGCTATATCCATGGCTCACACTCATGTATTCCATGAGAGTTGAAAAGGTTTGAGAACACAAAAAGTGTGAAACAATTGCTTGACTTGTTCATCGGGGTTGTGCATGATTTAGATACTTTGTGTGGGGAAGATGGAGCATAGCCAGACCATATGATTTTGTAGGGATAACTTTCTAAGGCCATGTTATTTCGAAAGGACACGAATACCTTGTTGGTGTGCTCGAAGTATTACTGTTTTTATGTCAATATTAGACTAATGTTTTGAATCTTATGGATCTGAATATTCATGCCACAATAAAGGATATTACATGGATAAATATGTTAGGTTGCATTCCACATCAAAAATTCTGTTTTTATCATTTACCTACTCGAGGACGAGTAGGAATTAAGCTTGGGGATGCTCATATGTCTCCAATGTATCTATAATTTTTTATTGTTCCATGTTATTATATTATTTGTTTTGGATGTTTTATATGCATTAATATGATATTTTATATTATTTTTGGGACTAACCTATTAATCTAGAGCCTAGTGCCAGTTTCTGTTTTTTCCTTGTTTTTGAGAATTGCAGATAAGGAATATTAAACGGAGTCCAAACGGAATAAAATCTTTGAAATGAATATTTCTGGTCTGGAAGGAAACCAGGAGACTTGAGAACCACGGCAGAAGAGCCACCATCGGGTCAGAAGCCCTAGCGGCGCGTCCAGGGGGTAGGGCACGCCCAGCAGGTTTGTGGGCCCATGGCAGCTGTCCCAACCCTAATCTTCGGCCTATAAATTCCCAAATATTCCATCATTATCAGAAACAGCAACGAAAACACTTTTCCGTCGCCAGAAGCATCTGTTCTCGAGAGATCCAATCTTAGAGCCTTTTCCGGTAGTTTGCCAGAGTGGGATTCGATCATGGAGGGCATCTACATCAACTTCATTGCCCCTTCGATGATGCGTGAGTAGTTCACCACAGACCTTTGGGTCCATAGCTAGTATCTAGATGGCTTCTTCTCTCTCTTTGCTCTTCAATACCATGTTCTTCATGATCTTCGGATCTACCTGGTATAATACTCTTTTGCGGTGTGTTTGTCGAGATCCGATGAATTGTGGGTTTATGTTCATATTATCCATGAATATTATTTGAGTCTTTCCTAAATTCTTATATGCATGATTTCATATCTTTGCAAGTCTCTTTGAGTTATTGGTTTGGTTTGGCCAACTAGATTGGTAATTCTTGCAATGGGAGAAGTGCTTAGTTTTGGGTTCAATCTTGCGGTGTCCTCACCCAGTGACAAAGTAGGGCTAGCGAGGCACGTATTGTATTGTTTCCATCAAGGATAACAAGATGGGTTTTTCATCATATTGCTTGAGTTTATCCCTCTACATCATGTCATCTTACCTAATGTGTTACTTTGTTCTTCATGAACTTAATACTCTAGATGCAGGCATGAGTCGGTCGATGTGTGGAGTAATAGTAGTAGATGCAGAATCGTTTCGGTCTACTTGACACAGACGTGATGCCTATATGCATAATCATTGCCTTGGATATCCATAATTATTCGCTTTTCTATCAATTGCTCGACAGTAATTTGTTCACCCACCGTAATACTTGCTATCATGAGAGAAGCCTCTAGTCAAACCTATGGCCCCCAAGTCTATTTTCCATCTTATACTTTCAGATCTAAAACCAAGAATACCAAAAATACTTTGTTGTATTACTTTTACCTTTTGTGTTACTTTCCGTTCAAGCAATCTATCTCTATCAGATCTCGTCCTTGCAAGTAACCTTAATGGGATGGACAACCCCTTTATAGCATTGGGTGCAAGAGTTTCATTCTTTGTGTAGGTACACCTATTGGGGACTTGTTTGTATTTCCTACTGGATTGATACCTTGGTTCTCAAAACTGAGGGAATTACTTATCTACTTTGCTGCATCACCCATTCCTCTTCATAGAAACCAATGCATGCTCGAGAAGTAGCAAGCAACAGGTTGATGGAGTAGCTTCGAATCATCTTCTCGTTACCTGACCTGGGAATCAAGGTATGCCTCAAAATAGTGATAATGGTGTGGAGACCTGCCTGGAGGTGATAGATTGATCCTAGCTCGTGGGACTGAAGCTGTGCAACAGGAATGGCATTGTACATGTCCTTCATGGCATTGTGGCTTGCCTTGGACTATGAGTATACATAGATATCTCCATCTTGTGCCTCTGGGACTCCTACGATGGCAGCCCATTCATCAACTGTAGACTCATATCTTGCTCCTTCTATCATCCACACAATCCTACCATCTCCATAGAAGTGAGCAATGGAGTAGAATTGCATGATCATCTCATCATTCCATGCAGTGAACTCTTTGCCAACAAACTTGTCTAGGCCAATGCAGTGGAAGTTGTCTTGCACACTCAGGAAGTAGTCTTCATTTTCCTTGATGTACTTCCAATCCACATATCTCATGTCACTCATAGCTGGACTCTTGTCAAGCAGCACAGTCTCATAGAAATCATGTTGCTCCTTGGTGTAGAACCTGTAGTACACAGCTGCCTTCCTCCTCTGAGAGTATGGATCAATGGCTCTCCACTCTCTCAAACCTGCATCCTTCTTCTTCTTGATATCAACAGCAAGTGGATGACTGGCATTATGCTCTAGAAGATGAGGTCTGAGCTTCATCAAAGTAGACATAGCATCCTCATCAGCTTCTCTGAAGGTGGATCCCTTGTTCTTCTTAGAAGCTGGGATGTCTCTGGTAGTCCTCTTGGACTTCTCTACAACAACCTTCTTGGGGGAAGACTTGGTGATCTTGGAGGGACCTTGCTTTGGCATAGCATCTGCCAACAGCTTTTTGTGCTTCTTCTTAGGAGGGGCCTTGACAACATGCTCTTCCTCCTCCTCCTCAGCAGGAGGAGCACCAGGAGCCTCCTCAGGGTCCTCAAACATTGAGGTAGGACTGCCAACAACACGGATGATTCTTTTCCTGGCCTTCTTCTCTCCTACCTTCTTAGGCAATGTCTTCCTTGGGGGGTCAATGGTCATGTAGCCCTAGCACTGCCAGGTGCTCTCATAGTCTCTGGAGGTGCATATGTCTTGCTGACCACCCTCCTAGAAGAGGTGGCTTCATTTGCTGACTTCTTGGCAACCTTCTCTTGCTTCTTACCAAGAACCTCCTCTGGCACAAAGTCTGAATCCTCCCCATATGAATTCAGCCTCTTCCTGGTCCTAATAGCAGGCTTGGGCAACCCTTGAGAACTAGGGGTGCCTGGATTGAAAATGAGTTGGACCCAGGGCTAGTGCCTGAACTCATGTCAATGTTATGCTCCCGTAAATTTTGGCTGTCCCGAGCATCTACATATCTGACCTAGTGAATAGAGTATAGAAGAGTGGAATAGGATAAGTCATCACAAAATGCAGAGTTTTTGATAATTTGAACAAAATATTCTCAAGGTTTGCATTCTATCACATGAAAATCGGTACAGCGGAAGCAAAATTTTCGGTGCTACCGAGACTGGCTTTCTCTTTAACAGAAACTTAGCACTCTTTTCAGTGAGACAGAAAAAGAGTACTCGGTTTCACAGTGATTGATCTTAGTAGCACACAGGGAAAATCGGTGACACCAATTTGTTTGCTTCGGTTCCATCGAGTTTCATCGGGCAGATGGCAAACCCTAGATAATCGATCGTTCGCTATTCTAAGAAATTTCTCGTGGACAGATCTATCTTAAACGGTGGATTGTGGATGGAAAAACCTTGATGCATAAGAATCGAAGAGGGGAGCGCATGGAGGGTTCGAAATCGTACCCTAGCTTGGTGACGACTTCGCCATGACGACGACGGGGGTGAAGATTCCGTCGACGGCGTGGACTTCCAATGACGGAGGCGCTCGAGAAGACAACGACGATGACCAGGGGGTCCTTTTCGGCAGCTTAGGGTTTTAGGGTCACGACGGTTTGAGGATTTAATTTCAAAGCATCGGGTCCACAACATATATACCCCTTGCTGTCGGTGACACCAATTCTAAATTTTTGATGTCACCAAGTTTCTCAACTGTCAGCTGATAGGAAAACTCGGTGTAACCGAGAATATGGAATCGGTAGTACCGAGATTGAAAACTAGATCAACCCTAGGCATTCAGTGAGACCAAGATTTTTGAGTTGGTTCCACCGAGATGCACTTGGGAGGTTTTAATGATCAGTCCTTTGTCGATATGAAACTCCGAGTGCTCTCACACAGAGAGATCGAAAAGTACTTATTCAAATTTTGTGATGCAGCATGAATATAACATGAGGTGAGAAAGCATATATAGTAGAGGTGTGGTCCTAGGCATTCTTGTACATCCAACTGACAAATGAAAAAAAAATCATAAGCCAAATAGCAACAAATGTCGTCGAATGAGTAAATAAATGCAGACCAACCTACTCACACAATAAGATGTCAAATGCAAACATGGCAAACATGCACAAACACACTAGAATCTAACAAGCACTTTGGCGATGATGAAGTCATCTATATATGAGTATATTGACTTAGGAGCCAAGTAAGAATACTTGATCATAGGTCATACTCATCGTTTAAGCACAAGTGGGGTTACCACTTTTACCTAAAGCATTTAATGTTGTCACATACTATTAAATGCTTTGACTCAACTCTTAGATTAAATCTCCCCTTGATGTGACACCCGCCATAGGAGGGATAAACTAACCTTGGGTTTTGTCGATGAAGACTTCGTGTAGGTGAAGTAGTGGTGGATGCTCAAAGTTGATGAAGATCACCATGATTTGGGAGCATCCTTGTTGTTTCCTTACTCTTCTCACTTACATGGGTTAGTCCCAACACACAAGAGACAAATACAAGGATATCTATGGACATGGAGTGAAAATCATACATGATGACGTCCACTGATTTGTTGATTACCTTGTCGCTTGCTTACCTTTGAGGGAATGTGTTACTCCTTGAACCATTACATGTTGTTGATGTTGATTTCAACTAGTTCTAGACAATAATCAATATGAGTGGATTTCATTAGCGGTGTCACCCACATCAAGTTCTTCTTGGGAACCCACATCAAGTTAATGGGGATCCTTGGTGTTGAAGTAGCAGTTGTAGTAGTTGAGCTTGTAGTAGCCTTGGGAACCCACATCACCAAAGCTTGGGATTAATACTCATATGAGTCAATGTCCTCTTGAAGCTTGTTCTTCCCCTTGAGCTTGGGGTCTTGTGGTGGAATGTCATCTTAATCTTTTGTTCCCTTGGGGAGAGTATTTTCATACTTGTCCATTTGAGGAACAAACTTGGGATTGGGGTATTGACCTTCTTCCCATTCAACTCCATTAGCGTTGAAGTAGCCAACATCACGGTTCTCCCAGTATCCTCTGTGCTTGTGTACAATCTCCTCAAATTGTTTGCACCCTTCAAGACTCTTGTAGATTCCTTTCTCTATAATCCCTTTCAAAAGTTCATTTTTTTCTCAAGTGTAACTTGGCTAAGAGAAGAGTTAGTGGGATCAATACAACTACTAGAAGCAATATCATTGGATTTATCATTTTAATGCTACTAGTTGAAGAACCGTTCTTGCCTTTGTTACTAGTTTGCTTACTCTTCACTTGTGGCATGAACATAGACGCGCGAAGTCATTTGGCTAGATAAGAGTAAGTCTTCTTTCGAAGATCATCATTGATAGATTTAAGGAACTCATGTTCTTTCTCTAAATTGAGCTTCTCGAAGCGGAGCTTCTCATGTGTCCTTTCAAGACCACTATGATCTTTTAGAGTAGACTCATGAGCTAACTTAAGAGTGTTTAGTTCTTGAGTTAGTCGTTCTATTTCCAACTTATCGTCATCACATGACTTATCTAGACTATAATGATTACTAGCAAGTTCATCTTGACTAACATTACTAGATTTCTCAAATAGCGAGTCATCTTAAATTAAGAAGTCATCCTCATCACTCATGAAATAAAGATACTCGGGGTGTGATACCTTGGGGCCTTTATCCATGAAGCAACATCCACTCCCTTCATTTGGTGAATCAAATAGGTCGTAGGAGTCGGTTGTCACTAGTGCAAGTCCGACAACACCTTCATCTTGACTATAGTCAGAGTTGGAGTGGTAGCTTCTCTCAGAGTGGTTGTCGGATTCGGAGCGGGAAACCCATTCACCAACATGATCTTGATGTCTTCTTCTTGAGTAGCTCTTGGTGTACTTGTCCTTCTTCTTCGAGTCCCTACTTCTCCTTGAGGGTCTTCGTTCATAACGATCATCCCTACACCTTCTCTCTCTTCGAGTTGACTCGTCCTTTGAGCTTAGTATTCTTGGTGACTCTTTTTTCCTTTTGTAAGGAGCCGTGCACTCATTGGAGTAGTGTACGGGCTTCCCACAATTGTAGTAGTTTCGGTCACGACTTGACAAACGCTTCTCTTCTTATCTTGAGTTGGAGCTTCAATATTTGCTTCTATTCTTGTAGAACTTGTTGGATTTCTTGACCATGAGGATTATCTCTTCATTTGTGACAAGGTTGTCACTTGAATTTGTGGGAGCATCACTTGTGGCCTTGTAAGCACCGTTAGACTTGTGGTGAAGCTCTTCCTTGTCCTTGAGTGTCATCACATGAGCAACAATCCTTACAATCACTTCCATTGGCTTTAGATCTTTGTAGTTAGGCATCATTTGGATCAATGTGCATACGGTGTCATATCGATCATCCAGAGCATGAAGTACCTTCTTGATGATGAATTTGTCGGTCATTTCTTTGCTTCCTAAGCTAGCAATCTCATTGTTGATGAGAGCTAGCTAAGAGTACATCTCAGCGACTCCTTCACCATCCCTCATCTTGAACTTTTCAAGTTGACTTTGAAGAACATCCAACTTGGATTCTCTCATAGATTCGGTAGCTTCATGCATATCAACCAAAGTATACCAAATCTCTTTTGCATTCTCAAGACGGCTGATTTTGTTGAATTCTTCGGGGCATAGGCAGTTGAAGAGAATTTCACATGCTTGAGCATTTAATTGCAACATCTTCAATTCATCCGCAGCCGCTTTGTGATCGAGTTCCCTTACATCCGCAAATAATTCACCTTATAGTCCAACACGAACAACAACCCAAACGGCGGGGTTATGACGAAGAAGATGCATTTTCATTTTGTGCTTCCAACTAGCAAATTAGTGCCATCAAAGTACGGACCTCTTCGGTGATAATTTCCCTCACTAGACGCCATACTCTCCTAGGTTGTGAAACCAATGCAATGGAGACCAATGCTTTGATACCAAGAGGGGGGTGATTAGACTACTTGACCAATTAAAAATCTACTTCTTGCCAATTTTAAGTGTTGGCAGATTTTAGCATTCATAGAAAGTCAAGCACACCCTACACATGTTGCATGTCTACGAGTATAGCAGCGGAAAATAAAGACAAGCATGTAAATAACGGAAGGGTAGGAAGATCAAACGCAATTCGAAGACAAGATGATTTTTTCCTGTGGTTCCGATAGGTGGTGTTATCGTACGTCCATGTTTATGGAGTCTTGAATCATGGAGGGTAACGGTCGCGAGAGTCCGTGGAGAGCTCTACCCACAGAGGATTCCACGAAGAAGCAACCTTGACTATGCCATGATGGCCTACGTTCACGGAGGACTAGCCTAACTCGGGGTAGATCTTCATGAAGTAGGCGATCTCCTTGCCCTTAAAAACTTCTTGGTTCATTCCACAACACGAAATAGGAGTCCCCAAAGTGACACCTAACCAATCTAGGAGGCACCACCCTCCAAAAGGTAATAGGCTCGATAATGTCAATGAACTCCTTGCTCTTTAGCTTCAAGATGATAGACTCCTCAACACACAATCACTCTCCCACAGGTTTGGCTTTGGTGGAAGAGATTGATTGGGTGGAAAGCAACTTTGGGAGGCTAGAGATCAAGATTCATATGGTTGGAATGGAATGGCATGATCTCAACACATGAGTAGGTGGCTCTCTCTCAGAAAATTAGTTGGTATGAGTGGGGGTCAGTTCTGAGTGCTTCTCTTGCGAGTAGGTGGTGGTGGAGGGGTATACATAGGCATCTCGAACAATCCAAATGTTACACCTAATAAGTTAGACTCGGTCTGTGTAAATTTCGGTGCTACCGAGTTGCCTCAAAGGTAGCAACTTTTGAATCTCGGTGAGACCGATATATAAAACTCGGTTGCACCGATAAGGTGACCAATGGTCAGATTGCCAATCTCGGTGACGCTGATTCACAAAACTTAGTGGGACCAATTTTTTAAACTTGCGTAATAGGAAGTTGGCAACCCAAACTCGGTGGCACCGAAGTAGAATCGGTTGCATCGAAAATCTAGGGTTTGGCTGAGTCTGGGAATCGGTGGCACCGAGTGGAAAGTGTTGGTTGCACCGATTTTGGATATTTGGCTTTGTATAGACTTTTGTGGAAGATCTTATGGGTGTATGTGGTGACTATCACTTGTGCACGTATGAGCATTTTGTTCACCAATAGTACCTTACCCCCTTTTAATAGTATTGGCTTTCCTATGGACTCAAAGTGATTTCTCACAAAGTAAAATGTAGAGTCCTCTTGCTTGAAGCTTTGCCAATCTATTTCCTTGCATCTTGGGGTACTCCACAATCCTTTTGTCAACCCATCATCGAACTTTTCCTGAAACATGCTTAGTGGAAACATTAGTTCAATGAAATATATGTTGTTATTAATTACCAAAACCACCAAGGGAGAAAATGTGCTTTCAGTTCTCCGTGCCCTTTGCCTTTCCCTTTTTCTTGGACCAACTCTTCTCGAACTTAGCCGAGTTCTGCACAATCAACACTTGATGCGTGCCTTTGTTAATATCTTGTTTTGCCACCTTAAACATTCCATGCAATTCAATAAGTTTCTTATCCTTGTCGTGCATTTGATAGTTCGAGACGAACGTCCCATAGCTAGGTGGAAGAGAACCTAGAATTGCATCCGTGGACAGCTCGTCCCCAAGTTGGAAGCCTAAACGATCCAAAGCTTGCACGTATCCGATCATGTTGATCACATGCGGGCTCAGTGGATCACCCTCTTTCAGCTTAGAATCCGCCAAGGATTGCCAGACGTCGAACCTTTCGTTCCTAGCATGCACCTGAAACATGCTCTTGAGACTCTTGAGCGTATCGAAAGCCTCAATCTTTTCGAAATGCTGTTGCAAATCAGGCTCCATACAAGCCAACATGTGGCAATTGATCTCGTTTGATTCATCAACGAGTTTCTAGTGGGCATTCTTGGTCATGGCATTAGCATTATCGAAAGGTTCCTCTGGAAGTGGATCCTCTAGAACATGTTACTTTTTGTCGTGCTTGAGAATAATTCTCAAATTTCTATACCAAGTGGTAAAGTTTGTTCCATTCAGTTTATCCTTTTCTAGAATTGATTTCAATGCAAAGTTGGGTTGAGAAGGTGGTGCCACTGATCTACAACAAAAAATATGCAATCACTAAGCAATGTGTTTATGTAGAGTAATTCAAGCCTTAAACGGAACAACTCTCATTGAAGTCGGCATCCCTCCGCAAACTCTCAGTGATTCAGGATCTGACTAACACAAGAGACTAGTGAGCTTTAGCATCACTGCTAGCCAACTTGCCTATTCGGTAAGCAACTCCTTGCTAATCGTATCTCTATACGACCCCTGTCGGTCGGGTAGGTATCTTATACCCCGGATCCCGACCTTCTTTGCCACAAGTCCCAAAATTGTTTTGATAGCCTTGTCAAGTTAACCTGATGTAGTGCAAGGACACCTAGTAGCACCTCAATTTTATGAGCCCACCACTAGATGTACTTGACGTGCGAAGGTGCAACATCTAGAATGGCAATGTGCTTGATATTAACAAGGCATCTTTCTACCATTATAACATGCATAGAAACAAGAAGCAATATCAATCACATATGAACATAAATATGTGAAATAGTATGGCTCCTTCATGGACGTCCTTCCAGGCCGGCTCCAACTCCAATGACCAGGGGGGAACTCCATCTTGTCCATCACACTAGGACACCAACACCTGAACTATACTTCTGTTCTCCAACTACTACAACTAGTAATTAATTTACAGAGAATCACAAGTCGACGCGTAGGTCGTTATACAATATAATGATAGCACTTTGGCTCCTGTCGGCTGATGATCATGACAGGCAGGTCATGTTAAATTACACACACATGCATCACATACATATGAGCCATACTATTCACATCAAACATGCAAGACAAAGTTGTGCATATAATCACATTCTACCGGTTTGTGTGATCGTGTACGAAATACAAGACGCTACACACACGGTGGTCCCACTAGCCGGTTAGCGGGCAACGTTTGAAGGGGCGGCGCCCCTCGTGGGTGTGGGCAACACCCGACATTTTCAGAAATCATAGATGAAATCTGCATTCCGATCATCCCGAATTTTCTCATCTGACTGATCTCATCGATCATCCGAACTCGATTCGGATTTACATTTCACAGTTAACCCCGATGGCGGAAACCGACCGATAGGGGTAGGTTGTGTCACGACCTCTTCGATTCTGATAGACAGAAAACATAGCCTCAACGATCCCGATATGCAGTTGATCTCATCAACCATGTACATAGCCGATCTCATGAACGACGGTAGATCTCATCAGTCGCCTCCACATATCACATATGCTACCAATCTGAAACCAAAATCTATAACACAGGCTCTAATATCACTATTGGGTTCTAGCGTAGGTGCATCACATGCAAATTAAAAGTTTCCTATGCGCAGAACATCCAGGAACATGCTATGGAGATGAATCACAAATCGTTACCACTAGATGCGTAGTGTCGTGCAACAAAAGTAGAGTTGGGGCAGCGCGTCTGCGAGGTCCATCTCCTCCTCGCCTGATCTCCCTCGAACAGCCGGTCCGATCTCCCTCGTACATGTTCTCCGGAGCGTGCAACTGCATTGCCTCTAACGGTATTCGCGCGTGTAGGAGGAATACCGTGCGGCGGATTACTAGGTCCGATCATGGTCGGCGGTCGTGAGTGGAGGTGGCTAGTTGCAACTCATGCAAAGCCCTAATGACAACGCCGAAGTGATGAACTAAGTAAGTGTGCCACACCTCCACTATATATAGGTATCCTTCACGGGCTCAACTCTTGGGTCTCACACAGATCGTAAAGCCCACATGTTACTTCCCTTAAGCGCGCGACCCTTTAGGTTCTCGTTCACTTGGTCGCGAGTCTGATCAGATTTGGCTCGACAAGTCGATAGCGGCCTCTATCAAAGCATGTCGACTCCAAGTGTCCGATGAAGCTGGTTAGGCGAACCTGTACTTCACACTCTTGTTCCCTTTACCACAGTATATATGTTGTCGTGCTCAAGGAGACATGGTCATCCTTGCTGTAGCATGACCTCTTTCTCATTCCGGTGAATCCGACCAACACTTCAGATTATCTCATAATCCTCATCGCATGGCCATGCTTATCCAGGTCAGATCACCCGAGGGGCCCAGAGTATATCTCTCCTAATTAGAGGGGGAAATCCCATCTTGCTCAACCATGTCTCGTAGCATGGGTCTGGACAAGCTCGAAACCTTCCTTTGTAACTACCCAGTCATAGAGTAGCGTTTAGTTGGGCCAAAGCAGGTCTGTCACCATCCCGAGTACATGCACTATATCAAGTCTTAAGTCATAGAATGTATGTTGTACTAGAGACCCACAGATGACCTATCGTTGCGTCTCATAGTTGGTTGTATCCAACTCAAACCTTATCTCAACACGGATCCGACTATGTCGAATCTGACGAAATCTTTCTGAGTCCATATAATCCGGCTAGCATCAATGCTACATGGTCAGTGGGACCGGACCATCCACCCCGTTATATGCTCGTCTAATTGGCTGTGCGTCCATACAACCCTTTCGACTAGGGACCATTTAGGACAGTCACATACTTGTTAATACACATCATTGATGATGTCCAAGGACTATATTTATTCATAAACACATAAGAAATATCATCATACATGATTGCCTCTAGGGAATATATCCAATAAGGAATTCACTACCATATTAGACAAAGGGGTTTGGAAATCGGGCACACCATTGACCGGAGTGGCTGCTAGAGAGGAATTCCCCCCTGACATCTCGCTCCGTTGTTGTTGGGACACACCATGGACATTGGGCCCGTGGGCTTGCCACGTATCACCGGATCTAAGGGTCTAGAGCCTACGACCCACCATGTGCCTCGGCCGCTTGTGGGAATGGCACGCCTTGGAGTGCGATGACTGCCTGTTGCATCTTGGAGAAGCGTTGTTCGAGATCGGTTTGCTAGGCCGTGAGCGCCTCAACTTGTGCCGACTGGGTGTCAAGCTGGGCCCTTATCCCCTGAGGCCGGCGCACGTGTTATTGCTGGCCTTCGTCAAGGTGTCGGTGAGTTTACAGAGGTAAGCCTTTGAAAGTGCATCTAGTGCCCCTTAGTGATTTTGGTGTATTGAAGACTTATAGGTTAAGGAACTATTGTATTTGTGAGTGTACACAGGCTCTATAAGTCGATGAGGAGTTTGATATATTCGGAGATTATCGACCCCTAAAAATGTATGTCATCAACTGAATACGTTGGTGAAGACTTTGGTGAAGACTTTGCTGAAGACTTTGGTATTCCCTGAAGACTTTGAAAATGAACAAGTTGGTGTGACCTTGAAGATATGAACGAGGACTATGAAGCATGAAGACTTTTGTTTTCGTGGTTTCATTTCCTTCTTTGAGTCATAGGAAACACCGTACTGTTAAAGGGGGTCGAGGTAATACTAAGGAAAATTTCCAACTGATGCTCTACTCCAAAAGCCTCAACCTATCCAATCCTTCGAGTGAAGCCTTTGGAAATCTCTTGCAGTTCAGTCAAGTTCTTCAGTGACAAAGACAATGTTCTTCTGGTCTCTGATGAAATTGATCTGACTAACGAGTTAAGATTTCGCCAGTGTGAATTGCCTACAAGTGAGGACTTTCATAGCTCGAAATTCCAACCGTTGTTGTGCTTAGCGCCATCTGTCCCCAATCATCTTATCCACATAATGGTCATATCATTAGGGGCATTTATGTCTTATCATGTCAGGTTGCACCCTGGCTATAAATAGCCACCCCCACAACTACTAGTTGGTTGGTTGCTCCGAGAGAGAACTCACACTTGTCATTTGAGAGCAACCCATCCTTCGAGGACATTGAGAGAAAATTATCAGTGAGGAAAAACCCAAGTCCAAACCACCAAACCCAAAGTGATTGAGCATCACTGAAGAGATTTTTCCTGTGTGGAACTGATGCTTGTTACGTTTGAGGACTGTGTATCGTCCAGACGGTTAGGCGTCATGGTCTAGTGCATCCTGCAATCAATTGGGGATCACGGAGTGACCTTGGTCTAGAGCATCTAGCAGTCAATTGTGGATCGTCAGGTGACCAGTTTGTGAGGGTTTTGGAAGTCTACCCTGAAGACTTACCATGAGTGTTGGGCGAGGACTTTGTGACCTTATCTCAAGGAGAATACGGTAAGGACTGTGTGTCCTCTGGTTTAAATACCAGGCCGCTCCAAACCAGATGTACAACTATCATAGTAGTTGGAACTGGGTCATCAAACATTGTCTTCATCGAGCTACCTAGTTCTATTTCCTCAACCCCTCTATTCCTTGTATACTTGTTGATGAAATTGATTGTTACTGTTTGAAGAATTTGACTGAAGACTTTCACAATTTCCTCACCTCAAATTCTTCAAGTCACCTTGTTCCTCATCTACTTATCCTGTATCACGCTACCTGTATTCCGTGCATGTTCATTTCATCATCATGACTCTGCTATTTCTATGTTTCTCATGCACTTGAGTACTTATTCCGCTGCTAGTTATTCATCACATTTCAAATTCCTCAAGTTGAAATTCCTCAAGTGATGAATTTGTTGGAAATATGCCCTAGAGGCAATAATAAATTAGTTATTATCATATTTCCTTGTTCATGATAATCGTTTATTATCCATGCTATAATTGTATTGATCGGAGACTTAGATGCATGTGTGGATACATAGACAAAACCATGTCCCTAGTATGCCTCTAATAGACTAGCTCGTTGATCAAAAGATGGTTAAGGTTTCCTAGCCATGGACATGAGATGTCATTTGATAACGGGGTCACGTCATTAGGAGAATGATGTGATGGAAAAGACCCAAACTGCAAACTTAGCACATGATCGTGTCAGTTTATTGCTACTGTTTTCCGCATGTCAAGTATGTGTTCCTATGACCATGAGATCATGCAACTCATAGATATCGGAGGAGTGCCTTGTGTGTATCAAACGTTGCAACGTAACTGGGTGACTATAAAGGTGCTCTATAGGTATCTCCGATGGTGTCTATTGAGTTGGCATGGATCGAGACTGGGATTTGTTACTCCGTGTGACGGAGAGGTATCTCGAGGCCCACTCGGTAATGCAACATCACAATAAGCCTTGCAAGCAATGTGACTAATTGTTAGTTGCGGGATCTTGTATTACGTAACGAGTAAAGAGACTTGCCGGTAACAAGGTTGAACTAGGTATGGAGATACCGACGATCGAATCTCGGGCAAGTAACATACCGAAGAACAAAGGGAACGTTATACAGGATTAACTGAATCCTTGACATAGAGGTTCGACCGATAAAGATCTTCGTAGAATATGTAGGAACCAATGGGGACGTCCAGGTCCCGTCATTGGTTATTGACCGTAGAGGTGTCTCGGTCATGTCTACATAGTTCTCGAACCCGCAGGGTCTGCACACTTAAGGTTCGGTGACGTTTCGGTAGTGTAGAGTTATGTATGGTGGTGACCTAAGTTTGTTCGGAGTCCCGGATGAGATCACGGATGTCACGAGGAGCTCCGGAATGGTCCGGAGGTAAAGATTCATATATAGGAAGTCCTAGTTTGGTTTCTGGAAAAGTTTCGGGCTCATCGGTAGTGTACCGGGAGTATCGGTAGTGTACCGGGAGTGCCGGTAGTGTACCGGGAGGCCTCCGGGAGGGGTATTTCGACCCCAAGAGGTACATGGGCTGTGGTAGAATAATAACCAGCCCTTAGTGGGCTGGGAAAACAGCCACAAAGGCCCATGGCGCAGGAGAGAAAGTCCTAAAGCAAAAAGTGGAAAATCAGCCAATAGGAGGCAATCCTACTCCAACTAGGATTGGAGGTGAAGTAGGATTGCTTCCCACCTCCTATTTTGGCCGACCAAAAGGCCTTGGCTGCCTATCCTCTCCTCTCCTCCTATATATACTAGTGGATTGGGTGGTTTTTGGACAGAATTTCCGGCCACGTGCTACCCGTTACACCGGTGCATAGTTTCTCCTCTAGATCGGTTTTCTGCAGCGCTTAGGCGAAGCCCTGCCGGAATTGCTCCACCACCATCACTGGAGCCCCGTCACGCTGCCGGTGAACTCTCTCTCCTCTCCACCTCCTCTCGCTGGATCGAGATGGTGGAGATCGTCATCAAGCTGCACATGTGCTGAACGCGGAGGTGCCGTCCGTTCGGCGCTAGATCGGAAGGACCGTGATCGAGATCGCGAGACGGTTCGTGATGTGATCACGGAACGGATCGTGATGAGTTCGCGGGACAGATCGTGATCAAGATCATGAGACGGATCATGATGAGTTCGCGGGACGGATCATGATGTGTTCGCGGGACGGTTCGTGATTGGATCGTGGGACGCTCGGCGATTTGGATCGCGAAGAAGTTCGACTACACCAACCGCGTTTCTTAACGCTTCCCGCTTAGCAATCTACAAGTGTACGTAGATCCACTCTCCCTCTCGTAGATGCCCATCACCATGGATAGGTTTGCGTGTGCGTAGGAAATTTTTTGTTTCCCATGCGACGTTCCCCAACAGTGGCATGATGAGCTAGGTTGATGGTTCGATGAGATCTCGAGTAGAACACAAAAGGTTTGTGGGTGTTAATGCTTAGATTGCATCCTCCCTTGGTCGGATTTTGGTTCAGCGGGATTGTGAGATGAAGCGGCCCGGACCAACATTACTCGTACGCTTATGAGAGACCTGTTCCCTCGACGCAATTTGTTGCTTAGATGGCTTGCGGGTGACAGTTTCTCTCACTTTAGTTGGATCGGATCCGACAAAGGCGGTCCTTGAGAAGGTTGAAAAGAAATCTATGTATCACCGTTGTGGTTTATGCGTAGGTGAGAATCGTTCTTGCTAGATACCCGTAGCAGCCACGTAAAACATGCAACAACAATTAGAGGACGTCTAACTTGTTTTTGCAGGGAATGTTCTGATGTGATATGGCCAATTACATGATGAGATATATGTGATGTATGAGATGATCATGTGATGTATAGAATTTCACGACTTGCATGTCATTGAGTACGGCAACCGGCAGGAGCCATAGGGTTGTCTTTAATTATTGTATGACCTGCGTGTCAATCATTAAGCGCTATGTAATGCTTTACTTTATCGCTAAGCGGTAGCAATAGAAGTAGAAGCAGGGCTGGCGCCACAACCCCAATGGCAACACATTGATGGAGATCAAGATGATGGAGATCATGGTGTTGTGCCGGTGACGATGGAGATCATGCCGGTGTTTCGAAGATGGAGATCTTAAACACAAGTTCATGGCCATATCATGTCACTTATGAATTGCATGAGATGTTAATCCTTCTATGCACCTTGTTTTGCTTAGTACGGCGGTAGCATTATAAGGTGATCCCTCACTTGAATTTCAAGATGAACTGTGTTCTCCCCGAGTGTGCACAGTTGCGAAAGTTCATCGTGTTGAGACACCACGTGATGATCGGGTGTGATAGACTCTACGTTCACATACAACGGGTGCAAGCCGGATTTGCACGCGCAGAACACTCGGGTTAAACTTGACGAGCCTAGCATGTACAGACATGGCCTCGGAACACGAGAGACCGAAAGGTCGAACATGAGTCATATAGTAGATATGATCAACATAATGATGTTCACCATTGTAGCCACCTCAACTCACGTGATGATCGGACTTGAGTTGGTGAATTTGGATCATGTATCACTCGAATGATCAGAGGGATGTCAATTTGAGTGGGAGTTCTTAAGTAATATGATTAATTGAACTCATTATCATGAACATAGTCAAAGTGTCTTTGCAAATTATGTTGTAGATTACTAGCTCGCGCTGTAGCTCCCTTAAATTTGTATATGTTCCTAGAGAAATAGAGTTGAAAGATGTTGGTAGCAATATTCCGGACTGGGTCCGTGATCTGAGGATTGTCCTCATTGCTGCACAGAAGGCTTATGTCCTTAATGCACCGCTCGGTGTGCCACCCCCTCTAGCGTCGTCTATAGATGTTGTGAACATCTGACAGGCACGTTTCGATGACTACTTGATAGTTTAGTGCGTCATGCATTACGACTTAGAATTGAGGCTCCGAAACGTTTTGAACGTCACGAAACATATGAGATGTTCTAGGAGCAGAGATTGTGATCTCAGGCTCGTGCCTGTGTTGCGAGATATGAGATCTCCAACAAGATTCTTTGCCTGTAAGATGAAGGAGAATAGCTCAATCGTTGAGCATGTACTCAGATTGTCTGGGTACTACAATCGCTTGAATCAAGTGGGAGTTGATCTTCCAGATAAGATAGTGATTGATATAGTTCTCCAAGTCACTGTCACTAAAGCTACTAGAACTTAAGTGATGAACTATAATACACCAGGGATAGAAGTATTGATCCCTGAGCTGTTCGCGATGTTTGACACCGCGAAGGTAGAAATCAAGAAGGAGCGTCAAGTGTTGATGGTTAATCAAACCACTAGTTTCGAAAATGGCAAGTGCAAGGAGGGAAACTTCATGGATAGCAAGTCAGGTGCTGCTCCAGTGAAGCAACCCAAAGTTGAACTCAAACCCGAGACTAAGTGCTTCTATTATGAGGTGAGAGGTCGCTGAAGCGGAACAACCCTAGATACTTGGTAGATAAGAAGGCTGGCAACATCGACAGAAGTATATTTGATATACGAGTTATTGATGTGTACCTTGCTAGTACTCCTAGTAGCACCTGGGTATTGGATACCGGTTCGGTTGCTAAATGTTAGTAACTCGAAATAAAAGCTACGGAATAAACGGAGAACTAGATAAGGGTGAGGTGACGATGTGTGTTGGAAATGTTTCAAGGTTGATGTGATCAACATCGCACGCTCTCTCTACCTTCAGGATTAGTGACGAACCTAAATAAATGTTATTTGGTGTTTTGCGTTGAGCATGAACATGATTAGATCATGTTTGTTGCAATACGGTTATTCATTTAAGTCAGAGAATAATAGTTATTCTGTTTACATGAATAATACCTTCAATGATCATGCACCCAGTGAGAATGGTTTGTTGAAATCTTGATCGTAGTAATACACATGTTCATAACATTGATGTCAAAAGATACAAAGTTAAATAATGATAGTACCACATACTTGTGGCACTGCCGCAAAATGTCATATTGGTATAAAGCGCATGAAGAAACTCCATGGTGATGGATATTTGGACTCATTCGATTTTGAATCGGTTGAGACATGCGAACCATGCCTCTTGGGCAAGATGACTAAAGGACCCCGTTGGATGGAGCGGGCAAGTGATTCATTGTAAATGATACATGTTGATGTATGCAATCTAGTGAGTCTTGTAGCGTGCAGTGGATATCATTATTTTCTTACCTTCACTGATGATTTGAGTAGATATAGTGTATATTTACTTAATGAAACACAAGTCTGAATTGTTTGAAAGGTTCAAGCAAATTCAGAGTGAAGTTTAAAGATCATCATGACAAGAAGATAAAAATGACTGCGATATGATCGTGGAGGTGAATATCTGAGTCACGAGTTTGGCATACAACTTAAGACAATGTGAAAGTTGTTTCACAACTAAACGCCACCTGGAACACCATAGTGTGATGGTGTGTCCTAACATCATAGTTATGCTCTATTGCACATGGTGCGTGCTATGATGTCTCTTGTCGTTTTACTACTATAATTTTGGGGTTATGCATTAGAGACAACTACATTCACTTTAAATAGGGCACCATCTAAATCCGTTGAGATGACACCATGTGAATTATGGTTTGATAGAAACCTAAGCTGTCATTTCTTAATACTTGGGGCTGCGACACTTGTGTGGAAAATGTTTTCACCTAATGAGGTCGAACCCAAGGCGGACAAATGCATCTTCATAGAATACCCTAAGATCAGTTGGGTGAACCTTCTATCTCAGATCCAAGTGCAAAGTGTTTGTTACTAAAATGGATCCTTTCTCGAGGAAAAGTTTCTCTCAAAAGAATTAAGTGGGAGGAAGATAGAACTTGATGAGGTTGTTAAAACTTTGTTCAACCAGAGAGTAGCGCAGCGCAGGATGTTGTTTCTGTGAAGCCTACGTTAGTTGAAGAGGAAGTTAATGATGATGATCATGAAGCTTCAAGATCAAGTTACTATTGAACTTCATAGGTCGACAAGGATGTGTACTGCTCCTAAGAGGTACGACAACCCTGTCTTGGAGGTCATGTTGTTGGACAAACGATGAACCTACGAGCTATGGAGAAGCGATGATGGGCCCGGATTCCGACAAATGGTTGGAAGCCATGAAATCCGAGATAGGATCCATGTATGAAAACCAAGTGTAGACTTTGGTAGACTTGCTCGTTGGACGGCAGGTCGTTGAGTACAAATGGATCTTTAAAATGAAGACAGACACTGATGGTGAATGTCACTATTTGTAAAGCTCGACTTGTTGCAAAGATGTTTGTGACAAGTTTAAGGAGTTGACTATGATGAGACTTTCTCACTCGTAGTGGTGCTAAAGTCTGTTGGAATTATGTTAGCAGTTGTTGTGTTTTCAATTATGAAATCTGGCAGATGGATGTCAAAACATCGTTTCCTTAACGGTTTACTTGAGGAAAGGTTGTATGTGATACAACCAGAAGGTTTTGTCAGGCCTAAGGATGCTAAAAGGTGTGCAAGCTTCGGTGATCCTTCCATGGACTGAAGCAAGCATCTCGGAGTTGGAATATACGCTTTGATGAGGTGATCAAAGTTTTGATGTTTATACAAAGTTTACGAGAAACTTGTATTTGCAATAAAGTGAGTGGGAGCACTATAGAATTTCTGATAAGTATATGTGGATGACATATTGTTGATCAGAAATAATGTAGAGTTTCTAGAAAGCATAAAACGGTCATTTGGAAAGTGATTTTCAAAGGAAGACCTGGATGAAGCTACCTAATTGTTGAGCATCAAAATCTATGGAGATAGATCAAGATGCTCGATGAGACTTTCAATGAGTGCATACCTTGACAAGATTTTGAAAGAGTTCAAAATGGATCAGTCAGAGAAAGAGTTCTCGCCTGATTTGTAAGGTGTGAAAGTTGAGTGAGACTCAAAGCTCAACAACGGCAGAAGAAAGAGAAAGGACGAACGTCGTCCCCTATGCCTTAGCCATAGGCTCTATATTATGCCATGCTGTGTACCGCACCTGTTTGTGCCTTGCCATGAGTCCGTCAGGGGGTACAAGAGTGAACCAGGAGTGGATCACTGGACAGCGGTCAAGATTATCCTCAGTAACTAAGAGACTGAGGAGATGTTTCTCGATTATGGAGATGATAAAGAGTTCGTCGTAAGGAGTTACGTCGATACAAGCTTTAACACTAATCCGGATGACTCGTAGTAGCAATCTGGATACGTATAGTGGAGCAGCCATTTGGAATAGTACCGAGCGGAGTGTGGTAGCAGTGTTTACAGTTTGACGTAGGTATTTGCAAAGTGCACACGGATCTGAATGTTACAGACCCGTTGACTATAAGACCTCTCTCACATGCAAAGCATGATCGAGCCCCAGAACTCGTTGGGTGTTAGATTCATAACAATGCGAATCACATGGTGATGTGAACTAGATTATTGACTCTAGTGCAAGTGGGAGACTGTTGGAAATATGCCCTAGAGGCAATAATAAATTATTTATTATCATATTTCCTTGTTCATGATAATCGTTTATTATCCATGCTATAATTGTATTGATCGGAGACTTAGATGCATGTGTGGATACATAGACAAAACCATGTCCCTAGTATGCCTCTAATAGACTAGCTCGTTGATCAAAAGATGGTTAAGGTTTCCTAGCCATGGACATGAGATGTCATTTGATAACGGGGTCACATCATTAGGAGAATGATGTGATGGACAAGACCCAAACTGCAAACGTAGCATATGATCGTGTCAGTTTATTGCTACTGTTTTCCGCATGTCAAGTATGTGTTCCTATGACCATGAGATCATGCAATTCACAGATATCGGAGGAGTGCCTTGTGTGTATCAAACATCGCAACGTAACTGGGTGACTATAAAGGTGCTCTACAGGTATCTCCGATGGTGTCTATTGAGTTGGCATGGATAGAGACTGGGATTTGTTACTCCGTGTGACGGAGAGGTATCTCGGGGCCCACTCGGTAATGCAACATCACAATAAGCCTTGCAAGCAATGTGACTAATTGTTAGTTGCGGGATCTTGTATTACGGAACGAGTAAAGAGACTTGCCGGTAACGAGGTTGAACTAGGTATGGAGATACCGACGATCGAATCTCGGGCAAGTAACATACCGAAGAACAAAGGGAACGTTATACGGGATTAACTGAATCCTTGACATAGAGGTTCGACCGATAAAGATCTTCGTAGAATATGTAGGAACCAATGTGGAAGTCCAGTTCCCGCCATTGGTTATTGACCGTAGAGGTGTCTCGGTCATGTCTACATAGTTCTCGAACCCGCAGGGTCTGCACACTTAAGGTTCGGTGATGTTTCGGTAGTGTAGAGTTATGTATGGTGGTGACCGAAGTTTTTTCAGAGTCCCGGATGAGTTCCCGGATGTCACGAGGAGCTCCGGAATGGTCCGGAGGTAAAGATTCATATATAGGAAGTCCCAGTTTGGTTTCCGGAAAAGTTTCGGGCTCATCGGTAGTGTACCGGGAGTGCCGGTAGTGTACCGGGAGGCCTACGGGAGGGGTATTTCGACCCCAAGAGGTCCATGGGCTGTGGGAGAATAATAACCATCCCTTAGTGGGATGTGAAAACATCCACAAAGGCCCATGGCGCAGGAGAGAAAGTTCTAAAGCAAAAAGTGGAAAATCAGCCAATAGGAGGCAATCCTACTCCAACTAGGATTGGAGGTGAAGTAGGATTGCTTCCCACCTCCTATTTCGGCCAACCCAAAGGCCTTGGCTGCCTCTACTCTCCTCTCCTCCTATATATACTTGTGGATTGGGTGGTTTTTGGACAGAATTTCTGGCCACGTGCTACCCGTTACACCGGTGCATAGTTTCTCCTCTAGATCGGTTTTCTGCAGCGCTTAGGCGAAGCCCTGCCGGAATTGCTCCACCAGCATCACATGAGCGCCGTCACGCTGCCGGTGAACTCTCTCTCCTCTCCACCTCCTCTCGCTGGATCGAGATGGTGGAGATCGTCATCAAGCTGCACATGTGCTGAACGCGGAGGTGCCGTCCGTTCGGCGCTAGATCGGAAGGACCGTGATCGAGATCGCGAGACGGTTCGTGATGTGATCATGGAACGGATCGTGATGAGTTCGCGGGACAGATCTTGATCAAGATCGTGAGACGGATCATGATGAGTTCGCGGGACGGATCATGATGTGTTCGCGGGATAGTTCGTGATTGGATCGCGGGACGCTCGGCGATTTGGATCGCGAAGAAGTTCGACTACACCAACCGCGTTTATTAACGCTTCCCGCTTAGCGATCTACAAGGGTACGTAGATCCACTCTCCCTCTCGTAGATGCTCATCACCATGGATAGGTTTGCGTGTGCGTAGGAAATTTTTTGTTTCCCATGCGACGTTCCCCAACAGAATTTGTAAAAATCGCCTATTCGCCCCCCTCTAGTCGATATAACACACTTTCAATTGCTATCAGAGCAAGGTACTCCCTTGTTCTGTGTGATTTTGGTTTAACCACCTGGAGTTCTAGTTATGTCGACTGCAGGTATGATCAAGGTTTCCACAGGGTGTCCTACCTTCGATGGGATGGATTACCCCTACTAGAAGAACAAGATGCGCATGCATCTTGAGGCTATTGACAACGGTCTTTGGTACATTGTGGAAAATGGTGTTCCCCGCATTTCTCCATCTGTCACTATTGCTGATATGAAGAGATTCAAGCAACTTCATTCTCAAGCAAAGAATATCATCTGTGGCCATCTGAGCAAAGGTCAGTATGGTAGAGTGAGTGCTTTGGAGTCTGCTAAGCTTATCTGGGATAGGCTGTCCAAAGTCAATGAAGGTGTTTCCACTCAACGTGACTCTCGTGTTGATGTTCTTCACAATCTCTTCAACCGCTTCAAGAGACTCGACAATGAAAATGTTCAGCAAACTTTTGATCGTCTCACTGATATCTCCAATGAGCTTCAAGAACTGGGTGCCACTGATATCACTAACCATGAAGTGGTGAAGAAACTGCTAAGATCTCTTGATTCCTCATTCGATACTCTAGCTTTGATGATTCAAGAACGGGGAGACTACAAGTCACTTCATCCCGCTAATATTCTTGAGAGACTCAATACTCATGAATTCAAACAAGCTGAGAAGATAGACCTCTACGGGCCAAGCTACGGAAGATCTCGTGCTCTGAAGGCAAAAGCAATTTCCTCATCCGAAGGCGAAGATTGTGATAGTAGCCTTGGTGATCCTAAAGAACTGAGTCAAGAGCTAGCTATACTCATAAGGAAATTCCAGAAGTTCTCAAGGAGAGGTGGATTTGGAAAGTCATCAAGAAGTGGTTTGAGGAAATCAGATTCCTTAGATGACTACAAGAAGAGAACTTTTCACAAATACAAGAAATCTGGTCACTTCATCTCTGACTGTCCTCTCTGGGAAAAGAATCAAAGAAGAAGAAGAAGAAGTACAAGGACGACAGTTCTGATGACTCGAAGAAAATAAGAAATCTTCAAAGTCCTCATCTTGAAAGTCCTCAATGCACAAGTAGAACAGTTCCAGAAAGGCTCGGGCTTTCATTGGCAAGGAAATGGACTCAGAAGAAGAGTCTGAAGAATATGAATCTGAGGTGGAATCTAAATCTAGTATCTCTAGCCTCACTCTTTCTACTGCTTTCATCAACAAGTCCATCTTCAAAGATGAAGAAAATGACTACTCCAACAACTCCGACGTCGGCAATGATGATTACGCTCCCACCTATTGCTTCATGGCTAAAGGTTCCAATGTACATAAACATCACTCCTCCTCTGAATCAAGTGATGGTGAATCTGATGAATATGTGAAATCTAGCTATGCCAAACTTGCTAATATTGCTACTAGGAAACAAAGTGCACTTGAAAAGCTTCAGAAAATGCTAGACAAAAGCGATGATCGCTTGAATGAGGAAGTGGATCGGACTCAAACTCTGTCTGATGATCTCAAAAGTCTTTAGACAAAGTATGATAACCTTCAGAGTCATCATAATGCTCTCTTAGCCGATCATGAGAAGCTTTCTTATGAATTTATTGAAAGAAAGCAAGATCTTGAGAAACTAAGGGTGTCACATGAGGATCTCCAAAGGGAAAATGATTCCTTACTGGCTCAACAGATCAGTACCATGGATAAGGTGATGTTAGTCGAATCTCTTGGGTTCAACCTTATGTACGTTCAATGCTTTGTGATCTTGATATGGTTGTCGTATTTGGACAATATCGTTGTGTTGTCGTCATGGAATCTGACAATTCTAAAGTCTTCGAAGGCTTTAGGAGAGGAGACTTGTATATTGTTGATTTCTCTACAGGTCCTCAGCCTGCCACATGCCTACTTGCAAAGTCTTTAGAAGGCTGGCTGTGGCATCGATGACTTGGACATGCTGGTATGAGGAACTTGCACACACTCATGAAGAAAAAGCACGTCATTGGCATTGAAGGAGTCAAATTCCTCAAGGACCATCTTTGTGGTGCATGTGAGTCTGGGAAGATGACCTGATCCAAGCATCCCTCGAAGACAATCATGACCATGACTCGACCCTTTGAATTGCTTCACATTGATCTCTTTGTCCCCACTCATTACTCCATACTAACAAATTCTTCAAGTTTGTATGGGTTTGTGATTGTTGATGATTACTCTCGCTACACTTGGGTGCATATTATTCTGTACAAGTCTGAAGTGTAGGATGTCTTCAGACGATTTGCTTCAAGGGCCTTCACGAACTTTGGCGTCAAGATCAAGCATATCAGGAATGATAACGGGATTGAGTTCAAGAATACCAATCTTGATGAATATCTTGATGAACTTGGTATTACTCATGAATTATGTACCCCATATACTCCTTAGTAGAACGGCGTCGTGGAGCGCAAGAATAGGACTCTTGTTGAGATGGCTCACACCATGCTTCATGAATACAAGACTCCTCGTTGCTTCTGGCCTGAGGCAAATGATACTACATGACACATCATCAACAGGGTATATCTTCACAAATTCTTCAAGAAGACTTCGTATGAACTTATGACTAGCAACAAACCTAATGTAAGTTATCTCAAAGTCTTCGGTGCAAAATACTGGATTAGAGATCCTCACCATAGTTCTAAATTTGCACTGAAAGCACATGAAGGTTTTATGCTTGGTTACGGAAAGGACTCGCACACCTACAGAGTCTTCAACACCTACCACCACAAGGTTGTTGAAACTGTAGATGTGCGGTTCGATGAAACTGACGGCTCGCAAAGAGAGCACCTGCCTTCTGTGCTAGATGAACAGTCTCCTGAGGAATCCATTAAGATGAAGGCTACTGAAGAGGTCATACCCAGTGAGGAAGTCATTCCAACGAATGAAGACATTCATGCTGATACACCTGAAGAAAATGGTGTTGAACAAAATCCTTAGCCACATCAACCTACTCATCCAAGAGTTGCAAATGAAGTGCAGATTGACAAAATCATCGACAACATGAATGCACCAGGTCCCCTCACTCGCTCAAGAGCTTCACATTTGACTAACTTTTGTGGGCACTTTGCTTTTGTCTCTATCATAGAGCCCACCAAATTTGATGAAGCATTCAAGGAGCTTGAGTGGATTCAAGCTATGCAAGAGGAATTGCATCAATTCAAGCTCAACAACATGTGGGAACTTGTGAAGCGGCCAGATCCTCACAAGCATAACATCATAGGTACCAAGTGGATCTACCGCAACAAGCAAGATGAAAATGGCCTTGTGGTAAGGAATAAAACTCGTCTTGTAGCTCAAGGCTACACACAGGTTGAAGGAATTGACTTTGATGAAACTTTTGCACATGTTGCTAGACTTGAAGCTATTCGCATATTGCTTTCTTATGCTAACCATCATGATATCATCTTATATCAAATGGATGTGAAAAGTGCATTCCTCAATGGTAAGCTTGAGGAAGAAGTATATGTTTCTCAACCCCAAGGTTTTGAAGATCCTAAGCATCCTGACAAAGTCTTCAGACTCAACAAGGAGCTCTATGGCCTCAAGGAGGCCCCTTGGGCATGGTACGACACTCTGAAGGAGTTCCTCATGAAGAAAGGCTTCAAACCCAGTTCACTCGACCCAACTCTTTTCACAGAATCCTATGACAATGAATTGTTCATATGCCAAATATACATGGACGATATTATCTTTGGCTGTACTAACGAATGTTACAGTGATGAATTTGCCTATATGATGAGTGAAGAATATCAAATGTCTATGATGGTGTGAGAGCCTGGCTTAATAGGAATGATAGACTACTCATATCAACAAGGAATTCCTTCTTTTCCGGGAGCCCACTCGAAAAGAACTCCAAAGTTAAGCGTGCTTGGCTTAGAGTGATTCTAGGATGGGTGACCGACTGGGAAGTTGGTCCCGGGCGCGTACGAGTGAGGACAAAGTGCGCAGGAAAGACTAGTGTTGGTCTGTGGGGCCAGTCTAGATCCCGCCAGGCGTAACAGGGGTTTACCATTGGTATCAGAGCCGACCCTTGCGGTTACACGGGCATGCATGGGTCAGGTGCACAGGCATGTGGCGCATGGCGTGTGTGGCCCGTCGTGGCACACAGCATGGCACATGTGCTGGACTGGACGCACATACATGTGCCAAAAGGGAACGTTCCTGATGGGCGATGAGGACGTCGGTTCCTTTGAGTGGGGGTGTATGTGAGAGTCTGGCTTAATTGGAATGATAGACTACTCATATCAACAAGGAATTCCTTCTTTTCCGGTAGCCCACTCGAAAAGAACTCCAAAGTTAAGTGTGCTTGGCTTGGAGCAATTCTAGGATGGGTGACCGACCGGGAAGTTGGTCCCGGGTGCGCACGAGTGAGGACAAAGTGCGCAGGAAAGACTAGTGTTGGTCTGTGGGGCCAGTCTAGATCCCGCGAGACGTAACAGGGTGTTACAGATGGGAGAGTTGAAATTCTTCTTAGGTCTTCAAATTCGTCAGCAAGACAATTGCATATTCATATCTCAAGAGAAATACCTTAAGGATGTGCTAAGGAAATTCGACATGCAATATTGCAAAGGCGTCAAAACTCCAATACCTTCAAAAGGCCACCTCTACACTGACGAAAATGGTAAAGATTTCGATCAGAAGGTATATCGCTCCATGATTAGCTCATTATTGTATCTATGTGCATCTAGGCCTGATATTATGCTGAGTGTTTGCATGTGTGCCCGATTCCAAGCAACACCGAAGGAATCACACCATAACGCTGTGAAACATATTCTTCGATACTTAGCTCACACACCAACGCTTGGATTATGGTATCCCAAGGGCTCAAATCTTCACCTCGTCGGATACTCTGATGCTAACTATGTTGGAGATCGTGTGGATCGCAAGTCAACCTCGTACACATGTCATTTCCTCGGACGATCCTTAGTCTGTTGGTCCTCAAAGAAGAACTGTGTGTCACTATCTACTGCTAAAGCTAAGTACATTGCTGTTGGTTCATGTTGCGCTCAGTTGCTGTGGATGAAGCAAACCCTCAAGGACTATGGCATCAAGTTGAATAATGTGCCTCTCTACTATGACGACGAGAGTGCCATCAAGATTGCTTACAACCCAGTTTAGCATTCCAAGACCAAGCACATCCAGATTCATCATCACTTTCTTCGAGATCATGTACTCAAGGGCGACATCTCCATCGACCACATCCCTACAGAAGAACAACTGCCCGACATCTTCACAAAGCCCTTGGATGAAAAGAGATTTTGCAAGTTGTGGTGTGAGCTAAATGTCTTAGAATCTTTGTATGTTCTTTGAAAAAGGACACACATCCTAACACTTATGCAAAACTTATGACTTAGATGCGCAACACACGAAGTAACGTTTTTCTTCAATCAATGAAGAATAACCCTCTAAGTGTGAAGAAATTAATGAAGAATTTGATTCCTAGGACCCTACGACAATTGTACGCGGTGTCTGAAGTCATCATTCTTATACGATGGGTCATGCCACCAACCATAGTTGAAATTCTTCAAAGTTGAGTTTTTCCTCAAGTTTGGAAATTCCTCAACTTTTCAAATTCATCAACTTTTCAACTTCTTCAAACTATGAAACTCATGTTCTTCATTGACCATACACATATATATTTGAGTTTTCAATGTCCTCAACAGCATTCACTTATTGCTAATTCTTCATGTTGATTTTCATCTAAGTGAATGTGATCGGACCCTTTCTCCCTCTATGCTAAACTCAACCCAGTCTGTTCACAAATTCTTCATATGCGTTCTACTTTGAAACTCGTTCAAAGTCTTCACTGTGTCCTTGACAGCTGAAGAATTTGCGAACGAAACTTTTTTTAAAAATCTATCAACATTATCGGCGTTTTCCGCTCAAACTGTTTCGATTCCCACGACTGGATAACCCACGATCCCCCACTATCGCCACTACTCAGTACGTGGGTGACACATGTCGCGTGGAGAGCAAGGGTCAGAGGCAATCTAGTCCAAAATCTTCAGACACATTGGTTTTCACCTCCACTATAAATTCCCCTTCCTTTTCACTATATCAGTTACTCCTCACTCCTACTCTCTCCCAAGCTCAAACCTAGCGCCGCCGCTAAAATCATCGCCGCTGGTGTGGAAGATCTTCACTGCCTCAACCTCGCCGTAGGCACACTCGCATCGGCCGCGGAAGTCTTCATCCCGCCGCCGCTGTAGCTGTCTCCCTCTGCCAAGCTAGGGCATTGGAGATCTGGACGGACGAACTTCCTCGATTTATTCTCACAGTTCGTCGTGTTCTTCATCAGGGTAAATAAAATCTATTTTTATTGCCCTTGTTTGATCTTCAAGATTTCCTCAATTTTGTCAAAGGTGTTTATTCTTCAAGAATCTCATTCTAAAGCACCTTACATGTTCATACACTTGATGTTTTTCCCTAAGTTATGATTTTCTTCAAGATTCCTCAATTGTGTGAATCCTCAAAATTTGCAAAACTCTAGAACCTAAGACAAAGAATACTTAGTGAAAATTCTCAAGACACCCATCGTCAAATTCCTCACACTTGATGTCTTTGAAAAACTTTTGAGAACGCATATGACCTCTTCAAATTCCTCGCACCTATACTCTGTTCACAGGTACAAACATGTCCGCTGATGAATCTCTAGGTTCTCATCAACTTAACTCATTTGCACCATTTCTTGAGGAAAGACTGTGCACTTCTTCAGAATCTTCTAGAGTTCAGAATCCTCGACCAAAGAAAATGGCTGGTGGGAAGAATCCACAGAAGGGTGGAAAGAAACCTTATGTGCAGACTACTTTTGAGATACCTGATGACTTGTATGAGGAATATTGCACACCAAATGAAGAAATTCATGGCAAAGAAACAACTAAGCAGAGAAAGGTCCGCTTACAGAAAATTGAGAGAAGATGGGCAAAGGATTGGAAAAAATATCGCTATGTCACTCCTAAGTATATGATGAAATTCGCAGTTAAACTCCCTTGCAGCAGGCCACCCTTGGATCCAAATCAAATAGCTGATCCCACTAGTCTCAAGACTGGTAATGACTTTCCTCTTGAATGGGAAAAACAGCAAGCCAAGCTGGCAAAGAAAGCAAAAGAGGCTGTGAAGAAATTCAACGAAGACTCTGCCGCTACCACCATTGCCGGAGCCTCTACAAGTGCTCCGAAGAAAACTATGGTGAATAAATCTGTTGTGAAGTCAAATTATTCAACTTCAAAATCATCACAGCAGATTCCTCAAGCACAGCCTTCAAAGGCCTCAGCCGTTGGTTCAGTAGCTGCTCAGTCCTCTGTTGCTGCTGCTAAGTCCTCAACTCCTATGCACCTTGCATCATGTCAGAGGACAGAGGGATTCTCAATTGCTTCAGGGGCATTAGCAAGTTCTTCAGCCCAAGCACATTCCTCAACCAGTGCCTCTCTGATGAAAATGAAAGCTACTACTGGACGAGGTACTTGACCAAGTCCTCAACCAAAGAAAGTGGTGTTCAAAATACCATCAGATTCTTCAGATGAAGCTGATGATGAGGAACTTGGGGCAATCATCAAAAACAAGCAAGCACGAGTGGCCCAAGCAAAGGGCACTCAAATTCCTTTATGGGTGGATCCTAAGATGGTACTGAACTTCATTGACATCTGGCACAAGGATCCCAAAACTCCAATTGATGATTTGAAACTACCACCTGGTCTAGATCATGTCCTCACTGCCTTCACAGCTGAAGAAAAGTGGAAATATGAGAAGGCCAGACAAACCAAGAAGGCTCAGTAAAAGAAAGAGCACTACTTGAAGAACAATGTTCTGAGGCTTTCTCCTAAGGAACTTGTTGAAGATGCAGTCTCAAATCAAAAACCTCAGTGATGAATTCAATAGATACTATGCTGGTTGGCAAGGCGCCAAAGTTCATTTTGTCAAATTGGCTAATAAAGCCATCAAAGACCATAACTGAAGGGTTGCAGCACAATCGCAACCACAAATTCCTCAGGCTGAAGAATCTGATCAGCCTGCTGATGAAACTGCTCCCGCAACTGAAGAAACTCATGCTGCTGAAGAAGCTACCAGGACAACCTCCACTGTTGTGCCTGAAGAAACTGAAAGGCCAGCTGAAGTTTTTGCTATGCCTAGGGAAATTGATATCACGAGGGCGACTTAATTGGTCATGCCTGAAGAAAATGCACCTCCTTCACCCTCTACTGAAACAGCAAAATCATCAAGGGTGAAGACAATCAACCTTCCTTCTCCATCAGAAGTGAAGAAGACCAAGGCTGCTGAGAATAAGGCACTGAAACGGAAAGCATCAACTTCAGATTCCTCAGCTGCGAAGAAATTGAAGGCACAACCAAGTTCTTCAGCAGAACCGTTTAATGCAACCCCTATCAGCTCCATGTCAGCCTATGAAATTGTGCCATTTGGTATTGACTACGTAATCGCAAATGAACCTCAAGAAGAAAAAGATCAATCTGCTGCTACCTCAGAGCAGATTGATGAAGAAATTGAAGTGGAAGCAAATGCTTCAACTCAACAGGTATCATCAACCCAGCCTTAGTTGACTGCTGAAGAGGCCGGGGTTGAAGAAATTGATGAGGACGTGGACATTGGCAACACAACTCCTATAATAAATGATGAATATTGGGATGCTGCACACCCAAATTCCCTAGTGACTACTCCTCTGTCACAGATTCCTCAGTCCCCAGCCCAGACTGAAGAAATTCACGAAGGATCTGATGACCTAGCCGCTACAGCCACTGAAGAAACTCTAGCTGCATCAGCTGATGACATTGTTGCTCCAACTGCAACTGAACAAACTGCTGCGCAAATTCCTCAGTCTAATGAAATTCCTCCTATGCCTAAGGAGATTGTTGGCCGGTTCAAGCCAAACCTTCAGCCAAAGCCGAGGATTCCATTCAAAGGCTCAAAGCACCCCAAATTCCTCAAGTCAAATTTCTTCAATTAGCACATTTTCTTCACTGGACCCAATCCATATGACTCAGCAAGGGCCGGTCGCACCAGATTCTGGACTCCAACACAGATGAATTATTATGCGTTAGTATTGTTTTACAAGAAGAAAGTCTTTGAGCACCATCAAATTCCTCATGCGGATATGGAAACAATTCCATCCTTCACGCCGATGCTCTTAGTTCTTCACGATGCAGGAATTCTTCCGTTTTGTGTCGATATCTGCGACTGGAACGAAGAACTAATTCTTCAATTCTATGCCACTTTGCACATCACACGTGATGCCTATGACATCAGCTCCTGGGTCTTGGACTGGATGACTGGATCTACTCACCTCACTGCTCCAGCCTCTGAATTGCTTTGGTCAGTTCCAGTTCCAATTCCTTCAAAAGAAGCTCGCTGCCCATTTGATGAACCTGCTCTACCCAAACAACTGATGCAAGTGTTGATGAAGCTGTTGGCTCCTAGAAAACCTCAACGGACAACCTTCCTTGTGATGGATTTGCTCTATGTGCCCAGGACGGTCTATCGCATTCTCACCAACTCCCTATGTCCTCAGAAGGGCCACAACTCTGAAGAAGAAGTGGAGGGAGTCATGAAGAACATGCTATTCAACATCATTCATGGGATTCCCGTCAACTTCCATGATTTCTTCATGAGGACATTGGCGAATGCAGCACTAGCCCCATTTGAACTGAAGCCTTATGCTCCTTGGATCATGAAATTCATCAGATCAAGGTCTTCAGTTCCCTTCAAGGCAGACTTCTAGAATCACTTCGGCTTATTGCCCCTGATTGAAGTCCTCAAGGGCACAATTGCCTCAATAGAAGGAAAAGGCAAAGCTGTCATTGATGAAGGTACTCATCCATTGGATGGTCAGTTTCGCAAAGCTGCATCTTACTCCACCAATGATGACACTGCTACCCAGGACTTTGCTGGAAAAGCCTCAGCATAAAAACCTCAAGAGTCTGCCCCTCGGGTGATGACTAATTGTGAGCTTCTCCTAAGTCTTCATCAGAAGGTCGATCGCAATCACAAGTGGGTAAAGCGTTAGTTGGCTTCCATTGTTCAAAACATGACTGTGACGCAAAACTCTGAGGAAAAATCACTACTGTGTGCATGAAATCTTCGATCATGCATGGTCCATTCTCGCACACCTCAAGACTCCTAAGGAACTCAAGGACATGGACTTTCAGCTAAACTTTGACTGGTCTCATCCTCCTCAAAAGAAATTCAAGAAGTTTCAAGTTCCTCAGATGGTTACAAGTTCATATTCTTCATCGCGTGATATGGAAGAAGCTGAGGACATTGACGACATTCCGGCAGGCCCTGCATCGACAAACGACCCCGACAATGTTGGCGCTCCTTCCTCACCAACAAGATGAAATTCTTCAATGGGCTTTAGTACTTTTTCGTCCCTTTTGGTCTTCGATGACAAAAGGGGAGAAATTTTGAGTTAGTCTTCAAGCGGATCTCTATATATGGGCTAATTTTGTTTAAGTTACAACTCTCGCTCTTCTCAAGCTTTAGTTGGTTGAGTTGTAAACTTAAGTTCGATGGTGGTCTGACTCTTTTGAACTGCTTTCCGCATGCTTATTTCCTCAAGTACCTCAATGCATGCATGTTGAATTTCGTCAGACACCATTTTCATCATGCATTTCCCTTTTGGTCTTCGATGACAAAAGGGGAGAAAATTTGAGTTAGTCTTCAAGCAGATCTCTATATATGGGCTAATTTTGTTTAAGTTACAACTCTCGCTCTTCTAAAGCTTTTGCTGGGTTGAGTTGTAAACTTAAGTTCGATGGTGGTCTGACTCTTTTGAACTACTTTCCGCATGCTTATTTCCTCAACTACCTTAATGCATCCATGCTGGATTTCGTCAGACACCATTTTCATCATGCATTTCAAATTCTTCATATCATATGTTAAATGCGTGTATGAATTACAAGATATAGGGGGAGTTCTCAATGCTTTTTAACCTGTCATGTGCATTTGCAGTACAAAGCAAATTCCTCAAATATACGCATCTTCACGGGGAGTTCTGTTGGAAATATGCCCTAGAGGCAATTATAAATTAGTTATTATCATATTTCCTTGTTCATGATAATCGTTTATTATCCATGCTATAATTGTGTTGATCAAAAACTCAGATACATGTGTGGATACATAGACAACACCATGTCCCTAGTATGCCTCTAATAGACTAGCTCGTTAATTAAAGATGGCTATGGTTTCCTAGTCATGGACATGAGATTTCATTTGGTAATGGGATCACATCATTAGGAGAATGATGTGATGGACAAGACCCAAACTACAAACGTAGCATATGATCGTGTCAGTTTATTGCTACTATTTTCTGCATGTCAAGTATATGTTCCTATGACCATGAGATCATGCAACTCACGGACACCGGAGGAGTACCTTGTGTGTATCAAACGTTGCAATGTAACTGGGTGACTATAAAGGTGCTCTACAGGTATCTCCGAGGGCGTCTGTTGGGTTGGCATGGATCAAGACTGGGATTTGTTACTCCGTGTGACAGAGAGGTATCTTAGGGCCCACTCGGTAATGCAACATCACAATAAGCCTTGCAAGAAATGTGACTAAGTGTTAGTCATGGGATCTTGTATTACGGAACGAGTAGAGAGACTTGCCAGTAACGAGGTTGAACTAGGTATGGAGATATCGATGATCGAATCTCGGGCAAGTAACATACCGAAGAACAAAGGGAACATCATACGGGATTAACTGAATTCTTGACATAGAGGTTCGATCGATAAAGATCTTCGTAGAATATGTAGGAACCAATATGGGCATCCAGGTCCCGCTATTGGTTATTGACCGTAGAGGTGTCTCGGTCATGTCTATATAGTTCTCGAACCCGCAGGGTCTGCACACTTAAGGTTTGGTGACGTTTCGGTAGTATAGAGTTATGTATGGTGGTGACCGAAGGTTGTTCGGAGTCCCGGATAATATCCCGGACGTCACGAGGATCTCCAGAATGGTCCGAAGGTAAAGATTGATATATAGGAAGTCCTATTTTGGTCGCCGGAGAAGTTTCGGGCTCATCGGTAGTGTATCGGGAGTGCCGGTAGTGTACCGGGAGACCATCTGGAGGGGTATTTCGACCCAAGAGGATACATGGGCTGTGGGAGAGTAAATACCAGCCCTTTTTGGGCTGGTGGAATTCCCACACAAGGCCCATGCGGCTGGGAAGAAAATCCCAAAGGGAAAAAGGTGGAAAAAGGCCAAAAAAGGGAGGAATCCTAGTCCTACTAGGATTGGAGGAGGAGTCCTCCTCTCCTCCCCACTTCGGCCGACCCAAGGAGGCTTGGACCTTGCTCCAAGTCCTCTCCTCCACTCCTCCTATATATACTAGAGGATTTTAGGGTTTTTGCATAGAATTTTTAGCCACGTGCTGCCCGTTCCTCCAGTGCATAGTTTCTCCTGTAGATCGGATTTCTGCAGTGCTTGGGCGAAGCCCTGCCGGAATAGCTCCACCACCATCGCCGGAGCACCGTCATGCTGCCGGAGAACTCTTCTACCGCTCCGCTCCCTCTTGCTGGATCAAGAAGGCAGAGATCATCATTGAGCTGTACGTGTGCTGAACGCGGAGGTGTCGTCCGTTCGGCGCTAGATCGGAAGGACCGTGATCAAGATCGCGAGACGGATTGTGATGAGTTTGCGGGACGGATCATGATGAGTTCGCATGACGGATCGTGATCAAGACCACGAGACGGATCATGATCAAGACCACGAGATGGATCTTGATGAGTTTGCGGGACGGATTGTGATGAGTTTGCGGGACGGATCGTGATTGGATCACGGACGGATCGTGATGAGATCACAGGATGCTCGGCGATTTGGATTGCAAAGACGTTCGACTACACCAACCGCATTTCTTAACGCTTCCCTCTTAGCAATCTACAAGGGTACATAGATCCTCTCTCCCTCTTGTAGATGCTCATCACCATGGATAGATCTACGTGTGCGTAGGAAATTTTTTGTTTCCCATGCAATGTTCCCCAATAGTGGCTTCATGATCTAGGTCTACGTGTAGATGAGATCTCGAGTAGAACACAAAAGGTTTGTGGGTGTTGATGCTTAGATTGTTTCCTCCCATGGTCGGATTTTGGTTCAACGG
This sequence comes from Hordeum marinum, assembly GCA_022496015.1. Classification (NCBI taxonomy): domain Eukaryota; kingdom Viridiplantae; phylum Streptophyta; class Magnoliopsida; order Poales; family Poaceae; genus Hordeum; species Hordeum marinum. Next base: position 188,303,668 of record CM039677.1, on the reverse strand, counting down.
TATTGTGAGATGAAGCGGCCCGGACCAACATTACTCGTACGCTTACGAGAGACTGGTTCCCTCGACCGCAACTTGTTGCATAGATGGCTTGCGGGTGCCAGTTTCTCTCACTTTAGTTGGATCGGATTCGACAAAGGCGGTCCTTGAGAAGGTTGAAAAGCAACTAGTGTATCACCATTGTGGTTTTTGCGTAGATGAGAATTGTTCTTGCTAGATACCCGTAGCAGCCATGTAAAACATGCAACAACAATTAGAGGACGTCTAACTTGTTTTTGCAGGGTATGTTGTGATGTGATATGGCCAATTACATGATGTGATATATGTGATGTATGAGATGATCATGTGATGTATAGATTATCACGACTTGCATGTCATTGAGTACGGCTACCGGCAGGAGCCATAGGGTTGTCTTTAATTATTGTATGACCTACGTGTCAATCATTAAGTGCTATGTAATGCTTTACTTTATCGCTAAACGGTAGCAATAGTAGTAGAAGCTTGTTGGGCGTGACAACCCCGATGGCGACACGTTGATGGAGATCAAGATGATGGATATCATGGTGTCTTGCCAGTGATGATGGAGATCATGCCGGTGCTTTCAAGATGGAGATCAAAAGCACAAGTTCATGGCCATATCATGTCACTTATGATTTGCATGTGATGTTAATCCTTTTATGCACCTTGTTTTGCTTAGAACGACGGTAGCATTATAAGGTGATCCCTCACTTAAATTTCAAGATGAATTTTGTTCTCCCCGAGTGTGCACCATTGCGAAAGTTCGTCGTGTTGAGACACCACGTGATGATCGGGTGTGATAGACTCTTTGTTCACATACAGCGGGTGCAAGCCGGTGTTGCACATGCAGAACACTCGGGTTAAACTTGACGAGCCTAGCATGTACAGACATGGCCTCAGAACACAAGAGACCGAAAGGTCGAACATTAGTCATATAGTAGATATGATTAACATGATGATGTTCACCATTGAAACCACCTCAACTCACGTGATGATCGGACTTGAGTTGGTGAATTTGGATCATGTAACACTCGAATGACTGGAGGGATGTCAATTTGAGTGGGAGTTCTTAAGTAATATGATTAATTGAACTCATTATCATGAACATAGTCAGTAGTGTCTTTGCAAACTGTGTTGTAGATTACTAGCTCACGCTATAGCTCCCTTGAATTTTATATGTTCCTAGAGAAATAGAGTTGAAAGATGATGGTAGCAATATTGCGGATTGGCTCCATGATCTGATGATTGTCCTCGTTGCTGCACAGAAGGCTTATGTCCTTAATGCACCACTCGGTGCGCCAACCCCTCTAGGGTTGTTTGTAGATGTTGTGAACATCTAACAGGCACGTTTCGATGACTACTTGATAGTTTAGTGTGTCATGCATTACGGCTTAGAATTGAGTCTCCAAAATGTTTTGAACATCACGGAACATATGAGATGTTGTAAGAGCTGAAATTAGGATCTCAGGCTCATGCCCGTGTTGCAAGATATGAGATCTCCAACAAGATTCTTTGCCTGCAAGATGAAGGAGAATAGCTCAATCGTTGAGCATGTGCTCAGATTGTCTGGGTGCTACAATCGCTTGAATGGAGTGGGAGTTGATCTTCCAGATAAGATAGTGATTGATATAGTTCTCCAAGTCACTGTCACTAAAGCTACTAGAACTTGGTGATGAACTATAAAATGCCAGGGATAGAAATAATGATCCCTAAGCTATTCGCGATGTTTGACACCGTGAAGATAGAAATCAAGAAGGAGCATAAAGTGTTGATGGTTAGTAAAACAACTAGTTTCGAGAAGGGCAAGCACAAGGAGGGAAACTTCATGGATAGCAAGTCAGTTGCTACTCTAGTGAAGCAACCCAAACTTGAACCTAAACCCGAGACTAAGTGCTTCGATTATGAGGAGAGCGGTCGCTGAAGCGGAACAACCCTAGATACTTGGTAGATAAGAAGGCTGGCAACGTCGACAGAAGTATATTTGATATACGTGTTAATGATGTGTACCTTGCGAGTACTCCTAGTGGCACCTAGGTATTGGATACCGGCTCGGTTGCTAAATGTTAGTAACTCGAAATAAAAGCTATGGAATAATGGAGAACTAGCTAAGGGTGAGGTGACGATGTATGTTGGAAATGTTTCCAAGGTTGATGTGATCAACATCGCACGCTCTCTCTACCGTTGGGATTAGTGACAAACCTAAATAAATGTTATTTGGTGTTTTGCGTTGAGCATGAACGTGATTAGATCGTGTTTATTGCAACACGATTATTCATTTAAGTTAGAGAATAATGGTTATTCTGTTTACATGAATAATACCTTCAATGGTCATGCACCCAGTGAGAATGGTTTGTTGAATCTTGATCATAGTAATACACATGTTCATAACATTGATGCCAAAAGATACAAAGTTAATAATAATAGTACCACATACTTGTGGCACTGCCACTAAATGTCATATTGGTATAAAGCGCATGAAGAAACTCCATGCTGATGGATATTTGGACTCATTCGATTTCGAATCGGTTGAGACATGCAAACCATGCCTCTTTGGCAAGATGACTAAGGACTCCGTTTCCAGATGGATGGAACGGGCAAGTGATTTATTGGAAATGATACATGTTGATGTATGCAATCCAATGAGTCTTGTAGCATGCGGTGGATATCGTTATTTTCTTACCTGCACTGATGATTTGAGTAGATATAGTGTATATTTACTTAATGAATCACAAGCCTCAATCGTTTCGAAGGTTCAAGCAAATTCAGGGTGAAGTTTAGGATCATCGTGACAAGAAGATACAAATGTCTACGATATGACCGTGGAGGTAAATATCTAGGTTACGAGTTTGGCATACAACTCTAGACAATGTGAAAATTGTTTCACTACTCACGCCACCTGGAACACCATAGTGTGCTGGTGTGTCCGAACGTCATAGTCGTGCTCTATTGGATATGGTGCGGGTTATGATGTCTCTTATCGTTTTACTACTATAGTTTTGGGGTTATGCATTAGAGACAACTACATTCACTTTAAATAGGGCACCATCTAAATCCGTTGAGATGACACAGTGTGAATTATGGTTTGGTAGAAACCTAAGCTGTCATTTCTGAATGTTTGGGGCTGCGACGCTTGTGTGGAAAAATGTTTTGGGGTTATGCATTAGAGACAACTGCATTCACTTTAAATAGGGCACCATCTAAATCCGTTGAGATGACATAGTGTGAATTATGGTTTGGTAGAAACCTAAGCTGTCATTTCTGAATGTTTGAGGCTGCGACGCTTGTGTGGAAAAATGTTTTCACCTAATGAGCTCAAACCCAAAGCGGACAAATGCATCTTCATAGAATACCCTAAGAACAGTTGGGTGAACCTTCTATCTCAGATCCAAGCATAAAGTGTTTTTTGCTAAAACGGGTCCTTTCCCGAGAAAAGGTTTCTCTCAAAAGAATTGAGTGGGAGGAAGATAGAACTTGATGAGGTGTTTGAACCTTTGTTTCAACTAGAGAGTAGCGCAGCGCAGAAAGATGTTTCTGCGAAACCTACGTCAATTGAAGAGGAAGTAAATGATGATGATCATGAAGCTTCGGATCAAGTTACTGTCGAACCTCGTAGGTCAACAAGGATGTGTACTGCTCCTGAGCGGTACAACAACCCTGTCTTGGAGGTCATGTTGTTGGACAACAATGAGCCTACGAGCTATGGAGAAGCGATGATGGGCCCGGATTCCGAAAAATGGTTAGAGGCCATTAAATCCGAGAAAGGATCCATGTATGAAAACCAAGTATAGACTTTGGTAGACTTGCTCGTTGGACGATAGGTCGCTGAGTACAAATGGACTTTTAAAATGAAGACAGACGCTGATGGTAAATGACACCATTTATAAAGCTCGACTTGTCGCAAAGAAGTTTCCGGCAAGTTCAAGGAGTTAACTATGATGAGACTTTCTCACTCGTAGCGATGCTAAAGTCTATTGGAATTATGTTAGCAGTTGCTGCATTTTTCAATTATGAAATCTGCAGATGGATGTCAAAACATTGTTTCCTTAATGGTTTACTTGAGGAAAGGTTATATGTGATACAACCAGAAGGTTTTGTCAGTCCTAAGGATGCTAAAAGGTGTGAAAGCTTCAGTGATCATTCTATGGACAGAAGCAAGCATCTCGGAGTTAGAATATACACTTTGATGTGGTTATCAAAGTTTTTGAGTCTATACAAAGTTTATGAGAAACTTGTATTTACGATAAAGTGAGTGGGAGCACTATAGAGTTTCTGATAAGCATATGTGGTTGACATATTGTTGATCGGAAATGATGTAGAATTTCTAGAAAGCATAAACAGTTGTTTGAAAAGAATTTTTCAAAGGAAGACCTGGATAAAGCTATCTAATTGTTGAGCATCAAGATCTATATAGATAGATCAAGATGCTTGATGAGACTTTCAATGAGTACATACCTTGACAAGATTTTGAAAGAGTTCAAAATGGATCAGTCAGAGAAAGAGTTCTCTCCTGATTTGTAAGGTGTGAAAGTTGAGTGAGACTCAAAGCTCGACAATGGCAGAAGAAAGAGAAAGGACGAATGTCGTCCCCTATGCCTTAGCCATAGGCTCTATATTATGCCATGCTGTGTACCGCACTTGGTGTGTGCCTTGCCATGAGTCTGTCAAGGGGTACAAGAGTGATCCAGGAGTGGATCACTGGACGGCGGTCAAGATTATCCTTAGTAACTAAAAGACTAAGGAGATGTTTCCCGATTATGGAGGTGATAAAGAGTTACGTCGATGCAAGCTTTAACACCAATTCAGATGACTCGTGGTAGCAATCCGGATACGTATAGTGGAGCAGCCATTTGGAATAGTACCAAGTGGAGTGTGGTAGCAGTGTTTACAGTTTCACATAGAAATTTGCAAAGTACACACGAATCTGAATGTCGCAGACCCGTTGACTATAAGACCTCTCTAACATGCAAAGCATGATCGAGCCCCAGAACTCATTGGGTGTTAGATTCATAACAATGTGAATCACATGGTGATGTGAACTAGATTATTGACTCTAGTGCAAGTGGGAGACTGTTGGAAATATGCCCTAGAGGCAATAATAAATTAGTTATTATCATATTTCCTTGTTCATGATAATCGTTTATTATCCATGCTATAATTGTGTTGATCGGAAACTCAGATACATGTGTGGATACAAAGACAACACCATGTCCCTAGTATGCCTCTAATAGACTAGCTCGTTAGTCAAAGATGGCTATGGTTTCCTAGTCGTGGACACATATGTCATTTGGTAATGGGATCACATCATTAGGAGAATGATGTGATGGACAAGACCCAAACTACAAACGTAGCATATGATCGTGTCAGTTTATTGCTACTGTTTTCTGCATGTCAAGTATATGTTCCTATGACCATGGGATCATGCAATTCACGGACACCGGAGGAGTACCTTGTGTGTATCAAATGTCGCAACATAACTGGGTGACTATAAAGGTTCTCTACAGGTATCTCCGAGGGTGTCTGTTGGGTTGGCATGGATCAAGACTGGGATTTGTTACTCCGTGTGACGGAGTGGTATCTCAGGGCCCACTCGGTAATGCAACATCACAATAAGCCTTGCAAGCAATGTGACTAAGTGTTAGTCACGGGATCTTGTATTACGAAATGAGTAAAGAGACTTGCCAGTAATGAGGTTGAACTAGGTATGGATATACCGACGATCGAATCTCGGGCAAGTAACATACCGAAGAACAAAGCGAACATCATACGGGATTAACTGAATCCTTGACATAGAGGTTCGACCAATAAAGATCTTCGTAGAATATGTAGGAACCAATATGGGCATCCAGGTCCCGCTATTGGTTATTGTTCGTAGAGGTGTCTCGGTCATGTCTACATAGTTCTCGAACACGTAGGGTCTGCACACTTAAGGTTTGGTGATGTTTCAGTAGTATAGAGTTATGTATGGTGGTGACCGAAGGTTGTTCGGAGTCCCAGATAAGATCCTAGACTTCACGAGGAGCTACGGAATGGTCCGGAGGTAAAGATTGATATATAGGAAGTCCTATTTTGGTCACCGGAAAAGTTTTGGGCTCATCGGTAGTGTACCGGGAGACCATCGGGAGGGGTATTTCTACCCAAGAGGCTACATGGGCTGTGGGAGAGTAAATACCAGCCCTTTGAGGGCTGGTGGAAGTCCCACACATGGCCCATGCGGCTGGGAAGAAAAGCCCAAAGGGAAAAAGGCCAAAAAAGGGAGGAATCCTAGTCCTGCTAGGATTGGAGGAGGAGTCCTCCTCTCCTTCCCACTTCGGCCGACCCAAGGAGGCTTGGCCCTTGCGCCAAGTCCTCTCCTCCTCTCCTCCTATATATAATAGAGGATTTTAGGGGTTTTGCACAGAATTTTTAGCCACGTGCTACCCGTTCCTCCAGTGCATAGTTTCTCCTCTAGATCGGATTTTTGTAGTGCTTAGGCGAAGCCCTACAGGAATAGCTCCACCACCATCGCCGGAGCGCCGTCATGCTTCCAGAGAACTCTTCTACCTCTCCGCTCCCTCTTGCTGGATCAAGAAGGTGGAGATCGTCATCGAGCTGTACGTGTGCTGAACGCGGAGGTGCCATCCATTCGGTGCTAGATCGGAAGGATCGTGATCAAGATCGCGGGACGGATCGTGATGAGTTCGCCGCACGGATCGTGATCAAGACCACGAGACGGATCGTGATGAGTTCGCGGGACGGATCGTGATGAGTTCGCGGGACGGATCATGATTGGATCACGGGACGGATCGTGATGAGATCGTGGGACGCTCGGTGATTTGTATCGCGAAGACGTTCGACTACACCAACCGCGTTTCTTAACACTTCCCGCTTAGCGATCTACAAGGGTACGTAGATCCTCTTTGCCTCTCGTAGATGCTCATCACCATGGATAGATCTGCGTGTGCGTGGGAAATTTTTTGTTTCCCATGCAACGTTCCCCAACAAGTTCTTGTAAGTGGGTATTTACACTTCATAGTATTATCCCCATTGAAAACTTAACCTATTTGTCATCAATCACCAAAAAGGGGGAGATTGTAAGTGCATCTAGTGCCCCTTAGTGATTTTGGTGTATTGAAGACTTATAGGTTAAGGAACTAATGTATTTGTGAGTGTACACATGCTATATAAGTCGACGAGGAGTTTGATATATTCAGAGATTATCGACCCCTAAAAATTTATGTCTTCAACTGAAGACTTTGGTGAAGACTTTGGTATTCCCTAAAGACTTTGAAAATGAAGAAGTTGGTGTGACCTTGAAGATATGAACGAGGACTATGAAGTGTGAAGACTTTTGTTTTCATAATTCATTTCCTTCTTTGAGTCATAGGAAACACCGTACTGTTAAAAGGGGCCGAGGTAATACTAAGGAAAATTTCCAACTGATGCTCAACTCCAAAAGCCTCAACCTATCCAATCCTTCGAGTGAAGCCTTTGGAAATATCTTGCAGTTCATTCAAGTTCTTCAATGATAGAGACGATGTTCTTCTGGTCTCTCATGAAATTGATCTAACTGATGAGTTAGGATTTTGCCGGTGCGAATTGCCTACAAGTGAGGAACATGATAAGCCTGAGGACTTTCATAGCTCGAAATTCTGACCGTTGCTATGCTTAGCGCCAGCTGTCCCCAATCATCTTATCCACATAACGGTCACATCATTGGGGGCACTTATGTCTTATCATGTCAAGTTGCACCCTGGCTATATATAGCCACCCCCACAACCACTAGTTGGTTGGCTGCTCTGAGAGAGAACTGACACTTGTCATTTGAGAGCAAGCCATCCTCCCAGGACTTTGAGAGAAAATCATCAGTGAGGAAAAACCCGAATCCAAACCACCAAACCCAAAGTGATTGAGCATAACTGAAGAGATTGTTCCTTTGTGGAACCGACGCTTGTTACCTTTGACGACTGTGTATCCTCCAAACGGTTAGGCGTCATGGTCTAGTGCATCCTGTACTCAATTGGGGATCACGGAGTGACATTGGTCTAGAGCATCCAGCAGCCAATTGTGGATCGCCGGGTGACTAGTGTGTGAGGGTTTTGGAAGTCTACCCTGAAGACTTACCACGAGTGTTGGGCGAGGACTTCGTGACCTTAGCTCAAGGAGAATACGATAAGGACTGTGTGTCATGGGACTGTGTGTCCTCTGGTTTAAATACCAGGCCGCGACAAACCAGATGTACGACTATCACAACAGTTGGAACTGGGTCATCAAACATTGTCTTCATCGAGCTACCTAGTTCTATTTCCTCAACCCCTCTATTCCTCGTATACTTGTTAATGAAATTGATTGTTACTGTTTGAAGAATTTGACTGAAGACTTTCACAATTTCCTCACCTCAAATTCTTCAAGTCACCTTGTTCCTCACCTGCTTATCATGTATCACGCTACCTGTATTCTGTGCATGTTCATTTAATCATCATGACTATGTTGTTCCTATGTTTCTCATGCACTTGAGTACTTATTACGCTGCTAGTTATTCATCACATTTCAAATTCCTCAAGTTTAAATTCCTCAAGTGATGAATTCATAAAAATCACCTATTCACCCTCCCTCTAGTCGATATAATGCACTTTTAGCCTTGAGTGGCGGATTCATGGCCACCAGTAGCTGTTAGCGCTCGCTCGTCTACTTGCATGTGTCCATAGCGACAAGGAAGAGTGACCGGGTGGTCTCTGATATCATGTTATAGCTACCTTCCACTAAACTCTAATCAAGGAAGAATTCATTGGCTATGTCGATTATAGAGATCAATTGGGCGGGAGGTATGAAAGCACATTTGCTCCTTTGTTGGTTTTGGTAATTAATAACAACATATACGTCATTGAACTAATGTTTCCATTAAGCATGTTTCAGGAAAAGTTCAATGATGGGTTGGCAAAAGGATTGTGGAATACTCCAAGATGCAAGGAAATAGATTGGCAAAGCCTCAAGCAAAGGACTCTACATTTTACCTTTTGTGAGAAATCACTTTGTGTCCATAGGAAAACCAATACTATTAAAAGGGGGAAAGGTTTTCTTGGTGAACAAAATGCTCATACATGCACAAGTGATAGTCACCACATACACCCACAAGATCTTCCACAAAAGTCTGTCCAAAGCCAAATATCCAAAATCGGTGCAACCAACACTTTCCACTCGGTGCCATCGATTCCCAGATAGAGATAGACTCAGCCAAACCCTAGCTTTTCGGTGCAACGGATTCCACTTCGATGCCACAGAGTTTGGGTTGCCAACTTCCTGTTATGCAAGTTTACAAAATCGGTCGCATCGAGTTTTATGAATCGGCGTCACCAAGATTGGCAATCTAACCGTTGGTCACCTTATCAGTGCAATCAAGTTTTATGTATCGGTCTCACTGAGATTCAAAAGTGGCTACCTTTGAGGTAACTCGGTACAACCGAGATTTACACATCGGTTCCATTGAGTCTGACTTATTTGGTGTAACAGTTGGATTTTTGGAGATGCCTATATATACCCCTCCACCACCTCTCACTCTCAAGTGAAGCACTCAAAATAGTTCCCCACTCATACCTACTGATTTTGTAAGAGAGACACCTACTCATGTGTTGAGATCATGCCATTCCATTCCTACCATATGAATCTTGATCTCTAGCCTCCCCAACTTGCTTTCCACCCAATCAATCTCTTCTACCAAGCCAAATCTATGAGAGAGTGATTGTGTGTTGAGGAGTCTATCGTCTTGAAGCACAAGAACAAGGAGGTCATCGACATTGTCAAGCCTTTTGGAGGGTGGTGCCTCCTAGATTGGTTAGGTGTCGCTTGGGAGCCTCCTACTTCGTGCTGTGGAGTGAACGAAGAAGTTTGTAAGGGCAAGGAGTTTGCCTACTTCGTGAAGATCTACTCCGAGTTAGGCTAGTCCTCTGTGGACGTAGGCCGTCATGGTATAGTCAAGGTTGCTTCTTTGTGGAACCCTCCATGGACACTCGTGACCGTTACCCTTCGTGGGTTGAAGACTCCATGAATGTGGATGTACGATCGCACCACCTATCAGAACCACGGGAAAAATCATCGTGTCACCAATTGCGTTTGGTCTTCCTACCCTATCATTACTTACATGCTTGTCTTTACTTTCCTCTACAATACTCGTAGACATGCATTCATAGGGTGTACTTGACTTACTATGAATGCTAAAATCTACCAAGACTTAAAATTGGGAAAAAGTATACTTTTATTTGGTCAAGTAGTCTAATCAGCCCCCCTCTAGCACTACTTTTGATCCTACAAGTGGTATCAGAGCATTGGTCTCCATTGCATTGGTTTCACAACCTAGGAGAGGATGGCACCTAGTGAGGGAAATTATCACCGTAGAGGTCCGTACTTTGATGGCACTAATTTTGCTAGTTGGAAGCACCAAATGAAAATGCATTTGCTTGGTCATAACCCCGCCGTTTGGGCTGTTGTTTGTGTTAGAATGCAAGGTGAATTCTTTGCGGAAGGAAGGGAACCGGATTGCGAAGCGACTATGGACGAATTGAAGATGTTGCAACTCAATGCTCAAGCATGTGCCATTCTCTTCAACTGCCTATGCCCCGAAGAATTCAACAAAATCAGTCGTCTTGAAAATGCAAAAGAGATTTGGGATACTTTGGTTGATATGCATGAAGGTACCAAATCTATGAAAGAATCCAAGTTGGATGTTCTTCAAAGTCAGCTTGACAAGTTCAAGATGAAGGATGATGAAGGAGTCGTTGAGATGTACTCTAGGCTAGCTCTCATCACCAATGAGTTTGCCGACTTAGGAAGCGAAGAAATGACCGACAAATTTATCATCAAGAAGATATTTCTAGCTTTGGATGATCGATATGACATCGTATGCACATTCATCCAAATGATGCCCAACTACAAAGATCTCAAGCCAACGGAAGTGATTGGTAGGATTGTTGCTCATGAGATGACACTCAAAGACAAGGAAGAGCTTCACCACAAGTCTAGCGGTGCTTACAAAGTCACAAGTGATGCTCCCGCTACCTGATACATCCATTTTGCATCATGCTTTTATATTGATATTTATTGCATTATGGGATGTTATTACACATTATGGTACAATACTTATGCCTTTTCTCTCTTATTTTACAAGGTTTACCTAAAGAGGGAGAATGTCGGCAGCTGGAATTTTGGACTGGAAAAGGAGAAAATCTGAGATACCTATTCTGCTCAACTCCAAAAGTCCTGAAAATTTACAGAGAATATTTTTGGAATGAACTAAAAATAATGGCGCAAGAATCAACTAGAGGGGGGCCACCAGGAGGCCACAAGCCTGCTAGGCGCGGCCACCCCTGGTCGCGCCTAGCAGGCTTGTGGGGCCCCTGTGGCTCAACTGATGCCCCTCTTCTCCTATATTGAGGGTTTCAACCTGGAAAAAATCAGAAGAGAGCTTTAGGTATGAAGCGTCGCCGTCTCGAGGCGGAACTTGGGCATAACCAATCTAGAGCTCCGATAGGGCGATCTTGCCAGGGAAACTTCCCTCCCGGAGGGGGGAAATCGAAGCCATCGTCATCACCAATGATCCTCTCATCGAGAGGGGGTCAATCTCCATCAACATCTTCAACAGCACCATCTCCTCTCCAAACTCTAGTTCATATCTTGTATCCGATATTTGTCCCAAAACCTCAGATTGGTACCTGTGGGTTGCTAGTAGTGTTGATTACTCCTTGTAGTTGATGCTAGTTGGTTTACTTGGTGGAAGATCATATGTTCAGATCCTTGATCATCATTAATACTCCTATGATTATGAACATCAATATGCTTTGTGAGTAGTTACGTTTGTTCCTGAGGACATGGGATTAGTCTTGTTATAAGTAATCATGTGAATTTCGTATTTGTTCGATATTTTGGTGAGATGTATGTTGTCTCTCCTCTAGTGGTGTCATGTGAATGTCGACTGCATGACACTTCACCATTGTTTGGGCCTAGATGAAGGCATTGAGAACTAATAAGTAGATGATGGGTTGCTAGAGTGATAGAAGCTTAAACCCTAGTTTATGCGTTGCTTCGTAAGGGGCTGATTTGGATCCACATGTTTCATGCTATGGTTAGACTTATCTTAATTATTCTTTCCTAGTTGTGGATGCTTGCGAGAGGGGTTAATCATAAGTGGGAGGCTTGTCCATGTAAGGGCATCACCCAACCACCGGTCCACCCACATATCAAATTATCAAAGTAACAAACGCGAATCATTTGAGCATGATGAAAACTAGCTTGACAGAAATTCCCATGTGTCCTCGGGAGCGCCTTGCTTTACATAAGAACTCGTCTAGGCTTGTCCTTCACTGTAAAAAGGATTGGGCCACCTTTCTGCACCTTTGTTACAATTGTTACTTTCTACCCGTTACGAATTATCTTATCACAAAACTATCTATTACCGATAATTTCAGTGCTTGCAGAGAATACCTTACTAAGAACTGCTTGTCATTTCCTTCTGCTCCTCATTGGGTTCGACACTCTTACTTATCGAAAGGACTACGATAGATCCCCTATACTTGTGGGTCATCAAGACTCTTTTCTCGCGCCGTTGCTAGGGAGTGAAGCACCTTTGGTGAGTGGAACTTGGTAAGGAAAATTTTATATAGTGTGCTGAAATTTATTGTCACTTGTTACTATTGAAAATAATCCTTTGAGGGGCTTGTTTGGGGTATCTTCACCTCGACCGGAAGCACAAAAATCCGATCCTCAACCTGCTGCACCTACTGAAAATATTTATTATGAAATTCATTCAGGTATGATAGAGAAACTGCTATCTAATCCTTATGCAGGAGATGGAACATTACATCCTCATTTGCATCTAATCTATGTGGATGAAGTTTGTGGATTATTTAAACTTGCATGTTTGCTCGAGGATCACGTTAACAAGAAGGTCTTTCCTTTATCTTTGAAGGAGAAGGCATTTACATGGTATAGGCTATGTGATGATGTTGGATCATGGAGCTACAACCGATTGAAGATGGAATTTCATCAAAAGTTCTACCCTATGCATCTAGTTCATCGTGATCGGAATTATATTTATAATTTTTGGCCTAGTGAAGGAGAAAGAATCACTCAAGCATGGGGAGGCTTAAGTCAATGTTATATTCATGCCCCAATCATGAGCTCTCGAGGGAAATTATTATTCAGAATTTTTATGCTTGGCTTTCTCGTAATGATCAATCCATGATCGATACTTCTTGCTTTGGTTCTTTTATGAAGAAAGATATTGAATTCAAATGGTACTTATTGGAAAGAATTAAACGCAACTATGAAGATTGGGAACTCGAGGAAGGTAAGGAGTCAGGTATAAACCTTAAGTTTGATTGTGTTCAATCCTTTATAGACACAGATGCTTTTCGTGAATTTAGCACTAAATATGGACTTGACTCTGACATAGTAGCTTCTTTCTATGAATATTTTGCTACTCATGTTGATCTTCCTAAGGAGAAGTGGTTTAAATATCATCCTCCCATTGAAGTGAAAGTAGTTGAACCTATTAAAGTCGAAGAGGAAACTATTACTTATAATGTTGATCCTGTTATTCCTACTGATTACATTGAGAAACCACCCTTCCCTGTTAGGACCAAAGAACATGCTAAAGCTTCAACTGTGGTTCGTAACAGTTGTATTAGAACACCAACACCCCTTGAAAAAATTAAAGTTGAACCTAGTATTTACGGTTAACGATCTCTTGGTTGATAATATTGATGGGCATGTTATTCATTTATGTGATGAAGCGGCAAGAATTGCTAGACCTGATCCTAAGAGTAAACATAGACAAGTTGCTGGCATGCCTGTTGTTTCTTTTAAAATAGGAGATCATTGTTATCATGGCTTGTGATATATCGGTGCTAGTGTAAGTGCAATTCCCTATTCCTTATACAAAGAAATCATGCATGATATTGCACCAGTTGAACTAGAGGAAATCGATGTTACTATTAAGCTTGCTAATAGAGACACTATTGCACCGATGGGGATTGTTAGAGATGTTGAAGTCTTGTGTTGGGCAAATAAAATATCCCACTGATTTTCTTGTTCTTGGTTCCCCACAAGATAATTTTTGTCCCATTATATTTGGCAGACCCTTCTTGAATACTGCTAGTGCTAGGATTGATTGTGAGAAAGAAATAGTTACTGTGAGTTTTGGGGATGTGTCTCATGAGTTTAATTTCTCTAAATTTCATAGACAAGCCCATGACAAAGAATTGCCTAGTAAATATGAAATTATTATTCTTGCGTCTATTGTTGTGCCTCCTACTGATCCTTTAGAACAATGTTTGCTAGACCATGAAAATGATATGCATATGAATGAGAGGAATGAAATAGATGAAATTTTCTTTGATCAGCAGCCCATTTTGAAACACAACTTACCTATTGAAATACTTGGGGATCCTCCTCCACCCAAGGGTGATCCCGTGTTTGAGCTCAAGCAATTACCCGATACATTGAAATATGCTTATCTTGATGAAAAGGAGATATATCCTGTTATTATTAGTGCTAACCTTCCAGAGCATGAAGAGAAGAGATTATTGAAAACTCTGAGGAAGCACCATGCCGCTATTGGTTATACTCTTGATGATCTTAAGGGCATTAGTCCCACTCTATGTCAGCATAAAATTAATATGGAGCCTGATGCCAAACCAGTTATTGATCACCAACGACGTTTCAACCCTAAGATGAAAGAAGTGGTAAGAAAAGAAGTACTAAATATTCTGGAGGCAGGTATAATTTATCATGTTGCTCATAGTAGATGGGTTAGTCCCGTCCATTGTGTCCTTAAGAAGGGGGGTATTACCGTTGTTCCTAATGATAAAAATGAATTGACCCCACAAAGAATTGTCACAGGTTATAGAAGGGTAATTGATTTTAGGAAATTAAATAAAGCTACAAAGAAAGATCATTACCCTTTACCTTTTATTGATCAAATGCTAGAAAGACTATCCAAACATACTCATTTTTGCTTTTTAGATGGTTATTCTGGTTTCTCTCAAAAACCTATATCGAGCCAGGATCAAGAAAAAACCACTTTTACTTGCCCTTTCGGTACCTTTGCTTATAGACGTATGCCTTTTGGTTTATGCAATGCACCTGCTACCTTTCAAAGATGTATGATGGCTATATTCTCTGACTTTTGTGAAAAGAACCTTCAGGCTTTCATGGATGATTTTTCCGTTTACGAAACTTCATTTGATGATTGCTTGAGCAACCTTGATCGAGTTTTGCAGAGATGTGGAGAAACTAATCTTGTCTTGAATTGGGAAAAGTGTCACTTTATGGTTAGTGAAGGTATTTCCTTGGGGCACAAGATCTCCAAAATAGGTATTGAAGTTGATAAAGCTAAATTTGATGGTATTGAAAAAATGCCTTGCCCTGCGGATATCAAAGGTATAAGAAGTTTCCTTGGTCATGTTGGTTTATATAGGAGGTTTCTCAAAGATATCTCTAAGATTTCTAGGCCTCTTTGCAAAAATATGTCCCATTTGTTTTTGATGATGCTTGTGTAGAAGCATTTGAAATTCTTAAGAATGCCCTGATTACCGCACCTGTTGTTCAACCACCCGACTGGAACCTACCCTTTGAAATTATGTGTGATGCTAGTGATTATGCTGTTGGTGTTGTTCTAGGACAAAGCGCACCGTGCTGCTATTGTTTATACTCTTGATGATATTAAGGGCATCAGTCCCACTCTATGTCAGCACAAAATTAAAATGGAGCCTGATGCTAAACCAATTGTTGATCACCAACGACGGTTGAATTCTAAAATGAAGGAAGTGGTAAGAAATGAAATACTAAAGCTTCTAGAGGCAGGTATCATTTACCCTATTGCTGATAGTAGATGGGTTAGTCCTGGTCATTATGTCCCTAAGAAAGGAGGAATTACCGTAGTTCCTAATGATAAAATGAATTGATCCCGTGGAGAATTGTTATAGGTTATAGAATGGTAATTGATTTTAGGAAATTGAATAAAGATATTAGAAAATATCATTACCCTCTACCTTTCATTGATCAAATGCTAGAAAGATTATCCAAACACACACAATTCTGCTTTTTAGATGGTTATTCTGGTTTCTCTCAAATACCTGTGTCAAAAGAGGACCAAGAGAAAACCACCTTTACCTGCCCTTTTGGTAACTTTGCTTATAGATGCATGCCTTTTGGTTTATGCAATGCACCTTCTACCTTTCAAAGATGCATGACTGCTATATTCTCTGATTTTTGTGAAAGGATTGTTGAGGTTTTCATGGATAATTTTTCCGTTTACAGAACTTCTTTTGATGATTGTTTGAGCAACCTTGATCGAGTTTAGCAAAGATGTGAAGGAACTAATCTTGTCTTGAGTTGGGAGAAGTGCCACTTTATGGTGAATGAAGGCATTGTCTTGGGACATAAAATTTCCGAAAGAGGTATTGAAGTTGATAAGGCTAAAGTTGATGCTATTGAAAAAATGTCATGTCCTACGGATATGAGAGGTACAAGAAGTTTCCTTGGTCATGCTGGTTTCTATAGGAGATTTATTAAAGATTTCTCTAAGATTTGTAGGCCTATCATTATTATTTTCAAGAACATGTTCCATTCATTTTTTATGATGATTTTGTAGAAGCTTTTGAAATTCTCAAGAATGCGTTGATTACTGCACCTGTTGTTCAACCACCTGATTGGAACTTACCCTTTGAAATCATGTGTGATGCTAGTGATTATGTCGTAGGTGTTTTTCTAGGTCAAAGAGTTGATAAGAAATTAAATGTTATCAATTATGCTAGTAAAACTCTAGGCAGTGCTCAAAGAAACTATGCTACTTCTGAAAAGGAATTTTTAGCAGTCGTGTCTGCTTGTGATAAGTTTAGACCTTATGTTGTTGATTCCAAAGTAACTGTTCACGTCGATCATGCTACTATTAAGAACCTTATGGAGAAGAAAGATGCTAAACCTAGACTTATTAGGTGGGTCCTTCTACTACAAGAATTTGATTTGCATATCATTGATAGAAAGGGTGCTGATAACCCTATGGCTGATAACTTGTCTAGGTTAGAAAATGTTCTTGATGGCCCACTACCTATTGATGATAGCTTTCCTCATGAAAAATTAGCTGTCGTAGATGCTTCACACAACGCTCTATGGTATGCTGATTATGCCAATTACATTGTTGCTAAATTTAGACCGCCTAGTTTCACATACCAACCAAAGAAAAAGGTCTTCTATGATTTAAGGCATTACTTTTGGGATGATCCACACCTTTATAAAGAAGGAGTAGATGGAATTATTAGACATTGTATACCTGAGCATGAACAGGAACAGATCTTATGCAAGTGTCACTCCGAAGCCTATGGAGGACACCACGCTAGAGATAGAACTGCACATAACGTACTACAATCTGGGTTTTATTGGCCTACTCTCTTCAAGGATGCTCGTAAGTTTGTATTGTCTTGTGATGAATGTCAAAGAATTGGTAATATTAGTAGACATCAGGAAATGCCTATGAATTACTCTCTTGTTATCGAACCATTTGATGTTTGGGGTTTTGATTATATGGGGCCTTTTCCACAATCTAATGGGTATACTCATATTCTAGTTGATGTTGATTATGTTACTAAGTGGGTCGACGCTATCCCAACTGGTAGCGCCGATCATAAAACTTCTATTAAAATGCTTAAAGAAGTTATTTTCCCTAGATTTGGAGTCCGTAGATATTTGATGACTCATGGTGGTTCACACTTTATTCGTGGCACTTTCCGTAAATTGCTCACTAAATATGACATTAATCATAGAATTGCATCTCCTTATCATCCTCAGTCTAGTGGTCAAGTAGAATTGAGCAATAGAGAAATTAAATTGATTTTGTAGAAGACTGTTAATAGATCTAGGAAGAATTGGTCTAAGAAACTTGATGATGCATTGTGGGCTTATACAACTGCTTAGAAAAACCCTATGGGTATGTCTCCGTATAAGATGGTTTATGGTAAATCATGTCACTTACCTCTAGAGCTAGAACATAAAGCTTATTGGGCAATCAAAGAGCACAATTATTATTTCAAACTTGCTGGTGAGAAGAGGTTATTTGACATTAGCTCACTTGATGAATGGAGAGCCCAAGCCTATGAGAATGCCAAATTGTTTAAAGAAAAGGTTATGAGATGGCATAATAGAAGGATACAAAAGCGTGGATTTAATGTAGGTGATCATGTCTTGCTATACAATTCTCGTTTAAGAATTTTTGCAGGAAAACTTCTCTCTAAATGGGAAGGTCCTTACGTTATCGAGGAGGTATACCGTTCCGGTTCCATCAAGATTAACAACACCGAAGGCACAAACCCGAAGGTCGTGAACAGTCAAAGAATCAAACATTATATCTCAGGTACTCCCATAAATGTTGAAACCAATATCATCAATACCATAACTCCGGAGGAGTACATTAGGGAGACTTACCAGAACATTTCAGACTCCGAAAAGGAATAGGTATGTGGTACGGTAAGTAAATAGACTCCAAAACTTTTTCAATGGAATTTTTTATCTGTTTTGGAATATTTAAAAAATTAGGAAAATTTAAAGTAGTCTGAATAGTGCACGAGGAGGCGACAACCTGGTGGGCGTGCCCTACCCCCTAGGCGTGGCCCTGGGGCTTGTGGACACCTCGTGCACCTTTCGGACTCCTTTTTCTTGTGGCATACTCCTTCGGGTCAGTAAAAATTCATTATATAATCTCCCGAAGGTTTTGACTCTCGTATCACGAAAATATCTCATGTTTTTGTTTTAAGTTGTTTCTATAGCAGTTTTAGATCAACATGACGTCCCCAAGTTCTTCGAAGGACAAGTTCTCCGAGAAGGTCATCAACCCCTACCTTGTGGAGGTCCTGTAGCACCCTCAAACCATTGAGAGGCTTGAGGGGGTGCTGCACATTTGTGATGTTGAGGGGCCAAAGAAAACCGGAAGCGTGGAGACAAGGCTCGAAGCAATGGAACATCAAGTCTTCAAGTGCCAAGGGATGCTGGAGCGGGGACTCAATGCCAATCATATGATGATCGCGGAGTTTACCCATAAACACAAGCTAGACGCCAAGGACATCGGGGATCACATATAAAAGCTTTACGAGAAAATCAAGCACCTCCAAGCCCAGATCTATGACCTACGAAACCAAAACTGTGAGTATGAATACATATTTAAGAGAATGGGTTTGGTTGCAGATTTGAGTATTCCGGAGACTCGTTCATCCTTTTATAATTGTGAGGCTATGCCTTGGAAGATGGAGGACTAGATTTCAACCTCATCAACAACTCCAACATCACCACCTCCGAAGCAAGACAACTAAACACATGGGTATGGGCACTCTCGGCCTTGGCTAACGCCAAGCTTGCCGGAGGTGCCCCGGTATCGTATCACCATCACATCTTTTTTTTTATCATATTTTATTAGTTCGACCCTTTTGGTTATATCTTGATCTAGTAGAATAAAGTTTTCGTGTGATCTAGTTTTGAGGTTTTTGCTTTATGATTCCTCCTATGTAAGCAAGTCCGTGAGTTATATAATAAAAAGTACTTTTGAGTTGATGGCTTTGCTTATTTGTTATGATCTTTGTCTTGATAAAGATGAAGTAGAAACAAGTATAGAATAAAAACAAAGAGTATATATGATGATCTTATGTGGAGTGATGACTTCACATATAAGAAGTACGTCGATTGAAACCTGATGTGGGTTGACAAACATATCTGTTGGTCATTGGGGCAATTAAAAGGAAGTAATAAAGAAAGAGAGGTTCAGATATAAATATATTATCTTGGACATCTTTTATGATTGTGAGCACTCATTAAAATATTATATGTTAAGAAGTTGATGTTGGACAAGGAAGACAACATAATGGTTTATGTTTGCTTATTTCTGAATAGAAGCTATATTGTTATAGATCCCTCAACATGTGTCGCTTGCTTCCACCTCATATCAGCCAAAACTTCCGCACCAAGTAGAGATACTACTTGTGCATCCAAACACCCTTAACCCAGTTTTGCCATGAGAGTCCACCATACCTACCTAAGGATTGAATAAGATACTTCAAGTAAGTTGTCATCCGTGCAAGCAATAAAAAAATTGCTCTCTAAATATGTGTGATCTATTAGTGTGAGGAAAATAAACTTTATACGAACTTGTGATAGGGAAGAAATAAAAGCGACGGACTACATAATAAAGTTCTCTATCACAAAGGGAAATACAAAGTGACATTCTTTTGCATTAAAGGATTGTGCATCCAACTATAAAAGCGCATCACAACCTCTGCTTCCCTCTGCGAAGGGCCTATATGTTACTGTTATTTTCTAGTACTTACCTTTATGCAAGAGTCGTGGTGATCTCCATCACTTTCTCTATTTTCACCTTCATCTTTTGGCAAGCTTCACGTGTTGAGGAATGATATAGACACATATATCCACTCGAAAGTGGACGAGCATGAGTTATTACTGTTGACTTTACCCTTGAGGTAAATAGTTGGGAGGCAATACTATAAGTACCTATCTTTCTCTGTGTCTGATTCAAGCTTTAACCTCATAGGTACCTCGTGAGTGTTAGAAATTGTGAAAGACTAAAAGATGATTGAGTATGTGGATTTGCTTTACAAGCTCTTATGTTAACTCTTTCCTACGTTATAATAAATTGAAATTGCTTCAATGACTGAGATCATAGTTTGTCGGTTCTCAATAGAGTTCTTGATTCGTACTTTACCATTGTGAATGAATTGTTACTTTAGCATAAGAAATTATATGTCAATATATATTGTTGTTCTAAAGATGATCATGATGCCTTCATGTCCGTATTTTATTTTATCGACACCTCTATCTCTAAACATGTGGGCATATTTATCGATTTTGGTTTTCGCTTGAGGACAAGTGAGGTCTAAGCTTGGGGGAGTTGATACGGCCTGCTTTTATATTGATATTTATTGCATTATGGGCTGTTATTACACATTTTTTGGTACAACACTTATGCCTTTTCTCTTATTTTACAAGGTTTACATGAAGAGGGAGAATGCCGGTAGCTGGAGTTCTGGATTGGAAAAGGAGCAAATCTGAGATAACTATTTTGCACAACTCCAAAAGTCCTGAAAATCTATGGGAATTATTTTGGAATATATAACAAATATTGGGTGAAAGAAATACACCAGGGGCCCACCAGGCAGCCACAAGCCTGCAGGGCATGCCCTACCCCCTGGGCGCGCCCCTAAGGCTTCTGGCCCACCTAGCAGCCCTCCGATGCCCATCTTCTGCTATATTGAGGGTTTCGACCTGGAAAAAAATCAGAAGAGAGCTTTCAGGACGAAGCTCCGCCGTCTCGAGGCAGAACTTGGGCAGAACCAATCTAGAGCTCCGGCAGGGCGATCCTATCGGGGAACTTCCCGCCCGGAGGGGGAAACCGAAGCCATTGTCATCACCAACGATCCTCTCATCGAGAGGGGGTCAATCTGCATCAACATCTTCATCAACACCATCTCCTCTCCAAACCCTAGTTCATCTCTTGTATCCGATCTTTGTCTCAAAACCTCAGATTGGTACTTGTGGGTTGCTAGTAGTGTTGACTAATCCTTGTAGTTGATGTTAGTTGGTTTACTTGGTGGAAGATCATATGTTCAGATCCTTGATCATCATTAATATTCCTGTGATTATGAACATGAATATGCTTTGTGAGTAGTTACGTTTGTTCCTGAGGACATGGGATAAGTCTTCTTATAAGTAATCATGTGAATTTCGTATTCGTTCGATATTTTGATGAGATGTGTGTTGTCTCTCCTCTAGTGGTGTCATGTGAATGTCGACTACATGACACTTCACCATTGTTTGGTCCTAGAGGAAGGCATTGGTAAGTAATAAGTAGATGCTTGTTGCTAGAGTGAGAGAAGCTTAAACCCTAGTTTATGCATTGCTTCGTAAGGGGCTGATTTGGATCCACATGTTTCATGCTATGCCTAGATTTATTTTAAAGCTTCTTTTGTAGTTGCGGATGCTGGCGAGAGGGGTTAATCATAAGTGGGCAGCTTGTCCAAGTAAGGGCAGCAACCAAGCATCGGTCCACCCACATATCAAATTATCAAAGTGACGAACACGAATCATATGAGCATGATGAAAACTAGCTTGACAGAAATTCCCATGTGTCCTTGGGAGCGCCTTGCTTTATATAAGAATTTGTCCAGGCTTGTCCTTTGCTATAAAAAGGATTGGGCCACCTTGCTGCACCTTTGTTACAATTGTTACTTGCTACCCGTTACAAATTATCTTATCACAAAACTATCTGTTACCGATAATTTCAGTGCTTGTAGAGAAACGCTTGTCATTTCCTTCTACTCCTCATTGGGTTCGACACTCTTAATTATCTAATGGACTACGATAGATCCCCTATACTTGTGGGTCATGATACACTGCCAGCTGCCCATCCTTCTCGATCACTCACCGACCGCTCTAGTTCTAAATCCCATCATTGATGGATACAGACTACATAAGGTGCTCATGGACGGCGGCAGTGGTCTAAACCTCATTTATGAGGCCATGCTGGAGAAAATACAGTTCGATCGATCTCGCATCGAACATAGCAACACAACCTTCCGTCGAATTATCCCAGGGAAAGAGGCACGTTGTTCCGGATGTATCATCCTGGAAGCTGTGTTCGGCACGCCTGAAAATTACCGATGCGAAGAACTTCTCTTCCACATCGTCCCCTTCCCCAGTGGCTACCACGCCCTCTTAGGACGCGACGAATTTACAAAGTTCCAGGCTATACCCCATTATGGGTACATGAAACTCAAAATGCCAGGACCAAATGGAGTGATGACGCTCGCTAGTGATCCGAATATAGCCCTTCGGGCCGAAAGCAAGACAGCAAAGCTCGCCCTCGAGGCACTAGCGGAAAATTTCGCCACCGAGGAGTTGAATGCTCTACGATCGACAGTTAATAGCGACGATGTGATCCTCAGTAAAAGTCCCAAGCCCACGTCCTTTGAACCCGCAAAGGAAATCGTCAAATTTCATGTGCATCCAACGGACCCCAATAAAATAGCGTCCATCGGAGCCCAGATCGATCCCCTTATGGACGAGGCATTGCGGAATTTCCTCCGCGAAAATTGGGACATTTTCGCTTGGCATCCTTCTGATATGCTTGGTATCCCACGTCGGCTCGTCGAACACAGCCTGAGCATTATTCCAGCCTTTAAGCCCGTGAAACAGACCCTGCGCCGCTTCTCCGAACCCAAACGACAAGCCATGGGTGAAGAATTAGCAAAATTACTCAAGGCCGTATTTATTCGGGACATCAAACACCCTGAGTGGCTAGCAAACCTGGTGACGGTACCTAAGAAAGACAAATCCTTGTGGCCGTGTGTCGATTTCAAACACCTGAACAAAGCATGCCCCAAGGACCCTTTTCCCTTACCACGCATAGACCAAATCATTGATGCCACAACCGGACACGATTTGTTGTGTTTTCTCAACGCTTACTCCGGATAGCCTCAAATTAAAATGAAGGAATCCGATCAGGCGGCTACCGCATTCATCACCCCCTACGGGCCATTTTGCTTCAACACGATACCCTTCGGGCTAAAAAACGTCGGAGCCATGTACCAGCGCATGATTCAAACCTACCTCGCCACACACGTCGGAAGTCCATTGAGGTGTATGTGGATGATGTCGTAATCAAAACCAAACACGTCGATCAGTTGATCGACGACCTCCGTCAAACTTTTGCTAATTTACGCGAATATGATATACGACTCAATCCGGAAAAGTGTGTATTCGGAGTTCCCTCGGGCAAGCTACTGGGATTCATTGTCTCCCATAGAGGAATAGAGGCAAATCCATCTAAAATCGGTGCTCTATCAGAACTTGCAATCCCCACAGAGCTGAAGCATGTCCGGAGACTGGCCGGGTGCGTAGCCGCATTAAGCCGCTTTATTTCCCGCCTCAGAGAAAAAGCTTTGCCGCTCCATAAGCTGCTGAAACGGACAAACAATTTCGAATGGACCGGTGAAGCAGCGGTTGTGTTGGAAGAAATCAAAACAATACTAGCAACCAATCCCATACTCATGGCACCAGGCGTCAGTGAGCGCATGTTGTTATACATATCGGCCACCAACAAGGTAGTCAGCGCGGTGCTCGTCGTCGAACGAGATGAGGAGGGACATAAATTCCGAACTTAGAAGACGGTATATTATGTGTCAGAGGTACTGACGCAGTGCAAGTCCAGATACCCACATTACCAAAAATAGCCTATACAATATTCAAGGCATCAAGGAAACTCCGACACTACTTCCAGGAGTGCATGGTAACGGTGGCATTGGAAGTCCCTATGAATGATATAATCAACAACAGGGACACCAGTGGTCGCATAGCCAAATGGGCCATTGAGCTCCTTCCCTTTGAAATAAACTAGAAGCCACATCGCGCCATTAAATCTCAGGTACTGGCGGACTTCTTGGCTAAATGGACAGAGGCCGAGCTCCCCAAGGAGTATAGTGCATACTCCCATTGGACAATGTACTTCGACGAATCCAAGACCTTGGACGGACTGGGGGCAGTTGTTATCGTCACATCCCCCACAGGCGACAACGTAAGATACGTGTTGCAAATCATGTATGCCGATTCCAACAATGCCGCCGAATATGAATCTCTTCTTCATGGTCTTCGGATGGCGGTATCAATGGGCATATGACGGCTAGAGGTATGGGGAGACTCAAATCTGGCCATATCCCAAATTAACAGTGAATTCGACGCCAAAAATCCGAAGATGGCGGCATATAGAGATGTTGTCCTCAAGATATCTGCTCGGTTCGAGGGGTTGGAATTCCACCACGTTGCTCAAGACAACAACACAGTCGCCCATATATTGGTCCATATGGGAGCCAAGCACGATCCCGTCCCAAGAAACACCTTCCTAGAGCAACTCTTCAAGCCCTCTGTAGTGTGGCAGGACGACGCAAATGGCACCAGTCCGAAAACAGCATACGAGGTTGTTCCCTCTATAAACGAACCAGATGATTGCATCATTGGCGGCTCAACGATGAATGATATGCCCTTGGCTCATGAGGCAATGGCAGTAATCGCGCCATGGACAGAGCCCTTTCTCGCCTACCTCCTTCATAAGGAACTCCCCGATGATCAAACTGAGGCACAACGCATAGTTCGGTGATCCAAGGCTTACAAAGTGCACGACGGTGAGTTATACAAGAAAAGCACCATTGGAGTATTACAGAGGTGTATATCCGAGGAAGAGGGACGAGAGATCCTCATTGAAATCCATGCAGGCATGGACAGCCATCACGCCGCGGCAAGATCTCTTGTCGGCAAAGCTTTCCGAGCTGGTTTCTTTTGGCCTACAGCTCGGACCGACGCTCAGTCACTCGTTCAACATTGCGTCAGTTGTCAACTCTTCGCAAGTCAATGTCACATGTCCTCAATAGCTCTTTGGACTATTCCGATCACCTGGCCTTTTGCGGTCTAGGGGCTGGACATGGTTGGACCCCTAAAACGGGGAACCAATAAAATAAATACCTACTAGTCATGGTTGACAAGTTCACCAAATGGATAGAAGCAAAGCCTGTTAAATCGGCTAAATCCGGACTAGTGATTGAATTTATATCTAGCATATTACACCGTTACGGTGTCCCGCATAGTATAATAATGGACAATGGAACCAATTTCATGGCCCAAGAGGTCAAGGACTGGTGCGCAAAAATGGACATAAAGCTCGATTATGCATTGACCTACCATCCGCAGACCAATGGACAGGTCGAGCGAGCAAACGGTCTCATTATGAGCGGCATCAAGCCATGTTTGGTCTGACCTCTTCACGAGTTTGACTATCCTTGGGTGGAGGAACTCGACTCCGTTCTATGGTGTCTGCATACTACCCCGAACAGATCAATGGGTTATACACCGTTTTTTATGATCTATGGGGCAGAGGCGGTTCTCCCCCTACAACATTATCCACGACGTACCAAGAGTGCGCATGTACGAGGAAAAGGAGGCCAAGTTAGATCGGCAGGATGACTTAGACGTCCTGTAGGGGGAGCGGGACATAGCTCTAGCTTGATCCACTCTTTACCAACAGCAAGCTCGCAGGTACCAAAGTAGGGAGGTCAGGTCAAAGGCATACAACATAGGAGAACTCGTCCTACGGCTCCCGGAGAAGCAGAAGCACAAACTTAACCCCAAGTGGGAGGGTCCTTTCATCATTGACAAAGTGCTCACGGGAGGGGCCTATCATTTGCGAAACTCATCCGATAACCGCCTTGAACTAAACCCATGGAACGCAGCTCGTCTTCGGCGCTTCTACGGATAAACTGGTGCCGTCCATACTCCCCTACACTTTTTTCCTTTTCGGTTATTTTTTGCCTTTTTAGCCATTTCCTTTCCCACTTTGTTGTAAGATAGCGACAATTTCTTTTCCTACCCTATGTTCGGTTGAACCAATCTTGTATCACGGGTACTCGACATACACCTTAAAGTGTTTAATCCGAACACAGCACGTGGAGGCTTCTTTTAGTTGCCAGTATTTTAATTGTTCATACTTACCGGGCGTGCGTGTTTCTTTTGTCATGCTTTAGCCATTATATGCATCAATTCGAACTAAGACTTTGCCAAGCTGGGTTGCCTCGCTCCCGTGGTTACTCCCTATGTTCCCACTTGTTCGGCTAGAGAGTAAAGGGAGCACCTATGCAATTGCTACGAGCGGGTCCTCCGGACACGTGCCTCAGACAGGTGAAGCTGAAAGCTAGCTATCTTACGTAGACAATTGGTCGGCTACGATGGAAACGTCTTATACAGCCTTGGTTGCTATTTCTGTTGTTTGGGTCTCTTATTCCCAAAGGAGACTTAGTCGTGTACTACAAGTATGCGGATTCCTATCTACATTCTTCGTAGAACCCTGACAAAAGGTATTGCTAGAGGTAGTATTTTCATCGGAAGATGTCTCTTATGCTACGTCGTAATATGACATATCTTTTTGTGTGCTTTCTGCCTGTTTGCACCACATGGCCGGATTGCCTGGTTCCCCGAGTACAAGTTCACTCTTTGGCGAAGAAATAACAAAAAGGAACACTCCCGAGCTCTTTGCACGGGAGGGAGAAGCCGATGGCCGGTTAAGACAAAGTTTACAACATAGATTGTTTCAAATGTATACGTAAATTACAAATGCGGCTGCTGATCGAGATCATCGATTATTTTGTTGAGGGGACAGTCTACTTGTGAGAGGCAAGCGACTGGCATCACTTGGTCATATACAGGCGGGGTGGCACTTCTTTTCCATCTGATCCCATAGGACCAACTCACGCCATATGTTTGGGGTTAAGTCCGGTGAAACAGGTCTTGACCATTGCCCATGCCTCCCGTGCTCCTTCACAGCAGGTCGAAGTCTTCTATAGCTCGAACCTATCCCGATCTCCCCTAAATCGATCCACGAGTGCAGCTAGGCCTTCAGGTGGCTGTTCGGTGGGCCATAATGCCTTCACCATCCCCTTCATTGCTTTTTGCACATGCTTGTGGAGAGAGGTCGACTCCTTCAGCAGGACCCCTTGGTACGATTCGATCTCCTCTTCCGGATGTCCGGTCAAGAGACCTACACACAAGATAATAAGCGTGATTACTCTAATTAGCTACATCGAAAATACTTACTCATAGCGGAATTTTATTTACCGAATACGCCCCTCTGAAGCTTTTTATTCTCTTCTTGAGCTTGGACCAATTGAGTCTTTAAACTCTTTATTTCTTCGGCCTTCCTTTGTATAACAAGACAGCTGCCTTGCTACTAAGATTTCGTATACCTTTGTGAGTCCCGGGTTTCTTCCAGTTGCCTTTCCATATGTCCTATTGATTTGGCTGCTACATGGAATCCATATGTCAGGCACGATAATGTAAAAAGATAAGAAGTAAAAGCATACTCACCATGGGCCTCTCGCGTGAAACTCTTCACTTGTGCCAGTTCGGCCTTCACGGACTGTACTTCCGTGCGACTCTCCTCGAGAGCCTTGGCTAACTGCTCGGACTGTTGCTTTGAGGCCTGCATCAGCAAGTCAAACAGTATGGAGATCCTTAATTCATTTTTTCTAAATCAAATTAAGGCTCGAGGGCTACTAGGCTTAGACAAGTATGTGGATTCTATAAAATCCGACCTCCTACCTTAATGTTGGTTGTTATTAGCTTCATAGCTTCGCCGAATCCAGCTCGGGCGGTCCCGAGATGTGCATCCGCCGAGCGTAAGGCACCAAACTCCTGGTCGGAGAAAATTGGATGACGCATGGCCTCCTATTGGTTCCAATGATGCATGGCACTCTTCACTTCTGGTTTGGTGACGGATACTCCGTCGCCAAATTTGGCGGGCGCTGCGCCGGCCATGGGGGCTTCTATAGCGGAAGCTGCATGGGTCACGGCTCGGGAGCTTCGGGCGTCACCTGCCATCCGGACAGCCCCCTCGATAGGAGAAGATTGGGAGTTTTGCCTAGGTAAAAAACGAGCGGTTATGAGATTATGATGTGTACAACGATAGGGCGGATATCCAAACAATGTACCTTTGGGATGCGTGGATGGGTGGATTCGTCCCCATGTCCGGCTCCTCCGCAAGGTCTTGGTCGGCCTCTGACTCGCCCGCGGCTTCAGCCGCTGACACATGGCATGCTGATCGGTGGTGCTTGGGGGCTGGGACCGGCACGTCCAGGGCGCTCTTGGTAGCAGGCCTCTTGCGGGAGGAGGTTTTCTTCTTACTCGCAGACGGAATGTAGAATGACTCGGGGTAATCGACAATGATTGCCATCGGGGTCTGGATGATGTTGTCCTAGTAGTAGACTCCATTCTCGAAGTCGAGATGGAGATCTGGGTCCTTGTTAAAGCCCAGATCATTATCACATGCATGATTCTCGGGCTGAGGAGCTGTTGACTGTCTCGATGAAGCTCCTCCATTCCTATTCACATCAAAGCCTCAGTCAAATAGAGTATGGAATGAAGCCCCAAACTATTTCATGATTGAAAGAGGAAGGTTTACCTGTTCAATGGGATTATGGGCCGAATACCCTTCCTCGGTTGACCGCCGGATGAAGTCTTCTTGATCTCCTTTGTACAGGTCGGCAAGTGCGGCAGCCAGCATCATTGGATTGGCAGGACCTAGTTTTTGGGAACACATGGCATCGCTTGTCCCGTTGTATCGCCATAAGGGGTGCACCCTTTGTTGGAGGGGTTGCACGCACCGGGAGATAGCGGCAGCCATGACGTCAATCATGGTCAGCCGGTGATGGGCAAGCATCCACACTTGCGCGGCAAGGCGTTGCACTTCGGCGCTCTCCTCCTCAGATGAGCTCTTGGGTCTCCAGTTGTACCTCTTTTTTGGGAGGAGGTCGGAGTATTCGGGCAGACCTATCCGAGTTGGCTCGAACAGGGGGACATCTTCAATATAGAACCACTCTAAAGTCCATTCTTCGGATTTCTTCGGCATGCCAGCCAGATACCCCATTCCCGCTATGCTGCATACTTCGGCTCCGCCAACCTCTAAGATGTCCTTGCCTTGACTTCAGGGGACAAGGCAGAAGTATTTCCTCCATAGATCGAAATGGGCTTCGCACCCTAAGAACATCTCGCAGAGGGCGACAAAGCCCGAGATGTGTAGGATTGACCCACGGTTGAGATGGTGGTGTTGAATCCCGTAGAACTCCAGTAACCCCCTCAGGAATGGGTGGATTGGAAACCCAAGGCCCCGGAGGAGGAAGGGGACAAATAAAACGTGCTCCCCCTTGTTTGGATTAGGGAACCGCTCATCGAAGACCTCGTCACCCTAAGAAAGCAGACATACGCGGGTTGCCGCCAGATCTGATGATGGGAGATATCCCTAGGTCTCCAGGTTACGGAGCCGCAAGAGACTAACGGAGCAGCTGCTCCAGTCACCTGGGCGTTGGCCGTAAGGGCATGCTGAGGAGCTGGGAGCGTTAGCCATGTTTTTCGTAGAGCTTCCGCTAGGAGTTTTTGACGAGTGGGAGGAAGAAGATGTGGTTTTGAACCACGATTTTGTGTGATTAAATGGGTTGGTGCCTCCGTTGCGGAGGGGTATGATTGTAAAAATCACTGGCCACTCACCTCCTCACGGTGCATGAAAATCAAGGAACTTGTGCAGTTATTATAATGACCCGTGCCCGTGACACTGGGGATCTTACCGAAGACTGGTCGGATGGTGAATAGATAAGGATGAGGGACTCTCCTTGCAAGCCGAAGATGACGACGTGAAGGAATCAACCGAAGATAAATTGGCGTTGAAGACCAGACCGGGGGCTACTGAGGGAGTCCTAGATTAAGGGGTCCTCGGATGGCAGACCCATTGGTCATGGGTCGGACTGTATGGGCTGCAAGGCAGGCATCGAAGGATCGAGGACCACCTGCACCAGGATGGAAGCCTCATGGAGTCGAGACATATTCTCCAAGTTATTAGCTGTAGTTAGGCAAGTTATCTCTTCAGCATGTAACTGACCATGTGTGGGCAAGGACACCCTAGGCATCTAGAAGCCGGAGGTTTTAGGGGTTAGAGACAGAACAACTCATTTAGGGTTAGACATACGATCTCGAGGTAGATCAACTCTGTAACCCTTACACCATAAATACAATCAAGCAAGATGTAGGGTATTACCTCCATTGGAGGGCCCGAACCTGGGTAAACTCGTGTCCCCTTCATCTCCTTCTACCGTTGATCCTAGTCTCATAGTTCGGGAACCCCTACCCAAGATCTGCCGGTTTTGACACCGACACCTGTTGAAATACTTGGGGATCCCCCTCCACCCAAGGGTGGTCCCGTGTTTGAGCTTAAACAATTACCAAATACTTGGAAATATGCTTATCTTAATGAAAAGAAGATATATCATGTTATTATTAGTGCTAACCTTTCGGAGCATGAAGAACATAGATTATTGAAAACTCTGAAGAAGCACCGTGCTGCTATTGGATATACTCTTGATGATTTTAAGGGCATTAGTCCCACTCTATGTCAGCACAAAATTAAAATGGAGCCTGATGCTAAACCAATTGTTGATCACCAACGACGGTTGAATTCTAAAATGAAGGAAGTGGTAAGAAATGAAATATTAAAGCTTCCGGAGGCAGGTATCATTTACCCTGTTGCTGATACTAGATGCGTTAGTCCCATTCATTGTGTCCCTAAGAAAGGAGGTATTATCGTAGTTCCTAATGATAAAATAAATTGATCCCGTAGAGAATTGTTACAGGTTATAGAATGGTTATTGAATTTAGGAAATTGAATAAAGCTACTAGAAAATATCATTACCCTCTACCTTTCATTGATAAAATGCTAGAAATATTATCCAAACACACACATTTCTTCTTTTTAGATGGTTATTCTGGTTTCTCTCAAATACCTGTGTCAAAAGAGGACCAAGAGAAAACCACCTTTACCTACCCTTTTGCTACCTTTGCTTATAGACGCATGCCTTTTGGTTTATGCAATGCACCTGCTACCTATGAAAGATGTGTGACTGCTATATTCTCTGAATTTTTTGAAAGTATTGTTGAGGTTTTCATGGATGATTTTTCCGTTTACAAAACTTCTTTTGATGATTTTTTGAGCAACCTTGATCGAGTTTAGCAGAGATGTGAAGAAACTAATCTTGTCTTTAATTGGGAGAAGTGCCACCTTGTGGTGAATGAAGGCATTGTATTGGGACATAAAATTTCTGAAAGAGGTATTGAAGTTGATAAGGCTAAAGTTGATGCTATTGAAAAAATGTCGTGTCCTATGGATATCAGAGGTATAAGAAGTTTCCTTGGCCATACCGGTTTCTATAGGAGATTTATTAAATATTTCTCTAAGATTTCTAGGCCTAACACTAATCTTTAGCAAAAAGATGTTCTATTCGTTTTTTATGATGATTTTGTAGATGCTTCTGAAATCCTCAAGAATGCTTTGATTACTACACCTGTTGTTCTACCACCTGATTGGGACTTACCCTTTGAAATCATGTGTGATGCTAGCTATTATGCCGTAGGTGCTGTTCTAGGTCAAAGAGTTGATAAGAAATTAAATGTTATTCATTATGCTAGCAAAACCCTAGACAGTGCTCAAAGAAACTATGTCGCCGCTGAAAAGGAATTTTTAGCTGTTGTGTTCGCTTGTGATAAGTTTAGACCCTATATTATTGATTCTAAAGTAACTGTTCATACTGATCATGCTGCTATTAAATATCTCATGGAAAATAAAGATGCTAAACATAGACTTATTAGGTGGGTTCTTTTGCTACAAGAATTTGATTTGCATATTGTTGATAGAAAGGGTGTTGAAAACCCCGTAGGAGATAACCTGTCTAGGTTAGAGAATCTTCTTGATGACCCACTACCTATGGATGATAGATTTCCTGATGAACAATTAGTTTTCATAAATGTTTCTCGTAATGCTCATTGGTATGCTGATTATGCTAATTACATTGTGGCTAAATTTATACCGCCTAGCTTCACATACCAACAAAAGAAAAGGTTTTTCTATGATTTAAGACATTACTTCTGGGATGACCCGCACCTTTATAAAGAAGGAGTAGATGGTGTTATTAGACGTTGTGTACCTGAGCATGAACAGGAACATATCCTATGGAAGTGTCATTCCGAGGCCTACGGAGGACACCATGCGGGAGATAGGACTACACATAAGGTATCACAATCTGGTCTTTATTGGCCTACTCTCTTCAAGGATGCTCGTAAGTTTGTCTTTTCATGTGATGAATGTCAAATAATTGGCAATATTAGTAGACGTTAGGAAATGCCTATGAATTACTCTCTTGTTATGGAACCATTTGATGTATGGGGTTTTGATTATATGGGACCTTTTCCAACATCCAACAGGTATACTCACATTTTAGTTGTTCTTGATTATGTTACCAAGTGGGTAGAAGCTATTCCAACTACTAGTTCTGATCATAACACCTCTATTAAGATGCTTAAAGAAGTTATTTTCCCTAGATTTGGACTCCCCAGATATTTAATGACTGATGGTGGTTCACATTTTATTCATGGTGATTTCCGTAAATTGCTTGCTAAGTATGATGTTAATCATAGAATTGCATCCCCTTATCATCCTTAGTCTAGTGGTCAAGTAGAATTAAGCAATAAGAAATTAAATTGATCTTGCAAAATATGGTTAATAGATCTATGAAGAATCGGTCTAAGAAACTTGACGATGCATTATGGGCTTATAGAAATGCTTACAAGAATCCTATGGGTATGTCTCCGTATAAAATGGTTTATGGTAAAGCATGTCACTTACATCTAGAGCTAGAGCATAAAGCTTATTGGGAAATCAAAGAGCTCAATTATGATTTAAAACTTGCTGGTGAGAAGAGGTTATTTGACATTAGCTCACTTGATGAATGGAGAACTCAGGCCTATGAGAATGCCAAGCTGTTTAAAGAAAAATTTAAGAGCTGGCATGATAAAAGGATACAAAAGCGTGAATGTAGGGGATCATGTATTCCTATACAATTCTTGGTTAAGATTATTTGCAGGAAAACTACTCTCTAAATGGGAAGGCCCATACATCGTCAAAGAGGTATATTGTTCCGGTGCCATTAACATCAACAACGACGAAGGCACAAATCCGAAGGTGGTAAACGGGCAAAGAATCAAACAATATTTCAGGTACCCCCATTAATGTTGAAACCAATGTTATCAATACCATAACTCCTGAAGAGCATATTAGGGAGGCTTACCAGAACATTTCAGAGTCTGAAAAGGAATAGGTACGTGGTACGGTAAGTAAACCGACTCCAAAACTTTCCCAATAGCAATTTTACTCAGTTTTGGGATATTTAAAAATTTAGGAAAATAAAAAAGTAGTCTGAAGGACGCACGGGGAGGCGACAAGCCTGCTAGGCGTGGCCACCCCCTGCCCACGCCTAGGGGGCTTGTCACCACCCCATGCACCCCTCGGACTCCGTTTTCTTGTGGAACACCCCTTTGGGTCGGCAAAAATTCATTATATAATCTCCCAAAGGTTTCGAATTTCGTATCATGACAATACCTTCTGTTTTCATTTTGAGTTGTTTCTGCAGTAGATTTAGAGCAAGATGTCGTCCCAAGAGTCGACCGGGGAGAGTCGTATTTCTCACCCCGCACGGGAGCCCGAGGCATACATTGAAGCTAACCACTTTGGGCGAACCACAGAGGAGGATATGGAGGCTGAATTAAAAAGGGTGGATGCCATGGAGGAAGACCAAGAAGATAACTCTCATCCACAACCTGGGGCCATGTTGGAGGAACTTCTGAGCGCAGCAATCCCGAATTCGGTCATTCCTCCCAATGCTAAATTTCTTACTTATGAAAATTTGAAAAAGAGTGTTATCTTTTCACCCGCAGCAAAGAGACATCCTTGGGTGAAGGGATCTCTATCCATCAATAGAAAACTGCACAAAGAAATAATGGATCTCAGGCAGCAAAATAATAAGCTTGAAGAGGAGAATCGCATTCTGAAGGGTATCATCGCCAAGAACATAGCACCATCACCTCCGAAGAAGGACACCTAAGCACATGGGTATGGGCACTCCCCTTGGCTTGTGCCAAGCTTGCGGGAGGTACCCCTATATCATATCCCATCACACCTTTTTCCTTTTTCATTTTTGTTTTTATCTTTCCTAGTTCAATCCTTTTTGTTTTTGTTTTGATCTAGTAGAATAAAAGTTTTTAGTATGATCTCCCCTTCTAGTTTTTGTTTTTTCTCCCCTTATGTAAGCAAGTCCGATATATATATATATAATAAAAAGTAGTTTTGATGAGAGGGCTTTGCTAGATCACTATGCTCTTGAAAGTAATGAATAAAGAATAATAGAACAAAAGCAAAGAGTATATATAATGATCTTATGGGGAGTAATGACTTCACATATAAAAAGTATGGTGATTGAAATTTGTTGGGAGTTAACAAACATAGTAATTGGTCATTGGTGCAATTGAAAGGAAATGATAAAGAAAGAGAAATTCACATATAAATATATTATCTTGGACATCTTTTATGATTGTGACCACTCATTAAAATATTACATGCCAAGAAGTTGATGTTGGACAAGGAAGACAACATAATAGGTTATGTTTGCTTGCCTCAGGATAGAATCTATATGGTTTTAGATCCTTCAACATGTAGTGCTTGCTTCCACCTCTTATTAGCCAAAACTTCCGCACTAAGTATAGATACTACTTGTGCATCCAAGCACCTCAACCCAGTTTTGCCATGAGAGTCCACCATACCTACCTATGTATTGAATAAGATCCTTCAAGTAAGTTGTCATCGGTGCAAAAAGGCAATAAAAGTTGCTCCTAAATATGTGTGATCTTTTATTGTAAGGGAAATAAGCATTGACCAAACTTGTGATAGTGAAGAAATAAAAGCGACAGACTGCATAATAAAGGTTGCTATCACAAAGGGCAATACAATGTGATGTTCCTCTGCATTAAGAGTTTGTGCATCCAAAACAAAAAGCGCATGAAAACCTTTGCTTCCCTCTGCGAAGGTCCTATCTGTTACTTTTACTTTCTAGTACTTACCTTTATGCAAGAGTCATGGTGGTCTTCACCACTTCCTATATTCCGGCTCTCTTGGCAAGCATTATGAGTTGGGGAATGATCTAAACTTATATATCCACTCGGATGTGGGTGATCATGAGTTATTATTGTTGACATCACCCTTGGGTGAATAGTTGAGAGGCAAAATTATAAGCCCCTATCTTTCTCTATGTTCTATTGAAGCTTTGACCTCGTGGGTACCGCGTGAGTGCTAGCAATTGTGAAAGAGTAAAAGATGATTGAGTATGTGGATTTGGTTTACAAGCTCTTATATTAACTCTTTCCGATGTTATGGTACATTGCCAATTGCTTCAGTGACTGAGATCATAGTTTGTTGGTTGTCAATAGAGTTATTGGTTCATACTTTATTTTGTGAATGAATTGTTACACTAGTATAAAGAATCTCATACAATGAGTATTGTTGTTCTAAGGTTGATCATGATGCCTTCATGTTCGTATTTTATTTTATCGACACCTCTATCTCTAAACATGTGGACATATTCATCGATCTCGGCTTTCGCTTGAGGGCAAATGAGTTCTAAGCTTCGGGGAGTTGATACGTCCATTTTATATCATGCTTTTATATTGATATTTATTGCACTGTGGGATCTTATTACACACAAGCCTGCTAGGCGCGGCCACCCCCTGGCCATGCCTAGCAGGCTTGTGGGGCCCCTGTGGCTCCTCCGACGCCCATCTTCTCCTATATGAAGCGTTTTGACCTAGAAGAAAATCAGAAGAGAGCTTTCGGGACGAAGCGCCGCCGTCTCGAGGCGGAACTTGGGCAGAACCAATCTAGAACTTCGGCAGGGTTGTTCTGCCGGGGAAACTTCCCTCCCGGAGGGGGAAATCAAAGCCATCGTCATCACCAATGATCCTCTCATCGAGAGGGGGTCAATCTCCATCAACATCTTCACCACCACTATCTCCTCTCCAAACCCTAGTTCATCTCTTGTATCCGATCTTTGTCTGAACACCTTAGATTAGTACCTGTGGGTTGCTAGTAGTGTTGATTACTCCTTGTAGTTGATGCTAGTTGGTTTACTTGGCGAAAGATCATTTTTAGATCCTTTATGATAATTAATACTCCGATGATCTTGAACATGAACATGTTCCGTGAGTATTTATGTTTGTTCCTAAGGACATGTGATAAGTCTTGTTATAAGTAATCATGTGAATGTGGTATTCGTTCGATATTTTGATGAGATGTATTTTGTCTCTCCTCTAGTGGTGTTATGTGAATGTCGACTACATAACACTTCACCATTATTTGGGCCTAGGGGAAGGCATTGGGAAGTAATAAGTAGATGATGGGTTGCTAGAGTGACAGAAGCTTAAACCCTAGTTTATGTGTTGCTTCGTAAGGGGCTGATTTGGATCCATATGTTTCATGCTATGGTTAGGTTTACCTTAATTCTTCTTTCATAGTTGTGGACGCATGTGATAGGGTTTAATCATAAGTGGGAGGTTTGTCCAAGTAAGGGAAGCACCCAAGCAACGTTCCACCCACATATCAAATTATCAAAGTAACGAGCGTGAATCAAATGAGAATGATGAAAACTAGCTTGAAATAAATTCCCATGTGTCCTCAGGAGCGCTTTGCTTTATATAAGAGTTTGTCCAGACCTGTCCTTCGCTACAAAAAGGATTGGGCTACCTTGCTGCACCTTTTCTACACTTGTTACTTGTTACTCGTTATGAATTATCTTATCAAAAAACTACCTGTTACCGATAATTTCAATGCTTGCAGAGAATACCTTACTAGAAACCGCTGGTCATTTCCTTTTGCTCCGCATTGGGTTCACACTCTTACTTATTGAAAGGACTACAATAGATCCCCTATACTTGTGGGTCATCACTACCACAAGCGACAACCTTGTCACAAATGAAGAGGCAAACCTCATAATGAAGAAATTCAAAAAGTTCTACAAGAATAGAAGCAAAGATCAAAGCTCCAACTCAAGGTATGAAGAGAAGCGTTTGTCAAGTCATGACCGACACTGCTACAATTGTGGGAATCCCAGAAAGTACTACAATAAGTGCACAACTCCTTACAAAAGGAAAGAAGGGTCACCGAGAAGACGAAGCTCAAGAGACGAGTCACCTCGAAGAGAGAGAAGGAGTAGGGATGATCGTTATGAACAAAGACCCTCAATAAGAAGTAGGGACTCGGAGAAGAAGGACAAGCACACCAAGAGCTACTTAAGAAGAAGACATCAAGCTCATGTTGGTGAATGGGTTCCCGGCTCCGAATCCGACAACCACTCCGAGAGAAGCTATCACTCCAACTCCGACTATAGTCAAGATGAAGGTGTTGCCGGACTTGCACTAGTGAAGATCGACTCCTATGACATATTTAATTCACCAAATGAAAGGAGTGGACGTTGCTTCATGGCTAAAGGCCCCAAGGTATCACACCCAGAGTATCTTGATTACAATAGTGATGAAGATGGCTTGTTAATTGAAGATGACTTGCTATTTGACCAATCTAGTAATGTTAGTCAAAATGAACTTGCTAGTACTCACTCTAGTCTAGATAAGTCGTGTGATGATGATAAGTTGGAAATAGAACAACTAACTCAAGAACTAAACACTCTTAAGTTAGCTCACGAGTCTACTCTACAAGATCATAGAGAGCTTGAAAGGACACATGAGAAGCTCCGCTTCGAGATGCTCAATTTAGAGCAAGAGCATGAGTTCCTTAAAGCTATCAATGACGATCTTCGAAAGAAGACTTCCTCTTATCTATCCAAGCGACTTCTCTTGTCTATGTTCATGCCACAAGTTAAAACAAAGCAAGCTAGTAACAAAGGCAAGAAAGGTTCTTCAACTAGTAGCAACAAAAATGGTAAATCCAATGATATTGCTTCCAGTAGTTCTCTTGATCCCACTAACTCTTCTCTTAGCCAAGTTATATTTGAGCAAGAAAATGAACTTTTGAAAGGGATTATAGAGATAGGTATCTACAAGAGTCTTGAAGGGTGCAAAAAATTTGAGGAGATTGTATGCAAGCACGGAGGATATCGAAAGAATCGTGGTGTTGGCTACTTCAGCGCTAATGGAGTTGAATGGGAAGAAGGTCAATACCCCAATCCCAAGTTTGTTCCTCAAAAGGAGAAGTATGAAAATACTCTCCCTAAGGGAACAAAAGCTCAAGATGACCTTCTACCACAAGACCCCAAGCTCAAGGGAAAGAACAAGCTTCAAGAGGACATTAACCCATATGAAGATGAATCCCAAGCATTGGTGAAGTGAATGCCCAAGGCTACTACAATCTCAACTTCTACAAGTGCTACTTAAACGCCAAGGATCCCCATCAACTTGATGTGGGTCCCCAAGAAGAACTACTAGGGAAGTTCTTGAGGGGTGACTCCGCCAATGAAATTAACTCATATTCATTATTGTAAAGAACTAGTTGCAATGAACATCAACATCATGCAATAGTTCAAGGAGTCACACATTCCCACAAAGGTAAGCAAGGGACAAGGTAATCAAAAAATCAATGGACATCATCATATATGCTTTGCACTCCATGTCCATAGATATCCTTGTATTTGTCTCGTGTGTGTCGGGACTAACCCATGTAGGTGAGAAGAGTAATGAAACAACAAGGATACTCCCAACTCTTGGTGATCTTCATCAACTTTGAGAATCCACCACTACTTAACCTACAGGAAGTCTTCATCGACAAAACCTGAGGTTAGTTTATCCCTCCTATGGGGGGATGTCACATCAAGGGGCAGCTTTACTCTAAGACTTGAGTCAAAGCATCTCATAGTATGTGACAACATTAAATGCTTTATATGAAAGTGGTAACCCCACTTGTGCTTAAACGATGAGTATGACCTATGATCAAGTATTCTTACTTGGCTCCTAAGTCAATATACTCATATATAGATAACTCTATCATCGCCAAAGTGCTTGTTAGATGCTATTGTGTTTGTGCATGTTTGTCATGTTTTCATTTGACATTTTATTGTGTGAGCATGTTGGTCTGCATTTATTTACACATTCGAGGATATCCAATTGTTTCTATTTGGCTTTAAATTTTCCATTTGCCAATTGGATATACAAGAATGCCTAGGACCACTCCTTTAACTATATACGCTTGCTCACCTCATATTCTATTCATGTTGCGTCACAAAATTTGAACAAGTACTTTTCAATCTCTCTATGTGAGGAGCACTCGGAGTTCCGTATCGACAAAGCACTGACCATTAAAATCTCCAAAGTGCATCTCGGTGGAAACAACTCCACAATCTCGGTCTCACCGAATGCCTAGGGTTGATCTGGTTTTTCTGTCTCGGTACTGCCGACTCCATATTCTCGGTTACACCGAGTTTCCCTGTCAGCTGATAGTTGAGAAACTCGGTGACACCGAAAATTTAGAATTGGTGTCACCGATAGCCACGGGTATATAAGCTGTGGACACCGACGCTTTGAAATTCAATCTCAATCGTCGTACCTCAGATCCCTAAGCTATTGCAAAGCACCCCCTTGGTCATTGCCCTTGTCTCCCCGTGCTCCTCCGCCGCTGGGATCTTTATCGTCGACAGAAATCTTCGCCGCCGTCCACGCCGTAGCGGATCCATCACCGAGCTAGGGTATGGATTCGACCCTTCTTGTGCTCCCCGTCCAAGTCTTGTGCAATGAAGATTGTTTTCTCTATAAGCCACAATTTGCACATCATCCTATCCACACAAAAATCAATAGAGTAGCAAACGATCGAATTTGTAGGGTTTTACCTTCCGCCTGATGAAACTCGGTGGAACCAAAGTGAACAAATCGGTGTCACCAATTTGAAATTTGTGTTTTTGAGAACTTTCTTGGTGAAACCGAGTACATCTTTTCGGTCTCACCGAAAGGAGTGCCAAGTTTCGGCTAATGAGAAAGTCAGTCTCGGTAGTACCAATTTTGTTGCTTCGGATGTACAGATTTTCATGTGATAGAACGTATAACTTTGAAAATTCTTAGTTCAAACTTTCAAAAATCAGCTGAACATTTTGTGATGACTCGTCCTATTCCACTCTTCTCAACTCTATTCACAAGGTCAGACATGTCAGATGCTGATGATAGCTAGAATCTGCAAGAGCAGAATGTTGTTATGAGTTCAGGCACTAGTCCTGAGTCCAGCTCTTCCTTAGATCCAGGCACTCCTAGTTCTCATGGGTTGCCTAAAGTTGCAACAAGGACAAGGAAGAGACTCAATTCTGATGAAGAAGATTTTATGTTGTGCCAGAGGAGGTTCTTGCTAAGAAGCAAGAGAAGGCTGCAAAGAAGCCTGCTAATGAGGCTACCTCATCTAGGAGGGTAGTCAGCAAGATATATGCACCTCTAGAGACTTTCAGAGCACATGAGAGTGCTAGAGCAACTATGTCTATTAAGATTCCCAAGAAATCTTTGCCTAAGAAGGTGGGAGAGAAGAAGATAGCTAGGAGAGCCTTGTGAATATCTTTGAAGATAGAGTGAAAACTCTCAATAACAAGGTTGATGGGCTAACTAAGACGGTCAATGAGCTTAAGAAGGAAGTTGATGAAGCTCCTATCTATCGCACCTCTTCAGAGTCCGAGTCTTATGATGATGATGTGGATAGTGCACCTGTCAGGACGAGTGCCCAGGTCACGACTAAGGCCAGGACACCTACAGTGCCAGCTTTGGAGACGAGATCTTCATCTTCTGCTCCAACCACAGTAACATCAGATCCATCAGCACCTTTAGTGCCTCCAGTGTCTACACCAACTCCGTCCAGGACATCTGTAGAAGTCTTTGCCGACACAGTTCTCTCGACTACGACATCGACTACCGGAGGAGATCAGCCGTAGAAAAACGATTAGCTATATCTCTTCGAACTTTTTGGTAACTTGTTGCCAAAGGGGGACAAGTTGTATATAGATCTTTAGGCTTCGAGTGAGAGAACGTCTATTTTTATTTGTTGTTTTACAAAACATTTGATCTTTTGGTTTGGATGTGAGATACTTTTGTTGTGTGTTTGATCATACGCCTTAATGTGTGTTGCTATTATTTCCTATTGTTTGATAGTTATGTGATGATCATTCACTTTGCTTGATGTGTTGTGCTATGTTGTTAACTCATATTACTCTCGCATACCACCAATTTGTATGTGACATGGAAGAAGTGCCCCATCTACCTAATCGATTGTGCATTTGCATTCAAATGCAAATCTACAATAATGCGCAAATTTAGGGGGATATCTTACTTATCACATACTTCTCAAAGCGACGATTATATTCATTGATTATATCATATGTCGAAGCTTTGATCTATATGTTGTCATCAACTACCAAAAGGGGGAGACTGAAAGCACATTTGCTCCCTTGCTGGTTTTCGTAATTAATAACAACATATATGTCATTGAACTAATGTTTCCACTAAGCATGTTTCAGGAAAAGTTCAATGATGGGTTGGCAAAAGGATTGTGGAATACCCCAAGATGCAAGGAAACAGATTGGCAAAGCCTCAAGCAAAGGACTCTACATTTTACCTTTTGTGAGAAATCACTTTGAGTCCATAGAAAAGCCAATACTATTAAAAGGGGGTAAGGTTTTGTTGGTGAACAAAATGCCCATACGTGCACAAGTGATAGTCACCACATACACCCACAAGCTCTTCCACAAAATTCTGTCCAAAGCCAAATATCCAAAATCGGTGCAACCAACACTTTCCACTCGGTGCCACCGATTCCCAGACTCACACAGACTCACCCAAACCCTAGATTTTCGGTGCAACCGATTCCACTTTGGTGCCACCGAGTTTGGGTTGCCAACTTCTCGTTACGCAAGTTTACGAAATCAGCCCCACCGATTTTTGTGAATCGGCGTCACCAAGATTGGCAATCTGACCGTTGGTCACCTTATTGGTGCAACCGAGTTTTATGTATCGGTCTCACCGAGATTCAAAAGTTGCTACCTTTGAGGCAACTCGGTACAACCGAGATTTACACATCGATTCCACCGAGTCAGACTTATTAGGTGTAACGGTTGGATTATTGGAGATCCCTATATATACCCCTTCACCACCACTCACTCTCAAGAGAGGCACTCAGAACAGTTCCCCACTCATACCTACTGATTTTCTGAGAGAGAGCCACCTACTCATGTGTTGAAATCATGCCATTCCATTCCTACCATCTGAATCTTGATCTCTAGCCTCCCCAACTTGCTTTCCACCCAATCAATCTCTTCCACCAAACCAAATCTGTGAGAGAGTGATTATGTGTTGAGGAGTCTATCATCTTGAAGCACAAGAGCAAGGAGTTCATCGACATTATCAACCCTATTACCTTTTGGAGGGTAGTGCCTCCTAGATTCGTGAGGTGTCGCTTGGGAGCCTCCTACTTCGTGTTGTGGAGTGAACCAATAAGTTTGTAAGGGCAAGAAGATCGCCTACTTCGTGAAGATCTACCCCGAGTTGGGCTAATCCTCCGTGGACGTAGGCCGCCATGGTATAGTCAAGGTTGCTTCTCCGTGGAACCCTTCGTGGGTAGAGCCCTCCGTGGACTCTCGCGACCATTAGCCTCCATGGGGTAAAGACTCCATGAACGTAGATGTATGATAGCACCACCTGTTGGAACCATGGGAAAAATCATCATGTCACCAATTGCGTTTGATCTTCCTACCCTCTCATTACTTACATGCTTGTCTTTACTTTCCGCTGCAATACTCGTAGACATGCATGTGTTGGGTGTACTTGACTTACTATGAATGCTAAAATCTGTCAAGACTTAAAATTAAAAAAAGTAGATTTTTATTTGATCAAGTAGTCTAATCACCCATCCTTCTAGCACTACTTTCGATCCTACAAGGTAGGAGAAGATGGTAGTTAGATATAACACAGCACCGCCGCCGCCTATCCAATATGATCCTCTGGATGCCCTCTCACCTACTACAGAGACAACTTTTTTTTAGGGGTACAGAGACAACTAATTCTTTTTCACGGTTCAGAGACGACTAAATACTCCCCTCACCTACACGATCTTGGGCTCGAACATATACGAGACTCATTGCGGCCCACTGAACTTCTGATTGGGCCGTCTCTCCCCCTTGGGCTTCGTGTCCTTCCTTCCTTCCTCTTGAGCTGTTGCCGGCTCTTTCGTCAGGTTACTGAAACCCCTCCCCAAACCAACGTGATGCCGCCACTCCGCAGGCCGCCGTCGTCGTGCCCCTGCCCGCGAGCACCCGCCGCCCCGGTGACCTCCTTCGGCGCCACGGCAGCCGGATCCACCCTTCCTCGCCCCCATCGCTACCCCTGCCACCATAGAGCACCGACGCGGCTCCTCTCACTCCCGACCAACGCGCCTCCTCTCACTCCCGGCCACCTCGTC
The DNA here is from genome assembly GCA_022496015.1 of Hordeum marinum. NCBI lineage: Eukaryota > Viridiplantae > Streptophyta > Magnoliopsida > Poales > Poaceae > Hordeum > Hordeum marinum. The sequence continues at coordinate 188,259,744 of CM039677.1, read as the reverse complement.
CCACAACGCCGCCACTCCCCCAGCCAAGGCCGATGACCATCAATCCTCCCACTCTGATGGATCTGGCTCCCGCGTGCCCGCTTCCTCCACTTCCACTGGCTGGCTGGATGCCCAGCCTCTTTGCTGACCCCTGTATGTCATATTTTGGATCCCCAACCAAGGTCCGAACCACCAATGGCACAAAGTACGGGCGACAGCGCAATGCAGTTTGATGTGAGCATTCCGTCCCCAGGATTGTTGTTGTTCAGAAGCATTTCAAGTGTTTTTGCATATAAAACTTATGAATAATTTGGGTGCACTGCAGTTCAAAAGCTTCTGTTTCAGTATATTTACCAATGTTGTTATGGCCATGCCGCAGGTCTCCAACCTCCCTTCCCCATTTAGTGACTTATTCCCTTTGTTCAAGTTGAGTCCCCACTGTTCTAGTTCCTCTGCCATAGACCCACCTTCATGTTTTTGTGTTTTCATGAAGAAATAAAATAAAATTGTGATGTAGTTTGTTGTTGTTTGCTCTTGAGGTTCAGTTTACTTATTTTTGCATGAAGAAACTGGTACAATTCGGTTGGATCCCGCGGTGTTTTCCTGCAGTTACACAGTCGTCAAGTTTGGATAGGGGTCTCCTCCGTGTTGTCCGCCGACGTGTACATGTAGTATGCGGCTCCCCGGGTTGCAGCTCGGTCTTGGCGAGGTTTTCAGTGCATGCGGTGCATAGTTAGGTTTAGTTTCAGTCACGTGCATTACTCTGTTCTTGCAAAGTTATGTGCGATAATGGATCGGAGTTCAAGAACACCCATGTACATACCTTTCTTGACGAAGAAGGTGTCTCTCATGAGTTCTCGGCTACGTACACACCTCAACAAAATGGATTTGTTGAGAGGAAGAACCGCACCCTTATTGAGATGGCAAGAACAATGCTTGACGAATGCAAGATGCCAAGACATTTTTGAGTAGAAGCCGCGGAAACAGCGTGTCTTGCCACAAACCGAGTTTACTTGCACAAACTTCTCGGTAAAATGACATAAGAGCTGCTCACCGGTAAAAAAAACCCAAGTGGATACTTTCGGGCATTCGGCACTAAGTGCTACATTCTTGATAAGCATCGTCGTGCTAAATTTGCTCCCAATTATCATGAAGGTTTCCTACTTGGTTACGGGTCGAACTCTCACACCTACCGTGTTTACAACAACTTCACTCGAAAAGTTGAAAAGATGATAGATGTGAAGTTTGATGAATCTAATGGTTCGTAAGTCAAAAAATTGCCAAATGATGTAGGTGATAAGGATCCTTCGGAAGCTATCCAAGATTTTCGCATCGGCAAGATTCGTCCCAAGGAGGTGAAAGAAAGTACTTCATAAACCCAAGTGGAAGCTCCTACTTCAGATCAAGGCTAGATAACTTTTCCGAGCATTATTCTTTCATCTCTAGCATTGAACCCTTGAAGGCTGAACAACCTCTTGAAGACGAAGATTGGGTGAATGCTATGCATGAAAATATTTACAACTTCGAGAGGAACAAAGTGTGGAGACTCATGGAGAATCCCAAGGACGAGCAAAACATCATCGGTACAAAATGGGTGTTTCGAAACAAGCAAGATGAAGACAGTCAAGTTGTGCGCAACAAGGTGCATCTCGTAGCCCAAGGATATACGCAAGTCGAAGGCATGGACTATGGTGATACCTATGCCTCCATTGCTAGACTCGAAGCTATTCAAATTCTTCTTGCTTGTGCCAATCACCATGACATCTCTCTTTACCAAATGGATATCAAAAGTGCCTTTTAAAATGGAGAAATAGAGGAGGAAGTCTATGTTAAACAACCTCCCAGATTTGTAAATCCTAAGAAACCTGACCACGTTTACAAACTTCGCAAAGCTTTATATGGTCTTAAGAAAGCTCCTAGTGCTTGGTATAAACGCCTAACGAAGTTTCTTATTGAAAAAGGTTTTGAAATTTGTAAAATTGACGCAACCTTATTCACAAAGAGAGTTAATGGTGAATTATTTGTGTGCCAAATTTATGTGGATGACATTATCTTTGGATCTACTAACCCACAATTTAGTGAGAAATTTGGAAGGTTGATGTCAGAGAAGTATGAGATGTCTATGATGTGTGAGCTGAAATTCTTTCTTGGTCTACAAATCAAGCAAACGAGAGAAGGTACATTCATATCTCAAACTAAGTACACCAAGGACTTGATCAAGAAGGTCAACATGCAAGAGTGCAAAGGTATGAAAACTCCCGTTCTCACTAGCGGACATGATGATCTCACTAAGGAGGGTGAACCGGTTGATCAAAAGGTTTATCGATCAAAGAGTGGTTCATTGCTATATTGTGGGGACCTTGACTCACAAGTCATGATCATTGAATGCACGTGCACAATGATCCCAGAGATAAATGGTCAGTAAACACACAGAAACTGGAATACAAGAGTCTTACATCCTTACATACCATCTTACACAAATAGGGGCCAGCTAGGCCAAGTCTTACATAGATAGGGCTGCAAGGGACAAACACTTAAACATAACTAGAAGTGGAAATCTTGAGCGGAAGCGTGAACCCATGCCATCGGCATTAAACCTACAGGCATTTTGCCTGGGAAGCGTCCTAGATCACATGTTCTTCACCAACGAACTCTTCAGCATACTCCTGCTCTTCCATGCCTGGCCAATTAAATAACCAGTGGCAAGAAAACGAGTACTTTGAATGTACTCTCAAGCAACCCATGTTTTGGAACAAGGTACAACAATGCATTATATAGCACCAAGTAGGTAAGTTTTGTAGAAAGCTAGTTTTGAGTGCAATGACATGATCAAGTAACTTAAGTAAGCATGCATCAACCATAGACAGGTGTTCATATGAACACATCGCAGTCATCATCATAAGAAGGAGTTGGACGTCTCATGTTCAACCATCATACCAAGTTCTCAGACTTGTCTCATGTACCATCTGAACATCTCAGGTTCAGTCATCATGCCAAGTAATCCAAGTCAACTCAAGTATCATCCTTGTCACCAACACACACACACACACACACCAAGTTTGTGAAAACATCGGACGCAGTTTAAGCAGGACCTCCAACTGTCCATGACCATGGACACGACTATTCGAATAGTTTTACACTATGCAGAGGTTGCACACTTTACTCACAAGACTCGGGGAACTTCCGTGTCATCCACGACACGTGGTATATTACATACCCGAGGTAAGAACCCGCACAATGCCTTTCCCCTAGCGATACTAAACAAAGAGTCCACTCGTTGGTGCCATCCCTCATGATGTACATCACACGTATCATCCATGAGGGCATGCAACGGTGTGCCCGATGTCTGTAAAGACAGCGCATGAGCGTCCATTCTTGTACGACCCCATATCGAGAGTGACCACTTCACTCCCGCCATTAGTAATGTGGGCTCTATGCTAGTACCCACCAAGGTAATCAACAAAGCCCCGTCCCATAAAGGGTATCGTGGTTGTGCATGTAAGGTTGGGATATTTAGGAAATCGTAAAACTCCCTGTTTTCGAAAACACACACTCAACTTGCTCCGGTACACCACTTCTTTATCAAGTGGTTACCCAACTCAACATCATCTCCCTCGGGCATTAGTGGCACCCGACGAGGTTTGCGAAAAGTATTTGAAATCATTTCTCTGTTTCCACCACCATGCATAATCCCAATCCCACTTGTGTAGCATCTACTAGCAACCTAACTACTCCCACCTACACAACCCTCATAAGGAGGTAGGGTCATGCACGATGCAAGTATCAAGGTAAAGTATCGGAGGCATCCCACCATAGTGGTCACCACATCAACATGATCAACACATCGAAATAAAGTGCTATATGACATGCATAAAAAGGGTTTCTTAACATGGTCAAAGGGCTGCTTGTCTTGCTCAACAAAGTCTTTGAGGTCTTCACACGCTTCTCATCCACTCCGATCATCCCATCTACTTCGTCAACTATTGCCGGAAACAATCATAATAAGAAACACAACAAAGCGGAGAAATAAAAGTGCTCTATAAATAGTATTTTTATTTTTCTTGGACACCTCTGGCTATAAGAAAAATAACCAAGGAGGTTTTACTCGATCTGGATCAAGGGAGAATTTTGAATGGTGGAAATGAAGGAATTGGAGGTCCTATGAAGTTTCCATAGAAAATGTGTTAAAAAAAGAGTGGATGAGCCTAGCAAATAGGTAATGATTTTAGAAACATGATGGAAGTGGTTTCACTGGACTTGGGGTTGATATGATTTACCTATGATTTTATTAAGATGGAATAATGGAAAAAGGGAGCTATTTATTTGGTCAAGCATAATAGGTGCATGATAAAATGTTAAACTTGGCTAGACAAATAGGGCATGACATTTAGAGCCTATGGTAATTTGAATCACTCCATTTGGGGTTGATATGATAGCTCTAGCTATTTTACAAGGGGGGGGTCATAGTTCAAATTCAAATTTGCATTTCAACTCTACAGAAAATTTTGTGGGAAAATGTGTGAACCACGTTTTTGGATAGATCATGATTTTAGGAACCTGTAGGAATTTGAATCACCAAAATTAGAGTCCAAATGAATTATCTATGAATATTTGAATTTCACTGATAGAAAAGAAAAAGGGGGGAAATCCTCACCTAACTAGGCTAAGACGCACACTGTGCATAGGATAGAGGTTGGGCCGGCCCAGTGGCTCGGTCGGGCGCACGCAGGGGCCACGTCAAAGGCATACCTCGCGGAGTACACCTCCTTCGCAGGAAGGTGGAATCGGGAGGGGGTGCCTCCACTTATGCGCCGGGCCCGACCAGCGGGCCACTTATAGGCGGGCCCCGCCTGTCAGGTTCGTCCCCCACCTCCCGCTTAAATAGAAGCGAGACAGGGGAGGCGGGTCCGAGCGCTTGGCGATGCCCGTTCCAGCGGCTCCGGTCACCTCCGGTGACGCTCCGGCCACCGTCATGCTCAGAAGGGAGCTCCACATCCATCTGGTGGCCCCTTTTTCATGGGGAAGCGCCAAGACGAGCGGGGCTTCGGCCGCAGCGAAGACCGGCGGCGGGCAAGGATGAACTCGATGATTTGGGCATGGAAGGATGGATTGAATGCATGGGGAATCTTAGGCGAGGTGTGGGCATTCATCTGGTGCCGCTATGGGGAGAGGAGGAGCTCGAGATGGCTCGGATTTAAGGGGAGGCCGGAGCGGCAATTCCAACCATGAGAGGAGAAAGAAGGCATGGGAGAAGGAGGGGGCAAGTCCAGGAGGTTCATAGGAGGGAGGGAGAGCCAAAGGAGCCGAGAGGGGGTCGAGGGTGGCTCTTATAGCCTAGACACTGGCGCACCATGGACAGGAGGTTTGGCGAGGTCGGAGCCGTCACTAGAGCTCACGGGGGCAGGCTCGGGCGTGTCCATGGTCTTCGTGGACTTGGTCCCAGACAAGGGAAGCAGAGAGAGGGAGCGGGGAAGGACCAGGTCATCACGCGTGTGAGCTTGCTCACTGGTGCACTCAGTAGGCGCCGTGCGCGTGAAATGAGAGGCAACAGGAGGGAGAGAGAGGAGGGGGGTGATCGTCGGGCGTGTCCTGGATGCCGAGGCCAGCCAAGTTGCGAGAGGGGGGAGCCCGAGGCTGTCGGGGGCATGCATAGGGTGGCGGCTACAGTGCGGTCGGGCACTGTAGCGTGCTCTAGAGCACGAATTTGGCATGCCATGGCATGCCTTTGGCGGCTTCTGTGTGGCCTCCCGTGTCTAGGGGAACTAGGGGGAGTAAACAAGCATGGGTGAGGCATTGGATTCCCTGGATAGCTGATAGAATAAGAGGGGAGGGGAGAGAGAAGGAGATTCCCTGCTGTCTAGGGGTAAAAAAGAGGTTTTACCCCACTTAACCATGGAGTTGAGGCATGAAATTTTTACTGGAGGTGAGGTGTAATGCTAGCAAGCTGTGATAAAAACTTGAAGTGAAGGAGAATAGTAGAAGGGGGTTAAGCAAGGTTGTTTACAAAATAAGAAAAAGTGTTTGGTGATGATTTGGCTAAGAAAATGGGACAGGATGAAAATATAGGTAGAAATAGAGAGGATCGCCAAGTTTGAGGAGTTTTGAAGAAATTTCACAATGTAACTTTGTGAAACCCTAGAAATCAACATAATTAGATTTTTGTAGATCTAGGCATGCATTTCAGTCCCCACAAATCCACCTCTTCGTGTGGTATCATTATTTGGGATTTATCACATGCCCACAAAGTTTGGGGTCAAGGGAAGAAACTTCACAATGTAAAGTAGTTCAAATTTGGCTCTGGACAAGAATGGTTTTAGAATATTTCGACGAAGTAAATCAATTGGGATTGATATGAAACTTTGCAAGATCATCACATATGACATGTGTGACTTGCTGGAATTTTCTTGGAATTTATTGAGAATATTTCTTATAGAGATATTTCAAAAGCTTCATTTGGGCAGAAAGGGTTACGAGGGGTTTTGTGTATGATTTTGAACATGACCATGTGTTTAAACTCACATATATGGAAAATATATGTCCACTGAGTTTCCCTAAATTTCCTCAAGTATTTTTAAAGCATTTAAATAATTTTTCCCTATAAAATACCATTTCTGGCCTTAAGAAAAAACCTTTAAATAAAATAGAAAAATAATCTTTAAAATTAATATTTGGTGGTTTTGTAAAGTCTTATATATTGTGGATTTCAAATAAAGCCTTTGTGGGAAAACATTCCACCCAATTTGAGGACTTGTAATACAAACCTCAATTCGGGGTTTTTGGAAAACCTAATTTGAATAAATCCATTTTGGCTAAAATAAAATTTTATAATAATAGTTTTATGTCCTATACACATGGCATGATCGTTGGGCAAATATTTGGAGCAAGGAGATGAGTTTTGAGAGTAGGATGGATTTTATGAATATAGAGCACCAACAAGCAATCAAGAAATCATCAATCAAGTCAAGCATCACAAGCACCGAAAATGTTTTAATTGGCCAAAAAATTTGAGTCAGAATAACATAGTTATGAGGCAAAACATAGGGCGTGATAGACCTACCCCCCTTACAAGAATCTCGTCCCTGAGATTCCTAGGCTAGGCTAGAAAAAGGTGGGGGAATTCACAGGTGAGGTAGTCTTCACGTTCCATGTTTCTTCTGCTTCGGCGTGGTTGTCCTTTTTGATCTTGAAGTGCCTAATGATTTGTCTTCTAGTGCATCGTTGACTTCATCTAAGAGTGAACGGGGTTCTGGTAAAGGTCTGACTTGCGTATGTATTCCAAGGTCAGAATACGTGGCAATGTACTGTGTCTGTGTGCTGGTCCTAGGACTGCTCATGCTGGTTAGTAACATCCAGATGTCCCATGCTTAGATGAGGAGGGTCAATATCTCGGCATAGCCTTTCGTTGATGTGGAATTCCTGGAGTCCCTTAAGGCAGGTGATCTTTAGTCGTAGGTGGTCTTCATCCTTGTGAGTCCTGAAGCGCGTCATCGTAGGCTTCGGGTCGAGAACTTCTGCTTGAATAAGTTGCCCAGGTATGTTCTTCATCCATCTTCAACCAGTTGTCTTCGTCGTTACAGACGTGCGTTTCTAGTGGGTCTCCAAGTGTTTGGACTATTGGTCTCTCTATAGTCATTTTGGGAAGGTCTGGGCTAAGTCTCGTCCCTAAGGCTAAGCTTAGAGGCGCAAAACAGATACTACCTTCTAGGAAAGTTTTTAAGGGGTCCTGGATGAGCTGGCCACCCGAAAGTATGGACTAGTCATCCAATCCCCAGGGTCTGAGGCTTGGCCAGTGGAGTGAACTTCCTTTGACAGATGGTTTACCATGATGGAGTCACGGTTTGTGCCCTAGATTTTCTAAAAAGGGCTGATAACGAAGTCGTGATAGTCGTCCACTTCATTCCAGGCATGTGAAGGAGTAGGGACGTCAAGCTCACGGTACACCGTCAAGGTGGAGTGAGAGGTGTTATCAACTTCTCGGTTCCTTCCTAGTCAAGAACTGATGGATAACCAGTCATAACAAGGGGTTCTTCAGTCCTCTTGATGTGCAAGGGCTTCATCGTGCTTGGACGTTGGTGCTTCTTGCTATAGTCTAGTTGATGTAGCTGGCAAAGGAGTGGTGTTGCTTCATCCTCTTGGTCGTCGTGGCTTTGCAACCATAGTGGTTCTTCACCTTGTTTGGGCAGGAAGGTCTTCTTCTGTAGGGAGGGTGCTTCAAGGAGTCCAACTTTTTCAAGGTGAACTCTTATGCTCAAGAGGCATGGTAATTGGTGTTCTTGGGGCTGGTCCAAATAGGACTAAGGTGTTCCTTCTCTTATTGGATAAATAAGTATGTTATCCCGGAGGAAAACAACCTATTCCTCCAAGTATCACATAAACAAATTGCTCATGTGATATGTGAGAGGAGCGGGCATTAGTTCCGCATGTCACCAGTTCAGGGGTTCGTGGGCCAACGCAATCTAGTTCTCCGTGTCCACCTTTCTTATGCACAGGATCAGTGATGGCGGAGGTGGAGTATTGGCCATAGTTTAATGACTTCAGGCTAGAGCCTATGGTCATACTATGACCGTGTTATGGCTTGGTGAAGCTTAGGGGGTTTCAAGGAGCTTAGGATAAGTGTGAACGCCTATCATCTTATCCTTGAGTGCAGTTCTTAGATGCCAATAGTCCTACCTATTACTCCATACAAAATCACCCTATACCATCGAATATATCATCTCATATGAGTCAACTCCAACATCACTCATGCTATTCAACTCCAATGTTTGAAAGAAGGACTAAACCAAAATCTCATATGTTATTCTATAGCTAACTCAAATATATCCCTATGTAAAAATCTTCGGGAAGCATACAAGCCGCTAAGCTTGATTGTGATTCTACAAATCCAAGTATTCAGCTAAAAAGTCCAAGGTCCAAGGCGTTGCATCTCCATGCTAAGGAAACACATAATATACAAATCCAAGATCGTGTTTCCTTCCTAATGAATCCGGTTAATCGACCCACAAATACCATCCACTATTACCCGATCTATTATACTACAAATCCAATACCGGTGACGTCCCATATATCTCCAGATTTCCTAAATCCCCAAATTCAAGAAAGAACTATCTCGTCACAGTATTACCAGCAATTCCCATCATGGTGATCTAGTAACTCCGATGTTAGGTGCATATGGGTACTTGAATTAATTATCGCAACCATTCAATATTCCTAGTTTGACTTCCACCGGGAAACATGGTATCAAGATCAAGATGATCGGACTAAATCCAAATTACTTCGAACCAGGTAGTATGATTAATCATGAGCACCTATTAGAACCACCTATTAAAATCCAAGGTTTACATCTAGTAAGAATCCCCTACTAGTTAATCGAGTCACTAACATATCATCATCAATCCACTGTCAACATTACTTTCCAAAGTCAAGTCATTAATCCACCAATAATTTCAGCTTGTGATCATATTCGCCCTACTAATCCAATTTTCTCAAGGGACAAGTAAGTTATGCTACTCTATCAACTTGGTCCTAAAATCTCTCGATCATCCTGAAAATCACGCAATCCACCAAAGGGTCTCAACCGCTTCCTCAAGATATCTACTCTAGCCTCATCAAACGATTAGTCTACTAATCATTTATCCTCAAGATGATCTATCCCATGGAATCATTAGATCAAGTGCTATCTTAATGATGAAAGGTGTTTGTTCACTATGATCACTAGTCCCGTAATGAACCCAGTGCTAAGCAGGGGCTATTGAAGCTCAACAGGTGATCTAGAAAATCCGTGTATTAAACACGTGATCAGAGGTTTGAGCTGGGGTAGCTTGTGAGGTCTACGTTGGGCTAGGAAGGGGGTTCCAATCTTGAGGGAAAAGCATAACTTTACGGGGTTGCGTCTGGTTGAGTACGTTGTAGCTAAAGTCTTCAGTGTCAGTTGTTTGTCGAGGTGGATCCTTGGTGCATCTTGTCTTGCTGGTCTTCGGTAAACTAGATGGAGGAGAGAAAGTAGCACCGAGAGGAGCGTTCTTAAGGGGGTGGTATAGTGCAAGTGCAATCAAACAAGTGCCAAAAAGGCAAACACACTTATTAATATAAGGTGGGTTCTTAGTCGCGTACTAGTTGCTAGGGCAAAAGTGCGACTTGCACCAAAGCACAAGCAAGCAAAAACAAGCAAGACACAATCATAGTTCTATTAGAACCATCATACAGACTCGACTTTGCATGGGGGATACACGACTCATCCTACCCTAGGGGTTCTCGGACTTAGTAGTCGCGCTTGCTTCACGTCTTGGAGAGGAGTCCGCTTAGTCTCCTGGGTCTTCTTCAAGTGTTGCTATGCCTCTGGTTATTTTTCGTCGAAACGATCATGGTTGTGTCAGAAGAGTTCTTGATGACTTTGGGTCTGGTGAGTTGACGACGAAGGTGATTCTTCACAGTTTTTGTTGACAGGGTCTACTGGTGTCTTTGTAATCGTGACAATGCCTTATTGTCTTCTGAGACGTAGACGGTTCCAGGTAGGCAATCTCTTATGCAATGACATTAACAAGGCATGTTGCAGTTGTATACTACCGGTCACGTTGGCGATATCATCGGCACCAAGAGCGGGGGACGATGAGGACTGTTTTCCTGCTCACTGTAGTGAGGCGGACCAAATGGTGAGGTTCTCATCCACCGGTGGTTGCCAACATGTCATTCGTAATGACATGATTGCTGTATTAGCGATGCATATAGTGATCTTGCATATCTCATGCCCTGGTCATCGTTGGCTGAGGTGGCATCAACCTAGGACAGTGTCGAGGGTGTCACCATCTTTCAAGTCTTGATGCCTTCATCCTTTGAGGAGGTATCTTCTGCTGGTACCTCCTTGACTAGTGTCGCCAACTTGTGTCCAAGATATGTGGGGAAATGTCTGGCAAGGTGGGTCCTTTCCAGGTTACCCACGAGTATTCAAGGAATCCCGTGGTCAGGGGCACAAGGGTAGAAGTGACCATTTGCGAAGTTTTGAAAAGCAGACGAGGAGAGTTCAAGAGAATAGGGGTGGATGTGCTAAGGCAAAAACCTTCGCTTCTTTTGAAAATTTAGGAGTGGTGAGAGTATAGAGGTGTTGTAAGTGATTTTGAAGGGCATGGATAAATAGTTTTGTCCTAACTAATGTCCATGCTAAATAAGGGCTTCCTATAGCAGGATGGCTCTGATACCTGCTCTGTGGAGACCCCGACTCATAAGTCGTGATCACCGAATGCACATGCACAGTGATCCCAAAGATCAATGGTCATTGAACACACAGAAACTGGAATACAAGAGTCTTACATCCTTACATATCGTCTTACACAAATAGGGGCCATCTAGGCCAAGTCTTACATAGATAGGGCCGCAAGGGCCAAACACTTAAACATAACAAGCAACAGAAATCTTGATCGGAAGTGTGAACCCATGCCATCAGCCTTAAACCTACAAGCATTCTGATTGGGAAGCATCCTAGATCGCATATTCGTCACCAACGAACTCTTCACCATACTCCTGCTCTTCCATGCCTGGCCAATTAAATAACCAGTGGCAAGCCAATGAGTACTTTGAATGTACTCGCAAGCAACCCAAGTTTTGGAACAAGGTACAGAAATGCATGACATAGCACTAAGTAGGTAAGTTTTGCAGAAAGCTAGTTTTGAGTGCGATGACGTGATCAAGTAACTTAAGTAAGCATGCATCAACCATAGACAGGTGTTCATATGAACATGTCGCAGTCATCATCATAAGCAGGAGTTGGACGTGTCATGTTCAACCATCACACCAAGTCCTCAGACTTGTCTCACACACCGTCTGAACATCTCAGGTTCAGTCATCATGCCAAGTCATCCGACTCAACTCAAGTGTCATCCTTGTCACCAACACACACACAAAGTTTGTGAAAACATCGCACGCAGTTTAAGCAGGACCTCCAACTGTCCATGACCATGGACACGGCTATTTGAATAGTTTTACACTCTGCAGAGGTTGCACACTTTACCCACAAGACTCGGGGAACTTCCGTGTCATCCACGACTCACGGTATATTACATACCCGAGGTAAGCACCCGAATAATGCCTTTCCCCTAGCGATACTAAACAAAGAGTCCACTCGTTGGTGCCATCCCTCATGATGTACATCACACGTATCATCCATGAGGGCATGCAACGGTGTGCCCGGTGCCTGTAAAGACAGCTCATGATTGTCCATTCCAGTACAAACCCGTCTCGAGAGTGACCACTTCACTCACGCCACTAGTAATGTGAGCTCTATGCTAGTAGCCACCAAGGTAATCAACAAAGCCCCGTCCCATAAGGGGTATCGTGGTTATGCATGTAAGGTTGGGACGGTCACGAAATCTTAAAACTCTCCATTTTCGAAAACACACACTCAACTTGCTCCGGTACACCACTTCTTTATCAAGTGGTTACACAACTCAACATCATCTCCCTCGGGCATTAGTGGCACCCGATGAGGTTTTCGAAAAGTCTTTGTAATCATTTCTTTGTTTCCACCAACATGCATAATCCCGATCCAACTTGCATAGCATCTACTAGCAACCTAACTACTCCCACCCGCACAACCCTCATAAGGAGGTCGGGTCATGCACAATGCAAGTATCAACGGTAAAAGTATCGGAGGTATCCCACCATAGTGGTCACCACATCAACACGATCAACACATCGAAGCAAAGCGCTATATGACATGCATAAAAAGGGTTTCTTAACATGGTCAAAGGGCTGCTTGCGTGGCTCAGCAAAGTTTTCGAGGTCTTCACACACTTCTCATCCACTCCGATCATCCCATCTACTTCGTCAACTATTGCCGGAAACAATCATAATAAGAAACACAAGAAAGTGGAGAAATAAAAGTGATCTATAAATAGTATTTTTATTTTTCCTGGACACCTCTAGCTATAAGAAAAATAACCAAGGAGGTTTTATTGGATCTGGATCAAGGGAGAATTTTGAATGGTGGAAATGAAGGAATTGGAGGTCCTATAAAGGTTCCACAGGAAATGTTTTAACAAAAATGAGTGGATGAGCCTAACAAATAGGGCATGATTTTAGAAACATGATGGAAGTGGTTTCACTAGACTTGGGGTTGCTATCATTTACCTATAATTTCTTAAGATGGAATAATGGAAAAACAAAGCTATTTATTTGGTCAAGCATAATATGTGCATGATAAAATGTTAAACTTGGCTAGACAAATAGGGCATGACATTTAGAGCCTCTAGGAATTTGAATCACTCCATTTGGAGTTGATATGAGAGCAATAGCTATTTTACAAGGGGGGTTTTCATAGTTCAAATTCAAATTTGCATTTGAACTCTACATAAATTATTGTGGGAAAATGTGTGAACCACATTTTTGGATAGATCATGATTTTAGGAATCTGTAGGAATTTGAATCATCAAATTTGGAGTCCAAATGAATTATCTATGAATATTTGAATTTCACTGGTAAAAAAACAAAAAGGGAAAAAAATCCTCACCTAACTGGGCTAAGACACGCACCGTGCGCAGGATAGAGGTTGGGCTAGCTAGTGGCTTGACCGGGCACGCGTAGGGGCCACTTCAAAGGCGTACCTCATGGAGTACACCTCCTTTGCAGGAAGGTGGAATCGGGAGGGGGCGCCTCCACTTATGCGTCGGGCCCGACCGGCGGGCCACTTACAGGTGGGCCCTGCCTGTCGGGTTCGTTCCCCACCTCCCACTCGAACAGAGGTGAGACAGGGGAGGCGGGTCCAGGCGCCCGCCAGTGCTCGTTCCGGCGACTCCGGTTACCTCTGGTGACGCTCCGGCCACCGGCTTGCTCAGAAGGGAGCTCCGCATCCATTTGGTGGCCCCTTTTTGTGAGGAAGTGTCGGGGCGAGTGGGGCTTCGGCCGCAGCGCAGACCGGTGGTGGGCAAGGATGAACCCGATGATTTGGGCATGGCAGGATGGAGTGGATGCATGAGGAATCTCAGGCAAGGTGTGGGCGTTCACCTGGTACTACTATGGGGAGAGGAGAAGCTCGGGATGACTCGAATTTAAGGGGAGGCCGAAGTGACAATTCCAGCCATGGGAGGAGAAAGAAGGCACATGAGAAGGAAGGGGCCGGTCCAAGAGGTTCATAGGAGGGAGGGAGCCCTTATAGCCTGGGCACTGGCACACCGTGGATAGGAGATTCGGCGAGGTCGGAGCCGTCGCTAGAGCTCATTGGGGCAGGCTCGAGCGTCTCCATGGTCTTCGTGGACTTGTTCCTGGACCAGGGAAGGAAAGAGAGGGAGAGGGCGAGGACCAGGTCATCATGCGTGTGAGCTTGCTCACTGGTGCGCTCGGGCGGCGCCGTGCACATGCAAGGAGAGGCAACGGGAGGGAGAGAGAGGAGGGGGCCGACCGTCCGGCGTGTCCCGGATGCCGAGGCCAGCCATGTGGCAAGAGGGGGGAGCCCGAGGCTGTCGGGGGCATGCATAGGGCAGAGGCTACAGTGCGGTCGGGCATTGTAGCATGCTCTGAAGCACGACTTTGGCACGCCATGGTCTGCCTAAGGCGACTTCTATGTGGTCTCCCATGTCTAGGGGATTTAGGGGGAGTAAACAAGCACGCGTGAGGCATTGGATGCCCTGGATAGGTGATAGAATAAGAGGGGAGCGGAGAGAGAAGGAGATTCCCTGCTATCCAGGGGTAAAAATGGGGTTTTACCGCCACTTTACCATGGAGTTGAGGCTTGAAATTTGTACTGGAGGTGAGGTGCAATGCTAGCCAGTTGTGATAAAAACTTGAAGTGAAGGAGAATAGCAGAAGGGGGTCAAACAAGGTTGTTTACAAAATAAGCAAAAGTGTTTGGTGATGATTTGGCTAAGCAAATAGGGTTTTCTTTCCATGAGATTTAACAGGATGAAACTATAGGTAGAAATAAAGAGGATCACCAAGTTTGAGGAGTTTTGAAGAAAGTTCACAATGTAACTTTGTGAAACCCCAGAAATCAACAGAATCAGATTTCTGTAGATCTAGGCATGCATTTCACTCCCCACAAATCCACCTCTTTGTGTGGTATCATTATTTGGGATTTATCACATGCCCCACAAAGGTTTGGGTCAAGGGAAGAAACTTCGCAATGTAAAGTTGTTCAAATTTGGCTCTGGACAGGAATGGTTTTGGAATATTTTGATGAAGCAAATCAACTGGGATTGAGATGAAACTTTGCAAGATCATCACATATGACATGTGTGACTTGCTGGATTTTTCTTGGAATTTATTGAGAATATTTCTTATAGAAATATTTCAAAAGCTTGATTTGGGCACAAAGGGTTATGAGGGGTTTTGTGTATGATTTTGAACATGACCATGTGTTGAAACTCACATATATGGAAAATATATGTCCACAGAGTTTCCCTAAATTTTCTCAAATATTTTTAAAGCATTTAAATAATTTTTCCCTATAAAATACCATTTTTGGCCTTAAGAAAAAGCGTTTAAATAAAATAGCAACATAATCTTTAAAAATAATATTTGGTGGTTTTGGAAAGTCTTATATATAGTAGGTTTCAAATAAAGTCTTTGTGGAAAAACATTCCACACAATTTGAGGACTTGTAGTACAAACCTGAATTCAGGTGTTTTGGAAAACCTAATTTTAGTAAATCCATTTTGGCCAAAATAAAATTTTATAACAATAGTTTTATGTCCTAATCACATGACATGATCATTGGGAAAATATTTGGAGCAAGGAGATGTGTTTTGAGAGTAGGTGGGATTTTACGAATATAGAGCACCAACAAGCAATCAAGCAATCATCAATCAAGTCAAGTATCACAAGCACAGAAAAAAATTTAATTGGCCCTAATTTTTGAGTTAGGCTAACTTAGTCATCAGGCAAAACACAGGGTGTGACATATATATATCTCCCTCCCATCCCGATATTATGCTTAGTTTGTGCATGTGTGCTCGATATCAAGCTGCACCTAAACAATGTCATTTTAAGGCCGTGAAATACATTGTGAGATACCTGATACATACACCAAACTTTGGCATTTGGTATCCCAAGGGATCTTCTTTTAATCTTGTTGGCTGCTCCGACTCGGACTATGCCGATGACAAGGTTGATAGAAAATCCACCTCGAGTACATGCCAATTTCTTGGTAGATCTCTTGTGTCTTGGTCCTTCAAGAAACAAAACTCGGTATCTCTATCTACCGCCAAAGCTGAATATATTGTTGCCGGATCATGCCATGCGCAATTTCTATGGCTGACACAAACGCTTAAGAATTATGGAATCCATGTGAAAAATGGTCCATTGCTTTGTGATAATGAGAGTGCTATTAAGATTGGTCATAATCTCATGCAACATTCTCGAACCAAGCATATCCAAGTTCGATATCATTTCATTCATTATCATGTTGCCAAAGGAGACATTAATCTTAAGCATGTTCGTACTAACAAGCAATTGGCTGACATCTTTACGAAGCCACTTGATGAAAAAGTGTTTTGTCACTTGAGGAGTGAGTTTAACATCATTGATGCTTCAAAGTTGAGCTAAGCTCACTCGGATGCATTCAAGGGGATGAGATTTCTTAACCATTCCATGCTATTATACGGTTCTCGAAGAACACCACACCTTGATCATCAATAGAGAATTCCTTAACGATACCGATAACGAGGTTCTTCTTGATCCGGGAAATACCCTTATCACGCTTTTGGCCAGCTATAATTTGATCCTTAAGAGTAGGTTTCTCCACCAAGTTGGATAGAAATCCTTGAGGAACAATGTGAAGGTTCAACTTCCGAAATTCCTCACAGAGAAGTGGTTGACCTTGTTGTAACATCAGGTTGTTACAATAAGACTTACGACTTAGTGCATCATCCAGAACATTGGCTTTCCCCTGGGTGTAAGTTATCCCTAAGTCGTAATCTGTAATCAACTCAACCCACCGTCTTTGCCTAAGATTCAAATCCGGCTGGGTGAAAATATATTTCAGACTTTGGTGATTAGTGTAAATTTCGCAATGATTACCCAAAAGGTAATGTCGCCAGGTTTTCAGTGCATGGACCATAGCTGCAAGCTTAAGATCATGTGTTGGATAATTATCCTCATGTGGATGCAACTGTTGAGATGCGTATGCAATCACATGGTGATCTTGCATGAGAATGCAACCTAATCCTTGTCGCGAGGCATCGCAATAGATAACAAAGTCCTTAGAGAAATCTGGTGGCACCAGAACGGGAGCAAAGGTCAGTTGTCTTTTCAACTCCTGAAAACTGTGCTCGCATTGTGTAGTCCACTCGAACTTTTTATCTTTCTTGAGGAGTTCAGTCAGAGGTTTCGCAACCTTGGAGAAATTCTCGACAAATCGGCGACAATAGCTCGCTAAGCCAAGGAAACTCCGAACTTGCTTAACCCATTCAGGTTGAGTCCAATCAAGGACGGCCTGAACTCTCTCGGGATTGACAACAATACCTTTACCAGAGATCACGTGGCCTAGATAGGTCACTTCTGGCAACCAAAATCCACACTTGGAGAATTTGGCATACAGACGGTGCTCTCGAAGTTTCATCAATACCAGCCTTAGATGCTTGGCATGTTCCTGTTTGTTCTTCGAGTAGATGAGTATGTCATCGAGGTAAACCACGACGAATTTATCCAAATACTCCATGAAGATCGAATTCATCAAGTGAGAGAAGGTGGTTGGGGCATTGGTTAAACCGAAGGACATGACGGTGTACTCGTATTGGCCATAACGAGTAACAAAAGCCATTTTTGGAATGTCCCCGTTTCTAATTCTGATTTGATGGTATCATAACCTCAAATCCATTTTGGAAAACACAGAGGATCCAACAAGTTGATCATACAAAATCGTTGATCCTGGGGAGCAGATACTTGTTCTTTATGGTGACCAGATTCACTGGCCGATAATCCACAACCATCTAATCTGATCCATCCTTCTTCTTGACGAAGAGGACAGGACAAGCCCAAGGAGAAGAACTAGGACGGATGAAACCTTTCTTCAAAGCTTCATCGAGTTGAATCTTAAGTTCGGCTAGTTCTAAGGGTGCCATCTTATAGGGTCTTCTGGCTATTGGGACAGTCCCTGGAATGAGCTCTATGACAAACTCAACATCTCTGACAGGTGGAATTCCTGGCAGTTCTTCTGGAAAGACATCCGGAAAGTCACAGACTACCGGAATATCTTCTAATTCTAGAAGAGGGCTAGCATTGAGGGAATAGAGTTGGCGCTTGTCTGTTCGAGTGGAGACATTAACTATCTCACCCGATGGATGTGTAGGTTGAACATTCCTAGTATGAGTATCAAACTTAGCATAATGGGCTTTCATCCAATCCATGCCTAGAATGATATTGATGTCCGAAGACTTCAGGGCTATCAAAGATGCTAGGAAGACTAGCCTATCCACCAGAATCTCATTAGCATGGCTCACTCTAGAAGTTTGCCACTTTGAACCAGGAGTCTAAACTACTAACGGAGTAGGCATATAAAAAAAGACATGTTATGCAACTGTGCATAACTTTCTAAGATGAAAGAATGAGATGCCGTAGTATCAAATAGAACAGATGCTGGATGGCTATTGACAAGGAGCGTACCTAGGATAACATTAGGATCCTCAAGGGCTTCCTTAGTAGAAACATAATTCACTCGTCCACGAGCAGGAGCTGGCTTCACATAGAAAGCTTTTCCTGGCTTCCCAAGTCCAGCCGGCTTAGCATTGTTCTGAGGACACTCACGGGAGTAGTGTCCTGGTTGCCCACATTTGTAGTAGACCACGGTGGCACGGGGAGCAGCATTGGCAGGCGGACCTCCAAATGGCCTGGCTGGAGGGTTGGGCTGAGCTGGGCGAGGCGCTTGGAAGGATGGCCTCGCGGTGTATCTTGGCGGCAGAGCTGCGTTGGGCACCCACACCCGGCGTTTGTTGGAGCCCGAGCCAGATGCGGGGCTGAAGTCATGGTTGTGCTTCCTCGTGGCCTCATAGTCAGTCTGTCCAGACTCGACATTGATAGCCTTGTTGACGAGAGCCTGGAAGGTTGTGCACTCATGCAGGCGCATATCTCGACGGAGCTTAGGATTAAGTCCTTTGCGGAACCTAGCATGTTTCTTGGCATTGGTTGAAACTTCCTCCGGAGCATAACGAGCAAGATTGCCGAACTCACGGATATAGGCATCCACTGACAGTTTGCCCTAGGTGAAAGCACAAAATTCCTATCTCTTGCAATCCATCAGCCCTTCTGAGATGTGATGGGTACGGAATGCCGCGCTAAATTCTGCCCAAGTTGGTGCGGGGCCTACGGGACGCATGGCTTCATAATTTTCCCACCACAGATTGACGGGTCCTTCCAGAAAGTAGGTAGCAAAGGTCACCTTGTTGGCCTCGGATACATTGGCAGCTCGGATCTTACGGAACATGCTGGTTAACCAATCATCCACATCGAGTGGGTCGATCGAATGATGATACTTGGGTGGGCAAAGCTTGACGAAGTCACCGAGGGACACACTATCATTGTGATCATTGCGGGGAGCACGCGTTGTGTTCTGCTCAATTCGTTCCAGCAGCCTGTTGGTCTCCCTTTTGTTCTGCTCAGCTTCAAGCATCACTTCTGCCAAAGAGGGCACGTGTGCCAGGTTCTCTTCGCTTGGCTGGCTTCCCTCGCCCTGCTCAAGGGCAGGCACGGGGTTATTCCTAGTTGCCACCATCCTGGGAAAACAAACCCACAACTTAGCCATAGAGGACATCAACTCTAAGACATGATATAAGGAATGTACTGGACAACATGGCATGCAGGGTAAACACCCAAACAACATGGTAATAACAACTGCCCTATAAACACCATGATTCATACACACCATGACATAGTTCAGTACAATCCCAAGCTGAAATACAAACTATGGAGATATGACACAACTCATTGGAGGCATTACAAGCTTCCTATACATTATCTATCTACACCTCCGGAGCTCAACTCTCAACTCGAGTCATATCCCACAAGACATGCAGGACTGTGGCGATACGACTACTACCATACTAGTACTAACATCCACGTACTCAAGCATCACCATAGAATGCCTCATACAGGTTATCCCCGTGACCCGGGAGCTGAACCTGAGGATCCGGAAACACTCTAGCCTGTGATCCCTGGAAACCGTTAGGACACGAATGTGGCCTTGGTCCCCTTGTTGGCGGCAACAGCGGTCCTCGAAGAGGGGTGATGCCTCCAACATCGAGACAGTCTATGCATGCTGGCAGATGAGTCCGCGATGGGTTCAGCATCTCCAAATCTCCGTAGCCTATCTGCACGACAGGTGCCAACTGCGTCAGGGATGTCCAAAGACGTGCACGGGTAGCATAAAGCTCCATGTGAAGGGCACGTGCATCACGATCCATGTTCTCCAACATCTGAGCGGTCACCTGCAACCTAGGGTCCTCATGGGAATGATCATAGTAGGCTGCGCTAAGATAGCCATCCTCTCCTCCCATGGTAGCAGGAACATAACAGAACTGTTTGTTCTAAAGCAAACCATGGTGAAACGTCATGATAGTTAACATGGTGTAGGCGGCCTCCTGAACTGCCATGTCTATGGTGACACCTAGTCCATAAGTCCAGTGAAGCGGCTCTGCAGCTCAAGGATATGAAGGATATATCTTAACAATACACATATATTGCCTCAGGTTGAAATCTCGATATTGTTCCTCCACTGTGTACTCTGGGTACCAACGGTAGCCAGCCTCCATCATAACTCTAACCAATATGGCCGTGTGACCTGGTACATGGATGCACCTGGTCAGACGGACCACCTGACGGGAAGGACGAGGGGGCATCTGAAACAGAGAATGATGCAAAGACATTAGAGACTTTAGCAGAAATTGGACAACATAACGACTGTAATTGCTCAAAAAGGATTTTGAGACAACTGCAAAAGATTGGAAAGCATAACCACTCGACTATCTAGACTCAAATCTCTTCTCCATCTGTTTGTCACCCCAACAACACTCAAGTACCGACAATCACTTGCGAACAAGCTAGCTAGTAGTCCATGGTTAGTAACTCGTCATCCTAAGCAATAGATGAGAAGCCTAGTTCTTATCCCCGTAGAAATGATGAGAAAAACTCAACATAGAATAACTTGGGAAGAGGAGTAAAAAGAGCCTTATGTTCCCTTCCACAATCAATTCCCCTACTTTTCTATAGTGTTTCTAGACTCAACTTCGACTGGTTTGGCTTGGTAGTCCTACAGCCAGTCAGGCTCTGATACCAATGCTGTCGGGACCCTTATCCTAAGTCATATGAATCCAGACTATAACATATCACATCACTTTGCGGCCTCACACACGGTAAGCTCCACAGCTGCAGCCTTACCTTAGCCGGGACCGTTTGCGTCTTTTGGCTCACGTATGTGAACATGTCGCTGGCAATCAAACGACAGAGAACCCATGCCGACATGACTAGTCATAGGACCCAAGTGGCACATCCATACGGAAACAGGCATACGTAACCCAACAATCCAGGTGTCGGCCTCAAGCGTGTGTAGACGAGTCATAGGAAGCTATAAGGACTCCATTACGTCGTGAGACATAAATGCCATCACCGCATGTAGACGAGTCGTAGCAGGCTACACGGACTCCATTACACTGCGAGACATTTCCCCGAAGGGACAGACATAGAAGCAAAGAAGGATACATGTCGGTCAATCAATGTGTCCGAAGCAGTAGCAAGCTACCAAGGCTCGATGGAAGCACAAAGAGGCGGTTTCCCGTAAATAGTACTACTAAAGGCACATGACTAGGTGTCGGATCCCATACATACCGTTGCATGTCACACGTACGCACGACATGCCCGATATGCATAGATACAACGATGGCATCAAAACATAACCATAAAACAACTTTTATTTAAGGGGCTCAAACGAGCCTTGCATAACATGTTCTTACAGATAAGGGTCACATGACCTGACACTCAAGTCATACAAACAAGTTCATACAAACCAAGAAGAAGCATAAGCTATCTGAGTACAGACAGATGAAAGGGTAAAAAGGCACATGGCCTGACTATCTATAGCCCGCCATAGGGCATAAGGTCGTAGCTGGGACACCAGCTATTCGGCATCGTCGACATCTAGAAAGAACCCACCTGATGGGTCCTAGGTCTCATCTGCAATATTTATTACACAAATGTGAGTACAAACATACTCGGCAAGTCTTTAAAATAGACCTAGTCTTTTCATGCTCATGTATCAACAAGGGGAGTGGTGGAGTTTATGCAGCAATGCCAGCTTTGACTCATGGCTAACCTACACTACAAATTTTTAACTCTTTGTTTAAATTTTAGATTTCACACACGAGTCCACTAACTCCATGACAATACATCACCATGGATTCACTTCCCTCTCCTGGGAGAGTGCCATCCATGGTACTCACACTTGTCTTGATATTTTTATGACTATCCATTTGATTATCTATGAATAGCATAAGTTTTCAAAGTAGTCCATATCCAAGGACGCGGCTATTCAAATAGTTTCATACCCTGCAGGGGTGTACTTCTTCACACACGCTCTCGCCACTTATCGTATGTGCTCATAAAACCATGCACCTCGGCAATCTTCAAGCGGAAGCCCAACGAGGGAGTCGGCCACGACCGTCAATCACACAAGACCTCTAGTCCAGGCTATCGCCTATTTGAGACTGAACCCGCACAGAAGTCCAGCCGAAGTTTCCTCTACGGCCCCAAACGATGTGCGCAGGGTTCCCAAGCCCACCATTCGGGTGACCCTTGGTACACCGTGCCACTGCATACCGCGTCTTAACCCACCCCTAGGGTCAGCGCTACGCATGGCCTCCAGCATGCTATAAACACCAGAAACTACTTGCAACTCCTGGACTAAGGACTAAGCGACTGATAAGTCGAGCGGGGTCATATTTCAGGGCCCAACATGTGGTAGTATCTAGTCTTGGATCACAAACACAGAACTCAGTTCCTAAGAACATTCACAATGAGACAACCCGCTATGTACTCCTACATAGCCTCTCATCGCTACCTTTACCAAATCGGGTTCATCATAAGCTTATCACATCAGACAACATGGTTTCACCCCAGTTCATCAACCAGATGTACCAGACCTGACACAACTCTAAGGATATCAAGCATAGCAGGCAAAGTAAGCGAAGCACATCATGGCACAAGCATCTACCAGGTATGCTAGGTTGCAAGGTTTAGCTATTTACTGTGACAATGACAGGTCATGCAAAAAAATAGGTTCATCTACCGTGTATGACAGACAGGTGAACGTTTGTCCTAATGCAATAAACAAGAGCAGGAGCGAGAGAGTGGGATGTTATCGGAATGATCAAAGGGGGTTGCTTGCCTTGCTGGGTAGCGGAAAGGTTCTCTCCTTCGTTGGAATACTCAGGGGTATTCTCAAAAGCAGGGCCTACCGTAATGCAGATAAATAACAATCAATACACACAAGTGCAACAATATGATGCAACATCATGACATGGTAACATGTAACGATGGGCTAATGCGACTATTTTCCAAGTTAATTTGAAATGAGTTTGAATATAGGTTCAAAATCAATCTCCATTTCATATTCCATATATCAACCTATTAGTAAATGTCAATGTTCATCTACATAGGTTGCTCTAACATACATTATAATAACACCATTAGATTCATTGGATTTTTCTGATAAATTTTCATATATAAATTATTTTCATCTGAGTTACAGATTAATTTATATGAATTTTTGAAGTTTTAAACGTTTTTTGGAATTATTTTAAAACTAGAATTTTTTTATTACATCAGCCTGACGTCATCATCGCGTCAGCAGGTTAGCTGACCAGGCAAGGTCAAACCTGACGTGCAGGGCCCGCACGTCAGTGACACATGCCTAATCCCCGCGCTGACCAGGGTTTGACCCGCATCTAGGGCCCACTAGTCAGTGGCTGGGGGGCTAATTAGCAGGGGGATTAGCCCCTGATGGCCGGCCACGTCGGCGCCCACCAGAGTGGAGCCGGCGGTGACCAAAAGCACGGCGGCGACTCGCCGGACTTGCGCATCTGGCGGCCATTTGGCACGCGGAGGGCAACAGGAGGTTGCCCGCGTACGCGTGCATCCAACGGAGCAGCAGAGGGGGCTTGGGGTCGCCGGAGACGACGGCCACAACGAGCTTAGCAGCGTCGGCTCGGGCAAGAAGGGCGCGATGTCTAAGGGGCACGGGAGAGAATGGGGAGAAGGGGAGGAGCACCAGCAGCTCACCACGGTTCTAGCAGAGGCAACGGCAAGGTCGGGGGAGGTCCGGATGGGGAGAATCGTCGAGGCGGGGCTCTGGTGTCCAGTGGGGAAGAAACGGCGGTGGCGCGGCGCAGAGGCTCCCGTCGTCTTCTGGCTCCTCAGGGAGGACGAGGGGTCACGGTAGGGCTTTGGGGCGTGGCAGATGGGCTCAAGCTAGGCGGGCAGCGATAGCGAGCTCGAGCGGAGCTCGGCCATGGCGAGAGGAAGGAGAGGGAGGAGCGAGGGGAAAAGGGAGAGAGCGAGGCCGGCTCAATCCGGACGCCTCTCGCCAGGTCATCCGTCGCGTCGCGCTGGCTGGGGACGGCCAGGCAGGCAGGTGGCATGGCGGCACGCCCGCACGCGCACCGGCTACACACCATGTCCACTGGCGCTAGGAGGAAGAAGACCCTCCTTCCCCCAGTGGGTTGGGCCGTAGATGGGCTGCCAGGGAGGTTTTCCTCCCTCTTTTTTTTAATTTTTTTACTTTCTGTTTTATAAATCTGACATTTGTTTTATTTCTTTTTTAGATACAAATGCTATTATAAAATATCCCAATTATTTTATATAATTAAGTTTGAATATTTCAAACTGCTATGAAAAGTTTGAGGATATTTTAAAATCTAAAGTAATGATAATGCTTTATTTGGCCTTTTCAGCAGTTTTGTTATTTATTTTTAAATTACTGTAATGGTTCAAATATTGAAAATGGCCCCTGATATTTACATGTCCATAATTATCAAACATAGGGAACATTTTGTATGGGCATTTTGAATTTGTTGAGTTTTCACAAACTTTGAATAAATTTGATTCCAATGTGAGCTTGGGGTTTCTTTTAATCCCGACTTCATGTTGATGCAAAAATTAAAACACGATGCACACCCATGCTGTCTTATGACATCTATCTAGGGATGTGACATCTTTCCGGAGTTCTTTTAATCTGTCCCAATTTATCTTTGTTTTCTCCACCCTCTCGCCCTTTTTATTCAATGATTAAATTCTCATCCAAGTGCCTTTTCTAACCATGTGAAGCTTCTGCTATCTTTTTACCCGTATTGATTCCGGTGATTTCTTGTGAAGATTCTCAGGAGTTTCTATTTCAATATCTATCCTCGTATTCTTTGTTCTTGTTGTTAGTCTTCTCCGGTGGATTCAATTCAAGCTCTCAGTGTTCATCATATCCTTCTCATTTGTTCAATGATTGCCCATGTTGGAAATTCTTATCCAAGCCTCTCTTGTTTATTCCTCTTTCTATTCTATCTAGAGTGCTGAAGATATCTCAGAAGATTCGTGTTTGCATTCAATTCCTTTCAAAATATTCGAGGTTCTCACCTAATTGAGTTTCTCATTTGTATCCGTGCAATCTCTCTTTCTAAGCAATTGTTTCGACGGTGGTTTCCTTTAAGTGGGCCCATAACCCACAGGTTTTTCCCCAGGATCTTATCTGGCTCTTCTAATATTTTTGGAGAGGTCCTCAAGTTCTTCTCAATATGACGTAAGAATGACTTTCATTAGTCATATTCATTTTCCAAGATTGATTCGAATTAATTTCATCATTGGCTCAACCGTTCTTTATTTGTTATTCCGGAGTATCTCAGTAATTCATGGTGCTGTTTCTCGTATCATTCTAAGCATTGAAGACCGAAGGAGAGTTTCTCTTAATTTGTTATTCGTTCTTCCAAAGATTTATGGTTTCAGGTTTTTGCTGTCATCTCAAATTGTTTAGATCATGAGTAATTCCTCTCATATCTATCCAGTGCATTTCATAATTGTTTTCATTTCTCGATGCTCTGAAGGCCATCATTTTAGAAGATTCGTCATTCTTAGCTTTCAGCTTTCATTCTCAAATTCTCCTTAATTGTTGTCTCTTCGTTCATATCTCAATTATTCCGGCGCTTCGTTCAAGTTTTCCATTAGGTGGATCATGATCTTTTCGTTCCCATGTATCTTCGTGCAATCGTAGTATCCTCGTTCGTTTGTGAATTCTTAGTGGTGTTCTCATTCAAGACATCTTCAAGTTTGTGATCTATCTCTCTCTCTCTTCAATTCTTTGCAAGAAGAATAAGTAGTATGCCAAATCTATTGCTTTTCACCAATATAACTTGATGAAGGATAAGCATAAGATAAATCTTATTCTTGTTTCATCAAGTGATTTAAATCCTTCTTCCGGAGTTGTGCATGATATCAATTCTGGTTTCAAGTGTTCTCATCTTTTCTTTTTGGGAGTTCCTAATTTTCTCAAGTATCTTGTCGCCATGCTTCATCTAATTCATAGCAAGGCCTCAATCTTGTTCTTTTCTACCTTCAATGTCAAGCTTCATCCTTTCATTCCGGATTTCATCCCGATGCTTCTTCATGGTGGTTTGTTAAGGATGTAATTCTTCTAGAAGTGTCCTTCAAGATTATTGTTGGAGGTGCTCAAGTGTTCACTGTCTTGGATTTCTAAGTTCAATTCCTTCTCCATTGTCTTTTGAGATGGTGCTATTAAATTCTTGATTATGAGGAGTCTCGAAGGAAAATTGTCAAACCCATCTTGTCTTCTCGGAGTTATCTTGGGTTGGATTTCACCTAAAGAATTTACTAAGGATTGTTGCTATCATGGTGTCATAAATGATCCAAGTTTTCTCCTCCTTTTTTTCGTGAAAGAAGTTTTTCATTTCTTTTGCTCCCAAGCAAACCTTGTTTTGTCAGTGACTGGTTATCACCTCATTATTTTGAGATGTTGGCTATAAGCCCACAACAAGCTTATTCTTTTCGTTGTTTTTCTTTCAACAACTCCACTCAACCTATGCTTCTCAAGTTCAATGGGGGTAGAAGTTGTCATTTTATTCTCCATTCTCTTCTCTCCAAAGATCTAGCTTCTATACTTTTGTTCCAGAGGCATTGTGATGTTGCTCTTTTAACCTCACATCTAGTTTGATTAAGTTCATATTCTTTCCTTGCTTATCCATTCAACCGGAGTTGTGCCCTCTTTTCAAGTTCTTTCCATCTTATCAAGTTTTTCCTCTCTTTCCTACCGAAGTGCTGCCGAAATTTCTTTTGAATTCTTGCTTGTTTCTCATATCACTCTTCATCTCTTTACAACTTTCAAGAATCGTTGGTTTCACTCGTTTGTCAATGAAGCAACTAAGTTTCACCTCTTTCTCATGCTCTTTCTCTTCCCCTTCTCATTCTAAGATCTCGAGACAAGATCCTCGTGTAGTGGAGGAGAGTTGTAACAGCCCAAGAGCATCCCTTGCCTTATTTGTAATTTTAGTCATGTGTGAACCTTCATGTTTGTGTCCTCGAGATTTGAGTAATATATTTTGCTTCATGACATTTCTCATTTTGCATCATGGAATCATATTCATCATACCATAAGTGCATCATGCTTGCTTGTTATGCTTGTGCTTGTTGTGAGTGTGTGTTTTGTGGTGTGGTGTGTGAGAGCTTCATGTTATGTCTGGGTAGAACCCCTCCTCAATTTCTATAGGAACTATGCCCAACTCTCTCTCTTTTCAAATATTGCAACATGTGGAATTTTGCTTGCTAAATAAATTCTTAAAAAATGTGGCACTCCTTCAATATATTCTGATTAGAATTATTGTGTAGCACTCAACCTTGTCTAGGTACTTTCTGTTTTATGAATGTTTGAAAAACAGAACCCTTCTCTATAATAATGAATTAAATTGTTTGTCCTAAAAATGCCAATTCCATTTTTATAAACTAGTGCATATTTCCTTGAGTCTAAACATATTTTTATTTTGCTCCAAAACATCCCTATCTCTTCTCTGTGATTTTTTACTGTGTGGTTTTCTAAAAAGGGAAAATCCTTTCTACTATTAGAGAGAGAGAGAGCAGACCGCCACTTGTGCCTTGGCTCCCCTTTCCTGTCCCATCTACTCGCTACCAAAGCCCATCTCCCCTCCTTGCGGCCCCTTGCTCGTTGTAACACCCTCGTCTCCTTCAGTGTAGCGTGAGTGAGAGTGTCTGCTCCGGTGCTGTGAAGTCTCATGGATGCCGAGGCCAGCGCGTTCCCGCTCCCCCTTTCTAAGCCCTCGACGTCCGCGCCCTCCCTAGGGTTTCCCCCTTTCTCTCCGAGACACCACCACCCCTTCCCTTCTCCTTCTTCCGTGGTAAGTTCAGAGAGAAGTTTAGAGAACCGATCGCTCGTCGCAGTCGTTGTCCTCGCCTCCGACCGGTTCCCATTGCCGTAAGTCATGTCGTCCCGCACCCCAGCGTTGTCCTTGTCTGATTCTCGGTGTTAGGGGAACCCGAGTAGCTCCACGCCATTGTTCCTGCAGTCATCTTCGTCATAGGCCAGGCGCTCCGCTTTGTGAGGCTGCTCCGACCTCTTCTTCAGCTTCGTTGTTGTGCCTCCTCCACGTCGCGGGCGCACCCAAGAGATGAGCATCGTCCCTGCTCTTTTCCCTTCTTCCACTGCTCGTCTCCTTCACTACTCATCTGTCCCTCTCTTTTGCTGCCCATGTGACCATGGACATGTCTAGCTCCCATAGAGATCAACAGCCATAGCGCACACAGGACGCTAGGAGCTCCTTCCATGGAGCAGCGGCTGCAAGCGCCGACGTCGGCGAGCATGCCGGACCAGGTCGCCGGCCACCCCTCTTCCTCCTCCATATCTCTCATCTCGCTCGTGAATCCCTCTCTCTCTCTCTTCTTCCTTCCCCTGTTTCTTCTCTGAACTCTCTCTGTCCATTTCCTTCTTCAGGCAACAACAGCACCATGGCAGCTCGAAGCTCGCCGTCGACCGCCCCCGTGACGTCGGACCTTGCAGCCGTCGGGAATGGGACGGCCGCCCCCGAACCCATGCCTCCTCTAGCTCACCCCGGCCCTTCCCCGCATCATCTCGCCGTGGCCGCTGGTGCCCTTGTTTCCCCGCTATGAGCAATTCCCCCTCCCCCCAATCTGAAACTCGGTTCGTTTTGTGAGATCCGTTTTGGCATTGAGAGTTTATTTAGTTTCTCCACTATGTTTATACATGAGAACCTACATTAGCTGGAGTGGTAAAGTAGCTGAAATCCTTCCATGAGGTCCTGGGATCGAACCCAGTTCACCCCACTGTTCCTTTTTGGTTCAGATAACTTGCGTTGTTCGTTTTGGTGGCAACATATGTGTTGTTACAGCTCCACCATAGAGCACCTGGTTTGCCACACAGGCTCACAGCTAGGTGACCAGGGATCGAATCCCCGGGAGCCCTTTTTTGTTGTAGTTTTTGATTCAATAGTTTGCCTGGGTGCTGATACATTTCGGGCCACATCACTCTTTCCAGATTCAGCCCGGTTGTGTATGTTTTTTTCCTTCTTCGATTTTACAAATATCCAGTGCATTGCCCTTTTTTGTTGTAGTTTTTGATTCAATAGTTTGCCTGGGTGCTGATACATTTCGGGCCGCATCACTCTTTCCAGATTCAGCCCAGTTGTGTATGTTTTTTTCCATCTTCGATTTTACAAATATCCAGTGCATTGCATGATTGCAAAATAACATCTCTTTGATCCGAGTAACGTAAACATGCATGCATTCAAATATAACATGTCATATACGTAAAATGACTAGAATTTCGTGTAGATTTACATTTTCCAACTCTCACACGTGTTTAAAATATTTAAGATGTTGTTTTCATGTATTTTGCATCAATAACATGCTAAAACGGTTTATATCATAACTAATTAACCGTAGCTCCGTTGAAAATGTTTTACATATGTAACTTCACTATAAAAATTTGTAGAATTTCATGGCACACTTTATTTTTCTGTTTAACAAATATAAAATTGTGTTAGGACAGATCTGTACCAAACTTAAAATATGCATAGGAGGTCATTTCGGAAAACACTTTAAGTTGTTTCCGACCTCATTCAAGATGCCTAGATAGATAGTTCATTTATAGTTCACCTCTTGCCATGTTTAACAACATTTAATATTGGCGTGTACCTAAACGAGAGTGAACTAAATATTCAAATATGGAGTTTTATCAATATGTAACCCGTTGCCTATTGAGCTTCACTTAATGTGTAGTATTGGAGTGGTATGATTGCTTTGCATTCCATAATCAACCATGCCATGCATCATATTTGTTTGCGCATCATATCATGCATATGTTGTGGTGAATCATGTGTTGATTGTTTGTTACGGATTACTTCTTCTCGATAGAGTTCCGAAAGCGTTCGGAGTGTGAGGATTCGTTCATATACTTCATGGATCGTCTTCTTGATGGATTCGTTCTTATTCCAAGCGGGATCTCGGGCAAGATGACACATTTCCCTGTATACTACTACTATCATCGCCATGCTAGTTGTCTCGTTTTCTATCGCTATGTCATGCTACCTTCCACTTGTTTGACAAGCCTCCCAACATTGCCATGATAAGCCTCTAATCCCTCCACATCCTAACAACCTTTGTTTGGCTATGTTACCGCTCGCTCAGCCCTTCTCATAGCGTTTCTAGCTGCAGGTGCAATTGCTTCCATGTGTCAACATGGATATTCTTTTGTTATCACAATATTATTGCTATTTAACTTAATGCACATATATACTTGGTAAAAGGTGGAAGGCTTGGCCTTTTGCTCGGTGTTTTGTTCCACTTTCGCCGCCCCTAGTTACTTGTGTACCGGTGTTATGTTCCATATTGAGCGCTCCTAACATGCTCAGGGTTTTTATGGGGACCCCGTTGATTTTTGTTTTGGCATAAAACTTATCGGGCAAGGCCCAACATTGGTACTACATTTGCCTAATAACTAATAAAATTGCATAGGGACCCGCCGACACCCATGGATAATTTAACCAACCCCTGGGCCAGTGCTCCCAGGGAGTGTTGGTCCAAACTAGAGTCATGTGCGGGGCCAACCCGGGGCAACTCGGGTGATTTATATCGGGCCACTGTACGCTGTGCTCATCTTGTCATGTCTAGAGAACGAGATACGCGGCTCCTATCGAGTTCGTCGACACGCCGAGCGGCCATGCTGGATTTGTTTTACCTTCCTCGAATGTCTTGTGCGAGGAATTCTGAAAATACTTCGGGCTATCTGGAGGTGGAGGTTTTCCCGCCGAGAGTGGTTAATTTGCGATGGATGAGTTGGAGCACCACTGCAGGGTTAAATCTTTCGGAGAGCCGTGCCCGCGGTTATGTGGCAACTTGGAAACTTTATTTAACACCCGGTCATAGCAAAATTGAAGTAAACTCAAATAAAATACACCAACCGTGTGCATAACCGTGACCGTCTCTTCTCGTGAGTCCTTATCCGAGAGAGAACATGGTGAGGTTATGTTTGACGTAAGTAGGTGATCAGGCTCACTTAGCGATCATTACTAGTTCACGTCCGTTATGCGTAGACTACCCACTTTACTTTCTGCATTCGTAAGTTAGCCACTCAATAAATGCTTAGTTGCTTGCTACAGCCTCACCACTTAAACATACCTCACCCATTAAGCTTTGCTAGTCTTGATACCCTTGGCAATGAGATTGCTGAGTCCCCATGGCTCAAAAATTACTACAACAACAGTTGCAGGTACAGGTAATGCGATGCTTTGACGTGAGAGTGATGCTTGCTTGATTTGGAGTCCTTCTTCATCATCAATCTAGGATGGGTTCCAAGCAGTAGCCCGGGATAGCAAGGATGGATGTTAATTTTGTTGGGGAACGTTGCATGGGAAACAAAAAAATTCCTATTGACACGCAAGATCTATCCATGGTGATGAGCATCTACGAGAGGGAGAATGGATATACATACCCTTGTAGATCGCTAAGCGGAAGCATTAAGAAACGCGGTTGATGTTGTCGAACATCTTCACGATCCAATCATGATCTGTCCCGCGATCTCATCACGAGTCGTCCCCACGATCCCATCATGGTCCTTCTGATCTAATGCCGAACGGACAACACCTCTGCGTTCAGCACACGTACAACTCGATGACGATCTCCACCTCCTTGATCTAGCAAGCGAGGATGGAGAGGTAGATGAGTTCTCCGGCAGCACAATGGCGTGGTAGAGGTGGTGGTGGAGCGATCTCAGCAGGGCTTCGCCAAGCGTTGCTGCAGAAGCATTTTGGAGGAGAAACAGATCTAGGGAGAGAGGGAGGGCTGCACCTATGCCTTAGGGTGGTGCTGTCGTCCCTCTCCCTCTCTATTTATAGGAGGAAGGGGTAGGTAGGGTGCAGCCTTGGCCCCTCCTCCAAGGAGGGCTGGCCGGTCAAGATAGGGAGGAGTCCACCTCCCACAAGGGAGGTGGGCGCCCTAGGGAGGTCTCCCTCCCCTCCAAGGCACCTCCCCACCTACCCTTGGGCACAAGGTCCCTGTGTGGTCGGTTTACCAGCCCACTATGGGCTGGTGCACAACTACTTAGGCCCATGTGCCCCCCCGGGTGGGTGGTCCCCTCCCGGTGGACCCCCAGAACCCTTTCGTCACTCCCAGTACACTACCGGTAGTGCGCGAAACTTTTCCGAAACCCAAATACCACTTTTCTATATATCAATCTTTACCTCCAGACCATTCTAGAGCTCCTCATGATGTCCGAGATCCTATCCGAACTCTGAACAACCTTCAGTCACCAACATACATAACTCAATACTAACGAAACGTCACCAAACCTTAAGTGTGCTGACCCTGCGGGTTCGAGAAGTATGTAGACATGACCGAGACACCTCTACGGTCAATAACCAATAGCGAGACCTAGATGCCCATATTAGCTCCTACATATTATACGAAGATCTTTATCGGTTGAACCTCAATTTCAAGGATTCAGATAATCCCGTATGATATTCCCTTTGATCTTCGGTATGTTACTTGCCCGAGATTTGATCGTCGATATCTCTATACCTAGATCAATATCGTTACTGGCAAGTCTCTTTACTCGTTCCGTAATATAAGATCTCATGGCTGTGATGTTGTATTACCGATTGGGCCCTGAGATACCTCTCCGTCACACGGAATAACAAATCCCAGTCTTGATGCATGCCAACCCAACAGACACCCTCGGAGATACCTGTAGAGCACCTTTGTAGTCACCCAGTTACCTTGCGACGTTTGATACACACAAGGCACACCTCCGATGTCAGTGAGTTGCATGCTCTCATGGTCATAGGAACAGATACTTGACATGCAGAAAACTGTAGAAATAAACTGACACGATCATATGCTACATTTATTGTTTGGGTCTTGCCCATCACACCATTCTCCTAATGATGTGATCCCGTTATCTAATGACATCTCATGTCCATGGCTAGGAAACCTTAACCATCTTTGATCAACGAGCTAGTCCATCAGAGGCATACCAGGGACATGGTGTTGTCTATGTATCCACACATGTATCTGAATTTCTGATTAGTACAATTCTAGCATGGATAATAAACGATTATCATGAACAAGGATATATGATAATAACTAATTTATTATTGCCTCTAGGGCATATTTCCAAAGTCTCCCACTTGCACTAGAGTCAATAATCTAGTCCACATCATCATATGATTCAGATTGTTATGAATCTAACACCCAATGAGTTCTGGGGCTCTATCATGCTTTGCATGTGAGAGAGGTGTTTTAGTCAACGGGTCTCCAATATTCAGATTCGTGTGTACTTTGCAAATCTCTATGTCATACTGCAAATACTGCTACCATGCTCCACTTGGAGCTATTCGAAATGGCTACTTCACTATACGTATCCGGATTGCTACTAAGAGTCATCTAGATTGGTGTTAAAGCTTGCATCGACGTAACTCTTTACGACGAACTCTTTATCACCTCCATAATGGAGAAAACATCTCCTTAGTTCTCTGGTTACTAAGGATAATTTTGACTGTTGTCCAGTAATCCATTCCTGGATTACTCTTGTACCCCTTGACAGACTTATGGCAAGGTACACACAAGTGTGGTACACAGCATGGCATACTATATAGAGCCTATGTCTAAGGCATAGGGGACAAAGTTCGTCCTTTCTCTTTCTTCTGCCGTGGTTGAGCTTTGAGTCTCACTCAACTTCACACCTTACAAATCAGGCAAGAACTCTTTCTTTGACTGATCCATTTTGAACTCTCTCAAAATCTTGTCAAGGTATGTACTCATTGAAAGTCTTATCACACGTCTTGATCTATCTCTATAGATCTCGATGCCCAACAATTAAGTAGCTTTATCCAGGTCTTCCTTTGAAAAACTCTTTTCAAACAACCCTTATGCTTTCTAGAAATTCTACATCATTTTCGATCAACAATATGTCATCCACATATGCTTATCAGAAATTCTATAGTGCTCCCACTCACTTTATTGTAAACACAAGTTTCTCATAAACTTTGTATAGACTCAAAAACTTTGATCACCTCATCAAAGCGTATATTCCAACTCCGAGATGCATGCTCTAGACCATAGAAGGATTGTTGGAGCTCGCACACCTTTTAGCATCCTTAGGACTGACAAAACCTTCTGGTTGTATCACATACAACCTTTCCTCAAGTAAACCGTTAAGGAAACGATGTTTTGACATCCATCTGCCAGATTTCATAATTGAAAAATGCAGCAACTGCTAACATAATTCCAACAGACTTTAGCATCTCTACGAGTAAGAAAGTCTCATCGTAGTCAACTCCTTGAACTTGTCAGAAACTTCTTTGCGACAAATCAAGCTTTATAAATGGTGGCATTTACCAGCAGCGTCTGTCTTCATCTTAAATGTCCATTTGTACTCAACGACATGTTGTCCAACGAGCAAGTCTACCAAAGTCTATACTTGGTTTTCATACATGGATCCTTTCTCGGATTTCATGGCCTCTAACCATTTGTCAGCATCCGGGCCCATCATCGCTTCTCCATAGCTCGTAGGTTCATCGTTGTCCAACAACATGACCTCTAAGACAGGGTTGTTGTACCACTTAGGAGCAGTATGCGTGCTTGTCGACCTACGAGGTTCGATAGTAACTTGATCTGAAGTTTCATGATAATCATCATTAACATCCTCTTCAACTAAAGTAGGCTCCATAGAAATATCTTTCTGTGCTGCGCTACTCTCTGGTTGAAACAAAGGTTCAACAATCTCATCAAGTTCTATCTTCCTCCCACTCAATTCTTTGGAGAGAAACTCTTTCTCAAAAAGGACCCGTTTTAGCAACAAACACTTTGTGATCGGATCTGAGATAGAAGGTATACCCAACTGTTCTTAGGGTATTCCATGAAGATGCATTTGTCCGTTTTGGGTTCGAGCTCATTTGGTGAAAACCTTCTTTCACATGAGCATCGCAGGGCCAAACATTAAGAAATGAGCTTAGGTTTCTATCAAACCATAATTCATATGATGCCATCTCAACGGATTTAGATGGTGACCTATTTAAAGTGAATGCAGTTGTCTCTAATGCATAACCCCAAAATGATAGTGGCAAAACGAGAAGAGACATCATAGTACGCACCATATCCAATAGAGCACGACTATGACGTTCGAACACACCATCACACTATGGTGTTCCGGGTGGCGTGTGTTGTGAAACAACTTTCACATTGTCTAAAGTTGTATGACAAACTCGTAACTCAGATATTCACCTCCACGATCATATCGTTGACATTTTTATCTTCTTGTCACGAGGATTTTAAACTTCGCTCTGAATTTGTTTGAACTTTTCAAGCATTTCAGACTTGTGTTTCATTATGCAAATATACACATATATACTTTAATCATAAGTGAAGGTAAGAAAAATAACGATATCCACTGCATGCTACAACACTCATTGGATCGCATACATCAACATGTATTATATCCAATAAGTTACTAGCCCGCTGCATCATACTGAAAACGGGGTCTTTAGTTATCTTGCCCAAGAGGCATGGTCCGCATGTCTCAGCTGATTCGAAACCAAATGAGTCCAAAGATCCATTAGCATGGAGTTTCTTCATGCGATTCATACCAATATGACATTCAACAGCAGTGCGACAGGTATGTGGTACTATCATTATTAACTTTGCATGTTTTGGCATCAATGTTATGAACATGTGTATTACTACGATCAAGATTCAACAAACCATTCTCATTGGGTGCATGACCATTGAAGGTATTATTCATGTAAACAGAATAACCATTACTCTCTCACTTAAATGCATAACCGTATTGCAATAAACATGATCTAATCATGTTCATGCTTAACGCAAACACCAAATAATATTTATTTAGGTTTGTCACTAATCCCGAAGGTAGAGAGAGCGTGCGATGTTGACCACATCAACCTTGGAAACATTTCCAACACACATCATCACCTCACACTTAGATAGTCTCCGTTTATTCCGTACCTTTTGTTTCAAGTTACTAGTAATTAGCAACTGATCCGGTATCCAATACCTAGGTGCTACTAGAGTACTAGCAAGGTACACATCAATAACATGTATATCACTATAGGAATCAACAACTTTGCCGTCCACCATAGCGGACGGCAAAGGCTTGCAAGGCGGATGACAAAGCTTTGCCGTGTGCCAGCAGACGGCCAACCGTCCGGCTGAATAAGCTACGGTAAAGGGCGCTTTGCCGTCTGCTGGCGAACGGCAAAGATTCTTAGATCTTTGTCGTCTGCCAGCAGACGGCAAAGACCGTGGACGGCACACGTGACAACTTACGTCTGTTAAGTGGTTAATGGCGTGCTTTGCCGTCAGCTGGTAGATGGTAAAGATGCAAAGTTATTTGTCGTCTGCCAGCTGACGACAAAGTAACAGTTTCTTTGCTGGCCTATGTGGCTTCTTTGCCGTCAGCTGGTAGACAGCAAAGATGCAAAGTTCTTTGCCGTCTGCCAGCAGACGGCAAAGAAACCACATAGGCCAGCCTAGTGCCGCCCCAGGTTGCACACGTAGCTGCCATGTGGCAGCTTTGCCGTCTGCTGGCTGATGGCAAAGCTCATTGCAGTCTGCCAGCAGACGGCAAAAAACCTGTATAGCCCTAGTTTTTTTGTCTGTTTTTTCTTAAATTCATTCAATTTCACAGAATTTCATACATATCTGTTTTTTCTGTTTTTCTTAAATTCATTCAATTTAACAGATCCGTGGTCGAGGTTATTCCCGCTGCGTGTGGTTAATTTGTGATGGATGAGTTGGAGCACCCCTGCATGGTTAAATCTTTCGGAAAGCCATGCCCATGGTCATGTGGCAAACTTGGATACTTTGTTTAACACCCGGTCATAGCAAACTTCAAGTAAACTCTAATAAAACACATCAACTATGTGCGTAACCGTGACTGTCTCTTCTCGTGAGTCCTTATCCGAGAGAGGACATGGTGGGATTATGTTTGACGTAAGTAGGTGTTCAGGATCAGCTAGTGATCACTACTAGTTCACGTCCGTTATGCGTAGACCACCATACTTTACTCTCTGTATTCGTAAGTTAGCCACTCAAATAAATGCTTAGTCGCTTGCTGCAGCCTCACCACTTAACCATACCTCACCTATTAAGCTTTAATAGTCTTGATACCCTTGGAAATGAGATTGCTGAGTCCCCGTGGCTCACAGATTATTTCAACAACAGTTGCAGGTACAGGTAATTTGATGATTTGACGTGAGCGCGATGCTTGATTTGATTTGGAGTTATTCTTCTTCTTCTTCATCATTAATCTTGGATGGGTTCTAGGCGGCAGCCTGGGATAGCAAGGATGGGTGTCATTTTGTTGTTTGTTTTCCTCTGTAGTCGGACCCTGCTCTTCTGTATGATGTTTGAATATGTTATTGTATTGATGTAGCTTGTGGCGAGTGTAAGCCAATTCCGTATACTCATCTCTTCTGTACATGTACTTGTAATGATATCCATTCTTGCAACACGACGGGATGCGCTTCTATCCCTGTCGAGGCCCACGTGCCAAAATAGGGATAGGATCGTAT
Organism: Hordeum marinum; assembly: GCA_022496015.1. Taxonomy (NCBI): domain Eukaryota; kingdom Viridiplantae; phylum Streptophyta; class Magnoliopsida; order Poales; family Poaceae; genus Hordeum; species Hordeum marinum. The sequence continues at coordinate 188,221,687 of CM039677.1, read as the reverse complement.
CTTGGGCGTGACATATTGGCTCCTACATATTCTACAAAGATCTTTATCGGTTGAACCTCTATGTCAAGGATTCAGATAATCCTGTATGATGTTCCCTTTGTTCTTCGGTATGTTACTTGCCCAAGATTCGATCGTCGATATCTCTATACCTAGTTCAATCTCGTTACCAGCAAGTCTCTTTACTCAATCCATAATACAAGATCCTGTGGCTAACACTTTAGTCACAGTGCTTGCAAGGCCTATTGTGATGTTGTTTTACCGAGTGGGCCCTGAGATACCTCTCCGTCACACGGAGTAACAAATCCCAGTCCCGATCCATGCTGACCCAACAGACACCCTCGGATATACCTATAGAGCACCTTTCTAGTCACCCATTTACTTTGCGACGTTTGATACACACAAGGCACTCCTTCGGTGTTAGCGAGTTGCATGATCTCATGGTCATAGGAACAGATACTTGACATGCAGAAAATTGTAGCAATAAACTGACATGATCATATGCTATGTTTATAGTTTGGGTCTTGTCCATCACTTGATTCTCCTAATGATGTGATCCCATTATAAAATGACATCTCATGTCCATGTCTAGGAAACCTTAACCATCTTTGATCAATGAGCTAGTCCATCAGAGGCATACTAGGGACATGGTGTTGTCTACATGTCCACACATGTATCTGAGTTTCCGATCAATACAATTCTAGCATGGATAATAAAAGATTATCATGAACAAGGAAATATGATAATAAATAATTTATTATTGCCTCTAGCGAATATTTCCAACAATTTTATCGTTTGATTCCGTCCGTAGTCGGACCCTGCTCTTCTGTATGATGATTGAATATGTGGTTGTATTCATGCGATCTTGATGTAGCTTGTGGCGAGTGTAAGCCAATTCCATATACTCGTCTCTTCTATACATGTACTTGTAATGATATCCATTCTTGCCAAACGACAAGATGCGCTCCTATCCCTGTCAAGGCCCTCGTGTCGAAATAAGGATAGGATCGCATCTTGGGTGTTACAAGTTAGTATCAGAGCCTACACCGACCTAGGAGCCCCCTTGATTGATCGAACCTTGGCTGAGTCGAGTCTAGTGAAAAACTATTTTGAGTCTAGTTATATATCAGAGAGTTGGTTTCTTTTTCTCCTCTTCTATAATCTGGTGAGCTATTCGACTTAGGAAATTTATTCTACCCCTCTTCTCACTCAATTTTTTTAGCTTCATGCAGGTATTGTTGGGATCGTTCCGATATCTTTGTGACGAGAACATTGTTCTTGGTGCCTCCTGACATTTAGGGGTTGTGGAAGTGTCTCGGGGAGTTGAGCTCTGAGGTGTTGTTATCACATTTTTATCATTGCAGTTCTAGAATACCAGAGGTCGCCGACATCGAAAACACTTCTATAATCCTTGTGGTGAGAGTACTTGGCGCCACCCTGTACCGAGGAGAGCGATCAGATGTATTGCCACAACTAGTATATCAGATGTCTTTCGAAGGTCTGAGGTACATAATTTCCGAGGTTTTCTTGGTTATGTGTTGAAGGATGGATACAGTTGGAGTGTAGGGCTTGTTAGTTGTGTGAGATATTTTGCCTCCCTGTATCCCCAACACCCAATTGCATAAACTGAAGATTTCGGGAGTTCTTAGCTGGGAATTCAAGTAATTACCTAGTCGATCTTCGAATAGATCATGATGGAAGTTGGAGTTTGACATCTAGTGGTTTGTTTGTTCACGGTCTTTTTTACAAAGGACAGTTTTGGTATACTTCGTCAAGCCTTGTAGTTCGGTACGCCCAGGGAGCATATTTGAGCGTCATTTCCATATGACAATCCAATGTACTATTGATCCCATGCGAATTTTACCACAAAAATATCGGACGAAATCTCTGTTATGAATTTGTTCCGGCTTGTTTCATAAGACTCATCCTTTGTTTTGTTGGAGTATGGTAATTCGAGTTGCTTAGATGTCAAGTGGTGATTTCATATCTTTTCTAAGTAGTGTTCTCATATTTTACGGGAATGCTAATCCTTTTGTTCAACTGGAGTTGTCTTGAAATTCTTTTCAACCGGTGCGCTCCTCTTCAAGATACTCAATGATCTCCAATATTTGCAAGATCAATCCTCATGTTTCTTTCCGGAGTTCTTTTCATCCATCCCAATTTATCTTTGTTTTCTCCACCCTCTCGCCCTTTTTATTCAATGATTAAATTCTCATCCAAGTGCCTTTTCTAATCATGTGAAGTTTCCGCTATCTTTTCACCCGTATTGATTCCGGCGATTTCTTGTGAAGATTCTCAGGAGTTTCTATTTGGATATCTATCCTTGTATTCTTTGTTCTTGTTGTTAGTCTTCTCCAGTGGATTCAATTCAAGCTCTCGGTGTTTGTCATATCCTTTCTCATTTGTTCAATGGTTGCCCATGTTGGAAATTCTTATCCAAGCCTCTCTTGTTTATTCCTCTTTCTATTCTATCTGGAGTGCTGAAGATATCTTAGAAGATTCGTGTTTGCATTCAATTCCTTTCAAAATATTCGAGGTTCTCACCTCATTGAGTTTCTCATTTGTACCGGTGCAATCTCTCTTTCTAAGCAATTGTTTCGACGGTGGTTTCCTTTCAGTGGGCCCATAACCTACAGGTTTTTCCCCAGGATCTTACCTGACTCTTCTAATCTTTCCGGAGAGGTCCTCAAGTTCTTCTCAATATGACGTAAGAATGACTTTCATTAGTCATATTCATTTTCCAATGCTTTGAATTAATTTCATCATTATCTCAACCATTCTTTATTCGTTATACTGGAGTATCTTAGTAATTCATGGTGTTGTTTCTCGTCATCATTCTCAGCAATGAAGACCGAAGGAGAGTTTCTCTTAAATTGTTGTTCGTTCTTGCAAAGATTCATGGTTTCAGGTTGTTGCTGTCATCTCAAATTTTTTATATCATGAGTAATTCCTCCCATATCTATCTAGTGCATTTCATAATTGTTTTCATTTATCGATGCTCCGAAGGCCGTCATTTCGAAAGATTCCTTATTCTCAGCTTTCAGCTTTCATTCTCAAGTTCTCCTCAATTGTTGTCTCTTCGTTCGTATCTCAATTATTCCGGTGCTTCGTTCAAGTTTTCCATTAGGTGGATCATGATCTCTTCGTTCCCATGTATCATCATTCAATCGTAGTATCCTCATTCGTTTGTGAATTCTTAGCGGTGTTCTCGTTCAAGACATCTTCAAGTTTGTGATCTATCTCTCTCTCTTCAATTCTTTGCAAGAAGAATAAATAGTATGCCAAACCTGTTGCTTGTCATCAATCTAACTTGATGAAGGATAAGCATAAGATAAATCTTATTATTGTTTTGTCAAGTGATTGCAATCCTTCTTTCGGAGTTGTCGATGATATCAATTCTGGGTTTCAAGTGTTCTCATCTTTTGTTTTCCGGAGTTCCTAATTTTCTCAAGTATCTTGTCGCCAAGATTCATCTAATTCATAGCAAGGCCTCAATCTTGTTCTTTTTCTACCTTCAATGTCGAGCTTCATCCTTTCATTTCGGATTTCATCCCGATGCTTCTTCATGGTGGTTTGTTAAGGATGTAATTCTTCTAGAAGTGTTCTTCAAGATTATTGTTGGAGGTGCTCAAGTGTTCTCTATCTTGGATTTCTAAGTTAAATTCCTTCTCCATTGTCTTTTGAGATGGTGTTATTAAATTCTTGATTATGAGGAGTCTCGAAGGAGAATTGTCAAGAATAAGATAAGTAAACCCATCTTGTCTTCTCGGAGTTATCTTGGGTTGGATTTCACCTAAAGCATTTCCTAAGGATTGTTGCTATCATGGTGTCATAAATGATCCAAGTTTTCTCCTCCTCTTTTTCGTGAAAGAAGTTTTTCATTTCTTTTGCTCCCTAGCAAACCTTGTTTTGTTAGTGGCTGGTTATCACCTCATTATTTTCAGATGTTGGCTATAAGCCCACAACAAGCTTATTATTTTTGTTGTTTTTCTTTCAACAACTCCTCTCAACCTATGCTTATCAAGTTCAATGGGGGTAGAAGTTGTCATTTTCTTCTCCATTCTCTTCTCTCCAAAGATCTAGCTTCTATAATTTTGTTGCAGAGGCATTGTGGTGTTGCTCTTTGCAACTTACATCTAGTTTGCTTAAGTTCATATTATTTCCTTGCTTATCCATTCAACCGGAGTTGTGCCCTCTTTTCAAGTTCTTTCCATCTTATCAAGTTTTTCCTCTCTTTCCTACCGAAGTGCTGCCGAAATTTCTTTTGAATTCTTGCTTGTTTCTCATATCAGTCTTCATCTCTTTACAACTTTCAAGAATCGTTGGTTTCACTCGTTTGTCATTGAAGCAACTAAGTTTCACCTCTTTCTCTTGCTCTTTCTCTTCTCCTTCTCATTCTAAGATCTCGGGATGAGATCCTCGTGTAGTGGAGGAAAGTTGTAATAGCCCAAGAGCATCCCTTAAATGTGGCACTCCTTCAATATATTCTGATTAGAATTATTCAGTAGCTCTCAACCTTGTGTGGGTATTTTCTGTATTGTGGAGGTTTGCAAAACAGAACCTTCTCTATAATCATGAATTAAATTATTTGGCCTAAAAATGCCAATTCCATTTTTATAAACTAGTGCGTATTTCCTTGAGTCTAAACATATTTTTATTTTGCTCCAAAACATCCCTATCTCTTCTATGTGATTTTTTTATCGTGTGGGTTTATAAAAAAGGGAAAACCCTTTCTGTTATTTGAGAGAGAGAGCAGACCGCCGCTTGGGCCTTCGCTCCCCTTTCCTCGCCCATCTCCTTGCTCCCATAGCCCAGCTCCCCTCCTGACGGCTACCTGCTCGTTGTAACGTCGTCGTCTCCTTCAGTGCAGCATGAACGAGAGTGTCTGCTCCGGTGGCGTGAACTCTCACACACGCCGAGGCCAGCATGTTCCTGCTCCCACTTTTTAAGCCCTTGATGTCTGCGCCCTCCCAAGGGTTTCCCCCTTTCTCTCCATGCTGCCGCCACCCCTTCCCTTCTCCTTCTTCCCTCGTAAGTTTAGAGAACCGGTCGCTCGTTGCCGTCGTCGTCCTCCCTTCGACAGGTTCCCGTCGCCGTCCGTCATGTCCTCCAGCACCCCAACATCGTCCTCGTTCGATTCTTGGTGTTAGGGGAACCGGAGCAGCTCCATGCCATCAGCCCTACCGTCGTGTTTGTCGCAGGCCAGGTGCTACGTTTGTGAGGTTGCTCTGACCTCTTCTTCACCTTCATCGTTGTGCCTCCTTCACGTCACCGGTGCACCCAACAGATGAGCATCGTCCCTGCTCTTTTCCCTTCTTCCTCTGCTCGTTTCCTTCACTTCTCATCTCCCCCTCTCTTTTGCTCTGCCCAGGAGACAATGGACATGTCTAGCTCCCATAGAGATCAACCTGCAGCCGCAGTGCATAGAGGATGCCAGGAGCTCCTTCCGTGAAGCAGCGGCTGCTTGCACCGACATCGGCGAGCACGCTGGACCAGGTCGCCGGCCACCCCTCTTCCTCCTCCATATCTCTCATCTCCCTCGCGAATCCCTCTCTCTCCTTCTTCTTCCTTCCCTTGTTTCTTCTCCGAACTCTGTGTGTCCATTTCCTTCTTCAGGCAACAACAGCACCATGGCAGCCCGAAGCTCGCCATCGACTGCCCCTGTGCCGACAGACCTTGGCGCCGTTCGGAATGGGACGGCCGCCCCCGGATCCATGCCTCCTCGATCTCACCCTGGCCCTTCCCCGCATCTTCTTGCCGTGGCCGCTGACATCCTTGTTTCCCCCCTGTGAGCAATCCCCCCAATCTGAAACTCAGTTCGTTTTGTGAGATCCGTTCAGGCATTGAGAGTTCATTTAGTTTCGCCACTATGTTTGTATACGAGCACCTGCATTAGCTTAAGTGGTAGAGCAGCTGAAATCCTTCCATGAGGTCCTGGGATCGGACCCAATGCACCCACCTTTTCCTTTTCCTTTTTCGTTTAGATGCACTGTGTTAGTCATTTGGGTGGCAACCTGTGTGTTATCACACCTCCATCATAGAGCACCTGGTTTGCCACACAGGCTCACATCCAGGCAACCAGGGATCGAATCCCCGGGAGCCCTTTTTTGTTGTAGTTTTTGCTAGAATAGTTTGCGTGCATGCTGATCCATTTCAGGTCATATCACTCTTTTCAGATTCAGCCCAGCGGTGTATGTTTTCTTCTTCTTTGATTTTTCAAATATCCAATGCATTGCATGATTGCAAAATGACATCTCTTTGATCCGAGTAACCTAAACATGCATGCATTCAAATATAACATGTCATATATGTAAAATGACTAGAATTCTGTGTAGATTAACATTTTCCAACTCTCACACGTGTTTAAAATATTTAACATTCTGTTTTCATGTATTTTGCATCGATGCCATGCTAAAACGGTTTATATCATAACTAATTAACCGTAGCTCCGTCGAAAATGTCTTACAAATGTAACTTGACTATAAAAACGTGTAGAATCTCATGGTACACTGTATTCTAGTGTTTAACAAATACAAAATTGTGTTAGGAAAGATCAGAAAATACTATAAGTTGTTTCTGACCTCATTCAAGATGCCTAGATAGATAGTTTATTTATGCTTCACCTCTTGCCATGTTTAACAACATTTAATATTGTCATGGACCTAAACGAGAGTGAACTAAATATTCAAATGTGGAGTTTCATCAATATGCAACCCGTTGCCTATTGAGCTTCACTTAATGTGTAGTGTTGGATTGGTGTGATTGCTTTGCATTGCATAATCAACCATGCAATGCATCTTATTTGTTTGCGCATCATGTCATGCATATGTTGTGGTGAATCACGTGTTCATTGTTTGTTCTGGATTTCTTCTTCTCGACAGAGTTCTGAAAGCGTTCGGAGTGTGAGGATTCGTTCTTCTACTTCACAGATCGTCTTCTTCATGGATTCGTTCTTCTTTCAAGTGGGATCTCAGGCAAGATGACACATTTCCTTGGATACCACTACTATCATTGCCATGCTAGTTGTCTCGTTTTCTGACGCTATGTCACGCTACCTACCACTTGTTTCACAAGCCTCCCAACATTGCCATGATAAGCCGCTAACCCCTCCACTTCCCAGCAACCTTTGTTTGGCTATGTTACCGCTCGCTCAGCCCTTCTCAAGCGTTTCTAGCTGCAGGTGCAATTGCTTCCATGTGTCAACGTGAACATTCTTTTGTTATCACAATATTATTACTATTTAACTTAATGCACATATATAATTGGTAAAAGGTGGAAGGCTTGGCCTTTTGATCGGTGATTTGTTCCACTTTTTCCACCCTAGTTACTTGTGTACGAGTGTTATGTCCCATATTGAGCACTCCTAACATGCTCGGGGTTGTTATGGGGACCCCCTTGATTTTCGTTTTGGGATAAAACTTATGTGGCAAGGCCCAATATTGGTACTACATTTGTCTAATAAATAATAAAATTGCATAGGGACCCGTTGGCACCCGTAGATAATTTAATCAACCCCCGGGTCAGTGCTCCTCATGAGTGTTGGTCCAAACTAGAGTCGCATGTGGGGACAACTCGGGGCAACTCCGGTGATTTCTATCAGGCCACTGTACGCTGCGCTCATCTGGTCGTGTCCTGAGAACGAGATATGCGGCTCCTATCGGGTTCGTCAACACACCGGGTGGCCTTGCTGGATTTGTTTTACCTTGATCGAACGTCTTGTGCGAGGAATTTTGAAAATACTTCGGGCTATCTCGAGGTAGAGGTTTTCCAATGGAATTGCCTAAGAAATCATGGGATTCATGGTCAAGGTTATTCCCTCTGAGAGTGAATAATTTGTGATGGATGAGTTGGAGCACCCCTGCAGGGTTAAATATTTCGGAAAGCCATGCCCGCGGTTATGTGGCAACTTGGAAACTTTGTTTAATACCCGGTCATAGCAAACTTGAAGTAAACTCAAATAAAATACACCAACCGTGTGCGTAACCGTGACCATCTCTTCTCGTGAGTCCTTATCCGAGAGAGAACATGGTGGAGTTATGTTTGACGTAAGTAGGTGAACAGGATCACTTAGTGATCATTACTAGTTCACGTCCGTTTTGCGTAGACCACCCACTTTACTTTCTGTATTCATAAGTTAGCCACTCAATAAATGCTTAGTTGCTTGCTGCAGCCTCACCACTTAACCATACTCACCCATTAAGCTATGCTAGTCTTGATACCCTGGGAAATGAGATTACTGAGTCCCCGTGGCTCACATATTACTACAACAACAGTTGCAGGTATAGGTAATGCGATCCTTTGACATGAGAGCGATGCTTGTTTGATTTGGAGTTCTTCTTCTTCATCAGTCTAGGATGGGTTCCACGCGGGAGCATGGGATAGCAAGGATGGATGTCATTTTATCGTTTGATTCTGTCTGTAGTCGAACCCTGATCGTCTATATGATGATTTAATATGTGGTTGTATTGATGTGATCTTGATGTAGCTTGTGGTGAGTGTAAGCCAATTCCATATACTCATCTCTTATGTACATGTACTTGTAATGATATCCATTCTTGCGAAACGACGAGATGCGCTCCTATCCCTGTCAAGGCCCTCGTGCCAAAATAAGGATAGGATCGCATCTTGGGCGTTACAAGACTGGCCTCATAGATCAATACTAGTCTTTTCTGCGCACTTCGTCCTCACTCATGAGCACCCGAGACCAACTTCCGGTCGGTCACCCATCCTAGAACTGCTCCAAGCCAAGCACGCTTAACCTGGGAGTTCTATTCAAATGGGCTCCCAGAAAAGAAGGAATTCCTTATTGATATGAGTAATCTATCATCCTTAATATTCCAGGCTATCACAAAGGTACATTTATCTCTCAAACTAAGTACACCAAGGACTTAATCAAGAAGTTCAACATGCAAGAGTGCAAAGGTATGAAAACTCCCATGCCCACTAGCGGACACGATGATCTCACTAACGAGGGTGAACCAGTTGATCAAAAGGTTTACCGATAAATGATTGGTTCATTCCTTTATCTATGTGCCTCCCATCCCAATATTATGCTTAGTGTTTGCATGTGTGCTAGATATCAAGCTACACCTAAATAATGTCATCTTAAGGATGTGAAACGCATTGTGAGATGCTTGATACATACACCAAACTTTGGCATTTGGTATCCCAAGGGATCTTCTTTTAATCTTGTTGGCTACTCCAACTCAGACTATGCCGGTGACAAGGTTGATAGAAAATCCACCTAGTGTACATGCCAATTTGTTGGTAGATCTCTTGTGTCTTGGTCCTCCAAGAAACAAAACTCGGTATCTCTATATACTGCCGAAGTTGAATATATTGTTGCTGGATCATGTTGTGTGCAATTATTGTGGATGACACAAATGCTTAAAGATTATGGAATCAATGTTAAAAATCTGCCATTACTTTGTGACAATGAAAGTGCTATTAAGATTGGTCATAATCTTGTGCAACATTCTTGAACCAAGCATATTCAAGTTCGACATCATTTCATTTGTGATCATGTTGCCAAAGGAGATATTGATCTTAAGCAACTTGATGAAAACGTGTTTTGTCATTTGAGGAGTGAGTTGAACATCATTGATGCTTCAAACTTGAGCTAAGCTCACTCAGATGCATGCAAGGGGATGAGCTTCATTGTCTACTACATGCTATTACCATGAATATCATATATGTTGGAATTCTATGCTCCTTTGTCTTGCATCTAACCCTTTTGTAGGTACTTGGAAGAACAACACTCCACAAGATTGCCATCAACTCAAATATTAAGCAATCTTGTCATGATCAAGTATCCGCAACCTTGCTTTGATGATGGAAGGAAGAAGACACCAAGACATATCCTTGACATATATCCCTCAATAGCTAAACCTCAATTGGTATCATATCAATTGGATATATTATGTTCTTTCTTGTGTGACTAACCTTTGTAGGTGAAGAGTGAACGAAAACAACAAGGATTTCTCCCAACTCAAGATGACCTCCATCAACTTCGAGCATCCTCATCAAGTTCACCTACAAGCTACGTCATCAACATCAGTAAAAGGTATGTACTCATATCGTTGATGTAGCTTTACTCCAATTCATGAGATAAAGCAACTCAAGTGATATGAAGACATTAAAATGCTTAATCGAAAGATGGTAACCCCATTTTGAGCTTAACGATGAGTATGACCTATGATCAAGTATTCTTGCTTGGCTCCTAAGTCAATATACACTAATATAGGTGACCTAGTCACCACCCGTCCTCTAGTTAAGAATCTTGTTTGGTTCATTCTCTATTGCAAAATTTCTTGAAACCATTCAAAACTTTACTAGTTGATACCTATCTGTATATTATCTGCAATTTGTGTCCCTTAATTTGCAAATCATTTGTTTTTCTTCCCTTGTTAATTTTTATCTACAACTTTGTATTTGGTTCAAATTTTCACATTTTCCAAGTTTCTGTTTTATGCCTCGGATCCTCCGATACAATGAACTCGGTTCTATCGATCCAGCAGATGAGCTGCATAACGCCATTTCGGTACCACCGACAAATTTGTCTCGGAGCCACTGACTTTCTATTTCAGTATGTGTTTGTACCTATAAATCTTTGTGTTCCTTATGTGATTTCTCAATCCTTCGATGATCCCTTATAAAAAAATGTTGAGGGGGGGGGGAATACATTCAAGGATCCCTAACTCAGAGGAGGAGAAGTTATGCAAATTCTTAGTTTAGCCAAAGGGAGAGAAATTATTTTCAAATGATTTCCTCATTTTTCTCTTGATTTTCATATTCTATGAGTCCTACATTCTATGACCCTTGTTCTCAAGGATCCCTTCTTAATCAATGATCCCTGTATCTGACCCTATCTCTGAACTTTTTGGAAATTGATGCTAAAGGGGGAGAAATATACAAAGCTTCAAAGATAAAGAGGGAGATACATGCTTATGCAAAGGGGGAGATATACTTTAGGGGGAGAGAAGAACATCAACAGTTTATACTTATATAAAAGGGGAGAGAATACCAAAGTAGGGGGAGAAATTTTACTTTGATTTCTCTTGTTAGAATTTTCTCACCTTATCCAATCCCAATATCTATACAAGATTCAGAGGGAGAGGATGACCTACATTTTCATATATAAAGGGGAGAAACTTCTAAAATGATCTTGGAGACATATCAACCTTAAGGAATGTTATATTCTATATGTTCTCCATATATTGGTCCTTTTAAGTTCTATTGCTTTTTATTGGTAGAATACTCTTGTGTTTCCTAACATTGTTTTCTCAAGTGTATCTCTACTACTAGAATGCTTAAGAACTCGAGGTAAGTATATGCATCATATCTTTGATCAAGACGATCTCTTGGTTCTTGCACATATTGTTTGCAGGAGTGAAGTCTTGAACAAGGATACACCCTATTCATATACATTTGATGCATATAGCCAAGATACAATTGACTTATTATATCCCTTCTACTACAAGTGTGTCCATGCATTCCGAAGCAACTATCCTTTAAAGGGATTGCGCACATTTAGGGAGAGCTAGTCTAAGTCATGTGTCTCTCAAAGTCTTCACTATATACATGCATATATTTATTTGAAGCTTTGATTGTATGTTGTCATGAATTACCAAAAAGGGGGAGATTGAAAGCACAATGTGCTCCCTTCGTGGTTTTGATAATTCATGAGCATACATTGTCTCTTGGACTAATACTTTCATCTAGTGTATTTCAGATAAAGTCCATAGAGAGAGATGGTTTTGAAAAAAGGAGTTTTGAGAGTATCCCAATGAAGAAGAAGGAGAAGGAATAGCATTGGCCAAGATTCAAGCAAGAGGACTCTACATTTTACCTTTTGTGAGAAATCACTTTGAGTCCATAGGAAAGCCAATACTATTAAAAGGGGTAAGGTTCTGTTGGTGAACAAAATGATCATGCGTGCACAAGTGATAGTTACCACATACACCCACAAGCTCTTCGACAAAAGTCTGTCCAAAGCCAAATATCCAAAATCAATGCAACCAACACTTTCCACTCGGTGCCACCGATTCCAAGCCTCAGACGGACTCAGCCAACCCCTAGCATTTTGGAGCAACCGACTCCATGTCGGTGCCACCGAGTGTCACACCCTGTGTTTGTATCACCTTGATATGTTGGGTTTATAAAATTGGGAGCTAACTAAAACTTTTTCAGAGTGCTTGTGCTTGTTTGCAATGACTTTTGCCTGTTTGATGATTGAGATATGGCACTCCTAGATTCTATTCCCCTTCATATTCATCTTCCTTGTCCCAAACCTCTTGCCCCATGATCATGTCATGTGAATGGTGCCCAAAAATATTTTTATCAAATTTTGTTTTAACCAAAAATGATTTATTCAAATTAGGTTTTAAACCCCCCCTGAAATGAGGTTTGCATTGCAGTCCTCAAATTGGATGGATTCTTCTTCCCCAAAGACTTTAATTCAAACCTATTATATATAAGCCTTCCCAAAACCACAAAATATTATTTTTAAAGATTATTTTCATATTTTATTTAAAGGCTTTTTATTAAGACCAAAAAAGGGTTTTCTCAGGAAAAAATTATTTAAATGCTTTAAAAATATTTGAGAAAACTTAGGGAAACTCAGTGGACATATATTTTCCATATAAATGAGATTCAAAACAAGGGCATGTTCAAATCATGGGCAAAACCCCTCAAAACCCTTTCTGTTCAAATCACACTTTTGGAATATTTCCATAAGAAATATTCTCAATAAATTCCAGGAAATTTTCAGGAAGTCAACACTATCATAAGTGATGATCTTGCAAAGTTGCATCTCAATCCAAGTTGATTTCGTTCATCAAACCATCCCAAAACCCTTCCTGTTCAGATTCATATTTGAGCAACTTTACATTGTGAAGTGTCTTCCCTTGACCCCAAACTTTGTGGGCATGCTCTAATGACCAAATAGTGATGCTACACTAAGTGGTGCATCAAGGGTAAAAGCCTAGGATCACTAGATCTACATAAACCTGATTCTGTTAATTTCTAGGTTTTGTCAAGTTTCCATTGTCAATTTTTCCCACTTGAGCTCAAACTTGGTTAATCCTCTCATTTTTACCTAGCCCTTGACCCTGTTAAATATCTCAGTAAGATGGTAAAATTTTCTTGCCCAAAACCCTATCAAACACCTTCTTGTGAAATGGTAAAACCACCATTTCCACCCCTTTCTCTTTTACCCTTGCCCCCAACTTTTTACCACAACCCCTGGTGGATGCCTTGTACCTCCAATAAAACACTCAGGGGCATAGCTCAATGATTTGAGGGGTAAAACCCCCATTTACCCCCTGGCAGCATCTTTTTCTACCCCTCTCCCCGTTTCCTTCTACCCTAATGCTCCTCCAGAGCCCTCCCTAGCTTCTCCTAGCCCTTGGGCATGTCCAATAGCCCCAAGACACAAGAAGACATGTGGGTGGGCATATTATATGCCAGGGCACGCCATACGGGCGCTCTGGAGCGCGCTACAGTGCGCTCCCGCAATGTAGCCGCCCCTGCCCGGCGCCGCCCGATAGCCTCGGGGCTCCCCAGCGTGTCCCCCGTGTCTCCCTTGATGTCCACAACGCAGATGCCACTAGGGCCCCTCCTCTCTCCCCTCCTTCGCATGCGCACGGCACCGCCCGAACCAGCTAGTGGCCGCGCTCGCACGCGCGCACCTCCGGGTCCCCCTCCTAACTGCCCTTCCCTTCTCCTGGGCACGGACTGAGTCCACGAACCCCCCGAGACACAGCCGGGAGCGACCCCGTGGCCTGTGGCGACGACCATGTCCTCGCCGGCGCACCACGCCCGCAGTGGACCGTGGCCCGCCTATTTATGCCCCCCGCTCCTCCTGCTCGTCTCTCCTCGCTCTCCCCTTCCTCCGTAGCTCCCATGTGCCCAACCCCTTCGCCCCTGTAGACGGGAACTCGCGGCCAGAGAAAACCCTTGCCGCCGTCGGGAACCTCCCCTCACCGGCATTCCCCTCTCCCCTGGCGACCCCCTCGGCCACCCACCGACATGCGAGGGCCCCCTGAGCGCGCCAGTGCCCTCCGTTCCAGCCGCCGCGGCTTGGAGCCCCTCCTATGAGCCCCCCTTCGCTCCTGTCACGAGGAGAGGGATGACAGGTGGGGCCCACTTGTCATCCCCTCGCACCCCTCCTCTCTCGCTGGCAGGCAGGGCCCGCGGGCAGGTTTGAAAACAAACCTGTCGCGTGCTGCGCCTCCGCCTCGGCCGTATCTCCCCCTAGGCCGGCTCGGCTCCGGTACTGTGGCCCGAGAGAGCACATTACCCCTTCTTTTTTTCTTTTCTGTTTAATCTTCCAAATTCCACAGATTTATATATTCATCTAAATCCAAATATTTTCCACCTAAGTTCTTAGAATAATACATAGAATTTATTAGTGCCATTTATAAAAATGTTTGAAAACATTTTATATACTATTTTAATTTAAAACCTCTGTTTAGCACTATAAGCTCCTGTTTTAAATAGTTTTGAAAATCCTTTTTAGTTCAAAAACATAGACAAATATTTTTAGTATAGCTTGTGGTATTTATCAGAGTAGGGTAGAATTTTTGATAATATTTTGTGTGCTCTATTTTTGTGTGTTGCTTATTTTTATCGCTTTTATTCGCAACGATAGATTGCGCGATTGACGAAGAAGTTGGACTGGAAGACTTCGAAGACCACGGAGACTTTGTTGAGCCAGGCAAGCAGCCCTTTGACCTTGTCAAGAAACCATTTTCATTGCATGACATATAGCACTTTACTTTTGATATACTTGATTATGTGAAGTAGTGACCCCTCCGGTGGGTTGCTCCCAATACTTTTGCCATTGACGTTTGCATCGTGCATGACCCTACCACCTTATGAGGGTTATGCGGGTGGGAGTAGTTAGGATGCTAATAGATGCTACACAAGTGGGTTCGGTTTTTATGCATGGTGATGGAAATAAAAACAATGATTTCTAAGACTTATCGAAAACCCCGTCGGGTGCCACTAATGCCCGAGGGAGATGATGAGAAGACGGGTGATCACTTGAGAAAGAAGTGGTGTGCCGGGGCAAGTTGAGAATGTGTTTTCAAAAACGGATTAGATTTAAGATTTGTCGACCGTCCCAACGTTACATGCGCAACCACGATACCCCTTATGGGACGGGGCTTTGTTGATTACTATGGTTGGTGCTAGCAAGGATCCCACATTACTAGTGGCAAGAGTGAAGTGGTCACTCTTGAGACGGGGTCGTCCCAGAGTGGAAGGTCATGCGCTGTCTTTACAGGCACCAGGCACACCGTTGCGTGCCCTCATGGATGATGAGAGTGACTTACATCATGTGGGATGGCACCAACGAGTGGACTCTTTGTTTAGTATCACCATGGGAAAGGCATTGTTCGGGTGCTTACCTCGGGTATGTTATATACCGCGAGTCGTGGATGACATGGAAGTTCCCCGAGTCTCATGGGTAAAGTGTGCAACCTCTGTAGAGTGTAAAACTATTCGAATAGCCGTGTCCACGGTCAAGGACAGTTGGGTGGTGCTGCTTAGACTATGTCCGGACGTTTTCATGAAACTTGGTGTGAGTATGGATGTGATGGTGACAAAGAGGTCACATGAGCTAAGTCCAAAGATTTAGCATGGGAATTGAACTAAGTCTGATGGCTTGGCATGATGAATGAACATGAGGTGTTCAACCCCTACTTATGATGATATTTGTAACTTGTTCATATGGATATTTGCCTTTTGTTGATGCATGATTCTAGTTACTTGATTATGTCATTGCATTTGAAACTTGCTTTCCGCAAATTACCTACTTAGTGCTATAGCATGCATCATTATTACCATGTTCCACAACTTGGGTTGCTTGCGAGTACCTTCAAAGTACTCATTGGCTTGCCACTTCTTATTTAATTGGCCAGGCATGGAAGAACATGAGTATGTTGAAGAGTTCGTTGGAGACGAACATGCGAACTAGGACGCTTCCCAATCAGAATGCTAGTAGGTTTAAGGCTGATGGCATGGGTTCACGCTTTCGATCAAGATTTCCGCTGCTTGTTCTATTTAAGTGTTTGGCCCTTGTGTCCGTATCTATGTAAGACTAGGCTTTCATGGTCTTTATTTATGTAAGACGATAAATGTGGATGTAAGACTCTTGTTATTCAGCTTCTGTGTGTTCAGTGAGCATTGATCTCTGGGATCACTATACATGTGCATTCGGTGATCACGACTTATGAGTCGGAGTCCCCACACCAAGTTTGGGATGCCAACTTCCTGTTACGCAAGTTTACAAAATCGATCCCACCGAGTTTTGTGAATTGGCATCATCGAGTGTGGCGATCTGACCGTTGGTCACGTTATCGGTGCAACTGATTTGTATGTATCAGTCTCACCGAGATTCAAAAGTTGCTACCTTTGAGGCAACTCAGTACCACCGAGATTTACACATTGGTGTTAACGAGTCTAACTTATTAGGTGGAACGGTTGGATTTTTGGGGATGCCTATATATACCCCTCCACCACCACTCACTTGCAAGAGAAGCACTCAGGACAGTTCCCCACTCATACCTACTGATTTTCTGAGAGAGAGCCACCTACTCATGTGTTGAGACCATGCCATTCCATTCCTACCATATGAATCTTGATCTCTAGCCTCCCCAAGTTGCTTTCCACACAATCAATCTCTTCCACCAAGCCAAATCTATGACAGAGTGATTGTGTGTTGATGAGTCTATCATCTTGAAGCACAAGAGCAAGGTTGTGGTACCCCGACTGATAAGTCGTGATCACTAAATGCACGTGTACAGTGATCCCAGAGATCAATGCTCACTGAACACACAGAAGTTGAATAACAAGAGTGTTACATCCACATTTAGTGTCTTACACAAATAAATACCATGAAGGTCTATTCTTACATAGGTAGGGCCACAAGGGCCAAATACTTAAACTTAACAAGCAGCAGAAATCTTGATCGAAAGCATGAACCCATTGCCATCTGCCTTAAACATACTTGCATTCTGACTGGGAAGCTTCCTACTTCGCATGTTCATCACCAACGAACTCTTCACCATACTCCTGTTCTCCCATGCCTGGCAAATTAAATAACAAGTGGAAGCCAATGAGTACTTTGAATGTACTCGCAAGCAACCCATGTTTGGAACAAGGTAATAACAATGCATGATGTATCACTAATAGGTATTTTGCAGAAAACTAATTTTGAATGCAAGACATGGTCAAATAACTTAGGTAAACATACATTGATAGTGCGTAGATATCCATATGAACAAGTTATCGATATCATCATGATCAGGGGGGTTCAACATCTCATGGTCAATCATCACGTCAGATCGTCTGACTATTTTCAAGTGTCACCTCTGTGTAAACCACACACACACACACCAAGTTTGTGAAAACATCGAATGGAGTTTAAGCAGGACCTCCAACTTTCCATGACCGTGGACATGGCTATTCGAATAGTTTTACACTCCGCAGAGGTTGCGTGCTTTACCCACAAGACTCGCGGAACTTCCGTGTCATCCACAACTCGTGGTATATTACATACCCGAGGTAAGCACCCGAACAATGCCATTCCCATGGTGATACTAAACAAAGAGTTCACTCGGTAGTGCCATCCCTCATGATATACATCGCACGTGTCATCCATGAGGGCATGCAACGGTGTTCCCGGTGCCTGTAAAAACATCACATGGCCTTCCACTTCTGGGACGACCCCGTCTCGATAGTGACCACTTCACTCTCTCCACTTGTAATGTGGGCTCCGTGCTAGCACCAACCATAGTAATCAACAAAGCCCCATCTCATAAGGGGTATCATGGTCGCACATGTAAGGTTGGGCCTGTCAGCAAATCTTAAAACTCTCCGTTTTCGAAAACACACACTCACTTCCTCCGGTACACCACTTATTTCTCAAGTGGTCACCCAACTCATCATCATCTCGCTCGGGCATTAGTGGCACGCGATGGGGTTTTCAAAAAGTCTTTGAAATCATCTCCTTATATATGCCACCATGCATAAACCCAAACCCATTTGCATAGCATCTACTAGCATCCTATCTACACCCACCCGCATAACGCTCATAAGGTGGTAAGGTTATGCACGATGAAAGTGTCAACGACAAAAGTATCGGAAGCAACCCACCGAAGTGGTCACTACTCCACATGCTAAAATATAACGAAAGTAAAGTGCTATATGTCATGCAATGAAAACGGTTTCTTAACATGGTCAAAGGGCTTTGCCTGGCTCAACAAAGTCTTCGGGGTCTTCAAAGTCTTTGGGTCCAACTCCCACGACAATAGCACAATCTATCATCGCGATAAAAATAAGCATCACACAAAAACAGAGCACACAAAGCTAATACTAAAATGCTACCATACTCTGATAAATACTAAAAACTATACTAAAAAATTTGTTTAAGATTTTTATATGAATTTTTTTGAAACTGTTTTACAGAGGCAAAAAGATGCCTAAAATAGGTTTTAAAATAAACAATGCATAAATGATTTTCAAAAATTTATAAAAAGGGAACTATTAAATTATGTGGAATATTCTAAGATTTTAGGTGGAAAAATTATTGTCATTGGATTTATTTTCTGATCTCTGGGATTTTTAGAAAAATCCACACAAAAAAGAAAAAGAAAAAGGGGGAAGAGGGCCTCTGTGCCTGGGCTAGAGGCGGCCAGCAGCTGGGCCAGCCCAGCTAGCCAGCCAGCCAGCCATGCACGTGGCCACGTTCAAACCTGACGCGTGGGGCCAAACTGTCGGCGACCGCGAGGGGAGAGAGAGCGTGGGAAGGGGAGGTAAGAGGCGATAGGTGGGGCCCCCCTATCGGATCATTCTCCCACCTTGGGGCAGAGAGGGAAGGATCTCACCGGCAGCGACGCAGGGCATAGCGACGACGGGCGAGCGCGGGGATGGGCTCGGGGTCGAGCCACCGATCCCCTAGAGGTGGAGGGGGCGTCGAAGGAGGCCGGATACGCCGACGGTGAGAAGGCCGTGGCGGAGGAGCTTCAGGAGGGGGTTGTCGAGGCCATCTCGAGCCGCAAAGAGGATGGGGATGAGGGGGAATCGTGTCAGAGCGATGAGGGAGTAACAACCGAAGATGAAGGAGCGCCGGAGGGGCTTGCTACCTCGAGATCGACGGTGGCAACGCCGTGGCGATGCTTCGGTTGACCCCGAGTGCTCGAGCCCCAAAATGAAGGGGACGGGACACGTAAGCTCTATTGGGAGAGAGAGGGGGACTAGAGGGGAGAGAAAGCTGGGGGAGAGGCTCTTTATAGGTGGACGCGAGTCCACCGAGGGCTTGTGCGCCAGCGAGGTCGTGGCGCTCGCTGGAGGGCGCGGGAGAGGGAGAGAACCTAGGGTGTTCCTGGGCGTGGTCTAAGTCCAGGGAAGGGAGAGAGAGGGCGGATGTAGGCCCTAGTGCCCGCGCGTGTGAGCTCACGCATTGGCGAGCTCGGGCGGCGTCGGGCGTGCGCGGAGGAGGGAGAAGGAGGAGGAGAGAGGAGGGGGCCGACAAGGTGGCGTGCCACGGACGCCGCGAGTGTTTCGGGGGACACGAGGGGGAGGGCCAAGGTTGTTAGGGGCATGCATTGGGCGGCGGCTACAGTGCGGGAGCACAGTGTAGAACGCTCCAAAGCGTGCATATGGCCAGCATTGCCGTTGCCCGCGTGCTCTGGGGTGCCCCACCTTGTCTAGTAGTTCCTGGAGGGTCTAGAGATTCTCTAGGAGCTAGGGGAGGCTAGGGAGAAAAGAAAAGAGTGCATGATAGGGTAGAAATGTTCCTACCAGCACTTTCCAGAGGTGAAAATGGGGGTTTTACCCCATCTCCCAGTGGCTTATGGACCTAAGGTTTTTACTGGAGGTGATTGAGCACTGTAAAAGGGTGTGGTAAAAAATTTAGGTCAAGAGGAATAGTAGAAATGGTGAAAACAATAACTGTACCATTTTACTAGAAGGTGTTTTATGGATGTTTGGGAAAGATAAATTTACCCCCTTACTGTGATATTTAACATGATCAAATAGTGGGTAAAAATGAGATGGATCACCAGGTCTGAGATCAAATGGGCAAAGTTGACAATAGAAACTTTGTGAACCCTAGAAACTAACAGAATCAGGTTTCTGTAGATCCAGTCATGCTAAGCCCCTTGTTGCACCACTTAGTGTAGCATCATTATTTGGTGATTAGAGCATGTCCACAAAGTTTGGGGTCAAGGGAAGAAACTTCACAATGTAAACTTGCTCAAATTTGATTCTGGACAGGGAGGGGTTTGGAATAGTTTGATGAACCAAATCAACTTGGATTGAGATGGAACTTTGCAAGATCATCACCTATGATAGTGTTGACTTGTTGGAATTTTCTTGGAATTTATTTAGAATATTTCTTATAGAAATATTTCAAAATTTTGATTTGGATAGAAAGGGTTTTGAGGGGTTTTACCCATGATTTGAACATGACCATGTGTTGAAACTCATATATATGGAAAATATATGTCCACTAGGTGTCCCTAAATTTTCTCAAATATTTTGAAAGCATTTAAATAATTATTCCCTATGAAAAACCATTTCTGCTCTCAAGAAAAAGCCTTTAAATAATGTATAAAAATAATCTTTAAAATTAATATTTGGTGGTTTTGGGAAGTCATATATATAGTAGGTTTGAAGTAAAGCCTTTGGGAGAAAGAATCCACCCAATTTGCGGACTTGTAGTGCAAACCTCAATTTAGGGTTTTTTGGAGACCTAATCTGAAGAAATCTTTTTTGGTCATAATAATATTGGATAAAAATAGTTTTGGTCACTATTCACATGGCATGATCATTGGGCAAGAGGTTTGGGTCAAGGAAGATGAGTATGGAGAGGGATAGAATCTAAGAGTGCCATACACACCATGCAAACAAGCAACAATTCAAGCAATCTCAAGCACTGAAAAAGTTTTACTTGGTTCCAAATTTTATAAATCGAAGCATAACAAGATGATACAAACACAACGTGTGACAGACCTACCCCTCTTACAAGAATCTCGTCCCCGAGATTCCAAGGCTAAGCGCTAAACAGATAAGGGAACTCAGATCTAAGATAGTCTTCATGCTCCCAGGTTGCTTCAACTTTAGAGTGGTTGCTCCATTCGACCTTGAAGTACTTGATGGTGCGGCTTCGGGTGCAACATTTTGCCTCATACAGAAGGCGAACTGGCCTCTCACGATAAGTGAGGTCTGGCTGAAGATCGATGACTTGATGGTCGATGTCCTTGTAGAGATCGGGGCGGTTGGGAACTTGGAGACACTTCCGGAGTTGTGACACGTGAAATACGTTGTGCACCTCCGATAGTTCGTGAGGTAGCTCTAGTTGATAGGCAACTTCTCCATGTATAGCGGTGATCTTGAAGGGGCCGATCTATCTAGTGCAAGCTTCCCCTTGACATGGAAACGCTTGGTTCCCTTGAGAGGTGTGACTCAGAGGTAGACAAGGTCACCGACACATAAGCTCACTTCTCGGCGGTGGGAGTCGACGCAACTCTCCTGTCTTGATTTGCCGGTCTCAAGGCGCTCTCGGACGAGTTGAACTTGGTCTTCTTCTTCGCGGAGGATGTCTGGTCCAAAGACTAACCCTTCTCCGGTCTCCGACCAGTTGAGAGGTGTACGACACTTGCGTCCATACAACACCTCGAATGGTGCCATCTGAAGACTCGACTGATAGCTATTGTTGTAGGAGAACTAAGGAAATGGCAGACAATCTTCCCACTTGTCTCCATAACCCAAGACACAAGTGCGGAGCATATCTTCGAGTATCTGAATTACTCGTTCTATCTGTCTACCGGTCTGGGGGTGAAAAGCAATGCTGAAGGAGAGCTTGGTGCCCATGGCTCCTTGAAACATCTTCTAGAACCTCGAGGTGAACTGGGTGCCTTGGTCCGATACATTCTCCTTGGGTACTCCATGAAGGCTCATGATACGCTCGATGTAGAGGCTGGATAGCTTGTTACCATCATAGGTGGTCTTGACAGGAATGAAATGGGCTACCTTGGTCAGGTGGTCGACAATGACCCAAATAGAATCATGTCCCTTGCTTGACCTTGGTAATCCAGTGAGGAAATCCATCCCGACTTTGTCACACTTCCATTCAGTCACTTTGAGAGGTTGTAATAGCCCAGCGGGTCGCTGGTGCTCAGCTTTGACTCTTTGGCATATATCACACTTGGTGACTATCGTGGGAATGAGCCTGATAGTAGAAGGTAGGGATACGAAAGGAGAGGGCATAGTCCTAGCTACAGCGAGGGTGTACACACGGATGTATGAGTTCAGGCCCCTCTCGTGGAGGTAACAGCCCTACGTCTCAGTGCTCGGGAGCTTTGTCGTGTGGAATGTTGAGGTTACAGTGTTTGCGAACCCTTGTGCTAAAGGGGAGGAGCGGCTTATATAGAGTGCGTTGTCCCTCATAATTGCCCAACATCTAAGGGGCCGATTGTGGGTGTAAAGACTGCCGTTACTGATAACGTACATAATAAAAGCTACAAATGACGTAAAAGCTAACGCTTGCCCGTTGGCCTCCTGGAGGTGGCTTCTGGTCTTCTGGCGTCGAGTGGAAACGAGGTCTTGCGAGTGACAGTTGACCGTCGAGTGAAGGAAGAAGTCTCCGAGGGGATTGCATGTCGAGTGACTTGAGCGCCACTGGGAATCCAGTCGGAATCTTGTCCATGATCTTAAAGTCCTCCAATGTCATGTCCTTAGGTAGGGGGGGTCTAGGTCATGCCTAGGACCCTACCCTAGGTACATATCCTCATCATTAGCCGCCGAATGGATTGGGGTTCGAGTGGCGAATGGGTATATCGATGCCATTTCAACATAACGTATCAAATCTTCCGAATGATATTAGGGACTTCAACGAAACTTGCGTAGACTGAACTCTTCGTCATTCGCCCGGGTCCGTTCAGCCTTGAAAATACCCGAGTGAATGTTCCGAATGACCCGAAGGAATCTTTAGGGGTGGTGGGTCGCTCTGTCAGACCCGGATTTCACTGGATTCAAAAATTTAGGAAGCGCGCGTGTGCGATGATGACGCCATGATCAGAGCAAGTGGGAGCATGACGCCTCGATCTTCGCGCCGATCATTTCGCCATGTACCGGACGCAAACTGCGGTTGGCATGCGTGGTGATCTCGCGGGTCCACCAGTCAGCGAGACACTCGGCGAGATATAAATTTTGAAGCGTTGTGATTCCAATAGTACTTTTCCCCAAACCTCCTCTCTTCCTCCGCCTCCCCTGTCTCCAGCGCCTCATCTTGTTCTTCTCCGACAAGATCTGCCGCCATGATGAGGAAGGGCGTCATGGAGAAGCTAGAGCGTGCCAAGAAGAGGGTGTCGAAGAACAAGGGCAAGAAGCCCTCGGCGGCTCGGTTCACCGTGCCGATGGGATGGATGCAGGGGGACTTTCTCCCCTTTGTAGTCACTCGTGAGTACATGGAGGGCCTTGTCGTCGATGGGCTCATGGCGGACGGCTCCTGGAGGCTGTCGGAGGTAGAGCGCGAGCCGGAGCCGCGTGATGGGGAGCGGGTCCTCATTCTCTGCCACGTCGAAAGAGGTTTTTCTATGCCTCTCCACCCATTCATTAGGGGTTTTCTGAACTTCTTCGGCGCTCAGATCCACCACTTCCCAGCGAATGCGATTTCCTATTTGTCTGCCTTTATCACCTTGTGCGAGTGTTTTTTGGGCTGTTCTCCTCATTGGGGGCTGTTCAAGCACATCTTTATGGTCAGATCCTAGACTGTGAAGAAAGCTCTCCCTGCTGATGGGAAGACTCATGTGCTTCAGTTGTGTCGGGGTTTAGGACTTTAGAAAAGAGCTTGTAGTTCTTTCCCAGCCATGACTTTTCCCGAATCTGTTAGAGGCTGGCAGTCGACTTGGTTCTACTTCAAAGATGTAGCATCTCCCAACATGTCGACTGGCCTTCCCCCTATACAACAGACCATCCAACTGTCCCCAAGTCTGTGAGGGTGACCGAAGAGGAACATGTCCAAGTGGGAATCTTGGTTGAAGCCGTGGTGTAGCTGATTCGAGGTGGAGTGATCAGCATGGATCTGTTGGAGATGTTTCTCAGTCGACGTATTCAGCCACACCAAGCTAGAGATCACACCATGTGGCTCTACGCGGGCCCTGAGGACTCGACCAGGGCGCGCCCAGAAGAGGTTCCGCAAAAAACTATCGAGCAGTGGCTTTGCAGCATCATTGGAGCATGCGACAACCCTTTGGGAGCCAAGAGGATCCAGCCTTACTCGTCCGAAAACCCGCCGAAGAATCTGGTGAGTTGTGTTGTGTCAACTGACGTACTTGTATCATCGAGTGATATTTTGATTTATAAACTGACTTCTTTATTTGAATCATGCAGGAGTGGACGCACATGCACTCGCCTGTTCCTAACGGGAACCAAATTGAAGATGGTGTTGTGAGTGAAGGCGGCAGCATGGACGGCGACAGTTCAGAAGACTCCGAGGACGAGTACAAAAACTCGGACGAAAACGAGCCAGAAGTCGAGTCACCTCCTTGCTCCGAACGCCGCTCCAAGGCTCGCCAAGATCTTGCGGCAGCAGAGGACTGGGCTCCGGGCCCAAGCGAGAAGAACCCGAAGTGGAGCCGCCTCTCGACTGTTGAGTCGAGCGAACGATTTGTGAAGCAACCCAAAGTGACTCTGGCCAAACCTCGCAAAGCCTTTCCTTGCATGAAGATGGTTGTGCCCGTCGTCTCCACGTGAGTGTTTACTTTTGAATTCTCACTGTCGACTGTGATTTGAAATCTTTGTTGTCTGAATGTTATTCGATCCATCAGAGCTGCTACCTCAGTGACGTCGCCTCAATGTGATGGAGGGGATGCCATGGATGTAGACACTGCCGATGCAGCCACTTCTCATAGAGGTAATCCACTCTTCAGTTTTTCTTATTGAGTATGATTTGTCGAATGCCAAAGTTAATTCTGTCGACTGATAGTTGAAGAAATCATCCAGATGGAAGATGATGAGGAACACCATCATCGGGGTATTGGAGGTGGAGGCGAGACCTTGAACACCCCGCGCATACATACTCGAAGAAATTCATCTGCGTAGACACCTTAGTGGTCGACCGTAGAGTCTTCTCAGGGGATGAGTGATTCAACGCGGATCAGAGCTGACCCAACAGTGCCTCTGGCGAGTGCCCTTCCAGTTGTTTCTACCATCGTGACTCGACTCCAACCGGTCCCTCCCAGACTACCTCGACTGCTCCCATCATTACGCCGCTCGCGCTGATGACGACTTTTCCTCTACATAGCATTCCGGAAGATCAGACCGGAGTTGCAAAGGAGGCCATGATTCAAGCGGAGCAGATGATGTTGCACACCAAGGAGGCGTATAAGGCTAGCAAGTTGGCTTATGATGCCAGGACAGCGCTTCGCACGAATGTCCGAGTAAGTTCGATTGTAAGTACATTTCCGATTGAATTCCTATCTTCTATGACTGGTTTATTATCCGTTCACAGAATGTTTTTGGAGCTCTCCACTCGAATAGATCAGATCTTAGTCGAGTAGGTTTTGGTTCAGTGGGGGCACGCTAAGTGCACCCACTGGGTGTAGTCCCCGAGACAACTGTCGAGTGCTTGACTTGCTAGGGATCTTAGAGTCTGCCGTATGCGGGATACATTTGCCCTTAACCGCGCTACTTCGCAGCTACTTTGTAGGTTTCATGGGTATCAATGATAAACCATGATATGACACTACATAAGGATAGACTGCACTTCACGAAGTGTAGGGGTACATCACTCGAGAGATCGAGTGACGGATGTTCCATTGATGGATATTTTGTGCCACTCGACAGGTCGAGAATTGGTAGATCCAGTGGGGGCACGCTAAGTGCACCCACTGGGTGTAGTCCCCGAGACCGCTGTCGTGTGCTTGCACTGACATGGGTCTTAGAGTTTGTCGTATGAAGGATATGTTTGTCTTCCACCTCACCACTCTGAGGCTACCTCATAGGTTTCATGGATATCATTAAGTAGTTGAGGTTTGTATGGGGCTTGTGCCAAAACTTGTCCCAAATCAGATTTTTTTTCATCAAGGCACATATGAGCCATGCCAAGTTTCATGAATTTCAAACGAGTTTTTGATTTATACATGAATGTAAAACCGAGTTTCTCAATGTATGTGGTGGAGCCAAGACCCCGAGATATTTGAAATCCATTCTCATATCTTGCACGGGGCCCAAAGTATCCATGGACACTTATATGATTTTCAACCCATTTTGATGCACCGGACCTTCTGATTTTAGTTCAAATTTTAATTATCCACATTGTATGCCTGACGAACTTAAGTAACGTATGAAAATGAGAAAAGAGCACTGAATAATTCCATATTTTAGCAATAAACTCTTACTGGTCCTAGTCGCCTCCAACAAAAGTTCATGTTGAGAAGATGAGTGGATGTCGTTTTGCCCATGGAAGGTGACGTTTTCTTTATAAGGACCACACAGATTGAAGTGAGAAGCTACGGTTTGTAAGGGACTTGTGCCTAAAATTGTCCCAAGGTGGAGTTTTTGTACCATGGCACATATGTTCCATGTCATGACAACATGCCAAGTTTAAAGAATTTTTGATGCATTTTGGATTTACAGTAATTAAAATCAAGTTTCTCAACCTTTGTGGCCGAGCCAAGATGCCGAGATGTTTGAAGTTCATTCCCATTTCTTGGGCGTGACGTAAAGAAGAAGCCATGGACACTAATATGATTTTTCAGCCCATTTTGATGCACGGAGATTGGGACAATAGTTAAAATTTGAATTATAGGCATTAATTGTCTAGAAAACTCAATTGATTTATAAAAATGCCGAGCAGACCCTGAATAATTCCATATTTTAGTGGACAAAGCTATTGGTCAATGTTCACTGCACATAAATCTTATTGCAATCCAAACACCGTACTTTGTCGAAGTAACCTCATTTTTTGTTTTAAAAACATTTTGAAAATAAAGTCTTTCAGAAACAACTCACGTCCATGAATTATGTGTGATGGAGTACAAATATCTTGGGCCAATCCTCATAATGCATGGATTAGGCCGGAAGCTTCGTCTGCTGCAAAACACGATCTACCAGTTTAACTGACTGCTCACACCATTTTACTTTTCAATTGTCATCGATGAAAGTTGGGGACGTGGATGCCCGTCATGAGGACAACTTCCGAAATCGACTCCTGCTCGTCATGTCGGGCATAAAACCCGAAACCCGAAGCCCGAACCCGAAACACCCAAACCCGAACCCGTATAACCCGAACCCGAAGAACCCGATCGCTATATCGGGTTGTAGATCTAAAAACCCGAAATATATTTGGGTAGTTCGGGTATAAGGCCCCGGTACCCGAATAGCCCGAATAACCCGAAACTTGTAGAGCCTAGTAAATCGCGCACGGCCCAGCCCAATATCCATCTTGCACGGCCTGGTCCCACTTCCCCACTTCCCCACTCGGCCACCCCAACTCCCCAAACCCAAACCCAAACCGGCTCCCCACTCCCGATCTCCCTCCTCACTTCCCCACTCGCCGCCGCCCGCCCACCCCAAAACCTAGCCACCGCGGCGCCACCCGCCCAACCCCTCCGGCACCTCCAGTCCTCCACGGCGCCACCGCGCCATGGACCCCTCTCTGCGCCTCTATGAGGAATAAGTAGGATCCTGGAGCCCGGAGTCGCCCTTGTCCCGCGGTGACATCGTCTTCCCCCACCGGCTTCCTCCCCGTCTCGTGACGGCATCGTCTTCCCCAACGGTGCGACGCTGCGACCGGCGTCCATGACGACATCGCTGACGGTCCACGACCACGACCTCACCCGTCCTCCCCATCCTACGAGTCTGCGACGACAGCATCTTCCCCCATGGCCCGTCGCGACGGCCGACGCCCACCATCGCATTCCTCGTCACCGAATGTTTGAATCAACGAATGTAGTTGCTCCCTGCCTCCCTCAGTCCCTCACCCTCTGTTCTTTCCAGTTTCCACTATTTCGAATCTATATTTGTATGAAGAATGATCATTTTAGAATCTATATTTGCCAATAGTGAGTAGATTGAGTAGATGATGCATGTGTAGACTATATTGGTTGGAGTTGGATCCTTGAATTATTGCCACACGCGCACACTTAGTGAAGGGGTCATAGATGGATCAAGCCTCTCCAGATCTGATGTTTGACGTGAGGGGTTGTTGCTTCGGCACCCTACAATCCTACAGTCAGTACCTGTCCTAACAGGCAGGCTACCGTTGTAGCTTTGCTTGACCTGTACCGTACCTGGCTGCATCTGCTTAATCTTATTAATTCAACCATTATGCTAATCACTAAGATAATCAATGTTTTGTGGCCCTGGAACTGTGGAAATGTCAGAGACTATCAACTCTGAATAATGCATGTGTGCTCTTGGATCCATGGATGGATGTTTGCCTGATCTTGCTGTCCAGTTTGTTGATGTCTGGATTACAGATTCCATATTTGACAGAAATTTGTTTTCTTCTTGTCTTATAGATGGCTGGAACAGACCAAGTGTGCAATGCCGTTGTGACAATGGATTATGACAGCTCCTCACGTCCATCACATGAGTTTTGCTATGGTTCACAGCCATCAACATGGCAGTCTTCTCATGCACCCAGACAATCAAAGGAGAAAAGTACTGAGGAAACTGACGGTGATGACATTCGAGTAGAACCTAAGAAAGAACAAGGAAGGAAGGAGATGGAACCAAGGTCGGAGTGGTGGCAGCACTTTATCAAGGTGAGGGTCAGTAATAACTTGGTGAAGGCCGGTAAATGCAAATATTGCCATCGTGAAATCAAGGCTGAATCAAGGGGGCATGGTACATCAGCCCTCAAGAGACAGTTTGCTATTTGCAAGCGCGATCCTGATAGGTTCAACAAAGATCCTAAGCAAGGCACTTTGCAAGCAATTCAAGGGGAAGGCATTGGGACATGGAGGTACGATGCTGAAGCTCTCAGAGTTGCTTTTGCTGAGATGATAATTGAAGATGAACTGCCATTTTGCTTTGGTGAGAAGTCAGGTTTCAGGAAATTTATGACCAAAGCTTCCCCACGTTTCATTCTGCCATCTAGAAGAACATGCACCAGAGATGTTGTTCGCTGTTTCTTCAAAGAGAAAGCCAAAGTAAAGAAATTTTTGCAAGATTCTTGTCAAAGAGTTTGTTTAACAACTGATTGTTGGTCATCTCAGCAGCTAGATGGATATATGACTATGACAGCAAGTTTTATTGATGAAAACTGGATTCTGCGCAAGAAAGTCATCAATTTCTTCTTGGTTAAGGGGCACAAGGGTGAAGATATCAGGAACCATGATCAACCATGCAGCATGGAGGAGGACGAAGGCATGGAGGCTGAAGCCATGAAGGTGAAGCATGGAGGATGGAGCGATCAACTATCAACGTTGGTTGTTCTCTTCTGAGTGTGATGCCAAACTCCTGGACTTAACATAAGTTATTTGCTTTCATTGTGCTATCCTGAAGAGTCAAGACTGTTGAAAAACTATGGAACTTAAGTTATTTGTTGTTGTTGTGAATTTGTGATGTCCTAAATGTGTGATACTTAAATCTATAATGCACTGCTAAAAAACTGTTAAAACCTGCAGTAATCTTTGATTTTGCTGTTGCATTGCTGCCATTTTTATTATTTTGCTGTCCATTATTCTTATGTTGTTGAAATTATGCAAAGTATGCTGAAATATTTTTGAATTACAGCTGAAATGCTGCTCGAACTGTTGGAAAACAAATTTAAATGATGTTGTCCAAGTGTCTGCATTTCGGGTTTACCCGTATTACCCGAACCCGAACCCGAAATTTCGGGTACCCAAATTTTCGGGTTTCAGTTTTACTATTGAAATTTCGGGTTACAGTTTTCAAAACCGGAACTTTTTTTACCCGAATTACCCGACCCGAATTTTCGGGTAAACCCGAACGCCCAGATTGACCTGCTGCCCGAGCGAGGCTGCATTAGCCATGAGAATGCTCTCAACATGCTTGAACGTGGCCACTACCTCTGATAGGGCGGCTGCAGCAACCAAAAGGGTAGCTGTTGCAGCTGAGAGGGCAAAAACAACAACCACGACGGGGATAGAAAATGTCAAGAACAACACATCTGATGTCAGTTCCTCGGCGGTCATCGTAGCCTTGAGGGCGGACACCTAGTCCCAGCTCGAGGCCGCCCATGCCCATCTCGTGTTAGTCACTTCACAAATCACATCTACCTTCTCTGGCACTGGTCAACAACCCATTTCCCTTGAGTTTGTAATCGCTGAGCGTGCTCAAGCAGGCGTCTGTTCATTGGTGTCGGCGTTCTGGGATCAGGGGTACCCAGACTTGCTTGCCTGCGGACCAGGGCATGACCCACCTTGACAACTAGGCATGGCCTAGCGAGACTGCACCCAAAACGAGGCCCTCACGAGGTCCCTAGGCTCGCAAGGAAGAACAACATCGAGACCAGCGAAGGACTGGCCTCCTCAGACCCCCTCCGGAGCGTAGAAGATCTCCATGCAGCGCTAGGCCTCGGGAGGCTAGTGATGACGCAAGGCAGGACAGGTGGGCGCCGGTGCGCCAGACGGACAGTTTACCCTTTGGTGCAAAGGGGTGCGAGGAAAAAACGCAGGTTCCCAAAGTGTCCCCCAAAGGTTTCCATTCTGGTGCAACAAGACCACGACCACGTGCCAGCAGGAAGGATGTCATCGCCGAGCCCACCTCTACATCATCAACAACTCCTTTGCACGCGAAGACCACCTTTCGTCAGGATAAAGACGTATTCCTATCCCCCTTTGAATTTGGCATTTTTGGGATCCCTTCCCGCCATGGCGATAAGGGAAGAGGACTCCGGGTACTATAAATAGAGGATAGGCTGCACTATAGAGGGGAGGAAAGAGAGATAGAACAGAGAGGCAACCGAAAAGAGGAAATCCCACCAAAGCCCTCTCGCGGGGCAAAGGACCATCGTACTTGTTCATCCACAAACCTCCTCGTGAGGCAATCCACCAAAGCAGGAGTATGGTATTATGCTTCGCATCGGCCCGAATGTTGGTAAATCATCGTGTGCAACTGCTTCCTCGTCATCATGCGAGTTTGTCGTAGAAATCATCGAGTAGAAAACTAGGTAGGGCGAGTCTGTTGGGGATGTTAGCACGTGCCCCTGTGTTTGAACTTCTTGGGTTTTTACAGATCCCGAAATCCGACATTTGGCGTGCTAGGTAGGGGGCACATCGAAGTCTTCCTTAATCCACGATCTTCCTTTGATTCGCCGCTCCGATGTGTGATGCTCATCGGGCTCGCGCCGAGTGTCGAGCTGCATGTGTCGCTCAGACGGCGCTCGTGCATCATGCCACCGCGTGCCAGTCCCCCTCTCCTATGGCCAATGCTGACATGGGCCCAGAGGCCCGCGAGCAACAAGACTCCTCCCAGCCGGTAACCTCACAGCGCGACAGCCACATCGCCTCTTAGTCGATCGTTCCAGCTATCGGGTCGTCGTCCGACTAAAAGCACATTTGCTCCCTTGGTGGTTTTGGTAATTAATAACAACATATATGTCATTGAACTAATGTTTCCACTAAGCATGTTTCAGGAAAAGTTCAATGATGGGTTGGCAAAAGGATTGTGGAATACTCCAAGATGCAAGGAAATAGATTGGCAAAGTTTCAAGCAAAGGACTCTACATTTTACCTTTTGTGAGAAATCATTTTGAGTCCATAGGAAAGGCACTACTATTAAAAGGGGGTAAGGTTTTGTTGGTGAACAAAATGCTCATACATGCACAAGTGATAGTCACCACATACACACACAAGATCTTCCACAAAAGTCTATCCAAAGCGAAATATCCAAAATTGGCTCAACCAACACTTTCCACTTGGTGTCGCCGATTCTCAACCTCAGACAAACTCAACCAAACCCTAGCCTTTCGGTGCAACCGATTCCATTTCAGTGCCACCGAGTTTGGGTTGCCAACTTCCTATTATGCAAATTCACAAATTCGGTCCGACCGAGTTTATTGAATCGACGTCACTGAATTTGGCAATCTGACTATTGGTCACCTTATCGATGCAACCGAGTTGTGTGTATCGGTCTCACCGAGATTTAGAAGTTGCTACCTTTAAGGCAACTCGGTAAAACCGAGATTAAAACATTGATGTCACCGAGTCTGACTTATTAGGTGTAATGGTTGGATTTTTGGAGATGCCTACATATACCCCTCCACCACCACTCACTCGTAAGAGAAGCACTCAGAATAGTTCCCCACTCATACCTACTGACTTTCTAAGAGAGAGCCACCTACTCATGTGTTGAGATCATGCCATTCCATTCCTACAATATTAATCTTGATCTCTAGCCTCCCCAAGTTGCTTTCCACCCAATCAACCTCTTACACCAAGCCAAATATGTGAGAGAGTGATTGTGTGTTGAGGAGTCTATCATCTTGAAGCACAAGAGCAAGGAGTTCATCGACATTATCGGGCCTATTACCTTTTGGAGGGTGGTGCCTCCTAGATTGGTTAGGTGTTGCTTGGGAGCCTTCTACTTTGTGTTGTAGAGTGAACCAAGAAGTTTGTAAGGGCAAGGAGATCGCCTACTTCATGAAGATCTACCCTGAGTTCGGCTAGTCCTCCGTGGACGTAGGCCATCATGGTATAGTCAAGGTTGCTTCTTCATGGAACCCTCCATGGGTAGAGACCTCCGTGGACTCTCGTGACCATTACCCTCCATGGGTTGAAGACTCCATAAATGTGGACGTATGATAGCACCACCTATCGGAACCACGGGAAAAATCATCGTTTCACCAATTGCGTTTGATCTTCCTACCCCTCCTTTACTTACATGCTTGCCATTACTTTCCGCTACTATACTCATAGACATGCATGTTTAGGGTGTACTTGACATACTATGAATGCTAAAATCTGCCAAGACTTCAAATTGGGGAAAAAGTAGATTTTTAATTGGTCAACTAGTCTAATCACCCCCTCTATCACTACTTTCGATCCTACAAGTGGTATCAGAGCTTTGGTCTCCATTGCATTGGTTTCACAACATAGGAGAGTATGGCGTCTAGTGAGGAAATTATCACCGTAGAGGTCCGTACTTTGATGGAACTAATTTTGCTAGTTGGAAGCACAAAAGGAAAATGTATTTACTTGGTCATAACCTCGCCGTTTGGGTTGTTGTTCGTGTTGGATTGCAAGGTGAATTCTTTGCGGATGTTAGGGAACCGGATCGCAAAGAAACCGCAGATGAATTGAAGATGTCGCAACTCAATGCTCAAGCATGTGACATTCTCTTCAACTGCCTATGCCCCAAAGAATTCAACAAAATTAGCCGTCTTGAGAATGCGAAAGAGATTTGGGATACTTTGGTTGATATGCATGAAGGTACCGAATCTGTGAGAGAATCCAAGTTGGATGTTCTTCAAAGTCAACTTGACAAGTTCAAGATGAAGGATGGTGAAGGAGTCGCTGAGATTTACTCTAGGCTAGCTCTCATCACCAATGAGATTGTCGGCTTAGGAAGCGAAGAAATGACTGACAAATTCATCATCAAGAAGATACTTCGAGCTTTGGATGATCTATATGACACCGTGTGCACATTGATCCAAATGATGCCCAACTACAAAGACCTCAACCCAACGGAAGTGATTGGAAGGAGATTTGCTCATGAGATGACACTCAAGGACAAGGAAGAGCTTCACCACAAGTCTAGCGGTGCTTACAAAGCCACAAGTGATGCTCCCGCTACCTCAAGCGAAAACCTTGTCACAAATGAAGAGATAAGCCTCATGGTCAAGAAATTCAGCAAGTTCTACAAGAATAGAAGCAAAGATTGAAGCTCCAACTCAAGATATGAAGAGAAGCGTTCGTCAAGTCATGACCGAAACTGCTACAGTTGTGGGAAGCCCGGACACTACTCCAATGAGTGCGCGACTCCTTAAGAAAGGAAAGAAGAGTCACCAAGAAGACGAAGCTCAAGAGACGAGTCACCTCGAAGAGAGAGAAGGAGTAGGGATAATCATCATTATCGAAGACCCTCAAGGATAGGTAGGGACTTGGAGAATAAGGACAAGCACACCAAGAGCTACTCAAGAAGGAAACATCAAGCTCATGTTGGTGAATGGGTTTCCGGCTCCGAATCCGACAACCACTCTGAGAGAAGCAATCACTACAACTCTGACTATAGTCAAGATGAAGGTGTTGCCGGACTTGTACTAGTGACAACCGACTCCTATGGCATATTTGATTCACCAAATGAAGGGAGTGGATGTTACTTCATGGCTAAAGGCCCCAAGGCATCACACCCCGAGTATCTTGATTTCAATAGTGGTGAAGATTACTTGCTAATTGAAGATGACTTCCTATTTGACAAATCTAGTAATGTTAGTCAAGATGAACTTGCTAGTAATCACTAGTCTCGATAAGTAGTGTGATGATGATAAGTTTGAAATAGAACGACTATCTCAAGAACTAAACACTCTTAAGTTAGCTTACGTATATACTCTACAAGATCATAGGGAGATTGAAAGGACACATGAGAAGCTCCGCTTTGAGAAGCTCAACTTAGAGCAAGAGCAGGAGTTCCTTAAAGCTATCAATGACGATTTTGGAAAGAAGCTTCCTATTATCTGGCCAAGCGACTTCGCTTGTCTATGTTCATGCCACAATTTAAGACTAAGGAAGCTAGTAACAATGGAAACAAAAGTTCTTCAACTAGTAGCAATAAAAATGATAAATCCAATGATATTGCTTCTAGTAGTTCTCTTGAACCCACTAACTCTTCTCTTAGCCAAGTTACACTTCAGCAAGAAAATGAACTTTTGAAAGGGATTACAGAGAAAGGTATCTACAAGAGTCTTGAAGGGTGCAAACAATTTGAGGAGATTGTACGCAAGCATGTAGGATACCGAAAGTATCATGGTGTTGGCTACTTCAACGCTAATGGAGTTCAATGGGAAGAAGGTCAATACCCCAATCCCAAGTTTGTTCCTCAAAAGGAGAAGTATGAAAATACTCTCCCAAAGGGAACAAGAGCTCAAGATGACCTTCCACCACAAAACCCCAAGCCCAAGGGCAAGAACAAGATTCAAGAGGACATTGACTCATATGAAGATGAATCCCGAGCTTTGGTGATGTGGGCTCCCAAGGCTGCTACAAGCTCAACTTCTACAAGTGCTACTTCAACACCAAGGATCCCCATCAACTTGATGTGGGTCCCCAAGAACAAGAACTAGACAAGTTCTTGAGGGGTGACTCCGCCAATGAAATCCACTCATATTCATTATTGGCAAGAAATAATTGCAATCAACATCAACATCATGCAATAGTTCAAGGAGTCACACATTCTCTCAAAGGTAAGCAAGGGACAAGGTAATCGACAAATCAATGGACATCATCATATATGCTTTGCACTCCATGTCCATAGATATCCTTGTATTGTCTCTTGTGTGTTGGGACTAACCCATGTAGGTGAGACGTGTAATGAAACAACGAGATGCTCCCAACTCTTGGTGATCTTCATCAACTTTGAGCATCCACCACTACTTCACCTACATGAAGTCTTGATTGACAAAACGCAAGGTTAGTTTATCCATCCTATGGGTGGGTGTCACATCAAGGTGGAGCTTTACTCTAAGACTTGAGTCAAAGCATATCATATAATATGACAACATTAAATGCTTTATGTAAAAGTGGTAACCCCACTTGTGCTTAAACGATGAGTATGACATATGATCAAGTATTCTTACTTGGCTCCTAAGTCAATACTCATATATAGATGACTTCGTCATCGCCAAAGTGCTTGTTAGATGCTAGTCTGTTTGTGCATGTTTGCCATGGTTTCATTTGACATCTTTATTGAGTGAGCATGTTGGTGTGCACTGATTTACTCATTCGAGGATATCCAATTGTTGCTATTTGGCTTTTGATTTTTCATTTGCCAATTGGATATACAAGAATGCCTAGGACCACTCCTCTAGCTATCTATGCTTTCTCAGCTCATATTCTGTTCATGTTGCATCACAAAATTTGAACAAGTACTTTTTGATCTCTCCGTGGGAGGAGCACTCGAGTTCCGTATCGACAAAGGACTGACCATTAAAACCTCCCAAGACCAAATTGGTCAAACCAACTCAAAATTCTCAGTCTCAACGATTCCCTAGGGTTGATCTGGTTTTTTTATCTCGGTACTCCGATTCCATATTGTCGGTTACACCAAGTTTCCCTGTCAGCTGACAGTTGAGAAACTTGGTGACACCGAAAATTTAGAGTCATTATCACCGACAGTGATGGGTATATAAGCTATGGACCCCGATGCATTCAAATTCAATCTCAAACCGTCGCGCCTCAGAAACCTAAGTTGCCGTAAAAGGACCCCTAGTCGTCTCCCTTGTCTCCCCGCGCTCCTTCGCCACTTGGATCCTTGTCGTCGATGGGCATCTTCGCCACCGTGCTCGCCATAGCAGAACCGTCACTAAGCTAGGGTAGGGATCTGATTCTTCTTGCGCTCCCCGTCCGAATCTTGCGCAATGAAGTTCAATTTCTCGATATTCCATCGTTTGCACATCTTTCTATCCACATAAAACTTAATAGATCAGTGAACAATGGATTTTTTTAGGTTCTATTGTCTGACACATGTATCTCGATAGAACCGATGGGAAAATATCGGTATCACCGATTTGGTTTTCTGCCACACTGAGAACACCTCGGTGTTACTGAGTGCCAATTTTTTCGTGCAACCGAAAATGGTGCCAAGTTCCTGGAAAGCAGGTTGTTAGTCTCGGTGTTCCTGAAAACTTTGCCTTGGCTATACCGAAATACCTTTGGCAGAATGTAAAATTTGAGAAATCTATTGTTCAAACGTTCAAAATCTCTGCATTTGTGATGACTTATCCTATTCTTCTCTTCTCAACTCTATTCACAGGGTCAGACATGTCAGGTTCAGAGGATAGCAAGAATTTGCAGGAGCAGAATGTTGATATCAGTTCAGGCACTAGCCCAGATTCTAGCTCTTTCTTAGATCCAGGCACCCCTAGCTCTCATGGGCTTCCTAAAGCTGCTACAAGGACCAGGAAGAGACATAATTCTGAAGAGGAATATTATGATTTTGTGCCAGAGGAGGTTCTTGCTAAGAAGCAAGAAGAGGCTTCCAACAAGTCTGCCAATGAGGCCACCTCATCTAGGACGGTAGTCAGCAAGATATATGCACCTCCAGAGACTGTAAGAGCACATGAGAGTGCTAGAGGTACCATGTCTATTGAGGTCCCAAGGAAATCTTTGCCTAAGAAGGCAGGAGAGAAGTAGACAACCAAGAAGAGAATCATTCATGTTGTTGGAAGGCCTACCTTTGTGTTTGAGGATCTAGAGGAGGCTGCTGGTGCTACTGCTGAGGAGGAAGAGGAGGGGGAACAAGTGGTCAAGGCCCCTCCCAAGAGGAAGCAAAAGAAGTTGTTGGGAGATGCTATGCCAAAGCCAGGTCCCTCCAAGAGTACCAAGGCTGCACCTAAGAAGGTTGCTGCAAGGAAGTTCAAGAGGACTACCCGAGATATTCTTGCTGTTGAGAAGAACAAAGGATCAACTTTCAGAGAAGCTGATGATGTTGATGCTATGACCGCGATGGGGATAAACAACTGAGGGCGCCCCTGCGGCTGCATCCAACCTCAGGAAGGCTCCTCGTGGACCTGTCTCGCTGCATTCCCGTGGGATGTGCGTGTGAGGGGGCTGCTACCGGGCCAAGCCTGGTACACGCCACCTTCCCAGGTCCACAAAACCTGGTCTTCACGCGTCCCTCTCAGGAAAAGCCAGCAAGGAAAGGTATGGGATCCGCTCGTACGTCAAGGGGGACTCCTGAGCATTGTAATTCAGGAGCCTCACTAGCCCTATAGCCCATCACCCCTTGGAACCGTCCTGGTGATCTGGATGGCCCAACGGCGACTGAGCTATGCATGGGCTCGGGCCCTGCCGACGTAGAGCTCAAAGCGCTCAAAATCTCTAAGGAGGACGCCAAAGCTCGTACGTTAAGGCAGACTCCTGAGCATCACGACTCATGAGCCTCACTGGCGCTGTAGCCCCTCACCCCTTGGAACCATCCTGGTGATTCAGACGGCCCAGCGGAGGCTGAGGTATATGCGGGGCCGGGCCCTGCCGACGCAGAGCTCAAAAGCACTCAAATCCCTAAGGAGGACGCCAGAGCTCGTACGTCCCAATGCCATGAATACTTCATAAATTATATATACGTTGGAGACGTATCAACATCCCCAAGCTTAATTCTGGCTCGTCCTCGAGTTCGTAAATGATAAAAGAAATAATTTATGAAGTGTGAATGCTACCTAACATATTTATCAATGCAATCTTCTTTATTGTGCCAAGAATGTTCAGATCCATAAGATTCAAAACAAGAGTTGAATATTGACATAAAAACAATAATACTTCAAGCATACTAGTAAAGCAATCATGTCTTCTCAAAATAACATGGCCAAAGAAAGTTATACCTACAAAATCATATAGTCTGACTATGCTCCATCTTCATCACACAAAGTATTAAATCATGCACAACCCCGGTTTTAGCCAAGCAATTGTTTCATACTTTAGTGTTCTCAAACTTTTTAAACTTCCACGCAATACATGAGCATGATCCATGGACATAGCACTATAGGTGGAATAGAATATGGTGGTTGTGGAGAAGACAAAAATAAGGAGATAATCTGACACCAAGTAGGCGTATCAACGGGCTATGGAGATGCCCATCAATAGATATCAATGTGAGTGAGTATGGATTGCCATGCAACGAATGCACTAGAGCTATAAGTGTATGAAAGCTCAAAAACAAACTAAGTGGGTGTTGTAACGCCCAAGATGCGCGCCTATCCTTTTAAAGGCTCGAGGGCCCTGCAAGGGATAGAGGCGCATCTTGCCATCATGACAAGTTGGTATCAGAGCCATACGACCATAGGAGCATTTGCTTGTTCGAACTTGGCCGAGTCGTGTCTAGTGAAAACTATTTTGAGTCTAGTTATATCGGAGAGTAGGATTCTTTTTACTCCTCTTCTTTGCTCTGGTGAGGTTTCCGACTTAGGAATTTTGATTCTACTCCTCTTCTCGCTCAATTTTTTTAGGATCACATGGGTATTTTGGGGTCTATATGATACCGATGTGACAGGGTTCTGTCTTGGTGCCTCCTGTCTGACTTGATTTCTTCCGGGGAGCCGAGCTCCAGGGAATGTTGGCACATCGTTATCATTCAGCTTCCTTGATATCTCAGGACGGAGAGTGTTCGAAATTACTTCAATACTTATCGTGGTGAGATAAGGTCGGAGTCACCCAGTACTGGGGAGGCATCTGGGGTACCACCATGATTTAGTATCGTTGTGAGTTCGAGGATTCGAGATTAGATGAGTTTGCGAAAGCCTCTGGTTATGTGTTGAAGGATCGATACAATTGGGGTGTAGGATTGCTAGTTGTGTGAGATATTTCCTCCTTGTATCCCCCACACCGGATTGCATAACCAGAAAGTTTTCAGAAGTTCATAGGTGGGAGATCTTGTAGTCATCTAGGTTTATCTTCTTTAGATGTATATGGGCATGTACATTTGTTCCGAGCGCTTAGCTCAATATTTTTGTGTTATTGCAAGTGGCTTATTATATTTGAGGATGTTATCATGAACCGAAGAAGCATTCTTACTAATTTTTCAGTAAGAAGGCTGTGTTGCTAATTGTTCATTTCTTTCAAGCATTTGATTCAGCTTTGAATTCATCTTATCTATGAGGTGCTGTTGTGTTTTGTCCATCTTTAGGATGGCTCCACCAACTCGCAACGATCCGGGTCGTGGTGAGGAGCAGTCTAATGTTCCACCACCGCCACCGCCACCGCCTCTTCCGCCTCCTCCTCCAGAAGCTTGGCAAGCTATGATGGCCGCAACCAATGCGAACACTCAGATGTTGCTCAGACTGTTGCAAGAAAGGGAGCAGGGTCAACAAGGTTTTCAAGGGAATTTTCAGAATCTGCCTCAGTTTGCAACGCTCAATCTGTTCCTTGCCAACCATCCCAAGTCTTTCACCTGTTGTGAGCAGCCTTTTGATGCTGATGATTGGCTTCGTGATATGAGTAAGCATTTCGAGTGTAGAAATGTCAGGCCAGAGAACTTTGTCAGATTTGCATCGTTCCAGCTCAAGGGTCAAGTAGCTGATTGGT
The DNA here is from genome assembly GCA_022496015.1 of Hordeum marinum. Classification (NCBI taxonomy): domain Eukaryota; kingdom Viridiplantae; phylum Streptophyta; class Magnoliopsida; order Poales; family Poaceae; genus Hordeum; species Hordeum marinum. The sequence continues at coordinate 188,181,476 of CM039677.1, read as the reverse complement.
GGCAGCAGTACAAGGATTCCAGGGGTGATTGTGTTGTTACTTGGGACGATTTCCATTGTGACTTCAGGGCTCATTACATTCCGACAAGCTTTGTCGAGGAGATGCGTGAGAAGTTCAGGCACCTGAAGCAGGGAAGGGTGCCTGTCTACCAGTACAATGTCGAGTTCCAGAATCTATCCCGTTATGCTAAGCAAGATGTTCTAGATGACAAGGCTATGTTCTATCAATTCAGAGGTGGTCTCAAGGACGAGCTTCTGCCAGGCCTAGTTCTTCAAGATCCTCGGGAGTTCGATCAGTTCTACAATATGGCTTTGAAGGTTGAAGCAGCTCAGCTCAAGTTGGAGAACTCCAAGAAGTGTTCAAGGGATTCATATTCTTCTTCTTCTGGCTCTCAGATGGTTCCCAAGAAGCAGAAGTATTGGGCGCCAAATCCTCTTCCATTTCACCCTCCTCAGCAGCAGAAGCAGTTTGGTGGTCGTGGTTCTTCCCACCCACCCAACCCAGGATTCCAGCAGAGACCCCAGGCGTCCAAGGCAGTTCTTGTTCCTCCTCCAGGCAATGTTCATCCGCTTTCTGAGGTGACTTGTCACAAGTGTGGCCTGAAGGGTCACTATGCCAACAAGTGCAACCAGCGGCGTCTCCCGCCTCCTCCTCCAGTCAAGCCTCCAGGCCATGCTATGGTGAAGCATAATCCCAAGACAGCAAGAGTGAATATGGTGAATGCAGCTGAAGCAGATCAGTCCAATGATGTGATTATGGGTAATCTCTTAGTTAATTCTATTCCTGCAAGAGTGTTATTTGATTCTGGTGCATCACATTGTTTCATGTCTTGCTCTTTCTTTGTCAAGAATGAGTTTGATTATCAAGATTTGCCTAAGTCATTGTCTATGGTGTCGCCCGGTAAGATGTTAAATTCCAATCGCATTGTTCCAGATGTTTCCATCAAGATGGGAAATTATTCTTTTCTGGCTTGTCCAATTGTTCTCGGTAATTCCGATATTGATCTTATTCTAGGCATGGACTTCCTGGCTATGAATAAGGCTCATATTGATTGCAAGGCAAAAGAAGTCAAGCTGACTCATCCTTCAGAAGACGTGATTATTTTCGCGGCTCGCGATGACACAATCCGTCTCTTTGCTCTAAATGAGAAGGGTGAAATCTCGGCGATTTCTCAAATTCCGGTGGTTTGTGAGTATGAAGATGTCTTTCCAGAAGAACTGCCAGGAATGCCTCCGCACCGGCCAGTCGAGTTCATGATTGATCTCGAGCCCGGAACTGAACCGGTCTGCAAGCGCCCGTATAAACTTGGCCCCGTAGAGCTGAAAGATTTGAAGAAGCAGCTAGATGAGCAAGAACGTCTAGGTATGATCAGACCAAGTTCTTCTCCAATGGGTTGTGGAGTTTTGTTTGTCAAGAAGAAAGATGGCACGGATCGTCTTTGTGTTAACTACCGGCCATTGAACAAGAAGACAATCAGAAACAAATACCCACTTCCCAACATCAATGAGTTGTTTGAACAACTGAGAGGTGCCAAGGTTTTCTCGAAGCTTGATCTTCGCATGGGTTATCATCAGATTCGCATTCGCGAAGAAGACATTCCCAAGACCGCTTTCACGACGAATTTTGGCTCTTATGAGTACACCGTCATGTCGTTTGGTCTTGCTAATGCTCCTCCAACCTTCTCAAGAATGATGAATCATTTTATCTCCTTTCAAGAATGAATTCGTCTTGGTCTATCTGGATGATATCCTTGTGTTCTCGGAGACAGAAGAAGAGCATGCAGAGCATCTCCGCCTTGTGCTTGACAAGTTAAGAGAGCATCGATTCTATGCCAAGTTTTCCAAGTGTGAGTTCTGGCTCAATGAAGTGGTGTACCTCAGGCATGTCATCTCTGCCGAGGGAATTAAAGTGCACCCTGAGAAAGTTGTGGCAATCTTGAAGTGGGAACCTCCTCAGAATGTGAAGTAGCTTTGGAGTTTCCTCGGGCTTGCTAGCTATTATAGAAGATTTGTGGAGAACTTGTCTCAAATTGCCAAGCCTCTGTCCAATCTCCTCCAGAAGAGTGTCAAGTATGTTTGGTCTCCTCAGTGTGATGTGGCGTTCAATATGCTCAAGCAGAGACTGACTTCAGCTCCAGTTCTTGTTCCTCCTGAGCAGTCTAAGCCTTTCCAAGTTTTCTGTGATGCTTCTCTCCAAGGTCTTGGTGGTGTTCTCATGCAAGACAAGAAGATTGTTGCTTATACCTCGCATCAGTTGAAGCCTGCTGAGAAGAACTACCCCACTCATGATCTTGAGTTGGCGGCAGTTGTGCATGCTCTAATGACTTGGAGGTATTTGTTGTCAGGTAGACCAGTTGAGGTGTACACCGATAACAAGAGCTTGAAGTACATTTTCACTCAACCCAATCTCAATCTTTGGCAATTGTGTTGGGTGGGAATGCTTGAGGACTTCAATCCAAGCATTGAACATACTCTTGGGAAACCAAATGGCATTGCAGACGCGCTCAGCCGTAAGGCGTACTGCAATAGTCTCATTCTGAAGCCTCTTCAACCCGAGATTTGTGAAGCCTTCCGCAAGCTCAACCTTCAGATGATTCTGCAAGGATTTCTTGCAAATCTTCAAGTTTCTCCGACTCTAGAAGATCAGGTTCGCCAAGCGCAATTTCTTGACGCTATGGTGAAGAAAGTGAAGAAAGGTGTGGCCAAGAGCATTCTGAAGTATAAGTGCTTTCGTGTTGATGACAAAGATACCTTGTTCTTTGAGGACCGTCTCGTGGTTCCAAAAGGTGATCTCAGAAAGGTTATCATGGACGAAGCACATAATTCTCTGCTATCCATTCATCTAGGCAGTTCAAAGATGTATCAGGATCTCAAGCAAACCTTCTGGTGGACTCGCATGAAACGTGGAATTGCTCAGTTCGTGAACGAGTGTGACATTTGTTGCAGAGTGAAGGCGGAACATCAACGTCCAGCAGGTCTTCTTCAACCTTTGCCTATCCCAGAGTGGAAATTCGATCATGTGGAGATGGATTTCATCACTGGGTTTCTGAAGTCCAAGAGAGGCAACAATGCCATCTTTGTGGTTATTGACAAGTTGTCAAAAGTTGCTCATTTCCTGCCAGTCAAAGAATCTATCTCGGTAGCTCAGCTTGCAGAGTTGTATACGTCAAGGATAGTGTCTTTGCATGGTATTCCTCAGCTCATCTCTTCTGACCATGGAAGCCTCTTCACTTCCAAGTTTTGGGAGTCCTTCTAGACTGCTATGGGTACCAAGATCCGTTTTAGCACTGCGTTTCATCCACAGACAAGTGGTAAAGTTGAGAGAGTCAATCAGATCCTCGAAGATATGCTCAGAGCCTGTGTGATTTCGTTCGGCATGAAGTGGGAAGACTGCCTTCCGTATGCAGAATTCTCATACAACAATAGCTTTCAAGCTAGTTCAAGCAAGGCCCCTTTCGAGATTCTCTATGGCAGAAAGTGTCGTACCCCGCTTAACTGGTCTGAAACCGGTGAGCGTTAGATATTGGGCAATGACATGATCACTGAAGCAGAAGAAATGTGCCATGTCATTCGTGAGAACCTCAAAGCAGCTCAGTCCCGATAGAAGAGTTATTATGATAACAAACATCGGGATGTTTCCTTCCAAGTGGATGATCTAGTCTATCTCAGAGTCTCTCCCATGAAGGGCACTCAACGGTTTGGAATTAAAGGGAAGCTAGCTCCTCGTTTTGTTGGTACTTTCAAAGTTCTTGGCAAGAGAGGTGGTCTTGCATATCAACTAGAGCTTCCTCCAATTTTTGTGAACGTGCACGATGTCTTCCATGTTTCTCAGCTCCGGAGATGTTTCAAGACTCCAGAGCGAACCATTGACCTCCAAGACATCGATCTCCAAGAAGATCTCTCTTATCGTGAGCATCCAGTTGCAACTCTTGAAGAAACTGAGCATAAGACTCACAACAAGTCTATCAAGTTCCTCAAGGTGAAGTGGTCTCTTCATTCCGACAAAGAAGCTACTTGGGAACACGAGGACCTTCTCCGTTCCAAATTTCCGGATTTCTTTCGTTCCTAGATCTCGGGTCGAGATCTTCTTGTAGTGTGGGAGAGTTGTGATAGCCCAAGTGCTGTCCCTTCCTTTTATGGCATGTAACCCCATTGTATGAACCTTGTGTCATGAGCTATGATATGAATTGCACCTTGTCTCATGTGTGGTTTTGCATTCATGCATCATTCATCCATCATAGCATTCATCATGCCTGGTTTGTTCTTCATGTGCTTTTGATTGGTGTGATTAGTTGTGGTGTGGTATTGTGTTATGTCGTTGTGTGTTGTTGAATCATGTGGGTGCAACATCCTCTCTTCGCCTCTCTTTCCCTTTGCAACTAAAACCCTCCATTACCTCCTTCTTTTCCCATGTTATTTTCATAACAGAATTAAGTTGCTTCTTAAATTATTTGTAAATGTTCAAGAGGTAGCCCTATTCATATTAATAATTTAGAGTGTGATTCTTGTGATGGTTGGGGTTTGGTTGTTATTGTATTTTAATTAAACAGGAGCTGCCTTTTATTAAAGTATTAAAATAACTTGCTCAATAAATCAACTTGTTAATTTTATTATATAGTGCACATTATTTCCCTTACAAAAATATTTTTGTTTTGCACCAAAACCTTTTCTTCTATTCTGGGGATTTATTTTTGTGTGCCTGGTTTTGAAAATGGGAAAACCCTTTTTGTTTTTGGTTTTGTGAGAGAGAGGTAGATGGGCCTTGTCTCTCCTGCGGCCCAGCCCGCAGTGAACAGACGACCACCTGCTCCCGTCCCCTTCTCCGTCAGTAAGTGTAGAGAGTGAGCGCGTCCGCCGTTGCCTTTCCGTCGCCGTTGCCGTGTGTCCCATCGGCTTTATAGCCCCCTCGGCGTGCGTGCCCCCTCGCCTAGGGTTCCTCTCTTCCCCTCTGCCACCGCGGCTCTCTTCTTCCTCTCCATCTCTCTCCCTCCTCTCTTCTTTTCCCCTGCCAGGTAAGATTCTGAGAGGTTCAATTGAGTCCGCCGGTCGTCGTCGCCGCGTCGCCGGTGGGCCGCGTCCTTGGTGGTGATGGCGTGGAGCTTGAGGGTTATCCTGGTGTTCCATTCCTGCCGATAGGGGCCCCGGAGGAGCTCTGCAGCGACCACCCCGTCGTCGCCGGAAGTCCCCGCTCCCCCGTCTCCTTCCCCCGCATCGTCTCCGGCCGTCTTCTTCCCCTCTGTTGACTCCGTCGTGACCGGCTCGTCATCGCCTTCCCCCAAGGTGAGCCGCCGGTCCCCGTAGCCTTTTCCCTCTGCGCGTATCTCGTAGTTAGTCGCCACCACGTCTGTCGCCGCCGGTAGCAAGACGAGCACCTGCCGCTCGCCTCCTTCCTCCTCTCCGCAAGGTGAGCAGGGGAATGGAGCCGTGAATGAACCATTGTGTGTAGGAGCAGCTTGCACCGCCGGATCTGCCGTGGATCACCGGAGTTTGCCGTCGCAGTTTGTCTGTCGTCGTTTCTCTATTCTCTGTTGCCTTCAGTTTTGTTAGTTAGTTAGTATGCGTGTGTGTATTAGAATACTAGTACCCCTACTATGTTAGCATCCGAGCGTGTAGTGCACTGGTTTGGGCTCAGGGGAGCGACCAGGAGGTCAGGGGTTCGACCCCTGAACCCTCCCCCTTTCGTTTTGTTTTATTTCTCCTTGTTTTCTTTTTTTCTTCCTCTTTTCTCATGTATTAGTGTTTGTAGGTGCTTTTGACATATGTAGATGTTCTTTTTCCTGTTGATATGTGGAGTGTGTGTGTGCTTTGCACATATACATCTGTGTGGATGTGTGTGTGTATGTGGATGTGAGCATTCACATATGCATGTGTATATGTGTGTGTGCTCATGCATATATGTGTGTGTGCTAGATATGTATGTGTATATGCATACATGTATATATGATAAGTTGATGTAGTGTGTGTGTATGTAAGTACATGAGAGGTGGATGTGTGTGTGTGTGTTTATGCATACATACACTTGTGCATGTGAGTTGTGAGTGTGTGTATGCTATGCATACATACATATGTGTGTGGGTAGTTGCAAGTGCTTTGACATGTTGTGTGTATGTGAGTATAGTGTGTGTGTGTGTGGGAACTAGTGGGTTTCCCACTTGACATACCCCTTGTGGATATGTGCTTGCTATGTAGGTTTTGTCATCTCATTTCCATTCTTAGCTAGGTTGCCATACATGCTCATATCCATTTATGTGCTTTTCCTATTAGAGTAAGTTATGCCATGAAGAGTAGGTGGTAGATTTGCTATTTGAGTGTGCCTCGATGTTTCACATGAGCATATGAGTATGACCCATGGTTTTGGGGTAGGAAGAGCCAATGAATCCATTGGAACTCTCAGATTTCACTTTTGAGCAAGTTCATAAATCTGTCTTTTTAGCTGAGATGCCATTTTGTCATTTTTGCATGATTTAATCCATGCTTGCTTTGGAACATGTGCCAACTAGGGAGTGCTTGTACTTTGTAGCTAGTATGCAATGGTATTTTTTATTAATATGATAATCACCCATTTAAGTGGGAAACATGCTGCAATGTGACCAACTTGATGTTTCTGTTTCAGCATGTTAAAAACTACCAAGTCTGAGAATCTGCTATTATTTTTATGCCATGTAGAGTGGGTGACATCTATCAACATGTTGTGAATTTGATCATGCTCAGTGTTAGTTATTTGTAGTAGATATTGTCTTCTACCATACTGTTAATTTTCATGCCAATAGGATCTATCTAGAATATTAAACTACTGCTGTCAACTTGCTACTTTATTAACTCAGATTCCAGAAAACTGGAATTTTCACCAAGTCCCAGAAAACTGTTTCATCATGTCAACTTGATTGCTTCATGATTATTGTTGTGTGCCTCCTTTGATGATTGTGTAGTTTGATAAGTTGATGTGTGTGTTGAGTAGATTCTGTCAATATCTTGTTTGTGGCTATAGGATTCCTGTAGCTCAAGTTGTGAGCTGTGGAAGTTGCTATGTTGCTGTTTTGTGGCAGATTGTGTGTTTTGTGTTTAATTGTTTTGTGACTTGTGGGAGCTATACTCCATGGAATTGATTGATATTTGAGTCTATTGTGTGTGATTTTTCATAAACTATCCAGTGTCTATCTTGGAATGCCAAGAATTAGCCCATGTCTTGGTGGTCTGGTGTATTTGCCTCCGTACCTTGTCGTGAGCTTATCGTGAGAACCGTAACTCTGTTTCTTGCATTCTATATATACATTTCTATCGATTTTGCATGATGCATCCATATTTTCCATGTTCATGGATGTATAAATAACTCAACATGAGGTTCTGTCCAGATTCATTAATAAACAAACTTTGCATGTGAAACATGACTAGTTTTGGATTGTCGTGTTTAATTCTTCATAAATGAATCATGCATCATCTTAGTTGTGCATTACACCTTGGTTGGAGGTTTATTGTTTCTGTTTCTCTTGGGTAGACGCGAGTGTCGATACTGAGTACGAGGACCCATGAGAGTACAACTACGAGGATCCCGCTACTTGTTCCACTGAAGAACCAACAGGCAAAATGATCGTACCCGGATCCCGATACTATTTTTGCTTGCTAGTTTCTTGCTCTTATCGTTACAACTGTGCTACCTACCATTTGATATCAGCCTCCTAACTGCCCTGACCGCCTCTAACCTCCACATCCTAGCAAACTTTTGATTGGCTAAGTTACCGCTGCTCAGCCCCTCTTATAGCATCTTAGTTGCAAGTGCAGGTTGTTCCATGTGATAACATGGATTTGGATATCACAATATTATCTATTGTTTAATTTAATGCACATATATATCTTGGTATTGGAGGAAGGCTTGGCCTTTTGCCAAGTGATTTGTTCCGCTGTTATCACCATTAGTTCCTTGTTACTGGTGTTATGGTTTCCTTATTTTGCGCTCCTAACATGCTCGGGGTTGTTATGGGACCCCCCTTGTTCATTCGGTTGAGATTAAAACTTGTCTGGCAAGACCCAACTTTGGTACTACATTTGCTATTAACTTAATAAAAACTTGCATAGGGCCTTGCAAACCCATGGATAATTTAATCAACCCTCGGGCCAGTGCTCCTCATGAGTGTTGGTCCAAACTAGAATCATGTGCGGGGCCAACCCGGGGCAACTCAGGAGATTTCTATCAGGCCACTATACGCTGCGCTCATTCGGTCGTGTCCTAAGAACGAGATATGCGCCTCTTATCGGGTTTGTTGACACGTCAGGAGGTCTTGCTGGATTTGTTTTACCTTTATCGGGTGTCTTGCGTGTGGAGTCTGACTTTCCTCGGGTTTTCTCGAGGTGATGGAATTCCTTTGGAATTACCTATGATGACCACGAGATTCATGGTCGAGGCTACTCCCGCGGAGTGTGGTTAATTTGTGATGGATTAGTTGGAGCACCCCTGCAGGGTTAAATCTTTCGGAAAGCCGTGCCCGCGGTTATGTGGCAAGTTGGATATTTGTTTAACACCCGGTTATAGTTAACTTGAAGTAAATTTCAATTAAAATACACCAACTATGTGAGTAACCATGATCGTCTCTACTCGTGAACATGCTCCGAGAGAGAACATGGTGGGATTATGATTGACGTAAGTAAGTGTTCAGGATCTCATAGATATCATACTAGATTCGATCGTTCATCGTAGGCCACTCCTATTTATTTTCATGTTGCGTAAGTTAGCCACCATAAATTCTTAGTGCTGCTGCAAATTAAACACTTACCCAACCCAACCTTTAAGCTTGAATAGTCTCGGTACTCGGGCGCTTGATTGCTGAGTCCCTATAGCTCACAGTTTACTACAACACTCCAGGTACAGGGTCAGATGAGTTCGTGCAGGATGACCTTACCCAGCTCAAGTGGGAATATGATGAGGAAAGAGGCAGGATGTATGTGACTTACCCGGATGTGTAGAGGACCATGGTCGTGATCTTTGGGATAGCGAGATAGTATCATTTGCATCTGTTTTTTTATCGTTTGATTTAGTCCGTAGGCGGACCCTGTCTTCATCTTGATGATTTGAACTCTGAGTGACTTGTAATTTAGCATGTGGAGAGTGTAAGCCAATCTTGTATACTCATCTTTTCAGTATTGTATGATGTGATGATACTATACTCGCTAACGGCAAGATGCACCTCTATCCCTTGCAGGGCCCTCGAGCCTTTAAAAGGATAGGCGTACATCTTGGGTGTGACAGGTGTGCATCCAACTCGCGTGCTCACGAAGACCTATGGCAATTTGACGAAGAACATCATTGGAATATACAAGCCAAGTTCTATAACGAAAAATTACCACTAGTATATGAAAGTGACAATATAGGAGACTCTCTATAAGAAAAAAATGGCGATACTCTGAAGCACAAGTGTGGTAAAGGATAGTAGCATTGCCCCTTCTCTCTTTTCTCTCATCTATTTATTTATTTATTTCATTTTATTTCTTTTTTGGTGGGCATATTTAGCCTCTTTTTTATTTGGGATTATTTGGCCTCTTTTAACTTTTTGGAGACTCATCCCAACTTGTGAGGAAATCATAGATTCGATCATACTTTCCTCACACGGGACAGTGCTCTAATAATGATGATCATCACAATTTAATTTACTTACAACTCAAGAATTACAACTCGATACTTAGAAAAAATATGACTCTATATGAATGCCTCCGACGGTGTACTGGGATGTGCAATGACTCAAGAGTGACATGTATAAAAAATATGAACGGTGGCTTTTCCACAAATAGATGCCAACTACATGATCATGCAAAGCAATATGACAATGATGATGCGTGTCATAAATGGAAGGTTGGAAGTTACATGGAAATATATCTCGGAATGGCTATGGAAATGCCATAATAGGTAGGTACGGTGGCTGTTTTGAGGAAGGTATATGGTGTGTTTAATGCACCGGTGAAAGTTGCGTGGCACTAGAGAGGCTAGCAAAGGTGGAAGGGTGAGAGTGCGTATGATCCATGGACTCAACATTAGTCATAAAGAACTCACATACTTATTGAAAAATTCTATTAGTCATCGAAACATAGTACTAGATGCATTCCCCTAGGGGAAGGGTTGGTAGGATTTAACTATCGCGCGATCCCGACCTCTACACAAAGGAAGGCAATCAATAAATAAATCATGCCCCAACTTCGTCACATAACAGTTCACCATACATGCATGCTAAGGGAATCACAACCTTTAACACAATTATTTCTACTAATCCACAATTACTCACTAGAATGTCTCTAATATTACCATCTTTATATCTCAAAACAATCATAAGGAATCAAACTTCTCATGCTATTCAATGAACTTTATATGAAAGTTTTTATTATATCCCTCTTGGATGCCCATTATAATAGGACTAAATTAATAACCTATTAAAATTACCATGATGTTTAGATACTCCCAAAATAATATAAGTGAATCATGAGAGTTCATCAATTTCTATAAAATGAGACCACCGTCGCGCACTACAAAGATATAAGTGAAGCACTAGAGCAAATTGAGAAACTACTCCAAAAAGATATAAGTGAAGATCAATGAGAACAAACAATTAAATAACTATGTTAAGACTCTCTCATCTAAGAATTTCAGATCTTAAGTATTTTATTTAAACAACAAGCAAAAGAAAAATAGCACTCCAAAATAACAAATATCATGTGGACAAATAAAAATTTAGGCTCAACATAGGCTAACCGATAATTGTTGATGAAGAGAGGTGGGATGTGTAGCAGCCCCAAGCTTAGATCCTTGAGACTTCCTGAAATATTTACTTGGGGTGCCATGAGAATCCCCAAGCTTTAGCTTTTGTATCTCATTCAGTCCTCTCATATCCTGGTTTCAAAAACTTCAACCACACAAAACTTGAAAAGAACTCGTGAGATAGGTTAGTGCACATAATAATAAATCAACTCTTTATGTACTGCCAAGACAAGTTGCATAATAATTTCAAATATAATCTACTGTTTACTATCATTTCCACAATTTATATCTAATAATATAAGGTATGTAAACTATAGGAAAAGTAGATAACAATACTATCACATCAATCTGTCCAAACAGAACAATCTGTAGCAATCTATTAAACCAATGTACTTATGTAACCCAAAAAATTAGGAAAATTAGGGAAATTCTAAATAATATATATGACAATACTTTGTAAAAATTCAGAAACTTTCCACGTTCCGGTAAAATATGAAAATTTAAATAATACAATAGAAGTTTCTATTTTTACACAGCACACATCAAAACATGCAATGCAAGCATCGTAAGACGATTCTTGGAAATTTTAATTGAAAAATGAGATTATAAATAACACCTAACAGAGAATAAAAAATAAAACGATCCAAGCAAAACTCATATTATGTGACAAACAAAATATAGCTCCAAGTAAGATATACCGATAATGTTGAAGACGAAACAGGGGACGCCTTCCGGGGCATCCCCAAGCTTAGTCACTTGAGTCTTCCTTGAATATTACCTTGTGGGTGCCTTCGGCATCCCCAATCTTATGTTCTTGTCACTCATTATTCTCCTCATATTGGTGTCTCACCCCAAACTAGAAAACTCCAATAACACAAAACTTAACGGAACTTCGTGACAAGGGTTAGTCTAATAAAGATAAATCATTCACTTAGGTACTGTCAAGACAAGATTAATATATTTTACCACATTATACATACTGTATTATTTCATTTCCATAATTTATACCAGTAAGTATAAGCTATGGAAACACTAAAACAAGCAAACTATGCATGCAAAACAGAATCTGTCAAAAACAGAACAATATGTGAAGATCTGTAGTATAGCCATACTTCCCTATCTCTAGAAATTTTGAAAAAGTAGGAACATGTGGGGGAATTTGTACATAAATCTTGTGTAAGAAATTCAGATCCAATAGACACTTATTTGAATTTATAAAATTCCTTGGCTGGGTGTCAAAGTTTATGTTTTTCAGCCAGATCAAATCAATTATCACAATAGACCATCCCAAAGGTATTACTTGGAACAAACACTAATTAAAACACTAAAACACAATTAATAAAGAGGTACTAATGTTTAATTTATTTAAGAATAGAAAAAAACATAAAAATAAAATTGGGTTGCCTCCCAACAAGCGCTATTGTCTAACGCCCCTAGCTAAGCATAACGATTTAAATGTTGCTCGTATTGGAACTAGTATCAGACAAGCAAAAGAGCATCATGAATCACATGACAAGCACATTTAAGTCTAACCCACTTCCTATGCATAGGTATTTTGTGATAAAAAAATTCATGACAAAAAGAATCAACTTGCATAGTAAGACAAAACAAGAATATCTTAGAAAATTTCAACACATAGAGAGGAAACTTGATATTATTGCAATTCCTACAAGCATAAGTTACTCTCTCATAATAATTTTCAATAGAATCATGAAGTAATTCAACAACATAACTATCAGATAAAGCATCATATTCATGATCCACAAGCATAGAAATTTTTTCACTCTCCACATAAGCAATTTTCTTCTCATTCATAATAGTGGGAGCAAACTCCACAAAATAACTATCATGAGATACTTGATTGACATAACCACTTTGAATATTAAAATCATGATGACAAGTTGCATGGTTACTATCACTCTTTATAGCATACATGTCATCATCACAATCATCATAGATAGTAGGCATGGCATTATCATAACAAATTTGCTCATCAAAACTTGGGGGACTAAAAATATCATCTTCATCAAACATAGAATCCCCAAGCTTGTGGATTTGCATATCATTAGCATCATGGATATTAATAGGATTCATAATAGAAATATTCCAATCATCCTCATCATTCAAGGAATTCTCATCAAGTATTTTCATAAATTCTTCCTCTACCAATGGAGCACAATTTTTCGAACCATCATTTTCATGAAAGACATTAAAGAGACGAAACAATTGATGCAACCTAAACTCCATTTTTTGTAGTTTTATTTTATAAAACCAAACTAGTGAAAAATAAGAAATTAAAAGATTTGATTGGAAGATCTAAATATATACCTTCAAGCACTCACCTCGCCGGCCATGGCGCCAAAAAAGAGCTTGATGTATACTACGCAACCTTCTTCTTGTAGACTCGTGTTGGGCCTCCAAGCACAGAGTTTTGTAGGACAGTAGCAAATTACCGTGAAGTGGATTACCTAAGGTTTATCAATCCGTGGGAGGCATAGGATGAAGATGGTCTCTCTCGAACAACCCTGCAACCAAATAACAAAGAGTCTCTTGTGTCCCTAACACACCCAATACAATGGTAAATTGTATAGGTGCACTAGTTCAGCGAAGAGATGATGATAGAAGTGTAATATGGATGGTAGATATAGGTTTTTGTCATCTGAAAATATAAAAAAAAGCAAGGTAACTAATGATAAAAGTGAGCACAAACAGTATTGCAATACTTAGAAACAAGGCCTAGGGTTCATACTTTCACTAGTGCAAGTTCTCTCAACAATACTAACATAGTTGAATCATATATAAATCCCTCACGTGCGGTAAAGAGTTTACTCCAAAGTCACAGATAGTGGAGGACAAACGAAGAAATTATTGTAGGGTATGAAACCACCTCAAAATTATCTTTTTCGATCAATCGTATGAGCTATCCCTATAAGTGTCACGAGCAACCCTAGAGTTAGTACTAAGATAACACCTTAAGATACACATCAACCAAAACTCTAATTTTATCTAGATACTCCAATGTCACCACGAGTACCCATGGGCTTGATTATATGATATGCATCACACGATTTCATATTCATCATGTTCAATCCAACACAAAGAACTTCAAAGAGTGCCCCAAAGTTTCTATCGGAGACTCAAGACAAAATCGTGTGCCAACCCCTATGCATAGATTCCCAAGGTAACGGAACTTGCAAGTTGATCACCAAAACATACATCAAGCGGATCAATAGAACATCCCATTGTCACCATAGATATCCCATCGCAAGACATACATCAAGTGTTCTCCAATCCTTTAAAGACTCAATCCGATAAGAAAACTTCAAAGCGAAAACTCAATTCATCACAAGAAGATAGTGAGGGGAAAACTCCATACGATTCATCTATATTAATAAAGCTCGCAGTACATCAAGATCGTGTCATCTCAAGAACACGAGAGAGAGAGAGAGATCAAACATATAGCTACTGGTACATACCCTCAGCCCCGAGGGTGAACTACTCCCTCCTTGTCATGGAGACCGTTGGGATGCTAAAGATGGCCTCCGGTGATGATGGCCCCCTTCGATAGGGTGTCGGAGAGGGCCCCCGATTGGTTTTCCGTGGCTAAAAAGGCTTACAGCGGTGGAGCTCCCAATCTATGTTTCTTTCTGGTTTTTTTGTATTTATAGGAATTTTTGGCATCGGTCTCACGTCAAGGGGACTCCCGAGGGCCCCACAAGCCAGGGGCGTGCCCTTGGGGGGGCGCCCTACGATTGTGGTTGCCTTGGGACTCCTCTCCGGTATCTTTTTGCTCCAGTATTTTTTATATTTACAAAAATATTCCCCGTAAATTTTCAGCCCATTCCGAGAACTTTTATTTCTGCACAAAAAACGACACCATGATAGTTCTGCTGAAAACACCGTCAGTCCGGGTTTGTTCTAATAAAATCATACCAAAATCATATAGAATTATTATAAACACGACATGAATACTTCATAAATTATAGATACATTAGAGACGTATCATCCATCCGACTCCAAGGGCATATCACCGAGCGTTGAGCGTGTCCTCACTCCTTGTCGAAAAAGTACTCTGCAACATGACATGTTGCAGCCGTGTAGGTCAACATATTTAATGTGCCGGCAAGTAACAAAAGAGAGGGGTGAAAATATCTCCTATACTATATGCATATATGGCGGGTGGGGCTGTAGGTTCATGTTTAGCATAAAACAAGTTTTTCCTACACCAAGGGAGGGGAAAAAAGCAAAATTATTACTACATTGTTAATTGTTTAATGAGAAGGTTCCACCAACCATTTATCATATCCAAGTTAACAATAATACCCACATCATTAATATTATTTGTGTTGAGACTGGCTAATAGTATCATCTCCGGTGCTCATGTTGTCCATAACAGGGGACACGACTAATCTATTATATTGTTACTCTATAGAGTCTTGTACACTTTAACCGTAAGAATCGATCCCTCCCATTGTATCCTCGTACTACCTGGTGTTTGAGAACGGGACGATCGAAACATGGTCTTCCTAAGCAACCCTCCGATAGAAAGTCAGTGCCCATCCAATCCTACCATTCTTCTATATCTTGTAGCAACTCACCTACCAGTCACGACTAGGGTCAACCAAGCCAGAGCCCATATTGACTTACGGTTGGACACATAAGCTTTCTGGACATGAAGTATCCGTCCATCTCTTTGAGCATGCGTGGCATTCCATCGGGATGAGCACAAGTAGATACTAGGGTTCCCGGGCATAACCATGATAGATATTAGGATGCAAGATGCATGTCCAATCCACCGAGAGGTATATTGAAATCCTTGAAGTCTTGAAGTCTTGATCATCATGTAGGTTTTGAAAATAACTAATCTCACCACTCTCCTGAATCACACAATCAACCTTGTCTACTAACAGCATAACAAAATAAAATAACATTTCTTAGGGCTAAAGTGACAAGGGTTTATTGGATGTCTACCACATGATACTACTGAAGATCCATGTTTCCAATTACCTACCTTGCATGCAATGGTGGAAATGTTGAACTAATGCAATAAAAAGCATAGGTAAAACATGGTTAATGTGAACTTGCCTTGCCGACGATCATCGAACTCGAGGGACTCTAAATAGCAAGCCTCGCACTCCAGATGATCTAACGAATCAAACAAATTAAACAGTAAGCATAACCATATCACAACTTACAATAACAACAAGTAAAACTAATAATACTAAAGCAATCAATAGCACATGCAAAGACAAGAAAAACAACTGCAAATAAAGAATCCATCCAAGAGTTTATTGCAAAGCTTATACTAAAGTAAAACAAACAAAGAAATAGTTTTCTGTAACTAACTAAAAGTTTAACAGAAAGAAAACTAAGTTTTATCAAATTAATAGAAAGTATTTCACCATAATTTTCTATGCAAAAATAATTACTATAACACCTATTATAAAACACTACATATAAAGAAAACATTGTTTCCTACTAAAACAGAGAACAAAACTATAAAAATATTTTTTATTAACAGAAAATATATCAGCTAATGCTAACCAACAGAAACTAAAAAGAACAAAGCAAAAATTTAAAAGAAAACAGAATCAAAACAAAATTAAAGCAACATTAAAACAAAAGAAAATACAATAAACCTAAAAGAACTAAAACATAATCTATTTAGATAAAACCCTAATTTAAATAATCCTAAAAATTCCCAAATTGATCCTACCGATAAAGCTAAGTAATAAAAACCACTAGCTAAAAGAATCACTAAAAAATATTTTCCAACTCAAGTTATTCAAATTCTAGTGATTTGAGCGAACTTCAAAGAATTCAATTTTAAATAGTTCAAATTTCAAACGTAATTGCACTAGCAAAAGTTTCATAAAATTTGTGACCACATGCAAAAAGAATCAACTTAAAGCTCTATATAACCTAGTAGATATCCAATGTGCAAAAAGAGAACCTATTCTGTTACGGAAAAATATAACCGAAAAAGAAAAATTTAAAGCTAACACACATGTGCTATGTGGCAATCTGTGATTGGTGGAGCGGCGAGCAAGCGGTTGCAAGAAAGCGGATGGCCGATCTCTACAGCGTACCACTTCGACCACTTAAGTAATCTATTGTGGACCTTTAGATCCAGATCTAACGAATCAGAAGAAGATGGGGGCTCATAGTGAAATAGTCGCCGGTGATGGAAGTTTCCAACGAGGCAGGGACGGTGAGTTCATCGCGGTGGTGTCTCCGGTGGTCGGAGGTGGCAGTCGAGTGGTCCAGGCGAACTCGGCGACGCTCCGGCATCGTTTGGCTGCGTCGGCGGTCTTTGGGGGTGGCGAGATTGAGCGGGGCGAGCTTGGGAAGGCTCGGGTGGTGGGGAACTCCGCCGAGGGGTGGTTTCGGCCTTCTGGCAAGGGGCTCTTGGTTCGAGGGGAACGGAGTGTGGCAAGAGTGCGGCGTATTTATAGGGGGTCCGAGTCACATATAAGGTAGAGGGATAGGAGATCGACGTGGTTTTGGCTGGCTCTGGCGAAGGAAGGTGGAGGTGGTGGAAGGAAGGTGATGACCGCGGGGTGGATGTTGTCGGGCGATGGGCCAAGGTTGTCAGCGGAAGAGAGAGGCGCACGGTGGAAACGGGCGATCGTCCCGAATCTTTTTTATATCCGACTAATAAGATTTGGTACGAAACCTTTCCAATTGAGCCGCACCTTTCCTAATAGCGCACATACACTTTTCCTATTAAAACAACTTTTCCATTTATTTTAAAACATGAAAATAAACAATAAAAAAGGAAAATAAAGATAAATCCAAATATGGAAGTATTCTATATCAAAATTATCAGAAAGAAATATAATTTTTTTAAACATTTTTCCACGGGCAAAAACATATTTTTTCAGAAAATGCCCAAATGGAATAATTCCCTATTTGAAATATTTTTCAAACAAACCCCTAGTATAAAAAAATCAAACAGATTCCATAATATACCCCTGACATGGAGATTCATGTTCCTCCTCTCGAATTTGAAATTTTCAAAGGTTTCACTATTTGAATTCAAAAGGAAGCAAATTTTGAAATGGGGTTTCAAACAAACTTCAAGAAACTTTCAACCATTTTGAATTTGTTTAATTTATTCAACAAATGCAAACGCAAAAAAATATGTATGGATGCATAACTATTTTCATAACATGCCAAAATGGAACTTTGGGATGTTACACTACCTCAGACATGATCTCGTACCATTTAACCATGACTTCAACACATTTTTTTATCTTATTATTATGCATGTCGATCTGATCATGATTGCTTTCCAAGTTTTCCTACCTATAAACCTAGCGAACACCCACTGGTTCCTTGTGGTCTTAAACCCAAGAAGGAGGGAGATTCAGATTCTTGATTCACTTTTAGGCTACGTAGTACGCGCACAAGTAAATCACGTGGTGAAATTTTAAATGTTTTTCAGTAAAACGCAGTATTCAACATCATACCTAACTATGAATCATGAGCAACTTATCATCCCATGGACTTGTTGGTACCTTTGGTGGAAGCACATCTGATACCATCACTATGAATAAATGGACCACAAAGCCATGCATGGAAAGACATTAACGTGACCCAATGGACTGTAAAGCTTGTTTTTCTGCCAAGACAAGATGACATGTCAGTCAAAAATATTGACTTTTGTTTCCATTTTTCATTGTTAATACTTGAAATGCTGCTAGCGGGATTAAATGCTGCAAATCTTCTTGTGAACTCTACATGCTGAAGAACATCAAATTCTTTACATGAGAAGATTTGACACTACAATATGATCAAGTATGTAGAGTAACGCCTCCATTTATGTAATTTTTTTGAACCTATGGAACCATACTGACATATCCTCCCATGCAGGCCTACATTGACGATTACAGAAGAGAGCAGCATGTTATGCTTCTTAATTCACCCTACAAGAAACTTAATTCCATGAAAACGCTTAAGATGCACACTGTCAGGGATATTACCCCGCGGTATAACCCGACCGGAAGTATGACCCGGCCAAAACTTGGCGACTCACTAGTGACCCAGCCGAGCTTGGCTACTCATTGGTAACCTGGTAGGCGGGTCAGACGAATGACGAGACCTAGTGGCCCGAATGGCGGGTCATGGGAGGGCCAGTTCACAGAGAAGGTCCAAGTAAGGGAAAGACTCTCTCAAGAAGGAAACAAGACCCAGATTAGGATTCAAGAGAGAGTAGTCCTAATCCTACTCCCTGTAGGACTCTACATGTAAACCTACCCCTTCCACTTATATAAGGAGGGCTAAGGCACCCCAAGAGGGACAAGTTCAAGTCATTAGAGATAGACAGATTAGAGGCTCTCGTGACTAGAGGTAGCAAAATAGCACCCTTGTAATCGAGATCATCCTCATCATCAATACACACAAAGCGGGACGTAGGATTTTATCTCCATCGGAGGGGCCGAACCAGGGTAAACTGTCATCTCTCAATTCCGACCAACCACTCTCAAGCCGTCACCTAGTTGCGATGGCCTCACACCTATGTTCTCTCATGAGGACATCTTGCCGTGATAAAGCCTATTGGATGCAGCTGTGGCTAAAGACGATGGACATGCAAGCATTTAATCCAGCTATGCTGGATTCTTAGATGTGGAGTATACACTTGGCTATAAAGCGATCTGGTGGGTGTGGTTTGGTTTTAGTCCCGCAGAAGCTTTACTAGCCATGTTCTTAGTCCATTGCGGATTAATCAAGTTGTAATACTTCACAGGAATGGTTCTAAATACTATTCTTCAAATAAATTTGGTCTGCATGGGAGCACCTTCAAATATATATTTTCTTTTTACAACCAAACTTTTTGTTTCAAGGTTATGTGGTTAATAGGAAAGTTAACTAAAATAGGAATTTTATAGTTAAGGTTCTTTAGAGTCTCGACAAGATTCAGACCAATTATGGAGTGCACGAGCAAACCTAGATGAAGTTACTAATGGATAAACTGAATCACACTGTGGGTTTATTCAAATTTTCTATTGCTATTTGGATGTGTCATGCAAGCTATTTACTTCCAGTTTCACAAAAATTGTAGCACAAACCGAATTACCCAAATCCAGTGAGTGCTGAAACATTTTCGCCAAAAGGTAAATATTTCAGTGAGTGCGGAAATGAGTGAAACTCAGTAAATTTCATCAAAAACTCACTGAAAGTGAAGATCATGGTGTCATGGCATCTTGAGCAGCACCATACATGATCCAATATTATCAACAAAATTTGATCTCACATATACGATAGGAATAAGGTATGAGCATGAGCATGCATGATTAGATGGGCAATAAAATAGCTTCACAACAAAGATTAAAATACTTCACATGTGAACCCCTCAATCACAGCTACACCAGGAATTGACTTAGAACCAACAAAACGGAGCATAATAAAAAGAGGTCCAGTAATTTTGGCCAATTTTCCCAGGAACACAAACCTATAATATTTTGACAACTCTAGTTGTTGTCATGTTAACCAGTTTTTAGGTGTTCATTGTAATTAGTTTTTTTCTAGGGAAGTTCATCATAATTAGCTAGGATGGTTAAGTATGGCTTCAAAATTCTGACATAAATTGGGAGATGTGATTTTCACGATTCTGGGAGAATCACCTAAAAGAACTGGGCCTAAAGCACATAACAGAGGGGACCTGTGGTTGATGGAACAATGAAATAAGGCCCGAAGATTAACTCTGGTTATCAAAGAGAATATATTACTTTCTTTTTTTGCACAATCATATGTGATCTGAGGTAGTTAGGGAATCCTTTTTATACACTGCTACGCAATCTGAGAAGGGAAATACCTATCGGGGTGGTCACGACTCTCTCTAAACAGGAATCCTTAGAAACCTCTAGGTCGTACTTCGCTCATCTACTCCGGGGAAACATTGCTATCCAGGAAACCAGTAAGACCGAAGGAGGAAGCGAACAATGAAACCTGTGGTAACTTGCCATGCAACCCCAACTATTTTCCTCCCACGATCTTCGTGCAATCCCACCTTTTTTCCTGCCATGATCTTCCACCTACAATTTTTTCTTGCAACCCTAGATTCGGTTTAATCACACGATTTGCACATGTACATAACTCAATATGCTTCTTTTCTACAATATGAGAAGTTCATAGATGGACTAAAGATGCAACAAAGGATGTACATCAAGTTGATAGGACTGTGCGAACTTCTCAAGGTACCTCACATCAAAATTAGTCGTGTAGTGTGCCAGACCATCGCCAGTTCATATGTTGAAGATCAAGATGCCTTTATCATTTATGGGACACCATGTACGATCAAAATAGAAGATGTGGTGTGTATAACAGGCATGCCCTTCAAATCTTGACGATACTATGCAGTTGTGGAAGAAATTGATAAACCGTAATGACACCAAAACAAATTTCAAAGGATTACTAGCCAAGAAGGCTGGCGATGACATGCCTAATTTTGTCAGGCCATTTGTCTTGTACACCATAGGCACATATGTGTGCCCGGCAATAGATAAGTACGTGGATAACAAATATCTTGGGATTGTTAGAAGTGTTGACAGGATAAAGGGCACAAATCTTGGACAACTTATGCTTGACTATCTTGCTAGCGTTAAGAATTTTCTCATTGGTGGAGGAAATCTAGAAGGGAACCTAGCACTATTATAGGTAAGTCATAGTAATACAATCATCAGATACATTTTATACATTATGTAATCTACAGAAAAGTTTCTAAATTGCTTTTGTTTTCGTGCATACGCGGTACTACGAGAAGTTCAGGGTGCACCAATTGGACTCTAGCATCTCATATGTATAAAGGTTAAGGCCGCTGATCCAGTGTTGGAGTGAGGAGAAGGCACAAAAGGTTGAAAAGATAATCTAAGAGAATTATCTTGGAGTTGGAGAGGTAAAGTGTCGGCACTGTGCCTGGATTATGTACCATATTTTTCAAATCATACTAACGACACAAAATTGCAGTATGTTGAGGACCTACTACGGCCTTTAATTTTGCCACCAGATGGTACGCTGCCAAACCAAAGACTGGTGATCAGGTAAATGAGTTACATCACGCACAAATATATATTGTAACCTTGCAACAAGTACCGAAGTTATATGTTTCAAACTGTTTCAAAGTTGCATATTGAGGTACTCGTCGGCCATGTATTTACTGATTTGAAAGAAGTTGTGTCCCTCGTGCGGGAGGCCGATGCACAACAAGTCCATATGATGTGCACCCTTGAAAAGAAAATCAATGAGTGCCTTAGGAATACCCTTACAAATGGCAAGCTCATGGAGGACCTCATCAGAGAATTGAACATAAGCATAGCATTATGATGTAAATGATCCGATTATGAGATTAATATAATTGGAAATATACATGTAGAAGGTTTTTTTTAAATAAGTTTACTATCAAAACACTCCAGAGTAACATGTGTTTGTATTTATAAGAAGAACCGCTATGGAATATTTCAAGGATTGGAGGACATATGTCGAGCAGACTTCGTGGTATCTTCATACCCAATGGAATCCGCTGTTGAGAATGTTGAGCATGGTTCTGACAAGGGAAAACAAACGGATGTCCCGAAGGTTGCTGCTAAGGACTATTCTAACCAGGGAATACAAAAGGATGACACGGAGTCCCCCATGAAGAACCTTGATGAATATTTTTTCATACACATGTTAACTAAATTACTAAACAATCATTTTCATTTCATAAACAACATGTGTTATTCCACGTACATGATGAATCATTGTACTATCGTGTCGCCATGATCAGGGAGAATCTCAGGGGTGTCAAAATGCTTTTAAAGAGGCGAATGATTTACAGGGTGCTCATGGTTTGGATTTGCAAATGGATTCTATAGCCACAACAAGTTGTGAAGCTTTCCAGGTGATGTACATTTTACCTATAACTGAGCAAGAATATGCTAAAGGCTAACACGTGGTTTATTTCGTATAACAGAATCCATTGAAGAGATGGAGTAAGCACCACTTTGTGAAGGTTACGAGATCGCGAGAGAGTGAAGAAACCCGTCCCTTCAAAAATGATGACCACCATGATGAATCCTTTCGAAAGCAGCAAGAACTAAGTGTGGTTGAATCGATGCCACCGAATCATGGCAAATTTAAGGATGACAAATACATTCCATAAGGTACTGAAAAGGAAAAAAGAAAAAATTAGAGTGTGCCAACAATTAGAACGAAATAAACAATAAAAAGAGAAAAATCGGCTCTAGCAATTCAAAAAGAGGGCATAATCTCCTTTACGGAAGAGGAGGAACAAGGTAGACAAGGCTTGAATGGATTTAGTGGCCGAACTAATCAACACTACAGATTTTGAAAAACAAATGGTGTTAGTTGATGACATTGTTGTGCTATCGAAGCATTTGCAATGCCTCAACCATAGAAATGTAACCGAAGATGGCATATGGTTGGCCATGAATTAAGATATTTCACAAATTAGTTTATCATTTTTTCATTTGTAAAATACAATTAACTTGATTTTTGATGTAGGTGGTTCATACTCCAATTTAGCTCATGCGCCATGATGAACCATTTGACACAAGGGACGGGCAACTAGATTACATTTAGACGGTGGCCGTCGTCACTAACATTGTATGAGGTGGTAGGTGATACGTATCCAATGTATTTATATTTTTTCTTGTTCCATGCTATTATATTATCAATCTTTGATGTTTTACAATCATTTTATAGCAACTTTATTTAATTTTTTACGACTAACCTATTGATATAGTGCCAAATTGGCAGTTGTTGTTTTTGCTTGATTTTTACTTCGCAGGAAGTTAGTACCAAACAAAGCCCAAACACCGTGAAACTTTTTGGAGATTTTTGTTTGGGCCAGAAGACATCTAGTGGACCAGAGAGGTGCCAGAGGGGCGCGCCAGAGGCCCCTGGCACGGCCTGGTGGGTTGTGCCCTCCTCGGGACGCCTCTCCACTGACTATCGCCTCTATAAATACCCAAATACGCAGAAAACCCTAGGGGAGTCAAAAAAACAAAATTCGAGCTGCTGCAACTTCCAGAACCACGAGATCTAATCTAACACCATCACTGAGAGGTGCATCATCTTCATGGGTGCCTCTCCGATGATGCGTGAGTAGTCACCATAGACCTAAGGGTCCGTAGCCAGTAGCTAGATGGCTTCCTGTCTCCCTCTCTCTCTCTCTTTATTCTCAATACAATAGTATCTTGGAGATCTATTTCATGCAATGACTTTTGCATGTGCTTGTTGGGATCCGATGAATTTTGAGTTCATGATCAGTATCTATCCATGAATATGATCTGAGTCTTCTTTGATCTTTTATTTGCATGATTACTAATAGCCTCGTATTTCTTCTTCTAATATTTGGTTTAGTTTGGCCAACTAGATCGATTTTTCTTTCCATGGGAAGAGGTGCTTTGTGATGGGTTCGACCTTGGGGTGAACTTTCCCAATGATGGAAGGGACAACAAGGCACACATGTATCATTCCTATTAACAATAACAAGATGGGGTCTATTCCTACATGAATAGATCTTGTCTACATCATGTCACTGTTCTTATTGCATTACTCTGTTTTGCCATGAACTTAATACACTAGATGCATGCTGCATAACGGTTGATGTGTGGGGTAATAGAAGTAGATGCAGAATTTTTTCGATCTACTTATCTTGGAAGTGATGCCAATGTAATGATCATTGCCTTGGATATCATCATGACTATTTGATCTTCTATCAATTGTCCCACAGTAATTTGTTAACCCACCGTGTGCTATACTCATGAGAGAAGCCACTAGTTAAACCTACGGCCCCCGGGTCTACTTTTCCAACATATTGCTTTACGATCTATCTTTTTGGCGTGTTTGTTTTCAGATATATTAATACAAAAACCCGAAAATACCTTGGTGCACTTTTTGTTTACTTATTTTATTTTTTGTTCTTGCGAGATCTATTTGCGCAAACTATCACAACCTAATCTATCTTATTATCGTTGAGAGCTTTACAACCTATCTTACGTGTTGGGTTGCAAGTATTTGTTTTTTGTGTGAAGGTGTTGTTTACCTAGGTGCTTGATCTTCCTCTACGGATTGATACCTTGGTTTCTTAACTAAAGGAAGTACTTACCGTCGATGTGCTGCATCGTCCCTTCCTCTTTGGGGAAATACCGACGCAGTCTCAAGCCAGGTTAGTAGGATAGAGAAGTGCTACGAGGACGCTTTTGCGGGCATTCCTGGAACAAAAAAGGCACAAACTACCTGAAACATTATCTGGTAATGTAACCATGACTTCCTCAATATTTTATGTATTACTATAGTTACATCATCTAATTATATGTGCTCTCTAGAGTTTCCTACCTACAAACACTTTAAACGTCCATTGGTTATTTATGGTCATAAACCCTAGAAGGAGGTAGATTCAAGTTCTTGATTCACTTTTCCAAAGAATTTTACACAAAGAAGGAAATAAGGTGGTGAGAATTTTAACAACTTTCATTACAACAAAGGATTCAACATCTTACCTACGTATTAATCATAAGAAACTTCACATCTCATTGACATGCAGATACATGGGATGGAAGCACATCTGAGAGCATCGATGAGAATCAATGGACAACAAAGCAGTGCATGGGAAGATATTAATGTGACCCAATGGACCATAAATCTTGTTACAGTGCCAAAAGTTCATGACACATCAGTCAACAATATTAGCTTTTGTTTTTTGTTGTTCATTGTTAATACGTGAAATGCTGGTAAAAAATGAAAATGTTGCAGTTATTGTTGTGCACCGTATATGCTGAAGAACGTCGAATTATTTATGGGGGAAGATCTGACTTTGAAATATGACCAAGTACATAGAGTAACATCTAAAATTTGGTCAATTTTTCAAACTTACGAAATGATACTAACATATCCTCCCATGCAGGACTACATTGACAAATTCAGAAGAGAGCACCCTGTTGTGCTTTTCAATTCACCCTATAAAAATTGAAATACAGGAAAAGGTTCAAGATGTTCCAAGATAGCCTATCGGATGCAGCTACGGACGAAGATGCTGAAAATGTAAGAAATTAGTCCAGTTCATTCTTACATGTGGAGTGTACACTTGGGGATGAAGTGGTGGAGTAGGGTGTGGTTTGGTTTCAGTCCCAAAGAAGGTTTCCTATCCATGTTCTTAGTCCATTGTGGATGACTCAAGTTGTAAAACTTCAATATTATTCTTGGTTCCAGTACTTTGCTTGAAATAAATTGGTCTATATGGGCTCATAGAAATCTATATTTGCCTTTTACAACCATTTGACCGTTACAATGTCTGGACAAGACTTAGACCAATTACAGTGCATGACCAATCCTAGAAGAATAATGAATTATGATTTGTTTATTTTTATAATTCCTGGTTGCCAATGGCAAGCGACGTGCCAGATTGAGCCTTAACAAGTTTCAAGCCACTCTTAAATACATAAAAAGTTTTTATCATGAAATACATAACTTAGATACATAACATGTTCTGATCATGAAATATATAACAAGTTCTAATCATCAATAGATAACTTAATATCCTTACATAATTAATAATGCATAAAACTAGAGAATCTTCTTATCTTCAGGTCCATGAGCTTCAGCAACACGTCGATGCTCCCACCTTTAGCATATAAAGATTGGAAAAAATAAGATGAAGTACATAGAAAGAATGGCATTTGTATTGACAATTTCATAAAATATGCTAAAATGCAAGCATCATGTAGCACATAGAAAAATGATCATACATCATACAATGCACCTTCTGATATAATGTATAGGTTAAATGATGTGTTCATTTGATAGTGTGCATATGATTGTGTATACATGGAAGAAACGGTATAACAAGTACTTTTACCTGTCAAAACATTGTTCTATTCACATCTATATGGCATATACAGAATGGAAAATTTCAGATTGAATACATATAAAGATAATGACATTTGTTGTTTGAAAACTCACAATATGCTAATTTCAAAATCACAAGGTAATTTGTCAGAAGCACAGACACACATACCAATTTAAATACCAAGTTCACTTAACTTAATGTTGAATTAATAAGAATTTTGTAACATGCAAAATTACTGCTGCAATTTAGGAAGTAGTTAAAAACAGGGGTTCATATGACGAGTACCATTATCATGCTCAATTGAAAGCAATAAAAGAACATGTAACATGAAGTTAACATGGAACACAGGGATCAACCACCCTGATATTATCAAACACCACTCTATTTCTAAGTTTCCATTAAGTCCACAAAATAGCAGAGATGCCTACTGTCGTAAGACTCGTATCACTTTAATCAAATTTACCAATCCACATAGCAAATATTTTTTTGATGTTATCAGGGATGTAAATGACATGTAGATGCAATACACAGCTATTAACAAAACACCTACAAGACATGTAACCAAAAGAGCCATGGATAAATTACTTGCACTGAAGCAAAAGGCTAAACAACATTGCAACATGACTAAGCCAACACCCTGAGTGGAAGCATGAGTAGATGGAAAATCATGTTATGTGTGAAGCTTACCCTAAACCCCACCGTTGCCATTGAGATGAGGAGAGCAGCGAGGGAACCGTAGAGAATGGCGGGGAAGCGTCATCGTGCCAACCGACTGCCTCCTATTGCGGCTAGAAGACGACGACTCTGGTGGCTCCGGCTGGCACAACACCGTCATGAATGGCACCCCGTATTTGATTGAGGCATCATCCTCTAGATGCTCTACCTTGGATATGTACGCCCACCACCTCCGCCTGAGTTGCTCCTCCTAGAAATCTGTCTGCTCCATCACCCAGAGGAGATACTTGATGGACTCGACAGATGAGGGAGTCCTGGATTAAGGGGTCCTCGGGAGGCCGACCTATCTCTATGGGCCAGACTATATGGGCCACTTACCGAACACCGGATTCATTGAACACCTTATCTCCAAGATGGAAGCTTCGGGAAGTACGGCTTGCGATCAACGTTTGAGGTAGCAAACATGCATGTTTATCTCTTCGGCGTGTAACTGGCCATGTGTAAATCCTAGGTACCCTTGGCGTTTATATAAGCCAGAGGGTTTTAGGTTATAGGTACATAACAACTCATCTAGGGTTAGCTATTCGATCTCGACAACCAAGAAGGACGTAGGGTATTACCTCCATAGGAGGGCCCGAACCTGGGTACATTTGTGTCCCCTTCGTCTCCTGTTACCATGGATTCTAGTATCACAATTGGGGACCCCCTACTCGAGATCCGCCAGTTTTGACACCGACATTGGTGCTTTCATTGAGAGTCCCTCTGTGAGCACTCGAGGGATCGATGTCTCGCCTTGTCATCAACGAAGAGGTCCACAATATGGACACTTTCATCCCCGGACAGTTCTTCTCCTTCGGCAGCATTGTGCTGCACGCCAACCCGACCGACCATCTAGGCCGAGTCGAGAGCTTCGCCGCTGATTGAGAGGTCAGATTCGGGAACCTAGAGTTCTCCATAGACTCTCGGGATGAGTTGTCACTAACGCTGCTTGCGACTTTGCTTGCCATGCCCTAAGACTCCGAGGATTTAACCTCGAGTTATTTCTCGGGTCACACTAGCGGGGTCAACCACAATGGTGTACCCACTCCTAGTCCGGATCCGTCCATAGTGCCGGAAGGCCGAACACTCGGTCTTGCCGAACACCCTTCTCGCTGTGACGCATCGGAGGTCAACTCCAAAGGTTCTGAACAATATTATCCGATCGACCCGTCGACGTTCGATGAAACCCTAGATCGGATGTCGTCGGTTGAAATTTCCAATGATTCAGCCCCGATCTACGCTCAAATCGATTACAGTACGAGTCAGGACGAATTTTCGACCCACCCACCACCCACTTGATAGTCACAGTCGATGATTTAACCGACATGCTAGACTATGCCTTCGATGAGGCAGAATACATGGATGAAGAGGACTCCGCCCCCACTGCTGCTAATACTAGTCCATGGGACGCCACTTCTACATATGATGTCTAAATGGTGGACACTCCTAATGGCGACAAAATGCCTAATAATGACGGCGACAAGTCCAACGACGTGCCGACAAGGAGCCGGAAACCGCATAAGCGGTCCAAAGGCGAAAAAGGAAGGAAAGCTATCATCCGCACTGGGGACGGAGTTACCCTCGAGGACCGCGGCGACCCTCATATCCCCAAACACCCGTTAGAGGGTCGGGAAAAGCCTAAAGACCAGAGCAACCCTGACGACATCAATGACTCCAAGGACGATAACTACCTCCCCCTGTCGAGGAGGAGGATATCCCGGTAGCTGATGACTTGGACATCCCTGATAACCATGAAGATCAGGAACTGTTTAGACAACAGCTCCTAGCAACAGCACCAAGCCTGAGAGCTAAGGAATGGCAGCTTAAAGCCGAATAGGATGAACTCAACGATCGATGGACAAGAGTCATCTCAGATAAGGAAGGACATGCTACTGGTTTGTCGGACCAGCCCAAGAGCTATCCGCGAAGAAGGCTGCTGCCACAATTTGACGACGAGCTGACCGATACTCCGTCTTTGAAACATACTCCATACGACAAGCCAGACCACCCTCCTCGCGAACGCAATCGGATGGCTGACGATGCTGGTTATAGGCTGGCAATACCCCAAAGACGAGGAAAGGAGCCACTAGAGCCCAATTGTAGGTTTGACCTACATGATGACTTGGATCACGGAGCAGGTCGTATAAGATCCATCTACGGATCCAGAGACTACTCACCCGATAGACGGGGTGGGTACAGACCATGGCTCGACCGAAGTAATAAGAGAGACTGGGAATGCAACTAAGCCAGCATAGGCGATGATTACAATCATGACATATCTTGGGTTTGAGGCGCCGCTCACTCTCTACATTTCATAGATGAGGTGATGTGGCATCAGTTCCCGGAAGGGTTTAAAACCGTGAATTTTGAACAGTACGATGGGGTAACTGACCCAACCATATGGATCAAGGACTTCCTCCTCCACATCCACATGGCTCGAGGAGATGATCTCCATAACATCAAATACCTCCCCCTTAGACTCAAGGGGCCAGCTCGGCACTGGCTAAACAACCTCCTCGAAAACTCCATCAGGTGCTGGGAAGACCTGGAGGATGCATTCCGCTCTAACTTCGAGCGAACTTATGTTCGGCCACCAGACTCCTCCGACCTAAGCAATGTCATACAGAGACCCCGAGTGTCTGCACGACAATTCTGGAATCGGTTCCTGACCAAGGAGAACCATATTGTCGATTGTCCGGATGCCGAGGAAATAGCCTATTTTCGGCATAATATTCGGGACGAATGACTCGCTCGCCAACTCGGCCAAGATAAACCTCAGACCATGTCCGCCCTTACTTCTATGATGACCTGCTAGCAAGACACAAACACAACTCCGAAGCGCCCGGAACCTTCAAGGTTCGGGATGGCAACGGGCGGCCCAAGCGCAACCTGAACAAGCGTCGACACAATAACAGTGATGCCGATGATACGACCGTCAACGCCGGATTCTGCAATTCCCGTCCCGGGCCGCGGAAGAAGCCTCCTAAAGGCAATCGCGATGGACCCACTCAGATGGAGAAAAGCATGGACATGCCTTGCCAAATCCACGGTACCCGAGAGAAGCCCGCCAACCACACACATCGCAATTGTTGGGTGTTTAAACAAGTCGGCAAGCTCCCACCCGAGCATCGAAGCAAGAGCCCTCACAGGAAGGATGAGGATGAGCCTTGGGGTCCGATTGGTGGCAATCAAAAGAAATTTCCTCCGGAAGTCAAGATGGTAAACATGATATATGCCACCCATATACCCAAGAAGGAGATGAAGTGCGCCCTTCAAGAGGTCTACGTTGTAGTGCCTGTCGGTGTCAAAATCGGGGGATCTCGGTTAGAGGGTCCTGAACTGTGAGACTAGGATCAATGGTAACAGGAGACGAAGGGGGCACGAGTTTACCCAGGTTCGGGCCCTCCAATGGAGGTAATACCCTACGTCCTACTTGATTGTATTGATGGTGTATGGGGTTATAGAGTTGATCTACCTTGAGATCGTATGTCTAACCCTAGATGAGTTGTTCTATATCTATACCCTAAAACCCTCTGACTTATATAGATACCGAGGAGTCCTAGGGTTTACAAATGGTCGGTTACATGTTGAAGAGATAAACATGCCTATTTACTACATCAAACGTGGAGTGCAAGCCGTGCTCCTCGAAGCTTCAATCTTGGAAACTAGGACTTCAAATAATCCAGTGTTTGGCAAGTAGCCCATAAAGTCCGTCCCATAAACAACAGGACGGCTATCCGAGGACCCCCTAATCCGGGACTCCCTCGGTAGCCCCCGAATTTGCCTCCAACACCAAGTGTCTTCAGCTCCAATTGCTTCGCGAACAGAGTCTTCGGCTTGCGAGGCGAGTTCCTTCCTACTGAACCATAGTTCAGCTTCCGATGATAAGTAGTTTTCTGC
Organism: Hordeum marinum; assembly: GCA_022496015.1. NCBI lineage: Eukaryota > Viridiplantae > Streptophyta > Magnoliopsida > Poales > Poaceae > Hordeum > Hordeum marinum. The sequence continues at coordinate 188,150,272 of CM039677.1, read as the reverse complement.
ATAGTGGCATGTCCGAATTCTGTGAGATAAGTTGGCTTTGAAGGCAAAACGTCAGGGTTAAAAAGGTAATGCTTCCTGATGACCTTTGACGATAGGTCATAGACCACCATGATCGCTAGCCCAGTTACAGGCACTCAATGCGCGGTTTGAGGTCGTTCCATCCACACGTTCTATCAACATGTCGATCATGTCCCGTTTTACATGGGATATGCTTAATCATGGGCACACAACTGCTCGCGCATCTCAGGTAGTGGAGGGATTCACGGCGTAGCAAGGGGAGCCCAAATTGGTAGACCTCATAAAAGGAGAAAGAAAACCCCAAAGGCCCTTCACCCTCTCCATCCGACTTCTCCACCTCCTATTCCCTTATGCCTCCAGAGTACAGATCTAGGTTTCTCCACCCCCGCTCCCGAGCTCAGCAATGGCGGACTCCAATCGCCAGTGGGAAGCTTCCACGGTCACCAAAAAGGACATCCTCGACTTCAAGAAGGCTGGTTACCTCCCCGCCTACATTCCTCACCATGCGGCAGAGGAGGGCCAAGTGATCCCCACCCCCAGGCCAGGCAAGAGGGTGGTGTTCATCCACCACTTCATCAGGGGGTTGAGCTTCCCACTCCACCCCTTCGTCAGGGGATTAATGTTCTTCTATGGCCTTGACTTCCACGACCTCCCGCTGAACCCCATCATGCATATCTCGGCATTCATCCTTGTTTGTGAGGCCTTCCTGCGTGTCGAGCCGCACTTTGGGCTCTGGCTGCAGGTCTTCAATGTCAAGCCCAAGTGCGTCGGAGGCAAGCATGCGGACTGCGGTGGGGTAGTCATTGGCAAGCTCGCCCGCGTCAGGTGGCCGTCGGGCACCTTCATCGACACCATCAAAGGATCACAGAAGGAGTGGTTCTACGTCACCGAACCACGAGAGGAGGGTCAACTCTCCACCGCCGCATTCAGATCTGGCCCCCCCACCAGACAGGCTTGTGGCCTGAAAAGGGCCTGGCCTGGGGTTCGGGCAAAGAGGCGACCGATTTGCAGAAGCGCCTCTGCTCCCTGGTCGAGGAGGGCATCCTCCCTTGCCAGCGTCTAGGTGATGCTCCGAAGATGCATCCTCCCCTTCCAGCGTCGGAACACTCCTCTTTGGGCTGAAGAACTCGAAGCCGATCCCACAATCCAGAATCTCTTCCGCACTACGCAGGAGAAGTTGTCGAAGGCACCCTTCAAGTCAACGAAGAGCTGGCCATCCGAGGAGGAGGACAAGGGTCTGCACGCTACCAAGCCAGACTCCGAGCTATAATTTCCCCCGACTTAGTTGGCTCTATTATACAGAGAATCCCTTCATCCTCTTATCCGATCAATTCTGGCATAGATGGCAGAAGAAGGTCACCAACATCAACAGTCCGGCTCCTCAGCCCGAAGACGAGAGGTCTGGGATGTTAGCCAGGATGCTCATGGAGTAGCCTTACGAGGCTTCCACGAAGAAGAAGAGGAAGAAGAAACTAGGTCAGGCTGGCCTTCGCATCAAGGACCAGCCTGATGCTGCATCCGAAGACACCCCCACCTCATCAAATCAGGAGGAGGCCAAAGAGGATGAAGAAGAAGAGGAGGAGGTCGAGAGTGAGGGGAGGCAACTTTCCCCGTGCCAAGAAGAGAGTGGCGTCTTCGGACGCCCTGGGGTAGGCATCTTCTCCTGCCCCGAAGAGGGCGCGACAGTCGCGGGTGGTTCTGTCTGACGACAGCTCGGACTCGAGCTCCATGTCCGAAGACCCCGAGGAGGTTCCATAAAGGAGCCTAAGGCTCAAGCCCCCTCCATCCAGGTTAGGATCCGAAGACCCTTCTACCTATAATTAGTAGGTTCAGAGTTTGCTAACACGCAGATTATTGGTCCAACAGCCCCCCATGCATTATCCCCACTGAGGTAGTATAGGATGGGGAGACCCCACCCGCCGAACTAGTAGAGAGCGGGGATGCCTCGCACCCCACCACTCCAGGTGCCACGAAGGACGTCGTGGAGGTGTCGTCCCAGCCTACTCCAACGGAGGTGGACACAGGGGCAAGGGAGAAAGCACCGTGGTCGAGGCTAATGCTTCGGCCATCGAAGACCAGGGGAGAATGCCCTACTTGGAAATCGAGGAGGTCGGACAGATGGGTAATCAGTCCCTGCGAGGACATCTCCGGAGCGCACTATGCCTCTGGAGGCACCGGTCCAATCCCCGGCGGGTGATCGGGAAATCTGATCATCCCCAGCACCGCCGACCAACAGGTGGTCGGTCATGGTGGAGGCCCTATCGAGCGCCTCCATCCCCGAGGATCACCGCACCCTTATGGGTACGGTACTACAAAGCGTCTAGCCCTTTGACAACAGACTGAAGGAGGCCTTCAAAGGTCTCCTTGCAGGCTTTCAAGTAAGTCGCCCGATATTTCGTGAAGATTTTTATTTATTCGTATTGTATACATGGCAGCCCCGGAGTCCTAGGTGAGGTGAACAAGCTCACCTGGGGGTCGTATCTATAATTCGTGAAGTGAGTGCCGATGTGATGCATGCATTGTGTGTGTAATGTAGGCTTCGTCATCAGCGGCGGCCAAAAACGGTGCCAAGCTGGACGAGCTACATCGGAAGCTCAAGCGCTCTGAGGATGAGGTGGAAGCCCTCAACAAGAGGTTCGACAAGGCATAGGGTAAGTTCGAACTAAATCTGAATACTTTCCCCCAAATACTGTCAATGTAAATTCCTTTTATATAAAGTTTTGTTGTTTTGCAGCTTCGTCGAAAGAGATCGAAAGGCTCAAGGCCGAGCTACAACGGACCAAAGACTATGCGGCCGCTGAGAAGGCGGCGGCCAAAGAAGCTGCCACCGCGCTCTCCTCCCTACGAGCTACCATTAATAAGCACCAGGCTCGTGTGGCACAGATACAGGATGAGCTCAAGGACGCTAGCAAAAAGTGCGAGGCCTTGGAGCAGAAAAAATAAGGCGATCTCGGCCGAATTGTCCACCATGAAATCCGATCTCTAGAAGGAGTTGATGGACAGACGGTTCTTTGAGGAGCAAGTTCTCCAAGCCAAGGAGATAGCCGATGGTAAGCCGTACTCCCTAACATGCATATTCGGGGATAGCAAATTCAAATTGTTGACCCGAGTGTGGCGATCCTCAGGCGCATCCGCCGATCTCTAGAAGAGCGTGATGGATACCGATTAGCTTTTCGCCTCGCGGGGAGTGGAAGACAAAGCTCGGACGTTGTGGGCACAGTTTGGAGCCACGAGCATCCTCCTATGCTGGTGGAGTAACTGAAACAACTAATGGAGCTGCACCATATGGCGGAGCCGCCCATGAAGGACCTCTGCATCCACTTATGGCGCGGCGAGCCACTCCCAGGCAGTTACTTCAGCCTGGTGCAGAGACTGATTGCTGCCATGCCCTGCCTCGACGCCCTCAAGCGCTCCTCCTACATCGAAGGAGTCTGGATGGCCCTTGCCAAGCCAAAGTGCACTGGCCGGGACTCAATCTGATGAAGGTCGCCACCGACCTGCCGCCACCTGGAAAGGAGCACCAACGCACTGAGATTTACATCAATGGAGTGATGGAGAGTAAGCGGGTGATAGTGTCGCAGTGTTTGGGTGAAAATTATTTGAATGAGCTTGTACTATGTCCGAAGACTCGTGATAACTTATAATGATAATAGTATCCACTCTCATATGATTTTGTATTCCTTTATAACTCCTATGTGGCTGCTTAATACTAAAAGATGCTAGTCGTCGGCTTCAGCCCCCACGTAGATACTACATGGGGTGTCTATGCCAATGCACTGTGTCCCTTAGACGTATTATCGGAACCCGAAGGCGGTATAGTGCGGCAGACTAGGAAATCAGACTATAGTGCTTTATTTCTTTCATTTAGCCGGACGGGCGCAAAAAGGATTATGGGAAGCGTACGATTAGCTACCGGAGTGTTTTGATGCTTGAACGAACCGTGGCCAAAGCCGGCATCGTACTTTTTGCACGAAGGGCAGGTTCCTCGTACAACACAGAATAACCGTATGCGAGGAATGAAGTATGAAACTTCCAGTTCGAGGTTCATAGATCGGATCACGCATACTATGATAGTCCGTTTTCGGCTTTCTCCCCTGAGGTGCTTGACCAGACTATCCGGAAGCACAATCATAGGAGTGCTTCGTTTGCCCGTTTAGCCGAACGAGCTGAACGTAAAGGTGCAAGCACAGGAGCCGCGCAACCCAACTTATTGACCAAAGACATAGTTCGGAACCGATGCATATAAAGCGAACAGCAAGACGCCAAACACATAGTAAATAGGGCGATTTTTGTGTTTGAGCGCGAGCACCCGGTATATTAGCCCGTGGCCTTGCGTCGTACGGAACAGATTCATGAGAAGAGGGAGAAAGGAAAAAATATGGACCGAAATTGGACAAATGAGGCAAACTTGCACCATGCAATCTTTGCCTTTTCTCAGCGACTCTTATAACTCGGATTGCCAAAGCATCTATGTATAGCTATGCGAAAGAAAATGAGAAATAAAATCATACAGGAGTTTTTGTACCATGGGTCCTTAATTGGTAGCCAGACGTCTTCGATATGCCCTGTTGCTAGTTGACTCCTGCTTTTAGATGTACCTTGATGGGTGATAGTGTTCGGTGAACGGAACTTGCAAATGAGGACTTGAGAAGTCGCTGAATTTGTAGATGAGCTTTACGTCGTGGGTAGGCCTTTTAGTGTGGCCTACGTTTCATCCGAAGACAGGTTGAGGGTAGAAGTACGGGCCAGCTGAACACCCATCTTATATTTCCCCACCGCTACCATGGAATTTTAAGTGCGAAGTTGTGCCTTCTTGGCACGTACTTTTTTGGTCTTAGGATTGTGCGGTGGGGGGCGAGTCCCTATTGAGGGGAGGAGGGAGAATCCGAGTTTTCGGTCTGAATCCGAATTCGCTTCCCAACCTTTTGTGCCTTTATGGCAGATGCCGAAACTTGCCGGTTATCTTTGTACCAGAATTCGTCCGCCAGTGCCAGTGCATGTTCCTCAGTTCTAAGGGAATGCTCTGTATTGCCATTAACAGTGATGACCCCCCTTGGGGCCCAACATCTTGAGCTCAAGGTATGCGTAATGCGGGACTAGGCTGAAACAAGCGAACGCTGTCCGGCCAAGCAGCGCATGATAGCTGCTGCGGAAGGGCACAATGTCAAAGATCAAGTCTTCACTGCGGAAGTTATCGGGCGAGCTGAACACAACCTCCAGGGTTACAGACCCCGTACATCGGGCCTCAACGCATGGGATCACTCCCTTGAAGGTAGTGCTGCTAGGTTTGATCCTTGATGGATATATACCCATATTTTTCACCGTGTCTGAGTAAATTAGATTGAGGCTACTTCCTCCGTCCATTAGGGCTTTGGTGAGTTGATACCCATCTATAATGGGATCTAGGACGAGGGCAGCTGAGCCCCCATGATGGATACTGGTCGGGTGGTCGCGCCGGTCAAAGGTGATCGGGTATGCTGTCCATGGGTTATACTTTGGAGCTACGGGCTCCACACGATAGACCTCCCGAAGGACCCGCTTCCTCTCCTTCTTAGGTATGTGGGTGGCGTATATCATATTCACCGTTTTGACCTCGGGAGGGAAATTCTTTTGTCCGCCACCAATTGGACCCCGAGGTTCATCCTCATCCTTGCTGCAAGAGCTCTTGCCTTGGTCCTCGGGCGGTATCTTGCCGGCCTGCTTGAACACCCAACAATTGCGGTGTGTGTGATTGGCAGGCTTTTCCGGAGTCCCATGGATCTGGCAAGGCCTTTCCATAATCTTTTCTAGCTGAGTGGGTCCGTCATGATTGCCTTTAGGGGGCTTCTTCCGCTACCCAGGTCAGGAATTGCGGAATCCGGCATTAACCGCCATTTCATCTGCATCATTACCATTGTGCCGGCGTTTATTCTTATTGCGCTTTGGCTTGGAGTTGCCATCTTGGGCTTCCGATGCCATGGGATCTCCAAAGTTTTGGATGCGTCTAGCCAGTCAGTTATCCTTACCCGCGCAAAAGCGGGTCATGAGGGAGGTAAGGGCGGACATAGTGTGAGGTTTGTCTTGGCCTAGCCGGCGGGCCAGCCATTCGTCCTGAATATTGTGCTGGAAGGAGGCTATGGCCTCAACATCTGGACAGTCGACGATTTGGTTCTTCTTAGTCAAGAACCAATTCCAGAACTGCCGGGCGGATTCGCCGGGCTTCTGAATGACGTTGCTGAGATCGGAAGGGTCCGGCGAGCGGACATAGGTCCCCTGGAAGTTAGAGCAGAATGCGTCGTCCAGGTCTTCCCAGCATCCTATGGAGTTTTTAGGGAGACTGTTTAACCAGTGCCGAGATGGCCCCTAAGCTTAAGAGGTAGGTATTTGATGGCATGGAGATCATCTCCTCATGCCATGTGGATATGGAGGAGCAAGTCCTCGATCCATACAGTTGGGTCAGTGGTCCTGTCATACTGTTCTATATTCACGGGTTTAAACCCTTCGGAGAACTGATGCCGCATTACCTCATCCGTGAAGCACAGTGGGTGAGCAGCGCCTCTGACCCATGCTATGTAACGCCTGTGGTCGGCGCCTGTATGGGCCCGGTCGTGCTCCCGGACTCGATGGTTTTGGTCGAACCATGGTCTATACTCTTCCCGTCTATCCGGTGAGTAATCTCTGGATTAGTAGATGGATCTTGAACGACTTGCTCTGTGATCTAGGTCATCGCACAAGTCTAACCTGTCATTGGGTTCGAATGGCTCCTTACCCTGTCTTCAGGGCATCGCCATAACCGGTGTCATTGGCCGCTCAGTCATGCTCACGAGGAGGGCGGTCCGGCTTATCATATGTGGTATGATGCGGAGACGGAGTGTCAGTGAGCTCATCATCAAATTACGGTAGCAACTTTCTCCGAGGGTAGCTTTTGGGCTGATTTGACAGACCAGTGCCGAAGTATACTTCCGCGGCTGAGAGGACTTTCGTCCATCGATTATTGAGGTCGGCATGTTTGGCTTTGAGTTGCCGTTCTTTGGCTTTTAGGCTGCAAGCCGTTTCTATGAGTCATTGCCTGATTTCTTCCTGATCCTCAAGGTTATCAGGGATGTACAAGTCATCGGCTTCCAGTATATCTTCCCCCTCGACGGGGGGAAGGTAATTGTCACCTTCGGGTTCATTGATGTATCGGGTTCGTTTTGGTCCTCCGGCTCTTTCGAACCCTCAAACAGGTGCTCGGGGATATCGGGATTTTCATGATCGGCGGGGGCATTACCGTCCCCGTTGCTGATACTAGCTCTTCTTCCCTTTTTGCTTTTGGACCTCTTATGCGATTTCCGGTGCCTTGATGGCACATCGCCCGATTTGTCTCCGTTGTTGTGAGGCGTGTTGTCGCTGTTGGTGGCAGGAGTATCCACCATGTAGACGTCGTATGTAGAAGTGGCGGCCCAACTCCTGGTGTTAACGGGGGTGGGAGGACAATCCTCTTCATCCATGTATTTTGCCTCCTCAGAGGCATAGTCTAGCACGTCGGTTAAGTCTTCGATGGTGGCTATCAAGTGGGTGGTGGGTGGGTCGAAAAATCCGTCCCTGCCTGAACTGTAACCGGGCCGAGCGTAGATCGGGGCTAGATCGTCAGTGATACTCATCGATGAGAATTGCTCCAAAGCCTCGTCGACCGCTGAGGTCTCGATCGGATCCAGCGGTTCGGAATTCGTGGGGTTCACCCCCATGAAGTCCACCCATGGGTATTGTTCAGAAGGAACGTATGTCCGGTCATATGGCTTGATAGCCAGACCAGGATGAGAGATTGGACTGTCGCCATGGGTGACCCCATCGGCCTGTCCGAAGAAGGGGCTCGAGGTTAAAGCCTGAGAGTCCTCGGGGGCTATGGTCGAAGCCATGAGCCCGATCAGTGACAAGTCGCCCCGAGAGTCGATGGAAAACTCTAAGTCTCTGAATCTGACCTCTTGATCAGGGGCGAAGTTCTCCATGCGGCCTAGATGGCCGGCGGAATCAGCATGCGGCACAACGCTGCCGAAGGCGAAGATCTGCCCAGGGACGAAAACGTCCATGTTGCGGACCTCTTCTCGATAGAGTTCCAAAAGCGTTCAAAATGTGAGGATTCATTCGTCTACTTAACAGATCATCTTCTTCACGAACTCGTTCTTCTTCCAAGTGGGATCTCAGGCAAGATGACACATTTCCCTAGATACCACTACTATCATTGCTATGCTAGTTGTCTTGCTTACATCGTTATGTCTTGCTACCTACCACTTGTTTGTCAAGCCTCCCAACATTGCCGTGATAAGCCTCTAATCCCTCCACATCCTAGCAAACCTTTGTTTGGCTATGTTAGCGCTTGCTCAACCCTTATTATAGCGTTTCTAGCTGCAGGTGCAATCGCTTCCATGTGTCAACATGGACATCCTTTTGTTATCACAATATTATTGCTATTTAATTTAATGCACCTATATACTTGGTAAAAGGTGGAAGGCTTGGCCTTTTGCTTGTTGTTTTGTTCCACTTTTTCCACCCTAGTTACTTGTGAACCGGTGTTATGTTCCATATCGAGCGCTGCTATCACACTTGGGGTTGTTATGGGGACCCCCTTGATAATTCGTTTTGGGATAAAACTCTTCTGGCAAGGCCCAACATTGGTACTATATTTTCCCAACATAATAATACTGATAATTAATTTGACGCATAGGGAGTTAGCGCTACCCGTGGTTCATTATTCTACGTAATACAGGGGGGCCAATGCTGTTGGTGCTGGTCCAAACTAGAGCACCGTGCGGGCTACCTGGGGCAACTCGGGAGTCAGTTATTGTATGCTTAGCTCATCCTCCGTGTCCTAAGAACGAGATACGCGGCTCCTATCGGGATTGTTGACATGTCGGGCGGCCTTGCTGGATTTGTTTTACCTTTTTCGAATGTCTTGTGTACCGACTCTAAGGATACCTTAGGCTATCTCGAGGTGGAGGTTTTCCGTTGTAGCTTGTGGTAATTTGTGATGGAGTAGTTGGAGCAGTCATGCCCGCGGTTATGTGGCAACTTGGAAACTTTTTTAACACCCGGTCATAGTAAACTTGAAGTAAACTCAAATAAAACACACCAACTGTGTGCGTAACGCAGACTATCTCTTCTCGCGAGACCTTATCCGGGAGAAAACACGATGGGGTTATGTTTGACGTAAGTAGGTGTTTAGGATCACTTAGTTATCATTACTAGTTCATGTCCGTTATGCCTAGACCACCCACTTTACTTTCTGTATTCGTGAGTTAGCCACTCAAAAAAATGCTTACTTGCTTGCGGCATCCTCACCACTTGACCCTACATCACCCATTAAGCTTTGCTAGTCTTGATACCCTTGGAATTTAGATATTGAGTCCCCGTGGCTCACAGATTACTACAACAATAGTTGCAGGTATAGGTAATGCGATGATTTGACGTGAGCATGATGCTTGTTTGATTCGGAGTTCTTCTTCTTCTTCGTCAATCTAGGATGGGTTCTAGGCAACAGCCTGGGATAGCAAGGACGAATGTCTTTTTTCGTTTGTTTTCGTCCGTAGTCGGACCCTGCTCTTATGTATGATGTTTGAATATGTTGTTGTATTGATGTGATATTGATGTAGCTTGTGGCGAGTGTAAGCCAATTCCATATACTCATCTCTTCTGTACATGTACTTGTAATGATATCCATTCTTGCGAAAGGAGGAGATGCGCTTCTATCCTTGTCGAGGCCCTCGAGCCAAAATAAGGATAGGATCGCATCTTGGGCGTGACAGACATGCTCCTCATAGAACCGCCTGTCCACCCGCTCCTTTTGAAGATCGTTCTTCAGGGTGGACAGTTCGGTCGCGCTCTCTTTGACCTTATGCTAAAGGGTCCCGCACTTCTGGCTGGCGTCCTTGAGCTCCTGTTAGACCTCCGCCACACGAGCCTCGTGCTTGTCGCTGGTGGCTCGCAGGGCGGAGAGGGCGGTCATCGCTTCTTTGGCCTTGAGCCTCTCCACCTGTTTCACCAAAGTTGTTTAAATAGTAAAACATTATGAAAAACTGCATGGACAGTGTTCGGGTAAAGGTGTTCGGGCAAAGGTATTCAGATTTTTTTGACCTACCTTGTGCCTCGTTGAATCTTCTGTTGAGGGCATCAACTTCATCCTTGGAGCGTTTAAGCTTTCGATTCAGTTTGTCTAGTTCGGCGCCATTTATAGCCGCTGCGGATGATGAAGCCTGCAATACACATGTAGTTGACATGTTACTTGGGTTCCATACTCCCAAACTATATTCAATCCGATCATATGTTCGACCTTATTAGGGGCTAATCTAACGCTTCGGACACATAATTTGTATCTAGTACGGAATCGGATACATGATTGACACCTAGGTAAGTTTTTTCAAACTCACCTAGGGCTCAGGGGCTGCCATGTACATAGTAATAAAAATAAGTAAAATCTTTGCAAATAAGAGTTTCATGTGACTTACGTGAAAACCCATCAGGAGACCTTTGAAGGCCTCCTTCAGTCCGTTGTCGATGGACTGAATGCTCTGTAATACCACACCCCATAAGGGTGTAGTGCTCGTCGGAGATAGAGGCGCTCGATAGAGCCTCTTCCATGACTGGCCACCCATTGGTCGGTGGCTCCGGAGGTGATCGGATAACCCGATCACCAGCCGGGGTTTGAACCAGTACCTCCGGAGGCATGGTGCGCTCCGGAGATGCCCTTAGAGGGGACTGAGCGGCCGCTTGTCCGGCCTCCTTAGTGTTTGGGCGGGGTACCTCCCCCCGGTCTTTGGTGACTGAGGTGTTAGCCTCGGCCATTACGTCGTCTCCCCCGCCTCCGGTGTCCAGCTCCATAGGAGCATGTTGGGATGACACCTCCGCGTTATCCTTCACAACGCCTGGAGTGGTGGGATGCGAGGCATTTCCACACTCCGCTAGTTCAGCTGGCGGGGTCTCCCCGTCTGATATCTAGTCGGTGGGAAGGACATGCGGGGGGCTGCAAAATCAAAAAGCACTTGCATGTTAATAAACTCTAAACCTGTTAAAGGATGAACAAGGGATCTTCGGATCCTAACCTTCGGTCCGGGGGCTTGACCCTAAGGTTCCTTCGTGGAACCACCTCGAGGTCATCGGACTTAGTGTCTGAGTCCGAGATGTCCTCGGACAGGATCACCTATGCTCGACGCGTCCTCTTCTGGGCAGCAGGGGGTACCTTCTCCGGGGTGTACAATGACGTCGCCCTCTTTCTTGCAAGGAGGAATTGCCTTCCCCCTCGGCTTCGTCCTCCTCTTCCTCTTCCTCCTCATGCTCCTCTTGATTTGAGGAGGCGTGAGTTAATCCAGACATAGTCTCTGACTGGTCCTGACGCGAAGGCCAATCCATCCTGGTTTCTTCTTCTTCTCCTTCTTCGTGGGGGCCTCGTAAGGCTTCATCACGAGCATTTCTGCCAACAGCCAGGACCTGGCGTCTTTTGGTTGAGGTGCCAACCTGCTTATGTTAATGACTTTCCTTAGCCATTTTTGCAAGGGAATGATTGGAAGAAAACATTGTGGATCCTCTTTGGGGAAAGTAAAAGCCGATCAAGCAGAAGTGTACCGTACCTCGATGGTGGGCTTGGAGGCGTGCAGGCCTCTATCTTCCTCCTCGGATGGCCAACTCTCCTATGACTTGAAGAGCGCCTTCCATAGCTTCTCCCGCGTAGTGTGGAATAGGTTTTGGATTGTGGGCACATCGTCAAGCTGACGAGCCCACAAGGGAGTATCCCAGCACTGGTAGGGGAGGATGCGTCTCCGGAGCATCACCTGGACCACATTGGTCAGCTTGATGTCCCACTCGACCATGGAGCCGATGTGCTTTTGCAGGTCGCTCACCTCCTTGCTCGGTCCCTAGTTGAAGCCCTTTTGGAGCCATGCAGCTAGTCTAGTGGGTGGACCGAATCTGAATTCGGCAGCAGGAATCTAACCTTCTTCTCGTGGTTCTTTGATGTAGAACCACTCCTTGTGCCACGCCCTGATGGTGTCGATGAAGATGCCCGATGGCCACATGATGTAGGTCAGCTTGCCGATGATAGCTCCACCGCAGCCTGCGTGCTTCTTGTCGACGCACTTAGGCTTGACGTTGAACACTTTGAGCCATAGCCCAAAGTGGGGCTCGACTCGCAGAAAATCCTTGCAAACAAGGATGAATGCCAAGATGTGCATAAAAGAGTTCGGCGGGAGGTTGTGGAAGTCGAGGCCATAGAAAAACATCAACCCCCTAATGAAGGGGTGGAGCAGGAAGCTTAACCCCCTTGATGAAGTGGGGGAGGAAGACCACCCTTTCGCCCGACCATGCAATGGGGATCACTTGGCCCTCCTCCGGTGCGCGATGAGGGATGTCAGCGGAGAGGTAGCCGGCCTTCTTGAGGCCGAGGATGTCCTGGTTGGTAACCCTGGAGGCCTCCCACTAGACGTTGGAGCCCGCCATTAATGAGCTCTGAGGTGTGGGAGGTGACCTAGATATGTGCTTCGGAGGTGTAGAGGAATGGAACATAGAGAAGGCAAAAGGGGAGCGTGAATAGGCTTTGGGGTTTTCTTCCCCTTTTATGAGGTTTATCGATTTGGTCTCCCCTTGTTGCACTGTGAATTCCTCCGCTTCCCAAGACGTGGAAGCCGTTGCACGCACATAATTAAACATATCCCGTGTAAAGCGGGGCACGATCGGTACATTGATAGATCATGTTGACTAAAACGGCCTTGAATGATGAATCGAGCTTTTGTAACTAGCTTGGCTGTCGTGATGGGCCGTGACCTTTCGTCAGAGTAATATTATATACCCCCTGATGTTTGGACTTCAAGGCCGGCCTATTTACAATGTTCGGATGCGCCACTATGCGGAAAGCTACTTATCATCAGAGGCTGAACTGGGTTCGGCAAGAAGAACTCACCTCACAAGCCGAAGACTCTGATCATGTGAAGCAATCAAAGCTGGGACCCTTGGCGTTGGAGGCAAGTTCGGGGGCTACTGTGGGAGTTCTGGATTAAGGGGTCCTCGAGAGGCCGGCCTATCTCTATGGGCCGAACTATATGGGCCACTTACCGAACACATGATTCATTGAAGACCTTATCTCCAAGATGGAAGCTTCGGGAAGTAGGGCTTGCGCTCCACGTTTGATGTAGAAAACATGCATGTTTATCTCTTCGGCGTGTAACCGACCATGTGTAAACCCTAGGTACCCATGGCGTCTATATAAGCCGGAGGGTTATAGGTTATAGGTACAAAACAACTCATCTAGGGTTAGCTATTCGATATCGAGGTAGACCAACTCTATAACCCCCCATACCATCAATACAACCAAACATGACGTAGGGTATTACCTCCATAGGAGAGCCTGGACCTAGGTAAATCTGTGTCCCCTTCGTCTCCTGTTACCATCGATTCTAGGCTAACAGTTCGAGACCCCCTACCCGAGATCCGCCGGTTTGGACATCACATCCCGGGAGTAGATCGCTGCCCTCTCCCTCTTTCTAAGATACTTGGGAATGACCAACGCCGTCTTTTCCACCTCCCAGTCGTTGTTAAACCAAGAAAGTATCTCTGCCAATCTGGCTAACTTTTCCTGGTCGCCGCTAGCGATGGTCGCCATTATGTCACACAACCCCATCGATCTGCTTCTAGCATGCTGAGGAGAGGACCGGTGCTGGATTTGGATGAGGAGAGGAGAGATAGTGGTTCTGCAATGGCAAAGAGGGAGAGGAAAGGTAGGTTTTTGTAATGGAGAAGAGGGAGAGGACGGGTGGTTTTCCAATGCGGAAGTTGGAAAGGATCGTGCGGCGACGGTTTAGGAAACCAAGAGATGGCAACAGTTTATGATTGGACGAGACAGTGGCAGTTTATGATTGGACTAAAGACTGACTATTCATTGTCGTGACAGAATCTTTGACGGCGGATGCTGCGGGGAGGGAAATCAGCCTCTTGTCATTCTCTTTGGTGAAGAGGAGGTGGGAGAGCATGAGGGAGTTGGGGTGGATGGAGGGAGGGGGCGCGACGCGCGGCTCTATCCTTGCCGGCGGGATGAAACCCTACCACCGGCGAGGATCCCTAGCGACAGCGCACTGACGGAACGAAGAGAAAAATCGTACCGGAAATAGCCCTAAAATTTATAGTGAAAATACCCTCGAAATATTTGGGAGGGAAAACCTGATAAATTCATTTTTTTCCGAAACTGCCCCTCGGTCTCTCTTATAATACACATGACGTCATGATATTGCATTGTATCTGGACCATCGAAGCCACCGTGATAGTCTGTTCATATCGTATAGATGCACCATAAAAGGACTCTTCTAATTTTGCTAACATGTGCTGCAAAGTAGCTTGAGAGCGTTATGAAAATATTATTGAGATGTACTCCTAGTTTTCTGTGATCCAAAACGCCATGAAGATGATAAGATGACGGTACAAGAATATATAGTTACTTCATTCCATGCACCTAGTTTCTAAAACCTAAAATTACAAGAGAAATGCAAAGCTTTTCAAATTACTCTGGGTCTACATTGATATCATGTGCCATTTGACAAAACTTATCAATCTAGTGATAGTAAAAGTAACTCCAACGGGCCGACCCGAACATGTGTCTGCTTTGTCCGTTTTTGCCCATTTGTGTCGGCACCTTTGCTACTCATCCGTCCGCTTTAACGTGAGGGTCGGCCACGCGCCCAATGCATGGATCCAATTCGTGTCTCCCAAAGATACAAATGAATTCTAAAAAGGCCCATGACCATAGATCATGCCAATGTACACGCCATCGTCCAGAGTTCATGCCAACGCCATGCCAACGACGGGAACACAAGACAGCCTCCAAATAGATCATCACATAGTTCGTGTTGGCGCATTTGACATCGGCCGACACACATGCCATCACACAAAAGGGGCAAGAGTTCCATGCCTTCTCGGCCGTGGTCATGCGGCCACACTTGCCAGCATACAAAAAAATATGGTGCTCTCCGTTATAGATAACTCGTCATTGAACTTGAGCATGTTATCCTCAACCTTTGTGTACGGCTTCACCCATTTTCTTTGATGCTTATTGTTTGCGTTAGATTCTTCTTTGAAAAACAAAGGATCCCCGTTGATGTTTGCTTCATTTTTTCTTCTTGTCCGTAGTCCTCTCGGAATTCATCTACTTACGGGAAAGTGTAGAAGGGGTCGACTTGGTCTTGATCGAAGGAGTTGGTCGTGCCAGCAATGAAGGTGGATCAAGCGTCTTGGCTTTGTGTCTCGTCAGGATCGATGACCCCGGCTGCACCCACACCACCTTCGAAGATGATGGTATCCATGATGAACTGGTTGTGGCACTTGTCGTCCTCCGTTTCTGGCTCTCTGTTGAATAGGTTGCAGGCGTCGGCACACATGTCGGCTCGAACAGGTTGCAGGCATCGGCACACATGTCGACACTGTCGGCGGCCTCCGGTTGATGACCACCGACCATAGGTGTGGCATTGAGGTGAACACAAATGGGCGCGGGTGTGGCCGGCGCAACCACGCTTACCTCTGGCGAGCAGTTCTCAAATAAATGGGAGGCTTGTGGGTACGGATAATGGAAGCCGGGAATTGGCGGCAGGGTGGACACATACGATGACTTAGGCAGTGGCACACGAGGAAAGGCCCACAACCCCATGTTGACCGTGGCCACAAGCCCTTGCTAGCCTAGGTTTAGCCCTATGTAGAGTATGGCCTCCCTCATCACCGCTACAAGGAGGGTCTTGTTTTCCTCTTATTGTGTGGCGGCGACGAGGGCGGTGACGGATGCAGCCTTGATCTTGTCAGCATGCACGTGCCTTCGGCCCTTCTTGTTCTCTGACTACATAGCCCGTTGCTCGGGCGTCAGCGACTTCTTCGACAGCACCACCGTCTTGCGGGCGACGTGGGGCTTGGTGGTGTATGTGAGGCCTCCTAGATGAGGGAGGTGAGGCCGCCGGCAGCGTCGAGGGTCGGCTCATCATCCATGACAAGCGACAGCGGCAGTGCTCGAGGGAGAGTTTGGAAAAATAGATGAAATGGGGCTGGATGTGGCGCCGACAGGGGGACCAGGAAGAGGAGTAGCCGAGCGTCACGCCCGTCCACTTCATGTTCATGCTAATGCAACGCGGATAAAATTTAAGCTCGAAGTAGATTGTCCAACAACTAAAAAATGGACATACGTCCGTTTAGATCGACTCGTTGAGCCGACTTTTCTATCTATTACAATTCAAACATATACGCGCGGATGAAATGGAATGGATGAATGCCTTGGAGTTGCTCTAACAGACGGTTGTCAGCGTTCTGGGATTTGGGGTACCCAGACCTGCCTGCCTATTGTCGGCATTCTGGGAATGGGGGTACCTAGTCCTGCCTTCCTACGGCCCAGGGCATGGCCCACTTCGTCAGTCAGGCAAGGCCCAACGCGGCAACGCTCAAGACAAGGCCCTCGCGAGAACCCTAGGATCGCGAGGAAAGACGACGTCAAGACCCTCGGGGAAGAGCCTCCTCAAGCCCCCTGTCGGGACCCCGATCCTAAGTCATATGAATCCAAACTGTAACATATCACATCACTTTGCGGCCTCACACACGGTAGGCTCCACGGCTGTAGCCTTACCTTAGCTGGGACCGTTTGCGTATTTTGGCTCACGTATGTGAACATGTCTCTAGCAACCAAATGACAGAGAACCCGTGCCGACATGACTAGTCATAGAACCCAAGTGGCACATCCGTACGGAAACAGGCATACGTAACCCAGCAATGTAGGTGTCGGCCTCAAGCGTGTGTAGACGAGTCATAGCAAGCTATAAGGACTCCATTACACCGTGAGACATAAATGCCATCACTGCACGTAGACGAGTCGTAGCAGGCTATAGGGACTCCATTACACTACGAGACATTTCCCCGAAGAGACAAACACAGTAGCAAAGAAGGATACATGCCGGTCAATCAATCTGTCCGGAGCAGTAGCAAGCTACCATGGCTCGGTGGAAGCACAAAGAGGCAGTTTCCCGTAAAGAGTACTACTAAAGGCACATGACTAGGTTTCGGATCCCATACATGCCATTGCACGTCACACGTATGCACAACATGACCGATATGCATAGATACAACCATGGCATCACAACATAACCATACAACAATTCTTATTTAAGGGCTTAGACGAGCCTTGCATAATATGTTCTTACAGATAGGGGTCACATGACCCGACACTCAAGTCATACAAACAAGTTCTTAGAAACCAAGCGGAAGCATAAACTGTGTGAGTATAGACAGATGAAAGGGTAAAAAGGCACATGGCCTGACTATCTACAGCCCGCCACAGGGCATAGGGTTGTAGCTGGGGCACCAGCTATTTGGCATCGCCGACATCTAGAACGAACCCACCTGATGGGTCCTGGGTCTCATCTGCAACATTTATTAAGCAAACATGAGTACAAACATACTCAGCAAGTCTTTAAAGCAGACCTAGTCTATTCATGCTCATGTAACAACAAAGGGGGTGGTGGAGTTTATGCAACAATGCCAGCTTTGACTCATGGCTAACCTACACTACACAATTTTAACTCTTTGTTTCAATTTTAGATATCGCACAGGAGTCCACTAACTCCATGATAATACACCACCATGGATTCACTTCCCTCTCTTGGAAGAGTGCCATCCACGGTACTCACACTTGTCTTGATATTTTTATGAGTATCCATTTGATTATCTATGAACAACATAAGCTTTCCAAGTAATCCATATCTGAGGATGCGGCTATTCGAATAGTTTCATACCCTACAGGGGTGTACTTCTTCACACACGCTCTCGCCACTTATCGCTGTGTGCTCATAAAACCATGCACCTCGGCAACCTTCAAGCGGAAGCCCTACGAGGGAGTCGGCCATGACCGTTAATCGCATAAGACCTCTAGTCCAGGCTATCTCCAATTTGAGACTAAACCCGCACGGAAGTCCGGCCGAAGTTTACACTACGACCCCAAACGATGTGTGTAGGGTTCCCAAGCCCACCATTCGGGTGACCCTTGGTAAACCATGTCACTGCCTACCGCATCATAACCCACCCCTAGGGTCAGCGCTACGCACGGCCTCCAGCATGCTATAAACACCAGAAACTACTTTCAACTCCTGGACTAAGGTCTAAGCGATTGATAAGTCGAGAGGGTCAATTAAGTATCCCAACGTGTTGTGGTATCTAGTCTTGGATCACAAACACGGAACTCAATTCCTAAGAACAGTCCCAATGAGACAACCCGCTATGTTCTCCTACATGGCCTCTCATCGCTACCTTTACCAAATCGAGTTCATCATAAGCTTGTCACATCAGAACAACATGGTTTCACTCCAGTTCATCACCCAGATGAAACAGACCTGACACAACTCTAGGCATAGCAAGCATAGCAGGTAAAGTAAGCTAAGCACATCATGGCACAAGCATCTATCGGGTATGCTAGGTTGGAAGGTTTAGCTATTTACTGACACAATGATAGTTCATGCAAAAGAATAGGTTCATCTACCGTGTATGACAGACAAGTGAACGTTTGTTCTAATGCAATAAACAAGAGCAGGAGGGAGAGAGTGAGATATTATCAGAATGATCAAGGGGGTTGCTTGCCTTGCTGGGTAGCGGGAATGTTCTCTCCTTCGTTGGAATACTCGGGGGTATCCTTAGAAGCAGGGCCTACCGTAATGCAGATAAATAGCAATCAATACATGCAAGTGGAACAATATGATGCATGATCATGACATGGCAGCATGTATGGATGATCTGATGCACCTAATGTCCAAGTTAATTTGAAGTGAGTTTGAATATAGGTTCCAAATCGTTCTGCATTACAAATTCCATATATTAACCTATTAGCAAATGTCAATGTAATTCTACATAGGTTGCTCTAACATGTACGATAATAGCACCATTAGATTCATTGGATTTTTCTGATAAATTTTCATATATAAATTACTTTCATCTGAGTTACAGATTAATTTATATGAATTTTTGAAGTTTTAATCATTTTCTGGAATTATTTTAAAACTAGAAATTCCTTTTATTTTATCAGCCTCACGTCATCATGGCGTCAGCAGGTCAGCTGACCAGGCCAGGTCAAACCTGACAGGGTGGGGCCCTCATGTTAGTGACTCAATCACTTAATTAGAGAATTAAAACTAATCCTAATTACTTAATCAACACTGGGCCCACTAGTCAGTGACTAATTAGGTTAATTATATTAATTAATTAAATTGCTAATCGGGATTTGACTAACAGGGCCCGGCCCCACTTGCCAGTGACCCAGGGGTCAAACCCCTGGTGGTCAAACTGGTTGACTCGCCGGTGTTGAGCTACCGACGACGTCGGGGACGGCGGAGCGGGTTGGGATTCCTCCTCCGTCGACCAAACGGATGGTAGAGGGCAACGATCTACTCTGCACGATCACGCACGTCGAGGCCGACACCCCCCAGGGGCTGGGATGGCTGGAATCGGCACCGACGATAAGCACGGCGGCTGCCGGAGCTCGGACGAGCACGGGCTCGTCGAGCTGGAGCTCGAACGAGGCACCTGAAGATTCCTAGAGGTGCCTAGGATCATCCTAAGCACAACTACGTGCTCAATTGTGAGCTTGGGCCGCTGCAGCAACAGCCACGTCCTCGCCGGCGGTGAGGAGCTCTCGGACCCGAGAGGATCCAACGCTAGAACGACCTATCGAAGGGGGAAAAGGGGGAAAAAGGACCATGGGCTCACGACGGTTGCAGCAACATCAAGAGCAGCCTCGGGGAAGGCCTGGAGCAACTACGAGCTTCACTTCTTCACCAGCGGCCGGAGGTTGAAGACGACAGCGATGCAGCGATGGGGAGTTCCCGGCGATGCGCGGCTTGGCGAGAAGGAAGAGGGCGACGAGGCGGAGCTCTGGAGCTACCTAGCGAGGCAGCAGGGGAGCGGCAGGAGCGACGGTGCTACGCGGCGGAGCTTCGGTTGCCATGGCGACAGAGGGGGAGAGGAAGAGAGGCGAGCGAGAGCGAGAGGGAGAGGGCGATGGGGACGACTCTCCGAGCTTATCCCCGTCGCGCTGGCGAGGGGGAGGCAGGCAGGCAGCTGCCGACGTGGAGGTACGCCCGCGCGCACGCTCCGGCCACACGCCCGTCCTCCTGGCCACCAAGAGGATGACAACCTCCCTGGGCCAGGTGGGCCGGCCTGGCCTGGGCCTAGGTAGGTTTCCTTTCCCTCTTTTTTCTTTTACTTTCTGTTTTCTAATTCTGACATTTGTTATATTTTCTTTTTAGGTACAAATACTTTTATGAAATATCCCAAATATTTTGTAATATAAGGTTTGAATATTTCAAACTCCAATAAAAAGTTTCAAGATATTTTGAAATAAAAAATAATGATAATGCTTTATTTGGCCTTTTTAGAGGTTTTATCATTTATTTTTATATTGCTATAGTTATTCAAATATTTAAAAATGGCCCCTATTATAATCATGTCCATAATTTAAAAATGGCCCGTCCTCGCCGCCCCTTCTCCGAGCTTGGGCTCGCCTCCTGCCCCCCTTGTAGCGAGATGAGGTGAGGGATGGAGCCCCCGTAGATTCCTCTTTCGATTCCACCGCTCCCCATCGCCGGAGACCTCCTGGATCGCCGAGGATCACCGTCACCTTGCTGTGCTTTGCTCTGTCGCCGTTGCTCTGCTCTGATTTCAGTTTCGTCAGGATTCGCTAGTGTGTGTGTGTGTTTAAAACAGTTCGAGTCCCTCTATTGTTGAAGTGGTGGCCGACTCGTGCGGTGACCAGGAGGTCAGTGGTTCGACCCCCGAACCCTCCCCTTTTTTGTGTGTTTTTATTTTCTTCTTGTTTTATTTCTTTTTCTCTTGCTACATACATGTGTGTGTGTGTGTGCATATCCAGCATATATGTGTGTGAGTGTTGATTCCTTTGCCATGTGTGTGGTGTGTGTACATGTGTATGTGTGTATGCACAAGTGGCATACATACACATGTATGCATATTTAGTGTATGAGTGTGTATGCCTAAGTTTAAGTGTGAGTGTGTGTGTTTTCTTTTGTGATGCCCATGTGAATGTAGTGTGCATGTGTTTGTGAGTTGTGGGTGTGGGTGTACTATGCATACATACCTACATGTGTGTGGGTGGTTGTGCCATGTGAGTGTGTGTGTACATGGTGGTGTGTGGTGCACCATGCATGGCACATGTGTGTGTGTGCTCTTTGCACAGCCATACATGTGTGTGTCTTGTGGGTGTATGTGTAGTATAGGTTATGTGTGTGTGCTTCTTGCATACACCCATATATGTGTGTGAATGAGTGTAGTGTGTAGGTGTGCGCATGTGTATGTGGGCATACATGTATGAAAGTGCATGTGCGCCTATGTACACCCATGCTTGAGTGTGGTGTGCTTGTGTGTAGGTGTAGTGAGAGGTGTGTGTATGTTATACATACACACACATGTGCATGTGAGTAGATGGTAATGTGTAGATATGCATGTATAGGTGTGTGGGGTTCCTTCTTACATGTTGCTGCCACGATTTATGTATATGAGTTAGTGAGTGGATGCTAGACCTTGTGCATGTGTAGATCCATGTGTAGGTGAGAGCTCTCATGTGTATATGTGCATGTATATCTCTCCTAGCTTGTTTCCTTTCCTTGTTAATGATTATATGACAAGTTATCATGCCCCTAGGATGCCATTTAACCATTTCCAACATGTGTCAATTGAGTTCATGCCATTTTGTGCCATTTCCATTCATATGCATAAGTGACTTGAGTCACCCATGACTTAAAGGGTCAAATTTCGACCTAGCTTTTCTCCCTCTTGCTGCAAGCAAGTATAGGGGTATGAGTAATGAATTTGGGGTATAATCAACCCATTAATGCATCTGTGAAGTCATATTTGACTTTGGGGCAACTTGACAAAACTGCATTTTTATGCTGTCATGCCCTTTCGTCTTTTTATTATGATTTAATCTATGCATGTTTTTAAGTTCTTGCCAACATGAGATTGCTAGATAAACTTGTTGGGATGTCCCAGTATTTCTTTTATTAGTTCTACGTCACCAGATACATGGGAACCATGTTGTTTAGAGAGCAACTTTATGTTTCTGTCCAGCTGCTTAAAAATGACCAAGTCTGGGAGAACTGCTGTTATTGTTTTTCCATGTAGAGTTGGTTGTAGCTAGTGATGTGTTTGGAATTTGGGCATGCTTAGTGCTAGTTATTTGTAGTATATATTGACTTCTACCATCGTTTAAAATTTCATGTCAATAGGAGGTTTCTAACATATTCAACCTGTGCTGTAAACTTGATACTTTATAACCTCAGATTCCAGATAGCTGGAATTTTCACTAAGTCCCAGAAAACTGATTCATCTTGCCAACTTGATTGCTTCTTTATTATTGATGTGTGGCTCCTTTTCTGGTGGTGTAATTGGATTAATTGTTGTGTGTGTTGAGTAGATTCTTTTCATATCTTGTTTATGGCTGTAGGCTTCCTGTAGCTCCAGTGGTGAGCTGTAGAAGTTGCTATATTGCTGTTTTGTGGCAGATTTGGTGTTTTATTGTTTTGTAGATTGCGGGAGCTATAATCCATGGATTTGATTGATTATTGAGTCTATTGTGATTTATTTTTCATCACCTATCCATTGGCTGCCTTGGAATGCCAAGAATCAGCCCATGGATTGGTGATCATGTGATATTGCCTCCGTACCTTGTCATGAGCGTATCGTGAGAACCGTAACTCCGTTTCTTGCGATCTTTATATGCATTTCTATCGATTTTGCATGATGCATACATATTTTCCATTTTCATGCATGTCTAAATAACTTAACATGAGGTTCTGCCCAGATTCATTAATAAACTACTTTGCACGTCAAACATGACTAGTTTTGGATTGCCATGTTAGAACTCTTCATAAATGGTCATGCATCATTTTGATTGTGCATTGCACCTTGGTTGGATGTTTATTATTTCTGTTTCTCTTGGGTAGACACGAGTGTTGATACTGATTACGAGGACCCAAGAGAGTACCACTACGAGGATCCTGCTACTTGTTTCACTGAAGAACCAACAGGCAAGATGATCGTACCCGGATCCCGATACTATTTTTGCTTGCTAGTTTCTCGCTCTTATCGTTACTATTGCGCTACCTACCACTTGATATCAGCCCCCATGATGCCATGACAGCCTCTAAACTCCACATCCTAGCAAACCTTTGATTGGCTAAGTTACCGCTGCTCAGCCCCTCTTATAGCGCCCTTAGTTGCAGGTGCAGGTTGTTCCATGTGATAACATGGATTTGGATATCATAATAAATTATGTTATTTAATTTAATGCACATATATATCTTGGTATTGGTGGGAGGCTTGGACTTTTGCTAAGTGATTTGTTTCGCTATTACCGCCATTAGTTCCTTGTTACCGGTGTTATGTTTTCCATACTTTGCGCCCCTAACATGCTCGGGGTTGTTATGGGGACCCCCTTGTTCACTCGGTTGAGATTAAAACTTGTCTCACAAGACCCAACATTGGTACTAAATTTTCTTAACAACTTAATAAAATTGCATAGGGTCTTGCAAACCCGTGGATAATTAAACAACCCCCGGGCCAGTGCTCCTCATGAGTGTTGGTCCAAACTAGAGCCGTGTGCGGGGCCAAACCGGGGCAACTCGGGAGATTTCTATCAGGTCACCGTACGCTATACTTATCCGTCGTGTCCTGAGAACGAGATACGCGGCTCTTATCGGGTTTGTCGACACGACGGGTGGTCTTGTTGGATTGGTTTTTCCTTTGTCGAGTGTCTCGCGTGTGGAGTCTGACTTTCTTCGGGTTTACTCGAGGTGTTGGAATTCCTTTGGAATTACCTATGATGATCGCGAGATCCGCGATCGAGGCATTCCCACGGAGTGTGGTTAATTTTGTAATGGATTAGTTGGAGCACCCCTGCAGGGTTAAATCTTTCGGAAAGTCATGCCCGCGGTTATGTGGCAACTTGGATATTTGTTTAACACCCGGTTATAGCAAAATTGAAGTAAACTCTAATTAAAAATACACCAACTATGTGAGTAACCGTGATCGTCTCTGCTCGTGAACATGACCCGAGAGAGAACACGGTGGGGTTATGATTGACGTAAGTAAGTGTCAGGATCTCATAGAGATCATACTAGATTCGATCATTCTTCGTAGGCCACTCATATTTATTTCATGTTGCGTAAGCTAGCCACCATATATGCTTAGTGCTATTGCAAACTAAACATCACCCCTTCCCAACCTTTAAGTTTGAATAGTCTCGGTACTCGGGCACATGATAGCTGAGCCCTCTGTGGCTCACAGTTTACTACAACAATCCAGGTACAGGTTCAGATGAGTTCGTGCAGGATGATCTTACCCATCTCCAGTGGGAGTATGACGAGGGAAGAGGCAGGATGTACGTGAGATATTCGGATGAGTAGAGGACCTGGTCGTGATCTTTGGGACAGCTTGATAGTATCATTTGCAACTTCTTTTATCGTTTGATTTCGTCCGTAGTCGAACCCTGTGCTCAACTTGATGTTATGATTTGAGTGACATTGTAAAATAGCATGTGGTGAGTGTAAGCCAACTTGTATACTGTTCTCATTCAGTATTGTATGTTGTGATGATACTATTCTTTCTAACGACAAGATGCGCCTCTATCCCATGCGAGGCCCTTGTGCCTTAAATGGATAGGCGCGCATCTTGGGCGTATCAAGTTGGTATTCAAAGCCATACGACCATAGGAGCCTTTGCTTGTTCGAACTTGGCCGAGTCATGTCTAGTGAAAACTATTTTGAGTCTAGTTATATCAGAGAGTAGGATTCTTTTTACTCCTCTTCTATGCTCTGGTGAGGTTTCTGACTTAGGAATTTTGTTTCTACTCCTCTTCTCGCTCAAATTGTTTTTTAGGATCACGCGGGTATTTTGGAGTCTATATGATGCCAATGTGATAGGGTTCTGTCTTGGTGCCTCCTGTCTAACTTGATTTCTTCCGGGGATTCAAGCTCCAGGGAATGTTGGCACATTGTTATCATTCAGCTTCCTTGATATCTCAGGACGAAGAATGTTCAAAATTACTTCAATTCTTATTGTGGTGAGATAAGGTCAGAGTCACCCAGTACTGGGGAGGCGTCCAGGGTACCACCATGGTTTAGTATCATTGTGAGTTCGAGGATTTGAGATTAGACGAGTTTGCGGAATTTCTTGAATTATGGTGTGGAAGGTTGCGGATGCAGTTGCAGCTGATTGCCTAGGGCAGGTTCCTGATTCCGCAACCCGAATCGCATAAACAAGAAAGTTTCAGAAGTTCATAGGTGGGAAATCTTGTAGTCATCTAGGATCATCTTCTTCAGATGTATATGGGCATGTACATTTGTTCCGACGCGTAGCTCAATACTTTGTGTTATTGCAAGTGGCTTCTAATTTCTGATGATGTTATCAATACTTTGTGTTATTGCAAGTGGCTTCTAATTTCTGATGATGTTATCATAACCGAAGAAGCATTCTTACTATTTTTTCAGTAGGAAGGCTATGTTGTTAATTGCTCAATTTCTTTCAAGCATTTGATTCAACTTATGTTTCATCTTATCAATGAGGTGCTGATGTGTTTTGTCCATCTTCAAGATGGCTCCACCAACCCGTAACAATCCGGGTCGTGGTGAGGAGCAGACTAATGTTCCACCACCACCCCCGCCACCGCCTCCTCCTCCAGAAGCTTGGCAAGCTGTGATGGCCATGACCAATGCGAACACCCAGATGTTGCTCAGGCTGTTGCAAGAAAGGGAGCAGGGTCAGCAATGCTTTCAAGGCAATTTTCAGAATCAACTGCAGTTTGCGACTCTTAATCAGTTCCTTGCCAACCAGCCCAAGACTTTCACCTGTTGCGAGCAGCCTCTAGATGTTGATGATTGGCTTCGTGATATGAGTAAGCATTTTGAGTGCAGCAATGTTAGGCCAGAGGACTTTGTCAGGTTTGCATCGTTCCAGCTAAAGGGTCAAGCAGCTGATTGGTGGCAATAGTACAAGGATTCCAGGGGCGATTGTGTTGTTACTTGGGACGATTTCTATCGTGACTTCAGGGCTCATTACATTCCGACAAGCTTTGTCGAGGAGATGCGTGAGAAGTTCAGGCACCTGAAGCAGGAAAGTAAGTCAGTCTACCAGTACAACGTCGAGTTCCAGAATCTAGCTCGTTATGCCAAGCAAGATGTTCCAGATGATAAAGCTATGATCTATCAGTTCAGAGGTGGTCTCAAGGATGAGCTTCTGCCAGGCCTAGTTCTTCAAGAGCCTCGTGAGTTTGATCAGTTCTACAACATGGCTTTGAAGAATGAAGCAGCTCAGCTCAAGTTGGAGAACTCTAAGAAGCATTCAAGGGATTCATATTCTTCTTCCAGCTCTCAGATGGTACCCAAGCAGCAGAAGTATTGGGCGCCAAATCCTCTTCCGTTTCGTCCTCCTCAGCAGCAGAAGCAGTTCGGTGGTCGTGGTTCTTCCCACCCAACCAACCAAGGTTTCCAGCAGAAGAACCAGGCGTCCAAGGCTGTTTTTGTTCCTCCTCCAGGCAATGTTCGTCCGCTTTCTAAGGTGACTTGTCACAAGTGTAGTCAGAAGGGCCACTATGCAAACAAGTGCAACCAGTGGCGTCTTCCGCCTCCTCCTCCTGTCAAGCCTCTAGGCAATGCTATGGTGAAGCACAATCCCAAGTCCGCGAGAGGGAATATGGTGAATGCAGTTGAGGTAGAGGATTCTTCTCAAGTGATCATGGGTAATCTCTCAGTTAATTCTATTCCAGCAAACGTTTTGTTTGATTCTGGTGCATCGCATTGTTTCATGTCCCGTTCATTCTTTGCAATGCATGAGTTTGCTTGTCAATATCTCCTTAGACCTGTGTAAGTGGAGTCCCCTGGGAAGTTAATGAATTCCAATTGCATGGTGCCGGATGTTTCTATCAAGATGGAGAATTATTCTTTTCTGGCTTCTCCAATTGTTCTCGGTAATTCCAATATTGATCTCATTCTGGGCATGGACTTCCTGGCTATGAATAAGGCTCATATTGATTGCAAAGCAAAAGAAGTCAAGCTGACTCATCCTTCCAGAAGACGTGATTATTTTCGCGGCTCCCGATGACACAATCCGTCTCTTTGCTCTTAACGAGAAGGGTGAAATCTTGGCGATTTCTCAATTTTCGGTGGTTTGTGAGTATGAAGATGTCTTTCCAGAAGAATTGCCAGGAATGCCTCTGCACCGACTAGTTGAGTTCGTGATTGATCTCGAGCCTCGAACTGAACCGGTCTGCAAGTGCCCGTATAAACTTGTCCCCGAAGAGCTAAAAGAGTTCAAGAAGCAGCTAGATGAGCAAGATTTTCTGGGTCTGATTACACCAAGTTCATCTCCATGGGGTTGTGTTGTTTTGTTTGTCAAGAAGAAAGATGGCACGAATCGTCTTTGTGTGGAATACCGGCCATTGAACAAGAAGGCAATCAGAAACAAGTACCCACTTCCCAACATCAATGAGTTTTTTGAGCAACTGAAAGGTGCCAAGGTTTTCTCGAAGCTTGATCTTCGCATGGGTTATCATCAGATTCGCATTCACGAAGAAGACTTTCCCAAGACCGCTTTCAGGACGAGTTTTGGCTCTTATAAGTCCACCGTCATGTCGTTTGGTCTTGCTAATGCCCCCCAACCTTCTCAAGAATGATGAATTTCATCTTCTCTCCCTTCAAGAATGAGTTCGTCTTGGTCTATCTGGATGATATCCTTGTGTTCTCGGAGACAGAAGAAGATCATGCAGAGCATCTCCGCCTTGTGCTTGACAAGTTAAGGGAACATTGGTTCTATGCCAAGTTTTCCAAGTGTGAGTTCTGGCTCAATGAAGTGGTGTACCTGGGGCATGTCATCTCTGCCGAGGGAATTAAAGTGCACCCTGAGAAAGTTGAGGCAATCTTGAAGTGCGAGCCTCCTCAGAATGTGAAGCAACTTCGGAGCTTCCTCGGGCTTGCTAGTTATTGCAGAAGATTCGTGGAGAACTTCTCTCAAATTGCTAAGCCTCTGTCCAATCTCCTCCAGAAGAGCGTCAAGTATGCTTGGTCTCCTGAGTGTGATGTGGCATTCAATACACTCAAGCAAAGACCGACTTCGGCTCCTATTCCAGTTCCTCCTGAGCAGTCCAAGCCGTTCCAAGTTTTCTGTGATGCTTCTCTCCAAGGTCTTGGTGGTGTTCTTATGCAAGACAAGAAGATTGTGGCTTATACCTCGTGTCAGTTGAAGCCTGCCGAGAAGAACTACCCCACTCATGATCTTGAGTTAGCGTCAGTTGTGCATGCTCTAGTGACTTGGAGGCATTTGTTGTTGGGTATACTAGTTGAGGTGTACACCGATCACAAGAGATTGAAGTACATTTTCACTCAACCCAATCTCAATTTTCGGCAATCTCGTTGGGTGGAAATGCTTGAAGACTTCAATCCAAGCATTGAGTATACTCCGGGGAAAGCAAATGTCATTGCAGACGCGCTCAGCCGTAAGGCGTACTGCAATAGTCTCATCCTGAAGCCTCTTCAACTCGAGCTTTGCGAAGCATTCCATAAGCTCAACCTTCAGATGATTCCGCAAGGATTTCTTGCCAATCTCCAAGTCTCCCCGACTCTGAAAGATCAGGTTCGTCAAGCGCAGCTTCTTGACGCTATGGTGAAGAAAGTGAAGAAAGGTGTGGCCAAGAGCATTCTGAAGTATAAGTGCTTTCGTATTGATGACAAAGATACCTTGTTCTTTGAGGGCCGTCTTGTGGTTCCAAAAGGTGATCTTAGAAAGGTTATCATGGACGAAGCACATAATTCTCTGCTATCCATTCATCCAGGCAGTTCAAAGATGTATCAGGATCTCAAGCAAACCTTCTGGTGGACTCGCATGAAACGTGAAATTGCTCAGTTCGTGAACGAGTGTGATGTTTGTCGTAGAGTGATGGCGGAACATCAACGTCCAGCAGGTCTTCTTCAGCCTTTGCCTATCCCAAAGTGGAAATTCGATCATGTGGAGATGGATTTCGTAACTGGGTTCCCCAAGTCCAAGAGAGGCAACGATGTCATCTTTGTGGTTATCGACAAGCTGTTGAAAGTTGCTCATTTCCTGCCAGTCAAAGAATCTATCTCGGCAGCTCAGCTTGGAGAGTTGTATACGTCAAGGATAGTGTCTTTGCATGGTATTCCTCAGCTCATCTCTTCTAACCGTGGAAGTCTCTTTACTTCCAACTTTTGGGAGTCCTTCCAGACTGCTATGGGTACCAATATCCATTTCAGCATGACGTTCCATCCACAGACAAGTGGTCAAGTTGAGAGAGTCAATCAGATCCTTGAAGATATGCTCAGAGCCTGTGTGATTTCGTTCGGCATGAAGTGGGAAGACTGCCTTCCTTAAGTTGAATTCTCGTACAACAATAGCTTTCAAGCAAGCTTAGGCAAGGCCCCTTTTGAGATTCTCTATGGCAGAAAGTGTCGTACCCCGCTTAACTAGTCTAAAACCGGTGAGCGTCAGATATTGGGCAATGACATGATCACTGAGGCAGAAGAAATGTGCCATGTCATTCATGAGAACCTCAAAGCAGCTCAGTCCCGATAGAAGAGTTATCACGATAACAAACATTTGGATGTTTCTTTCCAAGTGAGCGATCTAGTCTATCTCAGAGTCTCTCCCACGAAGGCCACTCAGCGGTTTGGAATAAAAGGGAAGCTAGCTCCTCGTTTTGTTGGTCCTTTGAAAGTTCTTGGCAAGAGAGGTGGTCTTTCATATCAACCAGAGCTTCCTCCAAATTTCGCAAATGTGCATGATGTCTTCCATGTTTTGCAGCTCCGGAAATGTTTCAAGACTCCTGAGCAGACCATTGACCTCCAAGACATTGATCTTCAAGAAGATCTCTCTTATCGTGAGCACCCAGTTGCTATTCTTGAAGAAACTGAGCGTAAGACTCGCAACAAATCTATCAAATTCCTCAAGGTGAAGTGGTCTCATCATTCCGACAAAGAATCTACTTGGGAACGCGAGGACCTTCTCCATTCCGAATTTCCAGACTTCTTTCGTTCCTAGATCTCGGGTCGATATCCTCTTGTAGTGTGGGAGAGTTGTGATAGCCCAAGTGATGTCCCTACCTTATTTGGCATGTAACCCCATGTGTGAACCTTGTGTCATGATCTATGAGGTGTATGGTTGCTCCTTGCCATTCAATGTTTTTGCATTCATGCATCATCATGCATCATTCTCATTTCAATTCTATGTGCATGTTGGTTTCTTGTGCTTGCTATGATGTATGGTGGTTAGGTGTGGTTTTGTGATGTGTGAGGTGTTTGTGAGTGGTTGGATTCATGGGTGCAACTTATTCCCTTCCCCTCTCTTTTTCCTTTGCAGCATCCCTTCCAAAACCACTTTTTCTCCTATTATTTTCATCTTCAGATTTAAGTTGTTTTAAAAATTGTTTAAAAATGTTCATGACGTGGCCTCAAGTGTTTTATGAAATGTGAGTATGTTGGATTTACTGTTTGGGGTTTGTTTGAATTGTGTTTTAAATTAACAGGAGCTGCCATTTCAAATATTAAATAAAATACTTGTTTTATAATTCAACTTAATATTTTTTATAATAAATGCACATTATTTCCTCCTCGGAATTGTTTTTGTTTTGCTCAAAACCCTTTTGATTTGCTCTGGGAATTAACTTGATGGTGGCTGATTTTATTAAATGGAACCCCCCTCCGCTTTTATTCTATGTTTTTAGAGTGTTTGTGTGAGAGGGACAGTGGGTCGCAACCCAGCCCAGCTGGACACAACGGCCACCTGCTCCTGTCTCCTTCTCCATCAGGAGCTTCAGAGAGAGCGCGTGCGTCGCCGACGCTTTTCCGTCGCCGTCGCCGTCAGCCTGGGGCTATATAGCCACCCCTCGGTGTCCGTGTCGCTCCGCTAGGGTTTCTTCTTCCTCCCTCTGCCGCCGCAACTCCTCTCCCCTCTTCTTCTTCCTCCTTCCTCCCCTTCTCTGTCGAGGCGCAGGTAAGCTTTAGAGAAGTGCAGAGGAGCGGTGCTCGTCGTCGTCGTCGCCTCCGACGGCCTCGTCCCCGCTGGTGATGGTGTGGCGCTCGCCGCTGCCGTCCGCGTCTCGTTCCCGACGCTAGGAGGACTCGGGAGGCCTTCTTCTTCCTCCTTGTCGCTGGAGCAACGCCGGACCTTCTTCCTCTCCATGCGCGTCGTGTCCGCCTCTTCTTCCCTTTCGTCGCCGTCGATCGCGTTCCCGTGTCTCCGTGAGCCCCTCGGTGAGCAGCCCATCCTCGCCGCCCCTTCTCCTTGCCGTATTTCGTAGGACTCGTCGCCGTAGTGTCGTCGCCGCCGCTCGAAAGCTCCGAGCTTGGCCTCGCCTCCAGTCCCCCTCGTTGCGAGATGAGGTGAGGGATGGAGCCCCCATAGATTCCTCTTTCGATTACATTACTCCCCGTCGCCGGAGGCCCCCTGTATCACCGAGGATCGCCGTCGCCTTGCCGTTCGTCAGGTTTCGCTAGTGTGTGTGTTTAAAACAGTTCGAGTCCCTCTATTGTTAAGCAAACGGCGCGTAGTGTAGTGGTGGCCGACTCGTGCGGTGACCCGGAGGTCAGGGGTTCGACCCCCGAACCCTCCCCTTTTCTTTTTGTGTGTTTTTATTTTCTTCTTGTTTTATTTCTTTTTCTCTTGCTACATACATGTGTGTGTGTGCATATCCAGCATATATGTGTGTGAGTGTTGATTCCTTTGCCATGTGTGTGGTGTGTGTACATGTGTATGTGCGTATGCACAAGTGGCATACATACACATGTATGCATATTTAGTGTATGAGTGTGTATGCCTAAGCTTAAGTGTGAGTGTGTGTGTTTTCTTTTGTGATGCCCATGTGAGTGTAGTGTGCATGCGTTTGTGAGTTGTGGGCGTGTGTATATGCTATGCATACATACCTACAAGTGTGTGGGTGGTTGTGCCATGTGAGTGTGTGTGTGTACATGGTGGTGTGTGGTGCACCATGCATGGCACATGTGTGTGTCTGTGCTCCTTGCACACCCATACATGTATGTGTCTTGTGGGTGTATGTGTAGTATAGGATATGTGTGTGTGCTTCTTGCATACACCCATATATGTGTGTTAGTGAGTGTAGTGTGTAGGTGTGCGCATGTGTATGTGGGCATACATGTATGAAAGTGCATGTGTGCCTATGTACACCCATGCTTGAGTGTGGTGTGCTTGTGTGTAGGTGTAGTGAGAGGTGTGTGTATGTTATACACACACACATGTGCATGTGAGTAGATGGTCATGTGTAGATATGCATGTATAGGTGTGTGGGGTTCCTTATTACATGTTGCTCCAATGATTTATGTATATGAGTTAGTGAGTGGATGCTAGACCTTGTGCATGTGTAGATCCATGTGTAGGTGAGAGCTCTCATGTGTATATGTGCATGTATATCTCTCCTAGCTTGTTTCCTTTCCTTGTTAATGATGCTATGACATGTTATCATGCCCCTAGGATGCCATTTAACCATTTCCAACATGTGTCAATTGAATTCATGCCATTTTGTGCCATTTCCATTCATATGCATAAGTGACTTAAGTCACCCATGACTTAAAGGGTCAAATTTCGACCAAGCTTTTCTCCCTCTTGATCCAAGCAAGTATAGGGGTATGAGTAATTAATTTGGGGTATAATCAACCCATTAATGCATCTGTGAAGTCAGATTTGACTTTGGGGCAACTTGACAAAACTGCATTTTTATGCTGTGAT
Organism: Hordeum marinum; assembly: GCA_022496015.1. NCBI lineage: Eukaryota > Viridiplantae > Streptophyta > Magnoliopsida > Poales > Poaceae > Hordeum > Hordeum marinum. The sequence continues at coordinate 188,117,491 of CM039677.1, read as the reverse complement.
GCCCTTGTCTTTTTATTATGATTTAATCTATGCATGGTTTTAAGTTCTTGCCAACATGAGATTGCTAGATAAACTTGTTGGGGATGTCCCAGTATTTTTGTTATCTGTGATAAGTCACCAGATAGGTGGGAACCATGTTGTTTAGAGAGCAACTTTATGTTTCTGTCCAGCTGCTTAAAAATGACTTAAGTCTGGGAGAACTGCTGTTATTGCTTTGCCATGTAGAGTTGGTTGTAGCTAGTGATGTGTTTGGAATTTGGGCATGCTCAGTGCTAGTTATTTGTAGTAGATATTGCTTTATACCATCCTGTTAATTTTCATGTCAATAGGACCTTTCTACCATATTCAACCTGTGTTGTCAACTTGATACTTTATAATCTCAGATTCCAGATAGCTGGAATTTTCACTAAGTCCCAGAAAACTGATTCATCATGCCAACTTGATTGCTTATTTCTTATTGATGCGTGGCTACTTTTCTGGTGGTGTAATTGGATTAATTGTTGTGTGTGTTGATTAGATTCTGTCCATATCTTGTTTATGGCTGTAGGCTTCCTGTAGCTCCAGAGGTGAGCTGTAGAAGTTGCTATGTTGCTGTTTTGTCGCAGATTTGGTGTTTTATTGTTTTGTAGATTGCGGGAGCTATAATCCATGGATTTGATTTATTATTGAGTCTATTGTGATTGGTTTTTCATCACCTATCCAGTGGCTGCCTTGGAATGCCAAGAATCAGCCCATGGCTTGGTGATCATGTGATATTGCCTCCGTACCTTGTCATGAGCGTATCGTGAGAACCGAACTCCGTTTCTTGCGATCTTTATATGCATTTCTATCGATTTTGTATGATGCATCTATATTTGCCATTTTCATGCATGTCTAAATAACTTAACATGAGGTTCTTTCCAGATTCATTAATTAACAACTTTGCACGTGAAACATGACTAGTTTTGGATTGCCATGTTAGAACTCTTCATAAATGGTCATGCATCATTTTGATTCTGCATTGCACCTTGATTGGATGTTTATTGTTTCTGTTTCTCTTGGGTAGACATGAGTGTTGATACTGAGTATGAGGACCCAGGAGAGTACCACTACGAGGATCCCGCTACTTGTTTCACTGAAGAACCAAGATGCAAGATGATCGTACCCGGATCCCAATACTATTTTTGCTTGCTAGTTTTTCACTCTTATCGTTACAATTGTGCTACCTACCACTTGATATCAGCCCCCATGATGCCATGACAGCCTCTAACCTCCACATCCTAGCAAACCTTTGATTGGCTAAGTTACCACTGCTCAGCCCCTCTTATAGCGCTCTTAGTTGCAGGTGCAGGTTGTTCCATGTGATAACATGGATTTGGATATCATAATAAATTCTGTTATTTAATTTAGTGCACATATATATCTTGGTATTGGTGGGAGGCTTGGCCTTTTGCTAAGTGATGTGTTCCGCTATTATCGCCATTAGTTCCTTGTTACCGGTGTTATGCTTTCCATACTTTGCGCTCCTAACAGGCTCGGGGTTGTTATGGGGACCCCCTTGTTCACTTGGTTGAGATTAAAACTTGTCTCGCAAGACCCAACATTGGTTCGTCGACACGACGGGTGGTCTTGCTGGATTGGTTTTTCCTTTGTCAAGTGTCTCGCGTGTGGAGTCTGACTTTCTTCGTGTTTACTCGAGGTGTTGAATTCTTTTGGAATTACATATGATGATCGTGAGATCCGCGATCGAGGCATTCCCACGGAGTGTGGTTAATTTTGTAATGGATTAGTTGGAGCACCCCTGCAGGGTTAAATCTTTCGGAAAGCTATGCCCACGGTTATGTGGCAACTTGGATATTTGTTTAACACCCGGTTATAGCAAACTTGAAGTAAACTCTAATTAAAAATACACCAACTGTGTGAGTAACCGTGATCGTCTCTGCTCGTGAACATGACCCGAGAGAGAACACGGTGGGGTTATGATTGACGTAAGTAAGTGTTCAGGATCTCATAGAGATCATACTAGATTCGATCGTTCTTCGTAGGCCACTCATATTTATTTCATGTTGCATAAGCTAGCCACCATATATGCTTAGTGCTGCTGCACACTAAACATCACCCCTTCCCAACCTTTAAGTTTGAATAGTCTCAGTACCAAGGCACATGATAGCTGAGTCCTCTGTGGCTCACAGTTTACTACAACAATCCAGGTACAGGTTCAGATGAGTTCGTGCAGGATGATCTTACCCAGCTCCAGTGGGAGTATGACGAGAAAAGAGGCAGGATGTATGTGACATATCCGGATGAGTAGAGGACCTGGTTGTGATCTTTGGGACAGCTTGATAGTATCATTTGCAACTTCTTTTATCGTTTGATTTCGTCCGTAGTCGGACCCTGTGCTCAACTTGATGTTATGATTTGAGTGACATTGTAAAGTAGCATGTGGCGAGTGTAAGCCAACTTGTATACTGTTCTCATTCAGTATTGTATGTTGTGATGATACTATTCTTGCTAACGACAAGATGCGCCTGTATCCCTTGTGAGTCCCTCGTGCCTTAAAAGGATAGGCGCGCATCTTGGGCGTGACAGGTGTGACTACTGAACCTCGAGAAACTTGACGTTCCGTCGCCGAGTGGTACGCTTAGCTTGATCAAGAATACGAACTGGGTATTCTCGATATGTAAGGTTATCTTGGAGGTCAAGCGCTTTGTGGTCTACCTCTCGGACAGGGTACGAGAAGCAACGCCTAAGTTGCGAGACGTGGAAGACATCATGAACCTTGGAAAGATGCGACAGAAGTTCCAATTGGTAGGCAACCTCTCCTCACTTAGCAAGAATGCGAAAAGGTCCAATGTAACGAGGAGACAACTTGCCCTTGATACCAAATCGATGGGTACCCTTCAGAGGCGTAACCCGGAGGTAAGCCTTCTCGTCAACTTCATAGGTCACAGCCTTATGATGGCGATCATATTGGCTCTTTTGACGAGATTGGGCTGTTTTCAACTTTTCACGAATAATGCGAACTTGCTCCTCTACATCCTGGATCATATCCGAGCCAAAGAGTTGCCTCTCTCCGGTTTCTGACCAGTTAAGAGTTGTGCGACACCTTCGTCTAGAGAGAACTTCAAAAGGGGCTTTGCTCAAGCTTGATTAATAACTATTGTTATAAGCAAATTCGGCAAATGGAAGACATTTCTCCCAGTTCATACCAAAAGATATAACACAAGCTCGGAGCATGTCTTCGAAGATTTGATTGACTCGCTCAACTTGACTACTTGATTGCGGGTGGAAAACGGTGCTAAAGGATAGATGAGTCCCCATAGCGGTTTGAAAACTTTCCCGGAATCGGGAAGTAAAGATACTTTCGCGGTATGACTTAATCTCCAATGGAACAGCATGAAGAGAGACTATTCGAGAAACATATAACTCCGCTAGCTGGCTAGCGGTTATACTCCCCGAACAGGAAGAAAATGAGCCACTTTGGAAAGGCAGTCAATGACCACAAAGATAGCATTATTCCCTCTCTTGGTCCTAGGAAATCCGGTAATGAAATCCATACCGACCTTATCCCATTTCCATTCGGGAATAGCTAAAGGTTGAAGGGTGCCAGCAGGCCTTTGATGTTCTGGTTTCACGCGACGACAAACATCGCAATTAGCAATGAACTGGGAAATTTCTCTCTTCATACTAGTCCACCAGAACCTCTGGCATAGGTCCTGATACATCTTGGTACTACCCGGATGAATTGAGAGAGGAGAATCATGAGCCTCCTTAAGGATCAGCTGTCTTAAGAGTGTGCTCTTGGGAACCACCAACCGGTTTTGGAAGAACACAACACCTTCATCGTCCTTGGAGAAATCTTTAGCGTTTCCGCTAGCAATATTCTCCTTGATCCGGGATATACCCTTATCATATTTCTGGACAGCTACTATTTGATCCTTAAGATTAGGTTTCGCCACCAGGTTGGATAGGAATCCTTGAGGAACAATGTGAAGGTTTAACTTCCGAAATTCCTCATAGAGAAGTGGTTGACCTTGTTGTAGCATCAGGTTGTTAATAAGACTTACGACTTAGTGCATCAGCCATAACATTGGCTTTCCCCGGGGTGTAAGTTATCCCTAAGTCATAATCTGTAATCAACTCAACCCACCGTCTTTGCCTGAGATTCAAATCTGGCTGGGTGAAAATATATTTCAGACTTTAGTGATCAGTGTAAATTTCACAACGATTACCCAGAAGGTAATGTCGCCAGGTTTTCAGTGCATGGACCATAGCTACAAGCTCAAGATCATGTGTTGGATAATTATCCTCGTGTGGACGCAACTGTCGAGATGCGTATGCAATCACATGACGATCTTGCATGAGAATGCAACCTAATCCTTGTTGCGAGGCGTCGCAATAGATAACAAAGTCCTTAGAGAAGTATGGTGGCACCAGAACGGGAGCAGAGGTCAGACGTCTTTTCAACTCCTGAAAACTGGCTCGCATTGTGGAGTCCACTCGAACCTTTTATCTTTCTTGAGGAGTTCAGTCAGAGGTTTCACAACCTTGGAGAAATTCTCGACAAAGCAGCGACAATAGCTCGCTAAGCCAAGGAAACTCCGAACTTGCTTAACCGATTCAGGTTGAGTCCAATCAAGGACGGCCTGAACTCTCTCGGGATTGACAACAATACCTTTACCAGAGATCACGTGGCCTAGATAGGTCACTGCTGGCAACCAAAATTCACACTTGGAGAATTTGGCGTACATATGGTGCTCTCGAAGTTTCATCAATACCAGCCTTAGATTCTCGGCATGTTCCTGTTCGTTCTTCGAGTAGCTGAGTATGTCGTCGAGGTAAACCATGACGAATTTATCCAAATAGTCCATGAAGATCGAATTCATCAAGCGAGAGAAGGTGGCTGGGGCATTGGTTAAACCAAAGGACATAATGGTGTACTCGTATTGGCCATAACAAGTAACAAAAGCCATTTTTGGAATGTCCCTGTTCCTAATTCTGATTTGATGGTATCCCAACCTCAAATCCATTTTGGCAAACACAGAGGATCTAGCGAGTTGATCATACAAATCGTTGATCCTGGGGAGCGGATACTTGTTCTTTATGGTGACCAGATTCACTGGCCGATAATCCACAACCATCCGATCTGATCCATCCTTCTTCTTGACGAAGAGTACGGGACAAGCCCAAGGAGAAGAACTAGGATGGATGAAACCTTTATTCAAAGTCTCATCGAGCTGGATCTTAAGTTTGGCTAGTTCTAAGGGTGACATCTTATAGGGTCTTCTAGATATTGGGACAGTCCCTGGGATGAGCTCTATCACAAACTCAACATCTCTGACAGGAGGAATTCCTGGTAGTTCTTCTAGAAAGGCATCCGGAAAGTCACGGACTACCGGGATATCTTCTAATTCTGGTAAAGGAGTATGCATATCACAAAAAGACATGTTATGCAATCGTGCGTAACTTTCTGAGATGAAAGAATGAGATGCCCCGGTATCAAATAGAACAGATGCTGGATGACTATTGACAAGGAGCGTACCTAGGATAACATCAGGATCCTCAATGGCTTCCTCAGCAGAGACATAACTCGTCCACGAGCAGGAGCTGGCTTCACATAGAAGGCTTTCCCGTCTTCCCATGTCCAGCGGGCTTAGCATTGCTCTGTGGACAATCACGAGAGTAGTGTCCTGGTTCTCCACATTTGTAGCAGGCCACGGTGGCACGGGGAGCAACATTGGCAGACGGACCTCCAAATGGCCTGGCTGGAGGATTGGGCTGAGCTGTGTGAGGTGCCTGGAAGGATGTCCTCACGGTGTATCTTGGTGGCAGAGCTGCATTGGGCACCCAGACCTAGCGTTTGTTGGAGCCCGAGCCAGATGCGGGGCTGAAGTCATGGTTGTGCTTCCTCGTGGCCTCATAGTCAGTCTGTCCAGACTCGGCATTGATAGCCTTGTTGACGAGAGCCTAGAAGGTTGTGCACTCATGCAGGCGCAGATCTCGATGGAGCTCAGGGTTAAGTCCCTTGCGGAACCTAGCCTGTTTCTTGGCATCGGTTGAAACTTCCTCTGGAGCATAGCGAGGAAGATTGCCAAACTCACAGCTATAGACATCCACGGATAGTCTGCCCTGGGTGAAAGCACAAAATTCCTCTCTATTGTGATCCATCAGCCCTTCCAGGATGTGATGGGTACGGAATGTCGCACTGAATTCTTCCCAAGTTGGTGCGGGGCCTGCGGGACGCATGGCTTCATAATTTTCCCACCACAGATTGGCGGGTCCTTCCAGAAAGTAAGTAGCAAAGGTAACCTTGTTGGCCTCGCACACATTGGCAGCTCGGATCTTATGGAACATGCTGGTCAGCCAATCATCCGCATCGAGTGGGTCGATCGAATGATGATACTTGGGTGGGCACAGCTTGACGAAGTCACCGAGGGACACACCACCATTGTGATCATTGTGGGGAGCACGCGCTGTGTGCTGCTCAATTCGTTCCAACAGCCTGTTGGTCTCTCTCTTGTTCCTTTCATCTTCAAGCATCACTTCTACCAAAGAAGGCGCATGTGGCAGATCCTCTTGCCTTGGCTGGCTTCCCTCGCTCTGCGCGGGGGCAGGCACGGGGTTATTCCTAGTTGCCACCATCCTGGGAAAACAAACCCACAGCTTAGCCATAGAGGACAACAACTCTATGACATGAGATAAGGAATGTACTGGACAACATGGCATGCAGGGTAAACACCCAAACAACATGGTAATAACAACTGCCATATGAACACCATGATTCATACACACCATTACATAGTCCAGTACAAGCCCAAGCTGAAAACAAACTACAGAGAGATGACACAACTCATCGGAGGCATTACAAGCTTCTTATACATTATCTATCTACACCTCCGGAACTCAACTCTCAACCTCAATCATATCCCACAAGACACGCAGGATTGTGGCGATACAACTACTAACATACTAGTACTAACATCCACGTACTCAAGCATCACCGTAGAATGCCTCATATAGGTTACCCCCGTGACCCGTGAGCTGAAACTGAGGATCTGGAAACACTCTAGCCTGTGATCCCTGGAAACCATAAGGACACGGATGTGGCCTTGGTCCCCTTGCTGGCGGCAACAGCGGTCCTCAAAGAGGGGTGATGCCTCCAACATCGGGCCAGTCTACGCGTGCTGGCAGATGAGTCCGCGATGGGTTCAGCATCTCCAAATCTCCATAGCCTGTCTGCACGACAGGTGCTAGCTGCGTCAGGGCTGTGCAAAGACGTGCACGAGTAGCATAAAGCTCGATGCGAAGGGCACGTGCATCATGATTCCTGTTCTCCAACATCTGAGCAGTCACCTGTAGCCTAGGATCCTCATGGGAATGATCATAGTAGGCTATGCTAAGATAACCATCCTCTCCTCCCATAGAAGTAGGAACATAACAGAACTTTGTGTTCTGAAGTAGACCATGGTGAAACCTCATGATAGTCGGCATGGTGTAGGCAGCCTCCTAAACTGCCATATCTATGGTGACACCTAATCCGTAGGTCTAGTGAAGCGGCTCTGCAGCTCCAGGATATGAAGGATATATCTTAACAGTACACAGATACTGGCTCTTGTTGAAATCTCGATACTGTTCCCCCACTGTGTACTCTGGTTACCAACGGTAACCAGCCTCCATCATAACTCTAACCAACATGGCCATGTGACCCGGTACATCGATGCACCTGGTCAGACGGACCACCTGACGGGAAGGACGAGGAGGCATCTGAAACAGAGAATGATGCAAAGACATTAGAGACTCTAGCAGAAATTGGACAGCATAACGGCTGTAATTGCTCAAAAAGGATTTTGAGACAACTACAAAAGATTGGAAAAGCATAACCACTCGACTTCCTAAACTCAAATCTCTTCTCCATCTGTTTGTCACACCAACAACACTTGAGTACCGACATTCTCTTGCAAACAAGCTAGCTAGTGGTCCATGGTTAGTAACTCGTCATTCTAAGCAATAGATGAGAAGCCTAGTTCTTATCCCCGTAGAAAAGATGAGAATGACTCAGAATAGAATAAGTTGGGAAGAGGAGTAAAAAGAGCCTTACGTTCCCTTCCACAATCAACTCTCCTACTTTTCCATAGTGTTTCTAGATTCAACTTCGACCGATTTGGCTTGATAATCCTACAGTCAGTCAGGCTCTGATACCAACGCTGTCGGGACGGCGATCCTAAGTCATATGAATCCAGACTGTAACATATCACATCACTTTGTGGCCTCACGCATGGTAAGCTCCATGGCTGCAGCCTTACCTTAGCCGGGGCCGTTTGCGTCTTTTGGCTCACGTATGTGAACATGTCGCTGGCAATCAAACGATAGAGAACGCGGGCCGACATGACTAGTCACAGAACCCAAGTGGCATATCTGTACGGAAACAGGCATACGTAACCCAACAATGCAAGTGTCGGCCTCAAGCGTGTGTAGACGAGTCATAGCAAGCTACAAGGACTCCATTACGCCGTGAGACATAAATGCCATCACTGCACGTAGACGAGTCGTAGCAGGCTACAAGGACTCCATTACACTGTGAGACATTTCCCCGAAGGGACAAACACAGCAGCAAAGAAGGATACATGCCGGTCAATCAATGTGTCCGGAGCAGTAGCAAGCTACCATGGCTCGGTGGAAGCACAAAGAGGCAGTTTCCCGTAAAAAGTACTACTAAAGGCACATGACTAGGTGTCGGATCCCATACATACCGTTGCACGTCACAAGTACGCACGACATGCCCGATATGCATAGATACAACCGTGGCATCACAACATAACCATACAACAATTTTTATTTAAGGGCTCAGACGAGCCTTGCATAATATGTTCTTATAGATAGGGGTCACATGACCTAACACTCAAGTCATACAATCAAGTTCTTACAAACCAAGAGGAAGCATAAACTGTCTGAGTACAAACAGATGAAAGGATAAAAAGGCACATGGCCTAAGTATCTACAGCCCGCCAGAGGGCATAGGGTCGTAGCTGGGACACCAGCTATTCGGCATCGTCGACATTTAGAAACAACCCACCTGATGGGTCCTGGGTCTCATTTGTAACATTTATTAGGCAAACCTAAGTACAAACGTACTCAGCAAGTCTTTAAAGCAGACCTAGTCTATTCATGCTCATGTAACAACAAAGGGGGGTGGTGGAGTTTATGCAGCAATGCCAGCTTTGACTCATGGCTAACCTACACTACACAATTTTAACTCTTTGTTTCAATTTTAGATATCACACATGAGTCCACTAACTCCATGATAATACACCACCATGGATTCACTTCCCTCTCTTGGAAGAGTGCCATCCACGGTACTCACACTTGTATTGATATTTTTATGAGTGTCCATTTGATTATCTATGAACAACATAAGCTTTCCAAGTAGTCCATATCTGAGGACGCGACTATTCAAATAGTTTCATACCCTGCAGGGGTGTACTTCTTCACACACGCTCTCGCCACTTATCGCTGTGTGCTCATAAAACCATGCACCTCGGCAACCTTCAAGCGGAAGCCCAGCGAGGGAGTCGGCCATGACCGTCAATCGCATAAGACCTCTAGTCCAGGCTATCCCCTTTTTTTAGACTGAACCCGCACAAAAGTCTGGCCGAAGTTTCCGCTACGGCCCCAAACGATGTGTGTAGGGTTCCCAAGCCCACCATTCGGGTGACCCTTGGTAAACCATGCCACTGCCTACCGTGTAGTAGCCCACCCCTAGGGTCAGCGCTACGCATGGCGTCCAGCATGCTATAAACACCAGAAACTACTTGCAACTCCTGGACTAAGGACTAAGCGACTAATAAGTCGAGAGGGTCAATTAAATATCCCAATGTGTGGTAGTATCTAGTCTTGGATCACAAACATGGAACTCAGTTCCTAAGAACGGTCCCAATGAGACAACCCGCTATGTACTCCTACATAGCCTCTCATCACTACCTTTACCAAATCGAGTTCATCGTAAGCTTATCACATCTGAACAACATGGTTTCACTCCAGTTCATCACCCAGATGAAACAGACCTGACACAACTCTAGGCATAGCAAGCATAGCAGGCAAAGCAATCTAAGCACATCCTGGCACAAGCATCTAGCAGGTATGCTAGGTTCCAAGGTTTAGCTATTTACTGATACAATGATAGGTCATGGAAAAGAATTGGTTCATCTACCGTGTATGACAGACAAGTGAACGTTTGTCCTAATGCACTAAACAAGAGCAGGAGTGAGAGAGTGGGATATTATCAAAATGATCAAGGGGGTTGCTTGCCTTGCTGGGTAGCGGGAAGGTTCTCTCCTTCGTTGGAATACTCGGGGGTATCCTCAGAAGCAGGGCCTATTGTAATGTAGATAAATAGCAATCAATACACGCAAGTGCAACAATATGATGCATGATCATGACATGGCAGCATGTATGGATGATCTGATGCAGCTAATGTCCAAGTTAATTTGAAGTGAGTTTGAATATAGGTTCAAAATCGTTCTTCATTTCAAATTCCATATATTGACCTATTAGCAAATGTCAATGTTCTTCTACATAGGTTGCTCTAACATGCATGATAATAGCACCATTATATTTATTGGATTTTTCTGATAAATTTTCATATATAAATTATTTTCATCTGAGTTACAGATTAATTTATATGCATTTTTGAAGTTTTAAACATTTTCTAGAATTATTTTAAAACTAGAAATTCATTTTATTTCATCAGCCTAAGGTTATTATGCCGTGAGCAGGTCAGCTGACCAGGCCAGGTCAAACCTGACAGGGTGTGGCCCTCATGTCACTGACTCAATCACTTAATTAGAGAATTAAAACTAATCCTAATTACTTAATCAACAATGGGCCCACTGGTCAGTGACTAATTAGGTTAATTGTATTAATTAATTAAATTGCTGATAGGGATTTGACTAACAGGGCCTGGCCCCACTTGCCAACGCCCCAGGGGTCAAACCCCTCGTGGTCAAACTGGTTGGCTCACCTTCGTTGAGCCGCTGGCGACGTTAGGGACGGCGGAGGGGGTCGGGATTCCTCCTCCGGTGACCAAACGAACGACAGAGGGCACCGATCTACTCTGCTCGCTTGCGCGTGTCGAGCCCGACACCTCCCAAGGGCTGGGATGGTCGGAATCGGCGCCGGCGATGAGCACGGCGGCTGCTAGAGCTCGGACGAGCATAGGCTCGTCGAGCTGGAGCTAGAATGAGCCACCTGAGGGTTCCTAGAGCTGCCTGGGATCATCCTAACCACGACTACGTGCTTAGTTGCGAGCTTGGGCCGCTGCAACGATGGCCACATCCTCGCCGGCGGCGAGGAGCTCTCGGACCCGAGAGGATCCGGCACTAGAACGACCTATCGAAGGGGGAAAAGGGGGGAAAAGGACCACGAGCTCACGACGGTTGCGGCGGCGTCGAGAGCAGGCTCGGGGAAGGCCTGGAGCAACTGCGAGCTTCACTTCTTCGTCGGCGGCCGGAGGTTGAAGACGACGGCGATGCGGCGATGGGGAGCTCCCGGTGATGCGCGGCTTGGCGAGAAGGAAGAGGGTGACGAGGCAGAGCTCTGGAGCTACCTAGCAAGGCAAGAGAGGGGCTGGAGCAACGGCGCTACGCGGCGGAGCTTTGGCGGCCATGGCAACAGAGGGGGAGAGGAAGAGAGGCGAGCGAGAGCGAGAGGGAGAGGGCGATGGGGACGGCTCTCTAAGCTTATCCCGGTCGCACTGATGAGGGGGAGGCAGGCATGCAGCTGTCAGCATGGAGGCACGCCCGCACGCGTGCTCCGGCCACAGGCCTGTTCTCCTGGCCGCCAGGAGGACGACAACCTCCCTAGGCCAGGTGGGCCGGCCTGGCCTGGGCCTAGGTAGGTTTCCTTTCCCTTTTTTTCTTTTACTTTCTGTTTTCTAATTCTGACATTTGTTTTATTTTCTTTTTAGGTACAAATACTTTTATGAAATATCCCAAATATTTTGTAATATCAAGTTTGAATATTTCAAACTCCAATAAAAAGGTTCAGGATATTTTGAAATATAAAATAATTATAATGCTTTATTTGGCATTTTCAGAGGCTTTATCATTTATTTTTATATTGCTATAGTTGTTCAAATACTTTAAAATGGCCCCTGTTATAATCATGTCCATAATTATCAGACATAGGGAACATTTTGTAAGGGAATATTGAATTTGTTGAGTTTTCACAACTTTGAATTAGTTTGATTCAAATATGAGCTTGGGGTTTCTTTTAGCCCCCATTCCATGTTGATGCAAAATTGAAACATGATGCACACACATGCTATCCTATGACATCTTGTTAGGGATGTGACACCCCCCTCCTGAGGGGCGGAGATCTCTAAGCAAGGCCCGGCCTCAGGAGTCAAGGGTGACGCAAGGAATGATAGGCAAGCGCCAGCATGCCAGGCGGGCACAGGTTCCTCTTTGGTGCAAAGGGAGCAAGGACGTATGCCCGTTCCCAAAGCATCGCCCAAAGGTTTCCATTCCGGTGCAACAAGACCACAAGCGCTAGCCCCGCAAGGCAGATGTCATTGCCGAGCCCACCACTACATCACCATCAGCTACTTTGCAGGCGAAGACCGCCTTTGGACAGGGCGCAAATGTACTCCTGCCCCCTTCAAAATTGGCCGTTGTGGGATTCCTTCCCGCCATTGAGATAAGGGAAGAGGACCCGGACCGTCGCTATATATAGAAGCTACGTCACACTATAGATGGGATTCGAGATCCGAAAAAACACTTAGCCACTCCACTCACCACCGTTAGGCAGAGAGCTAAGAACACACCTTGAGCGACCTCGCAAGGCTCAATCTCACTTTACTAGTTCATCCACCGAAACCTCCACGAGAGGCAACACCAAAGCAGGACTAGGGTATTACTCTTCATAGCGGCTCGAACCTGGGTAAACTATCGTGTTCATCTTCTTCCTTGTCATTGAACGAGTTCGCCGTTGTGTCACATTGAGTAGCGAGCTAGGTTGGGTAAAGCCGCGGGGAAGCCTTCGCACATGCCCCTGTGTTCGAACGTTAAGGGTTTTGCGGAGCCCGAACTCCGACATTTGGCATGCCAAGTAGGGGTGTGTCGAAGTCCTAGAGCCAAGCTATCCATCCGCCTCACCGCTCCGATGGCTGGGATCCAACAAGCCCGCACGGGGCACCGAGCTGCCCGCGTCGCCCAGACAACACCTGTGGGCCACGCTGGCGCGCCTTGGTCCCCTTCGCCTACAGCCAATGTCGCAATAGGCCCGGACGCCCATGAACAATAGGATTCCTCCCAGCCGGTCACTACGTAGCGCGACGGCCGCATCGCCACTCCGTCGATCGTCCCGGCAACCGGGTTGTCTTCGCACGTCAGGCCCGGGCTGGCGCGCGGTTGGGCGCGCTCGCCATGGCGAACGAGCTACTCCACTACCGCCCTGCCTCTGACTGCTATGACACCTGGCTCCGGCGCATCATGGAGGTTGTCAGCGCCGCTGATGACGCTTGGGCCCTCTCCTACTCGCTCCAGCCCCAACCCTCACTGGCCGACGACGGGGCTCATGACGCGCCACCACCACCTCCGCGCTGCAACGTCGACCCCGGGCCCAGGCATGAGGCTTGCCAACAACCAGCCCCGTGGGCCGCAAGCAAGGGCAAGGGATGAAGTGAGCTGAAAGGTGGTGCCCCGACCACGCGCCGACACGCGCGCACTCCCCGCACTGCCGAACCGACGTCGCGACCCGGCACCACTCGAGGCGGCCCCTCAAGAGCACCAAGAAGAGGCCCCACCTGCACGTGCAGTGGCACCCGTCGAACCGGTGGGCTTCCTTGCCATCAAGCCGGAGATCCATCCAGCTACATGGCCCTGCAAGTTCAATCCCGATCTGCCGCCTCGCTATGACGGTACCGCGGATCCCGCCGAGTTCCTACAATTCCACTCATTGAGCGTTCGGGCCGCCAGTAGAGACAACAAGGTCATGGCATGCTGGTTCCCCATGGCGCTCAAGGGCGGCACGCTCTCCTGGTTCCTCAACCTCCCAGTGGGATCAATCACCTCCTGGGAAGACCTACGCAGATGCTTCGTCGCCAACTTCTAGGGCATCCGTGACCGCGCGCTCAACATGAATGACCTATGGCGCGTGAAGCAACAGGAGGGGGAAACCTTGCACAAGTACATACAACGCTTCACCACTACGCGCCTCAAGACCCCGAAGGCGTGGAATGAGTCCATCATCTCTGCATTCACCGACGGCATCACGAGCACCAAGATGGAAGAAGAGCTTGCCATGAACGACGTGCTATGTTCTGCCCTGGAGATTTTCAACCTGGCGAATAGGTGCGCCAAGGTTGAAGAAGGCTTCCTGTCCCTATAAGAGATTTCGGTGGCTGAGCCTAAAGATAAGAAGTCCAAGTCCAAGGAGGAAAAGCGCAAGGCCCCGGCGGTGCTCATGGCCGAGCCCGAGACGAAGTGCAGCCGAGGCAAGGAGCACCCTGCGGGGGGGGGGGGGGGGAGGGGGGAGACGGACATGCATCTTCCATGGCACCGGGGGCTGGCACTTTACGGGAAGGAGTCTCAGGCCTTGCCTTTAGGGATGGGGCCAACCCTCCCCTTGCATAGGAAGGCGCTCCTGGTGCCTCCCTTGGGCCAAGCTTGGGGTCTTCCATCCGGGAGGCACCGGGCTTGGCTGGTCAAACAAGCGAGGTTCCCAGCCACAGCCTCGAGGCGCGTCCTAGCACGCGATTGCCAGAACTTGGGGCATAGCACGAGGCACCAAGATCACGAGAGTCGTTCATCAAGGCAATCAAGGATCTTCGGAAGGCTCAGACCGGGCAAGGATGGGGATGCCCTGCACCGCCAATCGTAGTCCCCATCGTAGGCCTGGTCAACCGGCCGCGCATCTGCGTCAATGCACTCGCCATCAACAATGCATTGCGCAGGAGCCGCTTCTGGCCGGCTCGTGACAATCACGGGTGGGCCTACCCGAACAATTAAGTTCACATGCCCTTCGGCCTGGCGAACACTGGAGTCACATTCTAGCATCTTGAACGGGCCATGCTCGCGCCCTGCCTTCCAAGGCGTGACGAGGAGCTGGAGGAGATGCCTGGGCCAAGCGCAGGTCTCGGGCCCAGGAAGACGACGGCCCCGTGAAGGTCGCGCTCATGGAGGGGCACAAGATCGAACTACGATGACAACTTTGGCTCTTCAGCGGCATGGCCGCCAGGTGACTTTTTGTTGGTCTGTGCCAGGTAACTTTTTGTTTTTTTCCATTTAAGAGGTGCGTGCCGGGCCATGTCGTCCACAGCCAACCAGGGCGTACCCCTCCAGCTGCCATGTTTACTCGCATTTCATTAGTTTTTTTGTGCATGCAGCCTTCTCCTTAACATTTTCCCTTGTCGGCATGACATTTTGCCTGCATGAATGTCGTCACTGCCGAGCAGGCTCCCCTTTGGCCACCTCACGAGAGGGCTAGCACGACGACTGTGCTCGGGGTGCATACCTACAGCGTCAAAAAATCCAGTGGCCAAGCTCTGTTTGGACGGGCTAGTCCCGTGCACTTCATCTCCTGGGGTAACTGGTGTGTGACCCTCCCATGGCCTTAGGGAGGACGCTCGGTGTAGGCTGCGGTGAGGATCCCAAGACCCCGGCCGAAGTTATCGACAAGAAGATTCGGGCGCAACCCGCCTTGAGGTAGGGACCTCACGATGCCAAAGTGCCCTCGTGAGCTCCCAAATATACCTCCCAGTTCTACCGTGCCAGCAACGCGTACGAACACAATTGGTTGTACACGCCCGGAGCCCCCCAAGGACGTGGAGGGGTTCCTTCCCACGCAATGTGGAAGCCACAACCCCGTGCTGGCGGAGAAGTCAACACTGCCCACCAATGGCTATGCCCATGCAATGTCGATGCCACAGCCCATGCTGGTAGAGAAGTCAACACTGCCCACCTTGGGATAAACAACTAAGGCCACCCCACCGGTCGCATCCAACCTCAAGAATGCTCCTTGTGAACCCACCTCGCTGCGTTCCCCAGGACGTACGCATGAGGGGCCGCATGAGGGCTACTACTGACGCTCTTTGGGAAGGTATGGGAGCCGCTCGTACGTCAAGGGGGACTCTTGAGCACTGCGACTCGGGAGGCTCACTGGCTCCGTAGACCCTCACTCCACAGGGTTGTCCTTGGTGATCCGGTCGGCCCCGGCAGCAGTTGAGGTATGCGAGGGGCTGGGCCCTGCCGACGCAGAGCCCAGTGTGCTCAAACTCGAAACATTAAGGAGGATGCTGAAGCCGCTCATATGTCAAGGGGGACTCATGAGCATCACGACTCAGGATCCTCACTGGCTCTGTAGCCCCTCGGTCCATGGGGTCGTCCTTGGTGATCCGATCGGCTCCGGTGGTGCTTGAGGTAAGCGCGGGGTCGGGCCCTGCCGACACTGAGCATAAGCTGTTCAGAGTTCCAAGCTAAGCCAATCTTCATCATGTTCCCTTCATGAGGTCTGATCGTACATCAAGGGAGACTCCTGAGCATCGCGACTCAGGAGCCTCACTAGCTTCGTAGCCCCTCGCTCCATGGGTCGTTCTTGGTGATCCGATCGGCCCCGGCGGCGGTTGAGGTATGCTGTCACACCCTATGTTTGTAGCACACTGTTATGTTTGGATTTATAAAATTTGGAGCCAACTAAAACTTTTTCTATGTGTTTGTGCTTGCTTGCTTGCTATGTTGTTTGCTTGCTTGTTGATTGTGTTTTATAGCACAACTAGGTTCTCTTCCACTTCATAATCATCTTCCTTGCTCCAAACCCCTTGCCCGATGATCATGCCATGTGAATAGTGCCCAAAAATATTTTTTATCAAATTTTGTTTTAATCAAAAGATGATTTATTTAATTTAAGTTTCCAAAACCACCTGAAATGAGGTTTGCACTGCAAGTCCTCAAATCAGGTGGACCCTTCTTTCCCAAGGATTTATTTCAAACCTACTATATATATTACTTCGCAAAACCATCAAATATTATTTTTAAAGACTATTTTTATATTTTATTTAAAGGCTTTTTCTTAAGGCCAATTTTTTTTTCCTAGGGGAAAATTATTTAAATGCTTTGAAAATATTTGAGAAAATTTAGAGAAACTCAGTGGACATATTTTCCATATATATGAGTTTCAACACAAGAGCATGATCACACCATAGGCAAAACCCCACAAAACCCTTTCTATTAAAATCAAGCTTTTGGAATATTTCTATAAACAATATTCTCAATAAATTCCAGGAAAATTCCAGCAAGTCAACACTATCATGGTTGGTGACCTTGCAAAGTTTCATCTCAATCCAAGTTGGTTTGGTTCATCAAACCATCCTAAAACCATTCCTGTCCAGAATCAAATTCCAGCAACTTCCCATTGTGAAGTGTCTCCCCTTGGCTTCAAACTTTGTAGGCATCATATAATGGCCAAATAGTAATGATACACTAAGTGGTGCATCAAGGGTAAAAGCCTAGCATCAATGGATCTATAGAAACCAGATTCTGTTGATTTCTAGGGTTTAACAAAGTTACTAAAGCTCAAACTTGGTTATCAAGTCTAATTCTAATCACCATTGGCCCCTGTTAAAAATCATGGCAAGCAAACTCCATCTTCTAGCCCAAACACAACACCTTCTGGCCATTTCTAAAAGCTATTGTTTCTACCCCTTCTACTTTTCCCCTTGGTCTCAAAATTTTACCACAGCTCCACCTAGACCCCCAACACATCCAGGAGAAAGACCAAAGGCTAGATCCATGATTGAGGGGGGGGGGGGAAACCCACTTGCACCCCCTGGACAACATCTTTCTCTCCTTTCTCTCTTCTCTCTCTCACTCCTGGCCACCCATTGTTGGGAGACGTAGTAGTAAATCAAAATTTTCCTACGTGTCACCAAGATCTATCTATGGAGAAACCAGCAAACGAGTGGGGAGAGATTGGATCTTCATACCTTTGAAGATCGCTAAGCGGAAGCGTTACAAGAACGCGGTTGATGGAGTCGTACTCGCAGCGATTCAGATCGCGGTAGATCCGATCAAGTGCCGAACGGACGGCACCTCCGCGTTCAACACACGTGCAGCCCGGTGACGTCTCCTACGCCTTGATCCAGCAAGGAGGAAGGAGAGGTTGGGGAAGAGCTCCAGCAGCAGCACGGCGGCGTGGTGGTGGTGGAGTAGCAAGGTATCCCGGCAGGGCTTCGCCTAAGCACTGCGGAGGAGGAAGAAGCAGAATAGGGCTGCAGCGAGAGAGAAAGAGTTCGTCGTCTCAAACCTGCCCAAACCCTTGCATATATATAGGAGGAAGGAGAGGGAGGGCTGGCTTGGCCCCTCCTCCAAGGAGGAGGGATTCGGCCGAAGTGGGGGGAGAGTCCTCCTCCCACACGGGAGGTGGACCCCCCCCTTTTAAATCCCTTTTGCCTCTATCTCCAGATCCCTGGCGCATGGGCCCTTTCTAGAAAGTATTGGCTGGCCCAATATGGGCTGGCACACCTCCTCTAAGGGCCCATGAGGTCCTTTGGTCGTCACCCCCTCCCGGGGGTCCTCCGGCACCCTCCCGGCACTCCCGGTACAATACCGATGAGCCCGAAAACTTTCCGGTGACCAAAACTGGACTTCCTATATATCAATCTTTACCTCCGGACCATTCCGGAGCTCCTCGTGACGTCCAGGATCTCATCCGGGACTCCGAACAACCTTCGGTAATCACGTATACCTTTTCCCTATAACCCTAGCGTCATCGAACCTTAAGTGTGTAGACCCTACGGGTTCGGGAGACACGTAGACATGACCGAGACACCTCTCCGGCCAATAACAAACAGCGGGATCTGGATACCCATGTTGGCTCCCACGTACTCCACGATGATCTCATCGGATGAACCACGATGTCAGGGATTCAATCAATCCCGTATACAATTCCCTTTGTCTATCGGTATGGTACTTGCCCGAGATTCGATCGTCGGTATCCGCATACCTTGTTCAATCTCGTTACTGGCAAGTCTCTTTACTCGTTCCGTAATACATCATCCCGTGACTAACTCCTTAGACACATTGAGCTCATAATGATGATGTCTTACCGAGTGGGCCCAGAGATACCTCTCCGTCACACGGAGTGACAAATCCCAGTCTCGATTCGTGTCAACCCAACAGACACTTTCGGAGATACCCGTAGCGTACCTTTATAGCCACCCAGTTACGTTGTGACGTTTGGCACACCCAAAGCATTCCTACGGTATCCGGGAGTTACACAATCTCATGGTCTAAGGAAATGATACTTGACATTGAAAAGCTTTAGCAAACGAACTACACGATCTTGTGCTATGCTTAGGATTGAGTCTTGTCCATCACATCATTCTCCTAATGATGTGATCCCGTTATCAACGACATCCAATGTCCATGGTCATGAAACCGAGACCATCTATTGATCAACGAGCTAGCCAACTAGAGGCTCACTAGGGACACGTTGTGGTCTATGTATTCACACATGTATTACGGTTTCCGGTTAACACAATTATAGCATGAATAATAGACAATTATCATGAACTAGGAAATACAATAATAACCATTTTATTATTGCCTCTAGGGCATATTTCCAACACCCATAGCATCCCATGCCCCTTTTCCCATTCTTTACTCCCTTCCGCATCCACTGGACATCAGTGGACGCGCCAGAGCGCACCAAAACCTCATCATGCCGGCCAAAGTCGCGCTCTGGGGCACGCAGCCGCGCTCCAAAGGGTTGACCTCCCTCTCCTGCCCATACCCGACCACCTCGGGCCTTCCCCTCGCGCTAGTCGATGCGCCTCAACGTCCGCAACATGCCAGGGCAACGACCCCCTCTATCTCCTCTCCTCCCTCATGCGCGCACGACACCACTCAAACCGGCCAGTGGCCACGCTCGCACGCGCAACGCCCTTGGCCCCCCTCCGCCTGTCCGCGCTCTCCAGGGCATCTTCCGTGGGCCCCCAGGCCTATTATCGCCCCTTCCTTTCCCTGTTGTGGCTCAACGGCGAGCGCCCGAGCTCTCCCGCGCTCGCCACTCTCCTGCCTCCGCCCCGCCTATTTAAAGGGGACCCGAGCACCCCCTCTCTCTTTCCCTGGCCTCCTTCCACTCCCAATTCCCCCTAAGCCACCCTAGAGACTGCTCGGAGCCCCCTATGCTCGGGATCGACCGAGGCACCGCCGCGTCGGGGCTTCGTCGATCTCGGGCTACCTTTCTCCTCGTTTGAGCCCCCAGTGAGCTCCTGCATCCTTCCCCCTTCCTTCCCGACCAGTTTGTTGCTAGGAGCAATGCTGGTGACCCCCTCCCGAATCTCCTCCACCGTGGCCATCTCCCCGTCGGCGACTCCGGCCACCTCCGGCCATCTCCCCGTCGGCGACTCCGGCCACCTCCGGCCACCCTTCCACCTCCAGAGGACCAGCGGGTCGATGACAAACCCGTTCCCGCCTGTAGATCCCCTCGCCACGCCTCCCCTCACCGCCGGTGAGCTCTCCCCCTCCTTGTCCCGAGGTGGGAGAAGGACCCGACAAGTGGGGCCCACCTGTCGTGTGATACCCTATTATGCCTGGCGGGATCTAGACTGGCCCCACAGACCAACACTAATCTTTCCTACACACTTTGTCCTCACTCGTGCGCACCTGGGACCAACTTCCCGTTCGGTCACCCATCCTAGAATTTCTCCAAGCCAAGCACGCTTAACTTGGGAGTTCTTTTCGAATGGGCTCACGAAAAAGAAGGAATTTCTTGTTGATATGAGTAGTCTATCATTCCTATTAAGCCAGGCTCTCACATACACCCCACTCAAAGGAACAGACGTCCTCGTCGGCCCATCAGGAACGTTCCCTTTTGGTACACGTATGCGTGTTCAGTCCGGCACATGTGCCATGCTGTGTGCCATGACGGGCCACACACGCCATGCGCCACATGCCCATGCACCTGACCCGTGCATGCCCATGTAACCGCAAGGGTCGGCTCTGATACCAATTGTAACACCCCGTTACGCCTGACGGGATCTATACTGGCCCGACAGACCAACACTAGTCTTTCCTAAGCACTTTGTCCTCACTCATGCGCACCCGGGACCAACTTCCCGGTTGGTCACCCATCCTAGAATTGCTCCAAGCCAAGAACGCTTAACTTTGGAGTTCTTTTCGAATGGGCTCTCGGAAAAGAAGGAATTCCTTGTTGATATAAGTAGTCTGTCATTCCTATTAAGCCAGGCTCTCAATGTCTGCCTCTCTTCCTTCCTCTCGCGCTCTCTCTCCTCCCCCTCGTGTCGTTGACAACCGGGCCCCGCGCGTCGGGTTTGAACCTGACCGTGCGCGAGGCCGGCTGGCTGGCCAGCTGGGCTGGCCCAGCCTCTGGCCACCTCTGGCCTAGGTCCCAGTGGCCTTTTCTTTCTTTTTCTTTTTCTATTTTCTGTGGACTTTGCAAAAATCCCACAGAATCAAATATTTATCCAATGACAATATTTCTTCCACCAAAAATCTTAGAATATTCTATAAAATTTAATATGACATTTGTAAAAATGTTTGAAAATATTTTTAATACTGATTTATTTTAAAACCTATATATAGGCACCTTTTTGCTTTTGTTATTTTATTTCCAAAATCTTTTTCTTATCAAACCCCTAGGAGAATATTTTTAATATGACATTTAGTGTTTATCAGAGTAGGTTAGCATTTTTAATAAGTAGTTGAGTGCTCTGTTTTTGTGTGTTGCTTATTTTTCTCGTTATTTTATCATGATGATAGATTGCGCTGTTGACGAACAAGTTGGACCCGAAGACTTCGAAGACCCCGGAGACTTTGTTGAGCCAGGCAAGCAGCCCTTTGAGCATGTTAAGAAACCTTTTTATGCATGTCATATAGCACTTGTTGATTCAATGAAATGATCATGATAAGGTGTTCCCCCTTCGGTGGGATACCTCCGTTACTTTTACCATTTAGACTTGCATCATGCATGACCGTACCACCTTATGAGGGTTGTGTGGGTGGGAGTAGTTAGGTGCTAGTAGATGCTACGCAAGTGGGGGGTGGGATCTATGCATAGTGATGGAAAGAAAGAGATGATTTCAAAGACTTTTCGAAAACCCCATCGGGTGCCACTAATGCCCGAGGGAGATGATGATGAGATGGGTGACCACTTGAGAAAGAAGTGGTGTGCCGGGACAAGATGAGGATGTGTTTTTCGAAAACGGAGGGTTTAAGATTTGTCGACCGTCCCAACCTTACATGCACAACCACGATACCACTTATGGGACGAGGCTTTGTTGATTACCTTGGTGGGTACTGGCAAGGAGCCCGCATTACTAGTGGCGGGAGTGGCGTGGTCACTCTCGATACGGGGTCGTTGTCTTCACAGGGACCGGGCACACCGTTGGTCCCCTCATCGATGGTACGATTGGAGCGAGGCTCGTGTGATGTAAATCATGAGGGCTGGGTACCAATCGAGTGGACTCTTTGTTTAGTATCGCTGGGGGAAAGGCATTGTTCGGGTGCTTACCTCGGGTATATTATATACCGCGAGTCGTGGATGACACGGAAGTTCCCCGAGTCTTGTGGGTAAAGTGTGCAACCTCTGCAGAGTGTAAAACTATTCGAATAGCCATGTCCACGGTGAAGGACAGTTGGGTGGTGCTGCTTATACCATGTCCAAATGTTTTTCATAAACCTTGGAGTGAGTATAGGTGTGGTGGTGACAATGCGTCACATGAGCTATGTCCGATGACTTAGCGTGATGATTGAACTAAGTACGATGACTTAGCATGATGAGTGAACATGAGATGTTCAACCAATACTTATGATGATATATGTGATTTGTTCACATGGATACCTGCTAGTTGTTGATACATGCTCAGTAGTTACTTGATCATGTCACTTGCATTTAAAAATTAGCTTTCTGCAAACTTACCTATTAGTGCTATATCATGCATCATTGTTATCTATGCAAGACTAAGACCCTTGTGGTCATTATCTGTGTAAGACGTTAAGTATGGATGTAAGACTCTTGTTATTCAATTTCTGTGTGTTCAGTGAGCATTGATCTCTGGGATCACTGTACACGTACATTCGGTGATCTCGACTTATGAGTCGGGGTGCCCACAGAGCTGGTATCAGAGCTAGGTTGACTGTAGGAAGCCCTTAGTTAGCATGGACGTTAGTTAGGATAAAAGTTGATTTCAAAACTACACCTAGCATTAGAACTTAGGCATTCTGCACTATTTACCTCTCCTATGCTTCACCCAACACTTTGCTGACTCTCCTCCTTTCAAACCTTTGTAGATGGCCGTCGTACCCAAAGCCTCCCTAACATCTGGCGTTCCCTTACACCTTGGCGATAGCCTGGACAAGTGCTAGTTTCACCGACCACCCATTTTCCTCTACCACGAGCACTAGGTCGATGCCGTCACGAAGGAGTTCCACATGGATGTGGTCATGAAGGCAAACGACTCCCCGACTAGTTGGTTCTTTGAAGGACCATGGATGGATACCATGATACTCATAGTCGAGACAGCTGCACGCAAGGCACTCCTACACCTTCGAGACATCATTCCAGAGATGGCTAACGAGCCAGCTACTTGCTACCTTCCCTTCAGGAAGGATGACTTTGGCAAGAGTTGGACGCTGATTCCGACCAAGGAAGATGGCACACCACTCAGGTTCGAGACCTATTTCAGCCTCTCTGTCGATAGTTTGGTTCCAAACTTGATGAAGGAGTCCGTGAAGCTCCGCGAGGAACTCCACGACACTCGAGAGATACTTCGGCAAGCCAAGACAAAGCCAGACAAGATCAAGAAGGATGGAGCCCCTGAAGGATGACCAGCCATCGCTTATCGAGGAGGAGTACCCCCAGCTAGTGATGTGCCTACGCGTAGTCGTCGCATGAGTGCGAAGGAGTACCGTGAGCTATTCACTGACCCGCCTACAAAGCATCGTCGGGATGGACCTCCTCGTTCCCCGACCCCTTCGACCGGGAACGATGCCCGTTCAGATGATGAACAGGAGGAAGACCCAGAGGATCATGACTACGAGACTGAGCACTCCACTACCTGAGTTCGAGAACCCCTAGGGTAGGATCAGTCATGTATCCCTCATGCGAAGTCGAGTCCGTGTAATGGTTCATATGAAATCATGTGTGATTGATGTTTGTTTTGTTGTTTGCGTTCCGATGCAAGGCGCGCTTTTGCCGTAGGCAACATGTAAGCGACTCCATCGTCTATCTTAATATATGTAGTTGGTCTTTCAACCTTTGTTTTAACACACTTGCAGTTGACCGACCCCCTTAGGCACGCTTTTCCGTTATTGCTTATCCTCTTGTCAATCCCAGTTGTTTGACTTGGCTGCTCCAAACAGGATGGTGACTGCTACCCGCAACAGCTCCTTCATGAACCCTGAAGCCGGAACCTCGAGCCAGCAACAGGGAGCTGGTGGGGCCGCTCACGCTGGAGGACACCAGGAACAACCTAAAAGGTGACATTCCCCCGCCACCACCTCCGCCGGAGAACATGACCATAGCCCAGTTTCTCCAAGTTCTCCGGGAGGAGAGCCAAGCCAACAATGCTGCTATCTAGTAGATGGCTCAGGCCATTGTGAACAACCAGCAGCAAGGAAGGAACGGCAATGACCGCTCCACGCTGTCTGAGTTCATGAGGAACTTGCCCACAACCTTCACCGAGACTGTTGAGCCATTGGATGTTAATGACTGTATCCGCACCATCAAGGACCTCCTTGCACTGGTCAACTGCAATGAGGATCGTGATAAGGTACTTTATGCCTCTCACTGCCTCGGAGGTACCGTTGGAGCTTGGTGGGATGGATTCAAGGTCATGCAAGGAGAGCGTGTCATCACGTGGAATGACTTTAAGGAAGGATTCCACACTGCCCATATTCCTTCTGGGATCATGGCTATCAAGAAGAGAGAATTCAGAGCGCTGAAGCAAGGAAGTGGCTCTGTCAAGGAGTACCTGCAGAAGTTCAACTTGCTGTCAAGGTATGCACCTGAAGACATTAGCAAGGAGGCTGCCAAAAAGGAATGCTTCATGGAATGACTTCAACAGGTCATGTAGTATCAGCTCATCATCTGCGACTGCCGTACCTTCTTCGACTTAGTGAACAAGGCCCTCATGCTGGAAGACAATCGTCATGCCATAGACGACACTCGCAAGCGCAAGATGATCAGCAAGGGAAGCTCAAGCAACCAGAAGCCTTGCCCCTGGTAGCCAGCCCCAGCCAGGACAACCTATCAACCGCAACTGGCTAGACCTCCTGCACCTCGTCCGAGCTACCAGCCTCAGCAGTATGCCAATCGCAGGCCAGCCTACAACAACAACCCCAATAACAACAATGGTGGCAGAAACTTCAACAACAACCCTGGTCAAGTCGCTTGCTTTGGATGTGGTCAGCCGGGACACATCTCTAGGCTGTGTGCCAACAAGAAGCCAGATGCACCGCGCCCCAATGCGCCAGCTCAAGGTCAAGCCCGTGGAGCACCGCCAAGGAACCCAGCTCCCCACAACCAGCCCAACAATGACAAGGGTCGTGTGAATCACATCACCGCAGAGGAAGCCCAGGAAGACCCGGACGTCATACTGGGTACGTTCCTCGTCAACTCAACCCCAGCAACAGTATTGTTTGATTGTGGAGCTTCGCATTCTTTTGTCAGACAAAAGTTTGCACTAGAGTGTGGCATGAAGCCTACACCCCTGGGTAGTCGTATGTTGATACAAACCCTAGGATCTGTTATGAAGACTGGGATAGGTTGTAAGGGAGTTGAGATTAACATCAACGGGGTAGACTTCCAAGCCGATCTTATCATCCTGAAGTCAGAAGGCTTGGATGTGATCCTAGGCATGGATTGGTTAACCAAGCACCAAGGCTTGTTAGACTGTGCCAAGAGGATTGTCACCACGACCAATAGCCAAGGAGTGGAAGTCAAATATGTTCCCAACCTTGCCTCCACTCAAGCCCCTCAGGCTAACTGCCTGTCGGGAGTTGAGTTGGATCAAGTGCTAGTGGTATGTGAGTACCCGAATGTGTTTCCTGGTGAGCTGCCCGGAATGCCTCCTGACCACAACATCGAGTTCATCATTGAACTTATGCCCGGATCAAGGCCCATCTATAAGAAGGCCTACAGGATGGGATCCGAAGAGTTGGCTGAGTTGAAGAAGCAACTAGCAGAGCAGCTCAGAAAAGGATTTATTCGCCCTAGTGCTTCTCCTTCGGGATCGCCTATTCTATTTGTGTCAAAGAGGGACGGAACTATCAAACTTTGTGTTGATTACCATTCTCTCAATGAGGTCACGATAAAGAACAAGTACCCACTCCCCAAGATTGAAGACCTGTTTGATCAGTTGAACGGAGCCAAGGTGTTCTCCAAGATCGACCTAAGGTCTGGGTACTATCAGGTGAAGATCAGACCCCAAGAAATTCCGAAGATGGCATTTGTAACCCGGTATGGCCTGTATGAGTACACAGTTATGTCATTCGGGTTAACTAATGCCCTTGCCTACTTCATGTACCTCATGAATAAGGTCTTCATGGAGTACTTGGACAAGTTTGTTGTTGTCTGCATTGATGACATACTCGTCTTTTCCAAGTCAGAAGAAGAACATGAGGAGCACTTGAGATTGGTCCTAGAAAAGCTTCGAGAGCACCAGCTTTATGCCAAGTTCAGTAAGTGTCAATTTTGGCTGCATGAAGTCGGATTCTTGGGTCATGTGTTGACTGCAAAAGGACTATCAGTGGATCCTGCCAAGATTGAAGCCGTGACCGAGTGGCAAACCCCAACAACCGTGAAGGAAGTGATAAGCTTCCTCGGACTCGCGGGTTATTACCGCAAGTACGTTGAAGGGTTCTCGAGCATTGCCCGACCCATGACCCAGATTTTGAAGAAGGACAAGAAGTTTTTGTGGACAGCCAAGTGCGAGGAAAGTTTCCACGAGCTCAAGAAGTGATTGACCACATCCCCTGTTTTGGCCACCCCTGATATTCACAAGGAGTGTGTGATTTATTGTGATGCATCAAGAACCGGACTTGGAGGAGTTCTGATGCAGGAAGGAAGAGTCGTAGCATATCTGTCCAGACAACTCCGTCCTCATTAAGAGAACTACGCAACTCATGATCGGGAGTTATCCGCCATGGTTCGTGCCTTGAAGACATGATGACTTTACCTTCTGGGGAAGTGATGTGAGATATTTACAGACCACAAGATCTTGAAGTATATCTTCACTCAAAGGGAGTTGAACATGAGGCAGCGAAGATGGTTGGAATTGATCAAGGATTACGACCTCAGTGTTCAATACCACCCCGGAAAGGCCAATGTGGTAGCAGACGCCTTGAGCAGAAAGGCTTGTTCCTTGAATGCTATGATCAAGGAAAGGCTACCCGCCTTGTATGAAGAACTTGAGAGCTTCGGCCTAGAACTGGTTGCACCAGGATTCCTCACCAACCTTGAAGCAAAGCCTACCTTTTTGGATGATATCAAGGAAGCCCAGAAGGGACACGAGAGCATTGAAGGCATCAAGAGGAAGATCAAGGCAGGCAAGGCCCCAGGATTCTCAGTGGATGAACAAGGAGTTGTATGGTTCGGGAATCGCATCTGCGTACCCAACAAAGAAGAGCTCAAGAACCTGATCTTGCAATAAGCTCATGACACTCCCTACTCCATCCATCCTGGAGGAACCAAGATGTATCAGGACCTCAAGGCATGATTCTGGTGGCATGGCATGAAGCGGGAGATAGGCACGTTTGTTGCTAAGTGTGACATATGCCAAAGGGTCAAGGCTGAGCATCAGCGACCCGCTGGCCTATTGCAACCTCTCATAGTGACCAAATGGAAGTGGGATAAAATCAGGATGGATTTCATCACCGGTTTACCGAGGTCGAACAAAGGACATGACTCCATTTGGGTCATTGTTGATCACCTGACCAAGGTAGCCCACTTCATCCCCGTCAGAACCACCTATAATGGAAGCTAGCTCGCGAACCTCTACATCAACCGTGTCGTGAGTCTTCACGGAGTTCCAAAGGAGATTGTGTCTGATCGAGGAACGCAGTTCACCACGAGATTCTGGAAGAGGTTTCAAGAAGCTATGGGAACCAAACTCTCCTTCAGCACTGCCTTTCACCCTCAGACCGATGGACAGACGGAATGAGTAAATTAGATACTCGAAGATATGCTCTACGCTTGTGTTTTGGCATATGGAGCCAAGTGGGAAGATTGCCAACCCTTCGCCAAATTCTCATACAACAACAACTATCAGTCGAGTCTTCAGATGGCACCATTTGAGGTGTTGTATGGATGCAAGTGACGTACTCCCCTCAACTGGTCAGAGACCGGAGAAGGATTAATTTTTGGACCGGATATCCTCCGCGAAGACGAAGAGCAAGTTCAACTCGTCCGAGAACGTCTAGAGGCTGCCAAATTAAGACAGAAGAGCCACGCTGACTCTCACCGCGGAGAAATGAACTTCTGTGTCGGTGACCATGTCTACCTCCAAGTCACGCCCCTCAAAGGAACCAAGCGGTTCCACATCAAAGGAAAGCTTGCACCAAGATATATCGGCCCGTTCAAGATCACCGCAATGCGAGGAGAAGTTGCCTACTAGCTGGAACTACCTCCCGAGCTATCGGATGTGCACAACGTCTTTCACGTGTCACAGCTCCGGAAGTGTGTGCAAGTTCCCAACCGCCCCGACCTCTACAAGGACGTCGACCATAAAGCCATCGATCTTCAGCCAGACCTCACTTATCGTGACAGGCCAGTTTGCATTTTGGATGAAGCCGAGCGCTACACACGAAGCTGCACCATCAAGTACTTCAAGGTCCAGTAGAGCAACCACACTGAAGCTGAAGCAACCTGAGAGCGTGAAGATTATCTTAGATCGGGGTTTCCTTATCTTTTCAGCGCTTAGCCTAGGAATTTCGGGGACGAGATTCTTGTAAGGGAGGAAGGTCTGTCACACCCTATGTTTGTAGCACATTGTTATGTTTTGATTTATAAAATTTGGAGCCAACTAAAACTTTTTCTATGTGTTTGTGCTTGCTTGCTATGTTGTTTGATGATTGTGTTTTATGGCACTACTAGGTTCTATTCCCCTTCATAATCGTCTTCCTTGCTCCAAACCCTTTGTCCAATGATCATGCCATATAAATAGTGCCCAAAACTATTTTTATCAAATTTTGTTTTAACCAAAAGATGATTTATTTAATTTAAGTTTCCAAAACACCCTGAAATGAGGTTTGCACTGCAAGTCCTCAAATCAGGTGGACCCTTCTTTCCCAAAGGTTTTATTTCAAACCTACTATATATATTACTTACCAAAACCATCAAATATTATTTTTAAAGACTATTTTCATATTTTATTTAAAGGATTTTTCTTAACGCAAGAAATGG
The DNA here is from genome assembly GCA_022496015.1 of Hordeum marinum. Taxonomy (NCBI): domain Eukaryota; kingdom Viridiplantae; phylum Streptophyta; class Magnoliopsida; order Poales; family Poaceae; genus Hordeum; species Hordeum marinum. Next base: position 188,088,094 of record CM039677.1, on the reverse strand, counting down.
TTTTTCCTGGGGAAAATTATTTAAATGCTTTGCAAATATTCGAGAAAATTTAGAGAAACTTAGTGGACATATATTTTCCATATATATGAGTTTCAACACAAGAGCATGATCAGATCATAGGCAAAACCCTTCAAAACCCTTTCTGGTCAAATCAAGCTTTTGGAATATTTCTATAAGAAATATTCTCAATAAATTCCAGGAAAATTCTAGCAAGTACAGACTATCATGGGTGATGATCTTGCAAAGTTGCATCTCAATAAAAGTTGGTTTGGTTCATCAAACCATTCCTGTCCAGAATCAAATTTGAGCAACTTCACATTGTGAAGTGTCTCCCCTTGGCCTCAAACTTTGTGGGCATGATCTAATGGCCAAATAGTGGTGCATCAAGGGTAAAAGCCTAGCATCAATGGATCTACAGAAACCAGATTTTGTTGATTTCTAGGGTTTCACAAAGTTACATTGGTAAACATTCTTCAATCAAGCTCAAACTTGGTTATCAAGCCTAATTCTAATCACCATTGGCCCCTGTTAAATATCATGGCAAGCAAACTCCATCTTCTAGCCCAAACACAACACAAACACCTTCTGGCCATTTCTAAAAGCTATTGTTTCCACCCCTTCTACTTTTCCCCTTGGTCTCAAAATTTTACCACAGCTCCACCTAGACCCCCAGCACCTCCAGGAGAAAGACCAACGGCTAGATCCATGATTGAGGGGGGCAAAAAACCCACTTGCACCCCTTGGACAGCATCTTTATCTCCTCTCTCTCTTCTCTCTCTCACTACTGGCCACCCAGAGCATCCCATGCCCCTTTTCCCATTGTTTACTTCCTTCCGCAGCCACTGGACATCAGTTGACGTGCTAGAGCGCACCGAAACCTCATCATGCCGGCCAAAGTCGCTCTTTGGAGCACGCAGCCGTGCTCCATAGGGTTGAGCTCCCTCTCCTACCCATACCCGACCACCTCAGGCCTTCTCCTCGCGCCAGTCGATGCGCCTCGACGTTCACAACATGCCAGGGCAACGACCCCCTCTATCCCCTCTCTCCCCTCTCCTCCCTCGCGCACGCACGACACCGCCTGAACCGGCCAGTGGCCACGCTCGCATGCGCAACACCCTCTGCCCCCCTCTGCCTGTCTGCGCTCTCTAGGGCGTCTTCCATGGGCCCCCAGCCCTGCCGTCGCCCCCTCCTTTCCCTGCCATGGCACGACGGCGAGCGCCCGAGCTCTCCCACGCTCACCACTCCCATGCCTTCGCCTCACATATTTAAAGGGGACCCGAGCACCCCCCCTCTCTCTTTCCCTGGCCTCCTTCCACTCCTAATTCCCCCCTAAGTTGCCCTAGAGACCACCCGGAGCCCCTGTGCTCAGGACCGACCGAGGCACCACCGCGTCGGGGCTTCGTCGATCTCGGGCTACCGACCCAGTCCGGCCTCCCCTTCTCCTCCTTCGAGCCCCCAGTGAGCTCCTGCATCCTTCTCCCTTCCTCCCCGACCAGTTTGCTGCTAGGAGAAACACCGGCGACCCCCTCCCGAATCTCCTCCACCGCGGCCATCTCCCAAACGGCGATTCCGGCCACCTCCGGCCACCCTTCCACCTCTAGAGGACCAACGGGTCGACGACGAACCCGTTCCTGCCTCCAGATCCCCTCACCGTGCCTCCCCTTGCCGCCGGTGAGCTCTCCCCCGTCCTTGTCCCGAGGTGGGAGAAGGACTCGATAGGTGGGGCCCACCTATCGGCCTTACTTCTTTCCTCCCATGCTCTCTCTCCTCCCCCTCGTGTCGCTGATGATCGGGCCCCGTGCGTCAGGTTTGAACCTGACCGTGCGCAACGCCGGTTGGCTGGCCAGCTGGGCCGGCCCAGCCTCTGGCCCAGGTGCTAGTGGCCTTTTCTTTCTTTTTCTTTTTCTATTTTCTTTGGACTTTGCAAAAATCCCACAAAATCAAATATTTATCCAATGACAATATTTCTTCCACCAAAAATCTTAGAATATTCTATAAAAGTTAATAGTGCCATTTGTAAAAATGTTTGAAAATATTTTTAGTACTGATTCATTTTAAAACCTATATATAGGCACCTTTTTGCCTCTGTTATTTTATTTCCAAAATCTTTTTCACATCAAACCCCTTGGAGAATATTTTTAATATAACATTTAGTATTTATCAGAGTAGGTTAGCATTTTTAATAAGTAGTTGAGTGCTTTGTTTTTGTGTGTTGCTTATTTTTATCATTATTTTATCGCGACGATAGATTGCGCTGCTGACGAAGAAGTTGGACCCGAAGACTTCGAAGACCCCGGAGACTTTTTTGAGCCAGGCAAACAACCCTTTAACCATTTTATGAAACCTTTTTATCCATGTCATATAGCACTTGTTGCTTCAATGAAATGATCATGATGAGGTGTTCCCCCTTCGGTGGGATACCTCCATTACTTTTACCATTGAGACTTGCATCATGCATGACCCTACCACCTTATGAGGGTTGTGCGGGTGGGAGTAGTTAGGTGCTAGTAGATGCTACGCATGTGGGGGATGGGATCTATGCATAGTGATGGAAAGAAAGAGATGATTTCAAAGACTTTTTGAAAACCCCATCGGGTGCCAGTAATGCCCGAGGGAGATGATGGTGAGATGGGTGACCACTTGAGAAAGAAGTGGTGTGCCGGGACAAGATGAGGATGTGTTTTCGAAAACGGAGGGTTTAAGATTTGTCGACCGTCCCAACCTTACATGCGCAACCACGATACCCCTTATGGGTTGGGGCTTTGTTGATTACCTTGGTGGGTACTCGCAAGGAGCCCGCATTACTAGTGGCGGGAGTGGCATGGTCACTCTCGATATGGGGTCGTACCGGTATGTACGATCATGCACTGTTTTCACAGGCGCCAGGCACACCGTTGGTCCCCTCATGGATGGTACGATTGGAGCGATGCTCGTGTGATATACATCATGAGGGATGGGTACCAATCGAGTGGACTCTTTGTTTAGTATCGCTGGGGAAAGGCATTGTTCAGGTGCTTACCTCGGGTATGTTATATACCGCGAGTCGTGGATGGCACAAAAGTTCCCCGAGTCTTGTGGATAAAGTGTGCAACCTCTGCAGAGTGTAAAACTATTTGAATTGCCGTATCCATGGTCAAGGACAGTTGGGTGGTGCTGCTTATGCCACGTCTGAATGCTTTTCATAAAACTTGGAGTGAGTACGGGTGTGGTGGTGCCAAGGGGTCACATGAGCTAAGTCCGATGACTTAGCGTGATGATTGAACTAAGTCCGATGACTTAGCGTGATGAGTGAACACGAGATTTTCAACCAATACTTATGATGATATCTGCAATTTGTTCACATGGATACCTGCTAGTTGTTGATGCATGCTCACTAGTTACTTGATCATGTCACTTGCATTTAAAAATTAGCTTTCCCCAAACTTACCTATTTGTGCTATATCATGCATCATTGTTACCTTGTTCCACAATTGGGTTGCTTGCGAGTACATTCAAAGTACTCATTGTCTTGCCACTTGTTATTTAATTGGCCAAGCATGGAAGAACAGGAGTATGTTGAAGAGTTCGTTGGAGACGAACATGCGAACTAGGACGCTTCCCAGTCAGAATGCCTGAGGTTAAGGAAGATGGCATGGGTTCACGCTTTCAACCAAGTTTCCGCTGCTTGTTCTATTTTAAGTGTTTGGCCCACGTGGCCCTATCTATGCAAGACTAAGACCCTTGTGGTCATTATCTATGTAAGACGTTAAGTATGGATGTAAGACTCTTGTTATTCAGTTTATGTGTGTTCAGTGAGCATTGATCACTAGGATCACTATACATGTGCATTCGGTGATCTCGACTTATGAGTCGGGGTCCCCACATATGCGAGGGGCCGGGGCCCTGCCAATGTAGAGTGACACAACAAGCAAGAAGGAAACAAGGCCAAGAGGGCAATCGTCCAGTCCTACAATTATTACAAGCATTGAAGTTTTGCGAATACAACTAGTTTAACGCCTCCGAGAGGCATGTCAAATGATGCAGGATAGAAATAGGAAGGGAGGATTAGGGGGAGCTCGCGCCGCTGCTTGCCCCATCCGCAAGGAGCTCTTCATCGACATCGCCGGCATCGTCCTCCTGGCCGCTAACTTCTGAAGTTTCAGGGGATGGTTGAACGGTGACATGGGCGAACCTCTTCACTAGCTCCTCCACGACGGCCTTCACTGCTTCCGCAGCGCTGCTGCGGACCCTAGGGGCAACCGGGCCGATCACGACATTGAAGTCGAACCCTGGCTCGTGAAGGTGAAGATGAAGGAAGACGCGCGACGCGGACTTGGAAAAGAGGCCACGACACTTGCTGTCCAAGACCCCCTCCACCTTGGGGCCGCCGCCCTCAAGTGCCTCAGCGAACCTTGAAGCAAGCTCCACGTAGCCAGCCTCAGGAGCCACCACGGGTACCTCAAACCCTTCCCGGCAGAGGGAGTGGAGCACTTGGTATAGCCTGAGCTCAATCGAGGGAAGGGCGCCGAGCTCCGCGGCCTTCCTCCCCTCGCCCTCGGCCAAGGCCTTTTCTACGACTTCGAGCCGGACCCTCTCCAGGGCAGTCTCCTTCTCCCGGGCCTCCAGGCGCCCTAGCACCGCAGCGCCATCAGCTTTTTCCCGGGATAGCTCAAAGTCCTGGGTGGCGAGCTGAATCTTATAGGATTCAAGGGCCTCCCATTTCCCACGCAGCTCTTCCTTGAGCGCGGACTTGTCCCCCTGAAGGGTCGTCAAGCGGGACTCCACCTTGCTGCGATGCCCCTCGGCAGATGCATCCTTGGCCAGTGCCACCTCGAGGGCTACCTTGGCCGTCACGGACTCCTCCTCTCTCCTTGCCACGATGGCCTTGACTTGGTCGAAGGATGCCACGATAGAGGCGTTCGCCCCGAGCCATCTGGAGAGAAGCCCAGAAGCCCGCCCAAGAGACGATCGTCAGCACCCGCGAGGGCACCCTAAACCTCGTCCAGGACATCAAGGCCACACGGAGGAGACACCAAGACCCCCTCCGGAGGAGTTGCCTACACGACCGCAGGTGGTGCCTCGAGAGAGCCTGCTGCACAACGAGCAGGAGGCTCCCAAGGCTGCTCGACATGCAAGGGCAAGACAGACGCAGATGAGTCCATGGGCTTCCGGCCCTTGGGGGCTGGCCCTCCGGATCGTGACACCAGAGAACCCTCAAGAATGGAGGCCACCACACCAGTAGGCATCGGGGGCTACGGGGGCTTCGCAATAGCGGCCAGGAGGGTCGCCCCGTGAGCCTTCGCCCCCTCGCTCGTAGGAACCTCGTCAAGCGGCGACGGCGCGTCAAAAGTAGGCAAAGAATTGGGGGACGCCTTCGGCTTGACGACCGCCTTCTTCATCCTCATCTTCATCGCAGGGACGACCTAGTTGGCAGGCAATGGAGGAACCATTAGCATCCAAGTTACCAAAGGGCAGGCAGAGTCAGACCGGGTCCTTACTCCTCAACGTTGGCCCACTTCCTCTTGCCATCCGCCCGACGATAGTGGTGCCCTCTCCAAGGGGCTTCCTGGGGCGCTAGACGATAGTATTGTCACTGGAGGGATAGCCGCGGTTGTGGCCTCTCCTATCTGGCCCGTGGGCTGCAACTTAGATGGGGACAAGGTCGGCACCTCGGCCACCATGCCTACTGGGGCACGATGCACAGAAGAAGACCCGACCCCTCGCTTCTTGGGGGTCAACAAGCAGGTGGACCGCGTGGCCTAGGGGCCCGATGCGAGCCCCCTTGCGACCATGGCAGGACGCGAGCAAACCCGGGCGGACCCTTCACCAGCATCATCGTCGTCCTCAAGGTCGCGCAGGAGCGCGCTCTCCGACAAGGGGGATGCTACGGCCGGATCCCAATCCGATGTCTTCTCCGAATCCTCTCCGCCTGAGGTGTCACCGGAGGACACCGTCACCGGGGAGCCAGGGCCCTCGACTTGGGAGAGCCCCAGTTCATTGAAGGTGAGCGTCCTGGCAACCAAAGAAGGCATGATGGTACAACGGGGCGCAGCCCTCAGGGAGATCACCGTGGTCGCCGTTGAGCACGGTCGCCACGACCCTGTTTAACTCCTCGGAGGTTATGCACGCGGACCGAAGCCTGAGGTTGTCACCGCTGCCCCGATAGTCCCACAAGGGCCTAGAGTGGGACAGGAGGGGCGCCAAGCGCTTTGACAAGTATTCCTTCACTATCATCCCCCCAGTCAGCTTTCGGGCGCAGATGTCGTGGGAGATCCGCTCCAGGACGGGCTTAGCCCGGGGGTTAGAAAGCTGACAGAGCCCCAAGCAGGAGTCTTCTCCGGCAGCCCCTCAGCAGCTCCAAGTAGGAGTTAGGGCTCACAGGATCCATGAAGACCCAACGGTGCCGGAAGTTCTCCACCTTCTTCCCGGCCTTTAAGAGCATGTTGCCGCTCTGAACCGCGACGAAGGATACGCATGCCGACGATTGGGCACCGTCGTCGATGCACAAGCTGAAGAAATTCCGGAAGAGGGCCACCGAAGGCTTCACACCCACAAAGGCCTCACAGTAGATGGCAAAGACGGACAAGAGCTGAATAGAGTTGGGCTGGAGGTGAAGCTCATGGATCCCGTAGTGGTCGAGGATGGCGATGAAGAATGCGGAGAAAGGCGGGACGAGGCCGGCGAAGACGTTGTGGAGGAAGAAGGGGTAGCCTAACTCGGACGAGGGCCGCCTCTCTAAGAAGTCACTCCATATCAAGGTCCGACCGTGCTCATTGGTCCCGTTTGCCGTTGGTCGGAGCACCGGGACCAGGTTGCCGTCCTTGGCGATGATAGACACAAAGAGCGCTGAAGAGATGGGAGCAGGGGCATGCACCTCTGGCTTCGATATGCCAGCAGGAGCCGTACAGAGGGAGAGCAAGGCAACGCCGAATATGGAGGAGTCTTAGCTAAAGCCGGGAATTGGAAGCTAGAGCAAGTGCGTAGAAGAGGAAAGCAATAATGGCTCGACACTGGAAGTCAAGCTTTTGTCGATTTGGGCAGTGGCCATGGAGACACATCACGTTAGACGCATTACGCATGCTAGCCTTGACCCTGCAAGCATTAGGGGCCCACGGCACTACGGGCCATCCACAAATTTTCACATTGAAGCTGGTTCGAGCGTGCCTTGGGCCCGGGGGCTACTGTCAGCATTTTGGGAATGAGGGGTACCCAGTCCTGCCTACCTGTGGCCCAGGGCATTGCCCACTTCGTTAGCATGGCGAGGCCTGACGCGGCATCCCTCAAGACAAGGCCCTCGCGAGAACCCTAGGCTCGCGAGGAAGGACGGCGTCAAGACCCTTGGGGAAGAGCCTCCTCAGGCCCCCCTCCTGAGGGGCGGAGATCTCTATGCAAGGCCTCGCCTCAGGAGTCAAGGGTGACGCAAGGAAGGACATGCAAGCGCCAGCATGCCAGGCGGCACAGTTTCCTCTTTGGTGCAAAGGGAGCAAGGACATACGTGGGTTCCCAGAGCACTGCCCAAAGGTTTCCATTCCGGTGCAACAAGACCACAACCGCCAGCCCCGCAAGGCGGATGTCATCGCCGAGCCCACCACTGCATCGCTATCAGCTACTTTGTAGGAGAAGACCGCCTTTGGACAGGGCACAGATGTACTCCTGTCCCCCTTCAAAATTGGCCATTGTGGGATTCCTTCCTTCCATTGAGATAAGGGAACAGGACCCGGGCAGTCGCTATATATAGAAGCTAGGTCACACCATACAAGGGATCCGAGATCCGAAAAAACACTTAGCCACTCCACTCACCACCACCAGGCAAATAACATAGAACACACCTTGAGTGCCCTTGCGAGGCTCAAGCCCATTGTACTGGTTCATCCATCGAAATCTCCATAGAGGCAATCCACCAAAGTAGGAGTAGGGTATTACGCTTCGCAGCGGCCGGAACCTGGGTAAACTGTCGTGTTCATCTTGTTCCTCATCATCGAGTGAGTTCACCATTGTGTCAATCGAGTAGTGATCTACGTTGGGTGAAGCCGTGGGGAAGCCTTCGCACATGCCCCTGTGTTCGAACCTTAAGGGTTTTGTGGAGCCCGAAATCCGACACCTGCGAAGCAGGGCATGTCCCACTTTGTCAGCCAGGCATGGCCTGGCGAGACCATGCCCAAAACGAGGCCCTCGCGAGGTTCCTAGGCTCACGAGGAAGAACAACATCAAGATCAGCAAAGGACTGACCTCCTCAGTCCCCCCTACAGAGTGTCGGAGATCTCTATGCACCGCCAGGACAGGGGAGGCCAGGGATGATGCAAGGCAGGACAGGCCTGCACTAGCACGCCAGGTGGACAGTTTCCCCTTTGGTGCAAAGGGGGCGAGGACAGACGCGGGTTCCCAAAGCATCCCCCAAAGGTTTCCATTCCGGTGCAACGAGACCACGACCATAAGGCCAGCAGGAAGGATGTCATTGCCGAGACCAGCTTTGCATCATCGACAGCTCCTTTGCACGCGAAGACCATCTTTCGTAAGGATAAAGATTTACTCCTGTCCCCCTTCGAATTTGGCCATTGTGGGATCCCTTCCCATTATGGCGATAAGGGAAGAGGACCCATGACACTATAAATAGAGGATAGGCTACACCATAGAGAGGGGAGGCAACAAGAAAGAGAGATAACAGAGAGGCAACCGAAGGGAGGAAACACCACCAGAGCCCTCTCATAGGGCAAAGCACCACTGTACTTGTTCATCCACAAACCTCCTCGTGAGCCAATCCACCAAAGCAGGAGTAGGGTATACACTTCGCAGCGGCCTGAACCTGGGTAAATCGTCGTGTGCATCTACTTCCTCATCATCGTGCGAGTTAGTCACAGAAATCATTGAGTAGTGAGCTAGGAAGGGCGAGGCTGCAAAGTATCTTCGCACATGCCCCTGTGTTTGAACTTCTTGTGCTTTTGTGAAGTCCGAAATCCAACATTTGGCGCGCCAGGTAGGGGACGTGTCGAAGTCTTCCTCAAGCCATGCTCTTCCTCCGCTTTTCCGCTCCGATGTCGGCGCTCATCGAGCTCGCGCCGAGCACCGGGCTGCCCACGTCCCTCAGATGGCGCCCGTGGGTCACGCCGCCGTGTGCCGGTCCCCCTCTCCTGTGGCCAACGCCACCATAGGCCCGGAGGCCCGCGAGCAAAAAGACTCCTCCCAGCTGGTCACCCTGCAGCACGACAGCCGCACAGCCACTCCTTCGATCGTTCCAGCTACCGGGTCGTCGTCCCGCGCTCCTCCCGGACCGGTGTGTGGGTCAGGCGCGCTCGCCATGGTTCGTGAACTGCTGTGCTACCACCCTGCTCCGGACCGCCATGACGATTGGCTCGGGCGCATCACGCAGCTCATCAGCGCTGCTTGTGACGCCTCGGCGCTCTCATACTCGTTCCGGCCCCAACCCTCTCTAGCAGACGATGGGGCCCATGATGCACCACCCCCTCCCCCGCAATGCGATGTTGACCCCGAGCCAAGGTGTGAAGCATGCTCGTGCAACCCGCCTCACGAGTGGCGGTCGAGAGCGAGAGATGAAGTAAGCTGTCAGGTGATGCCGAGGCCGCCTGTCAACGCGCGTGCGGTCCCAATGCCACCGATCCAATGTCGTGACCGGTCACCCCCGAAGCGGGCGCCAGGAGCGTCAAGACCAGGCCACCACCGAGCGCGCGTTGCTCACATGGCCGGTGGGGTGTCGTGCCGTCGCTCTAGAGTTTCTTCTGACTGTGTGATCCCCCAAGTTCAAGCCCGACTTACCGCCACGCTACGATGGCACCCCAAATCTTGCTGAGTTCCTACAACTCTACTCGCTAAGCTTCTAGGCGGCAGGTGGCAACGACAAGGTCATGGTGAGCTGGTTCGCCATGGCGCTTAAAGGCGACGCACTATCCTGGTTCCTCAACCTCTACGAGGGGCCCATCACCTCCTCGGATGACCTATGCAAGTGCTTCGTCGCCAACTTCGAAGGTACCCAAGACCGAGCGCTCACCATGAATGAGCTGCAATGTGTGAAGCAGCGGGAGGGGGAGACCCTACATAAATTCATACAACGCTTCATGATCACCTGCCTCAAGATCCCGAAGGTGTTAGATGAGGCATTCATCTCCGCGTTCTCCGACGGCGTTAGGGACCTAAAGATGAAGGAGGAGCTCGCCATCCATGACGAACTGTGCTCAGCCTTGGAGATGTTCAACTTGGCGAACAAGTGCGCCAAGGCCGAGGAGGGCCACCTCTCCTTCCGCGAGCTTCCGATGGCAGTGGCAGAGGACAAGAAGGCCAAGGCCAATGAGGCAAAGTGCAAGGCCCCCATGGTGCTTGCGATAGAGCTTGAGGAGAAGCGCAGCCGAGGCGAGGAACCACCCTTAGGAGGACGACCGTCCTCCATCTTCCACGGCACCAACAGCCATGACACCATCGACAGCCAGGATCTTAGGATGGTCCTTGACGAGCACTTCGGGCGGCGCCCGGGACGTAATGACCATGGCTTCAGACATGGAGGAGGCCGTGGCGGAGGTCGCTGGGATTGTCGGGAGTTATGCTCGTAGGAATTGCAATAATATCAAGTTTCCTCTCTATGTGTTCAAAGTTTTAAAGTTATGCTTGTTTTGCCTTCCTATGGTAGTTGATTCTTGCTCCCATAAATTGTTTTCTCACAAAATCCCTACGAATAGGAAGTGAGTTAGGCTTAAATATACTTGCGATGTGATTCATGATGCTCTCTTTATGTTTCAATTCTGTACCTTTACGCGAGCATCATTGATCTATTGCGTTATGCCTAGCTAGGGGCGTTAAACAATAGCGATTGTTGGGAGGCACCCAATTTTAATTTTATGTTTAGTTTTTGCTTATGTTTTTGAGTGTTTCACACATTATTACCTCTTTATGAATTGTGTTTTTGTGTTTTGATTAGTGTTTGAGCCAAGTAAGACCATTGGGATGGTCTATGGTGATTGTTTATTTGATCTTGCTGAAAAATAGAAACTTTTGTGCCCATTCCAGGAATTTTATAAATTTATCAGAGCGTAGAATAAGTCTGAAAACTTTACACAAGATTTATATAAAAATTTCCCAGGTTTCCCTAATTTGTTGGAATTTTTCAAGTTACATAAGTATTCGAAACTTACAACTTGCTACAGACTATTCTATTTTTTTGGCAGATTCTGTTTTCTTTGTGTTGTTTACTTATTTTGATGTATGTATGGGTTGTATCGGGGGGTATGAACCATGGAGAAATTGGAATACAGTAGATATTGCATGAATATAAATAAAGAATGAGTTAACAACAGTAAAAAAGTGGTGATTTCTTTTTCTTATACTAACGGATCTCATGAGTTTTCTATTGAGTTTTGTGTTGTGAAGTTTTCAAGTTTTGGGTAAAGATTTGATGGATTATGGAATAAGGAGTGGCAAGAGCCTAAGGTTAGGTATGACCAAGGAACCCCAAGGAATAAAGGATTCCAAAAAGCCTAAGCTTGGGGATGCCCTGGAAGACATCCCCTCTTTCGTCTTCAATCCATCGGTAAATTTACTTGATGTTATATTTTTATTCACCACATGATATGTGTTTTGCTTGGAGCGTCTTGTATGATATGAGTCTTTGCTTTTTAGTTTGCCAAAATCATCCTTGATGCACACATATTTTGAGAGAGACATGCACGAATCATGAATTTTTTAGAATACTCTATGTGCTTCACTTAGATCTTTTGAGCTAGGCAATTTTGCTCTAGTGCTTCACTTATATCATTTTAGAGCACGGTGGTGTTTTGTTTTATAGAAATAATTGAACTCTCATACCTCACTTATATTATTTTGTGAGTCTTTGAACAACATGGTAATTGGTTTAGGTTATGAATTTAGTCCTAATATCATAGGCTTTCAAGAGGGATATAATAAAAACTTTCATATATTGTGCATTGAATATTATGAGAAGTTTGATACCTTGCATAAAGTTTTGAGATATAAAGATGGTAATATTAGAGTCATGTTAGGAAGTAATTGTGAATTGGTAGAAATCCTTGTGTTAAGTTTTGTGATCCCTGTAGCATGCACGTATGGTGAACTGATATGCAAGGAAGTCAGTTCATGATTTGTTTATTGATTCTCAACCTTTGTGTGTGGGTCAGGAGCGTGTGATGGTTTACTCCTACCAACCTGTCCCCTAGGGGCATGCGTCTAGTAATTTGCTTCGATGACTAATAGACTTTTGCAATAAGTATGTGAGTTCTTTATGACTAATGTGAGTCCATGGATAATACGCACTCACACCCTTCCACTTTTGCTGGCCTCTCTAGTACTGCGCAACTTTCGCCGGTGCATTAAACCCACCATATATCCTTCCTCAAAATAGACACCATACCTAGATATTATGGTATTACCATAGACATTCCAAGATATATTCCCATGCAACTTCCACCATTCTGTTTATTATGACACGCACCATCATTTCCATATCGCTTTGCATGATCGTAAGATGCCTAGCATGATGTTTTCATGGCTTGTCTGTTTTTGATGTTATTTGCTATGCTAGATCATTGCACATCCCGGTACACCACCGGAGGCATTCATATAAAGTCCTATTTTGTACTAGATATCGATTTGTAATTCTTGAGTTGTAAGTAAATAAATGTGTGATGACCATCATTATTAGAGCATTGTCCCATGTGGGGAAAGGATGATGGAAGCTATGATTCCCTCACAACTTGGGATGAGACTCCGTACTTTATGAAAAATAAAAGAGGCCAGTGAATTCCAAATAAAAAATAGAGGCCAAGATGCCCACCAAAATAAAAAAAGAGAAAAGAGAGAAGGGACAATGCTACTATCTTTTTTTTCCACACTCGTGCTTCAAAGTAGCACCATGATCTTCATGATAGAGAGTCTCCTGTTTTTTCACTTTCATATACTAATGGGAAGTTTTCATTATATAACTTGGCTTGTATATTCCAATGATGGGCTTCCTCAAAGTGCCCTAGGTCTTCATGAGCAAGGAAGTTGGATGCACACCCACTTAGTTTCTTTTTGAGCATTCATACACTTATATCTCTAGTGCATCCGTTGCATGGCAATCCCTACTCACTCACATTAATATCTATGAGTGAGCATCTCCATAGCCCGTTGATATGCCTAGTTGATGTGAGAATATCTTCTCCTTTTTATTCACAACCTCCACCATATTCTATTCCACCTATAGTGCTATATCCATGGCTCACGCTGATGTATCGTGTGAGAGTTGAAAAGGTTTAACATAAAAAGTGTGAAACAATTGCTTGACTTGTCATCGGGGTTGTGCATGATATAAATACTTTGTGTGGGGAAGATGGAGCATAGCCAGACTATATGATTTTGTAGGGATAACTTTCTTTAGCCATTATATTTTGAAGAGACACAATTGATTTGTTAGTATGCTTGAAATATTATTGTTTTTATGTCAACATTAAGATTTTGTTTCAAGTATTATGGATCTGAACATTCATGCCACAACAAAGAATATTACATGGATATATATGTTAGGTAGCATTCCACATCAAAAGTTCTGTTTTTATCATGTACCTACTCAAGGACGAGCATGAATTAAGCTTGGGGATGCTGATACGTCTCCAACATATCGATAATTTTTATTGTTCGATGCTATTATATTATCTATTTTGGATGTTTGATATGCATTAATATGCTATTTTATATTATTTTGGGACTAACCTATTAACCTAGAGCCTAGTGCCGATTTTTTCCTTATTTTTGAGCACTATAGATAAGGAATACTATACGGAGTCCAAACAGAATAAAATCTTCGCGATGATTTTTCGTAGACCATAAGACATCTACCAGACTTGGAGAGGGGGCCACAAGACCTGCCAGGAGGTCACAAGCCACCCTGGCACGGCCAGGGGGCGCCCCTGGCTTGTGGCCCCCCCAGCAGATCTCCTAACCCTAATCTTCGGCCTATAAATTCCCAAATATCCCCCCAATACCAAGAAGAGCCATGCAAATACTTTGTCGCCACCACAAGCCTCCGTTCCTGAGAGATTGGATATCTTGGAGCCTTTTCCGGTAATCTGCCGGCGCGGGATTTGATCATGGAGGGCACCTACATTAACTCCATTGCCCCTCCAATGATGCGTGACTAGTCCACCATAGACCTGAGGGTCCATAGCTAGTAGATAGATGGCTTCTTCTTTATCTTTGTGCTCCAATACCATGTTCCCCATGATATTCATGGGGATCTATCCGATCTAATACTCTTTTTGGTGTGTTTGTCAAGATCCAATGAATTGTGGGTTTGTGATCAGCTTATCTATGAATATTATTTGGTTCTTATATGAATTCTTATATGCATGATTTCATATCCTTGCAAGTCTCTTTGAGTTATTGGTTTGGTTTGGCCAACTAGATTTCTAATTCTTGCAATGGGAGAAGTGCTTGGTTTTGGGTTCAATCTTGCGGTGTCCTCATCTAGTGACAAAGTAGGGGTAGCGAGGCGCGTATTGTATTGTTGCCATCAAGGGTAAAAAGATGGGGTTTCATCATATTTCTTGAGTTTATCCCTCTACATCGTGTCATCTTACTTAATGCGTTAATCTGTTCTTCATGAACTTAGTACTCTAGATGTAGGAAGCAGTCGGTCAATGTGTGGAGTAATAGTAGTAGATGCAGAATCGTTTCGGTCTACTTGACACGGACGTAATGCCTATATGCATAATGATTGCCTTGGATATCATCATAACTATGCGCTTTTATATCAATTGCTCGACAGTAATTTGTTCACCCACCGTGTTATTTTCCTTTAAGAGAGAAGTCTCTAGTGAAACCTATGGCCCCCAGGTCTCTTTTCCATATTATACTTTCAGATCTATAGACCAAAAATACCAAAAATTCCTTGCTGCAATTTATTTACCTTTTTTTACTTTCCACAATCTTTTACATCTATCTATATTAGATCTAATCCTTGCAAGCAACAGCGAAGGGATTGACAACCCCTTTATAGCGTTGGGTGCAAGAGTTTGATTGTTTGTGTAGGTGCATTCATTGGTGACTTGCTTGTTCCCCCTACTGGATTGATACCTTGGTTCTCAACAACTGAGGGAAATACTTATCTACTTCGTTGCATCACCCTTTCCTCTTCAAGGGAAAACCAACGCAAGCCCAAGAGGTAGCAACTAGGACTATAACAAGGGATGCTGTGGCTGCGAGGTCATCATCCGCGCCACCCCTCCCCTGCCCCTAGGTCGTGCTCCCTCCCGAATACCACCACCTACGCCACCACCACTTCCCCTGCCTCCAGCTCGCTAGAACCAAGACCCCGTGGCTGATTTTTTTCACAACGGGGACACTCGGTTTCCTCCCTTGGATCGAGCTTGAGTTCGAAGAATACGGAGTCAACATCGACAACAGAGAGGAGCTAGGTCCTGGTGGGGCCCATGCATGCACGCAACCAACCTACCTCCATCCATGACCACAACCCAGCTCGGTGAGGTCACACACCAAGGGAAGTAGTTGCAGCTCGGATCGGTCACACACTAAGTGCAGCAGTTGCATCTCCGGTGGGACGACACCAGAGCACGCTAGCTTTTCTCTGAAGCTCCACCACTTCTCGTCGTAGAGGCACCCCCAGCCAGGTGGCCATCCGCCCCGCTCAAGACTCGCAGCCCGTCATCCCCCACCAGGAAGAGAGCTAGGAAAGCAGCCATCTCCTCCCCTGTCTCAATTGCACAACGCGCTACGCTATGGCTAGTCTAGGAGCTCGGGATCTTGGGACCAAGGGAGCGCATGATAGTGAAGGTAGCACATGCGTTGCTATGGCGCTCTGACGAGCCGATGTCTCGATACGACGTCAACTACATCGCCAAGATCACACGCCTTAATGTGGATGCACTGTGCCCCATGGCTAGACTGGTCGGCCCGGACGGACCTGCCCAAGATTAGTATCTTAGTTGTAGGTTTGGCTAGACTCCAGTGGTAGCTGGCCTTAAGCTAGTTCAAGTTAGGACCAATTGTCATGTCTAGTGCAGGGCTTTAGTGGTTAGTTCATAGCGAGCGCAATTTGGGGTCTATTGGTGGGCGCTGGCACACTATGCTTGTTCGGTGGTGTCATTGTACTTGTTTGATTGCTTTCATAGAAAAATACCGTTCGCCCTTGGAGCAAATTCGAAGGCTTTAACGCTAATGTTCGCGACCTAAATTTGCCGGCCAAAAGTGCCGCCATCAACGAAATCGTTGACGCCCATAGACTAGTTATCCTCTGCATCCAAAAGACTAAGATCGACATCTGGTCGCCTACAATTTTTAAGGAGATAGGAAGCAGCTGCCTCGACAACTATGAGATTCTTCTTGTGGAGGGCACTCACTGTGGCACTCCGATCTTTTGGGACTTCTCCAAGGTCTCAATCACAACTCATGATGTTGGGCAATTCTCCATCACCGCTAGAGCTACTCTGCTCTAGAGGAACACCTCCTTCTTGATCACAACGGTGGACGGTCCTACCGACAATGCCATAAAGGATGACTTCTTCGATGATATGATTAGAGTCATGCCACCTATGGGTGGGCGTGGTTGATCAACGAGAATTTCAACATCATCTACGAGGCCAAAAACAAGAGCAACCACAACCTAAATAAATAAATCATGGGCAGATTCAGAGACGCCATCGATAGAGCCAACCTCAGGGAGATCAAGTGCAAGGACAGGTCTTTCACCTGGAGCAACGAGAGGGAAAACCTGACCTTTGTTGCAATTGTTAAAGTGTTTTGCAACCTCGATTCGGACTCACTCTTCCCCTCATTCATTTTCATGGATGCCTTCACTGCATGCTCAGACGATTGCCCCGGCTGCTGGCGGATGCCACGGCACCATCGTGCAAGTCAATGTTCAGGTTCGAATATTTCTGGACAAAGTTCCCCCACTTTCAGCACACCATTTCAAGATCATGGCAAAGACTAGTAAATCACAGCTACCCTTTCACTAGGATCAAGATCAAGCTATAGAGAGCTTCCGTGGATCTGAAGATTTGCACAAAAACCCTAGTGACACCAAAGTGAAGTTCCACCTTGATTCAGAGATTGTGCCACGGTTGGGTGTAGCGCAAGAGAAGAGGGATCTCACCCACAAAGATTTCTGGCTGAGGAAAACTCTCTACTTGAAGATCGTTGGACTTGCGACGCTTGAGTGTGTCAGGAAACAACAGGCATCAAGAACCACCTAGCTTAAAGTAGGGGACGTGCGGACTGCTTTCTTCGAACTAAAAGTAAATTCAAGGCGGAGAAAGAACTTAATCCAATGCATTGAGACCACTAACAAGCAGGCAACAAACCACAACAACAAGTCAGAGCTAATCCACGACCACTTCTCTGCGCTACTAGGACGAAGGGCAGCCGAGCCAGCACAATCAATTGGGACGCTATCGGGATGCCAAGGCTGTAGACAGGGGAGGGCCTTGACAACCCTTTCACCAAAGGCAATGTGTGGGCAGCAATCTGCGCTTCCCCAGCAAAGAAAGAGCCAGGCCACAAAGGTTTCAACAACAATTACTTCAGAGAATGCTTTTTACCGGCTAGATAAAAGAAATTTCGCCGCCCTCCACCATGCTCTCATTATGGTGCCGCCAAAGAAGAGTGGAGCAATCAAACCGAATGTTTTTTCCCCCAACTAGTTTGATTCACTCAGTGGCAAAGATCATTGCGATGGTCCTCTCGATCAGGCTAGCTGGCATGCTGCATTAGTTCATCTCACCTTCAAGAGCAGGTTCCAGATGCAAAAAGGAATTCACGACAATTTCCTCTATGTTCAGAAGTCGGTCAAGCTGTTTCAGAAAAAGAATACGCCGGTGCTTCTGCTCAAGGTTGACATTGCAAAGGAATTCGACACGGTCTCATGGGAATACATTATGGACTTGCTGCAACACATGGGCTTCCCTGTGTGCTGGAGGGACTAGATCGCGATGCTCCTCTCCACTTCATCCTCGCATGAATGCTCAACGGGGATCCAGGATAGGGCATTGTGCACCAACGGGGGCCACGACAAGGCGACCCACTATCACACTTCCTCTTCATTTTGGCTATCGACCCCTGCACTGTCTCCTGAAGGCATCTCAGCAGGCCAATACCCTTGCTCCGTTGCCAGGATGATGACACGCATGTGAGTCACACTCTACACCGTTGACCTGATCATCATCGCCAACCCTGAATGCAAGGAGATCAACACTCTCATGCATATCCTCGAGGATTCAGCGAGGCAACATGCCTACACAACAGCCCGCAAAGATTATCGATGGTGTCGATGAACTCCAGCAACATCGAGCTCGGAGACGTCCTGCACAACTTCGACGAAAACCAAATCAAATTTCAATCACATACCTTGGTGTCCTTGTCTGCACCAACAGGATAGGGTTAGTGCATATTCAGTACATCCTCGACCATGTACACACAATAATGGCTGCCTAGAGGGGTCGTCTAATGCCGATCATGAGGCGTCGGGTGCTGCTATGGAGCGTGCTCTCGGTGCTGCCAGCCTTTGTGCTCACTGTTTTGCCCGCTCCGAAGAAATTTTAGAAGGACATCGACAAGGCGACAAGATGGTTTCTTTGGGTGCAAGATGAAGAGCTCACCGGAGGAAAGTGCAAAGTGAAGTAGCGGTTGATCACCTCTCTAGTGGACCGCAGGGGCCTCAGCATCCCCGACATGGAGCATTTCGCGTGCGCCTTGCACCTATGCTGGCTCTGGCTAGCATGGAGCGATCCAGGCAGGCCGTGGGCGGGCACGGGGATGTGCTAAGACGGTAAAGACCGGGCTCTCTTTGCCTCTGCAATAAGGGTGGCCATCATAAATGGAAACAAAGCCTTCTTCTGAAGATGCACTTTGATTGGTGACCAGCCGCTTCGGCAAAGTTTCCTCGAGTTGTTCCAACACTCTATTAGAAAGAATCACATGGTGGCAGAAGCCCTCTAGGGAGACAGGTGGATTCTCTACCTTAGTCAAGGCAACATAATGGAGATCATTCCCCAATTTGTCTTGATCCTACAACGCATCACAAAAGCAAGCTTCATTCTAAGTGAAGACGTGGAGGACGAGATCAAATGGCAAGCAGGAGGCCAATACACAGCAAGAGCAGTGTACAACATGCAGTATACCGGGCAACCAATGTCAAGTATGCAACAACTTGTCTAGAAGATATGGGCACCAAGGAAGGTAAAATTCTTCCTCTAATTGTTGCACCACGACCGGCTTTGGTGCAACGATCTTCTGCAATGGCAAGGGTGGGAGAACAGCTACTTCTGCCAGCTCTGCAACAAGAACCTAGAGTCCTCCTTTCACCTGTTGTGGGAATGCCAAACCTCGAGGGAGATTTTGAAAAGAGTGTTGTCCTGGGCCGGCTACAATACGCTCTCCCCTGCTACCTAGAGAACTAGCAAGACCACGATAGAAGCAATCACAACGACCATCGACTCCTCAACACTAGCAGAAAGAAAGGGCATCAAAACAATGATGGCACTACTAGCATGGAACATCTGGCAGGAGAGAAACAACTCCACCTTCTGAATCAAGACAGCGATCTCACGGAATGTGATAGCGGCATGTCGAAGTGACACAGAGCAATGGAGACTTGCTGGAGAAAATGACATTGAGCCCCCTTTCGGGCAGATTACGTGAAAAATCACATTTCCTTGATTATTTAGGGAGGGAGATAATGTGCCTGCGTGCCTTGGGGGCCGGCCCACAGAATCTGATCACTTGATCAAATTTTTGTAACCTCTCTTCTACTAAGCCAATGAAAATACAAAAAGCCTAGATCATTCAAAAAAAGGTTGATTGTTTGATTAAGTGGTTTGCTTCAACACTTCGTGGGTATTCATTTATTTTATTGAGTTCTAGTGGGATGCCATCACACTGGTCTCTCAAAAGTCGTTGGACGGTGGCACCTTATTTCGATCTTAACCGGTCATCTAATTTCACGTCCTAATCCTATACACTTTGGAGGGTGTACCAGCATCAATTAGTTGACACAGCCGACGATGTTAACATTCCAATAACCTCATCATTAGTTTCACACGAAGAGTCAATTAAATTTCTTCCTAGTCTCTTCAACGATTTTTGCCGGTTAAAGTTATTTGTGTATTCACACACTTCTTTGTTGTGACTATGAAGGAGAAATTGGTTGAAAAAGCCCATAACACAAATCGTAGTAAAAGAAATGAAAAGGCAATATTTTAAGTATTTCATTCGTTGTCTTTGTAACATCCTAATGTTCCATATTAGGATGTCAACATAAGCATATCATTTCATAGCTTTCTTTAGTGCATTTTTGGACTTTCTTAAATATTCAAACCATCTGTAGTTAAAATGATAATTTAGAGAAGATAATATGACTTTAAAATTGCTTGAATATTACTATGAATATTTATTGGAGTTCAAAAATAGTTTCAAATTAATTGAAACACAAAATTATTTTTAGAGATTCATTTTAAAGTCCAAAACAACTTAAAAATTAAAATGAATTTCAAAACTTGAATTTGGTTTGGAAATATGTTTCCTAGTTTCAATATAAGTATTTTTATTGCCTTTGTTTTCTATATTTTTTTGAAAATTTTGGACTATATTTGAGCTAAAATCAATTTGTGTGATTTATTTAAATATGAAAATAAATTAGAACAAATAAAAACATGTTGTCAGAACAAACCACACTATGTAGGCTTGTATAATTTGGCGTTTCAACTAACAACCCAGTAACGGATCTAGAACGGTTGGTTGCCTTTTAGTCAATCACTTACTTCTGTGGCACACATATCGTCTCCTTTAGATTGGACTCCAATTGTGCAGCATCAAACTTCACTCAATGCCACCTTCCATGTGCCCCTCGCATAAGATAAAGCCCATGTATGTTTACCGAACTCCCACTCTTTCGATTGACATATAAATCCCTCTATTTCAAGCAAACAAATCAACCCAAGCTCAACTACCAGATCAATCAACCGATTTCGCCATCGCTATGAAGTAGAAGTTTCCCCTTTCCTAACCCATCTTATTCTTTTGCACATGTGTCACACTACTTATCTGTGCTGAAAATGTACAGATGGAGCTGTTTGACCTCATAAACTCTCACGACCAGTGCCTCACTCTGTTTGAGCCACACACTATTGTAGGATGCCCCATAACCAACAAGAACCCAAATGTGTTTTTGTGAGCAACATATCTCGTCCTTGAGTCTATGGATCTCGTGGACCTCCAAGCCAAACGCATTGTCAATGATTGTAGCCCCATTGCGATCTTCCTTATCCCCAACAACTATTCTAGTGAGTTGTTGAAAATCTAGATAATATAATGAACTAGTATGATCTCGTACCCATTCCTCCTTAGATCTAACGATTGTAGTTTAAAATACTTCAATGGCGCAAATATCTGCGGCGACAACTTGTTTTGCCATGGAAAAAAATCTTCCTGCAATCGGCCAAGACATGTGCCACCATAATGTTTTCTACCGTGGACACTTAAATTATTTTAATCTATGTCGTTTGGTGTATGTATCAAATTCAAAGATTTTTTGGCAAAGTGGTCATTATGAAAATTTCTACCTAGCGTATGTAGTTTTAGCATCTCAACATTTCAAATTTCATAATCCATATTTGAATTAAACCCTTTTTATAACTCATAACTTTAAATCTGGTAACTCAAAGAATATGAATCTTTCTGTCGGGGAAAGGATTCATGTTGTGGGAAATCCCCCAAACCCTTGGTTTGAACTCTAGGGGATCTTTCGCTACCTAGCAACCGAATGGTGACCTTGGCGAGGCTATGCTGAGGGAGCGCAATGGAAACACACACATGACACAATAAGGAAGGGAAGAGCTACACAGGTTCAGGCCACCAAGCGGTGTAAAACCCTACTACTGTTTGTTTGGAATTGCTCTGGGACAGTGCACATTCATTAAAAGGTAGACGAAGGTGGACAATGCCGGACCCCCTCTCGGGTAGCAGCATTGCCCCTTTTATACCTGCCTTGGTCCTCTTCCCCGAAAAATATAGGCGGGAAGCCTAGCCCCACAATGACAGTTCAATGGGGGACAAGCGCTTAGTCCTATGCTGACAAAAGTAGTCTTTGCATGGAAAAGACTTCATCCATGACGCGCTCATGGGATCGCAATTGACATCTGCCCTAGAGTGGCGTGTTGTCATGGTCATCTTGCAGCAAAATGTTAAGCTTTGTGACTTGCTTTGGGGGAGGCAGCGGGCGCTCCTTTTTCATCACCAAAGAGGAAATCTTCACAGCTCCACCTCCTAGCACGGCCTCTGCTGTTGTAATCCTTCGCAGACGTGTCAGCCACGTGATGGGCACACAACCACGCACCTAATCCCCTGCAGCTCCTCCAAGCGGAAAGCCTCGCATGAGGCCGCCTCATTAGAGGGGCCTCGCAAGACTGTCTGCTGCAAAACATGGTCACGGAAAGGGTCCTCACGAGGTGTCTTGCAACGCGTTGCCTATGGTTGGGCTGCCTCTTGAGCTTTTTTCCCAGGGTTACTTCCTAGGCCGCACGTAGACGGTCCAGGATACCTTGGTTTCCTCTAGCTCGACATTAGCGCCTGGGCCCATGATGCGCATGCTCCCTCCGTTGAGAACAAAACTATGCAGGGCCTAAGTGAAGTACCAGGCCTAGGTAGGGACGCGTGGCGGTATGGTGGGACGGGACGCCCCCACTTCCCCCATAGCGCCTCGATAACTGCCCGACCTGCAATAAAACTGACTCGGGCGGGGAATGGGCATCATCATTGCCTTCCTCTACTAGATTTGCCACCCTTGTGCACTACTCCATGTGATCTCTTCCTCCTACTCCCAAGCTTCCTTCTCACAATGGCCCCCACCACCAAGAAGGACAAGGAGCTAGCAGCAGAAGACTTGGAGCTAGTTGTGTAAAGGTCCAACATCCTCAATGAGGAGGCGCTGGACAGGGTGCATCCCATGGTGGATTGCGACCACCACTAGTGGAAGGCCACGCTGATCTGGCCTGCTGCGTGTTGGGCTCAAGATCTGTAGTCCATAGCCTTCCCCTTCTTCATCAACACCATCTATGCCGGATTGGTGCCGCACTTCCTCGACTTCTTTTCTCCATCCTCGCCCATTACGAAATCCACATGCTCCACCTCCAATCTAACTCCATCTTCCTCCTCTCCATCCTCACCTACCCCTGTGAGGGCTTCTTGGGCATGATGCCCTTGGTGGCTCTTTTCACCTTCTACAGTCTTTAGTTGACCGCAGCGAACTACCGCTCGGGGTGCGCCTTGTTCCACATCATCGACGGTATGGAGCCCAACATCATCCCCATGAAGATAACGAAGAAGGTGGAGGGCTTCAGGTCGCATTGGGTCTTCATGGACGTGGGCCAGTCTAGCCCCCTTATTTTGGCTCCCCCTGCCCACGCAACGAACAGCTCTGGATGGGAGCATGCCATGCTTTCTGATGAGATGCTAGGACCGCTCGTGGAGATGATGAGAGCTTTGAAGTGTGCATGCCTCAAGGGGAAATGGTCCTAAAGGAGTTCATGCTTTGGTGCATTGCTCCTCTTCAGGAGCACTCGCATCCAGTGTGGACCTACACTGGCCCTAAGGACCGAATGAGGATGAGTACCGACAACCTGGTCGGGGATGTGGTTCACGAGGTCATAAAGATCTTGTACACCAATGACATGGCAAACCAGGCCGGCGAAGCATACCCACTATACCACTACGATCGTCGCGACAATGCCACACTTCGACGAGTGGGGGCTGGTCCCTAAGGGCCATGAGGGGCCCTAGAGAACCCCCTCGTTGTGGTGCCTGGCTTAGGCAGTTGCAAGGACTTTGGGGCCTCGGTGTACGAGGATGTGGAGAGGGTGGAGGAGCGCCCCCGCCAAACTGCTGCTAGCTGCAAGTTGACGCCAGCAATGACGATGGAGACGACGACTAGTTTATGGTCGCGCCTTCCTGGCCCACGAGCATCGGGGCGGAGGAGGCATTGGCGCAGAGGTTGGCAAGCCTCAAGCGGTCTGGCAGGAGAAGGTTCCGGCAGGCCTCGCGTTGAGACCTTCGGAGGGAGCTCAAGCGAGTCCCGTGGGAGTGCCTGCAGTGCCCGCGCTCTGCTGAAGCTGAAGAAGATGCCTTGGGTCCTATCGACGAGTAAGTTCCGCATGTTGTTCCTTTACCTTAGATTTTTGTTTCCTAACTCCCGAGGTTCGTGGCTGAGGCCCCGCGCTATACATTGTCACATCCCTAGCTAGATGTCATAGGACAGCATGGGTGTTGCATCATGTTTCAGTTTTTCATCAACATGAAATGGGGACTAAAAGAAACCCCAAGCTCACATTGAATCAAAATAATCCAATGTTAGTGAAAATTCAACAAATATAAAATGCCCTTTAAAAATGTTCCCTATGTGTGATAAATATGGACGTGGTTATACGAGGGGTCATTTTAAATATCTGAACAACTGAAGCAATTTAAAAATAAATGATAAAGCTACTGAAAATATCAAATAAAGCATTATCATTAGTTTAGTTTTCAAAATATCCTGGAACTTTTTTGGATAAATTTGAAATATTCAAACTCCAATATGTAAAATATTTGGGATATTTTAAAATAACATATGTGCCTGAAATTAAAATAAAACAAATGTCAGAAGTTAGAAAAGAATTGAAATAAAAAAAAGGAAGAAAGCCCACCTGGGCTTACCTGAAGAAGAGGCCCGGCACATAGGGGCAACAGTGTCTTCTCCTCCTGCCAGGAGGACAAGCAGCTGCTTGCTGCCCCCGCAGCCGGCAGTGTCCACGCGCTGGCCACCTCCTCCTTGCCTGCCTGGCCGCCTCCTCGTCGCGCTGGCGAGAGGATAGGCTCAGCCGCCGCCGAGCCGTTTCCCCCTTGCCATTTCCCTCTCTCCCTCTCCTCTGTTCCACCTCTCACCGAACTGAAGACGTCGGCGATTCGCCACCCTCCCTGCGTCCTCGACCATGCTATGGTGCCAGAAGCCCCTCCGGTGAGGCCTCGGACCCTTTCCCCTAGTCCCGACGTTGTTCCCCTTCTCTAGCCCCGTCGATAGCCAGAGCCGAGTGGAGCTCGCCGCCAGACATGGCGTAGCCATGGCCATAGCGGCCAAAGCTCGCTCATGGCCATGGGCTCGTGCTCGTAGCACCTCCAGGAGCTCGTAGCCTCCCTCAGCTCCTCCTCTCGCGGCCTGTAGCGTAGTAGCCGTTCCTGCCCGAGTCGTCGCCGCCGCCAAGCTCGACGGGGTCGTCATCTCCGGCGACCCCGAGCAACCTCTCTAGCCCTGCTAGACGCGCGCGTGCACGGGCTACCTCCTGGTGCCTTCCGCGCGCCAAATGGTCACCGGAGGCGCAACTCCAGCGGATCGCCGTCGTGCGGATGGTCGCCGCCGGCCCCGCTCCGGTGGGCGCCGACGTGGCCATCATCAGGGGCTAACCCCCCTGATTAGTTAGCCTCCTGCCACTAACCAGTGGGCCCCAGTGTGGGTCAAACCCTTGGTCAGCACGGAGTTTAGGCCCTATCACTGACGTGAGGGCCCCGCACGTCAGGTTTGACCTGGCCTGGTCAGCCGACCAGCTGACGTCGTAGTGACGTCAGGCTCAAGTCATATTTCATTTTCTAGTTTTAAAATAATTCCATAAATTGTTTAAAGCTTTAAAAATTTATATAAATTAATCTGTAAATGAGATGAACATAATTTATATATGAAAATTTATTAGAAAAATCCAATGAATCCAATGGTGCTATTATCATGCATGTTAGAGCAACATATGTAAGAAGAACATTGACATTTGCTAATAGATTAGTTTTTGGAATTTGAAATGAAGAACAATTTTGAACCTATGTTCAAACTCATTTCAACTTAACTTGAACATTAGTTGCATCAGCTCATCCAAACATGCTACCATGCCATGATCATGCATCATATTGTTGCACTTGCATGTATTGATTGCTTTTTATCTGCATTGCGGTAGGCCATGCTTCTGAGAATACCCCCGAGTATTCCAATTAAGGAGAGAACCTTCTCGCTACCCAGCAACGCAAAAAAATCTTGGTCATTCCGATAACATCCCACTCTCTCGCTCCTGCTCTTGTTTATTGCATTAGGACAAACATTCACTTGCCTGTCATACACGGTAGATGAACCTATTCTTATGCATGACTTTTCATTGTCACACTAAATAGCTAAACCTTGCAACCTAGCATACCTGGCAGATGCTTGTGCCCTGATGTGCTTAGCTTACTTTGCCTGCTATGCTTGTTATGCTTAGAGTTGTGTTAGGTATGATTCATCTGGGTGATGAACTAGAGTGAAACATTGTTGTTCCAATGTGATAAGTTTATGATGAACTCGATTTGGTAAAGGTAGTGATGAGAGGCTATGTAGGAGTACGTAGCCGGTTGTCTCATTGGGACCGTTTCTAGGAACTGAGTTCCGTGTTTGTGATCCAAGACTAGTTACTACCATGCATTGGGTTCCGGTAACTCGACCCCTCTCGACTTATAAGCCGCTTAGTCCTTAGTCCAGGAGTTGCAAGTAGTTTCTGGTGTTTATAGCATGCTGGAGGCCGTGCGTAGTGCTGACCCTAGGGGTGGGTTACGACGCGGTAGGCAGTGGCACGGTGTACCAAGGGTCACCCGAATGGTGGGCTTGGGAACCCTGCGCACATCGTTTGGGGCCGTAGCGGAAACTTCGCCCGGACTTCTGTGCAGGTTCAGTCTCAAATAGGCGATAGCCTGGACTAGAGGTCTCATGTGATTGATGGTCATGGCCGACTCCCTCACTAGGCTTCCGCTTGAAGGGTGCCGAGGTGCATGGTTTTATGAGTACAAAGCGATAAGTGGCGAGAGCGTGTGTGAAGAAGTACACCCCTGTAGGGCATGAAACTATTCGAATAGCCGCGTCCTCGGATATGGACTACTTGGATAACTTATATGTTGTTCATAGATAATCAAATGGATACTCATATAAATATCAAGACAAGTGTGAGTATCGTGGATGGCACTCTCCCAGAAGAGGGAAGTGAATCCATGGTGGTGTATTGCCATGAAGTTAGTGGACTCATGTGCGATATCTAAAATTTAAAGAAAGAGTTAAAATTGTGTAGTGTAGGTTAGCCATGAGTCAAAGCTGGCATTGCTGCATAAACTCCACCACCCTCTTGTTGATACATGAGCATGAATAGACTAGGTCTACTTTAAAGACTTGCTGAGTACGTTTGTACTCATGTTTGCTTAATAAATGTTGCAGATGAGACTCAAGACCCATTAGGTGGGTTCTTTCTAGATGTCGATGATGCTGAATAGCTGGTGTCCCAGCAAGGACCTATGCCCTGTGGCGGGCTGTAGATAGGCAGGCCATGTGCCTTTTACCCCTTTCATCTGTCTATACTCAGACAGCTTTATGCTTCCGTTGGTTTGTATGAACTTTTTTGTATGCCTTGAGTGTCGGGTCATGTGACCCCTATCTGTAAGAACATATTATGCAAGGCTCGTCTAAGCCTCTTAAATGAAAGTTGTTGAATGGTTATGTTGTGATGCCATGGTTGTATCTATGCATATCGGGCATGTCGTGCGTACGTGTGACGTGCAACGGTATGTATGGGATCCGACAGCTAGTTGTGTGCCTTTAGTAGTACTATTTACGGGAAACTGCCTCTTTGTGCTTCCACTGAGCCATGGTAGCTTGCTACTGCTCCTGACATATTGATTGACCGACATGTATCCTTCTTTGTTGTTGTGTCCGTCCCTTCGGGGAAATGTCTCGCAGTGTAATGGAGTCCCTGTAGCATGCTACGAGTCGTCTACGTGTAGTGATGGCATTTATGTCTCACGGCGTAATGGAGTCCTTGTAGCTTGCTATGACTCTTCTACACACGCTTGAGGCCGACACCTGCATTTCTGGGTTAGGTGTGCCTATTTCCGTACGGATGTGCCACTTGGTTCTATGACTAGTCATGTCGGCCCAGGTTCTCTGTCGTTTGATTGCCAGCCACATGTTCACATACGTGAGCAAAAATACGCAAACGGTCCTGGCTAAGGTAGGGCTGCAGCCGTGGAGCTTACCATGCGTGAGGCCGCAAAGTGATGTGATATGTTACAGTTTGGATTCATATGACTTAGGATTGGGGTCCCGACAGTGTTGGTATCAGAGCCTAACTGACTGTAGGACTACCAAGCCATACCTGTCGAAGTTGAGTCTAGAAACACTATAGTAAAGTAGGGGAATTGATTGTGGAAGGGAACGTAAGGCTCTTTTTACCTCTCTTCCCAAGTTATTCTATGCTTAGTCTTTCTCATCTTTTCTACGGGGATAAGAACTAGGCTTCTCATCTATTGCTTAGGATGATGAGTTACTAACCATGGACTACTAGCTAGTTTGTTTGCAAGTGTATGTCGATACTTGAGTATTGTTTGTGTGACAAACAGATGGAGAAGAGATATGAGTCTAGAAAGTCGAGTGGTTATGCTTTTCCAATCTTTTGCAGTTGTCTCAAAATCCTTTTTGAGCAATTACAGCCATTATGTTGTCCAATTTCTTCCAGAGTCTCTAACGTCTTTGCATCATTCTCTGTTTCAGATGCCCCCTCGTCCTTCCCGTCAGGTGGTCCGTCTGACTAGGTGCATCGATGTATCGGGTCACATGACCATCTTGGTTAGAGTTATGATGGAGGCTGGCTACCATTGGTACCTAGAGTACACAGTGGAGGAACAGTATCGAGATTTCAACCAGAGTCAGTATCTGTGTACTGTTAAGATATATCCTTCATATCCTGGAGCTGCACAGCCGCTTCACTAGACTTATGGTCTAGGTGTCACCATAGATATGGCAGTTCAGGAGGCCGCCTACACCATGCTGACTATCATGAGGTTTCACCATGGTCTGCTTCAAAACACAGAGTTCTGTTATGTTCCTGCTTCCATGGGAGGAGAGGATGGTTATCTTAGCACAGCCTACTGTGATCATTCCCATGAGGAACCTAGGCTGCAGGTGACCGCTCAGATGTTGGAGAACAGGGATCGTGATGCACGTGCCCTTCGCATGGATCTTTATGCTACCTGTGCACATCTTTGGACAGCCCTGACGCAGTTGGCACCGCCGTGAAGACAGGCTATGGAGATTTGGAGATGCTGAACCCATCACGGACTCATCTGCCAGCACGCGTAGACTGGCCCGATGTTGGAGGCATCACCCCTCTTCGAGGACCGTTGTTGCCGCCAGCAAGGGGACCAAGGCCACATCCGTGTCCTTACGGTTCCTAGGGATCATAGGCTAGAGTGTTTCCAGATCCTCAGGTGCAACTCCAGGGTCATGGGGGTAACATGTATGAGGCATTCTACGGCGATGCTTGAGTACGTGGATGTTAGCACTAGTATGTTAGTAATCGTATCGCCACAGTCCTGCTTGTCTCGTGGGATATGATTGAGGTTGAGAGTTGAGTTTCAGAGGTGTAGATAGATACTGTATAGGAAGCTTGTAATGCCTCCGATGAGTTGTGTCATCTCTTTGTAGTTCGTTTTCAGCTTGGGCTTGTACTGAACTATATCATGGTGTGTATGAATCATGGTGTTCATAGGGCAGTTGATGTTTCCATGTTGTTGGATGTTTACCCTGCATGCCATGTTGTCCAGTACAGTCCTTATCTCATGTCTTAGAGTTGATGTCCTCTATGTTTAAGCTGTGGGTTTGTTTTCCTAGGATGGTGGCAACCAGGAATAACCCCATGCATGCCCCCGAGCAGGGCGAAGGAAGCTAGCCAAGGCAAGAGGATCTGCCACATGCTCCTTCTTTGGCAGAAGTGATGCTTGAAGCCGAAAGAAACAAGAGAGAGACCAATGGGCTATTCAACCGAATTGAGCAGAACACAGCGCGTGCTCCCTGCAATGATCTCAATGATGGCGTGTCACTCGGTGATTTCGTCAAGCTATGCCCACCTAAGTATCATCATTCGGTCGACCCACTGGACGCAGATGACTGGTTGACCAGCATGTTCTGCAAGATCCGGGCTGCCAATGTGTCTGATGCCAACAAGGTGACCTTTCCAACCTACTTTCTGGAAGGACCCGCCAATCTGTGGTGGGAAAATTATGAAGCCATGCGTCCCGCAGGCCCCGCACCAACTTGGGCAAAATTCAGTGCAACATTTTGTACCCATCACAACCCGGAAGGGCTGATGGATCGCAAGAGAGAGGAATTCTATGCTTTCACCCAAGGCAGACTGTCAGTGGATGCCTATACCTGTGAGTTCGGCAATCTTACTCGCTATGCTCCGGAGGAAGTTTCAGCTGATGCCAAGAAACAGGCTAGGTTCCGCAAGGGACTCAATCCTGAGCTCCGTCGAGATTTGCGCCTGCATGAGTGCACAACCTTTCAGGCTCTCGTCAACAAGGCTATCAATGCCGAGTCTGGACAGACTGACTATGAGGCCACGAGAAAGCACAACCGTGACTTCAGCCCCGCATCTGGCTCACGCTCCAACAAACGCCGGGTCTGGGTGCCCAACGCAGCTCTACCGCCAAGATACACTGCGAGGCCATCCTTCTAGGCGCCTCACCCAGCTCAGCCCAACCCTCTAGCCAGGCCCTTTGGAGGTCCGCCTGCCAATGTTGCTCCCCGTGCCATCGTGGTGTGCTATAAATGTGGAGAACCAGGACACTACTCTCGTGATTGTCCTCAGGCTAATACTAAGCCGGCTGGACGTGGGAAGCTAGGAAAAGCCTTCTATGTGAAGCTAGCTCCTACTCGTGGATGAGTGAATTATGTCTCTTCTGAGCAAGCCATTGAGGATCCTTATGTTATCCTAGGTACGCTCCTTGTCAATAGTCATCCAGCATCTGTTCTATTTGATACTGGGGCATCTCATTCTTTCAACTCAGAAAGTTTTGCATAGTTGCATAACATGTCTTTTTGTGATATGCCTACTCCTTTAGTAGTTCAGACTCCTGGCTCAAAGTGGCAAACTTCTAGAGTGAGCCATGATAATGAGATTCTGGTGGATATGCTAGTCTTCCTAGCATCTTTGATAGCCCTCAAGTCTTCGGACATCAATATCATTCTAGGCATGGATTGGATGAAAGCCCACTATGCTAAGATTCATACTCATACTAGCAATGTTCAACTTACACATCCATCGGGTGAGATAGTTAATGTCTCCACTCAAACAGCCAAGCGCCAACTCTATTCCCTCAATGCTATCCCTCTTCCAGATTTGGAAGATATTCTAGTAGTCCGTGACTTTCCGGATGTCTTTCCAGAAGAACTGTCAGGAATTCCTCCTATCAGAGATGTTGAGTTTGTGACAGAGCTCATTCCAGGGACTGTTCCAATAGCCAGATGACCCTATAAGATGGCACCCTTAGAACTAGCCGAGCTTAAGATCCAACTCCATGAGGCTTTGAAGAAAGGTTTCATCTGTCCTAGTTCTTCTCCTTGGGCTTGTCCCGTCCTCTTCGTCAAGAAGAAGGATGGATCGGATCGGATGGTTGTGGATTATCGGCCAGTGAATCTGGTCACCATAAAGAACAAGTATCTGTTCCCCAGGATCAACGATTTGTATGATCAACTCGCTGGGTCCTCTAGCTTTTCCAAAATGGATTTGAGGTTGGGGTACCATCAAATCAGAACTAGAAATGGGGACATTCCAAAAACGGCTTTTGTTACTCATTATGGCCCATATGAGTACACCATCATGTCCTTCGGTTTAACCAATGCTCGAGCCACCTTCTCTCGCTTGATGAATTTGATCTTCATGGAGTATTTAGATAAATTCGTCATGGTTTACCTCGACGATATACTCATCTACTCGATGAACGAACAGGAACATGCCGAGCATCTAAGGCTGGTATTGATGAAACTTCGAGAGCACCGTCTATAAGCCAAATTATCCAACTGTGAATTTTGGTTGCCAGAAGTGACCTATCGAGGCCACGTGATCTCTGGTAAAGGTATTGCTGTCAATCCCAAGAGAGTTCAGGCCATCCTTGATTGGACTCAACCTGAATCGGTTTAGCAAGTTCGGAGTTTCCTTGGCTTAGCGAGCTATTGTCGCCGCTTTGTCAAGAATTTCTCCAAGGTTGCGAAACGTCTGACTGAACTCCTCAAGAAAGATAAAAACTTTGAGTGGACCCCACAATGCGAGCACAATTTCCAGGAGTTGAAAAGATGACTGGCCTCTGCTCCCGTTCTGGTGCCACCAGACTTCTCTAAGGACTTTGTTATCTATTGCGATGCCTCGCGACAAGGATTAGGTTGCATTCTCATGGAAGATCGTCATGTGATTGCATACGTATCTCGACAGTTGTGTCCACATGAGGATAATTATCCAACACATGATCTTGAGCTTGCAGCTGTGGTCCATGCACTGAAAACTTGGCGACATTACCTTCTGGGTAATCGTTGCAAAATTTACACTGATCACGAAAGTTTGAAATATATTTTCACCCAACCGAGCTTATGTTATCTCTTTCGGTATGAACTGGGAGAAATGTCTTCCATTTGCCGAATTTGCATATAACAATAGTTATCAATCAAGCTTGAGAAAAGCCCCTTTTGAAGTTCTCTATGGACGAAGGTGTCAAACACCTCTTAACTGCTCAGAAACCGGAGAGAGGCAACTCTTTGGCCCGGATATGATCCAGGATGCAGAGGGGCAAGTTCGCATTATTCATGAAAAGTTGAAAACATCCCAATCTCGTCAACAGAGCCAATATGATTGCCATCATAAGGATGTGACCTATGATGTTGATGAGAAGGCTTACCTTCGGGTTACGCCTCTGAAGGGTACCCATCAATTCGGTATCAAGGGAAAATTGGCTCCTCATTACATTGGACCCTTTCGCATTCTTTCTAAACAAGGAGAGGTTGCCTACCAATTGGAACTTCCTCTGCATATTTCTAGGGTTCATGATGTCTTCCACGTCTCGCAACTCAGGCGTTGCTTCTCGGACCCTGTCCATGAGGTAGACCACGAAGCGCTTGATCTCCAAGATAACCTTACATATCGAGAATACCCTGTTCGTATTCTTGATCAAGCTGAGCGTACCACTCGGCGATGGAACATCAAGTTTATGAAGGTTCAGTGGTCACACCATTCTGAAAAGGAGGCCACATGGGAAAGGGAAGATTGTCTTCGACTAGAGTACCCCGCGCTCTTCCCGACAACTTCAAAATCCTGGGACGAGATTCTTTTGAGTGGGGGTGAGTTGTCACATCCCTAGATAGATTTCATAGGACATCATGGGTGTTGCATCATGTTTCAGTTTTTCATCAACATGAAATGGGGACTAAAAGAAATCCCAAGCTCACATTGAATCAAAATAATTCAAAGTTGGAGAAAATTCAACAAATCTAAAATGCCCTTTAAAAATGTTCCCTATGTCTGATAAATATGGACATGGTTATACCAGGGGTCATTTTAAATATTTGAACAACTGAAGCAATTTTAAAATAAATGATAAAGCTACTGAAAATATCAAATAAAGCATTATCATTAGTTTAGTTTTCAAAATATCCTGAAACTTTTTGGATAAGTTTGAAATATTCAAACTCCAATATGTAAAATATTTGGGTTATTTTGAAATAGCATATGTGCCTGAAATTAAAATAAAACAAATGTCAGAAGTTAGAAAAGAATTGGAATAAAAAAGAGGGAAGAAAGCCCACCTGGGCTTACCTGAAGAAGAGGCCTAGCCCACAAGGGCAACAGCATCTTCTTCCTCCTGCCAGGAGGAGAAGCAGCCGCGTGCTGCTCCCGCAAGTGGTGGTGGCCACGCGCTGGCCACCTCCTCCTTGCCTGCCTAGCCGCCTCCTTGTCGCGCTGGCGATAGGATAGGCTCAGCCGCCGCCGAGCCGTTTGCCCCTCGCCATTTCCCACTCTCCCTCTCCTCTGCCCCCGCTCTCGTCGGACTGAAGACGTCGGTGATTCGCCGCCCTCCCTGCGTCCCCGACCACGCTATGGTGCCAGAAGCCTCTCCGGTGAGGCCCCAGACCGTTTCCCCCTAGTCCTGACGCCGTTCCCCTTCTCTAGCCGTGTCGGTAGCCAGAGCAGAGCGGAGCTCGCCGCCGGCCATGGCGTAGCCGTGGCCACAGCGGCCAAAGCTCGCTCCTAGCCACGGGCTCGTGCTCGTAGCGCTTCCAGGAGCTCGTAGCCGCCCTCAGCTCCTCTTCTCGCGGCCTGAAGCGCAGTAGTCGTTCTTGCCCAAGCCATCGCCGCCGCCAAGCTCGACGTGGTTGTCATCTCCGAGGACCCCGAGCCCCCTCTGCAGCCCTGCTAGACGCGTGCGTGCACGGGCTACCTCCCGGTGCCCTTCGCGTGCCAAATGGTCACCGGAGGCACAACTCTGGCGGATCGCCACCGTGCGGATGGTCACCACCGGCCTCGCTCCGGTGGGCGCCGACGTGGCCATCATCAGGGGCTAATCCCCCCTGATTAGTTAGCCTCCTGCGACTGACCAGTGGGCCCCAGGGTGGGTCAAACCCCTGGTCAACGCGGAGTTTAGGCCCTGTCACTGACGTGCGGGCCCCACACGTCAGGTTTGACCTAGCCTGGTCAACCGACCAGCTAACATCATAGTGACGTCAGGCTGACGTCATATTTCATTTTCCAGTTTTACAATAATTCCAGAAATTGTTTAAAACTTAAAAAAATCATATAAATTAATCTGTATATCAGATGAAAGTAATTTATATATGAAAATTTATCAGAAAAACCCAATGAATCCAATGGTGCTATTATCATGCATGTTAGAGGAACCTATGTTGAAGAACATTGACATTTTCTAATAGGTTAGTTTATGGAATTTGAAATGAAGAACAATTTTGAACCTATGTTCAAACTCATTTCAACTTAACTTGAACATTAGTTGCATCAGCTCATCCAAACATGCTACCATGCCATGATCATGCATAATATTGTTGCACTTGCGTGTATTGATTGCTTTTTATCTGCATTGTTGTAGGCCCTGCTTCTGAGGAGACTCCCGATTATTTCAACAAAGGAAAGAACCTTCTCGCTACCCAGCAGGGCAAGCAACCCCCCTTGATCATTCCAATAACATCCCACTCTCTCGCTCTTGCTCTTGTTTTTTGCATTAGGACAAACATTCACTTGCCTGTCATACACGGTAGGTGAACCTATTCTTATGCATGACCTGTCATTATCACAGTAAATAGCTAAACATTGCAACCTAGCATACCTGGTATATACTTGTGCCATGATGTGCTTAGCTTACTTTGCCTGCTATGCTTGCTATGCTTAGAGTTGTGTTAGGTCTGATTCATCTGGGTGATGATCTAGAGTGAAACATTGTTGTTTCGATGTGATAAGTTTATGATGAACCCGATTTGGTAAAGGTAGCGATGAGAGGCTATGTAGGAGTACATAGCGGGTTGTCTCATTGGGACCGTTCCTAGGTACCGCGTTCCGTGTGTGTGATCCAAGACTAGTTACTACCACGCATTGTGTCGTGGATTTGTCACGGCAGATGTCCGGGTGAACGGACTTAGGTTCGGGGCGAGACGCAACTACGTGGCGGCTTGAAGGGGTTGATCGGAATCGAGAAGACACGGAGTTTTACCCAGGTTCGGACCCTCCGATGGAGGTAAAAGCCTACGTCCTGCTTGTCTGGTATTGATGATGATTAAGATCTCTCGGTTACAAGGGTGCTAATTGCTACCTCTAATCTCTTGTGCCTCTAATCTCTTGCGTTTTCTAAACTTGTAGACTTGTGTCTCTTGAGAACTTGTCCCTCTTTGGGTGCTCTACCCCTCCTTGTATAAGTGGAGAGGGTAGGTTTACAAATAGAGTCCTACTAGGAGTAGGAGTAGGACTAGTCTCTCACGAATCCTACTTCGGGTCTTATTTCCTTTAAGGGAATCCTTCTCTCTTGTGGGCCTTCTCCTGTGGGCCTTCTCTTGTGAGCCGCCTGGCACCGGCTCACCCGCCGGGTCTTGGGCTTGGTCATCCTGTGACCGGCTTGCCGGGTCATAAATAAGATGTCATGTCTTCGGCCAGGTCTCCTGTGAGTCGCCAGGCCGGGTCATACCATGGGGTATATCCCCGTAATTAGCCCCTAGGTTAGCTTGAATTTATTCATGGTAAGCTCCTGAAATAAAAGTAACAAATATATTAAGTGGCCGGCTTGCTCCTTTGGCCAGTTTATAAAATGGCTTCTCAGAAATCCGGGTCTTTTCTCCATATGAATGAGTCGTCTTGATAATCATCTTGCTTGTTAGTGTCTTTTGAAAAATATTGAGAATAGAACACCCATATGTCTTTGAGTTGGCTTCGAATACTCTTGGCAGGTCATCTCCGCCGGGTCATAATCATTGATGATGTCGGGTCATTATCGTTGGTGACTCCGGGTTAAATAACTAGAATCCTGCTGACTTGATAAATATTGGGATGAAAATCCATCTGATGTAGAACCGGACTTCCATTGTTGTGAAGCAGGGCGGCTTATATAAACTCTGGCGGGTTATGATCTTTTGATAACACCGGGTCATAAGTGTTGGTGACGCCGGGTCTAACAACTGAACTCCATATTTAATATCTTGAAAATTCTCCTCAAAGTTTTTGATATGTCCATATTACCTGTAGCCCCCAAGCTCCGAGATTATCCATGATAACTTGGTGCTTTGAAAATAACATTTTGGACTGTGTAGCCCCCAAGTGCCGGGTTGTCCTGCCTGCAGCAACTTGGGACTTATAATTGCCTTATATCTTATAATGCTTCGGCGGGTGTAGCCGCCAAGGGCCGGCTCATCAGAAAGCTTCGGCGGGTGTATCCCCCAAGGGCCGGCTCATCAAAAAGCTTTGGCGGGTGTAGCCCCCAAGGGCCGGCTCATCAGAACGCTTCGGCGGGTGTAGTCTCCAAGGGCCGGCTCATCAGAATGTGATGCGTCGGGTCTTCAATTTGAATCTCTTAATCTGTTGGAACAGCTGAATACTGTAGCCCCCAAGTGTCGGGTTGTCCTGCCTGCAGCAACCTGGGACTTTTTAGAAAAATATAGAAGGGCCGGCTCATCTCCTAGAGATAATATGGTCTTGTTGACAATGTAATGGTTTGAAAACCGTCTTGCATTAGCCCCCAAGTGTCGTGGTGCCTGCTTGCAGCGACATGGGACTTTGCGTAATTGATATAAACTTGGACTTGGATAATGTAGCCCCCAAGTACTAGGTTGTCTGCCTGCGGCGACTCGGGACTATGTGAGAATAATACGTCTCACCATAATTTGTTGAATGACTCTTTGACCGTGGTCATAATATAACCCGGAATGAATATCCTAGAATAATTCCTTTGTCTTTGACATGAAATTCCTGCTCGTGGTTGCGGTGCAACCCGGCAAATATAAGTTTGAGAAATCTGTGAGTGTTGTAGATTACTACAGAGCACAATGAAAGAAATCCGAGAACCGGTCAATTAGATGATACAGCATTATATCTGATAGGGCGGCTCTTTGCAAAATAATAATTTCTCTGAGCTGGTTTGAAAAAATCCCAATCATTTATTACTGGTTAAGATAAACCATGAAGATCTAGCCATATTGGCTATTAAAAGATCCATTTGCTCTTGCAAAACACTTAACGGCGGCTCATCTTTTAAGAGATAGCACCTGCAAAAAATAAACAAGACAGGATATATTCTGCATTGTTGTAAGGGCGGCTTGAAGAAGCTCAACCCGGAGATGTTTATACCTTTCATAACATTGCTCCTTTTCTCATAATCTTGCTCTAACCTAGCTTGATAAGCCAGCATGTTACCTAGAGGTGGAAAGCCCCCTTGAATAATCCACGGCTGACATGTCAACCGGAATGGAATAAAGCCGGCTGTTTTTAGGGTAATGTAAGCTATACCCAAAGGTAAGAAGCCTCCTGTTGACAGCAAATATTGTATGCGCGAACGCCGGCTGTCCATGGGAGATGTAAGCTATACCCCAAGGCAAGAAGCCTCCATCGACAGCCGCGGCTAATAATTAGCCTGAGATGGCATAAAGCCGGCTGTTTGAAAGGAGATGTAAGCTATACCCAAAGGCAAGAAACCTCTTTCAATAGCTACAGTTGATAAGCAACTGAGTTTTGGCGTAAACGCCGGTTGTTAGGGTGAGATAAGCGAACCCGTCGGTAAGAAGCCCCCTTCAACAACCGCGGTTAATAAGTAACCGGAAGTGGCATAAAGCCGGCCATTAGGGTGAGATAAGCGAACCCGTCGGTAAGAAGCCCCCTTTGATGGCCGCAGTTGATAAGCAACTGGAATATGGTGTACATATTGTTGTCTTAGGGTCATGTAAGCTATACCAAAGGTAAGAAGCCTCCATCAACAACAGCGCTTAATGTAACCACACTAGGCATAAAACCAACTGTGCAAGGGAGATGTAAGCTATACCCGAAGGCAAGAAGCCTCCTTGTAACAGCTGGCTGTGCAAAGGAGATGTAAGCTATACCCGAAGGCAAGAAGCCTCTTTGCAATAGTGCTTAATTGGGCATAACGCCAGTTGTGCAAGGGAGATGTAAGCTATACCCGAAGGCAAGAAGCCTCCTTGCAACAACGTAAAAGCATACTGTGCAGGGGAAATGTAAGCTATACCAGAAGGCAAGAAGCCTCCCTGCAACAGCGCTTCGATAGGGCATAAAGCCGGATGATAGATCAGCCGTTTAACTCACACCAGTTCAGGGTCTCTATCGAGATTGGCCGTCAATTTCTTGAACCGGCTTAGGGTCTCTAAGCAAGATTGGCCGTCAATTTTTTGAACCGACTTAGGGTCTCTAGGTGAGATTGACTGGTAAGAGTTCAAAGGGTCACCTCAATCTTAGCCGGTACAGCGTCTCTATCGAGATTGGCCGTCAATTCTTTGAACTGGCTCAAGGTCTCTAGGCGAGATTAACCGGTAAGGCAGGCGGGTCACATAGCGGAGCAGCATCAATCTTGTAAGCCGCCATCTTGTATGAAAAAACGACAGAAGCTCCAAGTGTCTTTATGATGATCCAATGATCCGAGCACCCATGTTTGAGTGGTGCATCACGGCGGTCCGTCCTCTTGGGCAATTTTTAATCGTCCACCAATAATGTAGTAGCCCCTAAGATTGGGTTTTCTCTTGCAAAGACCCGGGGTTCTCGTTAAAAAACGACCAAATGTGTCTTGCCATGTCTGTAGGCCCCAAGCCTCAAGTTGACTCAAAGAGGTGGCTTGAGGATCTTCACTGGAAGATTGAGGTTGGCCATGGCGGGTTATAAATGATCCCGTATGAATTGCTTCAATGATCCGGTTGATGGTCCATTCTGGCTGTTTGTTGAAGTGAACCAAATTGCAGTGCTGGCGACTCGTGTGCCTGTCCGTCGGGCGGCTCATATCGATGAGCACTGCACCGATATATTGATGTAGATTAAATTGTGGGTGATGTCTTGCATGCATCCATTGGGTGGCTCGTATAGGCAAGCACTGCACCGATATGTTGATGTAGATCACAGTGTGGGTGGCGTCTTGCACACGCCCGTTGGGCGGCTCGTACAGGCGAGCACTGCACCGATATGTTGATGTAGACATAGAAAAACGGTCGCGGCATTGTAAATTAATGATGTTGTAAAAGACGCCACGACGTTCTAAGCTGGCGCGGATGATGAGAGACGACCATGGCATTGTAAGTCGACGCGGGAGGCGAGAATCGGCTGCGGCGTTGTGAGTCGGCACGACGGCGAGAGACAGCCACGGCGTTGTAAGCCGGCGCGGTGGCGAGAGATGGCCATGGCGTTGTAAGCCGGCGAGAACAACGAGTCGGCCATGGCATGGTTGGTGAAGACCATATCGCGAATGCGGCGGCTTGCCGCGTCCATTGGGCAGCTCCTACTGGCAAGTGAGAGTGCGCAGTACCGGCGAGTCGATGTAGACCGTCCGCGGGGGCGGCGACTCACGTGCATCCAGCGAGTAACACGCCTTCGATGAGCACTAGTACAAAACGATGTTCTTGTGTGCTCCATCTCCATGGTACAATGCCACTTGAATATCTGTCTTGTATATAAAAAATATTACAAAGACAAAGTAATTGTTCTTCGAAAGAAAAAATGTATAGATAAAACAAATTGGGTGGATAGCACCTGTTTTGTCTCGACGACCAGTTGAGTCATATCCATCGTCCGTGGATTACCTCCCATAATTTCAACAACAATTGAGGTACTCTCTCGAGGCCGTAGCAATTCGTCCATGGCGGCTCCGAGATAGTGCCGGGTCAGGGCGGCTCAGAGGCGAGGTACCCGGGTTTTTTTTAACAGTCAACCTACTTATGTCCCTGTCCTTATCCTTTGGACAGAGGCAGCCGTTCTGCGGGAGCGCGAGGTGAAGCGGTGCAGCATGGGCGCAGCAGGGGCGAAGGCTAACCGCGGCTGCCGAGGCGGATACCGGCTGTGGTGGTCCCGACGGGGCCGCGACGGCTCGCGGTGCGGCCACTAACCCGGCAGCTGGGCGACTCAGAGGCCGCGGCAACTCACGGAAGAGGCAAGCGACGGCTGTGGCAGCCGGGGTTGCAGTGGCGGCCGGCGGGTCGGTCTTGGAGTTTGCGGAGGTGTGACGGCTCAGCAACGGTGACAGAGAGTTGGCCCGCTGTAAAGGCGGATGTCGCGCCGGCTCAGACGGCGACTCGCGAAAAAAAGGCAAACCGACCGGTGGCTCATCGTGGGAGGAAGCGAGTCGGCCGGCGGTTCAGCATGGCAAACCGGCGGAGCAGAAAGCTGTGGCGGTGGTTCAACCACGGTAGAGGAGAAGCGCGACCAGGTCTGAAAGAGCCAGCGTCTGGGGGTGAGCTTGACAAGGCGGAGGAGGCAAACCGACTATCAGCGTTGCAGGCGAGCCAGAGCTCGGGCGGAGTGGAGAGTTTGGCCAGACAGCCTAAGGCGATGGCGATGGAGCCACGGGGCAGCAGCAGCTCGGTGGCTCATCGGAGGGCTGAGCACTGGAGACGTAGTGAGGAACCAGTCGTCGGTGTAGGCCAATGGAGACACCCAGCGACTCACAGCAAAGGCCCTGGTCACAGAGGCGGCGAAACTAGGCAGCGGCAGCTCACGGCGGAGCGGCGGCTCAAGAAAAGGCAAGGGTGGGGCGGCAGAGCCATGATGGAGGCGGAGGTAGTAGGAGGTGTGCAGGCGGGCGCAGCGACGGCGAATGGGTGACTCAGGCGGAAGCGGGCATAGCCGGAGCAAGGCCGACTCGGACCCGGGCTCAAACGGTCGTGCAGACTCCACGACTATCTTTTTCTTTCCTTGAGCTGATCCAAGGAACAACACCTGGAGGTCTCCTCGACATGTGCCACTACCCATCGTCTGTACGTATGTGGAATAAAAACAAGCCGATCGTTAAGGGATGCAGTTAATTGTGATGAGCTTGCTGATTCTGATCATTGGATCCTTTGGTTGAACGTCATGACACTCAAAGTTGAAAATATACTTATTCAGCAAAACTCCTTGTCGGACACGGTGAGTTAAGGTGCAAAACGTAGCCTGGCATCCTCAATAATAGACACGGATTTGTATGACGCTGTTGGGTGATGTTGCTTCTCTCTCCACGTAATACGTTGATCTAAAAAATATTGTTGTCGAGTCCGCGTCAATACGTAGAGTAGACGGGTCAACTTTGTAGATTGGACCCAAAAAGAAACTGCGATTTTGCGGATCACAAAAAACGGCGGGCGATATGCTTGATTCTCGTTTCTGATCGTAAACGATGAAACTGTCGGCTCTTTCTTCATCCGAACAATTGCGAGCTTCTCGATCCATGGAAGAGGTCCCTTCAAGAACACACCACCACCGTGCAGGCCCCACGGTGGGCGCCAACTGTCGTGGATTTGTCACGGCAGATGTCCGGGTGAACGGACTTAGGTTTGGGGCGAGACGCAACTACGTGGGAGCTTGAAGGGGTTGATCGGAATCGAGAAGACACGGAGTTTTACCCAGGTACGGCCCCTCCGATGGAGGTAAAAGCCTACGTCCTGCTTGTCTGGTATTGATGATGATGAAGATCTCTCAGTTACAAGGGTGCTAATTGCTACCTCTAATCTCTATTTCCTCTAATCTCTTGTGTTGTCTAAACTTGTAGACTTGTGTCTCTTGAGAAATTGTCCCTCTAGGGGTGCTCTAGCCCTCCTTATATAAGTGGAGAGGGTAGGTTTACAAATAGAGTCCTACTAGGAGTAGGAGTAGGACTAGTCTCTCAAGAATCCTACTCTGGGTCTTATTTCCTTTAAGGGAATCCTTCTCTCTTGTGGGCCTTCTCCTGTGGGTCTTCTCTTGTGAGCTGCCTGGTGCTGACTCACCCGCCGGGTCTTGGGCTTGGTCATCCTGTGAACCGCTTGCCGGGTCATAAATAAGATGTCATGTCTTCAGCCGGGTCTCCTGTCAGTCGCCAGGTCGGGTCATACCATGGGGTATATCCCCATCACATTGGGTTCCAGTAACTCGACCCCTCTGGACTTATCAGTCGCTTAGTCCTTAGTCTAGGAGTTGCAAGTAGTTTCTGGTGTTTATAGCATGCTGGAGGCGGTGCGTAGCCTTGACCCTAGGGGTGGGTTACAACGTGGTAGGCAGTGGCACAATGTACCAAGGGTCCCCCGAATGGTGGGCTTCAGAGCCCTGCGCACATCGTTTGGGGCCATAGCGGAAACTTCGGCCGGACTTCCATGCGGGCTCAGTCTCAATTAAGTGATAGCCTGGACTAGAGGTCTTATGTGATTGACAGTCGTGGCCGACTCCCTCGCTATGCTTCCGCTTGAACGCTGCCGAGGTGCATGGTTTTATGAGCACACAGCGATAAGTGGCGAAAGCGTGTGTGAAGAATTACACCCCTGCAGGGTATGAAACTATTCGAATAGCCGTGTCCTCGGATATGGACTACTTGGATAACTTATATGTTGTTCATAGATAATCAAATGGATACTCATAAAAATATCAAGACAAGTGTGAGTATCGTGGATGGCACTCTCCCAAAAGAGGGAAGTGAATCCATGGTGGTGTATTGCCATGGAGTTAGTGGACTCGTGTGCGATATCTAAAATTTAAACAAAGAGCTAAAATTGTGTAGTGTAGGTTAGCCAAGAGTCAAAGCTGGCATTGCTGCATAAACTCCACCACCCTCTTGT
Organism: Hordeum marinum; assembly: GCA_022496015.1. Classification (NCBI taxonomy): domain Eukaryota; kingdom Viridiplantae; phylum Streptophyta; class Magnoliopsida; order Poales; family Poaceae; genus Hordeum; species Hordeum marinum. The sequence continues at coordinate 188,044,989 of CM039677.1, read as the reverse complement.
TGATACATGAGCATGAATAGACTAGGTCTACTTTAAAGACTTGCTGAGTACGTTTGTACTCATGTTTGCTTAATAAATGTTGCAGATGAGACTCAAGACCCATTAGGTGGGTTCTTTCTAGATGTCGACGATGCTGAATAGCTGGTGTCCCAGCAACGACCTATGCCCTGTGGTGGGCTGTAGATAGGCAGGCCATGTGCCTTTTACCCCTTTCATGTGTCTATACTCAGACAGCTTTATGCTTCCGCTTGGTTTGTATGAACTTGTTTGTATGACTTGAGTGTCGGGTCATGTGACCCCTATCTATAAGAACATATTATGCAAGGCTCGTCTGAGCCTCTTAAATAAAAGCTGTTGAATGGTTATGCTGTGATGCCATGGTTGTATCTATGCATATCGGGCATGTCATGCGTACGTGTGACGTGCAACAGTATGTATGGGATCTGACACCTAGTTGTGTGCCTTTAGTAGTACTCTTTACGGGAAACTGCCTCTTTGTGCTTCCACTGAGCCATGGTAGCTTGCTACTGCTACGGACACATTGATTGACCGACATGTTTCCTTCTTTGTTGTTGTGTCCGTCCCTTCGGGGAAATGTCTCGCGGTGTAATGGAGTCCCTGTAGCCTGCTACGACTCGTCTACGTGCAGTGATGGCATTTATGTCTCATGGCGTAATGGAGTCCTTGTAGCTTGCTATGACTCGTCTACACACGCTTGAGGCCGACACCTGCATTGCTAGGTTACGTATGCCTGTTTCCGTACGGATGTGTCACTTGGGTTCTATGACTAGTCATGTCAGCCCGGGTTCTCTGTCGTTTGATTGCCAACGACATGTTCACATACATGAGCCAAAAGACGCAAACGGTCCCGGCTAAGGTAGGGCTGCAGCCATGGAGCTTACCATGCGTGAGGCTGCAAAGTGATGTGATATGTTACAATCTGGATTCATATGACTTAGGATCGGGGTCCCAACATACATGGGGATTGCATAGAAGAATGAGAAGGCCCCCTACTCGAGGGGGTCAGCGACGCCCGCTACGCCCTCATGGACGACGTAGATAGAGGAGACCCGCACCTCCCCTGGAGGCTCCACGAGGCGCGAGGACGGAGCATGGTGACACTGGAGTGGTAGGTGGCAGTCGCCCAAGCTTCCTATGATGCTGGCCTCAAGAAGCCCAACTCCCCGCTCGCAGAGAAGAAGGGGAAGTTCGGGGTGGATTCTGAGGCGAAGGCCAAGAAAGATTGCCGATGCTTGCCAAAGATCACAAGCAAAAGCGGAACAAGGTCTAGGTTGAGATCTCCCACCTCAAGAAGCAAATGGGCGACGTGGAGGCCGCTTAGTAGCAGGCGTTCGAGGCTAAGGAGGAAGTCAATGGGGAGCTAGAGTGTCTCCGTGCATAGGTGGGCGGCGTCTCTTATGTCATCGAGATGGCCAAGGATGATGCAGCCCAGGCACGAGCGCTGCAACACGAAAGCGCCGGGTACAGTGTGTCGGCGTACAGTCTCCAGATTCTCCAACGAGAATCGTAGGAGACCCCTCATGGATGGCGGCGTCAGCTGCCTGGACTTATTCACCAAGCTTGTGGAGAATTTGGAGGAGGGGTCGCAAGGATGGATGATATCCTCATGGAGGAAGGCCATGACCTCCTTGCTAGGCGGCAATGCACATATTCAGCAACATCTTCCGTGTCGATGCCAACTTCGACTTCGGCAAGGTGATGAGCCCTGTCCCGGAGGAGCTTCATGATGGGATTGATAAGGAGGTCCCGGAGCATGTGGACGCCTTGATCATGTGGTTTGCGCGTGGTAGTGAGATCACCGACAAGGATGACGAAGCCGAAGATGACAACAAGGGTGGCGGGGATAGCGCCTTGTTTGCTTAGCCCCCGTTCCTGTTTCGTATCCTGTTATGACTCATCCCCTACTAAAAAAATAGTTGGTAATGCTTAGATTATTGTTTGGATTTCACAGGATCTATATTGGAACTTTAGAAACTCAAAATTATTTTAGATTTGGTTTTAGTGCTCTTTATTAGCACCTATTGCATAAACTAAGTTTGCAAAAATTTATTTGACATGGAAAAAAATGTTCACTGTTTTCTAACATAGCCATAGTATTTACTATGTGTTTATATTAACTTTTCAATGGAGTAGATATTTTGTTCACATAAGTTGATGTCCTGGGTTGTATAAATAGTTTAGACAGTTTTTACTGTTGACTCGACGACAGCCCAGCACTATGCGCGACCTGCCCACAGCTATACCTCGCCTCCCCATGCTAAGGCAGCCAGCAGGCCGGCCTACTACCGACACTAGAGGAAGCCCTGGTCATCCCTGTGGATGTGTCCGAGTTCACCGACGCCCCGGAGATCCCTATAGCCGTCAGAATCGTCGGTTCCAAGTCGGCGCGCGTCGTTCTTCTCCAACTCCGGTGTCCGTCCTCTGTTCTTTCTAGTAAGCATAGAGACATTGAATCTTATCAGATTTGGGTCATTACAGATGGTATCAGAGCAATGTGTTGACTATAGGTCGTGACCCTAGAAAATGGAGTAGTAAAAGCCATAGGAGCAAAAACTTATTTTGCAACCTTACTCCACTTGTTTGTTTTCACTCTCATACTCTTACCTTCTCTTTTCAAGTGTAGATGATCCCTATAGTTACCTTAGTCTCATCTGACAAGTTTTAGTTAGCAGACTGCCACTACTATGTTTAGTTTTAGAAATGATTCACGCGTAGTAGGACAAGATCATATCTCTTGTGGATATGACCTTAGATGTAGGTTCTGCTTGTGTTTGTGTGGTTTGATTGATCATATGTGCTCTTTTGATGTGACTACCTGTAGCGACCCGACCTGAAAGGTCGAATCTCCGGTGTTTCCGTACCATCCCAAGATCATGCTGGTACACACACGGTACATCAATGTATATATCAAAGGGAAATCACACAGCATTATATTAATCGAAATCTCATATCGAGTCCCTTATTACAATAAAAATTACAATAAAGTGGCTGAAAGCCAACTCATGAGAATGTCTAAATCTTGCGGAAGCGTCGAAGGTAGATGAGTCCATCTGACTCCAAGGGCATCTCACCGAGCGTAGAACGTGTCCTCACTCCTGGTCGGAAAAGTACTCTGCAACATGATACGTTGCAGCCGTGTAGGTCAGCATATGGAATATGCCGACCAAGTCACAAAAGAGGGGTGAAAAGATAATCATCTTGTCTAGATGCTTATATGGCAGGTGGGGTGGTAAGTTTTTGCGTAAAGCCAATTTTTCCTACATCAAGAGAGGGATAAGCAAAAATTATTACTAAGTTGGTTGATTAATGAGATGGTTCCACCAACCAATTCTCATACCCAATTGTTAAATACCCACATCATCATATTAATTGTGTTGAGAATTCTGAATGTTTCAGTTCCTTTGGCTCAAGTCGTCCATGACCGTGGACACGGCTAATCGATTAGGTTTGAGTACTCTGCAGAGTTTTGCACATGTTCCCCACAAGATTTGGTCGCCTCCGTTTAATTTCTCGCACTTCAGGGTGTTTCAGAAACGGATGACCAAAACATGGTCTTCCAAAGGTTTCCCTACGACTCTGACGGTGCCCATCCTTTCCTACCGTTCTTATACATCTCGTAGCACCGCCTGTCCAGGGTCACCACGATATCCAACCAAGCCAGAGCCCATAATGACTTGTGGCTGTGCAGGTAAGCCTTGGGTCTTGAAGCACCCATCCATCTCTTTGTGCCTGGGTGGATCTTTCCGCGTGAATACTGGCCATCTCCAGCATCACCTAGGAAATTCCACTGGTTTCTCGAGGGTGCCGTTCAACCATCATCCACCCAGAGGTATGTTGAAAACTCGGAGTCTTGAAATCTTGATCATTATGTACGTCTTGATATTATTAACTCTCTCAACTCTCATGAATCACACAACCAACCCCGTCTACTAATAGCATAGCCAAAAGGTAAAACAACGTTTCCCGGGGCCAATGTGTCAAAGAGTTTGAGGGGGTACCTACCACATGATACTACTACAATGTAACCAAGTTTCCAACTAACCTATCTTGCATGCAATTGGGGAAGATGGTAGAACTAATGCATATAAAACATGGGTAAAACATGATCAAGGTGACTTGCCTGATTGATGAACTTCGTACGTGAGTGACTCTAAGTAACAAGCTTCGCACTCCGGATAATCTAACGAAACAAACAAGCACTCAAATAAGCATACAACAAAATATTGTAATTCACAACCATCAACCAAGAACTAGTAAACAATCAAGACAAAACAATGCACAAATCACAAGTAAGAGAAACACACAAAGTTTTGTTTACTAGGGGGTGATTGCTAAAACACTACTATCATAATAAAACTATTTTGCAATAACAAACAATTGTTGACAGCAAAACATTTTATTAATAACTGAATTGAATTCAGTAAAGTTTGTTGAGAAAAACTTCAGTAAAGTTTTTTTTTAAAGTTTTGATAAACACTATATGAAACAACTCTAGTTTTACTAACAAAAGGGAAAAACAAAACTTATTACTTAATAGCAAAACATGTTCTTAACATAAAAGAATTTACAAATAAACTTGTTTTAGAAAACAAAATTAAATTATATAAAACTTTGTTGAAAGAAATCTATTACTAACTAGTTGTTTTAATCAAAATAAACCTATTTGAAAAGAAATTGTGATTCCTATATTAACAAAGAAATAAACTAAACAATTTTATATTTTTATTAACAATAAGTAAAACACTAAATTTTTAAATCAACAGAACCTACTAAACAAATTAAAACTAAATCTAAGTTAAACTAACTAAAACTAAGTAAATAAAACTATACTATAATACTAGGCAGATTCTGTTTATAGCTAAAACACTAACAATGATCATCCTAAAAATCCTCAAACTAAACGTGATGATAGTCCTAACTAATACCAAACAGTAGCAAAAAGATTCATGTCAAAATCTATTTTCAAACTCTAGTTATTCAGATTTGAATGATTTGAGAAAATTTGATTCAATTCAAATTTTATAGTTCAAATTTGAAATTTAAAAGTGCAGTGTGAAACTACATGAAAAATGTGAGCTATTGCAAAAAGAATCAACTCAAAACATTTAATAGATTAAAAGTTATAAGCAAAACAAAATTTGGATTCACTCTGTTAACTAAAACAAAAACAGAAAAGGGAAAAATCTACCGGACGGCCAGGGGGCTACGTGGCACTTTCCTATTGGTTGCGGGCGTGTGCGCGTGAGAGCTTACGGGCGGGCGACCGGTCCGAAGAGGAAAACGATTCGGAATTAAATCCGATCTAATCTAACGCGTTGATTATGGATCCGACGGTCCAGGGAGCTTACAGAGGAAAGTTCGCCGGCGTTGGAGGTCTCTGGTGGATCCGAAGGCGGCGAAGACGACAGCGAGGAGCTCCGGTGGTCGAGGAAGGCAGAGAAGTGGTCCGGGCGACGGAGCTTGACGTCCGGCGTCGATTGGTGGCAACGGTGGGGCGAGGGGTGGACAGAGTCGATGGCTACGGTCGACGGGAGCTTCGATGGTCGGAGTTACTCCGGTGAGGAATTGCGGCAGCCTTCCGGCGAGATAGGAGAGGGGTTTGGGGGGAAATGGATGCGGGGACTGGGCGGATTTTATAGGAGTGCGTGGGAGCGAGGGGGTTAAGAGGGGCGAGAGATCCGGGGAGGTGGAAAGAAACGGACGGCGAGGTCCGGCGCGTGCGGGGGAGGAGAGGGATGACTGGTCGGGCTAACGGTCGGTCGGGGGTGGGGCCCGGTGTCAGTGAGAGAGGGGGCGATGAATACGCGTCGGTCGGCCGACCGGTAACGATCTCGGCTTTTAAAGCCATTGGGCCGGCCATTTAATACAAAACCGTTACCGTTTTCTGTTTAATGTTTTTCCAGCGACATTCAAAAGCTTTTACAACATTAAAACCTTTTATAAATATAGGGGTATTATATATCGAAATTAACAGAATATTAAATGCTATTTAATGAACATTTTTATTCTGTCATTTGAACACTTTGGAAAAAATAATATTTTTAGAAATTGCCTATTGTTTTTAAAACCTTTTTGCAAATATTTTCAAAACAACTCCTGGTTACTTTTGTTCGAATAGATCACCAAAATGACCCTGGTGTGGAGTGTCATGTTACCCCCCTCTTATTTTGAACATTTTACCAAGATTTCAAATAGGTGAAAGCAACTTAGGGAAAGTAGAAAGGGCTTTCAGAATTTTAGAAAGAACATTTCAACAATACAGGTATTCAAGCAATGATGATGATGGATGCATAGTTATATTTCATAACATTCCAAAATGGAATTTTGGGATGTTACACTACCTTAGGATTGTCTTGGTGATTTCTCTTAATTCATTGTTGTGGTTTTGATTTGGAGTTTTATTGCCATCGTGAAAAATATGGGTAGTGTTTTTCCCTTAGTCCCACCTCTATCTATACCTCATCCATGCCTATGAATCTGGGTGCTAACTTTCCTTTAACACCAAACCTCTTGATTCCTCAAAGCGGGGACACACGAAGATAAGCTCGGTCTCCCGCTTTATACGTCACTTCTTTGCGTTTGCTGTCAGCATAACTCTTCTGTCGAGATTGAGCTATCTTGAGTCTGTCACGAATCAACTTGACTTTCTCTTCCGAATCTCGGATAAGATCGGGACCAAAAAGTTGTCGGTCTCCAACACCATCCCACGTCAGTGGCGTTCTGCACCTCCTTCCATATAAAGCTTCGAAAGGGGCCATCTTCAGACTGGTCTGATAACTGTTGTTGTACGAGAATTCTACGTAAGGTAAGTTGTCATCCCAACTAGATCCATAATCTAGCGCACAAGCTCTCAACATGTCTTCCAGAATCTGGTTGACTCTCTCAGTCTGTCCATCTGTCTGTGGATGGAAAGCTGTACTGAACTCTAGCCTTGTACCCAAAGTTTCATGTAACTGATGCCAAAACTTTGAGGTAAATTGTGTTCCTCTATCTGACATGATACTCCTCGGAACTACATGCAGACATACGATCCTGGTCATATATATCTTGGCTAGCTTAGCACTGGTATAGGTGGTCTTCACTGGAATAAAATGAGCTACCTTGGTCAAGCGATCTACCACTACCCAGATGGAATCATAACCTGAATGGGTCCTGGGTAATCCTGTCATGAAGTCCATACCAAGCTTTTCCCATTTCCACTCGGGTATCGGCAAAGGTTGGAGTAACCCTGCTGGTTTCTGATGTTCCGACTTTACTCGCTGACAAACATCACATATTGCAACGTGTTCCGCAGTATCCTTCTTCATACCTGTCCACCAATAACTTTCCTTTAAATCCAGATACATCTTGGTATTGCCTGGGTGTATCGAGTAAGGGGAATCGTGGGCTTCCTGAAGTATCAACTTCCTGAGCTCTGGGTCATTGGGCACATAGATTCTGTTCTCAAACCACAAAGTTCCGTGTTCATCCTCATGAAAACCTTTAGCCTTACCATCTTCCATTCTCTGGTTTATCTCAGCTACCTCCTTGTCCGATTTCTGGGCTTCACGAATTCTTTCGGTCAAGGTGGACTGAATTTCCAGTGTAGCAACATATCCTCTTGGAACTATCTCTAGCTTGAGCTCTCTGAGATCATCGGCTAACTCTTGGGGTAATCCTCCCATTGTGAGTGTGTTTACATAAGTTTTCTGACTCAAGGCATCGGCTACAACATTGGCCTTACCTGGATGGTAATGTAATCTCATGTCATAGTCCTTGATTAACTCTAACCATCTCCTCTGTCTGAGGTTCAACTCCTTCTGCGTGAAGATATATTTCAGGCTCTTATGGTCGGTGTAAACATCACAACTATTTCCGATAAGAAAATGTCTCCAGGTCTTGAGTGCATGCACGACAGCTACTAGTTCCAAATCATGGGTGGCATAATTCAACTCATGAGGTCGTAGTTGTCTGGATGCATAAGCTACAACCTTTCCATCTTGCATGAGTACTCCTCCAAGTCCTTGACGTGAAGCATCACAATAAACCTGGAAGTCCTTCCGAATATTGGGCAAAATCAACACTGGGGCTGTGACCAAACATTTCTTCAACTCCTGGAAACTGGCTTCACATTCCTCAGTCCAAACATACTTGGATTCTTTCTTCAACAACTCTGTCATGGGCTTGGCTATCTTTGAGAAATTCTCAATGAATCTCCGTTAATATCCGGCAAGTCCGAGGAAACTGCGGATCTCCTTAACTGAGGTGGGTGACTTCCACTCGGTGACGGCTTCAACCTTAGCGGGGTCTACGGCTATTCCTTCTCCGGAAATAACATGTCCAAGGAATCCGACTTCCGTCAACCAAAATTCACATTTGCAGAACTTGGCATATAACTGATGCTCTCTTAGCTTTTCCAGAACTAAACGCAGATGTTCCTTGTGTTCTTCCTCGTTCTTGGAGAATATCAAAATATCATCGATGAACACCACGACAAACTTGTCCAAATATTCCATAAACACCTTGTTCATCAAATTCATGAAGTAGGCAGGAGCATTAGTCAAACCAAAGGACATGACAGTATACTCATACAAGCCATACCTTGTGGTGAAAGTTGTTTTGGGTATATCCTGTTCACGAATCTTCAGTTGGTGATACCCTGATCGAAGATCGATCTTAGAGAATACTTTGGCGCCTACTAGCTGATCAAACAAGTCATTAATCATCGGCAGAGGGTACTTGTTCTCAATAGTCACCTCGTTCAAGGCACGATAATCGACTACCATTCTCAAGGTTTTATCCTTCTTCTCCACCAAAAGAACTGGGGCTCCCCAAGGTGATGAACTTGGGCGAATATATCCCTTGTCCAATAGCTCCTTAATCTGCTTCTTGATTTCCAACAAATCATTTGCGGGCATCCGATAGGGTCTCTTGGAAATTGGGGCTGTCCCTGGTTGTAGCTCTATTAGGAACTCAATCTCCCTATCTGGTGGCATGCCTGGTAATTCTTCCGGAAATACATCCAGAAAGTCTTTTACCACAGGTACTTCCTCCTGAACAACTCCTGTGAGGGAATTTAACCGTGCACTCATCTGGGTGCGTCGGGATACATACTTAATCCTCTTGTTCTCCGGGGTGGTGAGTGAAACAGACTTGCTGGGACAATCAAGATTTCCTTCATACTTGGTCATCCAATCCATGCCTAGGATTACATCCAATCCCTGGGATTCTAAGACGATGAGGTCGGTGGGAAAAACATGGTTTCCTATATTGAGTTTCAGGGCATGGCATCCTATTCCTGCCATCATCATACCTCCTGGGGAACTGACCTTAATGGGCTTTCTAAGGGTTTTGGTGGGAAAACCATACTTATCCACAACTACCCTTGATATGAATGAATGAGTTGCACCGGAATCAAAAAGTACTGTAACTGGACGTGAATGCAATAAAAACTTACCAACCACAGTCTCGGGTTGATCATAAACTTCTTCCACGTCAAGGTGGTTCACCTGGGCACGAGGAAAAGGGTTTGGCTTCTTGGCTACGGAGTTGCCGTTTCCGTTTCCCTACTTGCTCTGGGGACACTCAGTAGCATAGTGCCCTGTCTTCTGGCACTTGAAACAGGTGATGTGGCTCAGATCCTTATGAGTAGGAACGTGACGGTGCTGGTTGTTGTTCCCATTCCCATTGTCAGTCTTGAAATTGCCATGGTTGGGACGGGCATTCCCATTTCCTCCATGGTTGTGCACAACATGAGTGTGCCTTCCAAACTTACCGGTCCCTGATCCGGTATTCCCTGAGTACGGGGAGTAGCGGGGCTTCTGATGAGCTCCAGAGTTAAACTTCCCCTGAGTGTACTTCCGCTTGCGATTCTCAATTTGCTGCTTTTTTCCCTGCAAGATGAGGGCCTTGTCCACCAGCTCTTGGTAGTTGTTGAAAGTAGCCACTACCAGCTGCATGCTCAACTCATCGTTGAGTCCTTCTAGAAACTTCTCTTTCTTGGCCGCATCATCGGCCATGTCTCCTGGTGCATAACGTGCCAATGTGCTGAAGTCATCCACGTACTGGGCCACAGAGCGATTTCCCTGGCGCAAGTTGCGAAACTCGCGCTTCTTCAGACTCATGGCTCCAGCTGAAACATGTGCGGTGCGGAAAGCTTTCTTGAACTGCTCCCAAGTCACATCAGCAATAGGATAGGTGGTGGTGTAGTTCTCCCACCATGAAGCTGCTGGTCCTTCCAGTTGATGTGCGGCAAATCGCACCTTCTCAGCATCAGTACATCCAGCGGTTACAAGTTCTCTCTCCATCTTACGGAGCCAGTCATCTGCCACAATGGGCTCGATGCTGCTGGAGAAAGTTGGAGGGTTCAACCTCAGAAAACGGGTGAGATTGTCAGTCTGGGGTGGATGGTGGTTGTTGTTGTTCTGGTTGTTGGTCTGATTCTGGATCAGTAGCTGCATCAGCGCATTCTGCTGCTGAAGGAGTTGCGTGAGTTCCGGCGGGAAGGTGAAGTCGGACTCACGTCGTGGAGGCATCTTGCTGTTTTCAGAGGGGTGAGAATTAGAATAGAACAAGGGCCTAAAAGGAGAAATTCACTACCCATATGCAATGCAGCAAACATATCACACCAAACACTCATTCATTTATTCAATCAATGTCAAACATCAGGAATACAAGTCTCAATCGAACTACACATCGACCTACGCTCTTAACGTTGAAAATAAAAGATACATGGAGGGCATAACTAAAGTTTTCCTCAGAAGTACATGGTGACTGAGTCTCCTCCAGTGGTGCTCTCCTCATAGTCATCATCGTCGCTGATGAAAGGAGCCAAGTCTCCCTCAGGATGAATATTTTCTCCCATGTCCATCTGTTCCTCCAGAGTGGCGATGCGAGTGTTCAGCTTGTCGATCCTCTCTAAGAAATCCTTCACCTCATACTCATGCTTGTACTCGGCTTCCCGTAAGTCAACTTCAAGGTCAATCTCACGGTTCATCAGATTCTTGATTGTCTTCGTATCAGTACAAACTCGAAGCTCCAGAGTCCTGATGTGCGTCTCCAGGGTCTGGATATATGACATGGTGGAGTCTCCAGTGGGAGGGGTTATGATGTTGCCATGGGCATCTCTGCGGCAAACCATGCCGAGTCCTGGTGAAATGGTTCCACCTCTGTATTCCTCCTGAATACGTCCAAGGGCACGATGAATGGCCATGTCTCTTCCAAGTATCCAGCTGGGTGCCACGAACTTGAAGTCGATGGGTTTCTTCCGATTCCCAAAGGTCTTCCCTGGGATGTGCACCTCGATCCTGTAGCGTCCATCTTGTGGAAATAACATGATAGGAGTCCCGGTGATGCTCGGCAAAGCAATCCTCACGTCCTTGACGATCCTCATCAGCTCCTTACCAAAAGGCATCGTTGCGTCAGGCTGACAAAACTCCGTGATCAACACTGGGATGAAGGTGGCCATCTATAAATTTTGGAAATAATCGGAGAGAAATCAGAAATGAGTAGATGAGAGTATAAGAATTTTAAAGACAAAGAGATACAATCCTAAGGCTTTCCAATCCTAGAGGTTACGTCCTACGGTCAGCGTGTGCTTTGATACCATTTCTGTAGCGACCCGACCTGAAAGGTCGAATCTCCGGTGTTTCCGTACCATCCCAAGATCATGCTGGTACACACACGGTACATCAATGTATATATCAAAGGGAAATCACACAGCATTATATTAATCGAAATCTCATATCGAGTCCCTTATTACAATAAAAATTACAATAAAGTGGCTGAAAGCCAACTCATGAGAATGTCTAAATCTTGCGGAAGCGTCGAAGGTAGATGAGTCCATCTGACTCCAAGGGCATCTCACCGAGCGTAGAACGTGTCCTCACTCCTGGTCGGAAAAGTACTCTGCAACATGATACGTTGCAGCCGTGTAGGTCAGCATATGGAATATGCCAGCAAAGTCATAAAAGAGGGGAGAAAAGATAATCATCTTGTCTACATGCTTATATGGCAGGTGGGGTGGTAAGTTTTTGCGTAAAGCCAATTTTTCCTACATCAAGAGAGGGATAAGCAAAAATTATTACTAAGTTGGTTGATTAATGAGATGGTTCCACCAACCAATTCTCATACCCAATTGTTAAATACCCACATCATCATATTAATTGTGTTGAGAATTCCGAATGTTTCAGTTCCTTTGGCTCAAGTCGTCCATGACCGTGGACACGGCTAATCGATTAGGTTTGAGTACTCTGTAGAGTTTTGCACACGTTCCCCACAAGATTTGGTCACCTCCGTTTAATTTCTCGCACTTCAGGGTGTTTCAGAAACGGATGACCAAAACATGGTCTTCCAAAGGGTTTCCCTGCGACTCTGACGGTGCCCATCCTTTCCTACCGTTCTTCTACATCTCGTAGCACCGCCTGTCCAGGGTCACCACGATATCCAACCAAGCCAGAGCCCATAATGACTTGTGGCTGTGCAGGTAAGCCTTGGGTCTTGAAGCACCCATCCATCTCTTTGTGCCTGGGTGGATCTTTCCGCGTGAATACTGGCCATCTCCAGCATCACCTAGGCAATTCCACTGGTTTCTCCAGGGTGCCGTTCAACCATCATCCACCCAGAGGTATGTTGAAAACTCGGAGTCTTGAAATCTTGATCATTATGTAGGTCTTGATATTATTAACTCTCTCAACTCTCATGAATCACACAACCAACCCCGTCTACTAATAGCATAGCCAAAAGGTAAAACAACGTTTCCCGGGGCCAATGTGTCAAAGAGTTTGAGGGGGTACCTACCACATGATACTACTACAATGTAACCAAGTTTCCAACTAACCTATCTTGCATGCAATTGGGGAAGATGGTAGAACTAATGCATATAAAACATGGGTAAAACATGATCAAGGTGACTTGCCTGATTGATGATCTTCGTACGTGAGTGACTCTAAGTAACAAGCTTCGCACTCCGGATAATCTAACGAAACAAACAAGCACTCAAATAAGCATACAACAAAATATTGTAATTCACAACCATCAACCAAGAACTAGTAAACAATCAAGACAAAACAATGCACAAATCACAAGTAAGAGAAACACACAAAGTTTTGTTTACTAGGGGGTGATTGCTAAAACACTACTATCATAATAAAACTATTTTGCAATAACAAACAATTGTTGACAGCAAAATATTTTATTAATAACAGAATTGAATTCAGTAAAGTTTGTTGAGAAAAACTTTAGTAAAGTTTTTTTTTAAGTTTTGATAAACACTATATGAAACAACTATAGTTTTACTAACAAAAGGGCAAAACAAAACTTATTATTTAATAGCAAAACATGTTCTTAACAGAAAAGAATTTACAAATAAACTTGTTTTAGAAAACAAAATTAAATTATATAAAACTTTGTTGAAAGAAAACTATTACTAACTAGTTGTTTTAATCAAAATAAACCTATTTGAAAAGAAATCGTGATTCCTATATTAACAAAGAAATAAACTAAACAATTTTATATTTTTATTAACAATAAGTAAAACACTAAATTTTTAAATCAACAGAACCTACTAAACAAATTAAAACTAAATCTAAGTTAAACTAACTAAAACTAAGTAAATAAAACTATAATATAATACTAGGCAGATTCTGTTTAGAGATAAAACACTAACAATGATCATCCTAAAAATCCTCAAACTAAACATGATGATAGTCCTAACTAATATCAAACAGTAGCAAAAAGATTCATGTCAAAATCTATTTTCAAACTCTAGTTATTCAGATTTGAATGATTTGAGCAAATTTGATTCAATTCAAATTTTATAGTTCAAATTTGAAATTTAAAAGTACAGTGTGAAACTACATGAAAACTGTGAGCTATTGCAAAAAGAATCAACTCAAAACATTTAATAGATTAAAAGTTATAAGCAAAACAAAATTTGGATTCACTCTGTTAACTAAAACAAAAACAGAAAAGGGAAAAATCTACCGGACGGCCAGGGGGCTACGTGGCGCTTTCCTATTGGTTGCGGGCGTGTGCGCGCGAGAGCTTACGGGCGGGCGACCGGTCCGAAGAGGAAAATGATTCGGAATTAAATCTGATCTAATCTAACGCGTTGATTATGGATCCGACGGTCCAGGGAGCTTACGGAGGAAAGGTCGCCGGCGTTGGAGGTCTCCGGTGGATCCGAAGGCGGCGAAGATGACAGCGAGGAGCTCCGGTGGTCGAGGAAGGCAGCGAAGTGGTCCGGGCGACGGAGCTTGACATCCGGCGTCGATTGGTGGCAACGGTGGGGCGAGGGGTGGACGGAGTCGATGGCTACGGTCGACGGGAGCTTCGGTGGTCGGAGTTACTCCGGCGAGGAATTGCGGCAGCCTTCCGGCGAGATAGGAGAGGGGTTTGGGGGGAAATGGATGCGGGGACTGGCCGGCTTTTATAGGAGTGCGTGGGAGCAAGGGGGGTTAAGAGGGGCAAGAGATCCGGGGAGGTGGAAAGAAACGGACGGCGAGGACCGGTGCGTGCGGGGGAGGAGAGGGATGACCGGTCGGGCTAACGGTCGGTCGGGGGTGGGGCCCGGTGTCAGTGAGAGAGGGGGCGATGAATACGCGTCGGTCGGCCGACCGGTAACGGTCTCGGCTTTTAAAGCCGTTGGGCCGGCCGTTTAATACAAAACCGTTACCGTTTTCTGTTTAATGTTTTTCCAGCGACATTCAAAAGCTTTTACAACATTAAAACCTTTTATAAATATAGGGGTATTATATATCAAAATTAACAGAATAATAAATGCTATTTAATGAACATTTGTATTCTGTCATTTGAACACTTTGAAAAAAATAATATTTTTAGAAATTGCCTACTTGTTTTTAAAACCTTTTTGCAAATATTTTCAAAACAACTCCTGGTTACTTTTGTTCGAATAGATCACCAAAATGACCCTGGTGTGGAGTGTCATGTTACTCCCCTCTTATTTTGAACATTTTACCAAGATTTCAAATAGGTGAAAGCAACTTAGGGAAAGTAGAAAGGGCTTTCAGAATTTTAGAAAGAACATTTCAACAATACAGTTATTCAAGCAATGATGATGATGGATGCATAGCTATATTTCATAACATTCCAAAATGGAATTTTGGGATTTTACACTACCTTAGGATTGTCTTGGTGATTTCTCTTAATTCATTGTTGTGGTTTTGATTTGGAGTTTTATTGCCATCGTGAAAATATGGGTAGTGTTTTTCCCTTAGTCCCACCTCTATCTATACCTCATCCATGCTTACCGACCATATGTCCTCGAGACGTAATACTAGAGCTAGTGGTTCAGGAGACAACAACAATGATGTGCCACCATACATGCAACAGTTTCTTCAGGGACTGGCTTAGCTGACCCAGCTGCTCACTTAGAACATGGGGAACAACAACAACAACCCACATCCACAACCACCAGTGGATGCACTTACTCATTTCTTGAGTTAATAGGAACTTTGAAACTATTGGTTGCACTGATGCAGAGAGAGTGAGGTTTGCCTCACATCTGTTTGAGGGTCCTGCCGTAGCTTGGTAGGACAACTACCTCGTCACTTACCCTATTGAAACGATCACCTGGGCACAATTCCAGGCAGGTTTTTGCTGCACATGTGTGTGCTGGCGCCATGAGTCTAAATAAGAAGGAGTTTTGCAACTTGCGTCGAGATGATCACACTGTTAACGAGTATGTGGAGGAACTCAATAGACTTGCATGCTATGCCCCCGATGATGTTGACACTAATGCAGCTAGACAAGAGAAAGTTCTGGAAGGTCTGAATGATGAGTTGGGTGTTCAGTTGACAGTGGCGACTTTCAGGAACTATTAGGAGCTTATTGATAAGGCTATTGTACTTGAAGGCAAATTCCAGGAAGTGGATAACCGCAAAAGGATGGCAAGCAACATCGAGTTCAACTCTGGAGGTCAGTAGAAGCACCATAATTCATCGACATCTTCTGAGTCCTATGATTCCGAAGTGGACATGTATAATGGTCATAACCATGATGTACATAATCCTCACAATGGCAATGGGCACAACCACAATGGACACAGGAATGAGAACAACAACCACGACCCTGTGACGCCCATCAAGAAGGATATAAGTCAGTTTCTTTGTTATAGGTGCAGAAACCTAGGGAATTATTAAAACAACTGTCCTATGTTGAAGGACATGAATTATGATAATGGGAATTCCATAGAAGAGGGGTCTGATCACAATGAAAGGGGACGGGTGAACCACGCAATAGCGGGAAGAACTAATATTGTGTGAGTCTTCGGTAAGATTCTAATCAAGTCTTGTATCATCATCACTCCTGTAATATCGGTGCATCCCATTCATTCATATCAACATGATATTGGAGACAAGCATGAGAATCTTGGAATATGGATTATATTGAGTACCCATGTTTAACTTTTGCTAGCCAACCCGAATCTCGAGGATGAGATTCATTCTAAGGGGGGTAGATTTGTAACATCCCAAATTTTGAGATTTGGAATGTTAATAGGATAATTCTTTTGCATCACGATTTTATGCATATTCGAGTTTTCTGAATATTCAAAGTGTTTCCAACTCAAGGAAAAATATTTTGGAGAGGATATGATATGACTCATCCCCTACTAAAACAATACTTGGTAATGCTTAGATTATTGTTTGGATGTCACAGGATCTATATTGGAACTTTAGAAACTCAAAATTATTATAGAGTTGGTTTTAGTGCTCTTTATTAGCACCTGTTCATAAACTATGTTTGAAAATTTTTATTTGACATGGAAAAAAATGTTCACTATTTTCTAACATAGCCATAGTATTTACTGTGTGTTTATATTAGCTTTTCAATCGAGTAGATATTTTGTTCACAGAAGTTGATGACCTGGGTTGTATAAATAGTTTAGACAGTTTTTACTGTTGACTGGACGGTAGCCCAGCACTTTGCGCGACCTACCCGCAGCTATCCCTCGCCTCCCCATGCTAAGGCAGCCAGCATGCGGCCCATTTTTGCAGCAAGCAGAGCCCAGCCCCGCAGATCTCTCTCTCTCTCTCTATTTTTTTTCTCTCTGCCACTAACGGATCTGGCCCTCCTGTCATCTTTCCCACCCAGTCATGTTCTTCCTGGTCTCGGTAGCATACCAAACCAAATCGATGGATTCGATCGATTTCTAAACCGTAGGCAACGGGAGCTAACCTGTAAAGGATCAAAAATCCCT
This sequence comes from Hordeum marinum, assembly GCA_022496015.1. Lineage (NCBI taxonomy): Eukaryota > Viridiplantae > Streptophyta > Magnoliopsida > Poales > Poaceae > Hordeum > Hordeum marinum. The sequence goes on along the minus strand of CM039677.1, from coordinate 188,027,771 downwards.
CCTCGTCTAATTTTTGCCAAAATCGCATCCTGCCGTGCGTTGTATCGCCCGTACCAGTTGAAACTGATCTTGCCGGAGTTCTGCCGCCTGAAGCTTCCGCCAAAAGGATTCATCGCCACTTGAGGTTCCCAGTGTCTCCCTTCTTCTCTGTGATCTTTGCCTCGATGTCCTCTACCACAATGAACCCTTAGTTCGCGTAGGGGAGCACCATATCGACCACACAAACGTCAACTGGAGCAAGACGAAGCTGACCTTGACTCCAGCCGCTCACTACCGACGCTAGAGGAAGCCCCGATCATCCCTGTGGACGTGTTCAAGTTCGCCGACGCTCGTGTCACCTTGTCCAATCATTCGCGAGCCCCGAAGATCCCTGTAGTTGTCGGAATCGTCCGTTCCGAGCTGACGTGCGTCGTTCTTCTCCAACTCTGGCATCCGTCCTCTGTTCTTTCTAGTAAGCATAGAGACATCAAATCTTATCAGATTCGGGTCGTTACACTCGCCAGCGCTGGGCCGTCATCAATGAGTGAGTGTTCCGTCATACACTCCCTTTCTTGTAATCACGCCCCATGCATCAGATAGAGATGGAAGTTTTTCCCATGGATATTGGTATCCGCGCATACCCTACCCAAAAACAACAGGCATGGGCATGACTTGGAGAGATTTTTTACCCACGGATAATGGGTAACCATAGCCGCAAAATATATGGGTCAGGTATGTGTAGGAAATGACACCCACGCATAACCCAATGGATACCCAGAAAAAGTTAATAAATGAAAGTAACTCCTATGACATGTGTGGTCAACATCCACCTCCGATGGCACACTCTAAGTCTCGATTCCTTGAACCGGCCATAGCTCATAGGCCCGTAATCACATGCTCACCACCTCTCTTACGTCCTATGTGACACCTCGAAAAGATGAAATCTCGAGTCTTCGCTATTGGACTCCTATCCAAATCTTGATCCAACGATCCCCCATTCCCACCAGCACCTCCAATTGCGTCGGGCTTTCACCAGCCATCGCTCATATTCCCTTGATGTTTCAAAGAGGCAACCATCATAGAACTTTCTGTCTATGTTGTACTTCTCTCCCATCATCATTTGGCTTTCAAAACCATTTTTTACCTTTAAAAATGATATATATATTATACCCACTGGATACCCATTGGGTATAGGATACCCCAAGGGTATGCGCATGGGTGCCAATTTATGCCCATGGGTATTGAAATGTGTGGGTATATAAATTTTCTATGGGCATGGGTTTGGGCAAGAAAAGTTTGTACACGCCATACCCTACTCATTGCCCTCCCTAGCACCGGATTTGCCTATTTCCTCTCCCCAGGGCGCATGTGCCCAAGTGGCTCAAGCTTGGAGAGCTTCAAGAGGAGGCGGACAGACTGAGGGACCAGTTGGTGAGCGTCGAGGCCACCCTCAATGCCACGCTCAGGGGCAAGGAGGAGGCCATGGCGGAGTTGGCGTCTCTCTAAGCCCAGGTCAAGGAGGTAGCTGATGTCATGCAGGTCGCCCCGGACGAGGCGGTGCACACGAGGATGCTAGAGGCACAACGCGCTAAGCAGTACCTGGATATCGCGCGCCGTGTGGCTGGTGCGGTGGACCAGTTTGTTGGGGAAGCCCCGCGCTACCGTGGGCGCACGGCGATGGAGGCTACCTCAACTTCTTCGGCAAGGTGGTGGAGGCGCTGGAGACCGACATCTCCCGGGTGGACGAGGACAACGTGTCCAGCCCGCGCGACCTCGTGGACATGGCACTCACACGGCTTTTCTCCAACTTGCACCGCCATGCCTCGGAGCTCGATCTCCCCCTGATCATGCAGCTGGTGCCCGAGAAGCTCCAAAGGCCCCTTAAGGAATAGGTGCGTCCGAATGTGGGGTCTCTGCTGGAGCAGTTCGTCCCAGTGACTTCCTCTGACGAGGGTGATGACTCCGGCGCCGAGGCAGGCGAAGGTCTTTGTGATGACTGCGACTCCTCCGCGTAGGCTCTCCCTATTTTCTTCCCTGGTCCCTGTTACACCAAGATGCACTTGGCCCCTCGGGGCATTAACTTTTTGGTTTTACCTTTGGCTTCCTCCCTCTTTTTTTCAACCGTCTACCGCTTGGTTCACGCGACGCTCCTTCATCTCTTGCGCGGGTTTTTCCGTTATTGTCGGTACAACACCACGTGTTCCCCCGCACCTTCGCTCATCCCGTTCTTCTACTGCTCCGCGCCTGGTGGCCTATTGGGAGGTTTGCAGACATGTCGTGCTGCGCCTGGGGATGACGACTCGTCGCAGCCTTGCGGGGTGATACGTCTCCAACATATCTACTTTTACAAACTCTTTTTCCCTTGTTTTGGACTCTAATTTGCATGATTTTAATGGAACTAACCCGGACTGACACTGTTTTCAGCAGAATTGCCTTGGTGTTATTTTTGTACAGAAATAAAAGTTCTCGGATCGTCCTGTAAATTTACAAAGAATATTTTTGGAATTAATAAAAAATACCGGCGCAAGAATTAACCATAGGCGGGGCACCAGCAGGCCACAAGCCTGCTAGCCACGACCACCCCCCTAGCCGCATGGGGCAGGCTTGTGGACCCCTCATGGGTCCTTCGACCTCCTCTCCAGCTCCATATAACCCTATTTGTCGAGGAAAAAATCATAGAGAAGAGTTCATCGCGTTTCACGATACGGAGCCGCCGCCATCACCTGTTCTTCCTCGGGAGACCAGATCTGGAGTCCGTTTTGGGCTCCAGAGAGGGGAAATCGACGCCTTCGTCATCACCAACCATCCTTCATCACCAATTCCATGATGCTCCCCACTGTTCGTGAGTAATCTCATTGTAGGCTTGGTGGACGGTGATAGGTTGGGTGAGATTTATCATGTAATCGAGTTAGTTTGGTTAGGGTTTGATCCCTAGTATCCACTATGTTCTGAGATTGATGTTGCTATGACTTTGCTATGCTTAATGCTTGTCACTAGGGCCCGAGTGCCATGATTTCAGATCTGAACCTACTATGTTTTCATGAATATATGTGTGTTCTTGATCCTATCTTGCAAGTTGTAGACACCTATTACGAGTTATGATCCGCATCCCCCAGGGTGACAATAACTGGGATTCTTTCCGGTGATTACCCTAGTTTGAGGAGTTCATGTATTCACTAAGTGCTAATGCTTTGTCCCGGTTCTCTATTAAAAGGAGGCCTTAATATCCCTTACTTTCCAATAGGACCCCGCTGCCACAGGAGGGTAGGACAAAAGATGTCATGCAAGTTCTTTTCCATAAGCACTTATGACTATATATGGAAATCATCCCTACATTACATTGATGAATTGGAGCTAGTTCTGTGTCACCCTATGTTATAACTGTTGCATGATGAATGACATCTGACATAATTATCCATCACTAGTCCATTGCCTACGAGCTTTCCATATATTGATCTTCGCTCAGTTACTTTTCCGTTGCTATTGATACAACCACTACAAATTGCTACTATCACTTTGTCACCGTTACCGTTACTACCATATTACTTTCCTAGTAAACACTTTGCTGCAAATATTAAGTCTTTCAGGTGTGGTTGAATTGACAACTCAGCTGCTAATACTCGAGAATATTCTTTGGCTCCCCTTGTGTCGAATCAATAAATTTGTGTTTTATACCCTACCCTCAAAAACTATTGCGATCCCCTATACTTGTGGGTTATCAAGACCTTTTTCTGGCCCCGTTGCCGGGGAGCATAGCTTTATTCTCTAAGTCACTTGCGATATATATCTGTTGATCACTATGAAGAACCCAAAAGATCCAAAACACAATATATATCCCTCTACTATGAGGGGAGGTAAGGAACTGTCATCTAGCTCTGCACTTGATTCACCTTCCGTTCTGAGTAAGTTTGTGACACCACCACCCACTAGTAATTTTGATATGTCACAAGTAATTGATGATGCTACTTCTGCTATGCATGGTGCTTATGATAATACTGTGCTTGATGATACTATGCCACTGGGTGAATTTCTTGATGAACAAATTGCTAGAGCCAATGCTGAAACTGGTAATATTTCCGAATTTGATGAAATTATTGAAACTAAACACTATGATTCACCTGCTAGACCTAGCTCTCCTAGATATGAATTGCCTAATATACCTGAAGGATATGTTATGGAAGGAGAGGTAGCTAGGGACTTTCTTGCTTATAAGGATAGAGATGATGTTAAGAAATTGCTTCGCAGGTGGAAGAAAAAATCTCTAAATGCTAGAATGCAATATGATCCTAAGTTTGCTACTTCACCCATTTTTGTTACTGATGAGGATTACAAATTCTCCATCGATCCCGGGTTAATTACTTTGGTTGAATTTGATCCTTTCCATGGCTATGAATCTGAAACCGTCATGGCACATCTTACCAAATTGAATGATATAGCCACCCTATTTAGTCATGAGGAAAAAATTCCCTATTTGTGTGCTTAGAAATGGTTTAATTCTCTTGTTCCTGGTTGTGTTCTTAGTCCCTAGGGCATGGTTTATTACTTCATTGAAAAATATTTTCCTAACCATAAGAAACAAGCTGCCTTGCAGGAAATATTTAACTTTGTGCAAACTGAAGAAGTCAGTCCCCCACAAGCTTGGGGGATGCTTCTCCAATTGCTTAATGCTTTGCCTGATCATCCTCTCAAGAAAAATGAAATACTTGATAATTTTTATAATGGACTAACCGATGCTTATAGGGACTACCTAGATAGTTGTGTTGGTTGTGTTTTCAGGGAACGAACTGTTGAACAAGCTGAATTACTATTGAATAACATATTGACCAATGATAATGATTGGACTATTCCTGAACCACCTCCACAGCCAACTCCGAAGAAAAGAGGTATTCTATTGCTCAGTCCTGAAGATATGCAAGAGGCAAAGAAATCTATAAAAGAAAAGGGTATAAAAGCTGAAGATGTTAAGAATCTACCACCTATTGAAGAAATACATGGTCTTGATAACCCGACACATGTAGTAGAGGTCAATTCTCTCAGAAGATTTGATGAAAGAGATATCCCTTATAATAAGCCTGCTAGCCAATGCTTGGATAAATTTGATAATTTTCTTAGGAAACAAGAAAAATTCAATGCCTATGTTAGTAGACAATTGAAACATAATGCTTATATGCTTGATCGCATGGGTGATTATTTGAGTAGAACTGTCAATGATCTTAAGCTTATTAGCAAACATGCTTCCGTGGTAACCACTCAAGTAGAACAAGTACTTAAGGCTCAAAATGATTTGCTTAATGATATGAATAGTAAAGACAATGATCATTCTGTTAAAGTTGTGACTAGAGGTGGTAGAATGACTCAGGAACTTTTGTATCCTGAGGGGCATCCTAGGAGAATTGAACAAGATTCTCAGAGAGTTAATACTGATGCACCTATTCCTTGCAATACAAGTAGGAAAAAGAATGATGGTAGTACTTTGCATGCTGCTAGTGAACCTATTATAGATACATCTGAGAATCCAAATGATATTTCTATTCCTGATGCTGAGATACAATCTGGTTATGAACATGAGCCTAGTGATAACATTAATAATGATGTTCATGTTGATGCACAACCTAGTAATGATAATGATGTGGAGATTGAACCTGCTAATGATCTTGATAACCCACAACCTAAGAATCAAAGATATGATAAAAGAGACTTCATTGCTAGGAAGCATGGTAGAGAAAGAGAACCATGGGTTTAGAAACCCATGCCCTTTCCTCCTAAACCATCCAAGAAAAAGGATGATGATGACTTTGAGCACTTTGCTGAAATGCTTAGACCTGTCTTTTTATGTATGCGCTTGACTCATATTTTGAAAATGTCTCCTTATGGTAAGTATATGAAAGATATTGTGACAAAGAAAAGAAAGATACCAAAAGCTGAGATTTCCACCATGCTTGCTAATTATACTTTTAAAGGTGGAATACCTAAAAAAATAGGAGATCCACGAGTACCTACTATACCATGCTCTATTAAAGGAAATTATGTTAAAACTGTTTATGTGATCTTGGAGCTGGTGTTAGTATTATGCCTTTCTATTTATACCAGAGATTTGATTTGAATAAGTTGACACCTACTAAAATCTCTTTGCAAATGGCTGATAAATCAAATGCTCTACCTATCGGTATTTGTGAGGATGTACCTGTCATAGTTGCAAATGCTACTATCTTGACGGACTTTGTTATTCTTGATATTCCCGAGGATGACAGTATGTCGATCATCCTTGGTAGACCCTTCTTGAATACTGTAGGGGCTGTTATTGATTGCAACAAGGGAATGTAACTTTTCATATTAATGCTAATGAGCATACGGTACACTTCTCGAAGAAACAACCTCAAGTTCATAGTATCAACTCTATTGAAAAAATTCCAACAATTATTATAGGAGACTTTGACTTCCCCCTTCCTAATGCCAAGAAGAAATATGATATACTTATTGTTGGGCAAATGAATATCCCCATTGAGGTAACTTAGTGTTATTCGAAAATTCTTCGATTTAATGTCATTCGAAAGAAGTTCGTTAATAAGACTTGATCAACCTTATTGATGGATTCCTTTTGAGGAGCATGAGATGGATGAATTTAAAAAGCACAACTTCCTACACCTAAATTTTACTTTCTGTTACCTAGATGAAATTAAGTAAAAATGCTATTATTTTTCTGTTTTCTGAGTTTTTCGTGCAATAGAAAAATGACCTGAAAATAAAAGTTCCCAGAATCCCCTGAAAATTTAGTATGATTTTTTCTGGAATATTTAAGAATTTTTGGCACTAAGAATGCATCAGGGGCTACACCAGTGGGCCACAAGCCTGTAGGGCGCGACCACCCTGCTAGCCATGCCTAGCAAGCTTGTGGGCCCCACGTGGCCCCCCTCCACTTATTCCAGCACCCATTTACTTCATCTTCCTCCAAAAAATCCCACCATTGCTCAAACCCGTGTTCTAGCTCATCTTGCTGCCATTTTCGATCTCCTTGCTCAAGGCTCCATTTGCAAAACTGTTTTAGGGGATTACTCACCGGTATGTGACTCCTCCAATGGTCCAATTAGTTTTTGTTCTAGTGCCTTATATATTGCAAATTTTTGCTGCTGTGGTGACCTTGTTCTTGAGCTTGCATGTCAAATTTTTATGGCCCCAAGTAGTTTTGATGCATGATATGGTCTCTAGGCACTCGAGGGAGTAGTTGCTATGAGTTTTGTTGAGTTTTTTTCACCTCTATTTTCACTCACTAAATTTTTTAGAAAATTTCCAGAGAAAGAAAAGATGTTGAGGAGAATGTACCAAGGTGGTTCCTCGAGCAAGAAAGCCCCAAGACTCGCGCTATGTGAGCCTGATTTTGAACTTCCTAGGGAAGCTCGAGTATTGCCTTGTGAATGGCCGTCGGATCAACTCATGGAAAATGCCAGATTTAAGGAAGAGTTTTATGCGTACATAAGGAATGCCGGCCTTGAGGATTTTATTTCAGATCGATGCAAGCAATATTATCAACTCACTAACTCTTTCGTGCGGAGGTTTGAATTTTCATCTAAGCGTAACTCTAATTCCGTTCTATTTGATCTTTATGATAAGACCTATACCATTGACCTGGAAGATTTTAATGATGCATGCAAAATTCCACAGTGGGGTAGTTGTAGCGATCCTCATAAAAATGAATATAATGATTTCCTTGCTAGCATCACAATGGGAGATACTAGAATCATTACACAAGCTACTTTGGGGAGCATTCACTTTCCGGCTATACATTATGTTGCTCTCTTTATAGGTAGATGTATTAACGATAAACTTGAGCATAACCACCTTTGCATGCCTGATCTGAGTATCCTTAAGAGTGCGGTAATGGCAGATAGATGATATAACTTGGGAGCTATTATTGCTAGGAGGTTACATCATAATGCTAAAGAAGGATATATGTTTGGTTGAATTTATGATACCAGTGTAACTAAGTATGTTGGGGTACCCATAGGAGGGAATGACATTGAGTTACCCCCTTCTTTCCTTGATTATGTGGCTTTGGTGCGCTTTCAGTTTCTTGAAAGAAACAAACAATCCCTCCAGTACTGACTCATTTTTGACAGGCAACGTGTTCTCCATGTTAGCCTTCCTGCGCCTGCCTTCTTTAACTTTCGGGAAAAGCAGAGCTATTTTACAACCAGAGAGGAGGCAAACAAGTACGAGCGAAATGCAGAAACCGCTTGCCTTCACGCTGTAGTGGTACAAGCGATAGCTGCCGCAGCCCAGCACAACCCCAACTTTGACTTCGGATATTATCCAGGCTAACCATGGCCCTAGACCAAGTTAGGCCAACAGCCTAAGCTTGGGGGAGTACGTATTTCTCACCGACATTACATTCATGTTCACACACTTATTTCAGTTGTTGGTGTTCACACTTTTTCATGGTAGTTTAATTCTTGTTTTGCTTTCTTCTTGTGTGTTTAATAAACTTTGAGGAAACTACAAAAAATAGTTCTAGCTTTATTTCCTAGTTGCTTAGTTGTAGCATTAAAGAGAAAACCCAAAAATATTTCTTGTTCTTCTTTTTGCTTGTTGGGAGCTTTCCCATTTAAATAATTTTCCTTTCTTTCTGTGGGTCGTAAGGAGAAGACCACGATGACGTGTTGAGTGGCTCTCATTTGCACTATTGTTTATCTTAGAAAGAGCCCATATTGCCTTGTCTTCTCCTTTGGTTTATTGTTTGCAGATTCCAGCTTCGTCCAATGCACGTGCACTCTTATTATTATTCACATCGTTCGGTCGTGTAAGTGAAAGGCAATAATGACGATATTTGATGAAAAGATTGAGATGAAGAAAAGCTGGTATGAACTCGACCTATCTTTCTTTTGTAAATATGATTAGCTCATTGTTTCGAATTCTGTACATTATGGGTTGAACATGTTTGCAATAATAATTAGAGATTATAGTTATTCATGCCATGCTTAATTATCTAAGAGTGGATAATGGTTAGTCTTGAGTGCCAACATGCGCATTAAAATGGTTGTGATGTAGTATAATAGAATGGTAACCTCCTCTGAATGATTCAAGTGGCTTGACTTGGCACGTGTTCATGCATGTAGTTGAAATTAATCAACATAGCCTCCACGATATTTATGTACATAGTGAATTATATCCTACTCATGCTTGCATTCAATGTTTGTTAATCTCAAGGCATGTTGATGACTGTGTTGCTCTCTAGTTGGTCGCTCCCCAGTCTTTTGCTAGCCTTCACTTGTACTAAGCGGGAATACTGCTTGTGCATCCATCTCAATAAACCCAAAGTTGTTCCATATGAGTCCACCATATCTACCTATATGCGGTATTTACCTGTCGTTCCAAGTAAATTTGCATGTGCTAAACTTTAAACCTGCAAATAAACTTTTTGTTTTGTATGCCCAAATCGCTCATGTGGCGACTGGGGGACTGTCAGTATCTTCCATGCTAGGTGGGGTTATTCTCACGTTATGTGTTGATTCACTATCATTCACGAGGAAGTGGCTGGTAATCGAGATGCCCAGTTCCATGCTTGAAATAAAAAGCAAAATATAATTAAACAAAACTCCCCCAGGGATGTGTTTGTATGGACGGTACCCGTGAATTCGGCCCGCCGTGGAGTGTGACTGATTGGTGGAGGGGGAGTAAAAACTTTACCATTCTGTTTGGGAACCGCCTATAATGTATATAGCATGGAAGATATTGAAAACCTCTTGGTCGTTATGTGAGCAACAAAAGCATACCGCTCCAAAATCATTACCTATCTCTGTTTTAAAAGCTTGATCTCTGGCACCTCTGCAAATCAATGCTTCCCTTTGCGAAGGGCTTATCTATTTACTTTATTGTTGAGTCATCATCCTCTTATAAAAGGCACCAGTTAGAGAGCACCATTGTCATTTGTATGTCTTGCTATTATTTTATGTTGAGTATGAGCATGAATGGATCTCTCTCACCGTGAATTACAGTGTTTAGTCAATCCTTGTTCTCCATAGGTGCTCTACATTTATGTTTTGCGGTCTCGGAAAGGGCTAGAGAGATACTATTATGTCATATTGTATCATGATTGTGTTGATAAATTGTTGTCATCCGAGACTTGTTATTATTGCTCGCTAGTTGGTTATGCCATTGACATGAGTAAATGTGAGACCTAAATGTTATTGTGAATGTGGTTAGTTTATAATCTTTTCGTAAAATCTGAACATAAGTTAGACATATTTACAACAGCAAGATCAAACAGAGTTTGTAAATTTTTTCCTTTATCACTTTTAGTTTAACAACTGAATTGCTTGAGGACAAGCAAAGGCTTAAGCTTGGGGGAGTTGATACATCTCCAACGTATCTACTTTTCCAAACTCTTTTGCCCTTGTTTTGGACTCTAATTTGCATGATTTGAATGGAACTAACCTGGACTAACGTTTTCCTTGGTGTTATTTTTGTGCAGAAATAGAAGTTCTTAGATCGTCCTGAAAATTTACGAAGAATATTTTGGGAGTTAATCAAAAATACTAGCGCAAGAATTAACCACAGGGGGGCCACCAGCAGGCCACAAGCCTGCTAGCCACGGCCACCCCCAGGCCGCGTGGGGCAAGCTTGTGGGCCCCTCGTGGCTCCTCCGACCTCCTCTCTAGCTCCATATAACCCTATTCGTTGAGGAAAAAATCAAAGAGAAGGGTTCGTCGCGTTTCACGATACGGAGCCGCCACCATAGCCAGTTCATCCTTGGGAGACAAGATCCGGAGTCTGTTTTGGGCTCCGGAGAGGGGAAATCGACGCCTTTGTCATCACCAACCATCCTTCATCACAAATTCCATGATGCTCCCCACCGTTCGTGAGTAATCTCATCATAGGCTTGTTGGATGATGATGGGTTGGATGACATTGATCATGTAATTGAGTTAGTTTGGTTAGGGTTTGATCCCTAGTATCCACTATGTTCTGAGATTGATGTTGCTATGACTTTGTTATGCTTAATGCTTGTCACTAGGTCCCGAGTGCCATGACTTCAGATCTGAAGCTACTATGTTTTCATGAATATATGTGTGTTCTTGATCCTATCTTGCAAGTTGTAGAAACCTATTACGAGTTATGATCCGCATCCCCGAGGGTGAAAATAACTGGGATTCTTTCCGGTGATTACCGTAGTTTGAGGATTTCAGGCATTCACTAAGTGCTAATGCTTTGGTCAGGTTCTCTATTAAAAGGAGGCCTTAATATCCCTTAGTTTCCAATAGGACCCTGCTACCATGGGAGGGTAGGACAAAAGATGTCACACAAGTTCTTTGCCATAAGCACATATGACTATATATTGAATACATGCCTACATTACATTGATGAATTGGAGCTAGTTCTGTGTCACCCTATGTTATAACTATTGCATGATGAATGACATTCGAGATAATTATCCATCACCGATCCATTGCCTACGAGATTTCCATATATTGATTTTTGCTAAGTTACTTTCTTGTTGCTACTATTACAATCACTACAAATTGCTACTATCACTTTCCCACCGTTACCGTTACTACCATCTTAGTTTGCTACTGAACACTTTGTTGCAGATATTAAGTCTTTCAGGTGTGGTTGAATTGACAACTCAGCTGCTAATACTCGAGAATATTCTTTGCCTCCCCTTGTGTCGAATCAATAAATTTGGGTTGAATACTCTACCCTCAAAAACTGGTTCAATGCCCTATACTTGTGGGTTATCACAGGGCAGACCCTCCCGAGGGGTAGCGCGTTGCCCCATGGTCGGGGTTTTAGAAATGACACCTAGTGAAAACGGGTTCCTTACCTTGTGATGTCCTTCATTGTACCTGGAGCCACAAGAGGCCTGACAGGGGGCACGTAGTAAATAGTAGCACCCGCATTCTCTCGTTAGCATTCATGTTATTATAAAATCATGAGATTTATGCTCTTTGCGGTCGGGGTACTTATCTTGGCGGGTCATGGCGAGCTCATGCGTCGTGAGGTGCTCCTTGGGTGTCTGATGAACTCGAGGATACTCCTAGGAAGGGCTTCTTCTTTGCGGGTGGAAATAGTTTGGTAGCCTTTCGGTACTCTGCGTCGATGGGGCAAAATCCGCGCACACCTCGACCTCCTTGGGGAGTTCGGATTGCCAGGATGAGACCAATGGGCGAGGTGCTACATGATTAGTGAGGCTCCTAAGGCGCATTGCTCAGGAGTTCCCCTTGACGCTCAAGTGGCACTCTACGTCGGTAGGGCCCAGTCCCGCGCATTTCTCGACCACTATTGGGGCATCTGGATCACCAGGACGAGACCAAGGGGCGAGGCCTCGACCACCATTGGGTCGTCCGGATCACCAGGACAAGACCAATGGGCGAGGGGCTACCTCAAGCGGAAGTACACCGAATTGAGGGCCTCGTCGGCCATGGCGGCGGCCGGCACGGGAGCTCGTGGTGGGGATGAGTGGAGGGAGAACCGCTCTCTAGGAGAGACAAGGAAGGCGTCAAAGCTCACAAGGGGGCCGTAGAGTAGCTCATGAGGCTCGGGGATGCGCTGGGTAGCCGAATCGACACCGGTGATCTCCTCCTCCCCAGGTTGAAGATGACAGCATCAAGGGTGTTGCGGTGCTCTCAGAGAGGCTTAGAGAGGCGAGGAGGAATTTCACATCGGGGCGGAGCTTGGGGACACACCATGGAGGGGGAAGCGATAGGGAGATGAGAGGGTGAGTGGCGAGGCGGTCAGAGGGATAAGGCCGACAACGGGGGGGGGGGGGGGGTCTATCCCTACTATCGCGTTGACCTATAGTGGCCAGGCGGGCTGGTGGCGTGGCGCTCCCGCACGCTCGCCGTCCTCTGCTTCTCCTCTTCCTTCTTGGAAGAGGTAGAAGATAGGGGTGCCCGTGGTGGGCTGGGCTGCTCTACTGGACCGGACAGGTAAGCCAGGTAATTCCCTTCCTTTTCTTATTTATTTCTCGTTTTCTATTTTGTGCTTTGTATTTGAATTTTGTTTGGGCCAAAACCATAGGGCCAAAAACATTGAAATAATTTATGGGTCATGAAATAAATATTTCAAGGTCCCACATTTAATTTGAGAATATTTAGGGCCACTAAGATATTTATAGTGCTTTATTAATTGATTTCAGTAGCATTAAAGGATTATTTGAAAATGCTAAAATTGTTGTGAAAATAAAATGTCCCCTGATATGTTGTTTCCAACATTTATCAAAAACAGCGAACATTTTGGAAGCCATTTTGGATTCATTGAAAATTCACAACTATTTGAATTGTTTGGTTAGGTGAGGTGCTAGGGTTTCTGTTAATCCCCATTTCAGATTCATTAGAATTTTAACATGATGCATTGATGTCGTTGGCACAACTAACTTAATTATTTGCAAACAAATTCTAGGGCTGAGACATTCACCATCAGTTGATTCATTGGAGGAGTGATGCTTATGTACCTTGGAACCTTTATACATGAAGTGGGAGCATAATCATCATTGCTGACGTCAGAGTCGTTGGAGAAGTCATTTTCTTCATCGTTGAAGATGGACTTGCTGACCAAAGTAGTGGCAAGAACAAGGCTAGCAACACCAGATTCTGATTCCACCTCAGATTCTTGCTCTTCTTCATATTCTTAAGATTCTTCTTTAGAATCCATTTCCTTGCCAATGAAAGCCCGAGCCTTTATGGAACCATTCTTCTAGTGCGTTGAGGAATTTGAAGATGAGGACTTTGTAGATGAGGACTTTGAAGAGTTCTTATTTTTCTTCGAGTCATCAGAACTTTCGTCCTTGTACTTCTTCTTCTTCTTTGATTCTTTTCCCAGAGAGGACAGTCAGAGATGAAGTGACCAGATTTCTTGCATTTGTGACAAGTTCTCTTCTTGTAGTCGCTTGAGGAATCTGATTTCCTCAAACCACATTTTGATGAATTTCCAAATTGGCCTCTCCTTGAGAACTTCTGGAATTTCCTCAAGAGCATTGCCAGCTCCTGACTCAGTTCTTCGGGATCACCAATGCTACTATTAGAATCTTCGCCTTCGGATGAGGAAATTGCTTTTGCCTTCAAAGCATGAGATCTTCCGTAGCTTGGCCCGTAGAGGCTCTCTTGTCAGCTTGTTGGAATTCATGAGTATTGAGTCTCTCAAGAATATTAGCAGGATCAAGTGACTTGTAGTCTCCATGCTCTTGAATCATCAAAGCCAATGTATCGAATGAGGAATCAAGAGATCACAACAGTTTCTTCACCACTTCGTGGTCGGTGATGTAAGTGGCACCCAGTGCTTGAAGCTCGTTAGAAGTATCAATGAGATGATAAAAAGTTTGTTGAACATTCTCATTGTCAAGTCTTTTGAAGGTGTTGAAGAGATTGCGAAGAACATCAGCACGAGGGTCACGTTGAGTGGAAACACCTTTGTTGACTTTGGACAACCTATCCTAGATAAGCTTAGCAGACTCCAAAGCACTCACTCTGCCATATTGACCTTTGCTTAGATGTCCACAGATGATATTCTTCGCTTGAGAATCGAGTTGCTTGAATTTCTTCGTATCAGTAGCAGTAACAGTCGGAGAGTGCGGGGAACACCATTTTCCACAGCATACCAGAGATCATTGTCAATAGCTTCAAGATGCATGCACATCTTGTTCTTCTAGTAGGGGTAATCCGTCCCATCGAAGGTAGGACAACCCATGCAAACCTTGATCATACCTGTAGTCGACATAACTAGAACTCCAGGCGGTTAAACCAAAATCACACAGAACAAGGGAGTACCTTGCTCTGATACCAATTGAAAGTCCGTTATATCGACTAGAGGGGGGTGAATAGGTGATTTTTACAAATTCATCACATGAGGAATTTCAACTTGAGGAATTTAAAATGTGATGAATAACTAGCAGCGGAATAAATAATCAAGTGCATGAGAAGCATAGCAGTTGCATAGTCATCATGATGAAATAAGGCATGCCCAAATTACATGTAGCATGATACAGGAGAAGCACGTGAGGAATAAGGTAGCTTGAAGAATTTGTGGTGAGGAAATTGTGAAAGTCTTCAGTCAAATTCTTCAAATAGTAAAGATCAATTTCATCAACAAGTATACAAGGAAATGAAAGGGTTGAGTAAATAGAACTAGGTAGCTCGATGAAGACAATGGTTTGATGAACTAGTTCCAACTGCTGTGATAGTCGTACGTATGGCTTGGAGTAGCCTGGTATTTAAACCAGAGGACACACAATCCCACGACACACAATCCTTACCGTATTCTCCTTGAGCTAAGGTCACAAAGTCCTCGCCCAGCACTCGTGGTAAGTCTTCAGGGTAGACTTCCAAAACCCTCACAAACTGGTCACCCGACGATCCACAGCTGACTGCTCGATGCTCTAGACCAAGGTCACTCCGTGATCCTCAATTGACTGCAGGATGCACTAGACCATGACGCCTAATCGTCTGGAAGATACACAGTCTTCAAAGGTAACAAGTATCGGTTCCACACAGGAAAAATCTCTTTAGTGATGCTCAATCACTTTGGGTTTGGTGGTTTGGATTTGGGTTTTTCCTCACTGATTATGTTCTCTCAAAGTCCTCGAAGGATGGGTTGCTCTCAAATGCAAGTGTCAGTTCTCTCTCGAAGCAGCCAACCAACTAGTGGTTGTGGGGTGGCTATTTATAGCCAGGGTGCAACCTGACATGATAAGACATAAATGCCCCCAATGATATAACCGTTATGTGGATAGGATGATTGGGGATAGCTGGCGCTAAGCACAGAAGTCGGAATTTCGAACTGTGAAAGTCCTCAGGCTTATCATATTCCTCACTTGTAGGCAATTCGCACTCACAGAATCCTAACTCCTTAGTCAGACCAAATTCCTCAGAGACCAGAAGAACTTCATCTCTGTCGTTGAAGAACTCGACTGAACCGTAAGAGATTTCCAAAGGCTTCACCCAAAGGATTGGATATGTCGTGGTTTTATCACGGCAGATGTCCGAGTGAATGGACTTGGGTTCAAGGCCATTGCTAACGTGATGGACTCAAAGGGGTTGGTTGGGATGAAGGACACGAGTTTATCCAGGTTCGGCCCCTCGAGTTGAGGTAATAGCCTACGTCCTGCTAGTGCTTGTATTGCTTGATGTATCAATTACAAGGGAGCTATTGCTTTACCTAGCTTTCGATAACCTGATCCCTAAGTCGCCTCGGGTCTTGCCTTTATATAGGAGGTCAAGACCACGGATCATAGAAGTTGTAACCGACTCTCATTACATGTCCGTGTCTACCTCTATCTTCTCTTGCCTTTCCTGACCAAGTTGTCCCTAGGTGGGTTATACGCCCAGGTCTTCTTCATCCGGGCCACCTCTCGGCCCATCCTGTCAGCCGCTAAACTTCTTGGGCCCTGAAGTCCCCACGGCTCACTCTTGGGCCGGTGTGCGAGCCGCCCGGTGTGACCCGGAGCCCTCAGGGCGGGTCTCACTGTGGGGTTATATCCCCAACATTAGGCCCCAGGTTGATTTGAGCTTGCTCACTTCAGCCATTCTTTTTACTCCTTGGTGAGCCGCCCAGAAATGACTTGCCATGACATCATGTCAGATCTGCAAAAAAGACCTTCTGACGCACGCAACAAATCTTTTATTAAATGAATAGCCTGAAAATCGAGGCGTCCGCCTCAGTCAAATGATATCTGATGCCTGGATTTTCGCGCTCGTTCTGCATTTTCCCAGTTAAATAGGACCGCCTGGGGCGTCATTCGGTTTCTCCCGCTCGCTCCGTCATCCCCTTCCTCTGACGCTTCCATTTCCAGCGCTTCCAGCTCCGGCGCCGTTT
This sequence comes from Hordeum marinum, assembly GCA_022496015.1. Taxonomy (NCBI): domain Eukaryota; kingdom Viridiplantae; phylum Streptophyta; class Magnoliopsida; order Poales; family Poaceae; genus Hordeum; species Hordeum marinum. The sequence continues at coordinate 188,010,993 of CM039677.1, read as the reverse complement.
CCTCCTCATCCTCAACAGGGCCGCTGCATCAACCTGACGCAATCCAGAATACCTTCCGCTTTCATCGCACCGTCGCCGATGACTCCTTCTCTCCTTAGATCTGCGATTTGTTCCAGTAGGGTTTTCATGGAGCTCCGCTGCCACAGCTTTAGAACTCGGGCTCCATCAATGCCAGTCATGCTTAATCCACGAGCCCTCAACCATATCGTGCCCTCGTGGCGCTGCTGGGTAGGAGACCGATACTAACGCTATTTAGATTCACCACGGCTCCGCCCGTTGTTTTCAAATTTTCTTTACTTTCATCAGTTCATCACTAGGTCTGGAAATAAAGATATTTCTTTTTGTTTTATAGATTCGCAACCGTAGCAATACTTTGTGAAACCTGTTTTTAGCACTTAGCCAAATTTTACTCTGCCCATTCCTCAGGAGGGCAAGGTAGTCGTGCTGTTCTGGCTCTCATCAGCCGGATCTTAGTATCTCATCTTTTAAGGTCTTAAGATTTTCAGCCGCCCACTTTTATTCGCCTTTTTCTTGACTCGCCGTATATGGTTACCTTGTACAGTTAAAAACTGCCGCCATATCTCGCGCATCTAACTCCTGCAACTGGGTCGGTTCATGCATTACCGAAGAGTTTCTGATGGATTTTGTACATGCGGGCACCCTTCCTGCCAAAGAGGTCATCCATTGCCTGGTTCCGGGTAATGAGCTGAGGCCCATTCCTCAGGAGGGCGAGGTAGTTGTTTTTCGGATCATATTGAACATGGATTCGTACCCCCTGGCTCAAAATTCTTCCGGGACATCCTTCGTTTCTATAAGTTGCATCCTCAAGACCTTGCCCCAATCCCGTCTCAAACATCTGCAACTTCCAAGTGCTTAGCAAGGTCTACCTGCAGACTCAGCCGTTTATAGGTCTCTTCCGAGAGTTCTTTTATGCGAACCGGCAAACTGAAGTAAAGGCCGGCCCGACCTTAGAACTTGGTGGAATTTCCATTCAGAGGCGCCGGGACATTACTTTTCTGGCTGTACCAATGCCGAGTCATCCAAAGGATTGGAATAAGACTTGGTTCTACTATAAGGATACCTCCCCGGAGGATGAGCATCCGCTATCAGGTTATCGCCCCTCCCGGCTCAAGACAACTTCAGAGCTTCCTGGCCGGCTATAACCTACTGAACATGCAAGGCTTGAGCCAGCTCACGCCAAGATTAAAGCCCTCATGGCCAATGGATTGATGGGTTTGGACTTGATCCACTGCTGGATCTCCTGGAGAATTATGCCTTTGAGCCGGAGAAGCCGCCTCATGTGCGAATACCCTGGAACGTATGATGGTTCCCTATGCTTCAGCCGAACAACTTTAACCAAAGACGATATTACCACTGTCATCCGGAGTCTTGTTCATGAGACATCAGGAGCTTGCAGTGCTATTGGGTTGATGCCTTTCAGTGCCGCTAATCCGGCCCCACACGTAAGACGACTCTTCATCGTCTCTTATTTTTGTGTAATTATGAATTTCAATCCATCTCTACTAACCGGCTTACCTTTTCAGGCTGACTCTGATTTCTGGAACAAAAAGTATGTTCCTCCTCTGAAGAAAAGCAAGAAGAAGGCCCCGGCCAAGAAGACGAAGAAGACCACCACTCAGGAGGAATGGTTTGACCTGCCAAAATCATCCGACTCAGAGGTATAGTTTGACTATTTTAGTAACCTCATTATTCACCTTACCGATAACACCTTATTCACAGGACGAGGTAGAGACAAGCCGCATCAATGTTCCTAAGGTAACTTATATTTCATCTGACTCGGAATGTTTTGTACCCCAGAAGATATGGCGGGTTGTTCGAAAAGTTCCCCTTTCTCATCCTCTTGCTCATTTGGATCCTCAATTTGTTTTGAAAAAGCAACAGCAAGTCGACCGCCATCAGATCCGGAGCGCCGACTCTACTGATCTCGCGTCCGGATTGCCTAACTCCTCGGCTCCGAAGAAACGCCCCGCAGAGGTATGTATCTCTGTTTGATTTTATTAGCTTTTCCTTTATACTCTCAACCCTACCTTATACCATTTGAACTATCTCTCAGGGATCACCCTCATCCGGCAACTCTACGGCTACCTCTCTTCCACCTCCAAAGATTAATCCGCTATAAGCATTTTGTAACCTTTACATCCGGCTCCTCGGCGGTTGTAACCCTTGTATCCTAGCCTCCATGTCTTTTCTAGGGGTCAAGCTAAGCAAAGGAAAACCAACAAGTCCTCCCCTCGCCGTGATGCTCAAGAACAGGAGCTGGCCAAGCCGGACCCCCCAGCGACTTCCGCAGAGCCGATAGCCAATGAAATTATCCTAGAGAGCTCGCAAAGGGATCTTTCCAAGCCGCCGAGCCCTGCCAAGGCTGCTGATGACGCTGCTGCCCCGAACGTTGTGATTATTGGCGCCGTCTTGCACTCTTCTCCACCTCACGTGCTAATGAAACCTAGTGAAATAGCTGAAGCTTCGAGGAAACAAGAATTTGAGCTTCCTGCTCTAGAAACAATGACAACTAATGAACTTGATGCTGGATATATGGACCGGCTGTCTACAAGCCGGGATTTAGAGGTCAAATTGGTTAACTTAATGAAGAAACAATATGAGGTACTCCTTTTTCCTCCTTATACCCTTACGTAGCCCCCAAGAGCCGGGTTAATACTGACTGATAATAATCCGGCTCTTCCATTTTTAGTAGAAGTAGACATATGTAATGTGTAGGCTTTAATTTATTTAGCCGTGATCTGAAATCATTGATGTTATCCCCCAAGGGCCGGCACAATAATTGATAATTTTGAACCGGTACTTCCTAGAAGATAGTTGCCAGAGCCAAATGTAGCCCCCAAGGGTTAGCTTAATCTTTTCCAAAGTTGAGCCGGGGCTTACATGTTGAACCTCCTTAGAAAACCAATATGTAGCCCCCAAGTTCCGGGTCAAACTTGTCGAAGTTGAGTCGGAACTGTCTTGAAAATAAACATTAGCCCCCAAGTGTCATGCATATTGCTTGCAATCTCTTTGAGACTTGCTTATGTACTCCATATTTTGATACTTCGCAGGAAGCTTTAACCGAAGCCGGGTCAGAATTGGCCGGCATAAAAGCGAACTTAGCTACTCACCAAGCCGCCCAGAATGAAGCTGACGAGACCTGCCGGCTCCTTGTCAAAGATCTAGATAAAATCAAAGTTGACTTCACCGCCTTCAAGGAATCTGCTGAGGCTGAAAAACGACATTGACTAAATGGGCAGATGATGCCGATCAGCGACTCATGATCGTATCTGACGAGCTGTAGTCTTTGAGGCGTCACATCACCAAGACGACAGCTGCCCTCATTGGTAAGCTTTTAGTAGCTTGGCTTGATCCGGATTTTTGTATTTGTGCTCGCGACTCATAACGAGGCCTCCGTCTCACGCAGGTCCTAGGAGCCGACAACTTGTCTCCGACAGTCTGCTGCCTTTGAAGGCTATATACACATTGACAGAATAGCTGTACTGCGGGGCGGTATGCACAATCAAGGTTGTGCAATATAAAGAGAACATTCCTTCGACTCTCAAAAATGTCTTGGAGCTCCTGTCAACGATGCCCAAACAGATTGTAGAGCTGAAGAAATCAGTCGCCCGCCAGGGGGCGATTGCGGCCATAAGCCGGGCATTGGCTTTCGTTCCAGAGCTTACTCCGGCTGAGATGATGGATGGGTTTCTCTCCAAGAAGGATGACGGTTCTGAGTTTACCGATGTTTACTATGCTCCGTGCATAAAAGATTCCAAAGTCCTAGCCTCCGTCTTAGCCGAAGAGGTCAACTTGGCGACTTACCAAGCGGCTTACAATGCTGATCAAAAGAGGATCCGTGGTCCACTCTTTGAGTCCTAGGACCTGACACCCGCTCGTAGTAAGACTCTCTTTGCCTTTGATCTTGACCCGTCCCCCTTCTTTGAAGAAGGAACTTTTGCGGTTGTAACCGACTGCAATTGGGACTTGGATAATCTACAGATCAAGGCAGCTGAAGAGCTGGAGCAGGATGACCCGCCAGCCAGCTGATCGCTTTGTTTAGAAAAAATTGTAATAGCCGGCTCTACGTGACCCGCCTGGGGCGATGTAAAAAACTTAATGATATTTTGAGCTCCTTAGAGAGCATCTGTAATAGGATAGCAGCAATGTTTGCCCTTGTTGAACTTGTGCCATCGTGCACGTATGAAAGTCCGGGTTAAAATAGACATGTGCCATCTTCCTTGTCCTTCTCATTGTATGCTTTACCGGCTCTTCATAGCTTAATTTCCTATATGTATAAATGTACCTTTACACCGTTAGGAGGGCGGCTTAAAAGCGTAACCCGAAGATGTTGTGTCTTCCCAACGTGTATGACAGAATTATTCGCTTGGCTTTAGAGACGGCCGAAAGGTTTGATAAGCTTCACCCATAGGGCAGAAAGCCCCCTGTATGGTTATGTTGACTTGTCAACATTTCTGGCGCGAACGCCGGTTGTTAGGGATAGATAAGCTACACCCGGAGGTGGGAAGCCCCCTTCGACAACCGCGGCTAACATGTTAACCGGAATGGCATAAAGCCAGCTGTTAGGGTGAGATAAGCGATACCCGAAGGTAAGAAGCCCCCTTCGTTAGCCAATGTTGACTTGTCAACAATTTTGGCGTGAACGCCAGTTGTTAGGGTGAGATAAGCGATACCCGAAGGTAAGAAGCCCCCTTCGACAACCGCGGATAACATGTTAACTGGAAATGGCATAAAGCCGGTTGTTAGGGTGAGATAAGCGATACCCGAAGGTAAGAAGCCCTCTTCGACATCCGCAGCTGACATGTCAACTGGAAATGGCATAAAGCCGATTGTTAGGGTGAGATAAGCGAACCCCTCGGTAAGAAGCCCCCTTCGACAACCACGGTTAACATGTTAACCAGAAATGGCATAAAGTCGGCCGTTAGGGTAAGATAAGCGATACCCGAAGGTAAGAAGCCCCCTTTGATAGCCGCAGCTGACATGTCAATTGGAATGGCATAAATCTAGTTGTTAGGGTGAGATAAGCGATACCCAAAGGTAAGAAGCCCCCTTCGACAACCAATGTATTTGCATCGATGAAGAGGTGCAATGTGGCAGAGGCCTCGACTTACAGGGATGCTATTTTATTTATATATAAATATGATATGTACAATGATAATGTATAGTGACGATTCTCAACAACCTTAAGTGTAATAAGGCCGTAGATGCGCTATGTTCCACGGCCAGCGGGTCTCCTGACCCGAAGTATCTGAGTCGTCCCAGATGTCAATGAGGTAATATGACCCGTTGTTGAGATTTTGGCTGACCACAAAAGGCCCTTCCCAGGGAGGAGATAATTTATGCATATCTGTCTGATCTTGAATCAGTCGTAGAACTAAGTCGCCCTCTTGAAACATCTAGGTCTTAACCCTGTGGCTAGATAGTGGCGCAGGTCTTGTTGATAAGTCGCCAGACGGGCAGCCACCAGCGCTCGTTCCTCCTCCAGGGCATCCAACGCGTCCTGAAGTGCCGTCTCATTGTTCGTCTCATCGTGAGCCGCCACTCGTGGCGATTCATGTCGGATGTCACTTGGCAACACAGCCTCGACACCGTAAACCATGAAGAAAGGTGTATATCATGTGGATCTGTTGGGGGTGGTTCTGATACTCCATAAGACGGAGGGCAACTCTTCTACCCAACAACCGGGTGTTCGTTGTAAAGGAAGCATGAGCCGTGGCTTGATACCCCTCAAGATTTCTTGATTGGCACGCTCCGCCTGACCGTTGGACTGCGGATGAGCAACTGCTGAAACATCAAGCCGGATGTGCTCTTCATCGCAAGATTTTTTCATACTCCCTTGGATAAATTTGTGCCATTGTCAGTGATGATGCTGTGGGGGTAACCAAAATAGTAGATCAGTTTTTTAACAAACTGAACCACCATAGCCACATCACACTTGTTGATCGGCTCAGCCTCTACCCATTTGGTGAACTTATCAACCGCGACTAGGAGGTGTGTTTTCTTATCCTTGGATCTCTTGAAAGGTCCTACCATATCTAGCCCCCAGACCGCAAATGGCCAAGTAATTGGTATCATCCATAACTCTTGAGCCGGAATATGAGCATGCTGGCGGAATTTTTGACAGCCATCACACTTGCGGACCAGATCCTCCGCGTCTTTGTGAGCCGTCAACCAGAAGAAACCGTGATGAAACGCCTTAGCTACCAAAGATTTTGAGCCGGCGTGATGTCCGCAATCTCCAGCGTGAATTTCATTCAAAATTTATTGACCTACCTCTGGTGAGACACAACGCTGAAAAACCCTGGTAACGCTGCACTTGTGTAACTCACCATTAACTATTGTCATTGACTTAGACCGCTGAGTGATCTGTCTGGCTAGGTTTTCATCATCAGGTAATTCGCCCCGAGTAAAATAGGCTAGGTAAGGCATAGTCCAATCCGGAATAGCATGTAGAGCCGCCACCAATTGTCCCTCCCGGTCAGGGACAGCCAAATCTTCCTCTGAAGGCAATTTGACAGTCGGGTGATATAAAACATCCAAAAGACATTGAGTAGCACCGGCTTTCGCTGAGAGCCTAACCGTGATAAGGCATCGGTGCCTCATTCCTACGACGATCAATGTGATCTACCTGATAACCTTTGAAGTGACCAGCAATGACATCCACCGCTTGTCTATAAGCCGCCATCCGCGGGTCCCTGGAATCCCACGTGCTTGAAACTTGCTGAGCCACAAGATCTGAGTCGCCCAAACACCTTACCTGGCTTAAATTCATCTCCTTGGATACTCTGAGACCATGAAGCAGAGCCTCAGACTCAGCCGCATTGTTGGTGCAAGGGAACATCAGCCGGAGCACATAAAAAAATTTATCACCTTTGGGAGATGTCAAAACAACTCCTGCTCCTGATCCTTCCAACTGCTTGGATCCATCAAAATTTATAGTCTAGTATGTGTCATCCGGCTTTTCCTTAGGAGCTTGACACTCTGTCCAATTGTTGATAAAATCCACAAGGGCTTGGGACTTGATGGCCGTACGAGGCACATATTTCAGATTGAGAGGTCCCAGCTCCAATGCCCACTTAGCAATCCTACCAGTAGCTTCTCTGTTCTGGATTATATCCCCCAACGGAGCAGAACTAACCACGGTGATCTGGTGCCCTAGGAAATAGTGCTTCAACTTGCGATTGGCCATGAACACACCAAACACTAGCTTCTGCCAATGTGGATATCTCTGCTTGGATTCAGTCAGGACCTCACTGATATAATAAACTGACCTTTGAACCAGATACCCCTTCCCGGCTTCCTTGCGCTCAACCACAATTGTGGTGCTGACTGCCCGGTTGTTAGCCGCCACATACAAGAGCAAAGGTTCTTTCTCAGCCGGAGCAGCCAATACCGGCGGCTCAGTGAGTTGTTTCTTGAGTGCCTCCAATGCTTCACCCGCCGCCGTACTCCAGACAAAATTATCTGTCTTTTTCATCATCAGATATAGGGGAATGGATTTCTAACCAAGGCGGCTTATGAACCGGCTCAACGCACCGATTCACCCCGCCAGGCGTTGGACATCGTTAACACAGGCCGGCTCTCCCAGGGAGGTGATAGCTTTGATTTTATCTGGGTTAGCCTCAATGCCACGCTCAGAAACCAGAAATCCCAAGAGCTTGCAAGCCGGGACACCAAAAACACACTTGGTCGGGTTAAGCATCATTTTGTAGATCCGTAGATTGTCAAAAGTTTCCCTTAAGTCGTCCAAAAGGGTCTCCTTATTCCTTGATTTGATCACAATATCATCCACGTAAGCATGAACATTGCGCCCAATCTGACTGTGAAGGCAGTTCTGCACACAGCGCTGATAAGTTGCCTGAGCACTCTTGAGCCCGAAAGGCATAGATACATAACAGAAGGCTCCAAAAGGCGTAATGAAAGCCGTCTTCTCTTGGTCCTTAACTGCCATCTTGATTTGATGATATCCTGAATAAGCATCCAGAAAACATAGGCTTTCGCAACCCACTGTAGCATCAATTATCTGATCAATATGAGGGAGAGGAAAGGGATCAGCCAGACAAGCCTTGTTGAGGTCCGTATAATCCACACACATCTGCCATGTGCCGTTCTTTTTGAGCACCAGAACTGGGTTAGCAAGCCACTCCGGGTGAAAGACCTCAAGGATGAAACTTGCCGCTAAGAGCCGGGCAACCTCTTCTCTGATGACCTTGCGTCTTTCCTCATTGAACCCCGCAGAAACTACTTGATAGGTTTAAACTTAGGATCCACATTAAGATTGTGATCAGCGAACTCTCTCGGAACACCCGGCATGTCAGAAGGTTTCCATGCAAAGATATCTCGATTCTCACAGATGAATTCAATGAGCGCGCTTTCCTATTTGGGATCCATGTGAGCCCCAATTATAAACTGTTTGGATGAGTCGCCCGGAGTGAAGTCTATTGCCTTGGTATCATCCGCCGAGAACTTAAGGGGCGGCTCAACCTCCGTTGTGGGCTTTTTTAGCGGTGTCATATCCTCCAGGCCAACATTCTCCTTATAAAACTTGAGCTCCTCCTGAGCACAACTGGATTCTGCATAAGCCGCGTCTCCTTCCTCACACTCAATAGTCGTATTCCGATTACCATGAACGGTAATTGTACCCTTTAACCCAAGCATCTTGAGCTGTAAGTAGACATAACAGGGCCTAGCCATGAACTTAGCATAAGCCGGCTGCCCAAACAACGCATGGTAAGGGCTCTTGATTTTGACCACTTCAAACCACAATTGCTCCACTTTGTGGTTATATTCGTCACCAAAGGCAACTTGCAAAGAAATCCTACCCACCGGATAAGCCGACCTGCCTGGAACCATACCATGAAAAATGGTGGATGAGGGCTTAAGATCCTTGTCAAGCAGCTTCATCCGCCGGAAGGTGTCCTAATAGAGGATGTTGATACTGCTGCCTCCATCCATAAGCACCTTATTTACCATATAACCTCCCACTTGAGGGGCAACAACCAAAGCCAGCCGCCCCAGGTCATCCACATGCGGCGGGTGATCCTCCCGGCTCCATGTTATGTCATATTTAGACCACTTTACGTACTGCGGCAGAGCCAGCGCAGCCGCATGGACTGCTCACTTGCGTAATTTCTGATCTTGCTTATTAAGGCAGGTCGTGAAAACATGATACTGGCCTGAGCTAAGCTATTTTAGATTACTTTGATACCCAGATTGGTTATGCTGCTGCTGGTTGTTGTTACCAGAGTGTTGCAGATGCCCTCCGTGATTACCGATCCAAACCCGGCTCCTGAGCCGCCGGCGGACCGCCGCCCTAGTTATTGTGTTGCGCGTAGTAATTCCTTAACTTCTGCATAATGTGGCAATCACCCCATGCGTGCAACACAGGTTTGCCAGGCTGGTTGTGTTCTGGACAGGGCTTCTTAAGCGCCTCCTCCAAATTGAAGGGACTCTTGTTTTTATTAAAAGGTGGTCTGAACTTCCCATTGCCGTTAGGAGGATTCTGTCCGGTACTTGCATTGGCTACCAGTTCTGATCCGCCATCGGGGTTCTTCCGCTTATGCTGGTTACCATTGCTAACCACACCTTTTCCTGGATTATTCTTTTTACCCTGACTGACCTTCTCCTTGTTAGAGCCTGGGTCCTTTGTGTTATCAGAATTGGCGTACTTCGTGAGAGCCGTCATGAGCTCTCCCATATCCTGACACGTACGCTTGAACCGGCCAAGCTTCTGCATCAGCAGAACGAAATGATAGCTTTTCTCTAAAATGAGCATGGCCTGGGCTACCGTGATCTGCTTAGATGAATGGATGATGGTTGACACCCACTGAACCCAATGATGAGCCGACTCACCCTCCTGCTGGACGCAGTGATCAAGATCCATGATGGTCATAGGTTGTTTGCTAGTCCCTTGAAATTTTTTGATGAACCTTGCCCTTAACTCGGCCCATGAATTGATGGTATTGGGGGGTAACCCCTTTAACCATGTGCGAGCCGGACCTTCAAGCATCATGATAAAATACTTAGCGCACACCACCTCACTGACATCTAGCATCTCCATAGCCAGTTCATAACTTTCTACCCAAGCCTCCGGAGGAAAAATCAATAGTGTAATTTGGAACCTTGCGAGGTCCTTTGAAATCCTTTGGCAGCCGTTCACTTCGCAGAGCCGACGATAGACATGGCACTCCCACGGCCCTGGTAGTTACTCCCGCTCCTACTGATATCGAGGGCGCGGGATCTTGGTGAGTCGTTGTAGCAAAATCTACCGCCTCTTCCTGGTTTCTCGCCCGGTTCATGAGCGCCTGCATATCTAGAGCCGCCCGATCATCCCCCAGAGGTCGTCTCTACCGATCACTGCTAGAAACCACTGGCGACTCATAGCGCTGGCTAAAGCTCTGGCTGGGGAGAGGGGTTGAATCAACGTGGCTCCGGCTATGAGCATATTTCTCCTGCTAGGCCATTGTCGTCTAAAGGTATGCAATGGCATTCTGTGCCTCTTTCGCAAAAGGTGCTTCATCCGGAATAGGAATTGTTTCAAGCCGGGTAGCCGCCGCCACCATATTCTCAGCCAGGTTAGAATAATGACCCGGCAGTGTTGGGAAGACCACCGGTGAAGCCTAGTTTCGTCCGGTCGGGTGAGACGTCGGTCGAGCCGCCGGGCGGCTGCCAGGTGCATCCGCTGCACGTCCCGTTCCTGGCGTGTTGAAGAGGTTCCTAGCCTCATGACGTCCTAGCAAGCGAGATTGATGCCTCCTCCAATGTACCGCATCCGCCAATTGCTGTTCCAGCCCAAGGCGGAAGGCATCCGTCTTAATACGTTCTGCCTCTTCCTCCATCTGGACTTTCAACTCAGCTATCCTCTGCTGCTCCTCCATCATACGGTCCTTGAGCCTCACAATCTCTAAGTGCCGGGCAGCCTGATTATCTGGTGTTACTTCAGTGGCCATCAGGGCCGTAAGCTCGTTCATCAAATCCAGAAGAACTTGAGCCGGCAGCGGCAGGTCAGCGCCTGAGGTCGCTGCTCCTGTGACTGTACCGCTCGTGCCTGGGGCTGACCCCGCCATGAACATGGTAGCGTGAGCCGGCGGCCCAAAAGCGTCCGACCCAGAATGACCGGACTCAGGGAAAACCTCATCGTAGCCCCCGAGTCTCACGTTGTGAAGCTGGTAAATTGGTTCCATATCTCCACTCGAAGACTCGTCTTCTGAACAGACGAGAGTTTCTTGTGACCCAGAAGCTTCCAGATCCATCCCTTGAGTAAAACCTACGAAGACGTGCCTCCGGCCCGGATTAACACAGGCGGGCTGCACATCACAGGCAGGTGGCGCACGCCGAGACGGCTCGATGACGTTGGTGCAGGCATCCGTCCCGGGTATAGATCCGTCGGTCCTTCCGATGAAAACGTGAATCCCGCCGAAAGGAACGCGGAATCCATATTCCACAGAGTCAGCATCAAGCCCCCAGCCGGCGTCGTCGATGTAGAGTCGTCCACGACGACTCTTGTTCATCCCTCCGACCACGTATCCCTCTATCCCTGGGAGAGAGCCCTTTGAGGACTCAACACCACCAAGCGCAGGCCCCACGGTGGGCGCCAACTGTCGTGGTATTATCACGGCAGATGTCCGGGTGAACAAACTTGGGTTCGAGGCCATTGCTAATGTGATGGACTCAAAGGGGTTGGTTAGGATGAAGGACACGAGTTTATCCAGGTTCGGCCCCTCCAGTTGAGGTAATAGCCTACGTCCTGCTAGTGCTTGTATTGCTTGATGTATCGATTACAAGGGAGCTATTGCTTTACCTAGCTTTCGATAACATGATCCGTAAGTCGCCCCGGGTCTTGCCTTTATATCGGAGGTCAAGACCACGGATCATACAAGTTGTAATCGACTCACATCACATGTCCATCTCTACCTCTATCTTCTCTTGCCTTTCCTGACCAATTTGTCTCCGGGCGGGTTATACACCCGGGTCTTCTTCATCCGAGCCACCTGTTGGCCCATCCTGTCAGCCGCTAAACTTCTTGGGCCCTGAAGTCCCCACGGCTCACTCTTGGGCCGGTGTGCGAGCCGCCCGGTGTGGCTCGGAGCCCTCAGGGCGGGTCACACCGTGGGGTTATATCCCCACCAGGATAGGTTGAGGCTTTTGAGTTGAGCATCAGTTGGAAATTTTCCTTAGTATTACCTCTGCCTACTTAAATAGTACGGTGTTTTCTATGACTCAAAGAAAGGAACTGACACTACGAAAACAAAAGTCTTCACGCTTCATAGTCCTCGTTCATATCTTCAAGGTCACACCAACTTCTTCATTTTCAAAGTCTTTAGAGAATACCAAAGTCTTCAGCAAAGTCTTCACCAAAGTCTTCAGTTGAAGACATACATTTTTAGGGGTCGATAATCTCTGAATGTATCAAAGTCCTCATCGACTTATAGATCCTGTGTAAACTCACAAACACATTTGTTCCGTAACCTATAAGTCTTTATTACACCAAAATCACTAAGGGGTACTAGATGCACTTACGTGACTCTATATTTTACTTTGTGATAAATCACTTTGAGTCCAAAGGAAAGCCAATACTATTAAAAGGGGGTAAGGTATAGTTGGTGAACAAAATGCTCATACGTGCACAAGTGGTAGTCACCACACACACCCAAAAGCTCTTCCACAAAAGTCTGTCCAAAGCCAAATATCCAAAATCAGTGAAAACAACACTTTCCATGCAGTGCCACCGATTCTTAGCCTCGCACAGACTCAACGAAACCCTAGCCATACGGTGCAACCGATTCTGCTTCGATGCCATCAAGTTTGCGTTGCCAACTTCCTGTTACGCAAAATCACAAAATCGGTACCAGCGAGTTTTTTGAATCGGCGTCACCAAGTTTGGCAATCTGACCGTTGGTCACCTTATGGTGCAACCAAGTTTTATGTATCGGTCTCACCAAGATTCAAAAGTTGCTACCTTTGAGGTAACTCGGTACCACCGAGATTAACACATTGTTGTCACCGAGTCTGACTTATCAGGTGTAACGATTGGATTTTTGGAGTTGCCTATATATACCCATCCACCACCACCTACTCGAAAGAGAAGCACTCAGAACAGATCCCCACTCATACCTATTGATTTTCTGATAGAGAGCCACCTACTCATGTGTTGAGATCATGCCATTCTATTCCTACCATATGAATCTTGATCTCTAGCCTCCCCAACTTGCTTTCCACCCAATCAATCTCTTCTACCAAGCCAAATCTATGAGAGAGTGATTGTGTGTTGTGGAGTCTATCACCTTGAAGCACAAGAGCAAGGAGTTCATCGACACAATCGAGCCTTTTACCTTTTGGAGGGTGGTGCCTCCTAGATTGGTTAGGTGTCCCTTGGGAGCCTCCTACTTCGTGTTGTGGAGTGAACCAAGAAGTTTGTAAGGGCAAGGAGATCGCCTACTTCGTGAAGATCTACCCCTGTTAGGCTAGTCCTTCGTGGATGTAGGCCATCATGGTATAGTCAAGGTTGCTTCTTCATGGAACCCTCCGTGGATAGAGCCCTCTGTGGACTCTCGCGACCGTTACCCTCCATGGGTTGAAGACTCCATGAATTTGGATGGACGATAGTGCCACCTATCGGAACCACACGAAAAATCTTGTGTCCCTCAAGCGTTTGATCTCCTATCTCTACTCCTTACTTCCATGTGCAATGTCTTTACTTTCCGCTGCTATACTTGATGACTTGCATGTGTAGGGTGTTCTAGATTTGCTATGTATGCTAAAAACTGCCAACACTTGATTTGTGTTTGCGGTAGTTTTAAATTCCAACAAATAGTCTATTCACCCCCTCTAGACATACACGTCTAGTGATCCCGCACCCGCGTACATGAAGCTCAAGATGCCCGGGCCCAAGGTGGTCATTACTATCAACGGCAACACAGAGCGCTCTCTCAGAACTAAGGAACACACAGCGGCCCTGGTAGCTGAATTCTAGTATGGCGCCGATAGGCCAACACCCAAATCATCCATAAAGGCATGTTAGGTTAGTAAACGAGCTCGGTCTCAACCCGAACTCCCGGAATCATATTCCGCCCAACAAAAATAGGCATACGCCCCCAGAGCATAGTCCTAGTTCCCGTAAAATGTGTGCCAAGGAGGCACAACTTCGTGCTCAAAATACCATGGGCAGCTGTGGCAACCCACTAGCAAAGGGAAAGTGCTCGGCTAGACCGAGTTAGTGCCAACACATGTCTTTGCACAAACCACGATTACCATATAGGACCTTCCAAGCGTAAACCTCATCCACACTGCATTGACTTCTCAAGATCTTCTTCCCAAGGTCCATTCACCGATAGCAATCACCTCTAAAGGAATGCTACCCCCTCGGGAGCAAAGGAGCAGAGATGCAGCATGGCACATTGAGGACGTCAAGCCACCCATCGAAGACCCCAGGTAAAACCTCTCCTTTGTAACCTTTGTTTTTCATTTCAAAATACATGTAATAGCCGCTTCGATAGCTTGAGTTATAAGAATTCATCAAAAATAAAGATCATCCCTTACGGCCTCTTTGCTATATCTTATGTCATATACTTTGTTCTCTACTCACCGCTGCCAATAGCAAAGTTGTTCGGTACATATTACGATGCGGCCACCTAATAGACCAAGGGCTTGACTATAAAGATCGCCCCAACCATCACCCTGACACTGTTGTTTATATGTGTTCGGGGTCTCGGATGTAGCGTTATATGAATCGGTTCCGAATTATGTCTTGACTCAATGGTTGGGTTTCCTGGCTCCTGTGCTTTCCCTCTTACGTTCCACATATTCAGCTAAAAGGGCAAAGGGAGAACCACTACGATTGTTCTTCCAGCTCGCCAGGTAAAGTACCTCACCGGAGGAAACCAAAACCTGACTTTTATAATAAGAGAGAACCGGTTTGCAATCCAAGCATAAGTGTCAAACTAAAAATCGATAGAGGTTATTCCATATTATACGAGGGGTTTGTATTATTACAAACCATGTGATGCTGGTTTCAACCTCGGTTTATCCGAATATCACAAAGCACTGGGGGCTAGTCATCAGCCCCCGTAGTCAAGCTCCAACGGCTAACTGAAAGCACTAAAGCATCATAGTCTGATTGCCTTGTCCCCTCGCACTAATGCCTTTGGGCACCGATACGTGTCTAAGGGCCACAGTGCGGAGGTAGAAACACCTCGCATAGTATCTGCATGGGTCTCAAGCCAACGACTCACAACTTTCAGATCAAACGGCCACATAGGAGTTAGAATAATAAAAATCTTAAAGACATGATAAACCATGCAACTGCATTATAAAGCGGAATAGTAATCGGACACATGACAAAATGCTCATTAATAAAATACATCCTTCGATCATTAGGATTCTATCGCCCGATCACCATGCATCGCGATGGAAAAGTATTATTCGGGGCACCAATGCTCCTTCCCAGGGGGTGGAGGCGCGGTGGCCATCTCGATCAGCTTCAGCCTCGGCCAGTGCATCATGGTCCTTGCAAAGGCCATCCGAGCTCCCTTGATGCACGTAGAACGCTTTAGAACATCAAACCGAGACACAACATCAGACAACTTCTGCACCAAGGCGAAGTAACAACTCGGCAACGGCTCTGTAGGCCATAGCCGGATGTAGAGATCCTTCATGGCCAGCTTCGCCATCATGTGTAGCTCCATCAATTGTTTCATCTAATAGGTCAGGCGGGGAGGATGCTCGGGGGCTTGAAATTGCGTCCATAACAACCGAGAATCAACATCCCCATACCGAGAGGCGAAGTACTTGTTCGCGTCCGCTGTACTCCTCGAGAGGTCCGTAAAGGTGCGTGAGAAAGGCAAACCTGTTACCACCAAAGGTACATTGCAGTAAGTATGACTTACCATCCGTGATCTCCTTGACTTGGCGGAGTCCTTCTTCGAAGAAACGCCTTTCGACCCGCTCTTCTTTGAGCTCAGATTTTAGCACGGATAGTTCGGTGGCCTGGTCTTTGTTCTTTTTCTCAAGGGCCTCGTACTTCGTGCTGGCATCCTTGAGATATAGGTGCGCCTCTACCACCCGGGCCTCATGCTCTCGTAGCCTTTAATGCTGACAGTTCGGTTGTTGCTTGTTCGGACGCCGCCTTCTCATCCGCGGCCTCCTGCCTCGCCTTTTCCAACTCGGACTTGAGGTTCTCAACCTCCGTGGCCACAGGTGTGGCAACAATTAGTAAGCAACACTTAAGGATAACAATCCAGACATCTCAAGCAATGAGAATAGCCAATAGCCTGAATGATACAATTCGTACTCACCTTACATCTCGTCAAGTCTCTTTTTCAGGCGGTCGAGCTCCTCATCGGAGCTCTTGAGCTTCCAATTTAGCTCGAAAATCTCCACTCTATTGGCCGCCACCGCCGATGACGGGGCCTACAAAAACAACTTTTGCACATTAAAACTCCCGAGCTGTCGGATTCAGAACCTCTGCTAAGAACTCTCCAGAGCCATTATAATAATGAGGGACAAAGGGTTCCACAAGCATCGTTACTTATTTTCGGACATTTGACCCCCAGGTGGGTTTTTCAATCTCACCCAGGGCTTGGGAGCTACTTAACTTATAAGGATGGCATGAACTTGGTAAATTATGTTTTCCTGGAAAAAAGTATTACGTGACTCACCTTGAAGCCCTTCAAGAGACTGTTCAAGGCCTCTTTTAGTCCACTATCAATGGACTAAATGTTGTGCAAAACTGCACCCATAAGGGTGCGGTGATCTTCGCTGATGGAAGAGACAGATAAATCTTACTCCATCATGGTCAGCCACCCAGTCATGGGCAGCATCAATGGTGACCTGCCAACCCCCTCTCCGGTAGGGGATTAGGCTGGTAGCTCCGGATGCACAGAGCACTCCGGAGATGTCCTTGGAGGGGACTCGACCGGGCTTCGACCTCCCTCTTTAGTCCCCAGGAGATGTTCCTCCTCCTGGTCTTCAGCGGCCAAGGCATTAACCTCAGCGATAACGTCATCACCCCTCTACCGACGTTCGGCTCAGATGGAGCCTGCTGAGATAACACCTCCGCGGCCGCCTTCGAGAACTCAGGGGGAATAGGATGTGACGCAGTCCCACTTTCTGCTAGGCCGGTGGGTAGAGACTCCCCGTCTGATATTTTGGAGGTGGGGAGACCGCATGATGGGCTGCAAATTGAAAGACGTTCGCCCATTTAGCATTAAAATCTCTATACAAGTGACTCAGAGGGTCTTCGGATTCATACCTTTGGGATGGGGGCTTAAACCTTGGGTTCCTTCGGGGAACCCTCTCAAAAGCCTTATAACCCTTCTCGGAGTCGGAGTTATCATCTGCCCGGACTACCTTTGTCTAGCATGTCCTCTTCACGGCGAGAGGAGGTAGGTCCTTCGTGGCGTCCGCTGATGCTGCCCTTTTCCTTATGAGGGGGGAGTCGCACTCCCCTTCGTCCTCGTGCTCTTCTCATAAGTGGAAGAGGCATGGTTCTCCTTGAACTTAGTGTCTAGAAGACCCCTTAGACGAAGACCCTCTCGGGCCTCCTTCTTCTCCCCTTTCTTTTTCTCCTCCGTCTTCTCCGGTGCCAAATACAGTGCCACAACGAGCATCGCCGACAACAGATCCGATCAAGTGTCTTCGGGCTGTGGGGCCGGAGATAGTCGATTTGCACCGCCTTGCTCAGCCATTTCTGTGAAGATGAGGGAGAAGGGGCTCAGCTCTTTGCCAAAATACAGAGCGAGAGAATTAAAGTTTTATCATACCTTGGTAGGAGGGGTGTCGACATCAAGACTGATATCCTCCTCCTCAGTTGGCCAGCTCTTCTGGTCTTGAATAGCACTTATCCACAATTTCTCGTCAGTAGTGCGGAAGAATTGACACACGGTGGCTGGGTCCTCGAGCTGGTGAGCCCACATTGGGGAGGCCCGGTGCTGGCAGGGGAGGATACATCTAAGGAGCATGTCTTGGATCACGTTGACCAGCTCGATTTTGGCGTCAATCATCACGGGGATGCGCTTCTACAACAATTTTATCTCTGTGGCTGACCCCCAGTCAAGGCCTTTCTTGAGCCACAAGGTTAGCCTCGCGGGGGGTCTGGATCTGAATTCAGCAGGTGCCACCCAGTCCGTGCTCCTTGGTTCGGTGATGTAGAACCACTCCTTTTTCAAGATCTTGACTGTGTCGATAAAAGTGTCGTCCGGCCACTCGACATGGGGGAGCTTGCATATTAGCATCCCTCCACAATCCACTTGTGCACCCGCAATTGTCTTTGGATTGATGTTGAATACCTCGAGCCACAGGCAGAAGTGCGGCTCCACCCGAAGGAAGGCTTCGCAGACGGTGATGAACGCCGAGATGTGCATGAAGGAGTTTGGGGGGAGGTGATGGAAATCTAAACCGTAAAAAAACATGAGGCCCGTGACGAAGGGGTGGAGAGGAAAGCACAGTCCCCAGATGAAATGGGGGATGAAAACCACCCTCTCGCCCGGCTTCAGTGTGCGAACCACCATCTTTGCCTCTAGAGCGCAATGGGCGATGTTGGCAGAGAGTTAGCCGACGCGCTTTAACTCTCGAATGTCGTTGTCGGTGATGGAGGAGGCCTCCAACTTTCCCATGGAGCCTGAACCATCCATGGCCGAATTCAAAGGGAAGATTGAGGAAGGACTGGATCTGGGCTCTCAGAGCTTGTGAAAGTTGAGGAGGCAAAGGGTGCGAATTTGGAGCATGAATAGGCCTTGGGGGCTTTTCTCCCTTTTATGGGATGCCATAATACTGAGAGCCTCCATTTTACTGCATCACAGGCTCTGCCACTTCTCGAGATACTTGTGCCATTATGCGCATGTGGGATAACCCAGGACATTAATCATTTCCCGTAAGAAATGGGACACGATCTACACGTTAATTGGACGTGCCAAGGGAGAAATAGCCTCAAACCGCAAATCAAGTTTTTGTAACCAGCTCAGCAGTTGTGATAGGACACAACCCTTCGTTGGAAAGGTTGTCAGGAAATACTGTTCACACTTTGATGTTTAACCTTTGAGGTTAAGCGACTTATGGCGTTCGAATGACTACATGTCATTGGCGGCCGAACTAGAGCCAGCCGATCATAAAGGGGGAAAAGAACTCACCCTGCAAGACGAAGACTCTGACCACGTGAAGCTCCTAGTGTTCGGGGGCTAGTTCGGGGGCTACTAAGGGAATCCTGGACTAAGGGGGTCCTCAGGCTGCCGACCTATCTCTCATAAGCCGGCTTGATGGGCCGCTCTGTGATTATCGCAGGAAGGGCTGGGATGTGCGGCGACTCTGCATTCTAGAAGGAAACCTTTGAAGACGCGGCGTGTGCTACAAGTCAAGTTGAGAGGATCACCGTCTTTACTTTCGGTTGGAGACTTGTCATGTGTAAACCCTAGGAACCCCTAGTGTCTATATAAACCAGGGGGTTTGGATAGTAGTTGGTAGAAGAACTCATCTAGGGTTTTAGTTACTTGATCTCGAGGTAGATCGACTCTGTAATCTTCATACACATTAATGCAACCAAGTAGGAGATAGGGTTTTACCACCATAGGAGGGCCCGAACCTGGGTAAACATCGTCTCCTTCGCCCCATTTTAACCATCGATTCCAGATCCACAGCTTGGGACCCCCTACCCGACATCCGCCGGTTTTGACACCGACACCACCCGCCAGAATATCGAGGACGTTAGGTGACCTGTCGATTGGTGCAAGCTTAGCGCTCCCCATGGGTTGTATTATCCTTAAATCAGCAATTTTTTGTTATGAATAGAATCTGATTATCTCTTTTATCGAGCTTATGACGTTTGCTTAAGTTTGAGCCTTGACACATCGCCAATGTTCGAGATTGTTGTGCCCCCATACCCAGCCCCAACCCTATCGGCAGCCCCTGAACTGAGGGTTGGAGATGGTGCTTGTGCTTGAGTTTTTCCCAGCAGCGTCGATAAATCCAACTGACCGAGATATGGATCATGGGCTAGCCCCCCATGAATGTCATCACGGGAAGGTCCTTGGTGTCTAGACCTCACATGGAGCCGATGCAAGGGGCAGCCAAGGGCATGCCCCGAGGTGCGGCATCATCGGCCCAACGGGGCATTGCGCATCAGCGATTGCTTGACGTGTGTTGCCCTTGAATCACGGGGCGTGAATGCGTAATTGCTTCTGAGGGCTAAAATCACCCGAAGTACAAGGAAGGAACCCTGAGCCTTAAGCCTGGGCATGCCGCACCTCCCCAATCGCCGCCGTGACACTTTCACGTAATAATGGTTTGGGGTCTGTACACGCCCCGGAGCCCGCCGATATGCCATTTCCATGGCCTCGGGGAGTCTCCCACGCACACTAAGTGGAAGCCCCATGCTCCACACTGGCAGAACAGTCGAACCGTGACTATGCCCATGCCCAAGTGGAAGCCCCATGCTTTGCGTTGGCAGAACAAATGAACCCCGCTCATGCCCACGCCCAGTGGAAATCCCATGCTCCATGTTGGCGAAAAAGACAACTAAGGACACCCTTGCGGGCCATGGCACCCTTAGGGAATATCCTGCTCGGCCAGACGGCCCACAATCGCTCACCATGATGTGCACTCGGCAGTCCCCCCTCGAGCATCGTGTGAGCGGGGGCTGGGTCTAGTGCATGTGCGCACGGGAGGGGGGCCCTCACACGACACCCAAGTGCGGGCTAGCGAGAGGACGTCGCCCAAAACTAGGAATTCTGTGCGCATGGTTCCCCTAGGGGGACCTTGCTACCGCCTGCATGCCCCCTTGAACATCACACCTCAAGCACCCTCGCCGTCGTGCCCTGATGTACCAGTAACGATTGAGGCACACCGACGGGCTAAGCCTTGACAGCACAATGCAGCTAGGCAATGAAGCAAGTTTTAGGGGATCATGCTTCGCACCACGTGGGTCCCTCGCGGCCTGCAACCACCTGGCGACAACATCCTAAAGAGCTAAGTTAACTACCTCATGAGGCTCGGTGACCTTTTATGATGTTCTCTCTTCCCATGACCTTTTTCCAGGCAAAATTCTCACCCCTTGCTCGAGCTGCGTGCGTGTCGAAAAACGGTCTTCTAAACTTGTCTCGGTCAGCACGTTTCGGTGAATCAGCATAGCTAAATTGGGCTTAGGGACCGGGCCTTGGCGGTATAGAATGCTAAAGCAATCACGAAGAGGAGGACAAAGCCTAACGAGAAAAATCGAGGATGAACTCATTACTAAAAAGGGAACAATGCTGAAGATAGGGCGTGAAGGCCATGATGTTTCTTACACACCCCACGGGGCCAGAATGTTTTTGCAGGAAAATAAATAGGAAGCCAAACGTAAGGGACGGGGTCTGAGCGGCGCCACCTCCAGGACTCTGGCCCTAGCCTTCCGGACTCTGACCCTAGGGCTTCCTACGCCTAGTCGGAGTCTTCGTCTTTGACGCGAGCATCCCTAGAGACCTCAAAGTCATCGTCGATGGTGCTTCACCGGGGGGGAACCATTGCTGCCATGATCACTCGGCGAGCTATCGTTGTTGCCGCTGTCACCCTCCGGGCAACAGTCCAGATGACCACTGGCTCCAGCAAAGAGCTTCATGAAGAGTGTGGCGGCCCCGTTGAACCTGAAGTGGAGGATGTGCCCTTCCTTTAGGCCCCGAGCGAGGGCGAATGACTCCCACCCCCGCTTCAAGAACATGAAGCCGAATGGGTTGAACTCTATCACTGATGAACCCCAAGTATAGGATATATATCATAGTCCTTTTGATAAGTAAGAGTGTCGAACCGAACGAGGAGCACAAGGAAATGACAAGCGGTTATAAGTAAGGTATTCTGTGCAAGCACTGAAATTATCGGTAAAAGTTAGTTTTGTGATAAGATAATTTGTAACGGGTAGCAAGTAACAATTGTAACAATGGTGCAGCAAGGTGGCCGAATCCTTTTTATAGCAAAGGATAAGCATGGACAAACTCTTATATAAAGCAAAGCGCTCCCGAGGACACATGGGAATTTATGTCAAGCTAGTTTTCATCATGCTCATTTCATTTGCGTTCGCTACTTTGATAATTTGATATGTGGGTGGACCGGTGCTTGGGTGTTGTCCTTACTTGGACAAGACTCCCACTTATGATTAACCCCTCCTGTAAGCATCCGCAACTATGAAAGAAGCATTAAGATAAATCTAACCATAGCATGAAACATGTGGATCCAAATCAGCCTCTTACGAAGGAATGCATAAACTAGGGTTTAAGCTTCTATCACTCTAGCAACCCATCATATACTTATTACTTCCCAATGCCTTCCTCTAGGGCCAAACAATGGTGAAGTTTTATGTAGTCGACGTTCACATAACACCACTAGAGGAGACACAACATACATCTCATCAAAATATCGAACGAATACCAAATTCACATGATTACTTCTAACAAGACTTATCCCATGTCCTCAGGAACAAACGTAACTACTCACAAAGCATAGTCATGTTCATAATCAGAGGAGTATAAGTGATGATCAAGGATCTGAACATATAATCTTCCACCAAGTAAACCAACTAGCATCAACTACAAGGAGTAATCAACAGTACTAGCAACCCGTAGGTACCAATCTGTGGTTTTGAGACAAAGATCGTATACAAGAGATGAACTAGGGTTTGGAGAGGAATGGTGTTAATGAAGATGTTGATGGAGATTGACCCCCTCTTGATGAGAGGATCGTTGGTGATGACGATGGCTTCGATTTCCCCCTCCCGGAGGGAAGTTTCACTGGTAGGATCGCCCTACCGGAGCTCTAGATTGGTTCTTCCCAAGTTCCGCCTCGAGACGGTAGCGCTTCATCCCGAAAGCTTTGATATGATTTTTCCAGGACAAAACCATCAATATAATATAAGATGGGCATCGGGGGGCTGCCAGGTGGGCCACAAGCCCTAGGGGCGCGGCCAGGGGGTGGCCGCGCCTAGTAGGCTTGTGGCTCCCTCATGGGCCCCCTGATGTATTTCTTTCACCCAATTTTTTTATATATTCCAAAATAATTCTTCGTAGATTTTTGGGACTTTTGTAGTTGTGCAAAATAGGTATCTCGGATTTGCACTTGTTCTAGTCCAGAACTCCATCTGTCGGCATTCTCCCTCTTCATGTAGACCTAGTAAAATAAGAGAGTAACAAATAGGCCCTTCGTAGAGGGAAGCAGAGGTTGTCATGCGCTTTTATAATTGGATGCACAATCTCTTAATGCAAAAGGACGTCACTTTATATTGCCCCTTGTGATAGAAAACTTTCTTATGCAGTCCATCGCTTTTATTTCTTCCGTATCACAAGTTCGTATAAAGTTTATTTTCCTCACACTAATAGATCACACATATTTACAGAGCAATTTTTAT
The DNA here is from genome assembly GCA_022496015.1 of Hordeum marinum. Taxonomy (NCBI): domain Eukaryota; kingdom Viridiplantae; phylum Streptophyta; class Magnoliopsida; order Poales; family Poaceae; genus Hordeum; species Hordeum marinum. The sequence continues at coordinate 187,987,613 of CM039677.1, read as the reverse complement.
TTCCTTCACCAATGACAACTTACTTGAAGGATCTTATTCTATCCTTAGGTAGGTATGGTGGACTCTCATGGCAAAACTGGTTTAAGGGTGTTTGGATTTACAAGTAATATATGTACTTGGTGCAGAAGTTTTGGCTGATATGAGGTGGAAGCAAGCGACACATGTTGAGGGATCTATAACAATATAACTTCTATTCGGAAATAAGCAAACATAAACCATTATGTTGTATTCCTTGTCCAACATCAACTTCTTAACATATAATATTTTAATGAGTGCTCACAATCATAAAAGATGTCCAAGATAATATATTTATATGTGAACCTCTCTTTCTTATTACTTCCTTCTAATTTCCCCAATGACCAACAACTATGTTTGTCAACCCACAACAGGTTTCAATCGACATACTTTTTATATGTGAAGTCATCACTCGCCATAAGATTTTCATATCTATTCTTTGCTTTTATTCTACACTTCTTTCTACTTTATCTTTCTCAAGATTAAGATCAAAACAAGCAAATCCCTCAACTCAAAAGCACTTTTTATTATATAACTCACGGACTTGCTTACATAGGAGGAATCATAAAGCAAAGACTCAAAGCTAGATCACACGAAAACTTTATTATACTAGATCAAGATATAACCAAAAGGATTGAACTAAGAAAAGATGATGAAAATAAAACTAATAATAAAAATAAAAACAAAAGATGTGATGGTGATACGATACATGGGAACCTCCCCCAAGCTTGGAAGAAGCCAAGGGGAGTGCCCATACCCACGTGTTTAGTTGTCTTGCTTCGGAGGTGGTGATGCTATATACTTGGCAATGAGGCCCTTCAGAATATGATTCTCCTCCCCAAGCTTATTAGTTTACCGTCTGAGATCCATTATTTCCTTGTAAAGTTTTTCAGTGATGGCTAGAGCGCCTTTAAGCCATGGATGTTTCATTGCTGCGGGGGAAGAAGCAACACTCCTCTTCATATTTTCAAAAGTAAGAAATTTAGCATTGGAAGGCATAACCGGATTCAGGATTGCTGAACTCTGAAGTTCTTCTAGCATGGCTCCACGTTGTGAATGAGAGGTAACTTCTTGGTCTTCCTCCATGGCATCTATCCTTTTCAAGTCAGCCTCCATCTCTTCTTCCGAAGCTAGCCCGAAGTAGTTCTCCCCAACCGACTCTTGCAAAGACATCTTGCTCTAAATCTACTATAAAAACAACTCAAAAAGATAATAGGAGGTATTGTCGTGATATGAGATTCAAAACATTTGTGAGATTATATAATGAATTTTTACCAACCCGAAGGAATATGCCACAAGAAAACGGAGTCCGGGTGGTGCACGGGGTGGCCACAAGCCCCAGGGGCGCGGCCAGGGGGATGGTCGTGCCCAGAAGGCTTGTCGCCTCCTCGTGCACTATTCAGACTACTTTAAATTTTCCAAATATTTTAAATATTCCAAAACAGATAAAAATTTACATTGAAAAAGTTTTGGAGTCTTTTTGTTTACCGTACCACATACCTATTCCTTTTCGGAGTCTGAAACGTTCTGGTAAGTTTCCCTAATGTACTCCTCCGGAGTTATGGTATTGATGATATTGGATTCAACATTTATGGGAGTACCTGAGATATAATGTTTGATTCTTTGACCATTCACAACCTTCGGGTTTGTGCCCTCGGCGTTGTTAATCTTGATGGCACCGGAACGGTATACCTCTTTGATGACATAAGGACCTTCCCATTTAGAGAGAAGTTTTCCTGCAAAAAATCTTAAACGAGAATTGTATAGCAAGAGATGATCACCTACATTAAATTCATGCTTTTGTATCCTTCTATCATGCCATCTCTTAACCTTTTAAACAACTTAGCATTCTCATAGGCTTGGGTTCTCCATTCATCAAGTGAGCTAATGTTAACTAACCTCTTCTCACCAAAAGTTTGAAATCATAATTGAGCTCTTTGATTGCCCAATAAGCCTTATGTTCTAGCTCTAGAGGTAAGTGACATGCTTCACCATAAACCATCTTATACGGAAACATACCATAGGGTTTTTGTAAGAAGTTCTATAAGCCCACAATGCATCATCCGGTTTCTTAGACCAATTCTTCCTACATATATTAATGGTCTTCTAAAAAATCAATTTAATCTCTCTATTGCTCAATTCTACTTGACCACTACCCTGAGGATGATAAGGAGATGCAGCTCTATGATTAATATCATATTTAGCGAGCAATTTACGGAAAGCACCATGAATAAAACGTGAACCACCACCAGTCATCGAATATCTAGGGACTCCAAATCTAGGGAAAATAACTTCTTTAAGCATTTTAATAGAAGTGTTATGATCAGCGCTACTAGTTGGAATATCTTCTACCCACTTTGTGACATAATCAATAGCAACTAGAATATGAGTATACCCATTAGATTGTGGAAAAGGCCCCATATAATCAAAGCCCCAAACATCAAATGGTTCGATAACAAGAGAGTAATTCATAGGCATTTCCCGATGTCTACTAATATTACCAATTCTTTGACATTCATCACAGGATAAGACAAACTTAGGAGCATCCTTGAAGAGAGTAGGCCAATAAAACCCAGATTGTAGTACCTTGTGTGCGGTTCTATCTCCAGCGTGATGTCCTCGGTAGGCTTCGGAGTGACACTTGCATAAGATTTGTTCCTATTCATGCTCAGGTAGACAACATCTAACAAATACCATCTACTCCTTATTTATAAAGATGTGGGTCATCCCAAAAGTAATGTCGTAAATCATAGAAGAACTTTTTCTTTTGTTGTTATGTGAAACTAGAAGGTATAAATTTAGCAACAATGTAATTGGCGTAATCAGCATACCAAGGAGCATTATGTGAAGTATTCACGATAGCTAATTGTTCATCAGGAAAGCTATCATCAACAGGTAGTGGGTCATCAAGAACATTTTCGAACCTGGACAAGTTATCTGCCATAGGGTTATCAACACCCTTTCTATCCATGATATGCAAATCAAATTCTTGTAGAAGAATGACCCACCTAATAAGTCTATGTTTAGCATCTTTCTTCTCCATAAGGTACTTAATAGCAGCATGATTGGTGTGAACAGTTACTTTGGAATCAACAATATAAGGTCTAAACTTATCACAAGCAAACACGACTGCTAAAAATTCATTTTCAGTAGTAGCATAGTTTCTTTGAGCACTGTCTAGAGTTTTACTAGCATAATGGATAACATTTAATTTCTTATCGAATCTTTGTCCTAGAATAGCACCAACAACATAATCACTAGCATCACGCATAATTTCAAAAGGTAGGTTCCAGTAGGGTGGTTGAAGAATAGGTGCGGTAATCAAGGCATTCTTAAGAATTTCAAATGCTTCTACACAATCATCATCAAAAACAAAAGGAACATCTTTTTGCAAAAGTTTTGTGAGATTCCTAGAAATCTTAGAGAAATCTTTGATAAACCTCCTATAGAAATCAGCATGACCAAGGAAACTTCTTATACCTTTGATATCCATAGGGAACGACATTTTTTCAATAGCATGAACTTTGCGGGATCAATTCATTTTTATCATTAGGAACAACGATAATACCTCCCTTCTTAGGGACACAATGGATAGGACTAACCCATCTACTATCAGCAACACGATAAATTATACTTGCCTCCAGAAGCTTTAGTATCTCCTTTCTTACCACTTCTTTCATCTTAGGGTTCAATCGTCGTTAGTGATCAATAACTGGTTTGGCATCAGGCTCCATATTAATTTTATGCTGGCATAGAGTGGGACTAATGCCCTTAAGATCATCAAGAGTATAACCAATAGCAGCATGGTGCTTCCTCGGAGTTTTCAATAATCTCTTTTCTTCATGCTCTGAAAGGTTAGCACTAATAATAACAGGATATATCTCCTTTTCATCAAGATAAGCATATTTCAACGTATCGGGTAATTGCTTGAGCTCGAACACGGGATCACCCTTGGGTGGAGGGGATCCCCAAGTATTTCAACAAGTAAGTTGTGTTTCAAAATAGGCTGCTGCTCAAACAAAATTTCATCTATTTCATTCCTCTCATTCATATGCATATCATTTTCATGGTCTAGCAAATATTGTTCTAAGGGATCAGTAGGAGGCACAGCAATAGAATCGATACCAATAATTTCATCTTTACTAGGCAATTCCTTGTTATGGGGTTGTCTACGAAATTTAGAGAAATTAAACTCATGAGACACATCCCCAAAGCTCACAGTAACTATTTCTTTCTCACAATCAATCTTAGCATTAACAGCATTCAAGAAGGGTCTGCCAAATATAATGGGACAAAAATTATCTTGTGGGGAACCAAGAACAAGAAAATCAGTAGGATACTTTATTTTCCCACACAAGGCTTCAACATCTCTAACAATCCCTATCGGTGCAATAGTGTCTCTATTAGCGAGCTTAATAGTAACATCAATATCCTCTAGTTCAACTGGTGCAATATCATGCATGATTTGTTTGTATAAGGAATGGGGAATTGCACTTACGCTAGAACCCATATCACATAAGCCATGATAACAATGATCTCCTATTTTAACACAAACAATAGGCATGCCAACAACTGGTCTATGTTTATGCTTAGTATCAGGTCTAGCAATTCTAGCAGCTTCATCACATAAGTGAATAACATGCCCATCAATATTATCAACCAAGAGATCTTTAACCATAGAAATACTAGGTTAAAATTTGAAATGTTCAGGGGGTGTAGGTGCTCTAATACAACTCTAACGAACCATAGTTGAAGCTTTAGCATGTTCCTTTATCCTAACAGGGAAAGGTGGTTTCTCAATGTAAGCAGTAGGGATAACATGATCAACATTGTAAGTAATAATTTTCTCTTCAACTTTAATAGGTTCCATTACTTTCACTTCAATGGTAGGATGATATTTAAACCACTTCTGCTTAGGGATATCAACATGAGTAGCAAAAGATTCATAGAAAGAAGCTACTATCTCAGAGTCAAGTCCATATTTAGTGCTAAATTAATGAAAAGCATCGGTGTCTATGAAGGACTTAACATAATCAAACTTAAGATTTATACTTGACTCCTTACCTTCGTCTAGTTCCCAATCTTCAGATTTGTGTTTAATTCTTTCCAATAAATCCCATTTGAATTCAATATATTTCTTCATAAAAGAACTAGCACAAGAAGTATCGAGCATGGATTGATCATTACGAGAAAGCCGAGCATACAAATTCTGAATAATAATTTCTCTTGAGAGATCATGATTGGGGCATGAATATAAAATTGACTTAAGCCTCCCCCAAGCTTGAGCGATTCTATATCCTTCATGAGGCCAAAAATTATAAATATAATTCCGGTCACGATGAACTAGATGCATAGGAGAGAACTTCTGATGAAATTCCATTTTCAGTCAGTTGTAGCTCCATGATCCAATATCATCACATAGCCTATACCATGTCAATGCCTTCTCCTTCACAGATAACGGAAATACCTTATTCTTGACGTGATCCTCAGGCAGACCTGCAAGCTTAAATAATCCAACGACTTCGTCTACATAGATTAGATGCAAATCAGGATGTAGTGTTCCATCTCCTGCATAAGGATTAGCTAGCAGTTTCTCTATCATACCCGAAGGAATTTCATTATAAATATTTTCAGTAGGTTCAGTAGGTTGAGGGACAACTCTTTGTGTTTCCGGTTGAGGTGAAGATACCCCAAACAAGCCCCTCAAAGGGTTACTTACCATAGTAACAAGTGACAGTAAATTTCAGCACACTATATAAATTTTTTCTTACCAATTTCCACTCACCAAAGGCGCTTTACTCCCTGGCAACGGTATGAGAAAAGAATCTTGATGACCCACAAGTATAGGGTATCTATCGTAGTCATTTAGATAAGTAAGAGTGTCAAACCCAACGAGGAGCAGAAGGAAATGATAAGCGGTTCTCGGTAAGGTATTCCCTGCAAGCACTGAAATTATCGGTAATAGATAGTTTTGTGATAAGATAATTTGTAACGGGTAGCAAGTAACAATTGTTACAATGGTGCAGCAAGGTGGCCCACTCATTTTTATAGCAAAGGATAAGCTTGGACAAACTCTTATATAAAGCAAAGTGCTCCCGAGGACACATAGGAATTTATGTCAAGCTAGTTTTCACCATGCTCATTTGATCCGCGTTCGCTACTTTGATAATTGGATATGTGGGTGGACCGGTGCTTCGGTGCTGTCCTTACTTCGACAAGCCTCCCACTTATGAGCATCAAATGGGAGAATAGGCTTGAAACAAATACGAAAGAAGAATTAAGATAAATCTAACAATAGCGTGAAACATGTGGATCCAAATCAGCCCCTTACGAAGCAACGCATAAACTAGGGTTTAAGCTTCTGTCACTCTAGCAACCCATCATCTACTTATTACTTCCCAATGTCTTCCTCTAGGCCCAAACAATGGTGTGTTATGTAGTCAACGTTCACATAACACCACTAGAGGAGACACAACATACATCTCATCAAAATATCGAACGAATACCAAATTCACATGATTACTTATAACAAGACTTATCCCATGTCCACAAGAACAAATGTAACTACTCACAAAGCATATTCATTTTCATAATTAGAGGAGTATAAGTGATGATCAAGGATCTGAACATATAATCTTCCACCAAGTAAACCAACTAGCATCAACTACAAGGAGTAATCAACACTACTAGCAACCCACAGGTACCAATCTGAGGTTTTGAGACAAAGATCGGATACAAGAGATGAACTAGGGTTTGGAGAGGAGATGGTGCTGATGAAGATGTTTCTGGAGATTGACCCCCTCTCGATGATAGGAATGTTGGTGATGATGATGGCTTCGATTTCCCCCTCCCGGAGGGAAGTTTCACCGGCAGGATAGCACTGCCGGAGCACTAGATTGGTTCTGCCCAAGTTCCGCCTTGAGACGGTGGCGCTTCATCCCGAAAGCTATGATATTATTTTTTACAGGGCGAAACCCTCAATATACAAGAAGATGTGCACCGGAGGGCTGCCAGGTGGGCCACAAGCCCCAGGGGCGTGGTCAAGGGGGGTGGCCGCGCCCAGCAGGCTTGTGGCTCCCTAGTGGGCCCCTTGATGTATTTTTTTGCCCAGTATTTTGATATATTCCAAAATAATTCTTCGTAGATTTTTAGGACTTTTGGAGTTGTGCAGAATAGGTATCTCAGATTTGCTTCTTTTCCAGTCCAGAACTCCAGCTGCCGACATTCTCCCTCTTCATTTAGACCTTGTAAAATAAGAGAGAAAGGCATAAGTGTTGTACCAAAATGTGTAATAACAGCCCATAATGCAATAAATATCAATATAAAATCATGATGCAGAATGGATGTATCAGTCACCACCCAAGAGGGCTCGTTGCAGCAACCATCTTCCTATAGCCATAGGCCCAGGGGACCGCGATCCGCCATCTCATGCGTGAAGGTGTCCGGAAGCCAGAGCCAGGTGCTAGGCGAGACGCTCATCCCACTATGAACTCGTGGGCCGAGTGTGAAAAATGGCTCCACGGCCAGGGCGGTCGAACGGCCACACCAGCCCTCCTACCACGCCCGCCGCCGGCTCGGCCCCCGCGTACACACCCATGGTTTGGGCTCCTCTACGGCTGCTTGAGCCATCCTGAATCGACAGCGTCAAGCGCGAAAGCACATTTGCTCCCTTCGTGGTTTTGGTAATTCATAACAACATATAAGTGATTGAACTAATGTTTCCATCAATTATATTTTAGGAACAGTTCAATCATGGGTTGGCTAAGAGACTGTGGAATACCCCAAGATGCAAGGAAATGGATTGAAAAAGCTTCAAGCAAGAGGACTCTACATTTTGTATTTGTGAGAAATCACCTTGAGTCCATAGGAAAGCCAATACTATTAAAAGGTGGTAATGTTTTGTTGGTGAACAAAATGCTCATACGTGCACAAGTGATAGTAACCAAAGACACCCACAAACTCTCCCACCAAAGTCCGTCCTAAGCCAAACACTCAAAATAGGTGCAACCAACATTCCACATTCGGTGCCACCCATTCCAAACCCTAGACAGACTCAGCCAAACCCTAACCCTTCAGTACAGCCAACACTTTGTTTGGTGCCATCGAGTTGGGCTGCCAACTTTCTGTTACGCAAGTTCACAGTTTCGCTCCCTCCGAGATTGCTGAATCGGCATCACCGAGATTGGGCATTCTGACCGTTGGTCACCTTATCGGTGCAACCGAAATTTCTATATCGGTCCCTACGAGATTCAAAAGTTGCCACCTTTTGGTCACTTCGGTACCACCAAGATTAACACATTGGTGTCACTGAGTTGGTCATTTTGTTTGTAACGGTTGGATTTTTGGGGATGTCTATATATATCCCTTCACCACCACCTACTCGAATGAGAAGCACTCAGAACCATTCCATACCTATCCTATCAGTTTTCTAAGAGAGAACCACCTACCCTTGTGTTGAGGTCAAGATCTTCCACTCCAACCATATGGATCTTTATTTCTAGCCTCCCCAAGTTGCTTTCCACAAATTCCATCTATTCTACCAAGCCATATCTGTGAGAGAGTGATTGTGTGTTGAGGAGTCTATCATCTTGAAGCACAAGACCAACGAGATCGTCGACATTACCGAACCTATTACCTTTTGGAGGGTGGTGCCTCCTAGATTGGTTAGGTGTCGCTTGGGAGCCTCCTACTTTGTGTTGTGGAGTGAACCAAGAAGTTTGTAAGGGCCAGGGCCAGGAGATCGCCTACTTCGTGAGGATCTACCCCGAGTAAGGCTAGTCCTCCGTGGACGTAGGCCATCATGATATAGTCAAGGTTGCTTCTTTGTGGAACCCTCCATGGGTAGAGCCCTCTATGGACTCTCGCGACCATTACCCTCCATGGGTTGAAGACTCCATGAACGTGGATGTATGAAGGCACCACCTATCGGAACCATGGGAAAAATCATTGTGTCACCAATTGTGTTTGCTTTCCTTACCCTCTGTTTACTTACACGTGCAATGTCTTTAATTTCTGCTGCAATACTCTTAGACATGCATGTGTAGGGTGTACTTGACATACTATGAATGCTAAAATTTGCCAAGAATTAAATTTGAGAAAAGGTAGATTTTCATTTGGTCAAGTAGTCTAATCACCCCCCCCCTCTAGACCTACTTTCGATCCTACAGAGCGCCCGTGCCCCGTGGGAGTTGCCCTGGGCGAAACGACCAAGGAGCGAGGGCGTTTTTGCCCCCTGGCCGGTGGCACCAGAGCTTCCTCCACCATAGCCACCTTCTCCTTCTGGGCGGCAGAAAAAAATCCTCAAGGGCGTCATTCCAGCGACGGTGGCAAGCGTAATGCAGAGCAAGAGTGGGGAGTAGAGGCAAGGAGGCCCTTCGCTGCACCTTATATAGCATTCGACGGATGGCCGGCCGTGCCCCCTTGCCATCGACGTACGAATGCAAGGTTAGGAAGTGCAATGATGGGCCCGTGCAGCTCGTAGGTCTTACATTAGCTTGGTCCTCATACTGGCGGAGCGAAGCATGCCATGGGCCCGGGGGCTACTGTCGGGCCCCGGGGACCGAGGGTACCCAGGCCCATTGTCACACCCTGTGTTTTGCCTCATGACTAAGTTAACATAACTCAAATTAGGGCCAATTAAAACTTTTTTGAGTGCATTTGAATGCTTGACTTGTGAGTTTTTGCTTGCTTGTTTGATTGCTTGCTGGTACTCTATAATTCATAAAACATCCTCCTACCCTCAAGAACTCTTTTCCTTGACCCCAACTCTTGTCCAACTCTTTTCCTGCTGCAAGCTTTCCCTCTGTAGAAACCCCACCTACACTCCTCCTACTCCTTCCAAATTTTACCATTACCCTTTACCATGAGTGCCTAGGGTACTAGGCATTTTTGGCCGACCAACCTAGCGTCCTAGCCATCACTTGGCATCTTGATCAAGCTATTGGCATGCAGGAATGGTGCCCTACAGGCTAACCTTGTCCTATAGCTTATGTCTGGTAGCGGTAGAGTGACCCAGCACGCCAAGAATCCCCCTCGGCTACCCATGCCTCTCCCCGATGCTAGCAAGGGTCCAAGGGCGCTCTGGCTCGCATGTTGCCCACACCCAGAGGGCATCCGAGGCCCTCCCGAGATTTCCCCTCGTCGCCCCTCTACTTATGCCCCTCCCCGAGCTCCCTGCCATGCCCTAAGCTACTCCTCCCACTCCCAGAAGCCCTCCGAACAGAGACATTGGAACTCCCGATCTCCGCTTCCCCCTCCATGGTCATCATGTCGCTGCTCGGGCCTCACCCGAATTGGCGATACCCCGGCCTTTCCCTTTCCCTTGGACCTCTCCAAACCATCCCTAGACTGCCACCATAACTCCCTACACACCCCATCCCCTCCTATTCGCAATTGCAGCGTCATGCCCAACTTGGCCGATGACCTCCCCCGCCTTGATGGAAGAAGCGCGGAGCCCCGATCTCCACAAGGACCAGGGACTGCCCAGGCGAGTGCGGCTCTCCGCCCCGAGATCGCCGGTGGTCGAGATGCTGCCGGGAACGCCCTATGCCGCCGCAATGGGGTACTGGCGCAAGCGCAGTCTGCCTTCCCTGCCTCCTCTGATTCTAGCGGGAGGAGGGAGATAGACCTGGCAGGCGGGCCCCCCCGGTTTAAGTGGAAGCGTCCCGTAGCTTCCCGCCTTGCTATAGAGGAGGCGTACTCCAAGGAGTACGCCATTGATGTCACCACAGCCTCCTTGCGGCTGGGCCGACCTAGTCTCTATCTAGCACCCGGTGCGCACTTTAGCCCATAGGGTAAGCCTTTTTTCCATTTTATCTTTTTACAGAAATTTGTAGTACTCATAAATAGTTCCTACCAACTCTGATTTTGATGATTCAAATTTCTACAGACTCCTAAATTCATGACCAATCCAAATGTGTGCATTACACAATTTTTCCATATAGCATATTCTGATCCACCCATATTTTTGTTATAACTTGTATTATGGAGCCACCTTGCAAAATCCCTAGAGCATTCTTAGTAGCTCCAAATTGAGTGATTCAAAATCCTAGGGGTATCTAAACTCATGAGATATTATGTGAACATTTTTCCATATATTTTCTCTGTTATGTGGATTATTGAACCATTTCTTCATATATGGCTCACTTTTCAAATTCATAGTAAAATCATACCAACTCCAAATCAAGTGAAACCACTTCCATCATGTTTGTAAAATCATGCCCTATTTGTTTGGCTCATCCACTCCTTTGTATAAAAATGTTTCCTTTGCACACCATATAGGATCATCATTTCCTTTGTTTCCACTATTCAAAACTCCCCCTTGACCCACATCCAATAAAACCTCCTTCGTTATTTTTATTATGGCCAAAGGTGTCCAAGGAAAATAAAAATCCTATTTATAGAGCACTTTTGTTTTCTGCTTGTTGTGTTGCTTATTGTGGTTGTTTACCGACGGTAGTTGACGAGACAAACGGAGATCTCGGAGTTGCACGAGAAACATGTGAAGACCTTGAAGACTTTGTGAAGCCAGGCAAGTAGCCCTTTGACCATGACTATGAATGCTTTTATTGCATGTCATATAGCACTTGTTGTTGCGATGAATTAGTCATGTTGATGAGGTACCCCCCTTTGGTCGAATGCTTCCAATACTTTAACAATGATACTTGCATCGTGTATGACCCTACCATTCTTATGAGGGTTGTGCGCGTGGGAGTAGTTAGGTTGCTAGTAGTGCTATGCAAGTGGGATCGGAAATATGCATGGTGATGGAAACAAAATGATTTCAAAGATTTTTAGAAAACCCCGTCGGGTGCCACTAATGCCCGAGGGAGATGATGTTGAGTTAGGTAACCACTTGAAAAAGAAGTGGTGTACCGAAGAAAGTGAGTGTGTGTGTTTTCGAAAACAGATTAGATTTAAGATTTGTCAACCATCCCAACCTTACATCTACAACCATGATACCCCTTATGGGATGGGGCTTTGTTGATTACCTTGATGGGTACTAGCATAGAGCCTGCATCACTAGTGGCGGGAGTGGCATGGTCACTCTAGATAGGAGTCATGCCGGTATGGACGATCATGCGCTGTCTTCACAGGCACCGGGCACACCGTTGGTCCCTTCATGGATGGTACGATCATGAGGGCTGGGTACAAATCGAGTGGACTCTTTGTTTAGTATCATCGGGGGAAAGGCATTGTTCGGGTGCTTACCTCGGGTATGTTATATACCGCGAGTCGTGGATGACACGGAAGTTACGAGTCTTGTGGGTACAGTGTGAAACCTCTGCAGAGTGTAAAACTATTTGAATAGCCGTGTCCACGGTCAAGGACAGTTGGGTGGTGCTTCTTAAACTATGTCATGTGTTTTCATAAACTTGGTGTGTGTGTGTGTGTGTGTGTGGATAACAAATATGGTATACTTGAGATAAGTCAGATGACTTGATGTGATGACTGAACATGAGATGTTCAACCCCCTGTTTATGATGATATCTGTAACTTGTTCATATGGATATCTGCCAACTGTTGATGCATGCTTACACAGTTACTTGAGCATGTCATTGCATTCAAAATTAGCTTTCTGCAAAATACCTACTTAGTGCTATAGCATGCATTGTTGTTGTGTTGTTCCAAACATGGGTTGCTTGCGAGTACATTCAAAGTAATCATTGGCTTGCCACTGGTTATTTTATTGGCCAGGCATGAAAGACTAGGTTATGATGAAGTGTATCTTGGTGACGAACATCCGAGCTAGGACTCTTCCCAGTTAGAATGCCTGTAGGGTTAAGGCAGATGACATGGGTTCACGCCATCATTGAAGATTTCCGCTGTAAGTTTATGAAGACTTGGTCATATAGGCCATTATTGAGTACAATGGTATGTAATGGATATAAGACTCTTGTTATTCGGTTTCTGTGTGTTCAGTGAGCATTGATCTCTAGGATCGCTGTGAATATTCATTCGGTGATCTCAACTTATGAGTCAGGGTCCCACGAAGCTGGTATCAAAGCCATCCTGACTGTAGGAAGCCCTTACTTAGCATGGACGTAAGTTAGGACAAAACCATTTTTCTAGACCCTTCAAAATCACCTACAAAGCCTAATTATTTCTCGCCTCTCCTAAAAATTCCAAGGGAAGCAAAGGTTTTTGCCTTGGCACTTCCACCACTTTTCTCTTAGCTCTCCTCGTCTCCTTTTGAAAAACTTTGCAAATGGTCGTTACTACCCTTGTGCCCCTGACCACGGGATTCCTTGTAATCCTCGTGGGTAACCTGCAAGGAAGCCACCTTGCTAGATGATTGCTGACATATCTTTGACCCAAGTTGGCGACACTAGACATGGAGCTACCAACATTAGATACCTTCTCGAAGGATGAGGATGTCAAGACTTAGATGATAGTGACACCCTCGACACAACCCCAGGATGATGCCACCCTGGACTTCGATGACTAGGGCACAAGACATGCAATGCATTACATGCATCGCTAATAGGGCAACCCTGTCCATTTCGTTATTGTGTCGGAAACCACCAGTGGGTGAGAACCTTGACATTTGGTTCGCCTCACGATAGTGAGCAGGAAAACTGTTCTCTTCATCCCCCGCTCTCGGTGTCGATATTATCAAGATGACAGACAAGTTGGAACTTTATCATGCCTTGTGGATGTCATTGCATAAAGGATTACCCACTTGGAACTCTTGATGCCTTGAAGGAAAAGAAGGCATTGACATGATTACGAAGACAACAAAAGACCCATGAGGAACCACCTTCGTCATCAACTTACCAGACGTGAAGTTGTCCAGGACTCTTCAGGAACAACTCGGATCATTTCGATGAATAACAACAAGAGACATGGCGACACCAGAAGATGACCCAAAAGACTGAGGGGACTCCTCTCCAAGACACGAAGCAAGCACAACTACTAAGTATGAGAACCCCTAGGGTAGGATAGGTCGTGTGTTCCCTATGCGAAGTCGAGTCCGTATGATGATTCAGATAGAACCATAATTTTGTGTTGTTTGTTTTTGCTTGTTTGTGCTTTGGTGAAAGTCACACTTTTTCTCTAGGAAACAAGTGCGCGACTATATCACCTACCTTACCATGATGTTTGTGTTTGGCCTTTTCGGCAATTGCTTGATTGCACTTGCACTATACCAACCCCTTAGGCACATTCCTCTATGCTACTTTTCCTCTTTCCCCATCTCATCAACTGAAGACCGGCAAGACAAGATGCACCAAGGGTCCACCTCGATGGACATTTAGCGTTGAAGACCTTAACTACAACGTACTTAACCAGACGCAACCCCGTAGGATTAGGATCTTCCCTCAAGATTGGAAACCCCTCCCTTACCCAACCTAGGCCTCACAAGCTCCCCTAGCACAAGCCTCTAATCACGTGTTTAGTACATGGATTTTCCAGAGCACTTATTGAGCTTTAATAACCCCTGCTTTGCACTGGGTTCATTATGGAGCTAGTCATCATAGTGAACAAACATTCTCCATTCTTACGCTAGCACTAGAACCTTAATGCCATAGGAAGGATCGTTCTGAGGGTATACGATTTGTGGATAATGATTTGATTTGCCCTTAATAGATATCTTGAGGAAGTAGTTGAGGCCCTTTGGTTAATTACGAGGCTTAATGTTGGAAGACGAACTTGGTGGATCAAGATTGATAGAGTAGCATAACTTACTTATCCCTTGAGAAAATTGGATTAGTAGGGAAAATATGGTCACAAGCTGAAATTCTTAGTGGATACATGCCTTGACTTTGGCAAGTAATGATTCAAAGTGGATTGATGGTAATATGTTAGTGACTGGAGCAACTAGTAGGGAATTCTTACTATATGTAAACCTTGGACTTAAATAGATGATTCTAATAGGTGATCAAGATCAATTAAACCACATGGATCGGAGTAATTTGGATTTAGTATGATGATGTTGATAATGATACCATGTTTCTCAGTGGATGATAGTAGAAGGAATCGGATAATGTTAGGGATAATTTAAGGATCCATATAAGCTCGACCTTGGACTGTAGTTGGCCATGACATTGGAAGTTCATGACAATAGTCCTTGCAATGATATGTGGATTATATGAACTCGAGGAGATTATGTTCGATGCCATTGACGCTGGATTTGTAGCGGTAATGGATCATGTAATAGCGGATGATATTCGTGGATTGTCTAACAAGATTCGTAGGAAGGAAATGATATCTCGGATTGGTATACTACTGTTTCCTTAGCATAGAGATGCAACATATTAGACCTTGGATATATTAGTTGAACACTTGGAATCGTAGTGTCATGATCAAGCTTAGCGGCTTGTAAATTATGCCGAGGATTTTTTATATATGAGTAGCATGTGTAATATTGGGGTTGACTTATATAAGGTGATACGTTTGTTGATATACGGTGTTTTTGTTTGGAGTAATAGGCAGTACTATTGGCATCTAATAGTTGTGCTCAGGATAAGATGTTAGACGATCACTCACATCCTAAGCTCCTTGAAACCCCGAAGCTTTATTGGACCATGGTGCGGTCGGATTATGACCATAGGTCTTGGTTCTAACTCATTTGACTATGGCCGATACTCCACCCTAACCTCCTCCAGACATGTTCATATGGAAGATGGCCGCAAGGACCTATATTAGGTTGGACCACAAACCCATGGACAAGTGGCCACCCGAAACAAACGACCGCCTCTCTCACACATCCCATGAGCAATGTGTTTATGAGGTATTTGGAGGAATATGTTGTTATCCTCACAGATGACATACTTATTTACCCAATGAGAGGAAGGAACACCTTAGTCCTGTTTGGACCAGCCCTAGGAACACCAATTACCATGCCTCTCAAGTATAAGGCCTCACCTTGAAGGAGTTGGACTCCTCCAATCACCCTTCCTACAGAAGAAGACTTTCTTGCCCAAGCAAGATGAAGAGCCACTGCAATTGCGAAGCCACGGCAACGATGAAGAAGAAGCAAAAGAAGTCAACCACCACTCCTCTGTCGGCTACATCAACTAGACTATATCAAGAAGCACCGACATCCAAGCATGATGAAGCCCTTGCACATCAAGAGGTTTGAAGGACCCCTTGTTATGATTGGTCATCCATCAGTTCTAGACGAAGAAGGAACCGAGGAGCTGATAACACCCCTCACTCCACCACTTTGATGGTGTACGATGAGCATTACATCCCTACTCCCTTCAGATGCCTGGAATGGAGTGGACGAGTGTCATGACGTAGCTATCAGCCCTTTTTAGACAATCTAGGGCGTAAATCGTGACTCGATCATGGTAAGCCACCTGTCAAAGGTAGTTAGCCCCACTTGCCAAGTGTCAGAGCTTGGGGATTAGATGGCTGATTTATACTCTGGATAGTCAGCTTATCTAGAAACCGACTGAAACCTTCCAAGATGGTAGAACACGTTTTCACACCAAGTCTATAAGCTCAGTCCTAGGGACGAGACTCGGCGCAGACCTTGCCACGGAGAAACGAGTAGACCAAACACTCAAAGACCCTCTTGAAACGTGCGTCCATGACGATGAAGACAAACGATCAAAGAAGAATGAAGAATCTACCTAGGCAACTTACTCAACCAGAAGATCTCGACGAGAAGCCCACGATGACGCGCTTCAACACCCTCAAACATTGAGACCACCTACGACTGAAGACCTCCTGCTTTAAGGAACATAGGACTTCCCCGTTAACGAGAAGCTACACCAAGGCTCGACCTCTATTCTAATGTAAGACATCCTGATGTCACTAACCAACATGAGCAACCTTAGGACCAGCACACAAACACACTACTTGGCCACGTATTCCGACTTTGGAGTACACACGCAAGCCAGGCCCTACCAGAACCCCGTTCACCCTTATACCAAGTCAACGCTGCACTCGAAGACATATCATCAGGAACTTCAAGATCCAGAAGGACAACCACACCAGAGCAGAAGCAACGTGGAATGTGAAGACTACCTCACCCCTGATATCTGCATCTTTTCGACGCCAAGCCTAGGAATCTCCGGGACGAGGTTCTTGTAAGGGGGGTAGGTTTGTCACACCCTGTGTTTTGCCTCATGACTAAGTTAACATGACTCAAATTAGGGCCAATTAAAAAAAATTGAGTGCATTTGAATTCTTGACTGGTGTGTTATTTGCTTGCTTGTTTGATTGCTTGCCGGTGCTCTATAATTCATAAAACATCCTCCTACCCTCAAGAACTCTTTTCCTTGATCCCAACTCTTGTCCAATGATCATGCCATGTGAATAGGACATAAAAATAGTTTTACAAAATATTATCTTTGCCAAAAAAAAGCATTTATTTCAATTAGGTTTTCAAAACCCCCTCATTTGAGATTTGCACTGCAAGTCCCCAAATTGGGTGGATCCTTTTCCCCAAATGCTTTATTTAAAACCCACTATATATGAGACTTCCCAAAACCACCACATATTAATTTAAAAGATTATTTTACTATTTTATTTAAAGGATTTCTCTTAAGGCCAGAAATGGTCTTTTACAGGGAAAAATTATTTAGATGCTTTAAAAATGTTTGAGAAAATTTGGGAACACTCAATGGACATATATTGTCCATATATAAGAGTTTAAACACATGGTCATGTTCAAAATATTGGGAAAATCCCTTCACACAATTTCTGCCTATTTCAAGCTTTTGAAATATTTATATAAGAAATATTCTCAAATAGATCCAGGAAAATTCTAGCATGTCACATATGATATATGTGTTCATCTGTCCAAGTTTCACCTCAATCCCAATTGTTTTGGTTCACCAAAATATCCCAAAATCCTCTTTGTTCGGATCCAAATTTGAGCAACTTTACATTATGAAGTATCTCCTATTGTTCCCAAACTTTGTGAGCATGTTCTATTACCCAAATGATGATGCTAAACCAAGTGGTGCATCAAGGAGATTATTTTACCCTAACTATATCTACAGAAACTTGATTCTATTGATTCCTAGGGTTCACAAAGTTTGCATTACCAACTTTCTTCATTTGATCTGAAAACATGTGATCAGGAACAAATGGACTTACCACTTACCTATGGTGAATATCAGGGCCATTGGATACCCCCTAGATGCCCTAGGACTACATCAAACACCTTCAGCCATGAGCTTGTGGACAAGCTAAGTGGGCCCAAAAAGATTCCCCTTGCCTCCAACTTTTTACCACAGTATATTCTAACCCCAATTTACCTCCAGTAACCTTGCCATGGCCTCTGATGAATTATTGTGGGGTAACTCTCTCATTTTCCCTCTCTTTTTACCATGGCAAGGCCTCTGTTCCCTTATTATGTTCATAAGAATGCCCCAAGTTTTTCCATAGCACCTATAGAATGCTAATTCATTTTTCCACACCCAAAGGTGGCATGCTCATGTGGAAAATATGAGCAGTACCTCTAAAACTAGTTTTTGGCAGAAATTGTGGCCTTGAACTACAAGTACCCTATTTACTTGTCTCCATGAGATGATAATTGGTGGGCATGCAGTCCTTCCATATCTAGGGCCTTTAGACAAGGTTTTATCCAAAGTTCCCTCCAATATAAACCCCTTAGGTGAGTCTCTACTTTCATGTTGCAAGCTTTCCCTCTGTAGAAACCCCACCTACACTGCTCCTACTCCTTCCAAATTTTACCATTACCCTTTACCATGCGTGCCTAGGGTACTAGACATTTTCGGCCGACCGACCTAGCGTCCTGGAAATCACTTGGCGTGGTGACCAAGCTATTGGCATGCAGGAATGGCGCCTTGCAGACTAACCTTGTCCTGTAGCTCATGTCCGGCAGCGGTAGAGTGCCCAGCACGCCAAGAATCCCCCCTCGTCTACCCACGCCTCTCCCCGACACTAGCAAGGTTCCAAGGGCGCTTTGGCTCGCGTGCTCCCCATGCCCAGAGGGCATCCGGGGCGCTCCCGAGCTTCCCCTTGTCACCCCTCTACTACTGCCCCTCCCGGACCTCCCTGTCGCGCCCTAAGCTACTCCTCCCACTCCCAGAAGCCCTCCGGATAGAGACATTCGAGCTCCCGATCTCCACTTCCCCCTCCATGGCCGTCATGTCGCCGCTTGGGCCTTAACCGAATTGGCGATACCCCGGCCTTTCCCTGTCCCTTGGACCTCTCCAAACCACCCCTAGACTGCCACCATAACCCCATATCACCCCATCCCCTCCTCTCTGCAACAGTGACATCATGCCCACCTTGGATGATGACCTCCCCCGCCGTGATGGAAGCAGTGCGCAGCCCCGATCTCCCCAGGGCCCGGGGACTACCCAGACGAGTGCGGCTCTCCGCCTCGAGCTCGTCGGTGGTCGGGATGCTGCCGGGAATGCCCTGTGCCGCCAGAACGTGGTACTGGCGAGAGCGCAGCTAGCCTTCCCTACCTCCTCTTGGTCTAGCAGGAGGAGGGATATAGACCTGTCAGGTGGGGCCCGCCTGTAAGCTGCACACCGACCGCCCCTCGGTTTAAGTGGAAGTGCCCCATAGCTTCCCGCCTCCCTGAAGAGGAGGCATACTCCGAGGAGTACGCCATCGACGTTACCACAGACTCCCAGCGGCTCGGCCGGTCCAGTCTCTATCTAGCGGGTAGTGCGCATTTTAACCCATAGGGTAAGCCTTTTCCAGTTTCTGTTTTTACAGAAACTTGTAGTATTCGTAAATAATTCCTACCAACTCCTAATTTGATGATTCAAATTTCTATAGACTCCTAAATTCATGAACAATCCAAATGTGTGCATTGCACAATTTTTCCATATAGCATATTCTGATCCACCCATATTTTTGTTATAACTTGTATTATGGAGCCACCTTGCAAAATCCCTAGAGCATTCTTAATAGCTCCAAATGGAGTGATTCAAAATCCTAGGGGTATCTAAACTCATGAGATACTATGTGAATATTTTTCCATATATTTTCTCTGTTATGTGGAATATTGAACCATTTATTCATATATGGCTCACTTTGCAAATTCATACCAACTCCAAATCAAGTGAAACCACTTCCAACATGTTTCTAAAATCATGCCCTATTTGTTTGGATCATCCACTCCTTTTTATAAAAATGTTTCCTGTGGACACCTTATAGGATCATCATTTCCTTCGATTCCAATATTCAAAACTCCCCCTTGACCCACATCCAATAAAATCTTGTTGGTTATTTTTATTATGGATAGAGGTGTCCAAGGAGAATAAAAATCCTATTTATAGGGCACTTTTGTTTTCTTCTTGTTGTGTTGCTTATTGTGGTTTTTACGGACGGTAGATGACGAGATAAATGGAGAGCTTGGAGTTGGACGAGAGGCGTATGAAGACCTCAAAGACTTTGCGAAGCCAGGCAAGCAACACTTTGACCATGACTAATGCCCGAGGGAGATGATGTTGAGTTAGGTAAACACTTGAGAAAGATGTGGTGTACCGGAGCAAGTGAGTGTATGTGCTTTCAAAAACGGATTAGATTTAAGATTTGTCGACCGGCCCAACCTTACATGTGCAACCATGATACCCCTTATTGGACGGGGCCTTGTTGATTACCTTGATGGGTACTAGCATAGAACACACACTACTAGTGGCGGGAGTGGCGTGGTCACTCTCGATACGGGGTCGTGCCGGTATGGACGATCCTGCGCTGTCTTCATAGGCACCGGGCACACCGTTGGTCCCTTCATGGATGGTACAATCTGGAGGGAGGCTCGTACGATGTAAACCATGAGGGTTGAGTACCAATCAAGTGGACTCTTTGCTTAGTATCGTTAGGCAAAAGACATTGTTCGGGTGCTTACCTCGGGTATGTTATATATCGCGAGTCGTGGATGACACGGAAGTTCCATGAGTCTTTGGGGTAAAGTGTGAAACCTCTGTAGAGTGTAAAACCATTCGAATTGCCGTGTCCATGGTCAATGACAGTTGGGTGGTGCTACTTAAACTATGTCCCGTGTTTTCATACACTCAGTGTATGTGTGTGTGTGTGGATAACAAAGATGGTATACTTGAGATAAGTGTGATGACTTGACATGATGACTGAACATGAGCTATTCAAACCCCTTTTGATGGTGATATCTGTTCATCTGGATATCTGCCAACTGTTGATGCATGCTTACATAGTTACTTGATCATATCATTGCATTCAAAATTAGCTTTCTACAAACTACCTACTTAGTGCTATATCATGCATTGTTGTTGCCTTGTTCTAAACATGGGTTGCTTGCGAGTACATTCAAAGTACTCATTGGCTTGCCACTGGTTATTTTATTGGCCAGGCATGAAAGACCAGGTTATGATGAAGAGTATCTTGGTGATGAACATGCGAGCTAGGACTCTTCTCAGTCAGAATGCCTATAGGGTTAAGGCAGATGACATGGGTTCACGCTATCGTTGAAGATTTCCGCTACATGTTTATGAAGAGTTGGTCATATAGGCCATTATTGAGTACAATAGTATGTAATGGATGTAAGACTCTTGTTATTCAGTTTCTGTGTGTTCAGGGAGCATTGATCTCTAGGATCACTGTGCACGTTCATTCGGTGATCACGACTTATGAGTTGGGGTCCCCACACCCATACGCTTGCAACCCAGGATGAGTGGCGCATTGTGGGCCCATGGAGGCCTGCCCTAGGACTTCACGAGCCAGACCTCGCAAGGTCTCCAGCTTTGTGAGGCACGTAGTTGTAGGCATCACCAGGACTTCGCGGAACCCTTCTCGTGAGGTCACCTCCCGAAGAAATCACCAGGCCCCTCATTGGGCGCCTGACAAGGGCGGCTCGGTGGAGCCGGTTGGCCCTGTGCTTTCATGTGGGTGACACGGGCCGCGTGAGGCAACGCCAGGAGACACACCAGCAGGAGCGAATAGAGAAGTTTGCCTCTTTTGTGTTAAGGGAGAGAGGCCAGATCGCCGGTTCCCAAAGCAACCCAAAGGTTCCCCTTCGATGAACGAAGACCAAGGCATGGTGCTTGGTAGGACGGAGGTCGTCTCCAAGCCCACCGGCGCATCATGACAGCAACCTTTAGCAAGTGTGGGTTGCTTTTGTCAAGATAGCTTGTGGTCTTGTCTCCTTTCAAATGGCTCACTTTGGCACCCCTTCCCACCTTGTGATTTATAAAGAAGAGGACTATGGGTCGGTATAAGAGAGGGAAGGCCTCGACCATAGAAAAGGATCGACCCATATGAACAGGAACGCTCTATGGTAAACCTCTCATACCTCCTAGCAATCTAGACAAGCAGGAGTAGGGTCTTACACTGCGAGGTGGCCCGAACCTGTGCAATGGTTGTGTATGTGCTATTCTTCCTTAGCTCGTCCTCACGGCTGCATTGCCGGACACTAGCGAGGTAAAATAGGGCTAGTGAGCAAGCACACCCTAGATTTTGAACCATCTTGGGCACCCGGAGCCACGATTCCGACATTCACTAGCAAGACCCTCGTGAGGGCCCCTACCTCGTGAGGCACATGACAGCGAGTGTTGCCAGGGGCCTTGCGGACCCCCCCCCCCCACGAGATCACCGCCCAAGCCTCCATGGGGTTAACTAGTCGAGGGCGGCTCAGCAGAGTCTCTTGGTCCTACGCCTTCACTTGGGTGATGTGGGTCACGCCAGGGTGCACTAGAGGCCGTGCCAACAGTCGCGGTTGGAGAAGCTTTCCTATTTTGTTCTAAGTGAGCAAGGCCAGATCATCGATTCCTAAAGCGGTACACAAAGGTTTCCCATTTGGGGGAAGAGGACCAAGGTCGGGGCTCACTAGGATGGAGGTCATACTAGAACCCACTGGTGTGTCATGGCAACGAGTTTTCTTAGGCAAAGACTGCTTTTGTCAGGATAGACTACGAACTTGTTCCCCTTCAAAGGGTCCGTTGTGGCGACCTTTTCCCACCATATGTTTTCAGAGGAATGGGACCTGGCTGGTATAAGACACTGTCAGATTTCAGGCTCCACAAAGCCATCAAGGTTCGAACACAGGGCATGTGCGAAGATCCTGTGCACCCTCGTCCTACCTAGCTTGCTACTCGATAGTTACCATGGCAAACTCACACGATGACGAGGAAGAAGATGAACACGACAGTTTACCCATGTTCAGGCTGCTATGAACTATAATACCCTACTCCTTCTTTGGTGGATTGCCTCTTGGGGAGGTGTGGTGGATGAACTAGTACAGTGGTTTCGAGCCTCACGAGGGTGCTCAAGTGGTGTTCTTGGCTCCCTACCTTGTGTGGTGGTTCGTCGGGTGGCTAAGTCATGAATCGTCTCCCCATGGTATGACCTAGGCTCTATATATAGCAGTGGCCCGAGTCCTCTTCCCTTATCAAAATGGCAGGAAGGGATCCCACAACGGCCAAATTTGAAGGGGGGAAGGAGTACATCTGCACCCTGTCCAAAGGTGGTCTTCACTTGCAAACTAGCTATTGATGATGCAGTGGTGGGCTCGGCGATGACATCCACCTTGCGAGGCTCATGGTCATGGTCTTGTTGCACTGGAATGGAAACCTTTGGGCAGCGCTTCGGGAACCCGCGTACGTCCTTGCTCCCTTTGCACCAAAGGGGAAACTGCACCGCCTAGCGTGCTGGTGCCTGCCTATCCTTCCCTGCTTCACCTTTGACAGCTGAGGCCGGGTTCCGCATAGAGATCTCCGCCGCTCTAGGTCGCGTCTGGCTGATGAAGTGGACCATCTCCTGGGCCGCAGGCAGGTAGGGCAGGGTACCCCCATTCCCAGAACACCGATAGTAGCCCCCTGTTCCAAGGCGCACCCGAGTTGACTTCTTGCCGAAGCCGTTGAAGGTGGCCCGAAGTGCCGTGGTCCCTAATTGCCTACGGGCCAGGCTTTACACGTGTCGAACGCCTAAGCGACGACGCCCCGGCTCCCCGAAGGTGTCAGGAACCGCCTCAAGTCAAACTGATGTGACACGTGTGTGCAGCGTCGGCCATCATTACCCCTCCTTGAATGCTGATGCCGCCTTGGCCTTATCCCCTTGGGCCACACGGATGCGTCCCTTCGGAGGTTGCACGCCTCCCGGGATGCGAGGGGGTGCCGGTTGGCCCCTGGTTGTACATAAGCAGGCGAGGGCGAGAAAACTCTCAACACACCTTCGTCTCCTTCGCCTCCCAAATTCCAAGACACCGTTCTCCCAATCATGGCCTCGGGGAGGAACCATTCCACTGCCAAGAAGGGGAAGGCCCCTAAGGAGAGCCCTGCTTCACCGCCGCCCAGGAGGGGCCGCGTCCATCCCTAAAAGCACGCTGTGACGCTGGCGACAGTTCCCCGCGGGCGCGGGCGTGCTCCTGCGTGGCCGCCGACTACTGCTACAGCATGGCATCGTGGGTGGCGGTCGAGGTCTCTCCAAAGGGTTATGCATACCTAACCCGCGAGTGGCAGACGTTTGCCCGCGCCTGTGGCCTGGTGGAGACGCGCACCCTCAACTTCTAGTACGACGGGCTGGCGACACTCTTCGTCAAGGTCTTCGGTGGTGAGGGTGAATGCCTGGGATGCTTCCCGGAAGATGTCGGCCGCGGTGATCTTGGAGATGAGCTTTCCCTTCAAGACGGGTGCCGCTCCTCCATCGACAGCAACACCGCCACCAAGGGGAGCCCGAGCGACAGCAGCGACAATAGCCACGATGTGCCACCGCGCCGATGCGCTCGGACCTCGGGGTGAAGCCAGCCGGCACGGCGTCGCTCCTTTGCTCCTGAAGCATCCGCGCTGATGCGCCTCCACGGGCCCGTGAAGGACGAGAAGGCCACCGACTGAGCGCTGATGCGCGGGCCCCGGAGCTCCCGATGCGGAAGCCCTCGTGGGGGTCTTTTTTCCTTCTTTTCCTGTTCCTATAATCAAAGAACCAAGAGAGGCCCTGCGATCATGTAATGCACTTGGGCACTTGCCTCTTTTATTTGTGATTCTGTTACGTGTCCTGGCTGTTGCGTTTTCGTCAATTAAGGCGGCCTTCTGGTTGTGAGCAGGGTACTTAGCTTGACATCCTCGTTGTAGGCTCCAGGGGAGGTATGGCTATGGTGCTTGGGGAGTCCGAACGTCCTATGAACTTCTTCTTACAGGTGAGGCAGGTTGGGAGCCCTTTCGGCACTCAGTGTCTACAGGCCCCAGTCCCACACATTTCCCAACCACCATAGTGTACGACTGGCCAAGGTCGCAACTATGGGGCGAGGCCCCAACACCCTCGATGACGACCGGATCACCAAGGACGGCATCGAGGGTGCCGAGTGGATATATGAACGGTAAGGCTCCTGAGGCGCGTTGCTCAGGAGGCCCCTTTGATGATCAAGCAACTCTACGTTGACAGGTCCCAGTCCCGCACATTTCCCTACCATCGCAGTGTACGACCGGATCACCAAGGATGCAACTATGAGGTGAGGCCCCGACACCCTCGATGTCGACCAGATCACCAAGGACGGCATCGAGGGTGCCGAGTGGCTATATGACTGGTAAGGCCGATGAGGCGCGTTGCCCAGGAGCCCCCTTAGACGCTCAAGCAGCTCCCCAAAGAAATTTTTGTTTCCTACCCCAGGAGGGGTGGGCCTCCCGAGCCTCCAAGATGGCGCATCGGGCCGTGAATGTAGCCCCCGAGTGAGTATGAAGCGCCACGCACCTTCTAACTCATCTGGGAGTACCACGCGAGGATCCGGGCACCAAGGCCTTTGCGAGGTGTGATCAGCGTGTCCCCTAGGCCCCGCTCACAGGGTGTTAGGTGGAGGGGAGCAAGCGAGTGCTCGTCCTGAAGAGAGAATACCCAATATGGGAAATGGCGATGAACACAAATCCCTGACCCGTTTCTTTAAAACATGGTTTGGAAAAAGTCCCGAGTTTTGTTCCAGGAAAGTTGGCAAATTCAAATAACCAGAAGAGCAAATAATAGTCGCGTCGGGCGCCTAGACTAATCTTCGTCTTCCCCCAGCGCTGAGCGTAGGGCATCCATGTTGCATGGGCATAGCCATTGAAGGACAGTGTTAACTTATCCGCCAGCATGGAGCTATGGCTCCCATATTGCATGGGTGGAACCCTTCCGCGTCCTCGGGGGGCTCCAGGTGTATACAACCCGCTCATTATTACGTGAGAGTGTCACGGGCGTAGATAATTGTGCAAGCCCTGGGCGCTTGGCCCGGTAGCTCCCAACTCCATCAAGATCCACCCGTGCATTTCTACTTGGTTGCGCACCTCCATGACCCAAATCCGAATGCATTATTCCCCGCATAGCCGTGGGATTGCGCTCCTGCGGCCCGAACATGAGGACAATGCCCCCAGCATAACCATGGAGGTGTTTTGTCGATAAAGTCATCCTGCGAGGTGTTGGGGCACTAACCGGACAGGGCCTTGGGAGCATCATGAGGCCTCACCTCCTGAGGCTATGCCGGTGCTGGTAGTAGAAGATAGGGTTACGAAAGGAGAGGGAAGAGTCCTAGCTACAGCGAGGGTGTACACACATATGCATGAGTTCAGGCCCCTCTCGTGGAGGTAACATCCCTACGTCTTAGTGCTCAGGAACTCTTATCGTGTGGCTAGTATGAGTTAAAGGAGGTGTGAACCCTTGTGCTAGAGGGGAGGGCGGTTTATATAGAGTACGCTACCCCTCATAAGTGCTAGGCATCCAAGGGTTCGATCGTGTGAATAAAGTGGTGTGTTACTGGCAACGTACATAATAGATGCTACTGCTGACGACTGGCCGAATGCCTGCCTATTGGCCTCCCTAGGGCGGCTTCTGGTCTTCTAGTGTCGACTTGTAGCAAGTCCTTCCGAGTGACAGGAGACTGCCGAGTGGAGGGAGAAGCCTCCGAGGGGATTCATTGTCGAGTGACTTGAGCGACATGGTGAATCCAATTAGAATCTCTCTTGTAATCTTCAAGTCCTCCAACATAGTGTCCTTAGGTAGGGTATGTAGGTCAGGCCTAGGACCCTACCCTAGGTACATATCCTTGTCATTAGCCCCCGAATATATCGGGGTTTGAGTAAGAAAGGGAATAGATGGCAACTCTGATGAGGCACCGAAATTTCGAATGTACTTTGGGGCTTTGAGTGGAAATCTGTGTCGATTGAAATCTTTGTCATTCGCCCTGATCAGTTCTGCATTGATAAATGTCTGAATGATTTTAAGCATAAAAATATGTTCCGAGTGAACCATCAGAATCTTTTGATGAGACGGCTCGCTCTGCCCGGCCAGGATTTCGTGGGATTCGAAAATTTTGGGAAGCGCGCGCTATGCACAGATATCATGACAACTGGGGAAAATGGGGGCACAACACCTCAATTACCACGTCGCCCATTACGCAGTCATGCCCAAGATGCGGTCCTATCCTTGTTTGGGCACGAGGGCCTCGACAGGGATAGAAGCGCATCTCGATGCGTTTGCAAGAATGGATATCATTACAAGTACATGTATAGAAGAGATGAGTATATGGAATTGGCTTACACTCGCCACACGCTACATCAGAGTCACATCAATACAATAACATCTCAAACATCATACATAAGAGCAGGGTCCGACTACGGACGAAATCAAACGGTAAAATGACATCCACCCTTGCTATCCCAGGCTGCCGCCTGGAACCCATCCAAGATTGAAGAAGAAGAACTCCAAGTCAAATCAAGCAACCTGCTCACGTCAAATCATCACATTACCTGTACCTGCAACTGTTGTTGTAGTCATTTGTGAGCCACAGGGACTCAGCAATCTCATTTCCAAGGGTATCAAGACTATTAAAGCTTAATAGGTAAGGTATGGTTAAGTGGTGAGGCTGTAGCAGCGACTAAGCTTATATTTGAGTGGCTAACTTACGAGTACAGAAATTAACGTATGGTGGTCTACGCAAGCGGTCGAGAACTAATAATGATCACTAACTGATCCTGAACACCTACTTACGTCAAGCATAACCCACCGTGTTCTCTTTTGGATACGAACTCACGAGAAGAGACAGTCACGGTTACGCACACAGCTGGTGTATTTTATTAGAGTTTACTTCAGGTTGGCTATGACCGGGTGTTAAACAAATTATCCAAGTTTGCCACATAACCGCGGGCACGGCTTCTCGAAAAGATTTAACCCTGCAGGGGTGTTCCAACTCGTCCATCACAAATTAACCATACTCAGCGAGAATATCCTCAACCACGGATCTCGTGATCATCCTAGGCAATTCCAAAGGAAATCCAACACCTCGAGATAGCCCGAAGAATAATCGGAATTCCTCACTCAATACATTCGAGAAACGTAAAACAAATCCAGCAAGACCACCCGACGTGTCGACGATCCCGATAAGAGCCGCGTATCTCAGTCTCAGGACACGACGGATAAGCGATGCGTACGGAGGCCTGATAGAAATCTCCCAAGTTGCCCTGGGTTGGCCCCGCACAGTGATCTAGATTGGACCAACACTCATGAGGAGCACTGGCCCGGGTTGTTGATTAATTATCCACGGGGTTCGGAAAAATATCCCCTATGCAAGTTCATTAATTGTTAGGCAAATTTAGTACCAATGTTGGGCCTTGCCAGACAAGTTTTATTCTAACCCAAAAATCAAGGGGGTCCCCATAACAACCCCGAGCATGTTAAGAGCGCTCATTTATGGAACATAACACCGGTTCACAAGTAACTAAGGGCGGCAAGAGTGGAACAAAACACCAAGCAAAAGGCCAAGCCTTCTACCCTTTACCAAGTGTATATGTGCATTAAATTAAATAGCAGCAATATTGTGATATAACAAAAGAAGGTCCATGTTGGCACATGGAAGCAATTGCACCTGCAACTAGCAACGCTATAAGAAGGGCTGAGCAAGCGGTAACATAGCCAAACAATGTTTTGCTGGGTTGTGGGGAGGTTAGAGGCTTATCATGGCAATGTTGGGAGGCTTTTCAACAAGTGGTAGGTAGCGCGACATAACGATAAAAGACGAGACAACTAGCATGGCAATGATAGTAATGGTATCCAGGGAAATGTGTCATCTTGCCTGAGATCCCGCTCGGAAGAAGACCGAGTCCATGAAGAAGACGAGCCAACGTAGTCGAACGAATCCTCACACTTCGAATGCTTTCGGAAACTCTATCGAGAAGAAGCAATCCGACACAACAATCAACACAAGATACACCACAACATATGCAAAACACGATGCACAACAAATATGATGCATGTCCGGTTTAAATATGCAATGCATGACAAATCACCACAAACAAATACTACACATTAAAGTGAAGCTCAATATGCAACGAGTTGCATATTGACGAAACTCCACATTCGAAATATTTAGTTCACTGCCGTTAGGTACACAACAATATTAAATGTTGTTAAACATGGCAAGAGGTGAAGCATAAGTAAACTATCTATCTAGGCATATTAAATGAGGCCGGAAACAACTTATAGCATTTCCGAAATGACTCCACGTGTTAATTATGAATTTGGTCCAGATCTGATCTAAACATATTTTATGGTTGTTAAACATCAAAATAAATATTACCATGTTATTCTACATGGAATTCTAGTCGATTTACATATATAGAACATCTCAAACGGAGCTACGGTTCAAAAGATATGAACAAAACAAGATGTGGATGACGTGAATGCAAATGCATGGGAAATGCAATCACAAACATATAAAATCATGAATGCATCAAGTTATTATGAAACTATAAGAGATTCTAAGCAAGTTTCATATATGGAATGTCCCCAACGGAGCTACGGTTCAACCACAATCATCAAAACAAGTTTTAGTTGAAATCTGCCAAAAACAGCAACATAGCATTTTGAACATGTGAAAACAACAAGTTACAATACTCCAAAATGCACAAACTAAGCATGGGGCAATAGCATACAACATTCACTTCATTTCATCTTCACAATTCATATTCAAAACATGCATGGATCACTTGGTAGGAAGCTCACAAGAAGGCTACTTAATAACAGTTTCAGACTTAGTGAAATAGCAGTTTTTGACAGTGCAGTTTTATCACGAAGGCATATTAACAGCAGTGAAACTATATGATACAAGTCATGAAATGGCATGAAACTTAACAGAGTGCTAGAGGGCAACAACAACAATAAATAACTCCATTGCACCATCCACAAAAGAGGTATAGATCACTAACAAATCACATGGCAAGGCCACAACAAAATATAACAGATTCCAGACTTAGAAATATTTTGGACCCTCGAAATAACAGATTTTCATAGCAAGTAAACAACAGCAAAACAACAGCAAAATCTCCATGGGCTAGGACACATATCAAAGAGAAACCTTCATGTTGAAAACTAATTCATATCGTGCCCGGATTAATTCCTACGAAAATGACAAAAGGCATCACGGCATAAATGACATCCACACAAACATGCTCAAATGGAAAAACTAAATGCACCGATAAAATCAATGGATTTTTCTACCCCGGAAACATAGATAATTTGCATATGTTCGTGTAGAAAATTAATCACAATTAAATATGCGGGTATATGGCCTAATCAACTTAAAGCAATTCAACAATGCAAAATACATGCAAACATCATACCGACAATTATCCCGTGCATGAAAATGCAATGCAACTGAGATGGACATTTTTATGAGATTTTATTAATTCCGATGCACGTTTATTTAATTGTGAAAATGCAATTAATGCAAAAATGCAAAATGACATGTTAAATAACTTCATGCATGGGTGCAAATGGCATTTTATTAATCTTCATTTAATTCTAAGCATATTTCATAATCAAAACATTTTTATACGGTGCTCGGTTAATTACAAAATGCAATTACTAAATCTGCAAATAAAATAATAAATAAATAAAAACAAAAGTAAAAAACAGCGGGGGGGAGCTACTCACCCTGGCCCATGGGCCGGCTGGGCGAGGCTGCTGGGCCGGCAGGGGAGGCTGAGCCCACGCGCGCTGGCGAGCGGTCAACGCTCGGGGTCGAGCGGGACTCCTTATCCCCAACCTCGACGCAGAGGCGTGGCGGCGGGCTGGGACGGCGGCGAGGGGCGGCGAGGCCGGGCGGCGCTGGGTGTGGCCGGAGGCGGGGGGAGGCGCTGTAGCGACCCGACCTGAAAGGTCGAATCTCCGGTGTTTCCGTACCATCCCAAGATCATGCTGGTACACACACGGTACATCAATGTATATATCAAAGGGAAATCACACAGCATTATATTAATCTAAGTCTCATATCGAGTCCTTTATTACAATAAAGATTACAATAAAGTGGCTGAAGGCCAACTCATGAGAATATCTAAATCTTGCGGAAGCATCGAAGGTAGATGAGTCCATCTGACTCCAAGGGCATTTCACCGAGCGTAGAGCGTGTCCTCACTCCTGGTCGGAAAAGTACTCTGCAACATGATACGTTGCAGCCGTGTAGGTCAGCATATGGAATATGCCGGCAAAGTCACAAGAGAGGGGTGAAAAGATAATCATCTAGTCTACATGCATATATGGCAGGTGGGGTGGTAGTTTTTGCGTAAAGCCAATTTTTCCTACATCAAGAGAGGGCTAAGCAAAATTATTACTAAGTTGGTTGATTAATGAGATGGTTCCACCAACCAATTCTCATACCCAATTTATTAATACCCACATCATCGTATTAATTGTGTCGAGGGTTCCGGAAGTTTCAGTTCCTTTGGCTCAAGTCGTCCATGATCGTGGACACGGCTAATCGATTAGGTTTGAGTACTCTGCAGAGTTTTGCACACGTTCCCCACAAGATTTGGTCGCCTCCGTTTAATTTCTCGCACTTCAGGGTGTTTGAGAAACGGATGACCAAAACATGGTCTTCCAAAGGGTTTCCCTGCGATTCTGTCGGTGCCCATCCTTTCCTACCGTTCTTCTACATCTCATAGCACCGCCTGTCCAGGGTCACCACGATATCCAACCAAGCCAGAGCCCATAATGACTTGTGGCTGTGCACGTAAGCCTTGGGTCTTGAAGCATCCATCCATCTCTTTGTGCTTGGGTGGACCTTTCCGCGTGAATACTGGCCATCTCCAGCAACACCTAGGCAAATCCACTAGTTTCTCCAGGGTGCCGTTCAACCATCATCCACCCAGAGGTATGTTGAAACTCGGAGTCTTGAAGTCTTGATCATTATGTAGGTCTTGAAATTATTAACTCTCTCAACTCTCATGAATCACACAACCAACCCCGTCTACTAATAGCATAGCAAAAAGTAAAACAACGTTTCCCAGGGCCAATGTGTCAAGGGTTGAGAGGGGGTACCTACCACATGATACTACAACCGTAACCAAGTTTCCAATTACCTACTTTGCATGCAATTGGGGGGATGGTAGAACTAATGCAATAAAAATATGGGTAAAGATGATCAAAGTGACTTGCCTGCTTGACGATCTTCGAACTCGAGGGACTCTAAGTAACAAGCCTCGCACTCGGGATAATCTAACGAAGCAAACAAGAGTACTCAATAAGCATACAACAAAATAAAGTAACTCACAAACTCAGTAATGAACTAGTAAACAATCAAGACAAAACAATGCACAATCACAAGGAAAGAAAAACAACACTAAGTTTTGTTTTCTAAAAGATGATGGGTAAACCACTACTAACGTAATAAAGCTATTTGTAATAACAAGACAATAGTTGACAGCAAGAAAACAATAAACAATTTTATTGATAAACATAATAAAATCAATTTAAAGTTTTGTTAAGAAAAATCTTAGTTTGGTTTTGAAAGTTTTGATAAACACTACTATATGAGGTAACTATAGTTTTACTAACAAAAGAGTAAAACAAAACTTATTAGTTTATTACAAAACATTTTCTTAACAGAAAATAAGTTACTAAAATTTGTCTTATAAAACAAAATTTAATTATATAAAACTTTGTTGAAAGAAAAACTATTACTAACTAGTTGTTTTAATCAAATTAAACCTATTTGAAAAGGAGTTGAGATTCCTATAACCATAAAGTAATAAACTAAGCAATTTTATATTATTATTAACAGCAAGTAAAACACCTAATGTTTAAGCAACAGATCCTACTAAAACAAATATATAACAATCTGATTTAAACTAACTAAAAACTAAATTAACTAAACTATACTAATTACTAGGCAGAATTTGTTTATAGCTATAACACTAAACAAATCCATCCTAAAAATCCTCAAACTAAGCATGATGATAGTCCTAACTAATACCAAACAGTAGCAAAAAGATTCATATCAAAATCTATTTTTAAACTCTAGTTATTCAGATTTGAGTGATTTGAGAAAATTTGATTAAATTCAAATTTTAGAGTTCAAATTTAAAATCTAAAACTACAGGGTGAAACTACATGAAAAATGATATCTATTGCAAAAAGAATCAACTCAAAACATTAAACAAATTAAAAGATATAAACAAAACAAATTTGGAATACAATCTGTTAACTAAACAAAACTGAAAATAGAAAAAGAAAACTATCGGACGGCCAGGGTGACGTGGCGACCTGTGAGTGGCTGGCCAGCGCGTGCGTGCGGGTGCTACGGGCGGTCAACCGAACCTAAGAGGATAACGGTTCGCGAATAAAAACGATCTAATCTGGATCGTCAGATCCAGATCGAACGGGTGGGGTGCTCACAGTGGATGGGGTCGCCGGCGATGGAGTTTTCCGCAGAGCCCGAAGCGGCGAGGTCGTCGGCGAGGCGCTCCGGTGGTCAAGGGAGGCGTTGAAGGGGTCCGGGCGGCTGCGGTTGGCGTCCGGCGTCGAATGGTGGGGTCGGAGGGCGAGGGAACGAGTGGAGCGACGGGCACGTGAGGTGGAAGCTTCGGTGGGGTCAGAGAACTCCGGCGAGGTGATTTCGGCAGTGTCTCGGCGAGGGAGAGAGGGGATTCGGGGGAAATGGAGAGAGGAGGGGCAGGGGCTACTTATAGGGTGCTCGGGTGGGTGCGGGGAGGAGAGAGGAGGGAGATCCGCCGCGAGGGAATCTCGGCGACGGCGGCGCGCGCGCGAGGAAGAGGATCGCCACGAGATCCAGCGAATGGTCAGGTGGGACCCCCTGTCAGTGAGAGAGAGAGCGGCGGTTGCGCGTCGCTCGACCGGCTCGAAGTTAATTCGCGAGTAACTGTCCGTGGGCCGGCCCATTTAAATACAATTCCGTTACTCTTTTTAATATCCAGAGCAGTAAAACCTCTTTAAAAGCATTCAAAACATTTCCAAATGTAGGAGTATTATATATCAAAATTAACAGAATAATAAATGCCATTTATTGAACATTTTTATTCTGTTATTTGAATAATTTGAAAAAAAAAATATTTTCAGAAATTGCCTATTTGGTTTTAAAACCTTTTGCAAATATTTTTCAAAAGACCCCCTGGTTCTTATTGTTCAAACATATCACCAAGATGACCCTAGTGTGGAGTGTCATGTTAATCCCCTCTTATTTTGAACATTTTACCAAGGTTTTCAAATAGGTGAAAGCAACATGGGGAAGTAGAAAGAGGCTTTCGAAAAGTCAGAAGAAGCATTTCAACAATTCCATACATTCAACCAATGATGATGATGATGCATAGCTATATTTCATAACATTCCAAAAATGGAATTTTGGGATGTTACGAACCTACCCACCTTAAGATGAATCTCGCCCTCGAGATTCGGGTTGGCTAGAAAATAGGTGCGGATGGTCTCTGCGAAGATCTTCTTCGTGTTCCCAGGTGGCTTCTTCCTCGGTGTGGTGACTCCACAAAACCTTACACAACTTGATGATCCTGCTACGGGTAACTCTGTTGGCAGTCTTGAGGATTCTGACAGGCTTCTCCTCGTAGGTCAGATCACTGTCAAGTTGTATGGCCTCTAGGGGGCACTGTGTCTCTCAAGGGAATATCAGTCATCCTAGAATGACATTTCTTCAGCTGGGAAACATGGAAAACATCATGAACTCCGGATAATCCTTCCGGCAATTCCAGCTTGTATGCAACTTCGCCTCTACGTTCAAGAATTTTGTAGGGGCCTATGAATCTGGGTGCTAACTTTCCTTTAACACCAAACCTCTTGATTCCTCGAAGCGGGGACACACGAAGATAAGCTCGGTCTCCCACTTCATACGTCACTTCCTTACGTTTCTTGTCAGCATAACTCTTCTGTCGAGATTGAGCTATCTTGAGTCTGTCACGAATCAGCTTGACTTTCTCTTCAGAATCTCGGATAAGGTCGGGACCAAAAAGTTGTCGGTCTCCAACACCATCCCACGTCAACGGTGTTCTGCACCTCCTTCCGTATAAAGCTTCGAAAGGGGCCATCTTCAGACTGGTCTGATAACTGTTGTTGTATGTGAATTCTGCATAAGGTAAGTTGTCATCCCAACTAGATCCATAATCTAGCGCACAAGCTCTCAACATGTCTTCCAGAATCTGGTTGACTTTCTCGGTCTGTCCATCGGTTTGCGGATGACAAGCTGTACTGAACTCCAGTCTCATACCCAAAGTTTCATGTAACTGATGCCAAATCTTTGAGATAAATTGTGTTCCTCTATCTGACATGATACTCCTCGGAACTCCATGCAGACATACGATCCTGGTCATATATATCTTGGCTAGCTTAGCACTGGTATAGGTGGTCTTCACTGGAATGAAATGAGACACCTTGGTCAAGCGATCTACCACTACCCAGATGGAATCATAACCTGAACGGGTCCTGGGTAATCCTGTGATGAAGTCCATACCAAGCTTTTCCCATTTCCACTCGGGTATCGGCAAAGGTTGGAGTAACCCTGCTGGTTTCTGATGTTCTGCCTTTACTCGCTGACAAACATCACATATTGCCACATGTTCTGCAATATCCTTCTTCATACCTGTCCACCAATAACTTTCCTTCAAATCCAGATACATCTTGGTGTTGCATGGGTGTATCGAGTAAGGGGAATCATGGGCTTCTTGAAGTATCAACTTCCTGAGCTCTGGGTCATTGGGCACATAGATTCGGTTCTCAAACCATAGAGTTCCTTGTTCATCCTCACGAAAACCTTTAGCTTTATCATCTTTCATTCTTTTCTTAATCTCAGCTATCTCCTTGTCCGATTTCTGGGCTTCTCGAATTCTTTCGGTCAAGGTGGACTGGATCTCCAGTGTGGCAACATATCCTCTTGGAACTATCTCTAGTCGGAGCTCTCTGAGATCATCGGCTAACTCCTGGGGTAATCCTCCCATTGTGAATGTGTTTACATAAGTTTTCCGACTCAAGGCATCTGCTACCACATTTGCCTTACCTGGATGGTAGTGTAATCTCATGTCATAGTCCTTGATTAACTCTAACCATCTCCTCTATCTGAGGTTCAACTCCTTCTGCATGAAGATATATTTCAGGCTCTTATGGTCGGTGTAAACATCACAACTATTTCCGATAAGGAAATGTCTCCAGGTCTTGAGTGCGTGCACTATGGCTGCTAATTCCAAATCATGGGTGGCATAATTCAACTCATGTGGTCGTAGTTGTCTGGATGCATAAGCTACAACCTTTCCATCTTGCATGAGTACTCCTCCAAGTCCTTGACGTGAATCATCACAATGAACCTGGAAGTCCTTCCGAATATTGGGCAAAATCAACACTGGGGCTGTGACCAAACATTTCTTCAGCTCCTGGAAACTGGCTTCACATTCCTCAGTCCAAATATACTTAGACTCTTTCTTCAACAAATCCGTCATGGGCTTGGCAATCTTTGAGAAATTCTCAATGAACCTCCGGTAATATCCGGCAAGTCCGAGGAAACTGCGGATCTCCTTAACTGAGGTGGGTGATTTCCACTCGGTGACGGCTTCAACCTTAGCGGGGTCTACGGCTATTCCTTCTCCAGAAATAACGTGTCCAAGGAATCCGACTTCCGTCAGCCAAAATTCGCATTTACTAAACTTTGCATACAACTGATGCTCTCTAAGCTTCTCTAGAACTAAACGCAAATGTTCCTTGTGTTCTTCCTCGTTCTTGGAGAATATCAATATGTCATCGATGAACACCACGACAAACTTGTCCAGGTATTCCATGAACACTTTGTTCATCAAATTCATGAAATAGGCAGGAGCATTAGTCAAACCAAAGGACATGACTGTATACTTGTACAAGCCATACCTTGTGGTGAAAGCTGTTTTGGGTATATCTTGTTCACGAATCTTCATTTGGTGATACCCTGATCGAAGATCCATCTTGGAGAATACTTTGGCGCCTACTAGCTGATCAAACAAGTCATTAATCATCGGTAGAGGGTACTTGTTCTTGATAGTCACCTCGTTCAAGGCACGATACTCGACTACCATTCTCAAGGTTTTATCCTTCTTCTCCACCAAACGAACTGGGGCTCCCCAAGGTGAAGAACTTGGGCAAATATACCCCTTGTCCAATAACTCCTTGATCTGCTTCTTGATTTCCACTAAATCATTTGCGGGCATCCGATAGGGTCTCTTGGAAATTGGGGTTGTCCCTGGTTGTAGCTCTATTAGGAACTCAATCTCCCTATCTGGTGGCATGCCTGGTAATTCTTCCGGAAATACATCCGGAAAGTCTTTTACCACAGGTACTTCCTCCTGAACAACTCCTGTGAGGGAATTTAACCAAGCACTCATACGTGTGCGTCGGGATACATACCTAATCCTCTTATTCTCCGGGGTGGTGAGTGAAACAGACTTGCTAGGGCAATCAAGATTTCCTTCATACTTGGTCATCCAATCCATGCCTAGGATTACATTCAATCCCTATGACTCTAGGACGATGAGGTCGGTGGGAAAAACATGGTTTCCTATATGAAGTTTCGAGGCATGGCATCCTATCCCTGTCATCATCATACCTCCTTGGGAATTGACCTTAATGGGCTGACTAAGGGTTTTGGTGGGCAAACCATACTTATCCACAACTACCCTTGATATGAATGAATGAGTTGCATCGGAATCAAAAAGTACTGTAACTAGACATGAATGCAATAAAAACTTACCAACCACAGTCTCGGGTTGATCATAGACTTCTTCCACGTCGAGGTGGTTCACCTGGGCACGAGGAAACGGATTTGGCTTCTTGGCTGCGGAGTTGCCGTTTCCATTTCCCTGCTTCCTCTAGGGACACTCAGTAGCATAGTGTCCCTGTCTTCTGGCACTTGAAACAGGTGATGTGGCTCAGATCCTTCTGAGTAGGAGCGTGACGGTGCTGGTTATTGTTCCCATTCCCATTGTCAGTCTTGAAGTTTCCATGGTTGGGACGGGCATTCCCATTTCCTCCATAGTTGTGGCCTCCATGGTTGTGCACGGCATGAGTGTGCCTTCCAAACTTAGTGGTACCTGATCCGGTATTCCCTGAGTATGGGGAGTAGCGGGGCTTCTGATGAGCTCCAGAGTTAAACTTCACCTGTGTATACTTCCTCTTGCGGTTCTCAATTTGTTGTTGCTTTCCCTCCAAGATGAGGGCCTTGTCCACCAGCTCTTGGTAGTTGTTGAAGGTAGCCACTACCAGCTGCATGCTCAACTCATCGTTGAGTCCTTCTAGAAACTTCTCTTGCTTGGCCGCATCATCGGCCACGTCTCCTGGGGCATAACGTGCCAATGTGCTGAAGTTGTCCACGTACTGGGCCACAGAGCGATTACCCTGGTGCAAGTTGCGAAACTCGCGCTGCTTCAGACTCATAGCTCCAGCTGAGACATGTGCGGTGCGGAAAGCTTGCTTGAACTGCTCCCAAGTTACATCAGCAATAGGATATGTGGTGGTGTAGTTCTCCCACCATGAAGCTGCTGGTCCTTCAAGTTGATGTGCGGCAAAGTGCACTTTCTCAGCATCAGTACATCCAGTGGTGACGAGTTCTCTCTCCATCTTACGGAGCCAGTCATTTGCCACAATGGGCTCAGTGCTGCTGGAGAAAGTTGGAGGGTTCAACCTCAGAAAACGGGTGAGATTGTCAGCCTGGGGTGGATGGTGGTGGTTATTGTTCTGGTTGTTGGTCTGATTCTGGATCAATAGCTATGTCAGTGCATTCTGCTGCTGAAGGAGTTGCGTGAGTTCCGGCGGGAAGGTGAAGTCGGACTCACGTCGTGGAGGCATCTTGTTGTTTTCAGAGGGGTGAGAATTAGAATAGAACAAGGTCCTAAAAGGAGAAATTCACTACCCATATGCAGTGCAACAAACTTGTCATACCAAACACTCACTCATTTATTCAATCAATGATTCAAACATCGAGATACAAATATCCATCAAACTAAACATCGACCTACACTTTTAATGTTGAAAATAAAAGATACATGGGGGCATAACTAAAGTTTTCCTCAGAAGTACATGGTGACTAAGCCTCCTCCAGTGGTGCTCTCCTCATAGTCATCATCGTCGCTGATGAAAGGAGCCAAGTCTCCCTCAGGATGAAGATTTTCACCCATGTCCATCTATTCCTCCAAAGTGGCGATGCGAGTGTTCAGCTTGTCGATCCTCTCTAAGAAATCCTTCACCTCATACTCATGCTCGTACTCGGCTTCCCGTAAGTCGGCTTCGAGGTCAATCTCACGGTTCATCAGCCTGTTGATCGTCTTCGTATCAGCACGAACTCGAAGCTCCAGAGTCCTGATGTGAGTATCCAAGGTCTGGATATAGGAAATGGTGGTGTCTGCAGTGGGAGGGGTTATGATGTTTCCATTGGCATCCCTGCGACAAACCACGCTGAGTCCTGGTGAAATGGTTCCACTTTGAGAAACGGATGACCAAAACATGGTCTTCCAAAGGGTTTCCCTGCGACTCTATCGGTGCCCATCCTTTTCTACCGTTCTTCTACATCTCGTAGCACCGCCTGTCCAGGGTCACCACGATATCCAACCAAGCCAGAGCCCATAATGACTTGTGGCTGTGCACGTAAGCCTTGGGTCTTGAAGCATCCATCCATCTCTTTGTGCCTGGGTGGACCTTTCCGCGTGAATACTGGCCATCTCCAGCAACACCTAGGCAAATCCACTAGTTTCTCCAGGGTGCCGTTCAACCATCATCCACCTAGAGGTATGTTAAAACTCGGAGTCTTGAAGTCTTGATCATTATGTAGGTCTTGAAATTATTAACTCTCTCAACTCTCATGAATCACACAACCAACCCCGTCTACTAATAGCATAGCAAAAAGTAAAACAACGTTTCCCGAGGCCAATGTGTCAAGGGTTGAGAGGGGGTACCTACCACATGATACTACAACCGTAACCAAGTTTCCAATTACCTACTTTGCATGCAATTGGGGGATGGTAGAACTAATGCAATAAAAACATGGGTAAAGATGATCAAAGTGACTTGCCTGATTGACGATCTTCGTACTCGAGGGACTCTAAGTAACAAGCCTCGCACTCCGGATAATCTAAAGAAGCAAACAAGAGTACTCAATAAGCATACAACAAAATAAAGTAACTCACAAACTCAGTAATGAACTAGTAAACAATCAAGACAAAACAATGCACAATCACAAGGAAAGAAAAACAACACTAAGTTTTGTTTTCTAAAAGATGATGGGTAAACCACTACTAACATAATAACACTATTTGTAAAAACAAGACAATAGTTGACAGCAAGAAAACAATAAAATATTTTATTGATAAACATAATAAAAACAATTTAAAGTTTTGTTAAGAAAAATCTTAGTTTGGTTTTGAAAGTTTTGATAAACACTACTATATGAGGTAACTATAGTTTTACTAACAAAAGAGTAAAACAAAACTTATTATTTTATTACAAAACATTTTCTTAACAGAAAATAAGTTACTAAAATTTGTCTTATAAAACAAAATTTAATTATATAAAACTTTGTTGAAAGAAAAACTATTACTAACTAGTTGTTTTAATAAAATTAAACCTATTTGAAAAGGACTTGAGATTCCTATAACCATAAAGTAATAAACTAAGCAATTTTATATTATTATTAACAGCAAGTAAAACACCTAATGTTTAAGCAACAGATCCTACTAAAACAAATATATAACAATCTGATTTAAACTAACTAAAAACTAAATTAACTAAACTATACTAATTACTAGGTAGAATATGTTTATAGCTATAACACTAAACAAATCCATCCTAAAAATCCTCAAACTAAGCATGATGATAGTCCTAACTAATACCAAACAGTAGCAAAAAGATTCATATCAAAATCTATTTTTAAACTATAGTTATTCAGATTTGAGTGATTTGAGCAAATTTGATTCAATTCAAATTTTAGAGTTCAAATTTAAAATCTAAAACTACAGGGTGAAACTACATGAAAAATGTGATCTATTGCAAAAAGA
The DNA here is from genome assembly GCA_022496015.1 of Hordeum marinum. Taxonomy (NCBI): domain Eukaryota; kingdom Viridiplantae; phylum Streptophyta; class Magnoliopsida; order Poales; family Poaceae; genus Hordeum; species Hordeum marinum. Next base: position 187,946,430 of record CM039677.1, on the reverse strand, counting down.
ATCAACTCAAAACATTAAACAGATTAAAAGATATGAACAAAACAAATTTGGAATACAATCTGTTAACTTAACCAAACTGAAAATAGAAAAAGAAAACTATCGGACGGCCAGGGTGACGTGGCGACCTGTGAGTGGCTGGCCAGCGCGTGCGTGTGGGTGCTACGGGCGGTCAACCGAACCTAAGAGGATACTGGTTCGCAAATAAAAACGATCTAATCTGGATCGTCAGATCCAGATCGAACGGGTGGGGTGCTCACAGTGGATGGGGTCACCGGCGATGGAGTTTTCCGGTGAGCCCAAAGCGGCGAGGTCATCGACGAGGCACTATGGTGGTTGAGGGAGGCGTTGAAGGGGTCCGGGCAGCTACGGTTGGCGTCCGGCGTCGAATGGTGGGGTCGGAGGGGCGAGGGAACGAGTGGAGCGACGGGCACGTGAGGTGGAAGCTTCGGTCGGGGCAGAGAACTCCGGCAAGGTGATTTGGGCAGCGTCTCGGCGAGGGAGAGAGGGGATTTGGGGGAAATGGAGAGAGGAGGGGCAGGGGCTACTTATAGGGTGCTCGGGTGGGTGCGGGGAGGAGAGAGGAGGGAGATCCGTGGCGAGGGAATCTCGGCGACGGCGGCGCGCGCGCGAGGAAGAGGATGGCCGCGAGATCCAGCGAACGGTCGGGTGGGACCCGCTCTCAGTGAGAGAGAGAGCGGCAGTTGCGCGTCGGTCGACCGGCTCGAAGTTAATTCGTGAGTAACTGTCCGTGGGCAGGCCCGTTTAAATACAATTCTGTTACTCTTTTTAATATCCAGAGCAGTAAAACCTCTTTAAAAGCATTCAAAACATTTCCAAATATAGGAATATTATATATCAAAATGAACAGAATAATAAATGCCATTTACTGAAAAAATTTATTCTGTTATTTGAATAATTTGAAGAAAAAAATATTTTCAGAAATTGCCTATTTGGTTTTAAAACCTTTTGCAAATATTTTTCAAAAGACCCCTTGGTTCTTATTGTCCAAACATATCACCAAGATGACCCTAGTGTGGAGCGTCATGTTACTCCCCTCTTATTTTGAACATTTTACCAAGGTTTTCAAATAGGTGAAAGCAACATGGGGAAGTAGAAAGAGGCTTTTCGAAAGTCAGAAGAAGCATTTCAACAATTCCATACATTCAAGCAATGATGATGATGATGCATACCTATATTTCATAACATTCCAAAAATGGAATTTTGGGATGTTACAGGCGCGGATCTGGTGGCGGGGACCCGGTTCTCGGCGGCGGGGAGACGAGCGGCGGCGGCGCACGGCGGAGCACCTCCAGCGCGGTGCAGCGACCTGCGGGCAGCAGAGGAAGAGGTGAGGTCGCAGGGAGGAGAAGGAAGGGGAAAGGGAGAAGGAGGAGGTCCGGCCGTGGTCCGGCGAGGCGGCGGCTCCGGCCAGGCTCCGACGAGCTGCACGGCAAGGAGGAAGGGTGACGGCAGCTGCGGGGCTGCCATGGGAGCTCGGGCACTCCATGGATGGAGCTCGGGAGCTCGGGGACGACGAGATTCGGGCCCAGATGGTCTCGGCGGGCCCAGATCTGGGTTTTGCGGGCTGGCTGGAGGAGGGAGAAGGTGGGGGTTGGCTAGGGTTAGGGGCACGGGGAACGAGGTGGGTCTAGGGGCCATATATAGGTTTAGGCTAGGGTTAGCTGCGCTGTCCGATTTTGGACTGCTGGAAGACTATCCGACGGTCCAGAATCGGAGATGGGGTTACGGAAAGGTCGTGTAGATGGTGTACGGGGAGAAGAGAGAGAGACGGTGCGACGTAGCACGAATATTTAAAACAGCGAAAAACGTCTGACGATAACCAATGACCTCTGAGCTACGACTCACCGACGGGGCACCTAACGAACTCGGATCGCAGCGAAAATTGACGGGCGGTCTACCTAAGCTATAACAAGACCGCACGATAAGTTTCAACTCGATCCGAGAATATTTTTGCGCGCGCTTAAAAACGGTTTTATTTAACGGTGCCGCGGGCGAGTGCGTGTGTGGCTGGACTCGAAACGGGCAACGGCGAAACGGAGAGAATCGGCAACTACGAACGGATGCAAGTTTTCGAAAACGGGTGACGATGCAATGTCGAAGATGCAAATGATGCGATGATGAATGCGACAACCAGATGAACTCATGACGAAAACGGAAACAAAACGGGAATCTTCTGGAATCTTCTGGAACGTCGGTCTCAGGCTGTCACAACTCTCCTCCACTACACGAGGATCTCGTCCTGAGATCTAGAATGAAAACGGGGAAGAGAAAGAGCAAAAGGTAAAACTTAGTTGCTTCTTGACAAACAAGAGAAACCAATGAATCTTGAAGGACGCAAGAGATGAAGAATGAAGAACAAACAGAATTCACAGGAAATTTCGGCAGCACTTCGGTAGGAAAGAGATGAAAAATTAGATATGATTCAAACAAATCGAAAGAGAGGCATCAAACTTTGGTTGGAATAAAATCAAAATTCATAAGATAGAAGGAACAAGAACAGATCTCCCAGCACTCCGGTTAAAAGAACACACCAGAAAGAACAAGATCTTGACAAAACAAGATAATAGATTGAAGAGAACAACACAAGCCTCCGGAACAAAAGAATAGAAGCTTGATCTTTGAAGAGAAGAGAACTGAAAGAAAATGACAACTTCCAGCACAAATGGATTTGAGAAGCATGGAAGAACGGAGTTGTTGGAACACCAACAACGAAAAGAACAAGCTTATTGTGGATTTATGGAAAACATCTCAAAATTATGAGGTGACAATCCGCCACAACAGAACAATTGATTGATTGAGAGCAACAAGATAAGCAACGCTTCTTTCACCAAGAGGAGGAGGAGACAACTTGAATCATTTATGACACCATGATAAGGATTGTTTATGACACCATGATGACAACAATCCTTAGGAAAAGCTTAAGGTGAAATACAACCCAAGATAACTCCGAGAAAACAAGATTGGGTTTACTTATCTCATTCTTGACAACTTTCCTTCGAGACTCCTTATAATCAAGAATTCAATAACACCATCTCGAAAGAAAAGGAGAAGGAATTGAACTTAGACATCCAAGATAAAGAACACTTGAGCACCTCCAACAAGAATCTTGATGAACACTTGAAAATGAAAGAAATCTTGATGAACCACCATGAAGGACCTCCAGAAGAACTCTGAAACGAAAGGATGATAGAAAGAATTGAAGGATGCAAAAAGAACAAGATTGAGGCCTTCCAAAAATTACGATGATGCTTCTGGACAAGATACTTGAGAAAAAACTAGGAACTCCAGAAAGAAAGATGACCACTTGGGATAAGGAATTGATATCATGAACAACTCCGGAAAAGGATAGAAATCACTTGAATGAACAAGAATAAGAATTATGATATGGCTATCCTTCATCAAGTTAAATTGATGACAAACAACGGATTTCACACATCAGTTATTCTTGTGGAAATGATAGGAAATATAGATAGAGCACAAACTAGAAGAAATCTTGCACGAGAACACCGGTTAGAATCCGAACAAAAGATAATAAGCAAATGAATGATATAACAAGAGAATGAAGAGAGCATGATCCACCTAATAGAAAACTTGAATGAAGCACCGGAATAACTAGAGATAAAAGAGGACACATGGGAATGAAGAGATCAAGATTAACCTAATAGATACTGAACAAGGCACCAGAATAACTGAGATACGAACGAAGATACAACAATAGAGAAGAATTTGAGAACGAAAGCTGAAAGCTGAGAACGACAAAATCTTCTTAAATGATGGCCTTCGGGAGGATCAAGAAATGGAAGCAATTCTGAAAGCACCAGATAGATATGGGAGAAATCACTCATGATCAAAACAATTGAGATGATAGCAACCAGCTGAAACCATGAATCTTTGGAAGAATGAACAATGATTTAAGAAAAACTCTCCTTCGGTCTTCAATGCAGAGAATGATGACTAGAACAACACCATGAATTACTGAGACACTCCGGAACAATGAATAAAGAAAAGGTTGAGCCAACCATGGAAATGATTTAGAAGCGATCCCAGAAGAGGAATATGACCGATGAAAATCATTCTTACATCAAATTTGAAGAGAACTTGAGGACATCTCCGAAAAAAAATAGAAGAGTCAGGTATGATCCTGGGAAAAGACTTGTGGGTTATGGGCCCACTCAAAAGAAACCACCATTGAACAATTGATTCAAAGAGAGATTGCACCAGTACAAATTAAGAACTTGATGATATGAGACCCTTGAAATAATTTAAGAGGACAAGAATGAATATGAATGTCTTCTGAGATATCTTCAACACTCCGGATAGAATAGAGGGATGGCTTAAACAAGAGATACTTGGATAAGAATTTCCAACATGGAAGATCAATTAGAGAATGAAAATGATATGATGAACACCAAGAACTAGAATTGAATCCACCGGAAAAGAACACAAGGATGAATACTACTAATGATAACTTGAGCACTGAGCATCTTCATAAAGAATCACCGGAGAAGAATAACAACAAGAACAAGGAATATGAGGATAGATCTTGAAATTAAACTCTTGAGAATCTTCACAAGAAATCACCAGAAACAAGACAAAAGACAAGATAGCTGAAGCATCACTTGAATAGAAAAGACACTTGGATGAGAATTGATCATTGAAGAAAAGGTACGGGAGGGCGGGAAAAACAAAGAAAACTTGGAACAGATGAGACAACTCCGAAACGAAACATGAGGATTGATCTTGCAATATTGGAGATGATAGAACTATCTTCAAGAAAAGCACACCAGTAGGAAAAGAATTGATATGATAACTTGATTGGGCAAAAGAATTAGCATTCCCACAGAAATATGAGAACACTGCTTAGCAAGATGTGAATTCACCACTTAACATCGAAGCAACTCGAATTACCATATTCAAAACAAAACAAAGGATGAGGCTTACGAAACAAGCCAGAACAAATACATACCCACTATGCACTTGTTGGAAAGATAATTCTAGGTAACTACTTGAATTCCCACCTAAGAACTTCCGAAAACTTTCTTGTTTATGTGATTCGGGTTGCGGAATCAGGAACCTGCCCTAGGCAATCAGCTGCAACTGCATCCGCAACCTTCCACACCATAATTCAAGAAATTTCACAAACTCGTCTAATCTCGAATCCTCGAACTCACAACGATACTAAACCATGGTGGTACCCCGGACGCCTCCCCAGTACTGGGTGACTCTGACCTTATCTCACAACAATAAGTATTGAAGCAATGGCGAACATACTCCGTCCTGAGATACTAAGAAAACTGAATGATAACGATGTGCCAACATTCCTCGGAGCTAAACTCCCCGGAAGAAATCAAGTCAGACAGGAGGCACCAAGACAGAACCCTATCACATCGGTATCATATAGTTTCCAAAATATCCGCGTGATCCTAAAAAAATTTGAGCGAGAAGAGGAGTAGAATCAAAATTCCTAAGTCGGATACCTCACCAGAGCATAGAAGAGGAGTAAAAAGAATCCTACTCTCCGATATAACTAGACTCAAAACAGATTTACTAGACTCAACTCGGCCAAGTTCGATCAATCAAGGGGGCTCCTAGGTCGGTACAGGCTCTGATACCAACTTGTCACGCCCAAGATGCGGTCCTATCCTTGTTTGGGCACGAGGGCCTCGACAGGGATAGAAGCGCATCTCGATGCGTTCGCAAGAATGGATATCATTACAAGTACATGTACAGAAGAGATGAGTATATAGAATTGGCTTACACTCGCCACACGCTACATCAGAGTCACATCAATACAATAACATCTCAAACATCATACATAAGAGCAGGGTCCGACTACGGACGAAATCAAACGGTAAAATGACATCCACCCTTGCTATCCCAGGCTGCCGCTTGGAACCCATCCAAGATTGAAGAAGAAGAAGAAGAAGAAGAACTCCAAGTCAAATCAAGCAACACGCTCACATCAAATCATCACATTACCTGTACCTGCAACTGTTGTTGTAGTAATCTGTGAGCCACAGGGACTCAGCAATCTCATTTCCAAGGGTATCAAGACTATTAAAGCTTAATAGGTAAGGTATGGTTAAGTGGTGAGGCTGCAGCAGCGACTAAGCTTATATTTGAGTGGCTAACTTACGAGTACAGAAATTAAAGTATGGTGGTCTACGCAAGCGGTCGAGAACTAATAATGATCACTAACTGATCCTGAACACCTACTTACGTCAAACATAACCCCACCATGTTCTCTTTCGGACACGAACTCACGAGAAGAGACAGTCACGGTTACGCACACAGTTGGTGTATTTTATTAGAGTTTACTTCAGGTTGGCTATGACCGGGTGTTAAAAAAATTATCCAAGTTTGCCACATAACCGCGGGCACGGCTTCTCGAAAAGATTTAACCCTACAGGGGTGCTCCAACTCGTCCATCACAAATTAACCACACTCAGCGAGAATATCCTCAACCACGGATCTCGTGATCATCCTAGGAAATTCCAAAGGAAATCCAACACCTCGAGATAGCCCGAAGAATAATCGGAATTCCTCACTCAAGACATTCGAGAAAGGTAAAACAAATCCAGCAAGACCACCCGACGTGTCGACGATCCCGATAAGAGCCGCGTATCTCAGTCTCAGGACACGACGGATAAGCGACGCATACGGAGGCCTGATAGAAATCTCCCAAGTTGCCCTGGGTTGGCCCCGCACAGTGATCTAGATTGGACCAACACTCATGCGGAGCACTGGCCCGGGTTGTTGATTAATTATCCACGGGGTTCGGAAAAATATCCCCTATGCAAGTTCATTAATTATTAGGCAAATATAGTACCAATGTTGGGCCTTGCCAGACAAGTTTAATTCTAATCCGAAAATCAAGGGGCTCCCCATAACAACCCCGAGCATGTTAAGAGCGCTCATTTATGGAACATAACACCGGTTCACAAGTAACTAAGGGCGGCAAGAGTGGAACAAAACACCAAGCAAAAGGCCAAGCCTTCCACCCTTTACCAAGTTTATATGTGCATTAAATTAAATAGCAGCAATATTGTGATATAACAAAAGAAGGTCCATGTTGGCACATGGAAGCAATTGCACCTCGATGGGTTCCTTCCGGTTCCCAAAAGTCTTCCCTGGAATATGCACCTCGATCCTGTAGCGTCCATCTTGGGGAAATGACATGATAGGAATCCCGGTGATGCTCGGCAAAGCAATCCTTACGTCCTTGACGATCCTCATCAGCTCCTTACCAAAAGGCATCGTTGCGTCAGGCTGGCAAAACTCCGTGATCAACACTGGGATGAAGGTGGCCATCTATAAATTTTGAAATAATCGGAGAGGAGTCAGAAACGAATAGATGAGAGTATAAGATATTTAAAGACAAAGAGAAACAATCCTAAGGCTTTCCAATCCTAAAGGTTACGTCCTACGGTCAGCGTGTGCTCTGATACCATTTCTGTAGCGACCCGACCTGAAAGGTCAAGTCTCCGGTGTTTCCGTACCATCCCAAGATCATGCTGGTACACACACAGTACATCAATGTATATATCAAAGGGAAATCACACAGCATTATATTAATCGAAATCTCATATCGAGTCCTTTATTACAATAATATTACAATAAAGTGGCCAAAGGCCAACTCATGAGAATATCTAAATCTTGCGGAAGCGTCGAAGGTAGATGAGTGCATCTGACTCCAAGGGCATCTCACTGAGCATAGAACGTGTCCTCACTCCTGGTCGGAAAAGTACTCTGCAACATGATACGTTGCAGCCGTGTAGGTCAGCATATGGAATATGCCGGCAAAGTCACAAGAGAGGGGTGAAAATAATCAGCTAGTCTATATGCTTATATGGCAGGTGGTGGTGTAAGTTTTTGCGTAAAGCCAAGTTTTTCCTACATCAAGAGAGGGGCTAAGAAAAATATTACTAAGTTGGTTGATTAATGAGATGGTTCCACCAACCAGTTCTCATACCCAAAATTGTTAATACCCACATCATCATATTAATTGTGTTGAGAGTTCCGGAAGTTTCAATTCCTTTGGCTCAAGTCGTCCATGACCGTGGACACGGCTAATCGATTAGGTTTGGAATACTCTGCAGAGTTTTGCACACGTTCCCCACAAGATTTGGTCGCCTCCGTTTGATTTCTCGCACTTCAGGGTGTTTGAGAAACGGATGACCAAAACATGGTCTTCCAAAGGGTTTCCCTGCGACTCTGTCGGTGCCCATCCTTTCCTACCGTTCTTCTACCTCTCGTAGCACCGCCTGTCCAGGGTCACCACCATATTCGACCAAGCCAGAGCCCATAATGACTTGTGGCTGTGCAGGTAAGCCTTGGGTCTTGAAGCACCCATCCATCTCTTTGTGCCTGGGTGGACCTTTCCGCGTGAATACTGGCCATCTCCAGCATCACCTAGGCTAACCACTGGTTTCTCCAGGGTGTCGTTCAACCATCATCCACCCAAAGGTATGTTGAAAACTTGGAGTCTTTAAAACTTGATCATTATGTAGGTCTTGAAATTATTAACTTTCTCAACTCTCATGAATCACACAACCAACCCCGTCTACTAATAGCATAGCAAAAGTAAAACAACGTTTCCCGGGGCCAAAGTTGTCAAAGAGGGTTGAGGAGGGGTACCTACCACATGATACTACTACAATGTAACCAAGTTTCCAACTAACCTATTTTTCATGCAATTGGGGAGATGGTAGAACTAATGCATATAAAACATGGGTAAAACATGATCAAGGTGACTTGCCTGATTGATGATCTTCGTACGTGAGTGACTCTAAGTAACAAGCTTCGCACTCCGGATAATCTAACGAGGCAAACAAGCACTCAATAAGCATACAACAGAAAATTGTAACTCACAAACATCAACCAAGAACTAGTAAACAATCAGGACAAAACAATGCACAAATCTCAAGTAAGAAAACACACAAAGTTTTGTTTTCGAAAGGTGAGGAATGAAAACACTACTGACATAATGAAACCATTTGTAATAACAAAACAATTGTTGTCAGCAAGGAAACAATAGAATATTTTATTAATAAACAGAATATAATCAATTTAAGTTTTGTTGGGAAAACTTTTAGTAAAGTTTGTAAAAGTTTTGATAAACACTATATGAATCAACTATAGTTGTACTAACAAAAGAAATGAAAAACTAACTTATTATTTATTAGTAAAACATGTTCTTGATAGAAAATAATTTACTACTAAATCTGTCTTAGAAACAAAATATACAAAACTTTGTTTGAAAACAAAACTATTACTAGTTAGTTGTTTAGTCAAATTAAGCCTATTTGAAAAGACATTGTGATTCCTATGTTAAATAAAATTAAACTAAGCAAATTTATATTTTTTTATTAACAGTGAGTGAAGACACTAAGTGTTTACTACAGAACCTAATAAACAAATAAAACCAAATTCTAAAACAAACTAATTAAAATCAAGTTTATAAAACTATATTATAATACTAGACAGATTCTATTTTTGGTTAAAACACTAATCAAATATATCCTGAAAATCCTCAAACTAAACATGAAGATAGTCCTAACTAATACCAAACAGTAGCAAAAGATTCACATCAAAATCTATTTTCAAACTCTAGTTATTCAGATTTGAAGATTTTGAGCAAATTTGATTAAGTTCAAATTTTATAGTTCAAATTTGAAATTTGAAAGTACAGGGTGAAACTACATGAAAATTGTGAGCTATTGCAAAAAGAATCAACTCAAAACACTAAATAGATTAAAAGATATAAGCAAAACAAAATTTGAAAACATTCTGTTAATTAAAACAAAACTGAAAAAGAAAAACTGACTTTGCAACGGCCAGGGGGCTACGTGGCACTGTCTTATTGGCTAAGGGGGGTGTGCGTGCGAGAGCTACGGGCGGGCGACCGATCGGAAGAAGAAAACGATTCGGAATAAATCCGATCTAATCACGGTCGTTGATTCGGGATCCGATGGTCGAGGGAGCTTACGGGGGAGAGGTTGCCGGCGTCGGGGTTTCTCCGGCGATCCGAAGGCGGCGAGGACGACGGCGAGGCGCTCAGGTGGTCGGGGAGGATGGGGAAATGGTCCGGGCGACGGCGACGGTTCTCCGGAGTCGACTGGTGGCAACAATGGGGCGAACGGTGGTCGGACGTGGTGGCTACGGTCGACGGCGAGCTCCGGTGGGGGAGTAGCTCCGGCGTGCAATTGACAGCGTCTCGGCGAGAGAGAACAAGGGGACTCGGGGTGAACGGATGCGGGAAGTGGCCGGCTACTTATATGGCGCTCGAGGGGTGCGGGGGAGTTAAGAGGAGAGAGATCCGGTGAGGGAGGAAACGGCCGGCGAGTCGGGTCCGGCGCGCGCGGGGAGGAGGGCGATGACCGTTTCGGGGCAACGGTCGGTCGGGTGTGGGACCTAGCGTCAGAGAGAGAGGGAGGCGTTACTGCGCTCGGTCGGCCGGCTTCTAATTAATTCGCGAGTAACTGTCGTGGGCCGGCCCGTTTAATACCGGAAACGGTTACCGTTTCTTTTTAATAATTTTCCAGAGACATTCAAATACATTTAAAGCATTCAAATCGTCTCTAAATATAGGGGTATTATATATCAAAATTAACAGAATAATAAATTCTATTTAATGAACATTTCTATTCTGTCATTTGAATACTTTGAAAAAAATAATATTTTCAGAAATTGCCTAATTGTTTTTAAACCCTTTTTGCAAATATTTTCAAAATAACCCCTGGTTATTATTGTTCAAATATATCATCAATTAGTACCTGGTGTGGAGTGTCATGTTCCTCCTCTCTTATTTGAACTTATAACCAAAATTTCAAATAGATGAAAGCAACTTAGGGAAAAGTAGAAAGAACTTTCAGAAAGTCCGAAAAGGCATTTCAACAAACACATACATTCAAGAAATGATGCTGCTAGATGCATAACTATAATCATAACATTCCAAAATGAAATTTTGGGATGTTACAAACCTACCCACCTTAAGATGAATCTCGCCCTCGAGTTTCGGGTTGGCTAGAAAATAGGTGCGGATGGTCTCTACGAAGATCTTCTTCGCGTTCCCAGGTGGCTTCTTCCTCGGTATGGTGACTCCACAAAACTTTACAGAACTTGATAATCTTGCTACGGGTAACTCGGTTGGATGTCTCGAGGATCTTGACAGGCTTCTCCTCGTAAGTCAGATCACTTTCAAGCTGTATGGCCTCTAGGGGCACGGTATCTCGCAAAGGGATGTCAGCCATCTCAGCATGACATTTCTTCAGCTGGGAAACATGGAACACATCATGAACCTCGGATAATCCTTCCGGCAATTCCAGTTTGTATGCAACTTCGCCTCTACGTTCAAGAATTTTGTAGGGGCCTATGAATCTGGGTGCTAATTTTCCTTTAACACCAAATCTCTTGATTCCTCGAAGCGGGGATACACGAAGATATGCTCTGTCTCCCACTTCATATGTCACTTCTTTATGTTTGCTGTCAGCATAACTCTTCTGTCGAGATTGAGCTATCTTGAGTCTGTCACGAATCAACTTGACTTTCTCTTCAGAATCTCGGATAAGGTCGGGACCAAAAAGTTGTCGGTCTCCAACACCATCCCATGTCAATGGTGTTCTGCATCTCCTTCCATATAAAGCTTCGAAAGGGGCCATCTTTAGACTGGTCTGATAACTGTTGTTGTACGAGAATTCTGCGTAAGGCAAGTTATCGTCCCAACTAGAACCATAGTCTAGTGCACAAGCTCTCAACATGTCTTCCAAAATCTGATTGACTCTCTCAGTCTGGCCATCTGTCTGCAGATGAAAAGCTGTACTAAACTCCAGCCTCGTACCCAAAGTTTCATGTAACTGATGCCAAAACTTTGAGGTAAACTGTGTTCCTCTATCTGACACGATACTCCTTGGAACTCCATGCAAACATACGATCCTGGTCATATATATCTTGGCTAGCTTAGCACTGGTATAAGTGGTTTTCACTGGAATGAAATGAGCTACCTTGGTCAAGCGATCTACCACTACCCAGATGGAATCATAACCTGAACGGGTCCTGGGCAATCCTGTGATGAAATCCATACCAAGCTTTTCCCATTTCCACTCGGGTATCTGCAAAGGTTGGAGTAACCCTGCTAGTTTCTGATATTGTGCCTTTACTCTCTGACAAACATCACATATTGCAACATGTTCCGCAACATCTTTCTTCATACCTGTCCACCAATAACTTTCCTTTAAATCCAGATACATCTTGGTATTGCCTGGGTGTATCGAGTAAGGTGAATCGTGGGCTTCCTGAAGTATCAACTTCCTGAGCTCTGGTTCATTGGGCACATAGATTCGGTTCTCAAACCACAAAGTTCCGTATTCATCCTCACGAAAACCTTTAGCTTTACCATCTTCCATTCTCTGTTTAATCTCAGCTATCTCCTTGTCCGATTTCTGGGCTTCTCGAATTCTTTCGGTCAAGGTGGACTGAATTTCCAGTGTACCAACATATCCTCTTGGAACTATCTCTAGCTTGAGCTTACTGAGATCATCGACTAACTCTTGAGGTAATCCTCCAGCTGTGAGTGTGTTCACATAAGTTTTACGACTCAAGGCATCGGCTACAACATTAGCCTTACCTGGATGGTAGTGTAATCTCATGTCATAGTCCTTGATTAACTCTAACCATCGTCTCTGTCTGAGGTTCAACTCTTTCTGCGTGAAAATATACTTCAGGCTCTTATGGTCGGTGTAAACATCACAACTGTTTCCGATAAGGAAATGTCTCCAAGTCTTGAGTGCATGCACTACGGCTGCTAATTCCAAATCATGAGTGGCATAATTCAACTCATGAGGTCGTAGCTGTCTGGAAGCATAGGCTACAACTTTTCCATCTTGCATAAGTACTCCTCCGAGTCCTTGACGTGAAGCATCACAGTAAACCTGGAAATCCTTCCGAATATCGGGCAAGATCAATACTGGGGCTGTGAACAAACGTTCCTTGTGTTCTTCCTCGTTCTTGGAGAATATCAAAATGTCATCGATGAACACCATGACAAACTTGTCCAAATATTCCATAAACACTTTGTTCATCAAATTCATGAAGTAGGCAGGAGCATTAGTCAATCCAAAAGACATGACCGTATACTCATACAAGCCATACCTCGTGGTGAAAGCTATTTTGGGTATATCCTGTTCACGAATTTTCAACTGGTGATACCCTGATCGAAGATCGATCTTGGAGAAAACTTTGGCTCCTACGAGCTGATCAAACAAATCATTAATCATTGGCAGAGGATACTTGTTCTTGATAGTCACCTCGTTCAAGGCACGATAGTCAACTACCATTCTCAAAGATTTATCCTTCTTCTCCACCAAAAGTACTGGGGCTCCCCAAGGTGATGAACTTGGGCGAATATACCCCTTGTCCAATAACTCCTTGATTTGCTTCTTGATTTCCAACAGATCATTTGCGGGCATCCGATAGGGTCTCTTAGAAATTGGGGCTGTCCCTGGCTGTAGCTCTATTAGGAACTCAATCTCCCTATCTGGTGGCATACCTAGTAAGTCTTCCGGAAATACATCTGGAAAGTCTTTTACCACAGGTACTTCCTCCTGAACAACTCCCGTGAGTGAATTTAACCGAGCACTCATACGTGTGCGTCGGGATACATACTTAATCCTCTTGTTCTCCGGAGTGGTGAGTGAAACAGACTTGCTAGGGCAATCAAGATTTCCTTCATACTTGGTCATCCAATCCATGCCTAGGATTACATCCAATCCTTGTGACTCTAAGACGATGAGGTCGGTGGGAAAAACATGGTTCCCTATATTGAGTTTCAAGGCATGGCATCCTATCCCTGCCATCATCATACCTCCTGGAGAACTAACCTTAATGGGCTGACTAAGGGTTTTGGTGGTCAAACCATACTTATCCACAACTACCCTTGATATGAATGAATGAGTTGCACCGGAATCAAAAAGTACTGTAACTGGACGTGAATGCAATAAAAACTTACCAACCACAGTCTCGGGTTGATCATAGACTTCTCCCACGTCGATGTGATTCACTTGAGCATGGGGAAATGGATTGGGTTTCTTGGCTGCGGAGTTGCCGTTTCCATTGCTTTGCTTGCTCTGGGGACACTCAGTAGCATAGTGCCCTGTCTTCTGACACTTGAAACAGGTGATGTGACTCAGATCCTTCTGAGCAGGAGCGTGACGGTCCTGGTTGTTGTTCCCATTGTCAGTCTTGAAGTTGCCATGGTTGGGACGGTTGTTCCCATTTCCTCCATGATGGTGGCCTCCATGGTTAGGCATAGCATGAGTGTGCTTTCCAAACTTACTGTTTCCTGATCCGGTATTCCCGGAGTACGGGGAGTAACGAGGCTTCTGATGAGTTCCAGAGTTGAACTTCCCCTGAGTGTACTTCCGCTTGTGGTTTTCAATCTGCTGTTATTTACCTTCCAGAATAAGTGCCTTATCCACCAGCTCTTGGTAGTTGTTGAAATTAGCCACTACCAGCTGTATGCTCAACTCATCATTGAGTCCTTCCAGAAACTTTTCTTGCTTGGCTGCATCATCGGCCACATCTCCTGGGGCATAACGGGCCAACATGCTGAACTCTTCCACATATTGGGCCACAGAGCGATTACCCTGGCGCAAATTGCGAAACTCGCGCTTCTTCAGACTCATGGCTCCAGCTGAAACATGAGCGGTGCGGAAAGCAAGCTTGAACTGCTCCCAAGTCACATCTGCAATAGGATAAGTGGTGGTGTAGTTCTCCCACCATGAAGCTGCTGGTCCTTCCAGTTGATGTGCGGCAAATCGCACTTTCTCAGCGTCAGTGCATCCAGCGGTGATCAGTTCTCTCTCCATCTTGCGGAGCCAGTCATCTGCCACAATGGGCTCAGTGCTGCTGGAGAAAGTTAGAGGGTTCAACCTCAGAAAATGGGTGAGATTGTCAGACTGGGGTGGATGGTGGTTGTGGTTGTTGTTGTTCTGATTCTGGATCAATAACTGCATCAGTGCATTCTGCTGCTGAAGGAGTTGAGTGAGTTCCGGCGGAAAAGTGAAATCGGTCTCACGTCGTGGAGGCATCTTGCTGTTTTTAGAGGGATGAGAATTAGAATAGAACAAGGGTCTAGAAGAAATTCACTACCCAAATGCAATGCAACAAACATAACACACCAAACACTCATTCATTTATTCAATCAATGTCAAACATTGGAAATACAAATCTCAAACAACTAAGCATCGACCTACGCTTTAACGACTAAAATAAAAGATACATTGGAGGGTATAACTAATGTTTTGCCTCAAAAGTGCATAGTCGTAGGTCCTCCGGTGGTGCTTTCCTCATAGTCTTCATCGTCGCTGATGAAGGGTGCCATGTCTCCTTTGGGATGAAGGTTTTCTCCCATGTCTAGATGCTCCTCCAGAGTTGCGATGCGTGCATTCTGCTCATCAATCCTCTCTAGGAAATCCTTCACTTCATGCTCGTGTTCATAGTTGGCCTCTCGTAGATCAGCTTCAAGGTCCAGCTCGCGGTTCATCAGATTCTTGATTGTCTTTGTGTCAGCACAAACTCGAAGCTCCACAGTCCTGATGTGAGTCTCCAGGGTCTGGATATAGGAAATAGTGGTGTCTGCAGTGGGAGGAGTTATGATGTTTCCATTGGCATCTCTGCGACAAACCACGCTAAGTCCTGGTGAAATGGTTCCACCTCTGTATTCCTCCTGAATACGTCCAAGGGCACGATGAATGGCCATGTCTCTCCCAAGTATCCAACTGGGTGCCACGAACTTAAGGTCGATGGGTTCCTTCCGGTTCCCAAAAGTCTTCCCTGGAATATGCACCTCGATCCTGTAGCGTCCATCTTGGGTAAATGACATGATAGGAATCCCGGTGATGCTCGGCAAAGCAATCCTTACGTCCTTGACGATCCTCATCAGCTCCTTACCAAAAGGCATCGTTGCGTCAGGCTGGCAAAACTCCGTGATCAACACTGGGATGAAGGTGGCCATCTATAAATTTTGAAATAATCGGAGAGGAGTCAGAAACGAATAGATGAGAGTATAAGATATTTAAAGACAAAGAGAAACAATCCTAAGGCTTTCCAATCCTAAAGGTTACGTCCTACGGTCAGCGTGTGCTCTGATACCATTTCTGTAGCGACCCGACCTGAAAGGTCAAGTCTCCGGTGTTTCCGTACCATCCCAAGATCATGCTGGTACACACACAGTACATCAATGTATATATCAAAGGGAAATCACACAACATTATATTAATCGAAATCTCATATCGAGTCCTTTATTACAATAATATTACAATAAAGTGGCCAAAGGCCAACTCATGAGAATATCTAAATCTTGCGGAAGCGTCGAACGTAGATGAGTCCATCTGACTCCAAGGGCATCTCACTGAGCATAGAACGTGTCCTCACTCCTGGTCGGAAAAGTACTCTGCAACATGATACGTTGCAGCCGTGTAGGTCAGCATATGGAATATGCCGACAAAGTCACAAGAGAGGGGTGAAAATAATCAGCTAGTCTATATGCTTATATGGCAGGTGGTGGTGTAAGTTTTTGCGTAAAGCCAAGTTTTTCCTACATCAAGAGAGGGGCTAAGCAAAATATTACTAAGTTGGTTGATTAATGAGATGGTTCCACCAACCAGTTCTCATACCCAAAATTGTTAATACCCACATCATCATATTAATTGTGTTGAGAGTTCCGGAAGTTTCAATTCCTTTGGCTCAAGTCGTCCATGACCGTGGACACGGCTAATCGATTAGGTTTGGAATACTCTGCAGAGTTTTGCACACGTTCCCCACAAGATTTGGTCGCCTCCGTTTGATTTCTCGCACTTCAGGGTGTTTGAGAAACGGATGACCAAAACATGGTCTTCCAAAGGGTTTCCCTGCGACTCTGTCGGTGCCCATCCTTTCCTATCTTTCTTCTACCTCTCGTAGCACCGCCTGTCCAGGGTCACCACGATATCCGACCAAGCCAGAGCCCATAATGACTTGTGGCTGTGCAGGTAAGCCTTGGGTCTTGAAGCACCCATCCATCTCTTTGTGCCTGGGTGGACCTTTCCGCGTGAATACTGGCCATCTCCAGCATCACCTAGGCTAACCACTGGTTTCTCCAGGGTGTCGTTCAACCATCATCCACCCAGAGGTATGTTGAAAACTTGGAGTCTTTAAAACTTGATCATTATGTAGGTCTTGAAATTATTAACTTTCTCAACTCTCATGAATCACACAACCAACCCCGTCTACTAATAGCATAGCAAAAGTAAAACAACGTTTCCCGGGGCCAAAGTTGTCAAAGAGGGTTGAGGAGGGGTACCTACCACATGATACTACTACAATGTAACCAAGTTTCCAACGAACCTATTTTTCATGCAATTGGGGAGATGGTAGAACTAATGCATATAAAACATGGGTAAAACATGATCAAGGTGACTTGCCTGATTGATGATCTTCGTACGTGAGTGACTCTAAGTAACAAGCTTCGCACTCCGGATAATCTAACGAGGCAAACAAGCACTCAATAAGCATACAACAGAAAATTGTAACTCACAAACAGCAACCAAGAACTAGTAAACAATCAGGACAAAACAATGCACAAATCTCAAGTAAGAAAACACACAAAGTTTTGTTTTCAAAAGGTGAGGAATGAAAACACTACTGACATAATGAAACCATTTGTAATAACAAAATAATTGTTGTCAGCAAGGAAACAATAGAATATTTTATTAATAAACAGAATATAATCAATTTAAGTTTTGTTGGGAAAACTTTTAGTAAAGTTTGTAAAAGTTTTGATAAACACTATATGAATCAACTATAGTTGTACTAACAAAAGAAATGAAAAACTAACTTATTATTTATTAGTAAAACATGTTCTTGATAGAAAATAATTTACTACTAAATCTGTCTTAGAAACAAAATATACAAAACTTTGTTTGAAAACAAAACTATTACTAGTTAGTTGTTTAGTCAAATTAAGCCTATTTGAAAAGACATTGTGATTCCTATGTTAAATAAAATTAAACTAAGCAAATTTATATTTTTTTATTAACAGTGAGTGAAGACACTAAGTGTTTACTACAGAACCTAATAAACAAATAAAACCAAATTCTAAAACAAACTAATTAAAATCAAGTTTATAAAACTATATTATAATACTAGACAGATTCTATTTTTGGTTAAAACACTAATCAAATATATCCTGAAAATCCTCAAACTAAACATGAAGATAGTCCTAACTAATACCAAACAGTAGCAAAAGATTCACATCAAAATCTATTTTCAAACTCTAGTTATTCAGATTTGAAGATTTTGAGCAAATTTGATTAAGTTCAAATTTTATAGTTCAAATTTGAAATTTGAAAGTACAAGGTGAAACTACATGAAAATTGTGAGCTATTGCAAAAAGAATCAACTCAAAACACTAAATATATTAAAAGATATAAGCAAAACAAAATTTGAAAACATTCTGTTAATTAAAACAAAACTGAAAAAGAAAAACTGACTTTGCAACGGCCAGGGGGCTACGTGGCACTGTCTTATTGGCTAAGGGGGGTGTGCGTGCGAGAGCTATGGGCGGGCGACCGATCGGAAGAAGAAAACGGTTCGGAATAAATCCGATCTAATCACGGTCGTTGATTCGGGATCCGATGGTCGAGGGAGCTGACGGGGGAGAGGTTGCCGGCGTCGGGGTTTCTCCGGTGATCCGAAGGCGGCGAGGACGACGGCGAGGCGCTCAGGTGGTCGGGGAGGATGGGGAAATGGTCCGGGTGACGGCGACGGTTCTCCGGAGTCGACTGGTGGCAACAATGGGGCGAACGGTGGTCGGACGTGGTGGCTACGGTCGACGGCGAGCTCCGGTGGGGGAGTAGCTCCGGCGTGCAATTGACAGCGTCTCGGCGAGAGAGAAAAAGGGGACTCGGGGTGAACGGATGCGGGAAGTGGCCGGCTACTTATAGGGCGCTCGAGGGGTGCGGGGGAGTTAAGAGGAGAGAGATCCGGTGAGGGAGGAAACGGCCGGCGAGTCAGGTCCGGCGCGCGCGGGGAGGAGGGCGATGACCGTTTCGGGGCAACGGTCGGTCGGGTGTGGGACCTAGCGTCAGAGAGAGAGGGAGGCGTTACTGCGCTCGGTCGGCCGGCTTCTAATTAATTCGCGAGTAACTGTCGTGGGCCGGCCCGTTTAATACCGGAAACGGTTACCGTTTCTTTTTAATAATTTTCCAGAGACATTCAAATACATTTAAAGCATTCAAATCGTCTCTAAATATAGGGGTATTATATATCAAAATTAACAGAATAATAAATTCTATTTAATGAACATTTCTATTCTGTCATTTGAATACTTTGAAAAAAATAATATTTTCAGAAATTGCCTAATTGTTTTTAAACCCTTTTTGCAAATATTTTCAAAATAACCCCTGGTTATTATTGTTCAAATATATCACCAATTAGTACCTGGTGTGGAGTGTCATGTTCCTCCTCTCTTATTTGAACTTATAACCAAAATTTCAAATAGATGAAAGCAACTTAGGGAAAAGTAGAAAGAACTTTCAGAAAGTCCGAAAAGGCATTTCAACAAACACATACATTCAAGCAATGATGCTGCTAGATGCATAACTATAATCATAACATTCCAAAATGAAATTTTGGGATGTTACACATACGTTCGTGTAGAAAATTAATCACAATTAAATATGCGGGTATATGGCCTAATCAACTTAAAGCAATTCAACAATGCAAAATACATGCAAACATCATACCGGCAATTATCCCGTGCATGAAAATGCAATGCAAATGAGATGGACATTTTATTATGAGATTTTATTAATTCCGACGCACGTTTATTTAATTGTGAAAATGCAATTAATGCAAAAATGCAAAATGACATGTTAAATAACTTCATGCATGGGTGCAAATGGCATTTTATTAATCTTCATTTAATTCTAAGCATATTTCATAATCAAAACATTTTTATACGGTGCTCGGTTAATTACATAATGCAATTACTAAATCTGCAAATAAAATATTAAATAAATAAAAAGAAAAGAAAAAACAGCGGGGGGAGCTGCTCACCCTGGCCCATAGGCCGGCTGGGCGAGGCTGCTGGGCCGGCAGGGGAGGCCGAGCCCACGCGTGCTGGCGAACGGTCAACGCTCGGTGTCGAGCGAGACTCCTTATCCCCGACCTCAACGCAGAGGCGCGGCGGCGGGCTAGGACGGCGGCGAGGGACGGCGAGGCCGGGCGGCGCTGGGTGCGGCCGGAGGCGGGGGGAGGCGCGGATCTGGCGGCGGGGACCCGGTTCCCGGCGGCGGGGAGACGAGCGGCGGCGGCGCGCGGCGGAGCACCTCCGGCGCGGTGCGGTGACCTGCGGGCAGCAGAGGAAGAGGTGAGGTCGCAGGGAGGAGAAGGAAGGGGAAAGGGAGAAGGAGGAGGTCCGACCGTGGTCCGGCGAGGCGGCGGCTCCGGCCAGGCTCCGGCGAGCTGCACGGTGAGGAGGAAGGGCGACGGCAGCTGCGGGGCTGCCATGGGAGCTCGGGCACTCCATGGATGGAGCTCGGGAGCTCGGGGACGACGGGATTCGGGCCCAGATGGGCTCGGTGGGCCCAGATCTGGGTTTCGCGGGCTGGTTGGAGGAGGGAGAAGGTGGGGGCTAGCTAGGGTTAGGGGCACGGGGAACGAGGTGGGTCTAGGGGCTATATATAGGTTTAGGCTAGGGTTAGCTGCGCTGTTCGATTTTGGACTGCTGGAAGACTATCCGACGGTCCGGAATCAGAGAGGGGGTTACGGAAAGGCCGTGCAGATAGGCTACGGGGAGAAGAGAGAGAGAGACGGTGCGACGCAGCACGAATATTTAAAACAGCGAAAAACGTCCGACGATAACCGATGACCTGTGAGCTACGACTCACCGACGGGGCACCTAACAAACTCAGATCGCGGCGAAAATTGACGGGCGGTCTACCTAAGCTATAACAAGACCGCACGATAAGTTTCAACTCGATCCGAGAATATTTTTGCGCGCGCTTAAAAACGGTTTTATTTAACGGTGTCGCGGGCGCGTGCGTGTGTGGCTGGACTCGAAACGGGCAACGGCGAAACGGAGAGAACCGGCAACTACGAACGGATGCAAGTTTTCGAAAATGGGTGATGATGCAATGCCGATGATGCAAATGATGCGATGATGAATGCGACAACCAGATGAACACATGACGAAAACGGAAACAAAAGGGGAATCTTCTGGAATGTCGGTCTCAGGCTGTCACATACGCCACGTACAGCGTGAGTCCTGCGGTGGAGATACCTGGTGATTTAATGGGTCCACAGGTCATCGACGAACTCGGCTGATATAAGATCTCTCAACGCAGCGGACAACACAGTATTCTTCCCCCAAATCCACTCTTTTCCTCCGCCTCCTCTGCTCCAAGAGCGTCGCTCGGCTCCGCCCTGACGACCGCCGCCACCACGATCACGAAGGGAAAGATCGAAAAGCTCGAGCGTGCCAAGAAGGGAGCCATCAAGGGCTAAGCTAAGAAGCCATCTAGCGCGTGGTTCACCGCGTCGGCGGGGTGGATCCAGGGGGATTTCCTCCCGTCAACGGTCATGGCGGGGTATGTCGAGAACCTCATCGTCGATGGCTCGTCACAGAGGGCCCGTGGAGGTTGTCAGAGTGGGAGATCAAGCTGGAGCCGCGCGAGGGGGAGCGAGTCCCTCTCCTTACCCACGTCGAGCGAGGTTTCTCCATGCCCCCCATCGTTTCTTCTGAGGGTTTGTGAATTTCTTCGGAGCTGAACTCCATCATTTTCCTCTGAATGCCATTTCTTATCTCGCTGCTTGCATCACTATGTGCGAATGTTTCTTGGGTTGTCCTCCCAATTGGGGCTTGTTCAAGCATATCTTCACCATTAGATCTCAGTCGGTCAAGAAGGCCAACCTTTAGGATGACAAGACCCACGTCATACAATTATGTGGTGGCTTGGGGATCCAAAAGAGGGCTAGGAGTTCTTTTCCATCTAAGACCTTTCCAGAATTTGTTAGGGGTTGGCAGTCAACTTGGTTCTACTGCAAAGATGTAGCCTCTCCCAACATGTCGACTGGACTTTCCCCTTTCATGCTAGACCAACTCACCACTCCCAAATCTTTATCAGTGTTAGAAGGAGAGAAAGTGCAAGTGGGGATCTTAGTGGATGTCGTACTTGGTCTTGTTCGTGGCAGAGTGACTGGCATGGATCTTGTGGAGACATTCCTCAGTCAACGGATCCGGCCCCTCCAAGCAAGGGACCATGCCATGTGGCACTACTCAGGTCCCGAGGACACGACTCGGACGCACCCACAGGAAGTCCGAGAGAAAAATGTCGAGCAGTGGCTTCAGAGCATCACCGGAGCCTGTCACAATCCCCTCGGAGCCAAGCGGATCAAGCCCTTCTCTGGTGAGAATCCACCAACAAATCTGGTAAATTATATCTTTGTCGACTGTCATACTGTTCTATCGAGTGATTGAATCTTCGGTCGACTGACTTTATTGTTTGAATTTTGCAGGAGTGTACAAACATGTTTTCACCTGTGTCGAATGGAAATAAGCCTAAAGATGGAGGGGAGAGCAAGGGTGGCAGCGTGGATTTTGATTATGCCGACGACAATGAGGACGAATATGAGGACTCAGGCGAGGACGAAGAAGAAGTCGAGTCTCCTCTGCGCACTGAGCATCGCTCCAAGCAGCGTCAGGACCCCGCGACTGCCCCAAGCAGGACCTTGGCGTCGAGTGGCAGGAACCCTAAGCGAGACCAAACCTCGACGGTTGAGTCGAGCGAACAGGCCGCAAAGCAGCCCAGCTCTGACGTGCCGAAACCTCGGAAGGCTTTGCCCCGAATGAAGATTTTTGTACCCATTGTCTCAACGTAAGTGTTCATTTTCTTCTTCCGCTGTTGGATAGGACTTCGTTTTCTTGATGACCGAGTGGAATTTTGTCTACCAGGGTTGCTACCTCAGTAACATCGCCTCCATGTAACAGAGAGGAGCAAATGGACGTGCATACTGCTGACGCAGTCGATTGGTGTTTGCAGAGATCATTCAACTGGAGGATGACGAAGATCCACCTCGGGGTATGGGGGTGAAGGTGTGACCTTAGACACCCCGCGCGTACGCGCCCGAAGAACGTCATCAGTGCAAACGCCTCAAAGGTCGTCTGTTGCATCGCCTCAAGCGATAGGTGACTTGTCTCGAGCTAGAACGAAGCTCGCGGCTCCGTTGTCAAGTGTCCCACCAGCCGCTTCAACCATTGTGGCCTCGACACCAATCGGACAATCCTAGGCCACCTCGGCTACTCTAGCTGCAACATCAATTCAGTCGGCGACTGTCTTTCCTCTGCATCATGTCCCAAAAGACCAAACTTGAGCTGCTTAGGAGTCCATGATTCAAGTGGAGCAGATGATGCAGCGCACAAAGGAGGCATACGAGGCAAGCAAGATGGCTTATGATGCCAGCATGGTGCTTCGCACCAACATCCAAGTAAGTGTGATTGTAAGTTTATTTCCGATTGAATTCTTGTCTTTCTTGATTGTACACCCACTGGGTGTTTTCCTTTTGTAGCATAATTGTATGTTCTCCACTCGAGTAGATCAGGTCTTAGTCGAGTTGGTTTCGGTCCAGTGGGGGCACGCTGAGTGCACCCACTGGGTGTAGTCCTCGAGACCGCTGTCGAATGGTGATGACATCAGTAGGGATCTTAGAATTGTTTTGGTAACTGCTCGACAGATCGAGTGATAGAAGGTCCAGTGGGGGCCCGCTGAGTGCACCCACTGGGTGTAGTCCCCGAGACCGTCGTCGAGTGCTTGCACTAGCGGGGGTCTTAATAGAGACGATGTTCACATGCTTGCTCACATTTTTGATCTGCTTGCCACTCGACAGATCGAGTGTTAGAAGATCTAGTAGTGGCACACTAAGTGCACCCACTGGGTGTAGTCCCCGAGACCCCGTTGAGTGCTTGAATTGGTGGGGGTTTGATAGAGACCATTTTCTGCTCGGACAGGACAAACCTGGTCGAGTGATGTCAAAACCAGTGGGGGCATGCCGAGTGCACCCACTAGGTACAGTCCCCAAGACTACTGTTGATCGTTAATGATGAGCAGTAGTCTTAAGAACTTGGACTCAGGTTCCTTTCCCGTACGTGGAGTACGCTTTCCACTCGATGTGTTGAGTGAACTCTTTGCCTTAGTGTTTCCACTCCTAATTATTTGCCTCAGGAACGAAAAGGTCCAAAGCTACCTTGCATGTTTCATGGATATCATTTCCATCAACCATGATATGACGCAGGTTTTATGGACATCGTTTCCATCAACCATGCTATGACAATATTTCAGGGGTGTGGGGTGGGGCAGCGGCCCGCCATCCAGTCGACTATTCTTGATCCTTTCCACTCGGGAGTGAAGAAATTTTCATGTCGACTGAACTGTTTTTTGTTGATTTCAAAGAGCTTGCAAACTTGGCACCCAGTACAAAGACCAGGAGAAGGAGAAGAACCAGCTGCAATTGGATCCAGAAGTCTCGAAGAACAACCTCATACGTGCGTAGACTGACTTGAACACCCTAGGAGGTAATTCTTGTCAACCCAATGCACTCTTACTTTCACCTTCATCCTTTAAACCAAGTGCTCTCACTCGAACAGCCGTGCATGATGAAAATCATCGACTCCAAGTGCGACTCAGCAATGATATTAGTTTAGATACCATGAAGAAAGCATTGGAGGACAAGGATAAGGCGCTCGTTGATGCTCAAAAGGTGGCGAGTGAGAAGACTGAAGCCGCCGAGAAGTAGCTTGCCGTAGTCAAGAAGATAGAGGAAGAAAACTCCAAGCTGAAACTGGAACGGGCTGAAATTATCAAGAAGAACCAACAGCTGACTAGGAGGAGCAATGGTCTGGAGAAGCATTTGGGAGATTTTGCGAAGAAGATGTTCATCATGCTTGACGGTAACTTTCCTTGTCGAGTGAAATTCCTTGATTTCCATAGGCTAGTATTATAACCATCTTTCCATTCCTTCCTCCATATAGAATTGTACCAGGACTTCAAGAAAGAGACCGAAGAGATCAAGCCCAATCTAGATCCCACTAAGTCGCCTGTCGGAGATGCTATGGCCATGAACATGTTCCGTCTCAACGTCCGCCTCCAGTATAACAGCCCGGGACCGACGCTCTAGAAGATTCCCCTTTTATTTCCATTCTTGTCTGTGTTTCGTTTGGTCGCTGCATTCTTCACTACATCATTCGCATCATCTACATAGCATCATCACTCATTTTTAAAAACTTGCATCCATTCGTAGTTCCCGATTCTATCTCTTCGTGTCGTTGACCGTTTCGAGACCAACCACACATGCACACGCCCGCGACATCATTTAAAAAAACATTTTTAAAAGTGCCTGAAAATATTCCCGGATTGGGTTGAAAGTTCGTGTGCGGTCTTATTATATTGTAGGTGGACCGCCTGCCAAATTTCGTCTCATTCCGAGGTTGTTTGATACCCGAACAGTCAGTCGTAGTAGTGCGGTCATCGGTGTATCCGTCGGACGTTTTTCGGTGTTTTAAAACCTCGTTTCACGGGCCGCAAGCCTACCTCTCATCTTCTCATAGCCCATCTACATGGCCACCGCAACCTAACCCTAGCCCCCTACACTTCCGAGCCTGAGATCGAACGGTCCAAAACGGACAAAAACCCTCTAATCCTAGCTCCCTTTCCTATTTGATCCCCCTCCCCTTCCTAACCTTGCCTTTTCCTTCCTCCTCCCTCAAAATCCGTGCCACCCCAAACCCTAGCCGCCAATTGTTAACCTCCATAGTGCCTCCAGTGCACAGCGCCCGCCGACCCCATCTGTCGTCTAAACGGGCCCGAATCAGCCCCGACCTCGAGCTCTCGCAGGACCTCCTCCCATGGCTGCCCCATCCTCGCGCCCTCGCCTTCCCCTCGACCCATCGGACCCTGCTACCTCCTGCAAGCAGCCGTCGCCGCACCCCCAGGCACATCCCTCTGCCGGCCGCAGCCTCCGCTACAAGGGGCATCTGAGGCTCCCAATGGACGCCGACCCGTAGCTCCACCATGGACGGGCCTTGCCGAGCTTAGATCCGGCTGCCCCAGCCATTCCCCGGCCATCTCCAGCATTGGATCACTGGATCCGGCGAGGTCCAATCGATCTACGACCACCCCATGCCCATCCTCACCTCAGAGCCCTGCCGCCTTCTCCCGTCGCCATGGCTCCTCTGGTCGCAGGAGGCGAAGTCCTCGAGCGACGCCCAGCGCCCGCCCGCTCGAGCACCCGACCTGGGCCCTACGTGCAGGTGGGCCGCCGCCCCATCCCAGTGTAGCCAAGGCCCAAGCCGGCCCAGCCTTGCCTCCCCCGCTGCCGTGATGGGCCAGGCCCACTAGGCGAGCCCCCCAGCCGTGCTATCCAGTGCCCCCTGATGCTATTTTGTATGTTGCGCCCCCTGCTGACTGTTGGGCTAGCCAGGTTTGGCCCGATGCATTTTTTCCCTGGACGAATTTGTTAAATAAAACCAGAACATTCCATAATTTCAGAAAAACCCATATTTTTGCACTGCTCATAAATAATTAACCGTGCATCATATGTAAAAACTTAATATATGAAAAATGCTTGTAATTTCATGTAGACTCATAATATACAACTTTCACACATGGTAAAAATAATTAAACTCGCTGTTTGCATTGTTTTGCGTAAATGCCATGTTAAATGATTTATTTCATAACTAATAAACCGTAGCTCCGATGCAAATGTTCCACATATGTAACTTGGCTAGAAAAACGTGTAGAATATCATGCCACACTATATTTCCATGTTTAATAAATATAAAATTGTGTTAGGACAGACCTGCACCAAATTCATATTATGCTTATGAGGACGTTTCAGAAATACTATCAGTGGTTTCCGACCTCATTTAAAGATGCCTAGATGTTGTAGTTGTGTTTGCTTCACTTAAACGGGAGTGAACTAAGTAATTATAACATGGAGTTTCGTCAATATGAAACCCATTGCATATTGAGCTTCACTTAATGTGTAGTAGTTGTTGATGTGATTTGCCATGCCTTGCATATTTAAACCAGACATGCATCATATTCGGTTTACGCATCATGTCATGTATATGTAGTGGTGCTTCTCGTGTGTTGATTGTTTGTTTCGGATTGTTCCTTCTCGATAGAGTTCCGAAAGCATTTGGAGAGTGAAGATTCGTTCGACTACGTTGGCTCGTCTTGTTCATGGACTCGTTCTTCTTCCGAGCGGGATCTCAAGAAAGATGACACATTTCCCTGGATACCACTACTATCATTGCCATGCTAGATGTTTCGTTTTCTATCGCTATGTTACGCTACCTACCACTTGTTTGACAAGCCTCCCAAAATTGCCATGATAAGCCTCTAACCCCTCCACATCCCAGCAAACCTTTGTTTGTCTATGTTACCGCTTGCTCAGCCCCTTCTTATAGCGTTTCTAGCTGCAGGTGCAATTGCTTCCATGTGTTAACATGGACATTTTTTTGTTATCACAATATTATTGCTATTTAGTTTAATGGACTTATACACTTGGTAAAGGGTGGAAGGCTTGGCCTTTTGCTCGGTGTTTTGTTCCACTCTTGCCGCCCTAGTTACTTGTGAACCGGTGTTATGTTCCATAATTGAGTGCTCCTAACATTCTCGGGGTTGTTATGGGGACCCCCTTGATCTTAATTTTAGGATAAAGCTTGTCTGGCAAGGCCCAACGTTGGTACTAAATTTTCCTAATAACTAATAAACTTGCATAGGGACTTTCTGGACCCCGAGGATCTTAATCAACAACCCGGGCCATTGCTCCTCATGAGTGTTGGTCCAACCCAGAGCAGCTTCTTAATGCTACCCGGGGCAACTCAGTGATTGGCATGGTAACAATCGCTCATCCGTCGTGTCCTGAGAACGAGATACGCAGCTCCTATCAGGATAGTTGACATGCCGGGCGGCCTTGCTGGATTTGTTTTACCTTTCTCGAACGTCTTGAGTGAGGAATTCCAATTTTTCTTCGGGCTATCTCAAGGTGGCGGATTTCCTGTGGAATTGCCTAGGAAGATCACGAGATCTGTTGTCAAGGTTATTCCCGCTTCGTGTGGTTAATTTGTGATGGACGAGTTGGAGCACCCCTGCAGGGTTAAAACTTTCGGAAAGCCATGCCCGCGGTTATGTGGCAAACTTGGATACTTTGTTTAACACCCGATCATAGCAAACTTGAAGTAAACTCAAATAAAATACAC
Source organism: Hordeum marinum (assembly GCA_022496015.1). Taxonomy (NCBI): domain Eukaryota; kingdom Viridiplantae; phylum Streptophyta; class Magnoliopsida; order Poales; family Poaceae; genus Hordeum; species Hordeum marinum. The sequence continues at coordinate 187,918,112 of CM039677.1, read as the reverse complement.
CAACTGTGTGCGTAACTGTGACTGTCTCTTCTTGCGAGTCCTTATCCGAGAGAGAACACGGTGGGGTGATGTTTGACGTAATTAGATGTTCAGGATCATTTAGTGATCATTGCTAGTTCACGTCCGTTATGCATAGACCACCATACTTTACTTTCTGTATTCGTAAGTTAGCCACTCACACAAATGCTTGGTCGCTTGCTGCAGCCTCACCACTTAACCATACCTCACCCATTAATCTTTAATAGTCTTGATACCCTTGGAAATGAGATTGGTGACTCCCTGTGGCTCACAAATGACTACAACAATAGTTGTAGGTTCAGGTAATGCGATGCTTTGATGAGAGCGCGATGCTTGTTTGATTTGGAGTTCTGCTTCTTCTTTATCAATCTAGGATGGGTTCCAGGCGGCAGCCTAGGATAGCAAGGATGGTTGTCATTTTGTCGTTTCTTTTCGTCCGTAGTCGGACCCTGCTCTTCTGTATGATGTTTGAATATGTCGATGTATTGATGTGATATTGATGTAGCTTGTGGCGAGTGTAAGCCAATTCCATATACTCATCTCTTCTGTACATGTACTTGTAATGATATCCATTCTTGCAACATGACGAGATGCGCTTCTATCCCTCCCGAGGACCTCGTGCCAAAATAAGGATAGGATTGCATCTTGGGTGTGACAAGGGTTTCCAAGTGTACATCATTCGACTGAAGGTTGCGCTGGAGAAGATTTAGAAGGAACTATGGCCTGAACATACCCTCCAGACTGACCTTGTGTCACACCCTGTGTTTTCCCTCATGACTAAGTTAACATGACTCAAAAATTAGGGCCAATTAAAACTTTTTGAGTGCATTTGAATGGGTTACTTGTGTGTTATTTGCTTGCCTGTTTGATTGCTTGCTAGTGCTCCATAATTAATAAAACATCCTCCTACCCTCAAGAACTCTTTTCCTTGATCCCGACTCTTGTCCAATGATAATGCCATGTGAATAGGACTTAAAAGTATTTTTTTACAAAATTTTAATTTGGCCAAAAAGCATTTATTTAAATTAGGTTTTAAAAAACCCCTAATTTGAGATTTGCACTAGAAGTCTCCAAATTGGGTGGATCCTTTTTCCGAAAATACTTTATTTGAAGCCCACTATATATAAGACTTGCCAAAACCACCAAATAATAATTTTGAAGATTATTTTACTATTTTATTTAAAGGCTTTTCTTAAGGCCAGAAATGGTCTTTTATAAGGAAAAATTATTAATGATTTAAAAATATTTGAGAAAATTTAGGAAAAGTCAATGGACATACATAGTCCATATATAAGAGTTTCAACACATGGTCATGTTAAAAATGTTGGACAAAACCCTTCAAAAACATTTCTGCCTATTTCAAGAATTTGAAATATTCTCAATTGAATCCTAGAAAATTCCAGCAGGTCACACATGTCCTGTGTGATGATCTAGCCAAGTTTAATATCAATCCCAATAGTTTTGCTTCACAAAATTATTCCAAAACCCCTCTTGTCCAGAACCAAATTTGAGCAACTTTACATTGTGAAGTTTCTCCTTTTGGTCTCAAAACTTGTGGACATGTTCTAATCCCCAAATAATGATGTTACACCATGTGGTGCATCAAGGGGAGTAGATACACTTGTCCAAATTCCCTCAAACCCATTTCTATTGATTCCAAGAATTTGGTAATATTGCATTGCCATGTTTCCCCATTGGGCCCCAAACTTTTTGTACATGTTATAGTCCCTAAAATATGACACCACATCAAGTGGTGCATGAGGGAGGATATGTTTCTTAGCTAGATCTAAGAAACTCTATTTCTTCCCATTTCTAGGGTTTGAAACTTTTACATTGGCCACTTTCTCTAAATGTGGTCAAAACTTGTGATCAAGCTCATTTATACCTATTTCTCAATCCTGTTAACTCTCATGTCAATCATAGCAACTTAGCTGGCTCAAAAGTCCATCAAACACCTTCTAGTAGAAAACCAAAGTAGATGTTTTCACCCCTTCCTTTGCCCTCCTTGGGCCTAAAATTTTACCACAACTCCCAGGTGATGTATTTTACCTCCAGTAAGCTTGGCATGTCCATAGACCAATTATTGGTGGGGTAAAACCTCACATTTCCTCTCTGGACAACAGGGTTGCCGTCTCTTTTCACCTCTCCTCTTGCCTCTACCACACCCCTCCTCTACCAGAGCATCCTAGGAGCATCCATGCATCCCCCAAAGACAAGAGGACAAGGTGGGCATGCACAGGTCACGTGATGCATGCCATGGCATGCAATATGCACGCTTTGGAGCGCGCTATAGTGCGCCCCCGCACTATAGCTGCCCCCCAATCCAGGGCCCCGACCACCTCGGGCGTCTCCAGCGTGTCCCCCGAGACCGCCTCGACGTCCTCAACACGGCAGCTGGTCGGGCCCCTCCTCTATCCCCCTTTGCGGGCCTCTCCTCACACGCGCACGGCGCCGCCCGAGCGCACCAGTGAGCAAGCTCACACGCGCAATGACCTGGTCCTCCCCCGCTCTCTCTCTTTCCTTCCCTGGACATGGACCTCGTCCACAAGAGCCACAGACATGGGCTAGAGGTCCCTCGAGCATGCCAGAGACGGCCATGACCTCGTCGGTCCTCGGTCCACGGTGCACCAGTGCCTAGGCTATAAGAGCCTCCCCCTCGACCCCCTCTCGGCTCCCTTGGATCTCCCTCCCTCCAATGAACCTCCTGGACCAGCCCCTTCCTTCTCCCATGCCCTACTTCAACCTCCATGGCCGGAGCCCCCTCGTCGTCCTTCTTTCAAATTCAGCCACAGTGGCCTCTCCCAACCCCTCCTATCCTCCTCGGAGCTTCCCCTGCATCACCACGAGCCTCCCCCAGCTCCATTATCTCGCTTCCATGCTCGTGGCGCCCTGCCCATCTCATCCAGCACCGTGCCCGACGTGGTCAATACTGCGCTCATGCCCGGTCCTCCCAGGGCGGGGAGATCAGACAGGGAGGTGCGACTCGTCGCCCCGAGCACGCCAATGGCCGGAGCTCCGCCTGGCGTGGCCAAAACCATTGGGACGGCATCGGCGTCTGCTCGGCCCTGCGTCCACTGCCCTGGCTCTATTTGAGCGGGAGGATGAAGACAAGCATGTCGGGCGGGCCCCACCTGTAAGCGGCATAGAGGCTGGGGCCCGGTGTTTTAAGTGGATTGGCTTCCAATGTTTATGCCTTCCCGCGGAGGAAGCGTAACCATGGGAAGGCGCCATGGACGTGGCCGATTGGCCGTGCGGCTGGGCTGCTGGGCCGGGCCAACTACCTATTCAGCGCCCTGGCGAGTTATAGCCCATCCGGTATACTCCTTTTCTCGATTTTTTTATTATTTATCCAGAGACCAAAATATTCATAGGAAATTCATTTTTGCTCCAAACTTGATGATTCAAATTTCTATATTCTTCTACAAATCCAGGCTACCATTTGGCACAACTTCAATAATTTTTTGTCACAAGTTTCTGCCCTTTTCAGATTCAAACTCAATTGTTGACACTTAGGAACCAAATTGCAAAAATCCTAGATCCTTCAAATTAACTACAAATGGGGTGATTCAAGTTCCTAGGTGTATCAAAATTCATGCACTAAGTGGTGAGCATTTTTCCTTACACCTATTCTGCTATGACAAATATTGGCCCATTTCTTCATATATATTCATTTTGCAAATCTCTAGGAAATTCATCCCAACTCCAAATCCAGTGAAACCACTCCCCACAAGATTCTAAAACCATGCCCTATTTTTTGGGTGCATACACCCATTTTTGCAAAAATATTCTCTATGGACATCTTATAGGATAATCATTTCCTTCATTTCCACCATTCAAAACTCCCCCTTGACCCACATCCAATAAATCCTCCTTGGTTATTTTTTTCATGACCAGAGATGTCCAAGAAAAATAAAACTCCTATTTATAGAGCACTTTATTTTTTGCTTGTTGTGTTGCTTATTACGGTTGTTTCCGCGCGATAGTTGATGAAGTAGACGGAGTGCTCGGAGTTGGATCAGAAGCGTGAAAAGACCTCGAAGACTTTGCTGAGCCAGCCAAGTAGCACTTTGACCATGTTAAGACACCATTTTCATGCATGTCATATAGCACCTTATTCGTTGATACTTGCATCGTGCATGAATCTACCATCCTTATGAGGGTTGTGCGAGTGGGATTAGATAGGATGCTAGTAGTCGCTACACAAAGTGGGACGGGAATATGCATGGTGATGGAAACTAAAATGATTTCATAGACTTCTTCAAAAACCCGTCAGGTGCTAATAATGCCCGAGGGAAATGATGATGAGCTGGGTAGCCACTTGATAAAGAAGTGGTGTACCGGAGCAAGTGAGTGTGTGTGGTTTTCTAAAATGGATTGGTGTAAGTTGTGACAGTTACTCCAACCTTACATGTGTAACCACGATACCCCTTATGTGACAAGGCTTTGTTGATTACTTTGGTAGGTACTAGCATGGAGCCTGCATTACTAGTGGTAGGAGTGGCGTGGTCACTCTTGATACGGGGTCGTGCCGGTATGGACGATCATGCATTGTCTTCATAGGCACCGGGCACACTGTTGGTCCCTTCATGGATGCTACGTGTGATGTACATCATGTGGGCTGTGTACCAATCAAGTGGACTCTTTGTTTACTATCGCCAAGGGAAAGGCATTGTTCGGGTTCTTACCTCGGGTACGTTAAATACCGCGAGTCGTGAATGACATGGAAGTTCCTCGAGTCTTGTTGGTAAAGTGTGCCACCTCTGTAGAGTGTAAAACTATTCGAATAGTCGTGTCCACGGTCAAGGATAGTTGGATGACCACTCTTGTGCTACGTCTAGATGTTTTCGCAAACTTGGTGTGTGTGCATGTGCGCATGATAGAGGATGATACTTGAGATAAGTCTGATGACTTAATGTGATGAACAAACATGAGATGTTCAATCCTGGTTTACGATGATATATGTAACTTGTTGATATGTATATCTTTCAATTGTTGATGCATGCTTACACAAGTTATTTGATCATGTCACTACATAAAAATTTAGCTTTATGCAAAATTACCTATTAGTGCTATATCATGCATTGTTATTGCCTTGTTCCAAACATGGGTTGCTTTTGAGTAAATTCAAAGTACTCATTGGCTTGCCACTAGTTATTTTATTGGCCAGGCATGAAAGACCAGGTTATGATGAAGATTATCTTGGGGACGGACATGCGAGCTATGACGCTTCCCAGTCAGAATGCCTATAGGGTTAAGGCAGATGGCTTGGGTTCACACTATCGTCGAAGATTTTCTGCTGCAAGCTTATGAAGACTTGGTCATATAGGCCATATTTGAGTAAACCGGTATGTAAAGGATGTAAGACTCTTGTTATTCAGTTTCTGTGTGTTCAATGAGCATTGATATCTGGGATCACTGTGCACGTACATTCGGTGATCACGATTTATGAGTCGGGGTCCCCACACCTTGCATCAATGATGACTCGTCTCAATGAGGTCCCAGTCGAGTGCAAGCTTGGAGGAAATCCGCTGCTCGTTGCAGAGCCGATGTGGCTCTTTCGCTATTCAGAGTTCATTGCTAAACTGGTTCGCGGCTAAGCCTCAGATTGTGAGGACCGCTCGTCACTCGAAGAAGTTTTGAACTTAGACGAAGACTGATTCATAGCTAAGTTTCCGAGTGAACATGATCTTATCCACTCGGAAGGGTTTTTAGCTTAGGCAAAAACTGGTTCGCAGCTAAGCCCCCGAGTGTGAGGATCGCTCGTCACTCAGAGAAGTTTTGAACTTAGACGAAGATTGATTCGTAGATAAGTTTCTGAGTGAACATGATGTTATCCACTCGGAAGGGTTTTTGACTTAGGTGAAAACTGGTCGCGGCTAAGCCCCCGAGCATGAGGATCGCTTGACACTCGGAGAAGTTTTGAACTTAGACAAAGACTGGTTTGTAGCTAAGTTTTCGAGTGAATGGGGTACCATACACTCGGAAAGGTTTTAACTTAGGCAAAAACCTGTTCGCAGCTAAGCCCCCGAGTGTGAGGATCACTCGACACTCGGAGAAGCTTTGAACTTAGACAAAGATTGGTTCGTAGATAAGTTTCCAAGTGAATGGACTGCTATCCACTTGGAAAGGTTTTAACTTAGGCGAAAACGGGTTCGCAGCTAAGCCCCGAGTGGAGGGTTGCTCGTCACTCAGAGTATACCCAAATGTAGTTTGTGCGATCGGAATCGACAAAAGACCGTGGAAGTCAAAACTTGCATAAAGGACATTGTCTGGAATACTTTTATTACATCATACAGCTCAGCCTTCAGGTATAGAAGCATCAAAGTAGATCTGCATTCCAGGCCCGAGGCTCGTCGATTTTCTTATTGAGATTGTAGAGGTGGTATGCTCCATTCTTCAGTACTTTGGTGATGACAAAGGGACCTTCCCATGCAGGTGCGAGATTGTGAGGTCGCTGTTGATCCACTCGAAGCACCAAATCTCCTTCATGAAAAGACCGACTCTTGACATGTTTTGCATGAAAGTGATGCAAGTCCTGCTGATATATAGTCGACCAAATCAAAGCCATATTGTGCTCCTCTTCCAAGAGATCCACGCCATCTTGATGTGCTTTTTATTCTTCAACCTCGGAGTAAAGATATACACGAGTGCGTCCAGTCGATCGATTGGGAGTTGTACTCAGGCCCCACAGAATAGATGGCAACTCAGACACCCAGGCTCCGGCTGCATGTTCCAAATATCGCATGAGTCGAGGCTCCAAAACTTGGAGTATGAGGCCGTTGGATCGCTCAGCTTGGCCATTAGTTTGAGGGTGTGCAACAGATGCATGATCACCTGAGTGCCTTGGGACAAGCAAAAGTGTTTCAATTCTTCCAAGTCAAAGTTTGAGCCATTTTCTGTGATAATACTATGGGGAACCCCATAACGGTAGATTATCTCTCTCATGAATTTGATCGCAATATGAGATTTCAATTTCTTTATAGGATTGGCCTCAATCCACTTCGTAAACTTGTCGACTGCAACAAGCAAATGAGTAAATCCACTCTGTCCTGTCCGAAAGGGACCAACCATATGTAAACCCCACAGAGCAAACGACCAGACGAGCGGAATAGTCTTCAAGGCAGAAGCAGGCTTCTGTGACAAGTTTTCATAGAACTGGCACCCTTCATGGTGATCAACAATGTCCTTGCCCATCGCATTGGCACGCGGCCAGAACAAACCAGCTCGGTAAGCTTTAGCGATAATTTTCTGGGAGGACGCGTGATGACTGCAAGTCCCCAAGTGGATCTCTTCCAGGATCATTTGACCTTCTTCAGGGGAGATGCACTACTGTCTCACACCAGTCACACTTTCTCTATAGAGCTAATCGTCCATCACAGTGAAAGCCTTGGATCTTCAAACAATCTGTCGAGCTTCAACTTCGTCCTCCGGGAGTTTTTGCCTCAGGATATACGCAATATAAGGTACAGTCCAGTCGGGCGTGATGACCAGAACCTCCATGACAAGATCTATGACCGCAGGGACATCAACTTCAATTAGATTAGTGGTGCTTATAGCTTGCGAGGGCTCTTAAGTGAAAGGGTTCTCCTGCATCGAAGGGATAAGTAGGTGTTCGAGAAACACATTGCTAGGACAGGCCTCCGAGTGGAACATGATGGAGTTCCAGGCCTTCAAACTTATTCTCAAGCTTTCTCACAGCATTGCAGTATCCGGTCATAGTGGGGTTCCTGACATCCCATTCTTTCATCACTTGATTGACCACCAAATTAGAGTCACCGTCAACCATCAAGCGCTTGACGCCGAGTGAGATGGCCATATGCAACCCATACAGGAGTGCTTCAAATTCTGCTTCGTTGTTGGAGGAATCAAAGTGAATCTGCAGGACATAACCGAGCTTGTTATCTTTTGGGGACACCAAAACTATGCCCGCACCATACCCATTTAGCATTTTCGAGCCATCAAAAAACATGGTCCAATGCACCGAGTGGATTTGGACTGGCTGCTGCTGTTCAACCCACTCGGCCAAGAAATCAGCAAGTGCCTCAGACTTGATCGCATTTTTAGCTTCAAACTTGATGTCAAAGTAGAGGAGTTCAATAGCCCATTTGGCTACTATACCAGTCGTTTCTCAATTTTTGAGAATCTCAGATAATGGCGCATCGTTGACGACTGAAATCGAGTGATCTTGAAAATAGTGTGCCACCTTCTTTGCTGACAGATAAATACCATAGACGAGCTTCTCGTAATGCGGATACCTTTGCTTCGAAGGGGTCAATACTTTAGAAATGTAGTAGACTGGGCGTTGAACCTTGTAAGCCTTGCCTTCTTCTTCCCTCTCGACAGTGAGAACTGTACTAACGACCTAATTAGTGGCTGCAATGTATAGGAGGAAGGGCTCTTTGCTATGCAGAGCAGCAAGCACCAGCTGGGTGGAAACCAGGGCTTTGAGCTGGACAAATGCTACTTCGGCTTCTAGAGTCCACTCGAACATATCGGACTTCTTCATTAGTCGGTATAGAGGTAGTGCCTTCTCCCTGAGTGAGGAATGAGTTGATGGCTGCCGTAGAAGAACACCATAGGAGCTCGCGCGGAAGTGGGCCGCCCCGCGGATTGGGAGCCCCTCAACATCTAGAGGCGCCTCCAAAAGCCATGTTGAAGCATCGACGATGAAGGTGAGCGCTCCGAGACGGATCTTGTTACCTAGGAACAAACCACCGCCGGAAGACATGACGAAGGAGAAAAAATGCAACCTCGCCGGAAATCGCTTAGACGCCTGCCCCATGGTGGGTGCCAACTGTCGTAGGAACGAGTATGACAGTAGAAGATAGGGGTATGAAAGGAGAGGGCGGAGTCCTAGCTACAGCGAGGGTGTACACACGTATGTATGAGTTCAGACCTCTATCGTGGAGGTAACAACCCTACGTCTTAGTGCTCAGGAGCTCTTATCGTGTGGATAGTATGAGTTAGAGGAGGTGCAAACCATTGTGCAGAAGGGGAGGGGCGGCTTATATAGATTACATGGCCCCTCATAAGTGCCAGGCATCCAAGGGTTTGATCGTGTGAATAAAGAGGTGTGTTACTGGTAACATACATAATAAATGCTACTGATGATGATTGGCCGAACGCCTGCCTGTTGGCCTCCTTGGGGCGGCTTCTGGTCTTCTAGCGTCGATTGGTAGCGAGGCCTTCCGAGTGATAGGAGACTATCGAGTGGAGGGAGAAGCCTCTGAGTGGATTCATTGTCAAGTGACTTGAGCGCCATGGTGAATCCAGTCGGAATCTCTCTTGTAATCTTCAAGTCCTCCAATATAGTGTCCTTAGGTAGTGTATGTAGGTCAGGACTAGGACCCTACCCTAGGTACATATCCTCGTCACTCTAGATGCCATGGGTGGCCCGCGTTACCTGTGTCTTGCTGCCCTTCCCCTAGGCCATCACTCCTAAGTCCTCAGGGCTCGGCTCTGTGTTGCTTGCCGGCGAGGACGACGGCTTGTGCCGTGCCCCGTGGGCCCATGGGCGTCCTCCCTCTTTCTCTTTCTCGCGTCGTCCAGACTTGGTGCTTCTTCGGTGGAAGCCCCCAAGCGTGGCTTGGGGAGGATGCCCGGGGCCTTTCGTATTCCTGGGGGCGCTGGCGCCTACAACAGGCGCTTGATCCGAGTCGATGTCCCTAGGTACGACATAGCATGGTACATAGGGCTCCACATAAGGGCCCGAATCTCCTCCTGAGCCGTCAAGTGAGACGTCGGGGACGGTCCCTCCAGGTGGCAGCAGGCACTGCCCTATGCACGCAGCCCGCAGACCCTCCTACGTCGAGCCTCGGAGCGAAGCTACTTACCTCTACCACCACCGTTGGGTGGGTCGTGCGGCTCCTGTCGGGGATTGCTCCCCCGGCGATCCAACGCACCTTCATCGTTGTTGCTTGTTTGTCCAGATGCCTACGCCACTTGCTCCCTGCGCAAGATCGCGCGCTCTTTCCTGGTCAACCAAGGCTGTTGAAGGTCCACCGAGTCACGGGGTCGCGTGTTGGCACGTGCGTGGGGTGCCCCGTAGTTTCCTTCACGCGCTCGGTCGTTGTGGCCGGGCTGTGTCACGAAATCGGTCACCGGAATTCGAATGAGGAGGAGCACAGTGCGGGGCGGCCCCCGCTCGGGCTCGCCCAGGGCTGGAGGGGGCACACCGTTCTGGGCGGTAGGTGCACAGGAAGAGCCCCCAATGCCTGAAGAAGGGTGAGGAGCCACGGCCCTCCATGCGACGGCGATCAGCTCCACGACATGGTCGGCCCACGCGTCGAAACCCTCGTGCGTTGGGTGGTGGTGAAGCATCCCTCTTGCTAGCAGCAGCGCGTCAAGGTCCTCCATGTAGGTGCGTTGGTACGTGGATGCTGAAGGTGCCGACTGCCCGCCGTGTGCTAGGGGCAGCGACGGCGGAGGCGATACTCGAGGCATGATACTGTCCACCCAGCACTATGCTGCTGGGGCGCAGGTCTCTGGCGGGAGAAGCGGGAACGATAGGAGCTGATCCTCCGCGGCTGGGGGAAGCTTGTTGGGTGCCGGCCATGCGAGCGATGGATCGGGGGAAGAGCGAGGCCTGAATAAGACACCGACACGCCCCCTACCTGGCGTGCCAAATGGCAGATTTCGGGGTCTGCAAAACCCTCATAGTTCGAGCACAGGGGCATGTGTGAAGATCCCCTACAACCTCATCCTACCTAGCGAGAAATAAAATAGCTTCAATTTAACAATATGATTATCCACATATTTCTTCTTTTGCATATCAAACAACTCAATGAAAGTATTTAGATGGGATGCGGTATCTTCACTAGGAAGGCCACAAAATTGTTCTTTCATAACAAGATTTAGCAAGGCAACTTCGATTTAATAAGAATCTGCACTAGTGGACGGAGCAATTGGAGTACTAACAAAATCATTATTGTTAGCACACAAGAAAAATAAAGGCAAACGAAAGAAGGGCGAATAAAAAGGCAAATATTTTTGGTGTTTTCTGAAAATCATTTTAGTAGTGGGGGAGAGGAAAATGAGAGGCAAATGGCAAATAAATTAAATGCAAGAGGTGAGGTTGTGATGGGTACTTGGTAAGCTTGATGTGTATCCTCTCCGGCAATGGCGCCAGAAATCTTTCTTGCTACCTCTTGAGCATGCGTTGGTTTTCCCTTGAAGAGGAAAGGGTGATGCAGCGAAGTAGGTAAGTATTTCTCTCAGTTGTTGAGAACCAAGGTATCAATCCAGGAGGAGGAACAAGCAAGTCACCAATGGATGCACCTACACAAATATTCAAACTCTTGCACCCAACGCTATAAAGGGGTTGTCAATCCCTTCATGGTTATTTGCAAGGATTAGATCCGATATAGATAGATGTAAACAAGTGCAGAAAGCAAAAGATAAGTAAATTGCAGCAAGTATAGATCTGAAAATATTTGATGGAAAATAGACGTGGGCGCCATAGGTTTCACTAGATGCTTCTCTCTTGAAGGAAAATATCATGGTGGGTAAACAAATTACTTTCAAGCAATTTATAGAAAAGCTAATAATCATGTAGTTATCCAAGGCAATGATCATGCATATAGGCATCACGTCTGTGACACGTAGACCGAAAAGATTCTACATCTACTACTATTACTCCACACATCAACCGACTCCTGCCTGCATCTAGAGTATTAAGTTCATGAAGAATAGAGTAACGCATTAGGAAAGATGACATATTGTAGAGGGATAAACTCAAGCAATATGATGAAAATCCCATCTTGTTACCCTTGATGGAAACAATAAAATACGTGCCTCGCTACCCCTACTATGTCACTTGGTGAGGACACCGCAAGATTGAACCCAAAACCAAGCACTTCTCCCATTGCAAGAATTACCAATCTAGTTCGCCAAACCAAACCAATAACTCGAAGAGACTTGCAAGGATATGAAATCATGCATATAAGAAATCAGAGGAGATTCAGATAAGATTCATGTATAATCTGAACATAAACTCATAATTCATTGGATCTTGAAAAACACAACACAAAAGAGGATTACATCGGATAGATCTCCATGAAGATCATGAAGAACATGGTATTGAAGATCAAAGAGATACAAGAAGCCATCAAGCTACTAGCTATGGACCCGTAGGTCTATGGTGGACTACTCACGAATCATCAAAAGGGAAATGGAGTTGATGTAGATGCCCTCCGTGATCAAAAAACCCTCCAACAGATTACCTGAAAAGGCTCCAAGATTGGATCTCTCGGGAACAGAGGCTTTTGGCAGCGGAAAAGTATTTGTGTGGCTCATTCTGATGTTAGGGTAATATTTGGGTATTTAGAGGCCAAGAATTAGGTTAGGAGACCTGCCAGGAGGCGACAAGCCTACTAGGCGTGGCCAGGGGGCGTGCCTGGCAGGCTCACGTCCCCTGACGTGCACTCCAAGCTTGGATGACTTGTTTCCTTCCAGAAAAATTCCTTCCACAGGGTTTAGTCCGTTTGGACTCCATTTAATATTCCATATCTACAAAACTCAAAAACAAGGAAAAATAGAATCTGGCACTTGGCTCTAGATTAATAGGTTAATCCCAAAAATAATATAAAATAGCATATTAATGCATTAAAACATCCAAAACAAATAATATAATAGCATACCATCATCAAAAACTATAGATACGTTGGAGACGTATCAAGCACTTCGGGAACCCGCGTACGTCATTGCTCCCTTTGCACGAAAGGGGAAACTACACCGCATGGCGCGCTGGCGCCCGCATGTCCTTCCCCGTGTCATCTTTGAGTCCTGAGGCCGGGTTCCACATAGATATCTCCGCCGCTCTGGAGGGGGCTTGAGGAGGCCCGTCCTTGCTGGTCTTGGTGTCATTCTTCCTCGTGAGCCTAGGAACCTCGCGAGGGCCTTGTCTTGAGCGAAGCCGCTCCAGTCCATGTCTGGCTGACGAAGTGGGCCATCCCCTGGGCCGCAAGCAGGCAGGGCTGGTATCCCCGTTCTCAGAACGCCGACAGATATGGTGTGGATCCGGCATAGACGGTGACTGAGGAATGAGCAAGAACACACCCTTGTAACCCCTCATCTCTCCAAGCAATCCACACAAGCATGAATAGGGTCTTACATCGCAATGTGTCCCAGACGTAGGTAATGTTCGTGTCCATGTTCTTCTTCATTATCTCGTGCTTGCGACACCGCTCTCGTAGGCTCGCGAGGTAGAATAGGGCTGGGAGCAAGCACAACCCAATGTTCGAACCTTCTTTGGCCCCCGGAGCCCCAATTCTGATAGGGTTACCTCCTTCCTCGGGCTTACTGGAGCCATCACGGTTTGAAACAACCGCTCATATGGATGCAAGTGCCCACATGGAACATTGTCTTCAAACTGGATGACCTATGCATGTCTGCGTAGACATGAAGCAATCGTTGAAACATGCTTGTGCGCCCCTTTCATACGCCATCATACGCTCTGGACTTTTCTTCTTTTCCTGCAAAGAATTGAAACGACTTCGAAAACAAGGCCCATGCTCATTTGAAATGCTATCATCTTCTTTGTTGTCTCTGGCTATTTTGTGCTGGAACATCCAACGGGTCATACAACCGCCCAAGCGACCATTGTGGTCTTTTTAAAGGCCGCCTTTGAAATTGTTTCTTTTGAAACTTCTATTTTTCGTTGTTTTCCTACGGGGTTTGTTCAAAATAAAAACATAGATATATTTCCAAGCATTCAAACAACAATTCAACATATATTCACCTAACACATAACAAACACTTCATTAGATTAACTCTTCTAAACTTACTTCTTCACATGGAACTTCAATCACTTTTTTATTGAAACAAAAATAAAAACTTACTTTTCTACTTTATTCGTGTGGGTTGCCTCCCTTGCAGCACTTGTTTTCTGTCAGTTAGCTTGACCGTAGTGATGATCATGACGGTGATAGGACAACGAGACCATAGCTTCTGGCATTCAAAATTATGCTACATTTCCAGCTCCTATGTAGGTCTTCATTTTCTTTGTCCTGGGGAAATTTCTAACAGATGGACCTTTAGCTAGTAAATCAATCGCATATTCCCCTAAAAACATTTATAACAGCTTTGATAGTCCTTAGAAAAGATCTACCGAGAACTATAGGAGCAATAGGATCCTCATGCATACCTACTATAATGAGATCAATCATGATAGGGCAGTCATTAATTTGAACTATAACCAAGCTTAATGCCTACAGCCTGAGTAAGAATAGAGTTAGCCATATTCAATATAATCTCAGTATTAGCATGAGGACCAAGATTGAGACTATCATAAATAGATTTTTGGATTGTGGAAACACATTCCCCTAGATCACTTAAAGCATTTAATTTATTCAATCCTATCTAAATCTCTATTGTAGGTTCGGAAGCATCCTCTTGCTTGGCTGTTAAATCACTGAATAACTTCTTCCTTTCATCATCAAGTTCATGTAGCTTTGCTGCAACTTGTTCAACAAGCACATTATATGATTCATCATTAGTTACCTCCGGTAGTGGATACTTCATGAATATCATCTTGACAAAATCTACAACGTTGTAATTGTATACTTCATGAATATCATCTTGACAAAATATATAACGTTGTAATTGTATTCTGGCACATTCTTGTTTGAAGCACCTCATCCTTCTCTTTGTTGCCACTTACCATTTTAACTTCTTCAACCGGGTTAGGCTTTGGTTTACATGCAAACTTAGCCAATATCAATGTTTGGCTCTCTGCTATTTTTGCCACTCTTATGCTTCATATTCTTGGATCTTCCTTCAAGTATCTGCACATCATTTGTTAGTCCAATAACCTTACTAGTCTATTGACCAAGTAAGTTATCATGATTCTTCAAGATATTCTTGAAGTTTTCGTTTTGCTTAGTCTGGCTAGCAATAAAACTTTTAAGAGTTTATTCAAGAGTATTTCTATTGCTACCATTAGCTCCAATAAAATTGTTGGATGCTCCTCCATTACTAGGATAAGTAAGTGTAGGAGCATAGCCTATCGGAATTGGGGCTCCGGGGACCCAAGAGAGGTTCGAACTCTGGGGTGCGTTGTCTCTCCAACTTCGCTCTCTCTCGCTAACCTACCGCAGTGCTCCGGTGTGCTTGAGCTTGGGGAAGAACAATGGATACAGTGATCTACCCATGTTTGGGCCACCTTGCGTTGTAAACCCCTACTCTTGCTTGTATGAATTTCTTAGTTGGGGAGGAGGAGAATACAACGTGCCTTGCCCTGATGCGACCTACTCCTTATATTGGCCTTAGTCCCCTCCCCTTGAAAACACTCGGCTGAAAGGGTTGCCACAATAGCCAGTTTGAAGGGGGGCAGGACTGCGGCTTATCCTGATGAAAGTAGTCTTCTCCTACAAAAGGCTTCCTGTTATGACGCACTGGTGGGCTCGGGGATGACCTCCATCCTGCCGAGACCCCAGCCTTGGCCTCCTAGCCTCGAACAGGAAACTGTTGGAGGCCGCCTGTGGAAATGATGGGCTGGTCCCGCTCCTTTAGCAGTGCAGGGGAAAACTTCTTGCTCACGCCTGTTGATACGTCCCCTAGCGCCCCTGAACATGGCCCCTGTCACCCACATGACAGTGCAAGGCCATACGTCCCCGCCGGGTTACCTTAACGACTCCGCTCTACGAGGGCCTAGGGGGACCCCGCGAGGAGTCCTCGGGAGGCCCCCAATGACGCTGCCATCATATGTTCCGCCATGTCAGACCTCCCACGAGGGGTCCGGCCGTGATGCTCATCGGTGGGCCCTGTAGTGCTCGAGGCACGAGCCACATCCTGGGCTATGGGCATACGAGCTTGGGTACGCCCGGCACTAAAGGCCTGATAGTAGCCCTCGGGCCCGCAATGCGCACAGTTCCGCCTGTTGGAGGGGGTGAAACAACATGGACTCCAACCGCCCGTGGGCCAAGCACCACACGTGGAGCATGATAGATCGTGTGCCGCCTCCACTTCCACGATGCCTCTGGAACTATGCTCCTACCTAGAAAATCCATCGTTCGTGTTGGCGAAACCATCATTTCTCGGCTTCTCCCATATGCTTCCTCGTTGCACCGCTCCTCAATTCCTAGATGAACACCGTCTCCCCCTCTCCTCCCCTTACCATGGCAAAAAAGGGAGGCTCAGTAGACGCTGGAGCACAGGCTGGGTCTTCCGTGTTCCCCGCCCTGCCTTCACTTGGAGCGGCGGGGGCCTACATCCAAGGCCGACCTCAAAGCGGTGGCGTGGGGTCGCAGGCGACGAGTAAGTGCATTGCTGTCCCATATTTCTCTTGCATGTTTTGTTTGGGCCAGCTAGCATGATCGCCGACTATTCAGAGTGCCCATGCTCAAGAGGCGAAAGGGTGCCTCGCCTGAGGCGCCCCTCGCATGCTGCCCGCCAGCATGGCCCCAACTCTAGCGCTAGGCTTGGCGGGGTCAGGGAGGCCTGTGGCGGAGCCCTAGGGCACGCATTTGTTGTCGCCCCGTACACCACCGGAGGCGCCATGTGCGAGGTGGAACTGGCTCACAGGGAGGCGGCCTTGATCGAGTGGGAGGCCAATGTGGCCCTCCGAGAGTAGGAGGACGCGCGAAACGTCTTCGACCAAGATGCAGAGCGCAAGCGTCTTGAGACCCTGGAGGGTCAGTTCCTTGCCGACAATGCCGCCAATGAGGTGATGTGTGATAAGGCCTTCGCCCAGATTGAGAGGAGGCAGGCCGCAAGTAGAGATGACGTCGACGTGAGGATGGCTCGGGAGCGGGAGGCCGCCCTGGAGGAGTACAGCGGTAAACTGGCACAACAAGAGGCCAACTTCCAGCTCCATCGTAACGCTGTCCTGGAGGTGGTTGGCAAACTCAAGGCACATCTGCAGAGTGCCGATGCCGATCTTGAAGCCACCCTCAGAGAAAAGGCGATGTCGAGGAAGAACTGGTGTCGCTGCAAACCCAAGTCGGCGAAGCCGCTGACACTGTCGAAAGGGCCTAGGATGATGAAGCGCGGGCCTGGATGATGGAGGCGAGTGCGCCAGGCAGTTCTTGGATCTTGCCTGATGCGCTGGTGGCACACTTCACTACTTTCTCAAGGACACCCTGAAGCTGCCTTGTGCGCACGAGGACGGGGGCTACCTTGACTTCTTCCTCAAGGTGGTTGAGGTGCTGGAGTGGGGCGTCTCCAAGGTGGACGCGGACATTGAGTCGAGCACCCGCGACCTCCTGGGATGTGCGCTGACGCGCACCTTCTCCAATCTCTAGTGCTCCGATCCTGCCATCGACTTCTCTCGCGTGATGGAGCCGGTGCCTCTGGAGCTTCGGAGCCCCCTCAAGGACGAGGTGTGCGGGCACGTGGAGTCCTTATTTAGGCGGTTCACTCAGGCTGCATCTTCTGAGGAGAGTGGCAGTCTTAGCGCAGACCTCCCCAACAGCCACGGCGAAGTAGTCTCCTCCTTTGCCTAAGTTTTATATTTCCCTCTTGTCGCATTAAGAACCACCCAGCCCCGCAGGTATGCGAATGCTTTGGTAGGACGCCTTTGTTTTATGTGGTAGTTGCTTGTCATGCCTGATGCGTCTTTGCTCCTTTTGTGGGGCCTTCTTGCTTTCATTTGCAATGTCCCCTCGCCCTTCATCGCTCGGACCTGCCGTCTGAGCATGCCTTGCATCTTCAGCGAGGCCCCTCCCTTGTGTGAGCTCTGTAACTCCCTCAGGGACAAGGACTTTCGGAGCTGGTGGGGGTCCTTGAGGTGTAGTGCGCAGGCTCCCTGCTTTCAACGATCAAGGGGCCCTGTGAAAGCAGCCCCTAGGGGCTGCTACACTAGGCTGTCGTCCTGCCCAGGCATCACATTTCATCAGGCGCACCTTGGGAGACCCTCCGAGCGATGCTTCGTGAGGAGGATCGTCCGCAGGGTGCCTCAATCTAGATGTTGCACGCTCTCCATCTTGCTCTTTGGCGTCGCATGAGGACACTAGACACCGACGCCCTTAGTGGGGTGACGTGCAGAAGGGTAAGCCCGCGAGCCAGGGCCTGATCCCTTAGGCTCTTTAGTGCTGCTGGGACCAGCCCAACCACAGGCACCGCGCCCAGCCCCCGCTCAACTAGTTGGTGCTCATATCGGGGCGTGGCGTTACCTTTGACATCCCTCCACCAACGCGGAGCATGGGCCTTACACTAGGCGTGGGCATAGTTGCAGTTCGATAGTTATTCCGCCAGTACGGAGCACGGGGCTTCCATTTGGGCTTGGGCATAGTTGCGGTTCGAAAGTTATTTCGCCAGTGCGGGGCATGGGTCTTCCACTTGGGCATGGGCGGGAGTCCTCCCAAGGCCAAGGTGTGGCGCTCTGGGAGGCTCCGAGGCGTGTAGAAACCCAACCTCATTCTTACATGAGAGGGTCATGAGCGGCGATAAGGCAGGGTGTCGCTGTCAAAACTGGCGGATCTCGGGTAGGGGGTCCCGAGGTGTGAGACTAGGATCGGTGGTAATAAGGGACAAAGGAGACGATGTTTACTTGGTTCGGGCCCTCCTATGGAGGTAAAACCATATGTCGTTCTCGATTATATTGATGGAATGAAGGTTAAAGAGTTGATGTACCTCGAGATCGAATAGCTAAAACCCTAGATGACTTTCTCTACCCTAAAATCTAAAACCCCTCGGATTATATAGACGTCGTAGGTCGGTTGCACATCAAAGGAAAAAAATCATTCCTATCTACTATACCAAATGTGGAAAACACGCCACGACTCTTGAGGCTTCCTCCCTGGCGACGGGGCCTTTGATCAATCCAATGGCCAGTAAGCGGCCCATGAGTCTGGCCCATAGAAAATAGGCCGGCCATCCGAGGACCCCTTAATCCAGGACTCCCTCAATAGCCCACGAACTAGCCTCTAGTGCCGAGGTATACTATCCGAACAATCTTGCGCGTCGAAGTCTTCGCCTTGCAAGGCGAGTCCCTCTATCCCTTCTTGTTTGGCAACTATCCCGTCATCGGTGAAATTTCAAAAGTCGAGCACCTACTGTACCCATTGTGATAACTTTTAGCGCTTCTTGATCCTCGTGCGCCTAGGGGAGACGAGCGGTCCAACAGCTTTTTACAAGACCGCCCTTCCCACAAAGGAAGCACCACCCATTTAAACAATCTGAATCGTGGTTTTAGGCCACATCTTCCTCTTCTTCCCCATCAGGGAAAACTTCAAGCAAGAAGTCACCACAAAAACATGGCGAGCGCCCCCATCTCTTCCTCACGTCCTTACGACTGTCGTCCCATGGATTGGGCAAACTGCTCAGTATCCCTCCTTCGGCTGTGCGACCTCGAGACCTAACGGTATCTCCCTTCCTCGGATCTAGTGGCTACCCACGCCGGTTTCACTACTTTTAACAACGAAGCCTTCGCGAAGAGATTCCCTAATCCCCAAAAGGAGAGCGGGTATGCTTCATGCCCTTCCTCTTGCAGGGTCTAGGGTTCCCCATTCATCCTTTCTTGAGGGGATTACTGGAGTTCTATGGGATTGTTGGTGTCAGAACCGGCGGATCTCGGGTAGGGGGTCCCGAACTGTGAGACTGGGATCGATGGTAACGGGAGACAATGGTGCATGCTTCCTCTCCTTCTTGTGTATATGGGTGGCGTATATCATGTTTACTGTTTTGACCTCTGGAGGGAATTTCTTTTGCCCGCCACCAATCGGACCTTGAGGCTCATCCTCATCCTTGTTGTGAGGGCTCTTGCCTTGGTTCTCGGGTATGAGTTTGCCGGCCTGTTTGAACACCCAGAAATTGTGGTGCATGTGATTGGCAGGCTTCTCTTGAGTGCCATGGATTTGGTAGGGCCTTTCCATGATTTTCTCCAGCGGGGTTGGTCCATCGCGATTGCCTTTAGGAGGCTTCTTCTGCTGCCTAGGTCAGGAATTGTGGAAGCCGGCGTTAATAGCCATGTCATCGGCATCACTAGTACTGTGTTGGCATTTGTTTTTGTTGCGCTTTGGTTTCCTGTTGCCGTCCCGAACTTCAGAGGTTCCAGGGTGTTTAGAGTTGTGGTTGCGCCTTTCTAGCCAATTATCTTCGCCCATGCAAAAGCGGGTCATGAGGAATGTAAGGGAGGACATAGTCCGAGGTTTATCCTGGCCGAGCTAGCGAGCCAGCCATTCATCCCGAATATTATGATGGAAGGAGGCTATTGCCGCAGCGTCCGGGCAATCGACAATCTGGTTCTTCTTGGTCAAGAATCGATTCCAGAATTGTCGCGTAGACTCTCCGGGCTTCTGAACGATGTTACTTAGATCGGAGGAATCAGGTGGCCAAACATAGGTGCCCTGGAAATTAGATTGGAATGCATACTCTATGTCTTCCCGGCACGATGGAGTTTTCGAGGAGTCTCTTTAACCAGTGCCGAGCTGGTCCCTTGAGTTTTAGGGAGAGATATTTGATGGCGTGGAGATCATATCCTCGAGCCATGTGGATGTGGAGGAGGAAGTCCTCAATCCATACGGTTGGGTCAGTTGTCCCATCATACTTCTCAATGTTCACAGGTTTAAACCCTTCTGGGAACTAATGCTACATCACCTCGTCTGTGAAACATAGTGGGTGAGCAGCACCATTAACCCGAGCTATGTCGCGCCTGTATTTGGCGTCTATTCTAGCCCGGCTGCCTTCTCGGCCTCTGTTATTGCGATCAAGCCATGGTTTGTTGTCACCCCCTGTGTTTGTAGCACATTGTTATGTTTGGGTTTATAAAATTTGCAGCCAACTAAGACTTTTTCAAGGTGCTTGTGCTTGTTTGCTAGGTTGTTTGCTTGCTTATTGATTGTGTATGGCACTACTAGGTTCTATTCCACTTCATATTCAACTTCCATGTCCCCAAACCTCTTGCCCAATGATCATGCCATGTGAATAGTGCCCAAAACTATTTCTATCAAATATTGTTTTAACCAAAAATGATTTATTCAAATCTGGTTTTCAAAACACCCTGAAATGAGGTTTGCGCTGCAAGTCCTCAAATTGGGTGGATTCTTCTTTCCCAAAGGCTTTATTTCAAACCTACTATATATATGACTTCCCAAAACCACAAAATATTATTTTTAAAGATTATTTTTATATTTTATTTAAAGGCTTTTTCTCAAGGCCAGAAATGGTTTTTCATAGGGAAAAATTATTTAAAAGCTTTGAAAATACTTGAGAACATTTGGAGAAACTCAGTGGACATATATTTTCAATATATATGAGTTTCAACACAAGGGCATGTTGAAATCATGGGCAAGACCCCTCAAAACCCTTTTTGGTCAAATCAAACTTTTGTAATATTTCTATAAGAAATATTCTCAATAAAATCCAGGAAAATTCCAGGAAGTCAACACTATCATAAGTGATGATCTTGCAAAGTTTCATCTCAATCCAAGTTGTTTTGGTTCATCAAACCATCCCAAAACAATCCCTGTCCAGAATCAAATTTGGGCAACTTTGCATTCTAAAGTGTCTCCCCTTGGCCTCAAACTTTGTGGGCATGCTCTAATGACCAAATAGTGATGATACACTAAGTGGTGCATCAAGGGTAAAAGCCTAGCATCAGTAGATCTACTGAAACCTGATTCTGCAAATTTCTAGGGTTTAACAAATTTCCATTGTCAACTTTTTCCCCTTAAGCTCAAACTTGGTGAATCCTCTCATCTTTACCTAGCATTTGGCCCTAGTAAATATCTCAGTGAGTTGGTAAAATCTTCTTGCCCAAAACCATGCCAAACACCTTCTGGTGAAAAGGTAAAACCCCCATTTCCACCCCTTTCTCCTTTACCGTTGCCCCCAAATTTCTACCACAATCTCATATAGATACATTTCACCTCCAGTAAAAGTTTCCTGGCCATAGCCCAAGTGTAATGTGGTGAACACCTCATTTACCCCCCTTGGACAACATCTTTTCTCTCTCTCTTTCCCTTTCCTTCTATCCCAAGGCTTCACCAAGGCATCCAAGGCCTATTCCCCATTGTTAAACCTCGCCTAGAGCCTCTGGGTGCAAGTGGCCATGCCCAAAACGCCAATGGCATGCCATTGCATGCCATTTGGGTGCTTTGGAGCATGCTATAGTGCACTCCCGCACTATAGCCCTGGCCCAATGGCTGCCCCCAACCACCTCGGGCCGCCTCACCTTGTCCCCCCTATCCCCCTGGGTGTCCGCAACACGCCGCCTGGTCGACCCCTTCCTCCCTCTCTCTCTGGCAACTCCCGCGCACGTGCCCGGCGCCGCGCGGCTCGTCCAACCAGCAGGCTCGCACGCGCGCGCGCCCTCGCCTCTCTCTCCTCTCTCCCCCGGCCTAGACCTCACCCATGAAGCCCCCAGACACGCCCCTCTCCCTCCCCGTGGTCTGTAGCGAGCAGACCATCCTCGCCGGTGAACCGCGTCCACGGTGGACCGGCTGCCGTCGATTTAAGGCCTGCTCGTGCCTCCTGCTTCCCCCTCCTCACTCTCCCCCTTCCTCCGCATCCTTCCCGTGCCCAGCGCACTCCTCCCCGTGGTCAGGAGCCCTCTCCCGACCCAAACCCTCACCACCCCCGTCGGGCTTCCCCCTTGCCGGCGTTCCCCTCTCCCCCCCTCAGCGACCCCGCAACCACCCACCAATGCGCGGGAGCCCCGCGAGCACGCCGGTGCCCTCTGTTCCCGCCGCCGTGGCCTGGACCCCCCTTCGATGAGCCCCTCCGCTCCTATCACGAGGAGAGGGATGATAGGTGGGGCCCACCTGTCATCCCCTCTCCCCTCGTCCATTGACATCACAATGGATGGCAAGCTTCAAGTCTGATCTCTCCGTGATGCTTCACTTGAACTTGCACACCGCAACCTTGATAAGGATCACCACTTGATGTCATCTTCCATGGGTTGTATGGGATCTTCCTCTTGATGCAATCCCATGGACATATGCCTAACCCCACAAAGAAATCTCACAAGGAACATGGGTTAGTACACAAAGCGTAATGGGCAATGCTTACCATACCATGGGATCCCTTGATCCCTCTCGATACATCTTGCACGCTTTGTGTGTTGATCACTTGATTCACTCTTTGACTTAGTGTTGATCAACCTTGTATCTTATCTTCTCTCTTCATAAAGATGATGTCTTGAAGGTAATCATGAATGCTCACACAATCTCCTTCTTCAAGACATGCTTGCAATAAGCTCAACTCTCACATGACCAATCTTTGGATAAACCTTGAATACCACCTTGGTCATCATATAAACTCCTTGAAACCCAACAGATGGACTTCAAGAAGTGCCTATGGACAAATCCTTCGAATATAACTCAAGGGAACCATTAGTCCATAGGGGTGTCATCAATTACGAAAACCACACATGGAGAAATGTGCTCTTACACTATCATTAGTGACCCTTCTCTTGTTACCCAGTTTCCTGACCCGACCAACCCTGATTCATGGCAACTGATATTTGCTCCGTAACAAAGCATGGGGATTGTGCTACTTTGTTTAAATGTGAAATGTTTCATTCATTTGTTTATTTGATGCAAATGTATAGAATGTGAGAAATAATAATTCAAAAACAAATAGGGAGGACCAAATGGGATTGCCTAGTTGACGCATGATGATGAGAAAAACCGGACAAGAAGGAATGTGTGGTGACCGTACAAACGGTAAAAATGAACAATTTACTTTCAATTTGGGATCTGTCGGTTGGAACTGACCTGATAGCGCGGGCATCCACAACTCACCAAATTAAGGGACCCTTTAATTCAAAGGAATTCTATAGGATTTTTGGAGGATTGAAATCCTTAGGATTTTTTTCTAGAGACTTGTTATGCATACGACACAAAATGTCCGATTTCTATACGATATGTACTATCAAGCCGTTCATGCATATGGCCAAACTACAGCAGGCCAATGGATTCATCATCGTATAGAAATCGTACATCTCAATATCGTATGCATATTAATTTCGTTTTTCCTACATAGCTCATTTGGTTCGTAGGATTGGATCACATAGGATTTTGTAGAAAAAGGGTTTCCTCCCGCTTTATATTCCAAAGCAACCAACACCGTACACAAAGCATTGCTAGGGAGAGCAGCACATCAAGCCCAAAAGGGAAAGAGGAAACAAATGCCAACAACGATAGCTCGACAAAAGAGCAGATGACCCGCCACTGTTGTGCCTATTGGAAATATGCCCTAGAGGCAATGAATAAAGTGTTTATTATTGTATTTACTTGTTCATGATAATCGTTTATTATCCGTGCTATAATTGTATTAATTGGAAACATGGATACATGTGTGGATACATAGACAAACACAATGTCCCTAGTATGCCTCTAGTGAACTAGCTCGTTGATCGAAAGCTGGTTAAGGTTTCCTAGCCATGGACATGAGATGTCATTTGATAACGGGATCACATCATTAGGAGAATGATGTGGTGGACAAGACCCAAACTACAAACGTAGCTTATGATCATGTCAGTTTATTGCTACTGTTTTCTGCATGTCAAGTATATGTTCCTATGACCATGAGATCATGCAACTCATAGATATCGGAGGAGTACCTTGTGTGTATCAAACGTCGCAACGTAACTGGGTGACTATAAAGGTGCTCTACAGGTGTCTCCGAGGGTGTCTGTTGAGTTGGCATGGACCAAGACTGGGATTTGTTACTCCGTGTGACGGAGAGGTATCTCAGGGCCCACTCGGTAATACAACATCACAATAAGCCTTGCAAGCAATGTGACTAAGTGTTAGTTGCGAGATCTTGTATTATGGAACGAGTAAAGAGACTTGCCAGTAATGAGGTTGAACTAGGTATGGAGATACCGACGATCGAATCTCGGGCAAGTAACATACCGAAGAACAAAGGGAACATCATACGGGATTAACTGAATCCTTGACATAGAGGTTCGACCGATAAAGATCTTTGTAGAATATGTAGGAATCAATGTGGACATCCAGGTCCCGCCATTGGTTATTGACCGTAGAGGTGTCTCGATCATGTCTACATAGTTCTCGAACCCGCAGGGTCTGCACACTTAAGGTTTGGTGACGTTTCGGTAGTTTAGAGTTATGTATGGTGGTGACCGAAGTTTGTTCGGAGTCCCGGATGAGATCTAGGACGTCACAAGGAGCTCTGGAATGGTCCGGAGGTAAAGATTCATATATAGGAAGTCCTGTTTTGGTCGCCGGAAAAGTTTCGGGCTCATCGGTAGTGTACCGGGAGTGCCGGTAGTGTACCGGGAGACCTCCGGGAGGGGTATTTCGACCCAAGAGGCTACATGGACTGTGGGAGAGTGGAAACCAGCCCTTAGTGGGATGGTGGAACAACCACAAGAGGCCCATGCGGCTGGAAGAAAAAAGCCCAAGAGAAAAGGTGGGAAAAAAGGCAAAATAGGTGAATTCTAGTCCTACTAGGATTGGAGGTGGACTCCACCTCCTTTCGGCCGAAGCCCTTGGATTGGGAAGCCAAGTCTGCCTCCTCTCCTCTCTTCCTCCTATATATACTGGTGGTATAGAGGGTTTTTGCACTAGAATTTCAGCCACGTGCTACCCGTTCCTCCAGTGCATAGTTTCTCCTCTAGATTGGATTTCTGCAGTGCTTAGGCGAAGCCCTGCCAAAATTGCTCCACCACCATCGCCAAAGCGCCGTCAGGATGCCGGAGAACTCTTCTTCCTCTCCACTCCTTCTTGCTGGATCAAGACGGTGGAGATCGTCATCAAGCTATACGTGTGCTGAACGCGAAGGTGTCGTCCGTTCGGTGCTAGATCGGAAGGATCCTGATCAAGTTCGTGGGACGGATCATGATCAAGTTCATGGGACGGATCATGATCAAGTTCGTGGGATGGATCGTGATCGGATCGCGGGACGGATCGTGATTGGATCGCGGGACGGATCGTGATTAGATCGCGGGACGCACGGCGATTTGAATCGCGAAGACATTCGACTACACCAACCGCGTTTCTTAACGCTTCCCGCTTAGCGATCTACAAGGGTATGTAGATTCACTCTCCCTCTCGTAGATGCTCATCACCATGGATAGATCTGTGTGTGCGTAGGAAATTTTTTGTTTCCCATGCGACGTTCCCCAACAGTGGTATCAGAGCTAGGTCTATGTGTTGATGAGATCTCGAGTAGAACACAAAAGGTTTGTGGGCGTTGATGCTTAGATTGCTTCCTCCCTTGGTCGGATTTTGGCTCAGCGGTATTGTGAGATGAAGCGGCCTGGACCAACATTACTCATACGCTTACGAGAGACCAGTTCCCTCGACGCAACTTGTTGCCTAGATGGCTTGCGGGTGTCGGTTTCTCTCACTTTAGTTGGATCGGATTCGACAAAGGTGGTCATTGAGAAGGTTGAAAAGCAAATTATGTATCACCGTTGTGGTTTATGCGTAGGTGAGAATCATTCTTGCTAGAAACCCATAGCAGCCATGTAAAACATGCAACAACAATTAGGGGACGTCTAACTTGTTTTTACAGGGTATGTTGTGATGTGATATGGCCAATTACATGATGTGATATATGTGATATATGAGATGATCATGTGATGTATAGAATTTCACGACTTGCATGTCGATGAGTACGGCAACCAGCAGGAGCCATAGGGTTGTCTTTAATTATTGTATGACCTGCGTGTCAATCATTAAGCGCTATGTAATGCTTTACTTTATCGCTAAACGGTAGCAATAGTAGTAGAAGCATGTTGGGCGCGACAACCCCGATGGCGACACGTTGATGGAGATCAAGATGATGGAGATCATGGTGTCTTGCCGGTGACGATGGAGATCATGCCGGTGCTTTCAAGATGGAGATCTAAAGCACAAGTTCATGGCCATATCATGTCACTTATGAATTGCATGTGATGTTAATCCTTTTATGCACCTTGTTTTGCTTAGTACGATGGTAGCATTATAAGGTGATCCCTCACTTAAATTTCAAGATAAATTGTGTTCTCCCCGAGTGTGCACCGTTGCGAAAGTTCGTCGTGTTGAGACACCACGTGATGATCGGGTGTGATAGACTCTACGTTCACATACAACGGGTGCAAGCCAGTGTTGCATGCGCAGAACAGTCGGGTTAAACTTGACAAGCCTAGCATGTACAGACATGGCCTCGGAACACAAAAGACCGAAAGGTCGAACATGAGTCATATAGTAGATATGATCAACATAATGATGTTCACCATTGAAGCCACCTCAACTCACGTGATGATCGGACTTGAGTTGGTGGATTTGGATCATGTGACACTCAGATGACCACATGTTTTCTTCTTCCTCTCCCTTAGATCGAAATCTCCACACAGGCCCGCATAATCATCGTAACCATGCTACGCGGCCGCATGCTATAGGGGGGGTGCGGCCACTAACGCTGCAAGCTGTGAAGCCAAGGGGCGCTTCTCGCATGATCGCGCATCCACCTTCCTTTTCTCACCTTCCACAACGCCGTGATGACCATGGCCATGGGCGGGCCTAGGAGCTTGGTGGAGCGGCAGCATCAGCTGTGGTATTGGTTGTAGCAAATTCCATCACCGGTGGTAGCAAAAATCTACTACGGTTGCAGCAAAACAGCGTCATCATCATCACGGGGCGCAACTGAGATAAGAAGTTTGAAGCTTTTTTCAATGCGGTTGTAACTTTTATAACTATCGGTTGCAACTTTTCGTTTTCCGTCTATGGCTTCATTTCCACGGTCTAAACTTCTTTCATAATCAGATGAAGCTTTTTTCGTCGCTAGATGAAGCTTTTTCTGTCACCGGTTGTAACTTTTCTGGGTCATCCATAGCTCCCGTCGTATACTGGTTGAAGCTTTTTTCGTATCCAGTTGAAGCTTTTCCTATCGCTAGTTGTAGCTTTTTTGGTCGTTGGTTGTAGCACTGGGCATCTCCCCCGGTGCTCGATTTTTTGTTGCAAGCTGCACATCGGGGATGAGCAGCAGCAATCACGCCGGCGAGCTTCAGTCGTCGCAACCGGAGCTACAATAGTCTCAACAAGAGCTTCAACCGCGGGGTGTGGCTATTGCACAGGGCAAAGCAACAAGGACGGTCGGCGGTGGTTGGGGCTGGTGACTAGGATGGTGGACATCGGGAACGAGGGCGGATGGCTACGACGAGGCCGGTGGCCGGCGGGGAGAGGGAGGACGACTGCGATGAGGATGACAGCATCATGGACGAGGATGGCCGGCGAGCTGGCTGGCGTATGGGAGATCATGGGGCAGTTGGGATGAACAGACGACATGACTTTTTTTACCAGCGAAGCAATTGGGAAAGAAGCAATCGTGCAGCTATTATGAAACGTATCATACATCCACGGTACGACTGGCCGAATTGTTTCTGCCGGCGCACCGGTGCATATCAGTGCCCTTTAAGATATACGAATCCTAAGAGCATCTCCAGCCGTTGGAGCTCCCCAGGACACCACCGAACCAAAAAAGTTGGTGTCTTGGGGTACCAAAGGCTTCATCCGGTGAAAATAAGAGGGCATTTTCCAGCCACATTCCAATCCAAGCCAAACTTTGTGTGGTGAATGATTAAATGGGCCATGAAAAAGTACACGTGGGAGGACGCGATTCGCCGAAACTTCCGCCGCCGTCCCCAGGAGACCCCTAGCGTGCTAGGTTTTGCCTAGATATGCCGACGCTTTTTTTAACGTCTTGGGGCGCGCTTGGGGCGTGGTTGGACCATTTTTCGTCAAAAAACATCTCCCGAGCCAACTTCCAAGCCTAAGAGCAAGTACAATAGGATGATGTAGGTAGGCTGTAAGACTTAAAATAATATATTTGTGATGAGTTGGAAGAGGGTGAAGAGGAGAGAGAGGAGAAGCGGGCTACAAACTAACAGCCGGTTGTAACACACGCTCCAAGACACTTTGTGAGAGAGGATGGTGGGCCTTATATTAATAAAGTAGTACTTATTTACATCTACCTATTGTACTTGCCGGCTATAAGCTTAGCTATAGATGACGTGTCAACATCATATAGCCAGCAACTGGCTGTATTATTAACCTTGCTCTAAAAAGGTGCTGTGGGAGGCGTCCTCATGGACGGGTGGAGATGCTCACGGACGGGGCTATTTGATTCTAGGCCTAGCATTGCCACACTTTGCCACACATTTTTGCCAAGCTTGCCTAAGGTTAGTTCTACAAAATGGGAGCCACAAGTTGGCAAGCCTAAGAGCATCTCCAACAGCCGCCCAACGCGTTGCGCACTAAAAACTACTTTGTCGCGCGCCCTTCGCCTGGTTTGGTGTGGCCGGCAGCGCTGGCTCCAACAGCTGCACTAAAATGCAGCGCGCGCGCCGCTCCAGCAACGCACAAAAATGCAGCGCGCGCGACTCGCCGGGGCATGCCATATATTGCATTTTGGACACAAAATGGATTTCAAGCATTCAAAATGCAATGAACATGGCATATAAATTTCACACAAACAAGTTGATGAATAAAAGTTCATGCCCACAAGTTCAAAATCATGCCCACAAGTTCATCCAACCAAGTTCAAAATGCAAACCAAGTTCATGACACAAATGAAAGACACATCAAGCCTCGTCCTCGTCTTCGTCCTCATCTTCCGAAGACGATTCTTCCTCCTCCGAAGATGATTCTTCCTCCTCCTCCTCCTCATTGTCGCGCACCGCATCACATGAAGCTCGGACGGTGTTGGCAAGATCTTCAACGACATCTTCATGGGAAGGTGTGTGAGGCACACCGGAAGACATTCCGCCCATGACGGCCGGAGGTGCACCCATGCCTCCCATGAGAGACGCAGAACTCATGCCTCCCATGGCGGCCATGGTGCCTGGGGTGCTCCAAAGCCACCCATGCCTTCCATGGTCTCCATGGTAGCTCCAAAGCCACCCATGGCACCTAAGCCGCCCATGGTAGCTTCGAAGCCACCCATGCCTCCCATAACGAGTGAGCTTGCCGGCGCTTCGATAGTTGCCGCGCCCGTCACACGCCCTGCAAGCTTCTTCCTCGGCGACTTCGAGGTGTCGGAGCCGTCCGCCGCCTTGTTCTTCTTCGCGGATGTCTTGCCCTTCTTCGACCGCGCCGCATTTGGGAGCTTCGAGGGGGGGGCACGGGACGGCGCCGACGCGACGCCACCCGCCGCCGTGGTCATCTGCGGCGGCATGAAGAGGCCGCGCGCGAGGCCGATGCTCGGAGGAGCTCCGGCGGAGGCGAGGCCAACGCTCCCCGCGCTAGGGTTTGCGGCGGTGGCGACGGTGGAGGGGTCGCGGCTGTAGGATGGGGTGAGCGGGGTGCCGGCGCATGCGTCCATGAGGTCCAGTTCGCCGGCGCCGGCGTGCGCGGGGCAAAGGTGGCGCGGAGGAGAGAGTGCGGCGTGTGCGCTCGTGTGTGCCGCGCTGGGAAGCGGGCGTTCCAAATACACAGCGCACGTTGGCGATTCGGACCGCGCACCCAACTCCATATGCCGCGCACACGGTTATTGCGCGCCCGCTGGAGCCACTCTACCGATTGCGCGCGCTAAAATTGCCAAATTTGCGGTGCGACGCTTGTTTAGCGCGGCTGTTGGAGATGCTCTAACGGAATCTTGCCATACTTTGTGTGTGTATGTAATGTGGGGCTCTAGTGTGGCTTGCCAAATATGTGGTTTGAACCAAATACCCACCTAAGTTGGTCAAACTTGCCTAAGCTTAGGTGTGGCAACCTTTTTCAAAGTTAGTCTCAAACCAAACCTTAAAGTGCACCTCCCGTGCGCGTGGGCCCAACCTGTCAACGAAACTGCAACAGCTATACCGGGCGATATGCGTACCATATTCCCAAGAAAAGAGAGAAGCGCATAGGGTTGACATGTCAGCGGCACGAGGCGGGCATGCCTAGAAGCTACTCCCTTTGTTCCTAAATATAAATCTTTTAAAAGTTTTCACTAGATGACTACATATGGATAAACATACTTTAGAGTGTAGATTTACTCATTTTGTTCCGCAGTAGAAGTAGACCCAACCGTGGTCGGCCGTCCCCTCCATCGCCTTCTCCTCCTCCGACTTCCACGCCACCGATTGCTCCCGCCTCTCGTCTGGCCAACGCCAACGCCAGTGCCTACGCCAACGCGACGCAGGCCATAGAGTCTCTCTCTCTCTCTCTCTGATAGAGCTCGAGACCATTTCCACCTCTCGTCGAGCTGCCCCCCTCTCTCCACCAAACCTAACGCCCACCAAATCGCTCGTCAAACGCAAGGATCCAAGAAAAGTAGGGGTGGACCGATTTGGTTTCCCTTTTCTCCTCTCCCTCTCGCTCTCTCTCGGGCCTCGGCTGGAGGGGAGGGAATCGGGGGCGGCCATGGACGCGCCGGCGTCGGCCTCGTCGCCGGTGGAGTTCCTGCTCCGGCGCCCCACGCCGCGACGGAGGAAGCTGCCGCTCGCCGGCGCCTTCTTCGCGCCCACCGCCCTCGCGGGCGCCTCGCTGCTCCGCGCGCTCGCCTCGCTTGCCACCGGGCTGCTCGCGGCCCCGCGCCCGCCGTCGCAGCCGCGGAACCTCGCCGCGCTCGCGCGCCGCCTCGCGCTGCTCAGCGCCCTCCTCGACTCGCTCCTCCTCGACGCGCCCGACCGCTTCTCTGACGCGGCCAATCTCTGCTTCCGCGAGCTCTACGTCGTGCTCTTCCGTGCCGACCTGCTCGCTTCCTACGTCGCCTCCGCCGGCCGCGCGTGGGCGCTGCTCCGGGGGGGTCACCTCGCCGCCTCCTTCCGCGACCTCGACGCCGAGCTCGCCGTCGTCCTCGACGTCATCCCCGCCGCCTCCATCCGCCTCTCGCACGACGCGGCCGGCCACCTCGACCTCCTGCGCTCCCAGTGCCGCCGCCGAGCGCCCGCCCAGTACCACGACCCCGACGAGGCTGCGCTCCGCGACCGCCTCCTCGCCGCCGTCCAGCAGTTCGAGCTAGGCCAGCCGCCTGATACCGCTCCGCTCAAATCGCTCCTCTCCGACATCGGCATCTCCGACGCCGCATCTTGCCAAGCTGAAATCGACTACCTTGAGGAACAAATCTTGAGTCAAGAAGAGGATACCGACCTCCTGCTCGTCGGTGGTGTTCTCGCCTTGCTCCGCTACAGCCTCTTCTCGCAGTTCGACCCTGGCAACGCAAAAGCGGCCCGGTATTGGCCATCTGCGGGAAACTTGCAGCGGCTTCCATCGTGGGGCGGCGGCGGCTGCGACGACACCTCCTTCTCGGTGCCCAAGGAGTTCTCCTGCCCGATTTCTTTGGATTTGATGCGCGACCCCGTGGTGGCGTCCACCGGCCAGACGTACGACCGGCCATCGATCATACAGTGGATCGGGGAGGGACATTCCACCTGCCCAAATTCAGGGCAGGCACTGGCAGACAACCGCCTTGTGCCTAATCGTGCACTCCGCAGTTTGATTTCACAGTGGTGTGGGATGTATTGTTTCCAGTATGATTCCCCAGAGAGCAATGAGGGAATGGCCGAATGCGTCGCCACCGCTTGCAGCAGCAAGGCGGCGATCGAGGCGAATAAGGCCACAGCCAGGATTCTGGTCAGGATGCTGGTGGAGGGTTCGGATAGCTCAAAGGCAGTCGCTGCCAAGGAAATTAGGTTGCTGGCCAAGGCTGGGAAGCAGAACAGAGCATTCATCGCCGAGCTTGGTGCAATCCCGTTGCTCTGCAGGTTGCTGCTGTCATCAGATCAGATAGCACAAGAGAACGCAGTGACGGCACTGCTCAATCTCTCCATTTACGAGCCGAACAAAACGCGGATAATGGAACAGGAGGGATGCTTGTGGCTTATCGTCAGCGTGTTGCAGAATGGCTGGACTACAGAGTCCAGAGAGAATGCAGCAGCAACTCTGTTTAGTCTTTCCGTGGTTCATGATTACAAGAAGATGATCATGAATGAGCCAGGGGCTCTGGAGAAGCTGGCTTGTATGCTGAAAAAAGGGACGCCAAGAGGGAGGAAAGATGCAGTGATGGCACTTTTCAACCTCTCAACGCATGCAGAAAGCTCAGCTCGCATGCTCGAGTCAAGTGCAGTTGTAGCTTTAATCGAGTCACTGAGGAACGACACCGTGTCGGAGGAAGCTGCTGGTGCTCTGGCTCTGCTGATGAAGCAGCCTTCTGTTGTGCATCTTGTTGGCAGCTCCGAAACTGTGATCAGTAGCCTCGTTGGATTAATGAGGCGGGGAACTCCAAAGGGCAAGGAGAATGCAGTGTCCGCCCTATATGAGATATGTCGTCGTGGTGGCTCAACATTGGTGCGGAGAGTAGCAAAGATTCCGGGGTTGAATACAGTAATACAGAACATTATGCTCACTGGAACAAAGCGTGCCAAGAAGAAAGCAAGCTTAATCGTCAAGATGTGCCAAAGAAGCCAAATGCCGTCAGCAATGTCGCTAGGGACTAGCTTGAGGGTGGTTGATCATTCTTTGGTAGGTAACAGCTCATTGAGGGGTGCTGCGAGCTTTGGCAGCGGAGAGTTGTCGAATCCCGTTTCGATATCAGTGCACGTGCCCTAGGTAATCGCCTTCCAATTGGGCAGCCCCATATATGTCTGGCCAGTTTTGTCCAAAAGTTCTTTCATTGCATATGCTCAAAATGAAGGTATACAACATTTAATCTAAAGGAACTGATACTTGCAATATACGATCGCATGTGCCTGTGTCTGTGTGTGGGAAATGTGGATAACTGAAGTATATAATCGATGTACATGTAGAACTTCAGCTTGATCTTTCATTTGAAGCTTGGAAGTTGTTCTATTTTTGTTCCATTTTTTTAGAACACTATGCTACTTGTTGTAAACTACCCGGATAATAATTTGTAGCTTGTATTGAGGCAACAATGGAAGGGATTGTAATGTACAGAACTACGGAAGTTATAGTTTCAGGGACTTGCACATTGGCAAGGAAAAATAACTTGAATATCAGGCATAGCTTTGTAGAAGAAATCTGGGCCCAATACCCCAAAAGGAGCCTTTTGAAGATTAGGCACCTTTATTCGCTGTCATCAGCCTATTATTGGAAGTGATCCTTCTCCATGTCATCATGGTCATTGTATGAAGGCGCTGACCTAGAAGACCAACAAGATCTTCAAAGGGAAGATGCTAACAACTGCTGCAGGAACACTTCATGTTCTTGGTTTGCAGTCACACTTTATTTTCTTGGTTTGCCGGTCACCATCATTGGGTGTTCATGGCAAACCGTGTGGAATACTGTGTTCGCGGGTGATGGAATTTTCCAGCTTTTCGTCTGAATTATGGTGGACCTGTCTGTTCCACGTTGCAACCACCATGGTCAAATACTTCGGTTGAAGAGACAGCATGATTAGTTAGACCGAATGAACTATCTATGGAAGTACTCTCCGTTTCAAAAAGTTCGGCTTCAAGTGACATAAAATTGATGTCATTAGAGCAACTCTAGCAGATTTGCCAAAACGGCAGCTTCCAAAACGCAATGGAGCGCACTCTTATGTTTATTTTTGGAGATTGCCGAGGCAATCTGCAAATTCAAATTCTTTTTTTCTTCGTTTACGTCGCCAACATCCTCCTCTCCGTAACGCGCCCGTCGTATGTAATTATTCATGCAATCGTAGATGAGCAAATGAGCATCGCTTCGTCAGAAGTCTGCTCGTAACGAGAGTATCATGATTAGTATCATGCATATCAACTAGTCAATTTTGAGGAAGTGACATAAAATTAAATGAAAAAAAGAAAAGGTTGAGTGTTATATCATGACATCCTATTATAATAAATGTTATGCTATTATATATCATGCATGACAATAAATAAAGTATTACATGATACTAACATATGATACTATGTATAATATATGACACTACCATTACGACCAACCGAATTGATCATATATCGATTCTTGTTCGCATTTACATCATGGAGAACATAATTCTTTGTGACCCCTTCGTTTCAGGGGCGTGCCCACGTTGAGCCACCCAGGGTGCACAGGACACCGGGTGCAAGAATTTTTCTTTCTAAGTTTCATGCAAACTATAGTGTAGGACACCCCATTCTTAGATGAAAATTATGAGTGATTATATGTTGGGACACCGGATCGTTTTCTCTCTGGTCCGCCTCTGCTTCGTTTCATGTGTTCCAAGGCAAACACTAAAAGCCCCCAATAGCTTTTCTATATTTGGATGTCTAGATATTTATATAGACAATGGTTTAAAAAGATTCTGTCATATACACATCCAGTTTTACAGTAGAATATCTATATACAAAACATCTATATTATCTTTCCTATATTTTAATATTATTTTATAACTACCAGTTCAACTATCATTTTATAACCTTCAACGGCTCTATTCCAGGCCTATATATAACACAAATTCTCATCTCTCTCAAATCATTGCATCTTGTGCTTCGTTGACGTCTCTTCCAAGTCCCTGTGTCTTCTCTCCTACAACATAATGAATGAAACAGGATTCGTTTTGGATATGCTCATGAATTCGTTGTCATCATCTTCATCGGACGATGACAAACTAATTCTTGCAGCATTTGTGGAGTGCGAGGAGGAAGAGGAGGCGACTGCTCAATGTCACGACGATTCGACGTTGGGGCGACAGTATTTGTATCGTGGAAGAGATGCTGGTTTTGTTCTACTCTAGGACGACTACGTCAAAGAAAATCCAGCCTTTCCCAAATGTTATTTTCGTCGAAGGTTAGTATTACAATATTATTCTCTATCTGCCTATTTTCATCTCCCTATCTCATATTTGTTTATCCGCACATGTATAGAATGTCCCGTAATTTGGTTAATCACATAGCTGAAGTAGTACTTGAACATGATAGTTATTTTAAGCAAAAAAGAAATTGTGCTGGAGCTCTTGGGTTGCATCCTCTACAAAAGATGACAGACACAATGGGACTACTAACTTATGGATATTCTGTTGATGTTGCGGATAAGTATTGTCGCTCAGGAGAATATACTAATCTAGCAACTTGCAAAAAGTTTGTGATAGTTATTTGTGAAGTCTTTGGGGACCAACATCCGAGATCTCCAAATGAAGAAGATACTGCTAGATTACTTGAGATAGGGGAGCAAAGAGGTTTTCCTAATATGTTAGGGTTTATAGATTACATGCATTGGACTTGGAAAAATTATCCTAAAAATGGCATGGCATGTTTAAAGATCATGTGAATAAGCCCACAATTATTCTGGAGGCAGTTGCTACGAAGGATCTTTGGATTTGGCATGCATTCTTTGGTTTACCATGGTCACTCAATTACATAAATGTCCTTCAACATTCACCTGTGTGTGCAAAGCTAACTGAAGGTGTAGCTCCAAAAGTGAACTATACCATAAATAGTCATCCCTACACAATGGGGTACTACCTTGTAGATGGTATATATCCATCATGGGCAACATTTGTGAAGACAATACCAGCTCCACAAGGTAGAAAGAAGAAATGTTTCGCCAAAAGACAAGAGGGATCCATAAAGGATGTGGAGAGATACTTTGGAGTTCTGCAACTCCGTTTTGCCATTTTTCGGTGCCAGCTAAAGATTGGAAACACAAAGAAATTGGCGATCTCATGAAAACTTGCATCATAATGCACAATATGATAGTTGAAGATGAGCGAGACAGCGGTCCACGGGACTACATCTATGACTATGGGAGTAAAGGTGATCCAATCTCGTACTCATGAGGAATAACTGAGTACATTTATTCAAATGAATCAACGGATCACAAACAACACATTTCACTCTCTGCTTCAAGATGATCTAGTTGAGCAAAAATGATGATGTGGCAGGTAGTTAATGAGGAGAGAGGCAAATAGAGTAACATATTATGTTACCATCACATAGTGTTTCCCAATGCAAAATGACTCTACAAAGCAATAAATGAACTCATCTATGTTACCACATACTATATGACACTAACCACTATGAAGATAGTAACATAGACTAGTAACACATGCATGTTCTTAGTTTAAGTTACTCTCCACTATGACTAATCTAAGGAATAAAGTTAAAACCAATGTAGAGATGTGCTAATAAGAGACAAGTTAAAGCTAATGTACAGATGTGCTAATAAGACCTCTTCCAATGCATTAGTGCTTAGCTAAGGTGCTTAGAGCATTAAAAGTCTTAGCAACTAATGTCTTTAATGCATGGGTGCTTAGATTTTGTAGCTAAGCTTGCTTTATTTAATTTTTTAGCAATCGAAGTCCTTCATGCATTGGTTAGTAGCCATTTTGCCTAGGTCCACACGCTTAGTATCGTATCCTCCTAGGGTCCCTATAATGCTCTCTCTCCTCTTTAGTTGCTTTGCCACATCATTTTATGCTTAGGTGGCATCCTTAGCACATGCACACTGTGGAGCATTGGGAGAGGCTTAAGAGACAAGTTAAAACCAATGTAGAGATGTGCTAATCGAAGTAGGTTGATTCGTTGTCAAGTTGTCATATTTATGATAAACTCAATTGCGTCACTTATTAGCAAAGGTCATGTCAATTTTTTCTACCTCCCATATGCATGTAAGGAATAAAGTTAAGGAGGAGAGAGAGATCTACTTAATTTGTTGCATGGGAAAGCTTAGGGTGGGCCAAACACTAAATAATCTTATATATCTAATAGGATGTGTGGAGTAAGAGAGGCTAGCTAGCTAGTTACAAAGAAGTGAAAGAGGAGGAAAAAGTGAGAGAAATAAGAAGCGAGGGAGAGGAAGAATTGAGGAAGAAGAAAGTGGGTGAGACCGCTCTTCAAATCAAAATTAGTTGGTCTTATTATACATATTAGAGGTGTGCACCTTTCCACATGCGCCATGAACTATGCGGCCACTAGCAGCACACGACAGAAGGGAACATCGCAAGTGTGCAGGGCACTCAGACGTGCAGGAACTAACTATTAGCAGCGCATGCTAATTATAGGTACACTGCTAGTACTGTACAAACCTACGTCTTGCGTTGTCACCATAGTCCACAAATCTCTTGGGTATCCATCATTAGCGGCATGCGATTTTTGTGCACGCTGCAAGTACTCTCTTAGCGGCGACGTTCAGATCTTCGTCGGATGCCGCTATACATAGAAAGAATACCCATATCTTGCCATTTTAAGGACACAATGCTAGTAGCAAAACCCTACGAGGTGTTTCAATACTATTGGCCATAAAATATGAAATAGCTATTTTATTCAAATTATTACCGTCCATACATTTTTAGGGGTTGAGAAGTACATACTTATTGACTCATTTTTCCACTGTGTCGTGCCTACGATGCTCTTGGACCTCGTCGTAGAATGCCTGCTAAGCGGCATCACTTATTTTCTTTGCATGGAATATTACCCTGGCATGGTCACCATGCCAAATGGTCACTGGAATCCAGCTTGGTCATGGGAGCATTTAAAAAATGCTCCTGATACAGGAACCTCGTTGCAGGGGTGGTCAAAGAATTTCGGGTAATTTCCTTTCAAACTAGATTAGTCAATAGGTTGAGATTCTAAATTATTGCTTGTCATTTGCGCCTTTATGCATGCTTATAGGATTTCTATACTTGCACCAAGGGTAAGAATGAGAAGGTAGATGTGGTTGCGGTGGAGATTGCCAAGAAGCTTGTCCAAGTATATGATGAAACAAAAGGACAAGAAGCTATCAAAAAGCTAGAACGAAAAGTGCATCTCAATCGTGCACAATACTTTAAGGTAGGTACTATGTACTTTCTCTTGTCTAGATGGACAACAGTTACTTTCGTATGATCATGATATATTTTTGTGTACTTAGATCATTCATGGGTGGCTTGTCAACGAGATGCCTTGATATAGGAAGATCATGGAGAGGTGGACAAGCAAGGAGTACAAGTCGGAGAATAATGATGTAGCGAGGCGACGTCCCATGATGAGGGTAACCTTACCCTACATGGCATCATGCAGGAGAGGGTGAGAAATACTATTCATTCCTTGGATTCAAGTTATTCTTTATGTGGAGGGGTCCTTTTGGGGATATACCCCACGGAATGACCCGCCCAAAGTATGACCCGACTGTCTGATGGCGACTCATGAATAGGGTCATTGTGTGGGCCACAAAAGCCCCGAAGCTTAAGACCCAGGAGGCGGCTTGTCGAAGAAGACCGGCTCATGGGCCAGTACTTGACGGGCCGGCTTAAGCGACTTGGTCGTAAGAGATTTCCTCCGTTTGGATACAATACATGTAGAACCGGAATAGGTCATGGGATGTATAACGACACAGATTGTGTTGTAACCTCAGGGCCTCAACCTATATATAATGGGGAGCCCCTTAGGTAGAGAGATCAAGTAAGAAATCCTCGAGAGCTAGGTTAGCGATTGCGCATCCTTGTAATCAAGATCATCATCAATAACACACAAAGCAGGACGTAGGCTTTTACCTCCGTTGGAGGGGTCGAACATGGGTAAACCCTGTCTCTCGTTCCCGATCAACCCCATCCAAGCAACCACCTATTTGCGATGGCTCCTAGACTTAGTGCTATCTATAGGGCATATGACGTGACAAAAGTTCGACAGTTGGCGCCCACTGTGGGGCGCATACATGGTGGTGTTGAGTTCTTGGAGGGACCTCTCCGTGATTGGCCGGATGACCAAGAGTTGTCGCGGCCAGCTCTACATTGACGATTCCGACTGGGGTCCTGAGGCCGGCTCAATCGAGTACGGGTATACCAGGTCCCCTTTGGCAAGATCCACATCTTCATCGGAAAACTTGGTGAACCAGGACCCGAGCTGGACATCTGCACCAACATCATCGAGCCGGCTCGGCAAGCTGGTCGGAATAATGTATTTGTCGGTTTTACTCAGGGGGTTGACCTCACGGGTAACCTAGCGGCCAGGGGAGATACTCTTGTTTACTCTGATAGCAAATCTTCGTTTGGAGATACTAGGTCAATCTGCCCGCTTGTCAATGGTCGACTTGGGGCCTACTCCGATGACAAAACTGCTCAGGGATCATTCGAGCTGCCCAGACAAGCCACCACCTTCATGGCAGGGACCATGGCGGATCTTGACTCCAAAGTGGCCGGCGCAACAACCGGGGCTGGTACTACAGTGGCAGGCACCGGTGGCTCAAATAAAACACCAGCTCAGGCTATGGCTGGCTTAATGGCTTACATAATGACACTCCTAGAGATAGCAGTCATTGCTGAGAATTAGGTGGCATAATGCAGAGTTGACCAAGCTTCATGGGCAGATGGCCAAAGTTTAGTAGGAGATCGATGCTGAGAATACTTGCATGGCGGAGTTGCAAGCCTATATCCACAATGAGGCTAAACATCTAAAGGCGGAGGCCTGGCAGCTAAGTCTCCGACGAGATGCTTCAGACGCAGTTTATCAAATGAGGCACACGAGCCGCCTTCCCCTTATTATCGAGTTGACATGTCTTTTCGACACGCCACAGCGTACGCCAGGGACCATGCAACCATAGCTGGGCCAACCTCGCCAGCCGGCTCAATCACCGCCTTGACGTTTCCAGACTCTGGAGGGTCACTTCTCCAATCCTGTGGATAACATGCTAGCGGCGACTCGTAACCTTGAAGCACTCCCAATCACGGGAAACACCCCAATAGAGTTTGATGCCAGAAATGCCATCGAGATGTTGAAGAATGCAGTCACTCAGCAGGTGCATTAATATTATTAACGGGACCGACTTCACTCTACCCCCTATGCAAGTCGCAGCAAAAGTTTACACGTGCACTCCCTGGCAGTCTCGAGCAGTGGACGTAGGCAATGAGCTCAGAATTCCCCAACCCGACCGGTAGTACCAAACGCATAGGCAGTCGTTGACGCAGCCCAGGCTATGAGACAGGCAGAAGAAGCAGCAACGGTGGGTCAAGTACCTCCCACCTGACCCCAGCCAGTTTCTCCAGGTGCGGGTCTCAGTAGCAGGTGAAAGCACATTTGCTCCCTTGGAGGATTTGGTAATTAATAACAACATATATGTCATCAAACTAATGTTTCCACTAAGTATGTTTCAGGAAAGTTCAATGATGTGTTGGCATAAGGATTGTGGAATACCCAAGATGCAAGGAAATAGATTGGCAAAGCTTCAAGCAAAGGACTCTACATTTTACATTTGTGAGAAATCACCTTGAGTCCATAGGAAAGCCAATACTATTAAAAGGGGGTAAGGCTTTGTTGGTGAACAAAATGCTCATACGTGCACAAGTGATAGTCACCACATACACCCACTAGCTCTTCCACAAAAGTCTGTCCAAAGCCAAATATTCAAAATCGGTGCAACCAACATTTTCCACTCGGTGCCACCGATTCCAAACCCTAGCTTTTTGGTGTAACCGATTCTGCATTCAGTGCCACCGAGTTAGGCTGCCAACTTTTTGTTACGCAAATTCACAATATCGGTCCCTCCAAGATTGTTGGATTGGCGTCACCGAGATTGGGAAATCTGACAGTTGGTCACCTTATCGGTGAAACCGAGTTTCCCATATCGGTCTCACCGAGATTCAAAAGTTGCCAGCTTTTGGTCACTTCGGTACCACCAAGATTAACACATCGGTGTCACCGAGTTGGTCATTTTGTCTGTAACGGTTGGATTTTTGGAGATGTCTATATATACCCCTCCACCACCACTCACTCGCAAGAGAAGCACTCAGAACAGTTCCCCACTCGTACTTACTGATTTTCTGAGAGAGAGCCACCTACTCATGTGTTGAGATCATGCCATTCCATTCCTACCATATGCCTTGATCTCTAGCCTCCCCAAGTTGCTTTCCACCCAATCAATCTCTTCTACCAAGCCAAATCTGTGAGAGAGTGATTGTGTGTTGAGGAGTCTATCATCTTGAAGCACAAGAGAAAGGAGTTCATCGACACAATCGAGCATTTTACCTTTTGGAGGGTGGTGCCTCCTAGATTGGTTAGGTGTCGCTTGGGAGCCTCCTACTTTGTATTGTGGACTGAACCAAGAAGTTTGCAAGGGCAAGGAGATCACCTATTTCATGAAGATCTGCCCCGAGTTAGGCTAGTCCTCTGTGGACGTAGGCCGTCATGGTATAGTCAAGGTTGCTTCTTCGTGGAACCCTTTGTGGGTAGAGACCTCCGTGGACTCTCGCGACCGTTACCCTCCGTGGGCTGAAGACTCCATTAAATTGGGCGTACGATAGCACCACCTATCAGAACCACGGGAAAAATCATCATGTCACCAATTGCATTTGATCTTCCTGCCCTTCATTTACTTACATGCTTGTCTTTACTTTCCGTTGCTATACTCGTAGACATGCGTGTGTAGGGTGTACTTGACATACTATGAATGCTAAAATCTGCCAAGAATTAAAATTGGGAAAAGTAGATTTTATTTGGTCATGTAGTCTAATCACCCCCCTCTAGCACTACTTTCGATCTTACAAGTGGTATTAGAGCTTTGGTCAACTTGCATTGGTTTCACAACCTAGGAGAGTATGGCATATAGTGAGGGAAATTATCACCGTAGGGGTCCGTACTTTGATGGCACACATTTTTGCTAGTTGGAAGCACCAAATGAAAATGCATTTTCTTGGTCATAACCCCTCCGTTTGGGTTGTTCTTCGTGTTGGTATGCAAGGTGAATTATTTGCGGAAGGAAGGGAACCCGATCACGAAGCGACAACGGATGAATTGAAGATGTTGCAACTTAATGCTCAAGCATGTGACATTCTCTTCAACTTCCTATGCCCCGAAGAATTCAACAAAATCAGCCGTCTTGAGAATGCAAAAGAGATTTGGGATACTTTGATTGATATACATGAAGGTACAAAATTTGTGAGAGAATCCAAGTTGGATGTTCTTCAAAGTCAACTTGACAAGTTCAAGATGAAGGATGGTGAAGGACTCGCTGAGATGTACTCTAGGCTAGCTCTCATCACCAATGAGATTGACAACTTAGGAAGTGAAGAAATGACTGACAAATTCATCATCAGGAAGATACTTCGAGCTTTGGATGA
Source organism: Hordeum marinum (assembly GCA_022496015.1). Classification (NCBI taxonomy): domain Eukaryota; kingdom Viridiplantae; phylum Streptophyta; class Magnoliopsida; order Poales; family Poaceae; genus Hordeum; species Hordeum marinum. The sequence continues at coordinate 187,875,275 of CM039677.1, read as the reverse complement.
TTGATATGACACCGTTTGCACATTTATCCAAATGATGCCCAACTACAAAGATCTCAAGCCAACGAAAGTGATTGGAAGGATTGTTGCTCATGAGATGACACTCAAAGACAAGGAAGAGCTTCACCACAATTCTAGCGGTGCTTACAAAGCCACAAGTGATACTCCCGCTACCTCAAACGACAACCTTGCCAAAAATGAAGAGATAAGCCTCATGGTCAAGAAATTCAACAAGTTCTACAAGAATAGAAGCAAAGATCGAAGCTCCAACTCAAGATACAAAGAGAAGCGTTCATCAAGTCGTGACCCTCAAGGAGAAGAAGGGACTCAAAGAAGAAGGACAAGTACACCAAGAGCTACTCAAGAAGGAAAGATCAAGCTCATGTTGGTGAATGGGTTTCTGGCTCCGAATCCGACAACCACTTCGAGAGAAGCTATCACCCCAACTCCGACTATAGTCAAGATGAAGGTGTTGCCGGACTTGCACTAGTTACAACTGACTCCTATGGCATATTTGATTCACCAAATGAAGGGAGTGGACATTGTTTCATGGCTAAAGGCCCCAAGGTATCACACCCCGAGTATCTTGATTTCAATAGTGATGAAGATGACTTGTTAATTGAAGATGCCTTGTTAATTGAAAATGAACTTGCTAGTACTCACTTTAGTGTAGATAAGTCGTGCGATGATGATAAGTTGGAAATAGAACGACTAACTCAAGAACTAAAACTCTTAAGTTATCTCACGAGTCAACTCGAGAAGATCATAGAGATCTTGTAAGGACACATGAGAAGCTACTCTTCGAGAAGCTCAATTTAGAGCAAGAGCATGAGTTCCTTAAAGCTATCAATGACGATATTCGAAAGAAGATTTCATCTCATCTAGCCAAGCGATTTCTCTTATCTACATTCATGGCACAAGTTAAGTCTAAGCAAGCTAGTAACAAAGGAAAGAAAGGTTCTTCAACTAGTAGCAATAAAAATGATAAATCCAATGATGTTGCTTCTAGTAGTTCTCTTGATCCCACTAACATTTCTCTTAGCCAAGTTACACTTGAGTAAGAAAATGAAATCTTGAAAGGAATTATAGAGAAAGGTATCTACAAGAGTCTTGAAGGGTGCAAACAATTTCAGGAGATTGTATGCAAACACGGAGGATACCAGAAGAATCGTGGTGTTGGATACTTCAACGCTAATGGAGTTGAATGGGGAGAAGGTCAATACCCCAATCCCAAGTTTGTTCCTCAAAAGGAGAAGTATGAAAATACTCTCCCCAAGGGAACAAAAGCTCAAGATGACCTTCCACCACAAGACCCCAAGCTCAAGGACAAGAACAAGCTTCAAGAGGACATTGACTCATATGATAATTAATCCCAAGCTTTGGTGAAGTGGGTTCCCAAGGCTACTACAAGCTCAGCTTCTACAAGTGCTACTCCAACACCAAGGATCCCCATCGACTTGATGTGGGTACCCAAGAGGAAGAACTAGTGAAGTTCTTGAGGGGTGACTCTGCCAATGAAATTCACTCATATTCATTATTGGCAAGAACTAGTTGCAATCAACATCAACATCATGCAATAGTTTAAGGAGTCACACATTCCCTCAAAGCTAAGCAAGGGACAAGGTAATCAACAAATCAATGGACATCATCACATATGCTTTGCACTCCATGTCCATAGATATCCTTGTATTTGTCTCTTGTGTGTTGGGACTAACCCATGTAGGTGACAAGAGAAATGAAACAACAAGGATGCTCCCAACTCTTGGTGATCTTCATGAAGTTTGAGCATCCACCACTACTTAACCTACATGAAGTCTTCATCGACAAACCCAAGGTTAGTTTGTCCCTCCTATGGGGGGATGTCAAATCAAGGGGGAGCTTTACTCTAAGACTTGAGTTAAACATCTCATAGAATGTGGCAACATTAAATGCTTTATGTAAAAGTGGTAACCCTACTTGTGCTTAAACAATGAGTATGACCTATGATCAAGTATTCTTACTTGGCTCCTAAGTCAATATACTCATATATAGATGACTCTGTCATCGCCAAAGTGCTTGTTAGATGCTATTGTGTTTGTGCATGTTTGCCATGATTTCATTTGACAACTTACTGTGTGAGCATGTTCGTCTGCATTTATTTACTCATTCGAGGATATCCAATTGTTATTATTTGGCTTTTGATTTTATTTTGCCAATTGGATATACAAGAATGCCTAGGACCACTCCTTTAGCCATCTATGCTTTCTCACCTCATATTCTATTCATGTTGCATCACAAAATTTGAACAAGTACTTCTCGATCTCTATGTGAGGAGCACTCAGAGTTCCATATCGTCAAGGACTAACCATTAAAACCTCCCAAGTGCATCTCGGTGGAACCAACTCCAAATTATCGGTCTCACCGAATGCCTAGGGTTGATCTGTTTTTTCTGTCTCGGTAATATGATTTCATATTCTTGGTTACACCGAGTATCCCTATCAGCTGACAGTTGAGAAACTCGGTGACACCAAAAATATCAACTCGGTGTCACCGACAGCGATGGGTATATATTCGCTGGACCCCGATGTTTTGAAATTCATTCTTCAAACGTCGTGCCTCCACAACCCTAGCTACCATCTCGAAGGCCCCTGGTCATCGCCTTGCCTCCCCAAGCGCCTCTGCCGTTGGGAATCACCGTCGTGGACGTCTTCTTCTCCAACATCGCCGCCGTAGTGGATCTATTGCCACATTAGGGTATGGATTTGGCCCCCTCTCGTGCTCCACTATCCGCTTCATGTGCATTAGGGTAAATTCCTAGTCTTGCCACAATTTTCTATCCAAAAGAAAAATCCATAGGATAGCGAACGACAAATTTTTAGGGTTTTGCCGTCCACCTCCTGTATCTCGGTAGAACCGATGTGAAAAAATTGGTGTCACCGATTCTCTTTTCTGCCACACTGAGAACACCTCGGTGGAACCGAGTGCTCATTTTCGGTCCGACCGAAAATGGTGCCAAGTTCCTGGAAAGAAGAATGTTTGTCTCGGTGTGACCGAAAAATTTGCCTCGGCTGTATCGGAATACAATTGACAGAATGCAAAACTTTGGAAACTCTTAGTTCAAACTTTCAAAAATTTCTGTATTTTATGATGACTTATCCTATTCCACTCCTCTATACTCTATTCACAGGGTCAGACATGTCAAGCTCAGAAGATAGTCAGAATTTGCAGGGGCAGAACGTTGAAATGAGCTCAGGCACTAGTTCTGAGTCTAGTTCTTCCACAGATCCAGGCACTCGTAGTTCTCATGGGTTGCCTAAAGATGCCACTAGGACAAGGAAGAGACTCAACTCAGAAGAAGAAGATTCTGATTTTGTCCCAGAGGAAGTTCTTGCTAAGAAGCAAGAGAAGGCTGCAAGGAAGTCTTCCACTGAGGCCACCTCATCTAGGAGGGTGGTAAGCAAAATTTATGCACCTGCAGAGACCTTCAAATCACATGGGAGTGCTAGGGAAACTATGTCTATTGAGGTTCCAAAGAAAGCTTTGCCTAAGAAGATAGGAGAAAAGAAGATAGCTAGGAAGAGGATCATCCATGTGATGGGTAGGCCTACCTCTATGTATGAGGATCCAAAGGAGGCTGTTGGTGCTGCTGCTGAAGAGGAGGGAGAGGAGGAACCTGCTGCTCCAGCCGCTCCTAAGAAGAAGGGTAATTTTTTTTAGCTAATGCTATGCCTAAGCCTGGTCCCTCCAAGAGCACCAAGGCTGCATCCAAGAAACCTATTGAACAGAAGTCCAAGAGGACTACCAAAGATATCCCTGCTTCTGAGAAGAACAAGAAGTCCACTTTCAGAGAAGCAGATGATGATGAAGATGCTATGTCAGTTCTGAGGAAGCTCAGACCTCACTTTCCTGTACATGATGCCAGCCACCTAGTAGCTGAGAATATGAAGAAGAGGAAGGATTCAAGGTTGAGGGCATGGAGAGCTATTGATCCATATGCCCAGAGAAAGAAGACTTCTGTGGACTACATGTTTTATACCAAGGAGCAACAAGACTTCTATGAGATAGTTTTGCTTGACAAGAGTCCTGCAGTCAGTGAGATGAGATTTGTTGACTAGCAGTACATCAAGGATAATGTGGACTATTTCCCATGTGTCCAAGATAACTTCCACTACATTGGACTTGACAAGTTTGTTGGGAAGGAGTTCACTGCTTGGAATGATGAAATGATCATGCAGTTCTATTCTGCTGCTCATTTATTTGGAGATGACAAGATTGTTTGGATGATTGAAGGAGCATGATATGAATCTTCTATTGATGAGTGGGCTACCATCTTAGGAGTCCCTGAGGTAGAGGATGGTGATTTGGATGTCTACTCAGAAGGATATGTATAATCCTATCCCTGCAGATAAAGTGCAATCTCACAAGTTAGGATCCATTTACTTCCTCCAGCCAGGCCTCCGTACCATGAATACTATCCTGAGGCATAGCTTGATGCCCAAGTCTGGAGATGAGAAGATGATTCATGGATACTCCATCAACATGCTCATCCATCTTGATCGTCACACCAGGATTCGTGTGATGGACTTGATAGTAGAGACTATGAAGAGGGTTGTTGCTCATCAGAAGCGCTCATGCTGCTATGCACCCTATATTCAGATGCTTATCAATTCTAGGATTGAGAAGCACATATTTGCTCTGGATAGTCCACACTTGCCACTTCAGCCAGATCTAGAGGACAATGTTGTGGTGATGGACCCAAACCATCCCACATCAGCTGCAGCTCAGGCACAAGCTGAGGCAGAGGCAGCTCGAGCCACTAGTGCTTAGGTCCCCAGGTCCAGGAACGAGTAGATGGATCTCTTGATCACCACTGTCATGGATATGAAGAAAGACATCAAGACCATCATGGAAACTTAGGAGAGCCTTGTGAACATCATTGAGGATAGAGCTAAAACTCTAAATGACAAGGTTGATGGGCTGACTAAGACAGTCAATGAGCTCAAGAAGGAGGTTGATGAAGCCCCAATCCATCGCACCTCTTCAGAGTCCGAGTCTTCTAATGATGAGGAGGATAGTGCACCTGTCATGATGATTGCCCAGTTCACTACTAAAGCCAGGACACCTACAGTGCCAGCTCTAGAGACGAGGCCTTCATCTTCTGCTCCAGCCATAGTGACTTTAGCACAATCAGCTCCAGTGCCTCCCATGTCTAAACCAACTCCATCCAGGACTTCAGTGGAAGTCTTCGCCGACACAGTTCTCTCGACTCCGACATCGACTACCAGAGGAGATCAGCCGTACAAGAACGATTAGCTATATATCTTCGAGCTTTTTGGTAACTTGTTGCCAAAGGGGGAGAAGTTGTATATAGATCTTAGGCTTCGAGTGAGAGAGCGTCTATTTTTATTTGCTAGTTTTACAAAACATTTGGTTCTTTGGATTGATGTGAGATACTTTCGTGTGTTTGATCATACACTTTAATGTGTGTTGCTACTATTTCCTATCTTTTAATGATTATGAGATGATCATTCACTTTACTTGATGTGTTGTGCTATGCTGTTAACTCTTATTACTCTCACACACCACCAAGTTGTATGTGACAAGGAAGAAGTGCCCCATGCACCTAATCGATTGTGCATTTGCATTCAAACACAAATTTAAAAACAATAATGCACAAATTTAGGGGGGTCTCTTGCTTATCACATACTTCTCAAAGTGACGATTATATTGATTGATTATATCATATGCCGAAGCTTTGATCTATATATTGTCATCAATTACCAAAAAGGGGGAGACTGAAAGCACATGTGCTCCCTTGGTGGTTTTGGTAATTAATAACAACATATATGTCATTGAACTAATGTTTCTACTAAGTATGTTTCATGAAAGTTCAATGATGGGTTGGCATAAGGATTGTGGAATACCCAAGATGCAACTAAATAGATTGGCAAAGCTTCAAGCAAAGGACTCTACATTTTACATTTGTGAGAAATTACCTTGAGTCCATAGGAAAGCCAATACTATTAAAAGGGGGTAAGGTTTTGTTGGTGAACAAAATGCTCATACGTGCACAAGTGATAGTCACCACATACACCCACAAGCTCTTCCACAGAAGTCTGTCCAAAGCCAAATATTCAAAATTGGTGCAACCAACATTTTCCACTCGGTGCCATTGATTCCAAACCCTATACTGACTCAGCCAAACCCTAGCTTTTTGGTGCAACCGATTCTGCATCCGATGCCACCGAGTTAGGCCGCAAACTTTATATTATGCAAATTCACAATATTGGTCCCTCCGAGATTGTTGGATCGGTGTGACCGAGATTGTGCAATCTGACCGTTGGTCACCTTATCGATGCAACCGAGTTTCCCATATCGGTCTCACCGACATTCAAAAGTTGCCACCTTTTGGTCACTTCGGTACCACCGAGATTAACACATCAGTGTCACCGAGTTGGTCATTTTGTGTGTAACGGTTGGATTTTTGGAGATGCCTATATATACCCCTCCACCACCACTCACTCGCAAGAGAAGCACTCAGAACAGTTCCCCACTCATACCTACTGATTTTCTAAGAGAGAGCCACCTACTCATGTGTTGAGGTCATGCCATTCCATTCCTACCATATGAATCTTTATCTTTAGCCTCCCCAAGTTGCTTTCCACCCAATCAATCTTTTCTACCAAGCCAAATCTATGAGAGAGTGATTGTGTGTTGAGGAGTCTATCATCCTGAAGCACAAGAGCAAGGAGTTCATCGACACAATCAAGCCTTTTACCTTTTGGAGGATGGTGCCTCCTAGATTGGTTAGGTGTCGCTTGGGATCCTCCTACTTCATGTTGTGGAGTGAACCAATAAGTTTGTAAGGGCAAGGAGATGGCCTACTTCGTGAAGATCTACCCCAAGTTAGGCTAGTCCTCCATGGACGTAGGCCATCATGGTATAGTCAAGGATTCTTCTTTGTGGAACCCTCCGTGGGTAGAGCCCTCCGCGGACTCTCACGACCGTTACCCTTCGTGGGTTGAAGACTCCGTGAACATGGACGTACGATAGCACCACCTATCGGAACCACGGGAAAAATCATCATGTCACCAATTGCGTTTGATCTTCCCACCCTTCCTTTACTTACATGCTTGTCTTTACTTTTCGCTACTATACTCATAGACATGCATGTGTAGGGTGTACTTGACATACTATGAATGCTAAAATCTTCCAAGAATTAAAATTGGGAAAAGTAGATTTTATTTGGTCAAGTAATCTAATCACCCCCCTCTAGCACTACTTTCGATCCTACGACAGGACGATCGGAATACCCTGTCTTGCGCCGGCTCTTCGCAATGAGAGTATGCCCAAGGATTTCAAGGGTCCTCGCAAAGTTCCTAATTACATAGCTAATCTTGAGCCGTCTGCATGGATAGAAAGCTATGAGATAGATATGGACATGCTAGATGTGAGCTATGCAGTCCGCGCTAAGTACTTGACCATGATGTTGTAGGTCTGGCTCGCAGCTGGTTGCAAAATCTACCCCGCCCAATTCAATCAATACTTGGGCAGAGTTGAAGGAACATTTCATCAAGAATTTTCAAGGAACCTACAAATGCCCAATGACGATTGTTGATTTGCAACATTGAATCCAACATATGGGTAACCTGTCCATCATTGGACTCGTCGGGTCGCGAAGATTATTCAGTCCTCTGATAGCATCACAACTGCACAGACTGTCTTAATATTGGATAAGAAATGCCACTTGCAACCCCTCGTTCATAAGCCGGGGTGCCTCAAACAAAAGGTTCAAGACATGGGAGAGCTCAAGGCATGTCCTCACTAGATATGCTGATTCACACAGCACAAAGGACCCCAGCTTGGATGAGGTCAACTTTGGAAAAAACAAGAAAAAAAATATAGGGGCAAGGGTCATCAGCAGAGCTCAGGAGATAACGGGAATCATGGCAACCAAGGCAACGGTGGCAAGCGTAAACACCCTGAGGGCGGGTCAGACTTTGTTGGCAACACCAATACTGGTTTCAAGAACCAACAATGTAACAACTCTAAAAGAATGTTTACCCCTACTCATCTTGTTATATTACCAAGGCATGACTCTGTCTTCACCACATAGGTACAAATGTTAAGCACCACGGTGTCCAAGTTAGGCAATTGGATCGTACCTTTTCAATATGCATCAAGTTTTTATTCTTCACGCAATACATGAGCGTGAACCATTGGATATAGCATATAGGTGGTATATAATATGATGGTAGATATCAAAGGGGTAAAAAGTGGAGAAGATAGTCTCACATCAATTAGGCATACCAACGAGCTATGGAGATTGATACGGCTCCAGTGTATCTATAATTTTTGATGATGGCATGCTATTATATTATATGTTTTGGATGTTTTATATGCATTAATATGCACTTTTATATTATTTTTGGGACTAACATATTAATCTAGAGCCAAGTGCCAGTTTCTATTTTTTTCCTTGTATTTGAGTTTTGCAGATATTTAATATTAAACGGAGTCCAAACGGAATAAAACCTGCGGAAGGAATTTTTCTGGAAGGAAACAAGTCATCCAAGCTTGGTGTGCACGTCAGGGGAGGAGCCACGGCACCACAAGCCTGCTAGGCGCGCCCCCTGGCCGCGCTTAGCAGGCTTATCGCCTCCTGGCAGGTCTCCTAACCCTAATTCTTGGCTTATAAATACTCAAATATTCCCCCAACATCAGAACGATCCACACAAATACTTTGCCGCCACCAGAAGCCTCCGTTCCCAAGAGATCCAATCTTGGAGCCTTTTCCGGTAATCTACCGGAGGGGGTTTCGATAATGGAGGGCATCTACATCAACTCCATTGCCCCTCCGAGGATGCGTGAGTAGTCCACCGCAGACCTTCATTTCCATAGCGAGTAACTATATGGCTTCTTCTCTCTCTTTGATCTTCAATAGCATGTTCTTCATGATCTTCATGGAGATCTATCCGATGTAATCCTCTTTTGTGGTGTGTTTGTCAAGATCAGATGAATTGTGAGTTTATGTTCAGATTATCCATGAATCTTTTTTTGAATCTCCTCTGATTTCTTATATGCATGATTTCATATCCTTGCAAGTCTCTTCGAGTTATTGGTTTGGTTTGGCCAACTAGATTGGTAATTCTTGTAATGGGAGAAGTGCTTGGTTTTGGGTTCAATCTTGCGGTGTCCTCACCCAGTGACATAGGGGGGGTAGTGAGGCATGCATTCTATTGTTGCCATCAAGGGTAACAAGATGGGATTTTCATCATATTGCTTGAGTTTATCCCTCTACATCATGTCATCTTTCTTAATGCGTTACTCTGTTCTTCACGAACTTAATACTCTAGATGCAGGCAGGAGTCGATCGATGTGTGGAATAATAGTAGTAGATGCAAAATCGTTTCGGTCTTCTTGTCACGGACGTGATGCCTATATGCATGATCATTGCCTTGGATAACTACATGATTATTCGCTTTTCTATCAATTGCTTGACAGTAATTTGTTTACCCACCATGATATTTTCCTTCAAGAGAGAAGCCTCTAGTGAAACCTATGGCCCCTGGGTCTATTTTCCCTCATATATTTTCAGATCTATACCTTGCTGCAATTTATTTATCTTTTACTTTCTGCACTCGTTTACATCTCTCTCTCTCAGATCTAATCCTTGCAAATAACCGTGAAGGGATTGACAACCCCTTTATAGCGTTGGGTGCAAGAGCTTGATTGTTTGTCTAGGTGCAACCATTGGTGACTTGCTTGTTCCTCCTACTAGATTGATACCTTGGTTCTCAACAACCGAGGGAAATACTTATATACTTTGCTGCATCACCCTTTCCTCTTCAAGGGAAAACCAACACATGCTCAAGAGGTATCAAGAAGGATTTTTGGCGCCGTTGCCGGGGAGGATACATAGCAAGTCAAGACAAGAACTCTCCCGTCAACTTGCCAATTTCTAGTGCCGTTGCCAGGGAGGATACACATCAAGCCTACCAAGTACCCATCACAAACTCATCTCTCGCATTTACTTTATTTGCCATTTGCCTCTCGTTTTCCTCTCCCCCACTTCTAAAACAAAAAATACCAAAAAGATTTGCCTTTTTATTCACCTTTCTTTTGTTTGACTTTCTTTTTCTCGTGTGCTTGATTGCTTGCTTTGCCACCATGTATGAAGTAAGGGAGTTTGTCTCTAAAAATCTAGAGGGTATTGGTAGTACTAATCCTGAAGAAAAATTTGAATCTTGCTCTTTAGAACATGAAACTGAATCTCCTCCTAATTATAAAACTAAAACTTTTCAAGTAGGAGATGGAAATATTATTGGGAAGAGTGTTATTCAAGTGTTCTTTAATTGTATGGAGGTAATGCCTATGAGTAAGAGGTCTATTATTCTTAGCACAAATAGTTATGCGGACGCTATTGTCATGCTCATTGAAAAATTGGAAAGAAAATTTGTGCACCTTCATCCCGCTTTGTAAAAAGTATTTTATGAACTTTCAAATATTAATCACCCTAAGGCTAAGAAGATTGCTACCATCATATTTATGCAAGAATTTGATTTCATCGTACAAGAAGCTAGGGAGATTTTTGCTTTCTATGATAAATATGTTGAACACCCTCCAATTGAAGAAATTCTCCATGATAAAGAAACCTTGCCTAATCTAGAAGCTAGAGACTATCAATCGTATAGTGAAAATCTTAGGAGAAGAGCTCCCCACACGGAAGTCTCTCAGGCCATGTATCTAGAGACCTATGAGGAATTTGATTGGATTACTAGGGGAATTTACGTAGGGTAGAAGGACGATTTGCTTGAAAAATGATTAAGGAACCCGTTAGAAATAGGATACGTGTTTATTACGAAGATATCTACGGCAATGATCTAGATTACGGGTTCATGAATGTTAAAATCACTAGCCAAAGTCCTTTTCATGATTTAAGTTCATCTACTAGGAAGGAAATAAAGGAAAGGATAGATCTAGTAAGAAAATCTTTTGATTGTTTGATCACGTTTGGATTGCATACCAAAGATGACAATACCTAGATCTATTGTGTTTTGCATAGCTAGGGGCGTTAAACAATAGCGCTTGTTGGGAGGCAAACCAATTTTATTTTTGTGTTATGTTTTTGCTTATATTTTTGAGTGTTTACCACATTATTACTTCTGTAGTAATTGTGTTTTGGTGTTTTTATTAGTGCTTGAGCCAAGTAAAACCTTTGGGGTGATCTATGGTAGTTGTTGATTTGATCTTGCTGAAAAACAAAAACTTTTGCGCTCATTCCAGGAATTTTCTAATTTTTGCAGAGTGTAGAATTGATATGAAAGTTCTACAAAAGATTTATATATAAATTTCCCAAGTTTTACTAAGTTTTCAGAATTTTTTGAGTTTCAGAAGTATACGAAGTTTTCATATTGCTACATACTGTTCTGTTTTTGACAGATTCTGTTTTCTTTGAGTTGTTTGCCTATTTTGATGAATCTATGGGTTGTATCATGTGGTATGAGACATGGAGAAGTTAGATTACAGTAGGTATAATACCAATATAAATAAATAATGATTTCACAACAGTACCTAAAATGGTGATTTATTTTCTTATACTAACGGATGTCACGAGTTTTCTGTTAAGTTTTGTGTTGTGAAGTTTTCAAGTTTTGGGTAAAGATTTGATGGACTATGGAATAAGGAGTGGAAAGATCCTAAGCTTGGGGATGCACAAGGCACCCCAAGTCATATTAAAGGATTCCAAATATCCTAAGCTTGGGTATGCCCTAGAAGGCATCCCCTCTTTCGTCTTCAATCCATCGGCAAATTTACTTGAGGCTATATTTTTATTCACCACATGACATGTGTTTTTCTTGGAGCGTCTTGTATGATATGAGTCTTTGCTTGTTAGTTTGCCACAATCATCCTTGATGCACACATATTTTGAGAGAGACACACTGAATCATGAATTTATTAGAACACTCAATGTGCTTCACTTATATCTTTTGAGTTGGGCAATTTTACTCTATGTGCTTCACTATTATCTTTTAGAGCATGGTGGTATTTGCGTTTTTATAGAAATACTTGAAATCTCGTACCTCACTTATATTATTTTGGGAGTTTCTAAAACAACATGGTAATTGGTCTAGGTTATGAATTTAGTCCTAATATGATAGGCATCCAAAAGGGATATAATAAAAACTTCCATATTAAATGCATTGAGTACTAACGAGAAGTTTGATTCCTTGCATGAAGTTTTGAGATATAAAGATGGTAATGTTAAGAGACATGTTAGGAAGCAAATTGTGATTTGGTAAAAATACTTGTGTAAACGTTTGTGATTCCCGTAGCATGCACGTATGGTGAACCGTTGTGTAAGGAAGTCGGAGCATGACTTGTTTATAGATTGTCGACCTTTGTGTGAGGGTCGGGGGTGCGTGATGGTTAACTCCTACCAACCTCCCCCCCTAGGAGCATGTGTTTAATGATTTGCTTCAATGAATAATAGACTTTTGCAATAAGTATGTGAGTTCTTTATGACTAATGTTGATTCCATGGATCATACGCACTCTCACCCTTCCACTTTTGCTAGCCTCTCTATTACCGCACCACTTTCGCCGGTAAACCAAACACCTTCCTCAAAACAGCCACCATATACCTTCCTCAAAACATCCACCATATATCTTTCCTCAAAACAGCCACCATACCTACCTATTGTGGCATTTCCATAGCCATTTTGAGATATATTGCCATGCAGCTTCCACCGTTTCCTTTTATGACTTGCACCATCACTTCCATATTACATATAGAGTCATATTTTGTCATAGGTATCGAGTTGTAATTTTGTTTTGAGTTGTAAGTAAATAAAAGTGCGATGATTATCATTATTAGAGCATGTCCCATGTGAGGAAAGGATGATGGAAGCTATGATTCCCTCACAAGTGGGGCTGAGATTCCGGGCTTTATGAAAAATAAAAGAGGCCAGCGAAGCCCAAATAAAAAAAATGAATAAAAGAGGCCTTAGATGCCCCCCACACAAAAAATGATGAGAGAAAAGAGAGAAGGGACATTGATACTACCTTTTTTTCCACCCTTGTGCTTCAAAGTAGCACCATGATCTTCATGATAGAGAGTCTCCTATTTTGTCACTTTCATATAGATAGTGGAAATTTTTGTTCATGATGCACGTCCACTTAGTTTCCTTTTGAGCTTTCATACACTTATAACTCTAGTGCATCCGTTGCATGGCAATCCCTACTCACTCACATTCATATCTATTGATGGGCATCTCCATAGCCCGTTGATATGCCTAGTTGATGTGAGACTATCTTCTCCCTTTCCTTGACAACCTCCACCATATTCTATTCTACCTATAGTGCTATATCCATAGCTCACGCTCATGTATTGTGTGAGAGTTGAAAAAGTTTGAGAAAATAAAGGTGTGAGAACAATTGCTTGACTTTTCATCGGGGTTGTGCATGATATAAATACTTTGTGTGGGGAAGATGGAGCATAGCCAGACCATATGATATTGTAGGGATAACTTTCTTTTGCCATTATATTTTGAAGAAATACAACTGCTTTCTGAGTATGCTTGAAATGTTATTGTTTCTATATCAATATTAAGCTTTTGTTTTGAGTCTTACGGATCTAAATATTCATGCCACAATAAAGAATATTACTTGGATAAATATGTTAGGTAGCACTCCACATCAAAAATTCTGTTTTTTATCATTTACCTACTCGAGGACGAGGATAGTAGCAAAGTCCCTTCTCTCTTTTCTCTCATTTTTATTTTTTATGGTGGGATTTTCTCTTTTTTTTGCCTCCCCCATTTTTTTAATATATGGTGGGCTCATTTGGCCTCCCCCTTTTTTATTTCATTTTTCATCCAGATTCTCATCCCGACTTGTGGGGGAATCATAGTCTCCATCATTCTTTACTCACCGGGATAATGCTCTAATAATGATGATCATCACACTTATATTTACTTACAACTCAAAATGAAGGACTGATAGGGAGATATGACTCAATATGCATGCCTTTGGCAGTGTACCAGGATGTGCAATGATCTAGCGTGTATCAAAAACATGATGAAGGGTGCCTTTGCCACAAATACTATCTCATCTCTATATGATCATGCAAAGCATTATGATGATGAACGAACTAGTCGTGAAGTGACGATGGAATTTGCATGGCAATATATCTCGGAATGGCTATGGAAATACCATAATAGGTAGGTATGGTTGCTGTTTTGATGAACATATAATGAGGCTTATGTGCAATAGACCATATCATGTCACAGGGTTTGGATGCACTGGCGAATATTTGCACCGATCCTCGAGGTGATAATGGGCTATGCACGGTACTGAAGAGGCTAGCAAATATGCGAAGGTGAAGATGCGCATGTACATGGTGTCGCATTAGTCATGAATAACTCACATACTTATTACAAAGTTTTATTAGTTTTATCACAAATCAAAATACTCCTCGCATGCCCCAAGGGAGGAGGTTGGTAGGAGTTTGAAAGCACATATGCTCCCTTGTTGGTTTTGATAATTCATGACAACATATATTGTTTCTTGGACTAATATTTCTACCTAATCTATTTTAGGTTTAGTCCACAGAGAGTGTTGGCAAAAGGGTGTGAGGAGATTCCCCAAGAAGAAGAAGTGGACGGAATAGGATTGGCAAAGCTTCAAGCTAGAAGACTCTCTTTTAATTTGTGAGAAATCACTTTGAGTCCATAGGAAAGCCAATACTATTAAAAAGGGGTAAGGTATTGTTGGTGAACAAATTGCTCAACGTGCACAAGTGCTAGCCACCAAAAACACCCACAAGCTCTCCCACAAATACTCTATCTAAACCCAACTTCATAAAATCGGTGCCACCAAGTTTCCATTCGTCTCTAGCGATTTCTCACCCAAGACAGAACCCTAGCCAAACCCTAGCTCTTCGGTGCAACTGAGTTTGTATTGGTGCAACAGAGAATTAGTGACCACGATTAGGTTCTATTTTCATAGAAGAGGAATTTCCGAGTTTATACTTCGGTCTCACCGAGTTTCGGAAACTGCCTCGACAACTTACTTCTTCACCACCAAGTTTCCTATATCGGTCCCACCGAGATTCTGAAAGTTGCCACATTTTGAACAGATCGATACAACCGAGTTCTGCATTAGTTTCACCGAGATGGTCAATAATGTTGTAAGGGTTGGATTTTTGGATATGCCTAGATATACCCCTCCACCACATCCCACTCGCAAGAGAAGCACTCAGAACAGTTCCCCACTTCCCATATCCAAAATTTTGAGAGAGAACCACCTACCCTTGTGTCGAGATCAAGATCATCCACTCCAACCATATGGATCTTCATTTCTAGCCTCCCCAAGTTGCTTTCCACCCAATCAATCTCTTCTACCAAGCCAAATTTGTGAGAGTGTGATTGAGTTTTGAGGAGTCTATCATCTTGAAGCACAAGAGCAAGGAGTTCATCACCATTATCAAGCCTATTACCTTTTGGAGGGTGGTGCCTCCTAGATTGGTTAGGTGTTGCTTGGGAGCCTCCTACTTCATATTGTTGAGTTGAACCAAGAAGTTTGTACGAGCAAGGAGATCGCCTACTTCGTGAAGATCTACCCATAGTGGGGCTAGTCCTTCGTGGACGGAAGCCGTTATGGAATATTCAAGGTTGCTACTTCATGGACCCTTATGGGTGGAGCCCTCTGTGGACTCTCGCAACCGCTACCATCCGTGGGTTGAAGACTCCATAAATGTGGATCTGCGATAGCGCCACCTATCGAAACCACGGGAAAAATCTTCGTGTCTACAACTGCATTTGATCTTCTCCTGTCTACCCTCTTACATGTGCTTGTTCTACTTTTCGTTGCCATATTTGTTGATTATCATGTGTAGGGTGCATTAGACTTGTCATAATTGATAAAATCTGCCAACCAATTAACTTGGGAAAAGGTTAGGTTTTAATTATTGCAAGTAGTCTATTCATCCCCTCTAGATGTCTCTTCTATCGATCCCTTGAATTGGTATCAGAGGTTTGGTCTCCATAGCTTCAGTTTCATCACCGTGGAGGAAGATGGATGTGTGTAGTTTGGGGAGTATTAGTTGTAGAGTGCCCATTCTCGATGGGGAGTACTATAGTAAATGGAAATATGAGATGTTTGAGCTATTCAATGAATTCCATTTGAGCAAGTATGTTAAGAGTCCCTATGTACCTCCCATTGATCTCTTACATCCCACACACGAAGAGGAAATTGATATGCTTCACAATCTTATAACTATTAATCTCATTATCAAAGGATTGCCTAGATTTGTGTTTGATCAAATGAAGAATTTTGAATGCGCTTATACTTTGTGGAATGATTGGGACAAACGATATCCAAGTTATTCATTAAGCAATCTTGATGAAATTCTTCATAAAGCTATTGCCTTTCACTTAATGAAGCCTAGTGATCCTAACTTTGATAAATGCTTATTTGAGCTTCGAGACCTCATGCGTGCTAAAGGAGATGTCACTACCATCAACAACATTATATTTGAAGCCATTCACATTCATAAACTTGAACATTGTCATTATCTCAATCCTAATGAATCTCTTGCTCTTATGAAGAGGATATCCCACTTGATGATGACAATGTGGAACATGGCTACTATGAAAAAGATGAGTTATTCGACATCAAGTGTGACAAGACTATGAAGAGTCTAATTCCCATGTCAAACTTCAAAGATTACATGTCGGGAGGAAAGGAATGGATTATCGACAGTGGATGCACCGATCATATGACTAGATATGGAGACATGTTTCAAGAAATCACACCAAACCATGGACCGCAAAGGTATGTAACTTTTGAAGACAACTACAAGGGTAAGGTACTTGGTCGTTGTAAGGTGGACATATCTCATGATAGCTCTATCCAAAATGTCATGCTTAGTAGGTAAACAATCAAGTAGCTATGTGAGGTATCTCTCTCTCTAAATAAATGTTTTCATATCTGAGTATTTTATTCAACAACAAGCAAAAGAAAAATAGCACTCCAAGATAGCACGCATCATGTGAACGAATGGAAATTTAGGCTCAACATAGGCTAACCGATAATTGTTGACGAAGAGAGGTGGGACGTGTAGCATCCCCAAGATTAGATGCTTGAGACTTATTGAAATATTGACTTGGTGTTCCTTGGGAGTCCCTAAGCTTAAGCTTTTGTATCTCGTTCAATCCTCTCATATCCCGGTTTCACCTATTCTCAAAAACTTCATCCACACAAAACTCAAAAAGAACTCGTGAGATAGGTTAGTACACATAAGAACAAATCAACACTTTATGTACTGCCAAGACAAGTTGCACAATAATTTTCAAATATTAGGTACTGCATACTATCATTTCCACAATTTATATCTACCAATATAGGCTATGGAAACTATAGGATACGTAGATAACAAAACCATGACAGCAATCTGTATAAACAGAGCAGTATGTAGAAATTTATTAAAACCAGTGTACTTATGTAACTCAAAAAATTATGAAAATTTAGGAACCTCTAAATAATTTATATGAAAATACTATGTGAAAATTTCAGAAACTTTGCACGTCCTAGTAAAATGTGAAAATTCAAACACTACAACATAAGTTTCGATTTTTACCCAGTACACATCAAACATGCAATTCAAGCATCCTAAAGGCAATTCTTGGAAATTTTTATTGAAAAACAAGATTATAAATAACCATAATATAGAAAAAAATTCTCTCCAAGAAAAACTCATATTATGTGACGAATAAAAATATTGCTCCAAGTAAGATATACCGATAGTGTTGAAGACGAAAGAGGGGATTCCTTCTGGGGCATCCCCAAGCTTAGACGCTTGAGTGTACCTTAAATATTACCTTGGGTATACCAAAGCTTAGGTTCTTGTCACTCTTTATTCTCCTCATATCGGTGTCTCACCCAAGACTTCAAAACTTCAATCACACAAAACTTAACGGATCTTTGTGAGAAGGGTTAGTGTAATAAAGATAGATCATTCACTTAGGTACTGTCAAGACAAGATTCATAATTGTTCCCACATGATAACTACTGTATTACATCATTACCACAATTTATATTACTCAATATAAGCTATAGGAGCACTTGAAACAAGCAAATTACGCATGCAAAACATAATCTGTCAAAACAGAACAGTCTGTAAAGATCTGAATGATCACCAAACTTTCCTGACTCTAAAAATTCTGAAAAATTAGGAAAACTCAAGGAATTTGCATATAAATGTTTTGTAATTTTTTTTTAAAATTGTCACTCCAGTAATATCAGATAATTTATATACTGTACGCAAAACTTTCTGTTTTTTCATAGAATCAAACAAACAAGTATCCACACTATCCCAAAGGCTTTACTTGGCACTTTATTGAAATAAAAGACACAAAACAGGATTAATAAAGTATCTTAATCATTTTAACAAACAAAAACATGAAGTAAAAGTGTTCGGTTGTCTCCCAACACGCGCTTTTCTTTAGTGCCATTTAGCTAGGCATGATGATTTCAATGATGCTCGTATAGGAATTATAATTGAAACATGCAAATGAGCATCATGAATCTCATGACAGGCACATTTAAGTCTAACACACTTCCTATTCATAGGGATTTTTTGAGCAAACAATTTATGGGAGCAAGAATCAACTAGCATAGGAAGGCAAAACAAGCATAACTTCAAAACCTTCAACACATAGAGAGAAAACTTGATATTATTGCAATTCCTACAAGCATATGTTCCTCCCTCATAATAATTTTTTGTAGCATCATGAAGGCATTCCACAATATAACCAGCACATAAAGTAATCTTTTCATGATCTGCAAGCATAGAAATTTTTTCGCTCTCCACATAAGCAATTTTCTTCTCATTCATAATAGTGGGAGCAAACTCAACAAAATAACTATCATGAGATACTTGATTAACATAAGCACATTCAATATTAAAATCATGATGACAAGTTTCATGGTTACTATCACTCTTTATAGCATACATGTCATCATCATAATCATCATATATAGGAGGCATGCCACAATCATAATAAATTTGCTCATCAAAACTCGGGGGACTAAAAATGTCATGTTCGTAAAACATAGCATCCCCAAGCTTGTGGCTTTGCATACCATTAGCATCATGGATATTCAAAGAATTCATACTAACAACATTTCAATCATGCTCATCGCTCAAATATTTAGTGCCAAACATTTTAATAACTTCTTCTTCTAACACCTGAGCACAATTTTCCTTTCCATCATGTTCACGAAAGACATTAAAAAGATGAAGCATATGAGGCAAACTCAATTCCATTTTTTTGTAGTTTTATTTTATAAAACCAAACTAGTGAAAAACAAGAAACTAAAAGATTCAATTGCAAGATCTAAAGATATACCTTGAAGCACTCACCTCCCGGGCAATGGCGCCATAAAAGAGCTTGATGTCTACTATGCAACCTTCTTGTAGACTCGTGTTGGGCCTCCAAGCACAGAGTTTTGTAGGACAGTAGCAAATTTCCCTCAAGTGGATGACCTAAGGTTTATCAGTTCGCAGGAGGCGTAGGATGAAGATGGTCTCTCGCAAACAACCCTGCAACCAAATAACAAAGAGTCTCTTGTGTCCCCAACACACTCAAATACAATGGTAAATTGTATATGTGCACTAGTTCGGCGAAGAGATGGTGATACAAGTGTAATATGGATGGTAGATATAGGTTTTTGCAATCTGAAAATATAAAAACAGCAAGGTAACTAATGACAAAAGTGAGCACAAATGGTATTGCAATGCTTAGAAACAAGGCCCAGGGTTCATACTTTTACTAGTGCAATTTCTCTCAACAATATTTACATAGTTGAATCATATGTAAATACCTCTCGTGCGACAAAGAGTTCACTCCAAAGTCACAAATAGTGGAGAACTAAGAAAGAAATTATTGTAGGGTATGAAACCACCTCAAAGTTATCTTTTCCGATCAATCTTATGAGCTATCCCTATAAGTATCACGAACAACCCTAGAGTTCGTACTAAAATAGCACCTTAAGACACACATCAACCAAAACCCTAATGTCACCTAGATACCTCAATGTCACCACGAGTACCCATGGACTTGATTATACGATATGCATCACACAATTTCAGACTCATCATGTTCAATCCAACACAAAGAACTTCAAAGAGTGCCCCAAAGTTTCTACCGGAAAGTCAAGAAAAAAACGTGTGCCAACCCCTATGCATAGATTCCCAAGGTCACGGAACCCGCAAGTTGATCACCAAAACATACATCAAGTGGATCAATAGAACATCCCATTGTCACCACAGATATCCCATAGCAAGACATACATCAAGTGTTCTCAAATCCTTAAAGACTCAATCCGATAAGAAAACTTCAAAGGGAAAACTCAATTCACAACAAGATAGAGAGGGGAAAACTCCATATGATTCATCTATATCAATAAAGCTCGCGGTACATCAAGATCGTGCCATCTCAAGAACACGAGAGAGAGAGAGATCAAACACGTAGCTACTGGTACATACCCACATCCCTGAGGGTGAACTACTCCCAACTCGTCATGGAGAGCGCCGGGATGATGAAGATGGCCTCCGGTGATGGTTTCCCCCTCCGATAGGGTGCCAAAACGGGCTCCTGATTGGTTTTTCTTGGCTCTGGAGGCTTGCGGCGGTGGAACTCCCTATCTAGGTTTCTTTCTGGGGGTTTCTTGATTTATAGGAGCACTTGGCGTTGGAATCACGTCAAGGAGACTCTCAAGGGGCCCACAAGCCTACTAGGCACGACCAGGGGGGTGGCCGCACCCTGGTGGCTTGTTTCCTCCTTGGGACTCCTCTCCGGTATATTTTTGCTCCAGTACTTTTTATATTTTCCAAAAATATTCTTCGCAAATTTTCAGCCCATTCCGAGAACTTTTATTTCTGCACAAAAATGACACCATGGTAGTTCCGCTGAAAACAACGTCAGTCCGGGTTAGTTCTAATAAAATCATACCAAAATCATATAGAATTATTGTAAACATGGCATGAATACTTCATAAATTATAGATACATTGGAGACGTATCACAAACCACCAAGACGGCTCCAAATTGAATCATGGGGACAAATAAAGAAGGATCGCAAGCCACAAGTTGGAGACCGTTGGATCTCTTTGCTTCATCATGGAGACATAGGTGTTATTCTGTTTTAGGTCATTTTACCTAGGAGGGAGGACTAGGTCCTATGAGAGAGAAGATTTTATGGTTTATATTAACTTGCACGATCGATTATGATGATTAGTATTATGATGTTTTTTTGTTTTATGAGATTTTAACTTGGTATGATTAAGATGATGATGAGTTGTTAGATGAGTAAGATGATGATGAGTAACATGGCATATATTTGATTAATGTGGATGGATGGAAGTGATCATGTTGAATTAGAGGAAAAAATTAAATGGAAAAATAAAAAATGAAGCCTTAACCGCTAAACCTTCAGTCCTGGTTGGTGTTACCAACCGGGACCAAAGGACCCCATGCCCTGGCGCGCGCTACTGGCCACGTGGCCAGGGTTTAGTCCTGGTTCGTAGCCAACCGGGACTAAAGGATTGGAACCTTTAGTCTCTATACTTTATTCCCAGTTGGGGAACCGGGACTAAAGGCCCTTCCCAACCGGGACTAATGGCCTATTTTCTACTAGTGAGGCAAACCTCAACACGACATGGAAACATCCACAAGCGGTAGAAGACAAGATGAAGAGAAAGAAGAAGTACATCTTGATAATCCACCTCAACCTCCTTCACCACCACCTCAAGGAGACGACATCAACAACAACAATGAAGATGATGATGATGAGGAAGATCCACCATCCAACAAGCAAAAGATAGCTCGAGTTGGAGGAAGAGTGAACAAGAATCATCCCTTAGAGAAAATCTTTGGAGACATACAAACCGGGAGAACCACTCACTCTAAAACCCTCTTAGCTTATTTTTCCGAGCACTACTCATTCATTTATAGTACCGATACTATGAAGGTGGAATAAGCGTTCGAAGATCTGGATTGGGTATATGCCATGCATGAAGATCTTCACAACTTCGAGAGGAAGGAAGTGTGGACACTTGTGGAGAAGCCCAAGGACGAGCAAAACATCATCAAAGCCAAATGTGTCTTCCAGAACAAGTAAGACGAATATGCTCAAGTTGTTCGCAACAAAGCACATCTCGTGGCTCAAGGCTACACGCAAGTTGAAGGTATGGACTACGGTGGACATATGCCCTCGTTGCTGAACTTGAAGCTATTTGTATATTGCTTGCTTATGCAAATCATCATGACATCACTCTTTATCGAATTGGTATTAAAAGTTCACTTTTAAATGGGGAGATTGAGGAAGAAGTCTATGTTAAGCAACCCATGGTTTTGTGAATCCTACGAAACCCAATGATGTTTACAAGCTTCGTAAAGCTCTTTATGGACTTAAGCAAGCCCCTCGTGCTTGTTATAAGTTCCTAACGAATTTTCTTCTTGAAAAGGGTTTTGAGATTGGTAAAATTGATGCAACCTTATTCACTAAGAGTGTTAATGGTGAATTATTTGTGTGCCAAATTTATGTGAATGATATTATCTTTGGATCTACTAACCCACAATTTAGTGAGAATTTTGGAAGGTTGATGTCTGAGAAGTATGAGATGTCCATGATGTGTGAGTTGAAATTTTTCCTTGGTTTGCAAATCAAGCAAATGAGAGAAGGAACTTTCATCTCTCAAACTAAGTACACCAAGTACTTGATCAAGAAGTTGAACATGCAAGAGTGTAAAGGTATGAAAACCCCTATGCCTACTAGTGGACATGTGGATCTTACCAAGGAGGACAAACCCGTTGATCAAAAGGTTTACCGACCAATGATTGGTTCATCGCTATATCTAGTGCCTCCGGTACCGATATCATGCTTACCGTTTGCATGTGTGCTAGATATCAAGATGCTCCTAAAGAGTGTCACCTTAAGGCCGTGAAAAGAATTGTTAGATACTTGATACATAGACCAAACTTTGGCATTTGGTATCCCAAGGGATCTTCTTTTAATCTTATAGTCTATTCCGACTCGGACTATGCCGGAGACAAGGTTGATAAAAAATCCACCTCGGGTACTTCTCAATTTCTTGGTAGATCTCTTGTGTCTTGGTCCTCTAGGAAACAAAACTTGGTATCTCTATCTACTGCCAAAGCAGAATACACTACCGCTGGATCATGCTGTGCTCAATTGCTATGGATGACTCAAACTCTTAAGGATTATGGCATACATGTGAGACATGTACCATTGTTATGTGACAATGAGAATGCTATCAAAATTGCTTATAATCCCGTGCAACATTCACGAACTAATCATATTCAAGTTCGACATCATTTCATTCGTGATCATGTTGACAAAGGAGATATCAATCTCAAGCATGTTCTTACTGAGAAACAATTGGCCGATATATTTACTAAGCCACTTGATGAGAAAGTGTTCTATCATTTGATGAGTGAGTTGAACATCCTTAATGCGTCAAACTTTAGCTATACTCACTCGGTTGCATGCAAAGGCATGAGCTTACATGATACTTCCATGGTACTCTTGACATGCTATCTTATACCATCGAAATATATGCTCCCTTGTATTGCATCTAACCATTTATATGTACTTGGAAGAACTTCACTCCATGAGATTTCCAACAACTTCAATCATAAGCAATCTTGTCATGACCAAGTATCCACAACCCTTCCCCTTGTTGCTAGAAGGAGGAAGACAACGCAACCATATCCTTGACATATACTTGATATTAGTACAATTGCTATTCATCAATTAGTATCAAGTAATTTGTTTATACGTTGTTCTTCCTTGCTTGACTAACCCATGTAGGTGAAAAGGGAACCAAAACAATCAAGGATTGCTCCTAACTCAAGATGATCTTCATCAACATTGAGCATCCACAACAAGTTCTCCTACATGCTACGTCATCAACATCACTCAATGGTATGTGCTCATATTCTTGAAAACGCTTTACTCCAAGTCATGAGATAAACCAAATCAAGTGATATGAAAACAAAATGGTTAATCGAAAAATGGTAACCCCATTTTGAGATCAACGATGAGTATAACCTATGATCAAGTATTCTTACTTGGATCCTAAGTCAATATACTCTAATATAGGTGACCTAGTCACGGACCATCGATGAAGCTACTTGTGTGGTTCATCCTATATTTGCATGATTTCTTGGAGCCAATCAAATCTTCTCTAGTTGATATTTCTTTGTAAATTATATTATATTTTCTTCGCAAATATATTTGACATTTTAATGCAAGATTTACAAACTCATTTGCAAGTTTCTGAAATTTTTCAAACTTTGTATTTAGACCTGGGAGTCTCCGACTCAAACCACTCGGTCTCATCGATTCAGCAGATGATCTGCATGACTACAATTCAGTTCCACCGACTAGTTTGTCCCGGAGCCACCGATTTTGATTTATTTTCTAGTTTATATTCATATTAGTAAATCCTTATTTCTTCAGTGATCCCTTATATATATAAAATTTAGAAAAGATATTGTAAGGGGGAGAAACTCCACTCAAGGATCCCTAAGTCAAAGGAGGAGAAATGCCACAACCTTTTAGATCAGTGTAAGGGACATAAATTGTTCTGTATGATCCCTTAGTCCGTAATGCTATCTATGATTCCCACATTTTCATGAACCCTACATTCAACGACCCTTGTTCTCTAGGACCCCTTCTAACTTAATGATCCATGTGTATGATCCTGTGTATGAACCTTTTTGGGAATTAATGCCGAAGGGGAAAAAATACCAAAGCTTCAATGCTAAGGGGGAGATACATGCTTCAATGCAAAGGGGGAGATACAATTAAGGGGGAGAATAACAATTAAGGGGTAGAATATCAAGGCTTATACTTATATAGACAAGAGGGAGAATACTAAAGTAGGGGGAGAGATTTCATTGTTTGCAAAAGGATAGAGAGCATGCCAAATCTGGTT
This sequence comes from Hordeum marinum, assembly GCA_022496015.1. NCBI lineage: Eukaryota > Viridiplantae > Streptophyta > Magnoliopsida > Poales > Poaceae > Hordeum > Hordeum marinum. Next base: position 187,850,274 of record CM039677.1, on the reverse strand, counting down.
CTATCATTGCTATTCTCATGTTAGACTTGTGTCACTCTATCCACTCCCAATATGTATATGCTAAGATTCAGGGGGAGAGGATGACCTACAATTTCACATTTAGGGGAGAAATCTCTAAATGATCTTGGAGACATATCAATCTTAAGGAATACTATCTTCTATATGTTCTCCACATCTTGGTACTATTGAGTTCTAGTGCATTTTGATTTGTAGAAGACTCTTGCATTTCCTAACATTGTTTTATAAAGTGTGTTTCTACTACTAGAATGCTCAAGAACCCATGGTAAGTATATGCATCATATCCTTGATCAAGATGATCTCTTGCTTCATGTACATATTGTTTTCAATGGTGAAGTCTTGAGAGCAAGGATACAACTCATTTATACATATATATATATATTTGATGCATATAGCCTAGATACACATGACTCATCATATCCCTTCTACTATATGTGTATTCATGAATTACAAAGCAACAACTCTTTAAAGGGATTGCACACATTTAGCGGGGGGGGGGGGGGGGAGTTTTAGTCATGTGTCTCTCAAAGTCTTCATTATATCTTTGCATATCTTTATTTGAAGCTTTGATTGTATGTTGTCCTCAATTACCAAATGGGGGATACTGAAAGAACATATGCTCCCTTGGTGGTTTTGATAGTTCATGACAACATACATTGTCTCTTGGACTAATATTTCTACCTAGTCTATTTCAGGTTTAGTCCACAGAGAGTGTTTGCCAAAGGGTGTGAGGAGATTCCCCAAGAAGAAGAATTAGAAGGAATAGGATTGGCAAAGCATCAAGCTAGAAGAATCTCTTTTTACTTTGTGAGAAATCACTCTGAGTCCATAGGAAAGCCAATACTATTAAAAGGGGGTAAGGTATTGTTGGTGAACCAATTGCTCCATGTGCACAAGTGGTATCTACCAAAAACTCCCACAAGCTCTCCCACAAATACTCTGTCTAAACCCAACATCATAAAAGTGGTGCCACCAAGTTTCCATTCGGCTCTACCGATTTCTCACCCAAGACAGAACCCTAGACAAACTGTAGCTCTTCAATGCAACCTAGTTTGTATGGGTGCAACTAAAAATTAGTGACCATGATTCGGTTGGTTGTCTTCATAGAATCAGAATTTCCGAGTTAATGCTTCGGTCTCACCGAGTTTTGGAAACTACCTCGGCCACTGCCTTCGGTACCATCAAGTTTCCTATATTGGTATCACCGAGATTTCGGAAGTTTCCACTTTTTGAACAGATCGGTACAACCGAGTTTTGCATCGGTTTCAATGATATGGTGAATAATGTGGTAACAGTTGGATTTTCGGAGATGACTATATTTACCCCTCCATCACATCACACTCACAAGAGAAGCACTCAGAACAGTTCCCCACTACCCATATCCAAAATTTTGGGAGAGAACCACCTACACTTGTGTTGAGATCAAGATCATCCACTCCAACCATATGGATCTTGATTTCTAGCCTCCCCAAGTTTCTTTCCACCCAATCAATCTCTTCTACCAAGCCAAACCTGTGAGAGAGTTATTGAGTGTTCAGGATTCCATCATTTTGAAGAACAAGAGCAAGGAGTTCATCACCATTATCAAGCCTATTACATTTTCGAGGGTGGTGCCTCCTAGATTGGTTAGGTGTTGGTTGGGAGCTTCCTACTTCATGTTTGGAGTTGAACCAAGAAGTTTGTATGGGCAGGGAGATCGCCTACTTCATGAAGATCTAACCATAGTGAGACTAGTCCTTTGTGGACGAAAGCCGTTATGGAATAGTCAAGGTTGTTACTTCGTGGACCCTTATGGGTGGAGCCATCCATGGAATCTCGCGACCGCTACCCTATGTGGGTGGAAGACCCCATAAATTTGGATGTACGATAGCGCCACCTATCGGAACCACGAGAAAAATCTTCATGTCTACAACTGCATTTGATCTTCTCCTGTCTACCCTCTTACATGTGCTTGTTCTACTTTCCGCAGTCATATTTGTTGATTAGCATGTGTAGGGTGCATTAGACTTGTCATAATTGCTAAAATATGCCAACCAATTAAATTGGGTAAATTTTAGGTTTTAATTCTTGCAAGTAGTCTATTCACCCCCCTCTAGATGTCTCTTCTATCGATCCCTTCAGAGTTAACCATCGCGCGCCCCTGACTCGAAACAACACTAGGATTTCAACAAGGAATATAAATGCTCACACATCGTCACCATGCCTCTTTAATTTTTGGATGAATAACCGGTCAACACCTATTAATCTCGACACTTCTATGAATCAACAACTTTGGACTCACACCTTTCTCATATTACTACATCAATGTCATTAACCCACAACTTCTCTATATGTACTACACGATGGTTTTGATTATCATTCATTGAATATCTAATATTGTTGGACTAGTCTTATGACCATGAAAATTACCATCACTATTTATTCATCTCTGAAAAAAATATAAGTGAAGAACGGGAGAATATTATTCCTATAAAATCTACATGCCACCATGCTCAAAAAGATATAAGTGAAGTACTAGAGCAACTGCCAAGCTCAAAAGATTTAAGTGGAGCACATAGAGTATTCTAGTAAATTATCATGAAGGATAGTATCTCTCAAATAGGTGTGTCCATAAAATGATGATTGTGATGAACTTAAAGTAACAACGAACAAAAGCAAATGACGCTCCAAGCAAAACACATATTATGTGATGAATGAAAATATAGCTGCAAGTGACATACCGATGGATTGAGACGAAAGAGGGGATGCCTTCCGGGGCATCCCCAATCTTGGACGTGTGAGTCTCCTTATAATTATACTTGGGGTGCCTTGGGCATCCCCAAGCTTAGTCTCTTGCTACTCCGTATTCTGTAGTCCATCGTGATCACACCCAAAACTTGAAAACTTCAATCACACAAAACTCAACAAAACTTCGTGAGATCCGTTAGTATAAGAAACATAATGCATACTTGAGGTACTGCTATAAATTGATTAGAATTAACTTTTTCATAATAGGTAATATATTATAACTTCTCCATGGCTTACACCCCCCGATATAGTCAATGTCTTAATCAAAATAAGCAAAGTATGCAAGAAAAATAGAATTTGTTTAAAAGAGATCAGTTTGTAGAAATCTGTAAAGGGACCATACTTATGCAAATCTAAAAATTCTGAAAAATTAGTAAATCTGAAATAATTTGTATAAAAATACTGTGTTAAAATTTTGGATCATTACAATGCTCCAGTAAAAAATGAAAATTCCTGTACTGGAGTCAAAGTTTCTGTTTTTGTTTCAACATCGTTTCTACTCTTCTTGTGAGTCATCCCAAAGGCTTTACTTGGCACAAACACTAACTAAAACATAAAAACATAATAATCAAAGGCAACTATTATTTTATAACAAAATAACAGGAACTTAAAAAAAGATACATATTGGGTTGCCTCCCAACAAGCGTTGTTGTTTTATGCCCTTAGCGAGGCATAATGCATAGCTTCAAGTGTTGGACCCCTTCATGTCATTCAAAACTAGCTCTTCCAAAATCTCACTTAATAAATCACACTTCTCAAATCTAGTGGAAGAGCCCAAGTGTTCAAAGTAATTTACAAAATCATTGCTAACATCATTTTCATCATAAGGGTCCTCATAAAGAGCATGAATTTCATCACTGATAGGTTCTGTAATAATATTTTCATGCCAATCCTTACCAAACCTTCATTAACTCCCTTAGCAATCCATTCAAATTTATCACAAGTTTGTAGAAATAGGGATTGTGTCAATTCTTCGGGAAGGACATTCCTTGTCATATTCTCATCAAATCCTTGATAATCATTAGATTCCAACCTACGCAAAGCATCTCTATTATTGATGATTACTTCTATAGGAGGGTGTTCAGATTTTATTCCATAGAAGGCAAAAATATATTTAGCTTCACAAACAATATAATAAAATTCATGCATAAGGATATTGGTAGCAATTTTCTTAATCTCAGGATTGTCTATGCTAGGAAGTCCCAAAAATATCTTTTGAAACATAGGATGGAGGTTCACAAACTTGCTTTCCAATTTCATTATAAGCATAGAAATAACATTTTCATAACAATTTATTTCATAAAGTATAGATCCTTTCATAAGTGGGGAGACCATTGAATGTTCCAAGAATTCTTGAATAAGATGCTTTCCAATGATGTTCCCACTACCTACATGATAAATTTTAGAATTTAGGACAGTGTGAGTGTTAGTAGTGGGGACATGAGTTTTAGGAGGATCATAAGTGGAATCAATACATTTTTTGTCTTTCTTCGTCCAAGTCACTAGTACCACCTTCACTAGCACTTTCAATGATAACCTTCTCAAATTCAAACATGATAGCAAGTTTCAAGCAAAGAATCAAGCAAAAGGAGTAAACTAGTGAATATCAAACATAAATATTTTTTTTTTGTTTTTTATGAGACACACTAAATATAAGAGAAAAATAAAAAGAAGAACAAGTGAATGAAATTTTGTGCGAAGTTACTTGATAGTTGGTGATGGTATTCCCCGGCAACGGCGCCAGAAATCCTTCCTGATACTCGTGATCCGTGTTGGGTTTTCTATGAAGAGCAATGGGTTATCACAACACAAAGTAGGTAATTATTTCCCTGAGTTATGAAACCAAGGTTTATCGAACCAATAGGAATACTAATCCTCAACCGTCTTCATCGGATGCACACAAAAGAACAAACAACATGCACCCAATGCCGGCAAGAGGGTTGTCAATCCCCTTGATCTCTTTTTTGCAAGCAAGTGAGTTGTGTAGATAATTGTAAAGTGCAAAATAAAATAAAATAAAATAAGTAACAACAAGGTAATGATGGAATTTATGAATATATAAGTGAATAGACCCGGGGGCCATAGAGTTCTCTAGTGGCATCTCTCATCAGCAAAGCATACTATGAGTAAGCAAATTACTGCTGGGCAATGATAGAAAAGGGTATAGTTATGCGATTTTCACGGCAATGATCATGTATATACATGCATCACATCCATAAGAAAATAGGCCAACCCCTGCCTGCACCTATTACTATTACTCCACCCATCGACTGTTATCCAGCATGCATCTAGAGTATTAAGTAAAACAAAGTAATGCTTGGAGAACATTGACATGATGTAGACAAAGTAAACTCAATCAATATGAATTGACCCCATCGTTTTATCCTTAGTAGCAGCAACACAAAGACACAACTTGTCCCCTTCTATCACTGGAATATAGAAACTCGTTAGGTTGAACCTACTACAACACACCACTCCCACCGAAGAAATATCAATCTAGTTGCTAAAAATATCTCAATAGACCAGAGAGCATTACTAAGCTATGATGACCATTCAAATAAGAGTCATAGTTTTCAAATTTGACTCAAATACTTTTCGTGAATAATATGAACATAAACTCACAATTCATTAGATCCTAACAACCACACCATACAAAGGGATTACACCAGATAGATCAAGGCAAAGATGCGATGAACATTGTATTGAAGACCGAGAGAGCGAGATTGCCATATAGGTACTACCTACGGAGCCGTAGGTTTGTGGTGAACTACTCACACATCATGGTGAGGGCAGCAAGGTTGAAAAGAGGCCCTCCGTGATTGATATCCCCTCTGGTAGGGTGCCGGAACAGAGGTGTAGATGGCCTCCCGTCAGAACAGAGACTTGCGGCGGCGGAAAAAGTGTTTTGGGAGCACTCCTGGAGTTTTTAGGGTATATATGGATTTATAGGCGAGAGAACGACATTAGGAGAGGTGCCAGGGGGCCACCACATATCAGGCCTCGCCCCCTAGTGGCGCACCCTGTTGCGTGGTGGGGCCCTGGTGCAGCTTCCAACCTTCCCCCAAAGCTTATAGGTCTTGTATTTGTCCAGAAAAATCATCAAAAAGTTTCGTGGCAATTGGACTTCGTTTGTTACTGTAACTCTGAAAAGGCAAAAACATGCAGAAAACAGCAACTAACATTGGGTCAATAGGTTAGTGCTCAAAAATATTATAAAATGGTAAATAAATTCCCAAAAAGTATCCTAGAATGATAAGATATTAGCATGGAACAATCAGAAATTATAGATACGTTGGAGATGTATCAAGGATCAGGAAAAGATGGCCTTTATCACACCTTTTGGGGCATTATGCTATGTTTCTATTCCTTTCGGGCTTAAAAGCGCGGGGGCAACTTACCAATGATGCATATAGAATTGCTTGCACACCTGGGTTCATATCTATGTTGATGATATTGTGGTTAAGTCCCAGAAGAAGGAGACTCTATTGGACAACCTAAAGCATACTCTTGATAACCTTCGGGTTTACAAGATGAAGCTTAATCCGACAAAATGTGTGCTTGATGTTCATGGAGGAAAGTTACTAGGATTTTTGATGTTAGAGAGAGGCATCAAGGCTAACCCAGATAAAATCAAAGCGGCAACATCTCTCGTCAAGCTGGCCAATGTCCATGAAGTTCAGCGTATGGCGGATCGCATTGCGCCTGGAGCCGGTTTTAAGCCGCCTGGGTGAAAAAGAAATTCCACTGTACCATTTATTGAAGAAGACAGACAATTTTTTTGGACACATGCTGCAGACGCAACTTTTGAAGCCCTCAAGAGGCACTTGGTTGAACCACCCGTCTTAGCAGCTCTGCTTGACTAAGAGCCTATGCTCCTGTACATTGTTTTCAATAATAAGGTGGTAAGTGCAGCAGTCATCGTCGAGCAAAAGGAGACTGGGAAGGAATATCTAGTCCAAAGGCCAGTGTAATATATCAGCAAGGTTTTGGCCAAACTGAAGCAACGATAACCACATTGGCAGAAGCTGGTATATTTGTATGGCTGGTCACAAGATTAAGCACTATTTCCAGTTGAGGGAGTCCTAGATTAAGGGGGTCCTCGGGAGGCCGACCTATTTCTATGGGCCGGATTATATGGGCCACTTACTGAACACATGATTCATTGAAGACCTTATCTCCAAGATGGAAGCTTTGGGAAGTACGGCTTGTGCTCCACGTTTGATGTAGCGAATAGGCATGTTTATCTCTTCGACATGTAACCGACCATGTGTAAACCCTAGATACCCTCGGCGTCTATATAAGCCAGAGGGTTTTAGATTATAGGGATATAGAACAACTCATCTAGGGTTAGCTCTTTGATCTCGAGGTAGATCAACTCTATAACCTCATATCATCAATACATCCAAGCAAGACGTAGGTTATTACCTCCATAGGAGGTCCCGAACCTGGGTAAATCTGTGTCCCCTTGGTCTCCTATTACCATCGGTTCTTGTCCCATAGTTTGGGCCCCCCTACCCGAGATCCGCCGGTTTTGACACCGGCATTGGTGCTTTCACTGAGAGTTCCTCTATGAGCGCTTAAGGTATCGATGTCTCGCCTTGTAAACAACGAAGAGGTCCGCAACATGGACACTTTTGTCCCCGGACAGATCTTCGCCTTCGGCAGTGTTGTGCTGCACGCCGACCCAACCGGCCATCTAGGCCGTGTCAAGAGCTTCGCCCCTGAGCAACAGGTCCGATTCGGGAACCTAGAGTTCTCTATGGATTCTCGGGACGACTTGTCACTAACCGGGCTTGCGGCTTCACTGGCCATGCCTGAAAACTCTGAGGCTCTAACCTCGAGTTTCTTCTTCGGTCACACCAACAGGGTTAGCCATGGTGGTGTTCCTGCCCCTGGTGCGGAACCGACCATAGTGTCGGAAGTACGGACCCTCGTTCTTGCCGAACATCCTTCTTGTTCAGACAGATCATAGGTTAACTCCGAAAGTTCCCAACAGTACGATCCGATCGAGCCCTCGACGTTCGACAAAGCCCTAGATCGGATGTGGTCAATGGAAATTTCCAACGATTCAGTCCCGGTCTACACTCAGATCGGCTGCAGTACGGCTCGAGATGATTTTTTCGACCCACCCACCACCCACTTGATAGCCATGGTCGATGATTAAACCGACATGCTGGACTATACCTCCGAGGAGGCAGAATACATGGATTAAGAGGATTGTGCCTCCACCGCTATTAATACAGGGCGATGGGCTGTGATAACCCAAAAGTATAGGGGATCGCAATAGTTTTCGAGGGTAGAGTATTCAACCCAAATTTATTGATTTGCCACAAGGGGAGCCAAAGAATAATCTCGAGTATTAGCAGCTGAGTTGTCAATTCAAACACACCTGAAAGACTTAATATCTGCAACAAAGTATTTAGTAGCAAAGTAGTATTCAAGTAACAGTAACGGTAGCAAAAGTAACAGTAGCAGTTTTGTAGTGATTGTAACAGTCGCAACGGAGAAGTAACTTAGCAAGGATCAATATGTGGAAAGCTCGTAGGAAATGGATAGGTGATGGATAATTATGTCGGATAACATTGATCATGCAATGTTTTATAACATCATACGTGCTTATGGAAAAGAACTTGCATGACATCTTTTGTCCTACCCTCCCGGGGCAGCGGGGTCCTAATGGAAACTAAGGGATATTAAGGCCTCCTTTTAATAGAGAACCGGACCAAAGCATTAGCACTTAGCGAATGCATGAACTAAACTACGGTAATCACCAGAAAGAATGCCAGTTATTGTCACCCTGGGGGATGCGGATCATAACTCGTAATAGGTGTTTAAAACTTGCAAGATAGGATCAAGAACACATATATATTCATGAAAAAATAATAGGTCCAAATCTGAAATCCACTCGGGCCCTAGTGAGAAGCATTAAGCAGAGAAAAGTCATAGCAACATCAATCTTCGAACATAGTGGATACTAGGGATCAAACCCTAACAAAACTAACTCGATTACATAATAAATCTCATCCAACCCATCAATGTCTAGCAAGACTACGATGGGATTAATCATGAATGGTGGAGAGCATCATGGAATTGGTGATGAAGGATGGTTGGTGATGACTTTCCCCTCTCCGGAGCTTAAAACAGACTCCAGATCTGGTCTCCCGAGGAAGAACAGGAGGTGGCGGCGACTCCGTATCGTGAAACACGATGAACTCTTTTCTCTGATTTTTTCTCCATGAATAGGGTTATATGGAGCTGGAGAGGAGGTCAGAGGAGCCATGAGGGCCCGACAAGCCTGCTAGGCGTGGCCAGGGGGGTGGCCGCGCCTAGCAGGCTTGTGGCCTGCAGGTGGCCCCCCTCTGGATGATTCTTGCGCCAGTATTTTTATTAAATCCAAAAATATTCTTCGTAAATTTTCAGGACGATCCGAGAACTTTTATTTCTGCACAAAAATAACACCAAGGTAATTCTGCTGAAAACAATGTCAGTCCGGGTTAGTTCCATCCAAATCATGAAAATTAGAGTCCAAAACAAGGGCAAAAGAGTTTGGAAAAGTGGATACGACAGAGACGTATCAGGTCGCCACTTCTACATATGACATCTTGTCTACATGATGGACACTCCTAATGGAGACAAAACGCCTAATAATGACGGGGACAAGTCGGGCGACGCACCATCAAGGCACCGGAAACCGCATAAGCGGTCCAAAGGCAAAAAGGGAAGGAAAGCCATTATCGGCACCAGGGACGAAGTTACCCCGAGGACCGCGGCGACCATGATATCCCCGAACACCCATTAGAGGGTCAGGAAAGCCCCGAGGACCAGAGCAACCCCGACGATTTTGACGGTTCCGAGGACAATAACTACCCCCCCCTTGTCGAGGAGGAGGATATCCCGACAGCCAATGACTTGGACATCTCTGATAACCATGAAGATCAGGAACTGTTCAGACAACAACTCATAGCACCGGCGTGAGGCCTGAAAGCTAAGGAGTGACATCTTAAAGCCGAATAGGATGACCTCAATGATCGATGGACAAGAGTCCTCTCAGTTGAGGAAGGACATGGTACCGGTCTGTCGGACCAGCCCAAGAGCTATCCACGAAGAAGTTTATTGCCGCAATTCGACGACGAGCTCAGCGATACTTCGTCTCCAAAACATACTCCATATGACAAGCCAGACCACCCTCCTCGCGAGCGTGATCGGACGGCTGACGACACTGGCTATAGACCAGCAATACCCCGAAGACAAGGAAAGGAGACTTTAGAGCCCATTGACAGGTTCGACCTGCGAGATGACCTAGATCACATAGCAGGCCGCACAAGATCGATCTACGGATCTAAAGGCTACTCACCCGATAAACGGGATGGGTACAGACCATGGCTCGATCGAAGTAATAACAGAGACCGGGAACATAACCGAGCCAGAACAGACGCCGATTACAGGCGCGACATAGCTCGGTTTCTAGGCACCACTCACCCGCTGTGCTTTACGGATGAGGTGATGCAACATATGTTCCCGAAAGGGTTTAAACCCGTGAACATCGAACAGTACGATGGGACAACTGACCCAACCTTATGGATCGAGGACTTCCTCCTCCACATCCACATGGCTCGAGGAGATGATCTCCACGCCATCAAATACCCCCCTTAAACTCAAGGGGCCAGCCCGACACTGGCTAAACAACCTCCCCAAAAATTCCATCGGATGCTCGAAAACCTAGAGGATGCATTCCGCTCCAACTTCCAAGGAACCTATGTTTGGCCACCAGATTCCTCCGACCTAAGTAATGTTGTTTAGAATCCCGGAGAGTCAGCTCAGCTGTTCTGGAATCGGTTTTTGACCAAGAAAAACCAGAGCATCAACTGCCCGAACGCCGAGGCAATAGCCTCCTTCCGGCACAATATTCTGGATGAATGGCTCGCCTGCCAGCTCGGCCAGGATAAACCTTGGACTATGTCCGCCCTTACTTCCCTGATGACCCACTTTTGCACGGGCGAAGAGTGACGCCGATGATATGGTCGTTAAAGCCGGCTTCGACAACTCCTGTCCTGGGCAGCAGAAGAAGCCTCCTAAAGGCAATCGCGATGGACCCAGTCCACTGGAAAAAATCATCAAAAGGCCTTGCCAAATCCATGGGACTCAAGAGAAGCCCGCCAACCACACACACCGCAATTGTTGGGTGTTGAAACAGGTCCGCAAGCTCCCACCCGAGGATCAAAGCAAGAGCCCTCATAGCAAGGATGAGGATGAGCCTCGGGGTCCGATTGGTGGCAATCAAAAGAAATTTCCTCCGGAAGTCAAGACAGTAAACATGATATACGCCACCCATATACCAAAGAAGGAGAGGAAGCTTGCCCTTCGAGAGGTCTATGCTGTAGAGCCTGTGGCCCCGAAGTACAACCCATGGTCGGCATATCCAATCACCTTTGATCGGCACGATCACCTGACCAGTACCCGTCACGGGGGTTCGGCCACACTTGTCCTCGACCCCATTATCGATGGAGGGAGTAGTCTTAACCTGATTTACTCAGACACGGTGAAAAAGATGGGCATAGATCCATCATGAATTAAACCTAGTAACACTTCCTTTAAAGGGGTGATTCCAGGTGTTGAAGCTCGATGAACGGGCTCCGTTACCCTGGAAGTTGTGTTTGGCTCGCCCGATAACTTTCGTAGTGCAGACTTGATCTTCGACATCGTGCCCTTCCGCAGCGGCTATCACACCCTGCTCGGCCGGATAGTGTTCGCTCGTTTCCACGTCGTCCCGCATTACGCATACCTCAAGCTCAAGATGCCTGGCCCCAAAGGGGTCATCACTGTTAATGGAAATACGAAGCGATCTTTATGAACTGAGGAACATGCGCTGGCCCTCGCGATCGAATTTAGTTACAAAAATGATCGGCAAGTTCTGGCATCTGTCGTAAAGGCACGCAAGGTCGGGAAGCAAGCTCGGCCGCAGGCCGAACTCTCAGAGCCTTCCTCTCCCCTCAAATAGGGACTCGTCCCCCATCACGCACCCCTAGGACCAGAGAAGTACGTGGCAAGAAGGCATAACTTTGCACTTAAAATTCCATGGGAAGCAGTGGGGAAACAAAGGTAGGAGTTCGGCTGGACCGGACTACTACCATTCAATACGTCTTCAGACAAAATGCAGGGACCATTGAAGGGCCCACCAAGGGCGTAAAGCTTATCCATAATTCGACAACTTTTCAAGACCTTGTTTCCAAGATCCATTCGCCGAACAACTAAATATTAGGAGTAAACTAGCAACATGGCACATCGAGGACGTACCGCCATCAATCGAAGATCCCTGGTACAACCACTCCTGTAACCTCTTTCTTCACATACATGTAAGCAGTTGCTTCGACACTCCGAGTAATAAGAGTTATGGAGAAAACATATAGCATCATTTTACATGTTTGTCTGGTTGTCCTTGCTGGCACATATTTTCCTTTTCTCCCCCCTTCTCGCGACACAGTTCAATATGTTACGATGCAACCGGATAATACACCGGGGGCTCGAGCTTACAAACAAATCGCCTTACATATATTTTATTTTGTGTTCGGTGTCTTGGAGTTCACTTTATATGCATCGATTCCAAACTATGTCTTGGGTCAATAGTTGGGTTGCCCGGCTCCTGTGCTTGCCCCTTTACATTTCGCTCGTTCAACTAAAAGGGCAAAGGGAGAACTCGTGCAGTTGTGTTTCCGGATAGTCTGATCAAGCACCTCAGGGGAGAAAGCTGAAAACTGACCATCATAGTATGCGAGAGCCGGTCTATGAATCCGAGCTTGAAGTGTTATACTTACATCCTCGTTAGAGGATATTTCACATTGTGCGAGGGGTTTGCTATCCATGCGAACCATGTGATGTTGGCCTTGGCCGCGGTTCATCTGAACATCACAACAGTCCAGGGGATAGTCTTTAGCCCCCCACAGTCCTTTTCGCGCCCCTACGATTAAGTGCAAGAAATAAGGCACTATAGTATGATTGCCTAGTCTGCTGTATGGCTAAGGAATATAGTGCATTGGCAGAGACACCCCATGTAGTATTACATGGGGGCTGAAGCTGAAGACTCGCATCTTTCAGTTTCAAACGGCCACACACGAGTTATAAAGGAATGCAAAAACATAAAAGGATAATAACTTATCACATTAAAAACTTTGACAAGTCTTCGGACACATTACAATTCATTCGAACACATTATCGCCCGAACACTTAGAAGCTATCGCCCGAGCACCTTCCATCACTCCGGCGAAGTATAGCTCGGGGCATCTATGCTCCTTCCCGGGAGGCGACGGGGCAGTGGCTATCTTCATCGGATCCAGCCCCGACAAGTGCACCTTGGCCTTTGCAAGGGCCATCTGGACTCCCTCGATGCAGGAGGAGTGCTTCACGGTGTCGAAGCAGGGTGAAGCAGCAACTAACTTCTACACCAGGCCAAAGTAGCTGCCTGGCAGTGGTTCGCCGAGCCATAGAAAGATGTAGAGGTCCTTCATGGCCGGCTCTGCCATCTGGTGCAACTCCATGAGCTGTTTTATCTGCTCCACGAGAAGAGGAGAGCGCTCAGGGGCTCTGAACTGTGCCCAGAACAGATGAGCTTCGTCTCCTTCTTCCCTCAAGGCGAACAGCTGATTGGCATCCGCCATGCTCTTCAGGAGATCGGAGGAGGCGCGTGAGGAATGCCACACCTGGGTAAGCAATTTGAATTTTCTATCCCCGAAGACACATTGTAATAAGTATGGCTTACCATGCATTATGTCCTTCGCTTGACGGACCTGCTCCTCATAGAACCGCCTATCCACCCGCTCTTTCTGAAGATCGGTCTTCAGGGTGGACAGTTCGGCCACACTCTCCTTGCCCTTCTGCTCAAGGGCCTCGCACTACTGGCTGGCATCCTTGAGCTCCTATTGGACCTCCGCCACATGAGCCTCGTGCTTGTCGCAGGTGGCTCGCAGGGCGAAGAGGGCGGTCGCCGCTTCTTTGACCGCCGCCCTCTCGACGACCGCTTGGTCTTTTGCTTGTTGGAGCTCGGCCTTGAGCCTCTCCACCTCTTTCGCTGAAACTGTTTAACATTAAAACACTATGAAAAACTGCATGGACAGTGTTCGGGCAAAGGTGTTTGGCCAAAGGTATTCGGATTTTGTTTTGACCTACCTTCTGCCTCGTCGAATCTTCTGTTGAGAGCATCAACTTCATCCTCGAAGCGTTTAATCTTCCGATTCAGTTTGTCCAGTTCGGTGCAATTTATGGCCGCCGCCAATGACGAAGCCCGTATTACACATACAATTGACATGTTACATGGGTTCTATACTCCCGAACTATAGTCAATCCGATCATATGTTCGACCTTATTAGGGGCTAATCTAACATTTCGGGCACATAATTTGTATCTAGCCCGGAATCGGATCCATGATTGACCCCTAGGTAAGTGTTTTCAAACTCACCTAGGGCTCGGGGGCTGCCATGTATATAATAATAAAAAAGTAAAAACTTTGCAAATAAGAGTTTCATGTGACTTACTTGAAAACCCGTCAGGAGACCCTTGAAGGCCTCCTTCAGTCCGTTGTCGAGGGACTGAATGCTCTGTAATACCGCAACCATAAGGGTGCGGTGCTCCTCGGAGATGGAGGCACTCGACAGAGCCTCCTCCATGATCGTCCACCCATTGGTCGGTGGCGCTGGTGGTGATCGGATAACCTGATCACCGACCGGGGTTTGAACCAGTATCTCCGGAGTCATGGTGGGCTCCGGAGATGCCCTTAGAGGGGACTAAGAAGCCACTCATCTGGCCTCCTCAGTATCCGGGCGGGGTACCTCCCCCGGTCTTCGTTGACCAAGGTATCAACCTCGGCCATTATGTCATCTCCCTCGCTGCCGGTGCCTGGCTTCATAGGAGTATGCTTGGATGGAACCTCCGCGGTGTCCTTCGCGGCGCCTGGAGTGGGCGGGATGCGAGGCATTCCTGCTCTCTGCTAGTTCGGCGGGCAGGGTCTCTCCGCCCGATATTTGATTGGTGGGAAGGACGCGTGGAGGGCTGCAAAATCGATAAGTACCTGCGTGTTAATAAACTTTGAACCTGTTAAAGGACGAACAAGGGGTCTTCGGATCCTAACCTTTGGGACGGGAGCTTGACCCTTAGGTTCCTTCGTGGAACCACCTCGAGGTCATCAGACTTAGTTTCTGAGTCCGAGTTTTCATCGGACAGGATCACATCTTCCCGACGCGTTTTCTTCTAGGCAGGAGGGGGTACCTCATCCGGGGCGCCCGATGACGCTGCCCTCTTTCTTGCGAGGGGGAATTGCCTTCCCCCTCGACTTCGTCCTCCTCTTCTTCCTCTTGCTCCTCCTCTTCCTCTTCTTCCTCGTGCGCCTCTTGATTCGAGGAGGCATGAGTTTCCCCGGACACAGTTTTTGACTGGTCCCGGATGCGACGGCCGCTTTGGCCTGGTTTCTTCTTCTTCTCTTTCTCCATGGGGGCCTCATAAGGCTTCACCATGAGCATTTCTGCTAACAGCTCGGACCTGGCGTCTTCGGGCTGAGGTGCCAGACTATTGATGTTAACGGCTTTCCTTAGCCATGTCTACAAAGGAATGATCGGAAGAAAGGTTATGGATCCTCTCCTAGAAAAGTAAAGCCGATCAAGCAGAATTGTACCATACCTCGGAGGCGGGCTTGGAGGCATGCATGCCCCTATCTTTCTCCTTGTACGGCCAGCTCTCCTGTGACTTGAAGAGCGCCTGCCAGAGCTTCTCCCATGTAGTGCGGAAGAGGTTCTAGATTGTGAGCACATCGTCAAGCTGACGAGCCCACAAGGGAGTATCCTGGCACTGGCAGGGGAGGATGCATCTCCGGAGCATCACCTGGACCACATTGGTCAGCTTGATGTCCTTCTCAATCATGGAGCCGATGCGCTTCTGCAATTCACTCACCTGCTTGCTCGGTCCCCGCCTAAGGCCCTTTTTGAGCCATGAAGCTAATCTGGTGGGGGGGCGGATCCTAATTCGGCAGGGGTAATCTGACCTTCTTCTTGTGGTTCTGTGATGTAGAACCACTCCTTCTGCCACGCCTTGATGGTGTCAATGAAGGTGCCCGATGGCCACACGATGCGGGTGAGCTTGCTGATGACAGCTCTGCCGTAGTCTGCATGCTTCCCGCTGACACACTTTGGCTTGACGTTGAACACTTTGAGCCATAGCCCAAAGTGCGGCTCGACTCGAAGGAAAGCCTCGCATATGAGGATGAACGCCGAAATGTGCATGAAAGAGTTTGGCGGGAGGTCGTGGAAGTCGAGGCCGTGGAAAAACATCAGCCCCCTGACAAAGGGGTGGAGCGGGAAGCTCAACCCATTGATGACGTGGGGAAGGGGCACTACCCTTTTGCTCGGCCAGGGGAGTGGGGATCACTTGGCCCTCCTCCGGTGCGCAGTGAGGGATGTCAATGGAGAGGTAGCCGACCTTCTTGAGGTCGAGGATGTCCTGATCGGTGACCGTGGAGGCCTCCCACTAGCCGTTGGAGCCCAACATTGGTGAGCTTGGAGGTGGGAGGCGGAAGACCTAGATCTGTGCTTCGGAGGCACAGAGGAATGGAAGGGAGAGTAGGCGAATGGGAGCGTCAATAGTCTTTGGGGTTTTCTTCCCCTTTTATGAGGCTTATCAATTCGATCTCCCCTCGCTGCACCGTGAATCACTCCGCTTCACGAGACGTGCGAGCCATTGCATTCATGTGATTAAACATATCCCATGTAAAACGGGGCATGATCAACACATTGATCGATCGTGTTGATTAAAACGGCCTCGAACGGCAAATTGAGCTTTTGTAACTGGCCTGGCGGTTGTGATGGGCCATGACCTTTCGTTAGAGAGGTTGTGAGGGGTACATTATTTTATCCCTTGATGTCTAGCCTTCAAGGCCGGCCTATTTACAGTGCTCGGACGCGCCACTATGCGGAAAGCTACTTGTCATCAAAGGCCGAACTAAGTTCAGCGGGAAGAACTCACCTCACAAGCTGAAGACTCTGATCGTATGAAGCAATCGAAGCTGATACCCTTGGTGTTGGAGGCTAGTTCGAGGGCTACCGAGGGAGTCCTGGATTAAGGGGGTCCTCGGGAGGCCAACCTATTTCTATGGGCTAGATTAAGTGGGCCACTTACTGAACACATGATTCATTGAAGACCTTATCTCCAAGATGGAAGCTTCGAGAAGTACGGCTTGTGCTCCACGTTTGATGTAGCGAATAAGCATGTTTATCTATTCGGCGTGTAACCGACCATGTCTAAACCCTAGATACCCTCGACATCTGTATAAGCCAAACGGTTTTAGGTTATAGGTATATAGAACAACTCATCTAGGGTTAGCTCTTTGATCTTGAGGTAGATCAACTCTGTAACCTCATATGATCAATACATCCAAGTAGGACGTAGGGTATTACCTCCATAGGAGGGCCCAAACCTGGGTAAATCCGTGCCCCCTTCGTCTCCTATTACCATTGGTTCTAGTCTCACAGTTCGGGACCCCCTACCCGAGATCCGCCGGTTTTGACACCGACACCAGGAACACCCAATCACCGTGGTTATCTCAGCTCCTCTCATGGATATTATCCAAAATTGGGAGGCTACAGGCCCTGTCGCTCAATGGGCAATCGAGCTTGGCCCACATCATTTGAAGTATGTGCCACAGACAGTGAATAAATCTCAAGCGCTGGTTGATTTCATCAATGATTGGACTGAACTATAGTTTCCATAAGAGAAACTAGACAACACATACTGGACTATGCACTTCGATGGCTCTAGACATCTAGAAGGCTCGGGGCTGGAATCATCATCTCTTCTCCTCGAGGTGATAAATTTTGCTATGTGTTAAGGATTATGTTTCTCTCTACTAATAATGCAGCTGAATACAAATCCTTATTACACGGACTTCACATGACTAAGGAAACGAACTAAATCTAGGACAGATGTTTGGGCGACTTAGATTTGGTTGCTCAAATAGTCTCCGATTTTTTGACCCTCTTATGGCAGCTTATAGACGAGCAGTCACTATTATTGCAGGTCATTTTCAAGGTTATGAGGTGGATCATATTGATCGCCGGCTTAATGAGGCTGCAGATGCTCTGTCTCGTTTAGGTTCTCAACGTAAGCCAATTCCTCCCAATATGTTCCAGGATGTCCTTTATAGTCCCTCTGTCAAATTACCTTCAGAGGAAGATATTGCTATTCCTGACTCGGAGGCACGGCTAGTAGCCTCCCTTCATGCTATTCCCGATATGACAGATCCTTACTTGGCTTATCTGACTCGTGGCGAGCTCCCAAACGAGGAAATCATCGCCCAAAAGATTATCAGACGTTCCAAGTGCATGACTATTGTCAATGACGAGTTACACAGGAGGAGTATAACTGGCGTCTTTCAACGATGTTTTTCTCCTGCAGAGGGCCATGCGATTAGCAATGAAATCCACACAGTGATTGTGGTCATCCTGCCGGCTCAAGCTCCCTGGTGGCAAAGACTTTTTGTCACAATTTTTACTGGCCTACGATTCATGTGGATGCCAAGGACATCACACAAAAGTGTGATGGTTGTCATAAGTTTGCACGGTAGGCTCATGTGTCAGCTCAAGAATTGTGGATGATCCCAATTACTTGGTCGTTTGCAGTATGGGGGCTTGACATGGTTTGCCCGTTCAAGCCATCTTCTGATAAGAAGACCCATATTTTGGTGGTTGTTGATAAATTCACTAAGTGGGTTGAAGCAGAACCGATCAGCAATTGTGATGCTGAGACAACAGTAAAGTTTCTTAAAAAGCTGATTTTTTTTCTTTAGATATCCACATAGGATCATCCCAGATAATGGCACCAACTTATCCAAAGGAGTGATGGAACAATTTTGCTAGCATGAGCACATCTGGTTGGACTTAACCTCACTGGACCATCCACAGTCTATTGGACAAGCTGAGCATGCTAAACAGGAGATATTACGTGGAATCAAGCCCAGACTCATGACTCCCCTAGAATGAACTCCAGGTTGCTGGGTTGAGGAACTCCCCATAGTACTTTGGAGCATACAAACTACTCCCAACAGATCCACTGGCTATACATCCATTATGGTTTATGGAGAAGAAGTTGTTTTGCCCAATGCCATTCATCACGACTCCCCGAGAGTGGCTGCCTATGCTGAAGCTGATAATGAACAAGCTCATTAGGAGTCCTTGGATGCATTAGAGGAGGAACACAATCTCGCAGCATCATGCTTAGCTATGTATCAGCAAGACCTACGTCGCTATCGTAGCCGTAGAGTTTGCACTCGGACATTCCGGGAGGGTGACTTAGTGCTCCGTTTGATACAAGACCATACATGCATGTATAAGCTTTCACCACCATGTGAAGGACCTTTTGTCATCAACAAGAACCTCCACAATGGGTCATATTACTTGGTCGGCACACGTGAACACAAGAAGTCACACACTAAATAGGAGACCAATAGGCCTTGGAATATTGCACATCTTCGGCCTTATTATACTTAAAGCCACTGGCTACAACTCATTGTACATAACTATGTATATACCTCTATGTTCAATACAATAAAGTCGGCATCTCCGAAACTCAGTGTATTTGTTGTTTCATCTCAAAAATTGTGCATGAGTCTTCATTCTTTGATCATAAGTCACTTGGGGTTTCCCGACTCATCGAGTTAGCCTTTAATATCCCTCTTGACCCGGCTAAACACCACTATCAAACTTGGTTAAACCTGCCTGTTTGCAAGATGCTACTCCAAATGGTGTAGTCTTGATAAGTCAATCCAGACGGACCCTGAACTTATACAGGTTAAAACACTGGCTTAAGTCACGTCAGAGTCGGCTTACAAAGAGCAAGGATAAACCATGGGCTATCACGCCAGCTTCATCGAAGCAAGACTTGAGCCTCGAAAGCCAGTCTCAATGCCGAGCCACAAATGTCGGTTTATGAATTATACACTTTACCGTCAAATTATATATATCTTTTTATTTCTTATTTTTTATAGGAATGTTGCTTCTTGTTAACCGGGTCAATCATGCATAATCGGGTCATTATTTTCAATCCTGGCAGATGTTGACAGAGCTTGACCAATTGTGTCAAATGTCGGCTTATGCTACATGGCAGAACGCTGGCTCATTACCTTCCAGACAGGAAGAGAAGTATGCAAGGGAAAATTTTCTATTCATTAGGACCAACTCCTGGCCCAAAATGGCTGGTGGCTCAAAAGTATTATGTGCACGATGGCTCGACAAGACAACTCAAGTTTTTGGCTACTCTCATTACAAGCCCAACATGGACCACAAAATCATCAAAGTTTTATACGAACTAATATCTACTCTAGCTCACCGGCTCTTGGATACTCCAGGTTGTTATCCTTCTCCCGACCTTCCACGCTAGAGGCTTCTAGATTAACCTAATACATCTCATCATGATCGATTTGGAGGTCCTTTCGCGTGCTTTGAAAACCAAGTCTCCATGGACGATAATAGACGGGTCAACATTAGGAGCGAAGGTTTGCTTTCGGCATGGAGGAACAAGCTCGAAGGGTTTATCTCCAGGCGGGTTAAGGCGCTTGTTCTTCTTTATATGGTCGGGTTGATATTTTCCAAGTCCAATTCGTCGGCAAGTTGAGTCGCCAACGCTTGGGTCTCCCTCATGCACAGAGCATAATCGTCTTCTGAAAACTCTGAGTCATCAATGTTATATTCTAGAAAGATGGCTTCCATAGTTGCTGGCTCCATCTCTGGTAGATAAGCTTTGGCACGTGCAAGTGCCATATTAGCCCGCACTTGAGACATGACCTGTTGACCTCTTCAATCCTCTGAGGGACTATTGATAGGTCATTAAGCATAGACACACCCTCTGAAATTTGTTCAGGTAGGTGAATATCGCCTTCAGTTTGACTATGGTGGTTGGATGTCATTATCACTCCTCCTTGCACAAGGAAGAGAAACATTAATAAGCCAAAAAAAATCATAAGCCATATTATGAGCATATTGATGATATAAACATACCAAACATGGTGAGAGTCATACTTGTGATGTGTTGCTTCAGAGTTTTTAGCTCCTCAATTAGTGTCCCGAGTCTTTTCTCAGCATTTTCTACACAATCCTACAGATTGGTATTTTCTTGCTGAACCTCAGCTCTGGTTTTCTGCAATGTTTTAGGTGACAAGCGCAACGAGTTCTGGAGATCATCCACCTTCTTCCCAGCTGCTTTTTCAGCTCGTTTTCTTGTTTGAGCTTCTTCTGTAAGACGGCCACAGACAACTCAGCTTCATCCAACATATCCTACAGATTCCAAGTCCTTAGTAGCAGTTTACAAGTCCCGAGCCGCCGTAGGAAGACGATCCGACACAAGAGGGCTACAATACATAGAAATTTGTTCTATCTTCAAGTCCCATGGAGCTGCAAGCATTCTACATGGCACTTGGGGGATAATGCACAACTTCCTTTTTTTCTGAGAAGACCCGACTCACTCGAAGAAATGAGTCATCCCTTGGGGGCTATAGGTTTAATTCTCTCTTATGATGATTATAGGTCTCTTAAAAGCACTGGCTTGTTATCTTCATAACAAGCCGATACTTGGGGGCTGTGAGCAGTCCTCGCCAAATTACAAGTTATTCTTGGGAAGACTCGGTCATCTCAAAGAGATGAGGTGGCCCTTGGGGTCTATGGTTAACATCAAATATCATAATTATGACTTCAAGACCCAGCTCACTACTTATCCTCCTGAGCCAGCCCTTGAGGTCTACAAGAGTATATATGACTAAGGAGAACAAGGATGATTATTTCATACCTCATACTTGTGCTTGAGCATTCTTATCAAGGTCATCTCAACATCTCGGATCTTAGATAGCTGGGCCAAGTATTCCTAATGAAGATCATTGACTCCAAGGTGGACAAGATTGGGGAGCTCCATTTTGCTTTTTCCCTTCGACAAAAATACTGGCTCATCCTTGGCCACAATTTTAGCTAAGGTAGTCAAAATTTCAAGCGCCTTGAAAACTTCAGCTATAATTGTCATGTTTGTATCACCCATTGTGGGAGCTGGGACGACATTATCCACCTCGTCAACATGATCATGAATAGGTCTTGGCAGGTCAACATTCGGGGCTGGGTCATCATGTGTAGCCTTCTTTATGAGCGGCTCTTCCGTCACTGTCGCCTCTTCAACACAGACCGTCTCACTCTCACGAATTTGGATCGTTCATTAAGTCTGGAACATGCTGGCCAGCAACTTCAAATTTTGACCCGGTCACTGGCGGGTGTTGAGCAGTAGGATCAGTGCTAGGAGCAGAAGATGAGTCATCGGTTTTCTTCCTCATGAAAGCCTTGGCTCTACAATCATGAAGGCAATATTGGGTCAAAGAAACTATATGTGGCAACCAAAGAAAAATCGAAAATCAACAAAGTTTGCCCGCGGTTGATGGTGAACACTGGGAGTTTAGTTGTGGACGACTCGTCGGAAGAGGGCAACATTTTCTGACAATTTGAATGAGAAGGTTTGAGTGGTTGTTTAAAAACACAGGCTCAAGCACGAGATGGAGTTCAACTATGAGGCACCTCAACTCGCTATGTGCAGGCGACTATCTCTAGAGGTAAGCCGGAAGATATTTCCTGGGAGCTGCTCCGGGTCTTGCGCTTTGACATGATGGCGTGTTGAGTTTTCTTCAAAAGAAATTGGGATCCAAATTAGCGCCTGGATGCAAAAACTTAACCTTTCGGATGGCTCATCTCGTTCTCTTCGGGAGATATGTTTCTGATGTGTTGGATGAAATTGAAATTACCTCAACATTGTCGGCTCGACTAATCTTAGTGTTATACTAGGAAGAAGGAGTGTCATCAAGTTCAACAAAGAGGCATCCAAGTGAGTCAAGCTATACCTCAGATTCTTCTTCAACCTCATCTATCGGATCACCCGTTCGGCCAAATTGGAGAAGGGTGGGAGTTCTGGCTCTAGCTTTCCACCAGTCAGAATCCGCCTGCAAGCGTGGATGTCCAGAGGATAAGTATGAAAAATAAGTTAATATTTGATGAAGGAAATAAATAAACAAGTTCAACAATACTTACTGGAGGAACTGGGTTGGTCAAATAAAATGGAGCAAACCCAGTAATGCTGCAATTTTCCTTTGAGTCGCCAAAAAACTTCTTGGTGGCCTTGGTGATGTCATCTTTAGACAAGTCAATTTGACTGAAACATTGTGAATATTTTTTCTCGCCTGTATAATTGCACATTAAATCGCCCCATATATTAAAGGGTTGAATCCGCCAGCTTACCCAGCACCAGGTCAACTCAATCCCGATGAGGCCATGAGCTATCAGAGCTCTTAACTTCAAGCAGTAAGGTGCCACCTGTTTCTTCCCTTCATTGGATGGCCAACCCGGAAAAGCAACAGTGGCGTTGAGCCGGTCTGGCCTATAACCCGACAGTGGGTTTTCACCTTGCGGGGCAATATTTTTGCAATAGAACCAACTTTTTGCCCACCCCTTTGGATGACTGGCCAGTTTGGTTTTGGGGAAAGCACTGTTTTTATGCTTTTGGATAGAAATTCCTCCAAGTTCTAAGCTGGGCCCACCCTTATACTTAGTTTGGCGATTGTTGTACAAAAACTCCCAGAAAAGGCTGATGGTAGGCTCGATCTGAAGATATACCTTACACAGAACTTGGAATTGGCATAGATTCATCATGGAGTTGGAACCAACATCTTGTGGCCTAAGATTATAGAAGTGGAGGACGTCTCTAAACAATTTTGACTCGGGTGGTCGAAAACCTTTATGCACATGATCTAAAAAACAACCACTTCTTCCTGTTCAGGTTGGGGGGAACTTTCCTCTTAAAAAGCTCTCCTGTTGATCTCCTCCCGAGGCGGCAAAGGCCCTGACTCACAAGGTTGTCCACTGTGAGCACCGATTCCTAGGACCTAAGCCAGCCTACAACTTTGCTGGTCTTTGGGGCCATCTCGTTTACCATAGATCAATTACAAAGTGAAAATGAAAGAAATGACCCGCATATGATCGAACCGGATACAGGTGTATAAGTCGCCCGACTCAAGAGACAAAGAAGGGACACCCTGATATGCCGACAAGTGAGCCAAATCAAATGTTTATGGGTTGACATGATAAAATGAGTCGATATACTAAATGAACCGGCTAAAGGTGTATATAGAGTCTAAAAAGGACTTGGTAGTTTTCCATGGGCACAAACAATTTTCCTATCGGAGTAGAAGAATAGATGGATCAGATAAATGCAGGAAAACTAAAATAAATGACCTAAAGGCCGACAGAGGTACTGAAAATGGAACATTTGAAGAGCCTTGCGGGAAAATTATCTTGGATCTAATACATTACAAGAATACAACAGAGAAAAAACCAAAGTCATAACCGCCAGGAGGCATCGAATTACTAGATCTAAAACTACGGACAAATAAAACTCGATGAAAGCCGATGAACTATGAAGAACACTCAAAACCTAATGGGGGGGGGGGAATTAGACTTACGAGAGTTGGAGCAGTGAGAGATACAGAAGTGTTGTGTTGCTTGAGGTGGCCACGGATGATTCAAACGAGCTCCGGTGATGATGACGACGCATTACACTCTCTTTAGGCAACTGAGACTCCGACGACTTCAGGCAGAGCTTTGGAGGTGAGAGGAAGAAGACGATGTAAAAATTGAAAATTAAGTCCGGGTGCGCTATTTATAAGGAATGAAATCTGAAGCGGCACGATGGAAATGCGAGCCATTCTAGTAATTTGTGGCTACAAGGGCACCTCGATTCCAGTGCCTGACCAGATTTGACACCTGTTTAAAAAGATTCACCATGGTGACATGTAAATGTCAAAGGTCGGTAAGATAACGTCGTGATGGTATAGACGAAAATAATCTAAGTCTTGGACAAGAAAAAAAATGACCCGATAGAGTATTGACCCGGACGAGCGTTCAGGAGTGATGATTGAAGAAGGGGAAAATGCCGGCTCAAGATAGATCCATACTCTAACCTCCATATTTTAGCTTATCTGTTTTAGGATGGAGTTTAACATGGATAAATCCAACTCAAACCGGGGGATAGCCATTGGGGATATACCCCATGGAATGACCCGTCCAAGTATGACCCGACTGTCTGATGGCGGCTCATGAACATGGTCATTGTGTGGGTTGCAGAAGCCCCGAAGCTTAAGGCCTAGGAGGCTGCTTGTCAAAGAAGACCGGCTCATGGGCCAGTACTTGGCAGACCGTCTTAAGAGATTGGGTTGTAAGAGATTTAATCCGTTTGGAGACAAGACATGTAGAATTGGAATAGGTCACAGGTTGTATAATGACCTGGACTGTGTTGTAACCTCAGGGCCTCAACCGATATATAAAGGGGAGCCCCTAAGGTTGAGATATCAAGTAATAAATCCTTGATAGCTAGGTTAGCGACTGGGCATCCTTGTCATCGAGATCATAACCAATAACACACAAAGCAAGACGTAGGCTCTTACCTCCATTGAAAGGGACGAACCTAGGTAAATCATTGTCTCTCATTCCCGATCAACCACATCCAAGAAACCACCTAGTTGCGATGGCTCCTAGACTTAGTCCTATTACTAGGACATCTGTTGTGACAAAACCATGCCAGGTCCCTTTATCAATCTTATTGAATTCTATTGCAGCAAAGAACCGCTGACGAGAAGCTCACTATGCTCACATCATTACGTGCCACCCACACAATGAAGGAGCAGGATCCAAACATTGAGGGTGAGTAGTGGATCAACCCAAGAGCCAAGATGAGAGTGGATGGGTATAGGAAGAAGTTAAAGGAGGTAGACGATCCTAAATTTGAGCTGAGCTCATGCGATCTCGATGTTGAGGTTGTTGTCTTATCAAGAGAAGGCCAATACAAAAGCTCGATTTGTCTTGGGAACATTTACATCCCAAAGGACGTCATTCCTAAACTCTTTGAAGTGCATGATAGGAGGACGAGCTCAACTCTTATTGTCGAGGTACGACAATCTATGGGACTAGCAAGGCCCCTTTGTGGTTTGACTATGGGGATCTATGCACACAAAGAGCAACACCAACTAAAGCGCACACACGAGATTTAGACAGGTTCGGGCCACCAAAGGTGTAGTACCCTACATCATGTGCGGTGGTTTTGTATGAATACGTCCATTAGTATAGGGAGCGCAACAACTCGGTAAGAGTGCTCGAGATGCTGGTACACGTGCAAATAGACAGGGTTTCAAACCTTGTAAAGGTAGCCATGGATCTCCTTTTATATGCCAAGGGGTTACCACAGTGGCTAAACGGGTAAATACACAAGGGGTGTATCAGGGGTCAAACTACTGACACTAGCTACAGTAGAAAATACCTAACCCTGACGGATTAGGACAGGCACATTAAATGCACCGTGAGGTGTCGCGCCGACGTTGCTCCCCGACAAGGATCATCTATCCTTCTGTGTCGTTTACCTAGCTACCTCTTATTACTCCGCCAAGACACTAGGACGGGCGTCATCAAAGCTGTTGTAAACCTCCGATGCCGCCACCCTTCCAGACAAGCTCTACCTAACCGTCGGCCCTCTCGGCACCTAACTGAAGGGGACAATCAGCTCGATGAGGTAGAACGGTGGCTTGGTAGTGGGATCTTGCTGGGTGCATGTGCTGCCGAGTCTTCCTCACTGGCAAGGAGGCTTGCTGGCAGCTTGGTCTTTGCTTGATGTTGTCTTGAGTGTAGTACCTTCCCGACAAGGCTTGTCCAGCCAGAGGCTGCTGTCGTTTGTGCACAAGTCAGGGTGCTAAAGGACCCTTTTTTAGTACACCGACATGAACCCCGGGGCCTGGGCCACACTTAAGTCTGTGATGTTGTTGGGCTAGGCCCAAAGCAGTGCACAGACACACGTGGTTGAACAATAATGTGGCTTTAATGATGGTTTTTACTTCCCCCATTACGCACATTAAATGCGGGACGTGGGAGAGGTGGAGTGAAATGATGTCTAAGGGGCACGCTTAAAAAGGCGCAACCACATCAGATGGGGAGAGGCAGCCTCTGTGCATTCCACCCTTATAAAAAGGGGATTTGCAGAGGCGCTGCTCATCCTAACCAGACTTCCTCTATCCTGTCGCTCTTCTTCTTTCTCTCTTGCATAGTGGAGATCCCCCGTGCTACATCATCGTATTCACCGCCATTCCCTTTCATGTCCTACATGGCACCAAGATTGCATCGCGTGGTGCCGCTCCGGGTCCAGCGAAGAGACCCGGGAGAGCTGCTAACACCTCCACAGACGAGAGGAAGGAGGGCTTGGAGACAGTGCGGAGGAATGACGTCGTCTTCTACCCCTCCATCTTGAAGGGCAATGATCTCATATCGAGGTACACCCTGATGTGAGGGAAAGAAACATTGTCGCATCCTGCACCGATGGTGATTGCACATGACTCCCAACCTAATGCGAAGAAATACTCGTTCTTCACAGCATATATCTACAGCAGGCTAGTTCCTCCCAATTCTGCTTTCTTTATAGATCTGATGCTAACCTATGGGTTCAAGCTTCTTGATTTCACCCTAAACGCCATGACCACCTTGTCGGTCTTCGCGCATTTGTGCAAGAACTTCATAGGAATAGCTTGCATTGTGTTTATCTTCCACCATTTATACTATCCATGCATTGAAGGCGATGCTCACTCTGGCAGCATCACATGGATCCCTCACTCCACTCACAAGGAGGTGTACCCTCCCGGGAACCTGCACAAGAAGTTGGAGGAATGACATGCCGAATGGTGCAACATCGTCGACAAGGACCCTCCGGTCTTCTACAAGATCTAGAAGTCCAAGCCCATCCACAACAAGAAGTGGAGTACTCTCACCCCCGACAATAATAAGTTGGAGGTCGCCATCACCCGGATGCTCCGCATGAAGGTTGCCCAGCTCACGATAGAGATCATGGGTGACAATTTCCTTGCCAGACACATCGGCCCTCTGTAGGAATGATACGTCTCCAATGTATCAATAAATTTTGATTGTTCCATGTTATTATATTATCTATTTTGGATGTTTTATATGCATTAATATACTATTTTATATTATTTTTGGGACTAACCTATTAATGTAGAGCCTAGTGCGAGTTTCTGTTTTTTCCTTGTTTTTGAGAATTGCGGATAAGGAATATTAAACGGAGTCCAAACAGCATAAAACCTTTGGAATGATTTTTTCTGGAACGAAAGGAAACTACGAGACTTGAGAACCAAGGCAGAGGAGCCACCGTGGGGCCACAAGCCCTAGGGACGCACCCAGGGGGTAGGGCGCACCGGGCAAGCTTGTGGGCCCACGGCAGCTCCCCTAACCCTAATATTTGGCCGATAAATTCCCAAATATTCCATCATTATCAGAACAAGCCATGAAAACACATTTCCGCCACCAGAAGCCTCCGTTCTCGAGAGATCCAATCTTGGAGCCTTTTCCGGTAATCTGCCGGAGCGGGATTCGATCATGAAGGGCATCTACATCAACTCCATTGCCCCTCCGATGATGCATGAGTAGTTCACCACAAACCTTCGGGTCCATACCTAGTAGCTAGATGGCTTCTTCTCTATCTTTTCTCTTCAATACCATGTTCTTCATGATCTTCATGGAGATCTATCCGATGTAATACTCTTTTGCAGTGTGTTTGTCGAGATCCGATGAATTGTGGTTTATGTTCAGATTATCCATGAATATTATTTGAGTCTTTTCCAAATTCTTATATGCATGATTTCATATCTTTGCAAGTCTCTTCGAGTTATTGGTTTGGTTTGGCCAACTAGATTGGTAATTCTTGCAATGGGAGAAGTGCTTAGTTTTGGGTTCCATCTTGTGGTGTCCTCACCCAGTGACAAAGTAGGGGTAGCGAGGCACGTATTGTATTGTTGCCATCAAGGATAACAAGATGGGTATTTCATCATATTGCTTGAGTTTATCCCTCTACATCATGTGATCTTACGTAATGCGTTACTCTGTTCTTCATGAACTTAATACTCTAGATGCAGACAGGAGTCGATCGATGTGTGGAGTAATAGTAGTAGATGCAGAATCGTTTCGCTCTACTTGACATGGACGTGATGCCTATATGCATAATCATTGCCATGGATATCTTCATAATTATTCGCTTTTCTATCAATTGCTCGACAGTAATTTGTTTACCCACCGTAATACTTGTTATCATGAGAGAAGCCTCTAGTGAAACCTATGGCCCCCGGGTCTATTTTCCATCTTATACTTTCAGATCTAAAACCAAAAATACCAAAAATAGTTTGCTGCATTATTTTTACCTATTGTTTTACTTTCCGTTTAAGCAATCTATCTCTATCAGATCTCATCCTTGTAAGTAACCTTAAAGGGATTGACAACTCCTTTATAGCGTTGGGTGCAAGAGTTTGATTCTTTGTGTAGGTACACCTACTGGGGACTTGCTTGTATCTCCTACTAGATTGATACCTTGGTTCTTAACAACTGAGGGAAATACTTATCTACTTTGTTGCATCAACCGTTCCTCTTTGCGGAAACCAATGCATGCTCGAGAAGTAGCAAGGACTAGCAACGCTTTGCCTCAGAGTGTGACAACGCTGCCAACGTGATGCGGTTGCGCCCAGGGCTCCAGGGCAACTTGACGTTCATGAAGCTCTCCTCCCTCTATCACCAGCTCTTCCTCCCTGACGGTCAATGATAGGTCTCCAATGTATCGATAATTTATGAAGTATTTATGCCATATTCGCCTATGTTTACAATACTTTTATATGTCTTTGATGAACTTTTTATGATTTATTTAGAACTAACCTGGACTGATGCTATTTTCAGTAGAATTACCGTGATGTTGTTTTTTGTGCACAAAATAGAAGTTCTCGGAATTGCCCGAAACTGCCACCACGCCCCAGCGCACGCCCAGGGGGGTGGTCACGCCCTGATATGTGGTGGCCACATTGTGGCTCCAATTGACGTGATTCCAACGCTGAAAAATTACATATATATGTATATATATATAAACCTCCGAAAGTTAACCTAGAACTTCTGCTCTGACGCCTCAACTCTCTGCCGGAGAGGGGAAATCATCACTGGTGGCTGTCTCCATCATCCGACGGTGTCCATGACGAGGAGGGAGTAGTTCACCCTTGAGACTTAGGGTATGTACCAGTAGCTATGTGTTTGATCTCTCTCTCTCTCTCTCTCTCTCTCTCTCTCTCTCTCGTGTTCTTGAAATGTCATGATCTTGATGTATCACATGCTTTGTCGATATAGCTGGATCATATGGTGTTCGTCCCTTGCTATCTTGATGTGAGGAATTGCAACTTTCCCTTTGAGATTTTGTCATGTTGGATTGAATATTGGATTTGAGATCACTTGATATATGTCTTGGTACTCAATTTGCGGATTCCCATGGTGACAATGGGGCAATCTATGCATAGGGGTTGACACACATTTTTGTCTTACTTTCTCCGATAGAAATCTCGGGGGTACTCTTTGAAGTTCTTTGTGTTGGATTGAATATGATGAATCTGAAATTATTTGGTGCATGTCGAATAAGTAATCCACGGATACTTATATGAAATCTAGGGCCGTTTGTGACACCTATAGGATTAGCCCAATAGATTGATCGAAAATGATAACTTTGAGGTTGTTCCACTAACTATAACAATTTCATCTTATGTTCTCCACTACATATGAACTTAAGAGTGATTCTTTGTCACACGTTGAGGGACGATCATAGGATTCTATTATGTTAGCATTGTTGAGAGATTGCACTAGTGAATGTATGAACCGTAGGCCTTATTTCCAAGCATTTATACGACATGTTGCTTGTTGTTTTCTACTTGCTACCTTGCTGTTTTTATATTTTCATATTATAAAAACCTATTTCTATCATCCATATTGCACTTGTATCACCATCTGTTCGCCGAACTAGTGCACCTATACAATTTTCCATTGTATTGGGTGTGTTGGGACACAAGAGATTTCTTGTATTTGATTGCAGGGTTGTTTGAGAGAGTCCATATTCATCCTACACCCCCACAGATTGATAGAACTTAGGTCATCCACTTGAGGGAAATTTGCTGCTGTCCTAGAAAACTCTACACTTCGAAGCCCAACAACGTCTACAAGAATAAAGTTGTGTAGTAGACATCGAGCAATTCAAGCTTCCTCCAACCATCACCCCCTCTACAACAAGTCCACCAAGGACACGATCCTGGCGATGATGTCAGCATGTAACGCGCATGGGGTTGACCCCACATGGGAGCCACCGTCAAGCGAGATGCTGCAGGAGATGTTTGACAACCTAACGGAAGTATGCATGAGGGATGAAGGGAGGCTGATTCATGACACCACCAAGGAGGAAATCAAGTGGATCGGAAAGAGGGTGGTGGAGGCAGGCTTCAATGTGGGCGGTGGCAGTTTGGGTGTTGCCGCGCTCGACAACGACGAGGAGGAAGACCACCGACAAAGAAGAGGATGATGAAAAGAAGCCCTGCCAGCAGACCTGCCGGAGGAACCTGCCAGGGTCGAGGAGCCCGAGGCTGTTGGCGAGCCAGAGTTCAAAGAATTCTAGGCCCACTCTATCCTGAAGAAGAGGTTTCGCATCCTATGTAGGGCTGTGTCCGGAGAGGCAATCCGCCCCTCTCCACCGCTAGAGGATGAAGTAGAGGAGTAGGACCCCTCAGCTGACGTCGGTCGTCTGTGGCGGACGAGGCGGATAGTTGCCACTCGGTCGGCAAGGGCCCCTGCCGCGGGAGGAGAGCCCTCTAGCTCCTCCATGTTGGCACCATGTGTTAGGACGCTTACCCCGCTAGCTGCTCCTGCTGGTCGCCCAAAGGAGCTTTGCGACTTGTCGACCCTCAGCGCGGAGGAGGAGGAAGAGTACATAGTTTCTTCTATCCTTCCATTTATCTTGAATTTCTTTTTTCGCTTGAATCGTCTAATAGCGTTTTTGATATCTTGCAGGGATGCGGAGACCTTGGCGCAACGCTTGGCCAAGAGGGCGAATCGTACACCCATCGTGGATGGGACATGAGGCTCCCTGTCTGAGTGGGAAGTTATTGTCATCAGCCCCCTGCATAGCCCCTTGCAGGAGGCTCCTCCCTAGTACCTAATGGCGAGTACTAGCGTGGATGCCAACATCACCACTTCCATCCCCCTGCCAACGAGGGCGGAGCGCCAAGAAGTGGAAAGCCCAGAGGCAAATCCTCCTGAGGCCACATAGACGCACACTCCGCCGGAGTGGAGTTTCTCGTGGAGGGATTCGACCGATGATCTTGTCCGCGTTGAGGACATGCCAGCAGCCGTGCTACGGCAACGGATGTTGCTAGAGAAGGAGAAGTTCCTCCACAACAAGCCCCCTGGTCATTCCCTTGCTGTCCTTTTTGTCTTCTCGAACTTCTTCTTCTAAGTACAATTCTTGTATGTTTTTTGTTTTGATTCTTTAGATCAACCCCCATATGGAATGGATGTGGATGCTCCTTTCGGGGGGACCATCGAGTAAGTGGCCGAGGAGGCGAGCCAAACTGCCGCTAATGAAGAGACCTCCCGTCGAGCCGCCAAGGAGGTTGACAAGAAATCCCTCGAGGACCCCTTCCCGGGGGCAACAACCGATACTGAAGGCACTTCTGCCTCAGGAGCATCCAGGACTGGCATGCACATCACGGTTAGGACGCCTAGTGGAGCTACCGCTGGTCTGTGAACATCAGTGGAGGCCTCGCCAAGTCGGTACCTCAAGATAAGCTTTCTACATTTCATCAGCTTCCCTAGCGATGTGATCCTCAAGGCCTTCTCCTAAGAAGATTCCATTTATGGTCCCGCTGCTGTGCTCGGGGGAGGGGTTGCCATTGATCCCTTCGGCAAAAATGACGAGGCCATAGAGCATGCAATCTTGGCCTCCCTCAACAA
Source organism: Hordeum marinum (assembly GCA_022496015.1). Lineage (NCBI taxonomy): Eukaryota > Viridiplantae > Streptophyta > Magnoliopsida > Poales > Poaceae > Hordeum > Hordeum marinum. Next base: position 187,817,572 of record CM039677.1, on the reverse strand, counting down.
GGACTTGAAACAGCTCAAGAACCATTACATCGCCCACTCGGAGAGGTTGGACCGCCGAGAAGTGCTCCTTGTCGAGGTGGAGGTCAGGTTCCAAGAGCGTCTTGTCAAGACATAGACCTGGTTCACTGACAGCCGCAAGGATCTCCTCGATCGACAGGCTGAGCTAACCAAGAATATGGTGGAATTAACTAGTCTAAGGGCCGATGGGACAAGATTTGGAGCAAGGCTGATGCGAGAATTGCTGCTGCCGGCGCAAAGCTCGTTGCGTGCAAGGTCCAGCTTGACTCCCACGAGGAAGATCTTGCTGCTAAAGAAACATCTCTTGCTGCCAAGCTCGAGACTGAATTGGAAAAACAAACCCAGGAGCTAGAGTTGAAGCACAAGGATGCCCTCGAGAAGCAACCGACAAAGCATGCCAGCAAGCTCTAGGAAGTTATCAACGTTGCCGAGGCCGCTCAGTTCGTCAAGCTTGATCTTCAAAATAAAGTGCAATTACTAGAGTTGGATTTTGCCACTTCCAGCAAGGAGGTCTTGAAGCTGAAGGAGGATATCCATAAGGCGCTCCAAACCTTGGCGGATCTGCAGGTGGGGATCTTGGACAAGACCAAGGAGCTGGCCGCCACCACAGATGTCAATGCCGATTTGAAGTTGAAGGTGAGCACCTATGAGGATAGCCTCAAAGCCGCCCAGACCAAGGAGCAAGACTTTCTTGAAGAGCTCCAAACAGAGAAGGAGCTGCTTACCTCCGATGCCCATACGCCAAATGAGACGAAAAAGAACATTGGTCTGTGGAGTAACCATCTTTTCAACATCACCAACAAGCTCTCCGCCCAGCTCGCCACCATGGACTTGGAGGAATGCGCCTTCTCTAACAATGACAAAGACGTGGCAAGCGTCAAGCTATCCCTCTTCTTCGAGAAGCTTGTTGGTGCGCTGGCGAATTATGAAGAAGACCGAGTCGAGAAGTTTGTCAAGGGGTCCCGTGAGCTCTGTCGTGGAGTTCTCCACAAGGTCTTGGGGAAGGTCACCTACCACAACCCCAACATCAATCTGAGCAAAGCTTTCTGCAAGCTGCCCAAGGACTTCGACACCAACGATCTCGATACCCTCGTCACTCCAATCTCCGACAGGGTTTGATCCCTGGCCCTGAAGAAATAATGCCTTTGTTGTTGTCGTGGCGCATGTATCCAAACCATTTGTCTTGAATTAGCACAGGAACCTTGCATTTTGAATGTAATATAATTGTTTGCTGGAATGAATGGCTAGGTTCCCTCATATTAGAGTCCACACTTTTATGTTTTCAATCCCTACACATGCCGGAAATGCTTGTCGGTGTGCACACCTTTGTCGCGAGCGCTTTAGGAACGGGTCCTTAGTAGCCTGCTGGTGATGCCGCTACCGGCGAGACCACCTTGCCATCCTTTCCATAACTACTTTTGTCGCCGAGCAGACTCGAAACAACTCGAGAGCATGAACACCTCTCACAAGGGCCCTTCATGTGTAGGTTTTCTCATATAAATTTTGAAATCGTTTAATGAAAAATAACTTACAACAAAGAACTTTTAAAGCTTCTATAACTTAGCTTCTCTTTGTTGTACTTTTTACCGCAGAACAATCATCCTTGAACGCATTTGGGTATCCATACCATCACTCAACCACGGGAAGACTTGCATGTGGGGAGCCTTTCTGTCCTTTGAGAAAAAGAAAGAAGAGAAAAGGAGGAGGCTAGGACCTTGTCGGTTCAAAAATCATCTCACGCAAGTTATAGTGGTCACAACATTTTTATAAAACATACATGAGATAAATATGTACATTGAAAAAAAGTTAAGAACATTTAGATTTATTGATTATGCACAGGGTCTTCGCCTATCTTTGTACAAAGGATTACATGCCTTGCTGGCTGACTTGTACAAAGGAGGCTATCGGGGGCCCGACAACCGCACATCATTGGTAGAACTTGCGAAGATGCTCTACGTTCCACGATTTTTGCACGAGGGGTACCATCTTGGGTCTCCAGGAGGACTGTGCCATGCCTAGTCACTCGTACCACCTGATAAGGACCCTCCCACTTTGGCATCAACTTGTTTGCTCCCTTCGCGGACTGGACCCAATGAAGGACAGGTTCACCTTTATCAAAGCTTCTGGCGTGCACCTTGCGGCTGTGATAGCGGTGCAAGGCTTGATGGTACCGAGGTGCATGCTGGGCAGCCTGAAGACGATCTTCCTCGAGGACAGTGGCATCATCTTGCCGCAATTGCTCTTTCTGATCCTCATCAAAGGCGTACACTCGAGGTGACCCGCATGTGAGTTCCGTGGGGAGTACCGCTTCTGCACCATAGACTAGGGAGAAGGGCGTCTTGTTGGTAGCTCGATTTGGTGTCGTCCTCATCGACCAAAGAAGAACTGATAGCTCATCAATACAGTGCCTTTTGTGCTTGTGCCGCTTGGCGAAAGTCCGTGTCTTCAGGCCATGCAATACTCTAGCATTCCTCTGTTCTACTTGCTAGTTGCTCCTAGGGTGGGCAACTGAGTCAAAGAAGATCTTGGCGCTGATATCTTGACAATACTGCATGAAGGTGTTTCTAGTGAACTATGTGTCGTTGTCGGTGTTGATCCTGTTGGGAACCCTGAACTGACAGACTCTTCCTATGATAAATTTGAATATTGCTTGCATTGTTACCTTTGTCACCGGCTGATGACCCACAAGTATGGGGTATCAATCATAGTCCTTTCGATAAGTAAGAGTGTCAAACCCAATGAGGAGCATAAGGAAACGACGAGCGGTTTTCAGCAAGGTACTCTCTAAAAGTGATGGGAGTAACAATAATATATAGTTTTGTAGCAAGATAATTCATAACAAGTAACAAGTGACAATAGTAACAAAGGTGCATCAAGGTAGCCCAATCCTTTTTGTATCAAAGGACAAGGTTGAAAGTACTCTTATATTAAAAAAGCGCTCCCGAGGACACATGGGAATTTCTGTCTAGTCAGATTCATCATGTTGAGTTGATTCACGTTCGCTACTTTGATAATTTGATATGTGGGTCGACCGATGCTAAGGTGTTGTTCTTACTTGAACTAACAATCTACTTATGATTACCCGCTCTAGCAAGAATCCGCAACTATGAAAGAAAAATTAAGATAAATCTAACCATAACATGAAACATATGGATCCAAATCAGACCCTTATGAAGCAACACATAAACTGGGGTTTAAGATTCTGTCACTCTAGCAACCCATCATCTGCTTGTTACTCCACAATGACTTCCCTTAAGCCCATAACATGGCGAAGTGTCATGTAGTCCACGTTCACATGACACCACTAAGAGAAGTAACAACATACATATCATCAAAATATCTAACGAATACCAACTTCACTTGATTACTTATGACGATGCTTCTCCCATGTCCCCAGGAACAATAGTAACTACTCACACCTCATCAACATGTTCAAGATCAGAGGTATAATAATAATAATTAAGGATATGAACATAACTTCTTCCACCAAGTAATCCAACAAGAATCAACTACAAGATATAATCAACACAACTAGTAACCCACATGTACAAATCTGAGGTTTTGAGAGAAAGATTGAATACAAGAGATGAACTAGGGTTGGAGATGAGATGATGTTGGTGAATATGTTGATGAAGATTGGTCCTCCCACAAAGGAGGGAGCATTGGTGATGACAATGACTTCGATCTCCCCCTCCCGGAGAGGAATTTCCCCGGCAGAATCTAACTGCCGGAGTGCAAAAGGGCCTTTGCCTAGGTTTTCGCCTCGAGACGGCGGCGCTTCATCCCGAAAGGTTGCTTATGATTTTTCTCTAGGGTCAAACACACCATATAGGAGAACAGGGGCATCGAAGGGCCAGCAGGGGCCTCACAAGCTATTCGGGTGTGACCCAGGGTGGGCGCCCTATTGGCTTGTGGCGTGCTGGTAGCCCCCCTTTGGTATATTTTTGTCCCATAAATTATTAAATATTCAAAAAATATTCTCCATGAAGTTTCAGGTCATTTGGAGTCTCGTGATTTTTCTGCCTTTTTCTCGGTTTTCTGGTCCAGAATTCGAGTTTCTAGATATTTCCCTCCTTGTGGTGTACCTTGCATAATTAGAGAGAAAGAACATAGGAATTGCATGATAATGGGGAATAATGGAAAAGAATACCATGAATATTAATGACAAATCATGATGCAAAATGGACGTATGAACTCCCCCAAGCCTAGACCTCGCTTGTCGTCAAGCAAAAGCCGGACTCTAAAATAATGACCACACAATTTGAGAGAGAGGTGTCGATAAAAACAGAATACGAGCATGAGATCATCATGAATATCATTATAGCAGCAAGCTTTTCATAATATAGGTTCTCATAAGCAAGTAACAATCTGTTCACGACAGAAGAAGTATGAAGCATAATCTTTGTTGAGAACCGATAAGCAATACCATTAGTCACTGAGATAATCATAGACATCGTAATCGAGAGAAGTGCCTATGTAAGAGCTTTTATTTCTAGCAAGTTCACATATTCAACTACAATGTAGCCTTCTACGATTGTTAACACACATTGCATATTTTTGGAACCAATGATTCTGTGGGACACATAGGAAGATGGGGGCTTTATTATTCTTGCCACCCAACTTATTTACCTCAAGGATAATGTCAACAATAATGGATCATGATCATCTACATTCAACTAGATATATTTGTTTGGATCATTCCTTAACACACAATGCTTGCCACTAAAGAGTTGATAAATAGGAACAAGGAAATATTATTGACTATTGCACGACAATAAAATTTTGTAAGAATATAAAAGATAGGCCCTTCATAGAGGGAAGCAAAGGTTGTCATGAGATTTTATTTGTTTGATATGCACAATCTCTTAATGCAAAAGAACATCACTTTATATTGCCCCTTGTGATAGTGAAATTTATTATGCACTCCATCACTTTTATTTCTTCACTATCACAAGATCGTACAAAGCTTACTTTACCTTACAATAAAGGTCTTACATGCTTAGAGGCAATTTTATTACCTTGTGCACCAATGACAACTTACTTGAAGGATCTTATTCAATCCATAGGTAGTTATGGTGGACTCTCATGGCAAGAAACTAAGTTTAATGGTTATGGATGCACAAGTAGTATCTCTACTTAGTGTTAATCTTTGGGCTAGCAAAAGATCCTACGCAAGCATCAAGTGTTAAGGGATCCAATACCATATAACCTCTATGCAAATGTAAACAACCATGATCATTATGTTGTCTTCCATGTCCAACTTCAACACTTGTTCATTATGTAATATTTTGATGGGAGCTCACAGTCATAAAAGGTGTTCAAGATAGTATATTTATATGTAAATCTCCTCTTCTTTACCATACTATTGCATAGATTATACCAATTACTAATGTTATGTTTGTTGGTTTTCAACACTTTTTATTACTTACACCTCTTTTCTATGTGAAGTCATTACTTCTCATGAGATAAGCATATGATCTTTTTCTATTCCTTTTATTGCCATGCTAGGATGATGGGTGCATGCGATGGTAAGGCACACGAACTCAACTAACTTTGTTATATAACTCTCACACTCGGTTACAAGGATAGGTAGAACTCAAAGAAAAACTCTAAACAAAGCAAATCTGAAATTATAACTCTCTAAATCACGAAAAACTAAAGATCGAACAAAGATAGATAAAGGTGATAAAAGTGATGGTGATACGATATTGGAGCACCTCCTCCAAGCTTGGGACAATCGAAGGGTGGTGCCCATACCCATGTACTCAAGTGTTCTTCGGTGTTGGTGGTGGTGATGTAGTAGTATTCTTCTTCTCCAGTTTATGCTTGAGGATGAAATTTTCTTCCCTCAAATTGTCGTTCTCTTGCTCGAGCTTCAATATCCTTTTGCATAAGGCTACCTTGCTCTCTTGTAGAAAACGAGAAGGGATAAATTGGGTATTGAGTTTGTTCCCTCCATTAGGGATACTTGACTTCTTAATTCCACCTACATATCTCGAGGCTGAGGTAGTGGAGCTTCATCTTCCTCTGAACTAGCATCCGGACCGGCATCCTCTGTCTCCTCCAAATCGGTATCTCCTTCCTCATCCGTGGACCATAAGTAGGGGTAAATATCCCCAAAGTTCTTTGGGTCTGCAATATAGTGGGAGACATAGCTCTCTCCAATTGAATCTTGCTCTGACATATTCTCAGATCTGCTAGAAAAATAACACGAAACAAGAATAGTGGAGAAACTCGTGATGTGGTGGTCAAAACGTATTGGAGTATATATAATGATTTTTCTAGGACAGAAACGTGCTTGGGAAGAAATTGGAGTCCAGAAGGCACACGAGGGGCCCTATTGGCTTGTGGCTCCCTCGTGGGTCTTCCTGACTCCTTTTTATTCTTGTAATTTTTCTAAAATACCAAAACTGACATAAATTATTTTTTTGGAATTTTTGGAGTCGGTTTACTTACTGTACCACATACCTACCCCCTTTTCAGGTTTCTGGAGTGTTCCGAAAGGCCTGCTTGATGTGTTCTTCCGGTGTCATAACTTGGATGACATTAGTTTCCTCATTAATGAGTGCACCTTAAATGTAAAGCTTCATTCTTTGCCCATTCACCACTCTTAGGTTTTTGCCTTCAAAGTTATTAATTTTTACAATACTGGAACGATAAACCTCCTCAACAACGTAAGGGCCCTCCCATTTGGAGAGAAGTTTTCTTGCAAAAAATCTGAAACAAGAGTTGTACAAAAGTAATAGGTCTCCGACATTGAATTCTTGTTTTTGAATCCTCTTGTCATGCCATCTTTTAACCTTTTCTTTAAACATCTTAGCATTTTCATAGGCTTGTGTTCTCCATTCGTCTAGTGAGCTGATATCAAGTAACCTCTTTTCACCAGTAAGTTTAAAATCATAATTAATTTCTTTAATTGCCCAATAAGCTTTATATTCTATCTCGAGAGGTAAATGACAAGCCTTTCCATAGACCATTTTGTAAGGGACATACCCATGGGATTCTTATAAGCAGTTCTATAAGCCCATAGCGCATCATCTAGTTTCTTAGACCAATTCTTTCTACATCTATTAACAATCTTTTGCAAGATTAATTTTATTTATCGATTACTCAATTCAACTTGGCCACTAGAATGAGGATGATAAGTGGATGGAGTTCTATGGTTAACATCATATTTAGCTAAGAGTTTAAGGAAAGCACAATGAGTAAAATGTGAACCACCATCAGTCATTAAATATCTAGAGACTTCGAACCTCGAAAAGATAATGTCCTTAAGCATTTTAATAGAGGTGTTATGATCAGCGCTACTAGTTGGAGATGAGTATACACATTTGAGGAAGTAAAAGGTCCCATAAAGTATAAGCCCCAAACATCAAATGGTTCAATAGCAAGTGAATAGTTCATAGGCACTTCCTGACGCTTATCAATGTAACTAACTCTTTGGCATTCATCACATGAAAGGACATACTTACGAGCATCTTTGAAAAGAGTAGGCCAATAGAAACCAGATTGTAATACCTTGTGTCCAGTTCTGTCACCGGCATGGTGTCCTCCGTAAGCTTCCGAATGGCACTTCCGAAGAATTTGTTCCTATTCATGCTCAGGTATACATTCTCTAATAATACCGTCTACTCCCTCTTTGTAAATATATGGGTCATCCCAAAAGTAATGTTGTAAATCATAGAAGAATTTTCTTTTCTTTTGTCGATAGGTGAAGCTAGTTGGAATATATTTAGCAACAATATAATTAGCATAATCAGCATACTAAGGATCACTATGTGTAGTATTTATAGCAACAAGTTGCTCGTCAGGAAAACTATCATCGATAGGAAGTGGGTCATGAAGAACATTTCCCATCCTAAACAAGTTATCCGCTATGGGGTTTTCAGCTCCCTTTCTATCAATCATATGCAAATCAAACTCTTGAAGTAAAAGTACCCACCTAGTGAGTCTAGGGTTAGCAATTTTCTTTTCCATAAGGTATTTAATAGCAACATGAGTAGTGTGAATAGTTACTTTGGAATCGACAATGTAAGGTCTAAACTTACCACATGCAAAAACAACTCCTAAATATTCCTTTTCAGTGGTAGCATAATTTCTTTGAGAAGATTCTAAGGTTTTAGTGGCATAATGAATAACATTCAATTTTTTGTCTACTCTTTTCCCTAAAAAACACCAACAACATAATCACTAGCATCACCCATAATTTCAAATGGTAGGTTCCAATCAGGTGGTTGAACAATGCGTGCAGAAATTAGAACCTTCTTAAGTATTTCAAAAGCTTCTACACAATCATCATCAAAATCAAAAGGAACATCTTTTCGAAGAAGATTAGTTAACAACCTAGAAATCTTTGAGAAATCTTTAATGAAACGCCTGTAAAAACCATCATGACCAAGGAAACTTATTATACCTTTCATATCTCTCGGGCATGGCATTTTATCTATTGTGTCAACTTTATCTTTGTCCACCGTAATGCATTGTTCAGAAATTTAAGCCCAAGAACTATACCTTCATTTACCATAAAGTGACACTTCTCCTAATTCAAGACAAGACTAGTTTCTTTGCATCTTGGCAAAACTCGATCAAGGTTTCTCAAGCAATCATCAAAACAAGTCCCGTAAAAGGAAAACACCATCCATGAAAACCTCAACAATCTTTTCACAATAGTCAAATAATATAGCATTCATACATCTTTGAAAGGTAGCAAGTGCATTGCATAAACCGAAAGGCATACTGAAAGAACATTTGCTCCCTTGGTGGTTAAGGTAATTAATAACAACATATATCTCATTGGACTAATGTTTCCACTAAGTTTATTTCAGGAAAAGTTCAATGATGGGTGGCAAAAGGATTGTGGAGAGACCCCTTGATGCAAGGAATAATACTGGGAAAACATCAAGCAAGAAGACTCTACATTTTACTTTGTGACAAATCACTTTGAGTGTATTAAAAGGGGGTGAGGTATTGTTGGTGAAAAAAATGCTCCACGTGCACAAGTGATAGTCACCAAAAACACCGACAAGCTCTTCCACAAAAGTCTGACAAAGCCTATCATGCAAATTCGGTGCCAACAATTCTTCCCACTCGGCCCTACCGATTTTCACCTTAGACAGATCCCAGCCAAACGCTAAGTCTTCGGTATAACCGATTCTGCATCGGTGCCACCGGTTTTAGGTTGCCAACATTTAGTTGCCTCTTTCCTTCAATTTGGAATTTCTGAGATTTTGGATCAATGCCACTAAGTTTTGCAATCTAACCCTTGGTCACCTTTTCGGTACTGCCGAGACTTATATATCGGTCTCACGGAGATTCAAAAGTTTCTACCTTTGGAGCAACTTGGTACCACCGAGTTTTATAATTTGGTGTCACCGAGTTGGTAACTTAAGGTGTAACGGTTGGATTTTTGGAGATGCCTATATATACCCCTCCACCACCACTCACTCGCAAGAGAACCACTCAGAACAGTTCCCCACTTATCCCATCTAATTTTTTGAGAGAGAGCCACCTACTCATGTGTTGAGATCAAGCCATTCCACTCCAACCATATGAATCTTAATCTCTAGCCTCCCCAAGTTGCTTTCAACCCAATCAATCTCTTCCACCAAAGCCAAATCTATGAGAGAGTGATTGAGTGTTGACAAGTCTATCATATTGAAGCATAAGAGCTAGGAGTTCATCATCATTATCGAGCCTATTACCTTTTGGAGGGTGGTGCCTCCTAGATTGGTTAGGTGTTACTTGGGAGCCTCCTAGTTCGTGTTGTGGAGTTGAAACAAGAAGTTTGTAAGGGCAATGAGATCGCCTACTTCGTGAAGATCTACCCCGAGTAAGGCCAGTCCTCCGTGGATGTAGGCCATCATGGAATAGACAAGGTTGCTTCTTCGTGGAACTCTCCATGGGTAGAACCCTCCATGGACTCTCGTGGCCGTTACCCTCCATTGGTTGAAGTCTCCATAAACGTGTATGTACGATAACACCACCTATCGGAACCACGGGAAAAATCTTTGTGTCTCCAAATTGCATTAGATCTTCCTCCCTATCCTCTATTACATATGCTTGTTTTTACTTTCTGCTGCTATACTCTTAGACATGCATGTGTAGGGTGTGCTTGACTTGCTATCATTGCTAAAATCTTCCAACACCTAAAATTAGGAAAAGGTAGAATTTTTATTTGGTCAAGTAGTCTAATCACCCCCCTCTAGACATACTTTCGATCCTACACATCGCCTATATGCATAAGTTCTAAAAGGACATGTAAAGGTAGTTTTCTCTTGATCTTCTTTTGACACGAGTATTTGAGAAAATCTAGAATATCCATCAAGAAAGAAAAAGTGTGTGTGCTTTGATAATCTTTCTAGCATCTGTTCAATAAAAGGCAAGGGGTAATGATCTTTCTTAGTATCTTTATTTAATTTCCTGAAATCAAAGGGCATCCTATAGCCATTTACGATCCTTTGTGGAATAAGCTCATTTTTATCATTAGGGACGAAAGTAATACCACCTTCCTTTGGAACACAATGAATGGGACTTACCCACCTACTATCAATAATAGGATAGATTATACATGCCTCCAAAAGCTTTAGTATTTCAGTTCTTACAACTTCCTTCATCTTAGGATTTAAGCGGCATTGGTGATCAACAACATGTTTAGCATCCGGTTCCAAATTAATCTTGTGATGACATGGACTGGGGCTTATGCCCTTCAAATCATCAAGAGTATATCCAATAGAGCCATGTGCTTCCTTAGAGTTTTAAGTAGTCTCCTTTCTTCATGCTCAAAAAGGTTAGCACTGCTAATAACATGATATATCTTCTTTTCATCAAGATAAGCATATTTCAAAGTATCAGGTAAAGTCTTTAGCTTGAACACGGGATCTCCCTTGGGTGGAGGAGAATCCCCTAAAATATTGATTTGTAAGTTATGTTTAAGAATTGGTGATTGTATAAGATATATGTCATCTATTTCGTTCCTTTCATTTATATGCATATCATTCTCATGGTCTAGCAAATATTATTCTAGAGGATCAGTAGAAGGCACGACAATAGGAGCAAGACCAATTATTTCATCCTTACTAGGTAGCTCCTTTTCGTGTGGTTGATTAGTAAACTTGGAGAAATTAAATTCATGAGACACATCACCAAAGCTTACTTTAACCTTCTAAGTAACACAGTTAATTTTAGCATTAACGATATTGAAGAGAGGTCTACAAGATATAATGGGGCAAAAGTTATCCTCTTTTGAACCAAGTACTAAGAAATCTGTGGGATACTTGACTTTTCGACACAAAAATTCAACATCTCTAATGATCCCAAGTGGTGTAATAGTATCTATGTTTGCAAGTTTAATAGTGACATCAATATTTTCAATCATAGAGGATGCTATGTCATTCATAATTTCTTGACATAAAGTAAAAGGTATAGCATTGACACTAGCAACAAGGTCACACACGCCATGATAACAATGATCTCCAATTTTAGCTGAAACAACAGGCATGCTAACCACCAGTTTATTTTTATCCATTTCATCATGTTCGTTTTTAGCAGGTTTCGCAATCCTAGTTGTTTCTCCAGAGAAGTAGATAACCTCACCCTCAATGTTATTAACAAAGAGATCTTTAACCATAGCGACGTTAGGCTCAACATATATCTTTTAGAAGGTATAGGTGTCCTAACATGACTTTTATCAACCACAGTTGTAGCCTTAGCATGTTCCCTAATTGTATAAGGGAAAGGAGGTTTCTCAATCTAAGCAGTGGGAACAATTGGATCAACGTGGATAACAATTACTTCTTCCTTCTTAATTTTAATAGGTTCCTCTAATGGTTTTTCAATGTGAGGATGATATTTAAACCACTTCTCTTTGGGAAGATCAACATGAGTAGCAAATGATTCACACAAAGTAGCTACTATTTCAGAGTCAAGACCATATTTATTGCTAAACTCATGGAAGGCATTAGTTTCCATAAAAGATTTAGGGATTTTTGTATTTATACCCTTTGTTGTGTCCCCCTTGAGTGATTTTCCCCTAATTTATCAAAACATGCGGTCTTGCCCAGCTCATGTCCTTCTTCTTCCGTTTCTGCCCTTCCGACACGTCTCCATCCAGTCAGTGTCATTTGACCGTAAACGACGCGTTACTTTGGACATTTTTGCCCCTGTCGGTGCTATACCTAATACCTCTTCATCCTCAATATGCTAGCGCAAGGAAACATAGCATAATGAGGAAGCCGCTGAGGAAAAAGGAGTGGTAGGCAAGGCATGGTGCGGTAGAGCAAGGAGCGGCGGCGCATGGCGAGCTCGGGCTCTTCCATCTTCTCGCTGGTGGTCGAAGAGGTAAGTAAATCTCTGGCAACGCTTCTTCCTCCTCCCCAATGCGTTCTAGGGTTTGTGATAACTAGGCATATTTCTGATTTAGGTTGATGGGTTGGGATTGTGGAGCATGTCTCTGAGTTATATTTTCCAGATGAAAGTTATTGCGGATTGGAGCATTTATCAAAGCATCGGTGCCCTGGTCATGACCTTATTCCTGCCTGATGTGTTGCGTGGGGAGGAGCTAACACTGGCCGTCATTTTTTAGGGTGTCCTCTGGATGTAAGATCTTGTGAATTATACCATGTTTTAGATGGTGTTTATGCTCTAATGTTTTGATAATGTGATGGGCAGTTACCACATGAGTGTCAGTGGGTGGTTTGGGTTGATCCTCCTCCTCCATTGCGTGCTGTCCTTGCTTTTGAAGACCTATATGTAGATCTAGAACAAAGCTGGATCAGAAGCCACAAAATGCAGAAGCAAAACATGGAGCTGCCAAAGAAAAAAAATTGCTTTGAAGAAGACAGTGAGAGAGAGAGAGAGAGATGAGATGATGCTAGTTCTGGCATTGTTGTTTGTTGGAATGTGTGTTGTTGTGTTTTTGTGTTGTAGTTTGTAGTAGTTGTTGAAGAAAGTCTGTGAGAGAGAGATGACCTGAATGTTGTTTATGATGCACTATTGTATGCTAAATTTCAAGATCATTATTCTCTGCTGATGATTGTGACATTGTACCAAATACAGATTTCTTCCATATCATAGTGCCAAATTCAGCAAATTAATAGAGCAGACATTGTAACAAATATATCAAACTGATAGAGCAACCAATTGTACCAAATAGAGCACATATTGTACCAAATAGAGCAACCTGATATATCAACCTGATAGAGCACATATTGTACCAAATTCAACAAACTGACATTGTACCAAATACACATACTAACAAGATAACAACACTGCCAAATATAACATAGTACTAGAACTAAAGTTTCTTGCTCCTGGTGTTCTTGACTGGGTTTGGAGCTTGCATTGCTTTGCTTCTATTGTTCTTCGATGGGTTTGGAGCTTCAACAGTTGTTGCTGCTCTTTTTGGAGAGAAACCTTTGCTTTGAAGCTCCTATTCCACAACTTTATTCTGCTTGACACATCTGGGAGAAGCTCCTCTTGTTGTTGGCCTTTTATAATTCTTCCTAAGGCTAAAACAAGTGGAAGCATATCACAGTTTGAAAGATTTTATAAAGTAGTAAGATCAAAACATGTAAGAATTTGTAACATATGCACAAAGCCAAGATTTTATACCTGATTGCACAACTAGCTGTTGTAGATGCATCATGTGAGGGCTCCTTTGGTGGTGGCATCTGCTGCTGAACATCAGGTGCTGTCTCCTCCTCCTCCTCCTCTTGTATTTCTGCTTCTGTTGGTTCATTAGATGTAGGATGGTCATCTGCATTGTCTGCTCCCTAGTGTTCATCTTCACCAAAGGCTGGATCAACAGATTGTTTGCAGCTCTTAGCTTTGTGTCCACATCTACCACACCTTTTGCACTTATGCTTTCTAGGACCAAGGCTTTTTCGTTCAGTGCTACTTCTAATCCTTTGATTTCTTGGACTACCTGGAGCTCTGTGTTGAACAGGAGCACACAGTTTGAATCCAGGATCTATAATGTCCCAATGTTGCTTGCCTTCTAGAGCTGGTAGGTTCTCAGCATAAGTAGCTCTGAACATGTCAACTGAGTAATATTTATGGACATACTGATCTATTCCACTTGCTTCACCTCTTGGAGCAGTGATAAAAGAAAAGTGCATGGATGCATGGTTTACAAGTGATCTGCCATTATCTGCAACTACAAGACCACTACTCTAAGTCGACAAGATACCTCCATTCTCTTTTCTCATTGTCAGTAGCAGTCACCTCTGCCTCTGTTGGGCTTCTCCTCACTATACTCATTTGCAAACCTCTTGTTTTCTCCATTGACACCTTCATTACTGCTAGTATGATGGAGTGCCTAATGAAATGGTCCATGACAATTATATTTCTTCAGTCAAATTTCTCCATGATATACTGCCTTATGTTGTCTAGCAGATCAACTATGTGCAAGCTCTTGTATTTTTTGATTCTGGAGTTGAATGACTCAGCTAGGTTGTTATTGACATAGTCAACCTTGCTTATCTCATTGAAATCAGCTCTTGCCCATATTTTTGTGTGGTGTTCCTCTAGATATTCCTTTACTTTGGGATTGCTTTTCAACTGGTTCAAGTGATAGTTGTGTTTCTTGATGCTACAAGTTAGTGAGGATGGCCACAAATTATCATCATAGAACTTCCCCTTGAATTTCTTGCTAAAATTCTAGGCCAAGTGCCTCATGCACTCTCTATGCTCCACTCCAGGATAAACTTCCTCAACAACACTTTCCAATCCCTTGCAAGCATCAATATGTATCACTAAACCTTCTGGATGACCTATTACTTTCTTCAGGTTTCTAAAAAACCAAGTCCAACTCTCAATTGACTCCACTTCCGGAACACCATATGCAACAGGAAACAACCAATTGTGTCCATCTAGGGCACATGCTGCCACAAGTTGCCCTCTGAACCTACCAATCAATGCAGTAGCATCTACAGCTAGGTATGGCCTGCACCCCTCCAGAAAACCCTTTTGACATGCTTTGAAGCACACAAACACCCTTCTAAAGCACTCCTTGTACAACTTCTTGTTGTTTATCTTGCACTCAACTTTGTGCTTGTCAATTTCCACAATACTACCTGGTGATGCCCTCTCTACTTCAGCTTTCAAAGTATATAGCAGCTGAAAGCTATGACCATACTTTCCATACAATTTGTCAAGTGCAATCTCCTTACCATGGTAGCATCTGTCATATGGCACCTCTACACCATATTTATCTAACAACCTGTTCTGAATTTCCTTAGGACCAATTCCTGGATTTGCTCTAATCCATGACATAGAAGCATATTTTATCCATCTTCTTTTTGAAGCTCTCAATCTCTGAGATCTATTCACACTAGGACATGTATGCTGACATGGGTTGACTTTAATCTGAAACAAACCAAAAAACAATGAGATTAGTACTGAAAAAGAAATACCTGAAAATAAACTAAAGCAAAAAGGGAAAATATCTGAAACAGTGTGCTCTTCATCATTAAAGAGGCATGCAGTCTCCACTTGCATCTCTCATAAGCACATTTGACAGTAAACCTTGTTGGATCACTTTTCAGAGTAAGGAACTCAGTTTCAGACTTGATTGAGAAGCTTGAAACTGCATTTCTGCAGTCAGCTGCACTAGGAAAGACCACACCTTCATCAATACATGGATTTTCCCTGTCATACATCTTTATAGGTCTGTCCTCTTCTGCATCTTCAAAAATTCCCATCTCAACATCCTCTTGCTTCTCATCATCATCTACATCTAAAAATTCTGCAGTAATGTACTCTTAATCTGCTGCATCTTCTTCATCATTATTGTGCTGGACATATCCATGATATAGAACCTCATCCTCCACACCAGGTGCATCAGGCAATGCCTCCTCCACAACAGGATCAAGTGGCTTATTTTGGTGTTCTTGGCTTTCATTGACACTTGCAGTTGCATTAGCACTTGGTGTTCTAGGAGCACTTGGTGTTCTACTGCTAGCCCTAGTTCTAGATGTAGATGGCCTGGAACGAGATGGTTTCACACATCTCTTACCTCTAGTTATTTGTATAACTATGATTTCCAAATTGCATGACATGGTTGCTGCATTACTTGCAAACATCAGACCTAACTTCGCATCACACTGCACAGGGACCCAATAAAGTTTGAAACTTCCCAGTATCTGATCTCCATAGCATCAAACAATCCCCATGGATACTTGTCACAAATGGCAGCCCTAAAATTAGTATATGAACTAGTGCAGTCCACAACTAAAGGAAATGAGAATCCACAATCTTTTCCTTTTGTACCACCAGAAACTAGAACACTGGTCTCCATTCTAACTAAAAGAAAGAAAGCTGTAGCTGGATCCATCCTATCATATAACACACAATCTCCAGTGAGGAAACACACAAACTCTAGACTAAACCCTAAATCCAAGAAAATCTCCTGTGTAGAAACTGAGCAAATCAGGTCTGACACTAACCCTGGGGGAATTTTCCATGCAGATCCACCCCTGCTTGTCGACGTTGGTGCAGATCCACCACCGCTCCTTGCCGTTGGTGTAGATCCGCCACAAGGGCTGTCCATGTCTCCGGTGGTGCCGCCATAGCTGCCTTCTCCGGGCTGTAGTGGAGGAGTGTTGTCCCTACCACCATAGCCGCCACCACCAACGCTCTCTCCACTCTCCCCCGTCACCTTGCAATGGATCTAGCCACCGCCGCTTGGCGCTGCAATTTAGGGTTCGTGAGAGGGAAAGAGAGAGAGCAAGAGTGGGGAATGAGAGAGCGTGAGTGAGCATGGGGGAAAGCGGTGTCCAAAGTAACGCATAGTTTGCGGTCAAATGGCGCTGACTGGACGGAATCGTGTCGGAAGGGCAAAAACGCAAGAAGAGGGACGTGAGCTGGGAAAATCGCGTGTTTTGATAAATTAGGGGAAAATCAGTCGAGGGGGACACAACTAAGGGCACAGATACAATTATCCCAAAGACTTAACACAATAAAAATTTAAGCTTTATACCTGACTCCTTACCTTCGTCAAGTTCCCAATCTTCAGAGTTGTGTTTAATTCTTTCTAGAAGATCCCATATGAATTCAATAGTCTCCTTCATACAGGAACCAATAGCACAATAATCGAGCAATGCTTGATCATCATGAGAAAGCCGAGCATTAATTTTTTGTATAAATAAAGTTCATGAGGCCAGCAATTATAAATAAAGTTCTGATCACGGTGGACTAGATGCATAGGATAAAACTTCCAATAAAATTCCAGCTTCAAGCGATTCCAGTCCCAAGATCCAATATTATCCAATAACCTGTATCACATTAATGCTTTTGCCTCCAAAGATAAAGGGAAAAATTTCTTCTTAACTTTGTCTCCGGGTAGACTTGAAAGCTTAAACAATCCACAAATCTCATCGACATATATCAAATGGTAATCAGGATGAGTTGAACCATCATAAGGATTAGCTAACAGTTTCTCCACCATACCCGAAGGAATCTTGTAATAAATATTTTTAGTAGGTTAAGTAGGTTGAGGAACTACTTCTTCAACTTCCATTCGAGGCGGAGATGCTCCGAACAAGCCCCTCAAAGGGTGGCCGTTCATAGTGACAAGCAGCAGTAAATTTCAGCATGTATAGAATATGTTTCTTTACCAATTTCCACTTGCCAAAGGTGATTAACTCACCAGCATTGGTGCCAGAAAAGAGTCTCAATTACCCACAAGTATAGGGGATCAATCATAGTCCTTTTGATAAGTAAGAGTGTCGAACCCAAAGAGGAGCAGAAGGAAATGACAAGCGGTTTTTAGCAAGGTATTCTCTGAAAGTGTTGTGAGTAACAATAATAGATAGTTTTGTAGCAAGATGATTCGTAACAAGTAAAAAGTGACAATAGTAACAAAGGTGTAGCAAGGTAGCCCAATCTTTTTTGTAGCAAAGGACAGGCCTAAAAGTACTCCTATATTAAGCAAGCGCTCCCGAGGACACATGGGAATTTCTGTATTATCATATTCATCATGTTGAGATGATTCACGTTCGCTACTTTGATAATTTTATATGTGGGTGGACCGGTGCTAAGGTGATGTTCTTACTTGAACTAACAACCTACTTATGATTACCCTGTCTCACAAGCATCTGCAACTATGAAAGAAGAATTAAGATAAATTTAACCATAGCATAAACCATGTGGATCCAAATCAGCCCCTTACGAAGCAACGCAAAAACTGGGGTTTAAGCTTCTGTCACTCTAGCAACCCATCATCTACTTGTTACTCCACAATGACTTCCCTTAGGCCCATAACATGGTGAAGTGTCATGTAGTCAATGTTCACATGTCACCACTAAGATAAGTAACAACATACATATCATCACAATATCGAACAAATACCAACTTCACAAGATTAGTTACGACCAGACTTCTCCCATGTCCTCAGGAACAATAGTAACTACTCACACCTCATCAACATGTTCAACATCTTAGGTATAATAGTAATAATTAAGGATCTGAACATAACTTCTTCCAGCAAGTAATCCAACAAGCATCAACTAAAAGATGTAATGAACATAACTAGTAACCCACGGGTATCAATCTGAGGTTTTGAGACAAAGATTGAATACAAGAGATGAACTAGGGTTGGAGATGAGATGGTGATGCTGAAGAAGTTGGTGAAGGTTGGTCCTCCCAAGGAGGGAGCGCTGGTGACGACGATGGCTTCGATCTCCCCCTCCTGGAGAGGAATTTCCCCAGCAGAATCTGACTGCCGGAATGCAAAAGGGCCTCGGCCAAGGTTTCCGCCTCGAGACAGTGACGCTTTGTCCCGAAAGGTTGATTATGATTTTTTCTAGGGTAAAACACACCATATAGGATAAGAGGGGTGTCGGAGGGCCAGCAAGGGCCCCACAAGCTATTAGGGCGCGACCCAGGGGGCACCCCGTTGGCTTGTGGCCTGCTGGTGGCCCTCCTCTAGTATATTTTTCTCAAAATAATTCTTAAATATTCCAAAAATATTCTTCATGAAGTTTCACATCATTCGGAGTTTGGTGATTTTTCTGCCCTTTTCTCGGTTTTCTGGTCCAGAATTCCAATTTCCACATATTTCCCTCCTTGTGGTGTACCTTGTGTAATCAGAGAGAAAGAACATAACAAATGCATGATAATGGGGAATAATGGGCAAGAATACAATGAATATTAATGTCAAATCATGATGCAAAATGGATGCATCA
Organism: Hordeum marinum; assembly: GCA_022496015.1. Classification (NCBI taxonomy): domain Eukaryota; kingdom Viridiplantae; phylum Streptophyta; class Magnoliopsida; order Poales; family Poaceae; genus Hordeum; species Hordeum marinum. The sequence goes on along the minus strand of CM039677.1, from coordinate 187,798,373 downwards.
CTGACTCCACTTCAACCCACTTTTTAAACTTGTTGATTATTCTCTTCTTTGTTTGGTATGGTTTAAAGGGCTATGGAAATGGCATGCTTCGCATGTGGTTACCACTGCCAAGGCATCTTGAAGGGCTATCATCCAATGGAATCCTTGTCGGAATGCCTTGCCGCAAGCGTGCGAGATCCGATGTGGGATCCGCATATCCCTTTGTATTCTCCACCAACAGCTTTTGTCCATCTTCCCAAGGAATGCACTTCAATTTCACCCCATTGGGTCTTCTCTTGTATAGAGTGTTGTCCACAAATTGGTACATGTTTGACTACCAGGCTACTCTTTTAGCTTGTTCTTTCTCTATGTGAAGCTCTCATCTTTGAAGGTATTGGACAATCTGTTGCGCCCATGCTGGAGGTTGTGGATCAACGACAAGGACCAAAGGTATCTCTTCCGCCATGAGAACACTAGCTTTGACGGCAAGGGTCACTCGGCCTACCGGAGCTTGCTACTTACCGACAAGCATCTTGTTGTTCCCGTCAACTTTTGTCACGACGGCTAGCAGCTCTGCTGGGAAGTAGTCGCCATGACTGATCTTGCTCTTCTTTGTTTGCCGAACTAATGGTGTGATGGATGGTTGAGTCAATTGGAGTACAAAAGTGCCTGGTTCTATAGGTAGCTTTTGAGTAGCTTGTTTTGACAAGTCACCAGCAATGTTGTTTTCCGCATGAGGAATGTGTTATGTTTGTAAACCTTCAAAATGTGCTTCCAACTTTCTCACTTCATCCACATATGCTTCCACCAGAGGGCTCTGGTAATCTTTGTTCACTTGATGTACAACAAGTTTTGAATCCCCTTGGACCATCAATTTTCTGATGCCAAGGTCAACTGCTATCCGTAGGGTGGCAAGCAGTCTTTCGTATTCAGCTGTGGTTTTTGTCAATACCTCTCGGGGGAAATGCATCTGAATAATGTACTTGAGGTACTATCTGGTGGGTGCAACAAGAAACCCTCCAGCACAGGCGCCTTGCAATGAAAAGGCCCCACCAAAGTACATAACCCACTCTTGTGGTTCTTCCTTGTCATCGAGGGAGGTCTGTGGGATTTCTTCATCTTGGATTGGCATCCATTCTACAATGAACTCTGCCAAGGCCCTGCTTTGAATAGTTGTTGTGCTTTCAAATCTTAGATCCAAGCTAGCCAGCTCCAAAGACCACTCAACAATCCTGTTGGTTGCCTCTGGATTTCTCAAAATGTGTTGCAACAGAAAGTGAGTGACAACGGTGATATGATGTGCTTGGAAGTAATGGCACAACTTCCGTGAGGCCATGAGAAGGCAAAAAGGTAGTTTATGCACTCCAGAGTACCTTCATCTAGCCCCCTAAAGAAGGGAGCTGACAAAGTAAACTGGGTGTTGCACCATCTTATTCTTTTGCACAATTCGATGCTTTGCTCCTTGCGATGTACTTGTGTTGGCGGATCCTTGGCTTGCCAGAGTTGATTGTGGCTTGCGAGTTGATGATTCGGGGATTGTCACCTCTTCATCCTCAGCTTCTCTCTCTACCACCAGCGCAACACTAACCACTTGATTTTTTGCCGCAAAATATAGCAACAATGACTCTTGTGGTTTAAGCGCAACTAGTACTAGCATTGAGGACAAGTACCTTTTCAAATCTTCCAACGCTGCCTTCGCTCCCGGAGTCCATTTTAGTGGACCTGACTTTTTTAAGATCTTGAAAAACGGCAAGGCACATTCTCCGGATTTGGAAATGAATCTACCGAGGACAGCAATGCAACCCACCAAGCGGCGTACATCCTTGATGTGCTTCAGTGCCTCCAACTGCCCGATTGCTTCTATCTTGGTGGGGTTAGCATGAATCCCTTGTTGCGACATGAAGAACCCAAGAAGCTTGCCGGATGGGACTCCAAATACACACTTCTCAGGGTTGAGCTTCAAGTTGATCTTGTGCAAGTTTGCAAATATTTCTTCTAAGTCTTGAACAAGTGTTGCCTTTTCCTTGATCTTGACCACTATATCATCCATATATGCTTCCACATTTATGTGCAGATGGGGCTCAAAACCAATCTGGATGGCTCTTGCAAATGTTGAACAAACACTCTTCAACCCGAAAGGAATACGCTTGAAGCAATATGTGCCACATGGGGTGATAAATGCGGCTTTTTATTCGTCTTCCTTGGCCATGAAAATCTAATGACAAAAAGAGTAAGCATCAAGGAACGACAGTAGATCACTACCGGCAGTAGAGTCCACTATTTGATCAATGCACAGTAAGGGGAAGGGATCTTTTGGACAAGCTTTTTGATATCGGAAAGTCGATACAGAGCCTCCACTTTCCGTTTGCCATCTGCACTACCATTGGGTTTAATAACCACGTGGGGTGGATCACGCCTCTAATCAGGCCTGCTGCTTCTAGCTTCTTGTTTTCTTTAGCAATAAACTCTTGCCGCTCTAGAGCTTGCTTCCTGACCTTCTTCTTGATGGGGTGTGCATGAGGACAGATGGCAAAGTGGTGCTCAATCACCTCCTTGGGAATGTCGGGGATGTCAGATGGTTTCCACGTAAACACATCGACATTCACCCGTAGGAAGGAGACGATTGCACTTTCATATTTTTTGTAGAGGGTGGCACTTATGGTGAAACTTCCGCCCTCGCCATCCTCCCTTGCAGCCACTTGCTTCGTCTTGGGAACGGTCACCTTGCTTTTCTTGCTATTGGTGGTAGAGCTCTCTGGCAAGTCCTCGGCGGCATGCTCCACTCCATGGTGCGCTTCCTGGAGTTCTCGCCGGATGTCTTGCCGGAATTCTCGTTCTTCTCCCCCGGGAGCTTTGCCGACAGGAGCAGCTTCTTGATACAAATCTGCCTTATCTACAATTTGTGATTGTTTCATGCCAATATTCTACAATGTTCATATACTTTTGGCAGCATTTTACATTATTTTTGGGACTAACTTACCGATCTAGTCCCACTGACAATTCCTGTTTTTGTGTGTTTTTTGTTTCACAGAAAATCCATATCAAACAAAGTCCAAACGCGATAAAAATTTAGAGATATTTTTTGGAATATATGTGAATTTTGGATAGAAGAATCAACGCAATACGGTGCCCGAGGTGCTCCTAAGTCATCTAGGCCCGATGAGGGGGGACGTCACGCCATGATGGCTTGGGGCTACCTAGTAAGTCGTTTGGATCCCTTATTTTGCCACAAGAAAGATAATTTCCTGATACAAATCCCCTATAAATTTCAAACCAATCGGAGTTATGTATCTCCGGATATTTAAGAAACAGTGAAGGGGTCACAAAACAGTCGCAAAAACAGATATAAGGATCCAATCTGAGAGGGGCTCTTGCCCTTCAGGATCCATGGCAACCATGGACCAGATGGGAAACTCTCCTGCCATCTAGGGGGAGACCAAAGAACAAGAATAAGGAGGGGTCTCGCTCCCCTCTCTCCCGATGGTGCGGGAGCTTCGCCGGGGCAACCATCATGACAGTGATCTACACTAACAACTTCGCCGCCGTCACCACCAACTCTCTCCCCCTCTATGCAGCGGTGTAAAACCTCTCTTCCCCACTATAATTTCTACTTAAACATGGTGCTTAATGCTATATATTTTTTAGAGATATGCCCTAAAGGCAATCATGTATGATGATATTTCCTATGTGTTTTTGAATAAAGATAGTCCTTGGACATTATCAATGATGTGTATTAACAAGTACGTGACTTGTTTGTGAGACTATGCATTGTATGATGACTGTACTAAATGGTCCTTAGTCAAAAGGGTTGTGTGGACGCGCAGCCAATCAGACTAGCATATGACACAGTGGATGGTTCGGTCTCACTGACCATGTAGCATTGGATGCTAGCCCGATAATTGATATGTCTCCAACGTATCTATAATTTTCTATTTTCCATGCTATTATATTATTTGTTTTGGATATTTAATATGCATTAATATGGTATTTTATATTATTTTTGGGACTAACCTATTAACCTAGAGCCTAGTGCCAGTTTCTGTTTTTTCCTTGTTTTGAGTATTATAGATAAGGAATATTAAATGGAGTCCAAACGGAATAAAATCTTCGCGATGATTTTTCTTGGACTAGAAGACATCTACCAGACTTGGAGGGGGAGGCAAGAGACCTGCCAGAAGGCCACAAGACAAGGGGCGTGGCCACCACCCCTGGCCGTGCCTGGCTGGCTTGTGGCCCCCCAGCAGGTATCCTAACCCTAATATTCGGCCTATAAATTCCAAAATATTCCCCTAATACCAAAAAGAGCCACGCAAATATTTTTCCGCTGCCAGAAGCCTCCGTTTTCGAGAGATCCAATCTTGGAGCATTTTTAGGTAATCTGCCGGAGGGGGATTCGATCACGGAGGTGATCTACATCAACTCCATTGGCCCTCCGATGATGCATGATTAGTCCACCTTAGACCTATGGGTCCATAGCTAGTAGCTAGATGGCTTCTTCTCTCTCTTTGTGCTTCAATACCACGTTCTTCATGATCTTCATGGGGATCTATCCGATGTAATACTCTTTTGCGGTGTGTTTGTTGAGATCCGATGAATTGTGGGCTTATGATCATCTTATCTATGAATATTATTTGGTTCTTATCTGAATTCTTATATGCATGATTTTATATCTTGGCAAGTCTCTTCGAGTTATTGGTTTGGTTTGGCCAACTAGATTGGCAATTCTTGCAATGGGAGAAGTGCTTAGTTTTGGGTTCAATCTTGCGGTGTCCTCACCCTAGTGACAAACTAGGGGTAGCAAGGCACGTATTGTACTCTTGCCATCAAGGGTAAAAAGATGGGGTTTTCATCATATTGCTTGAGTTTATCCCTCTAGATCACGTCATCTTACTTAATGTGTTACTCTGTTCTTCATGAACTTAATACTCTAGATGCAGGCTGGAGTTGGTCGATGTGTGGAGTAATAGTAGTAGATGCAGGATCGTTTCGGTCTACTTGACATGGACATGATGCCTATATGCATAATCATTGCCTTGGATATCGTCATAACTATGCACTTTTCTATCAATTGCTCGATAGTAATTTGTTCACCATCCATCTTATTTTCCTTCAAGAGAGAAGCCTCTAATGAAACCTATGGCCCCTGGGTCTATTTTCCATATTATATTTTCAGATCTATATACCAAAAATACCAAAAATACCTTGCTCCAATTTATTTACCTTTTACTTTCCGCAATCTTTTACATCTATCTCTATCAGCTCTATTCCTTGCAAATAACCATAAAGGGATTGACAACCCCTTCATACCGTTGGGTGCAAGAGTTTGATTGTTTCTGTAGATGCATCGATTAGTGAGTTTCTTGTTCCTCCTACTAGATTTATACCTTGGTTCTCAACAACTGAGGGAAATACTTATCTACTTTGTTGCATCATCCTTTCCTCTTCAAGGGAAAACCAACGCAAGCCCAAGAAGTAGCAATAATATGGACTCAGAAAGATCTGGTCGGATTCGATATAGTTAGATTCGAGTCGACATAAGGTTTGAGTTGGACAGAGCCAACTATGAGATGCACTAATAGGTCATTTGTGACTCTCTAGTACAACATACGTTCTATGTCCTAAGACCTGAGATGGCGCATGTACTCAAGATGGTGACAGGCTTGCTTTGGGCCGACCAAACGCTACTCCATGACTGGGTAGTTACAAAGGTATGTTTTGGGTTTTTCCAGACCCATGTTGTGCGACATGGTCGAGCAAGATGGGATCTGCCCCTCCTACCAGGACTCTAGGCCTCTCGGGTGATCCGACCTGGGTAAGCATGGTCATGTGATGAGGATTATGAGATAATCCGAATGTTGGTCGGATTCACCGTAACGAGAAACAGGTCGTGCTGCAACAAGGATGACCAAGTTGCCTTGTGCACGACGACATATATCATTTGGCAAAGGGAACCGAAGTGTGAAGTATATGTTCGCCTAACCAGCTTCATCGGACACTTGGAGTCGGCACGCTTTGCTAGAGGCCTCTATCGACTGGTCGAGCCGGATGTGATCAGACTCGCGACCAAGTGAATTAGAACCTAAGGGTTCGCATGCTTAAGGGAAGGAACACATGGGCTTTAGGATCCATGCAAGTCCCAAGAGTTGAGCCCGCGACGGATGCCAATATATAGTGGAGGTGCGGCACACCCATCTAGTTGATCGCTTCGGTGCCGTCATTAGGGCTTTGCATGTGTTGCAACTAGCCACCTCCACTCGCAACCCAACTGTGTGATTGGACCTAGCAGTCCACCACATGGCGTCCCTCCTGCACACGCGGATACCGTTAAAGGCGGTGCACTAGGCTGCTTCGGCAAACATGTACGCGGGATCCGGCGACCAGCTGTTCTAGGGGATTCAGTGATCGGATGTTCGAGGGAGATCGGATGAGGTGGAGACGGACAACATGGACGCGCTGCCGCAACTCTACTTCCGTTGCACGGCACTACGCATCTAGTGGTAGCGATCTTTGATCCATCTCCGTAGCATGTTCTTGGTTGTTCTGCGCATAGGAATTTTTTTTGATTTTCATGTATTGCACGTACGGTAGAACCCAACAATATTATTATCCAATTATGTGTAGCTATCCTATGATATTTGAGTAGATTCCTTCTGTCCTATAGGTTTATTGATGATCTTTATTGGTTTGAGTTGTAAGTTTTATATTGGTGTTGTCCTATGGTCCCTTCCGTTTCGCGCACACATGGGGAATTCCCTGTGTAGGGTGTTGTAATACGTTCATGATCGCTTATAGTGGGCGGCTAGAGTGACAGAAGCTTACAACTGAGTAAGGGGTTGTTGCATATGGGAGTAAAGGTGACTTGAAGTGTTAATTCTATGGTTGGGTTTACCTTAATGATCTCTAGTAGTTGCAGATGCTTGCTAGAGGTCCAATCATAAATGCATATGATCCAAGTACGGAAAGTATGTTAGCTCATGCCTCTCCCTCATATAAAACTGCAATAATGATTACCAGTCTAGTTATTAATTGCTTAGGGACCAATCTTTCTCTTGTGTTACAAAAAGTTTTATTCCAAAAAATATATCTTAATTAATCTTTATTTAGATAGGCCCTACTTTTATTTACGTGTTCTTTACTTTCTTCCAAAGCTATCCTTCTACACCTACAAAATAGTTTTATTCTTGTTCTAGGTAAAGCGAACCTTAAGTGTGCGTAGAGTTGTATCGGTGGTCGATAGAAATTGAAGAAAATATTAGTTCTACCTTTATCTCCTCGTTGAGTTTGACACTCTTACTTATCGAAAAAGCCTACAAACGATCCCCTATACTTGTGGGTTATCATGACCTTTTTCTGGCGCCATTGCCAAGGCACAATATCATAGTGGTTGATATGCTCGTGTGTGCTTGTTTTGTTTATCCCTAAGTAATTTTATTTTCTATTCTAAGTTGTTTTCTATCTTTAGTTATTGGTAGTAAACGCAAAATACCAGAAAAAAATAGTTGTACTTGCTAACACAATGGTTGAGGAACCACCCAAAATCTAACCGATGGGGACATTGCTACCTTGGATGTGATCACAAATATCTAATATGCCTATTTATTTGGGGTGAATTTTGATAAAAGTTATGCAATAAGTTGGTCATGCTATATAGAACAAAAGTACTTCACCACTTTTTGTTTCATGCCTAACTGCAGAACTACCGGACACTTGTACAATCCACATATCAAGATAAAGGAAAAAGAAATGTTTATATATTGTTGAAGAAGTTCTCTCATGCTAGTTTTAGCTCAATAGAAGATAGAGTTCAAGTCTATCACGTTCTTGACTCAGATTTGGACTGCACGGACATATTTGACTGAAAACGAGACGAACTTTTACAGCCGGACTCCGAATTGGTTAAATCCTTTTTTGTTGGAAAGTAGATTTAATTTACTTTACATCCCAATTGTGTTCACATCCAAATTTGTCTAGAGCATCGAGATATTGAAGAAACAATCTGAATTTGTATCAGAATCTGAGTCAAACTACAAGTCCAAAGGTGTTGCACCACCTCCACTTGGGCCCATGGGCCTTGCATGACCTAGGGTTAGTTTTAGGTTGCCTTGGGACAACCTCCCACCTCCTTGGCTTCCATCCCTTGCTCTTATATAGGTAGATCAATCTAGTAGCTTTTTGGTCGGTTTTGTTTAGATTAAAAGTCCGCCATAGCTGTAACTTCCCGTCCTTTGTTTGTGTTCTACGACCAGACCAAGATGTCATAGAAACCCATTTTTATCAATAAAGCTTCAATATTATATTCGCAGTATCCAGATTGCAATATTATTTTCTTTCTTGTTCTTTGTTTCCATGTAGGAAACAAACTCTCGTGGCCAGGTTGATCGGGCTTCGGCGTGGTCAATAACCACTCGAGTTGGTTTAGCGATTGCTAAGGTGCAACATCTTCACACGCTCGTAGTCGAATCGTCAAAGTATACTCCACCATAAATGAAAATCACATCTCATCGAAAGACAAGGACAACTTCACCTCTATCACTACCATACCGTTGAAGCTTTTTTACTTGGATCATCTTTGATCCCTTTGTGCTCATGCTGAAAACCTAACTAGCTTAGGCGATGCAAAATCATTAGATATGCATGCTCTTTTGTGTGACAATGCTTATCTCAAAAAGGGAAACTCTTATGGCATCAAATTAATTGTTTGTGTTGCTATGCTTGGAATTTATGCAAAATACATCATTTTACTTGTTGTTCTGAATACACTAAAACACCTTCCTATCAATGTGTGTTTAATGATAATGGAATACTATCCTCTTATGACAAATATGTCTATAGTTATTATGATATTGAACAAATTGAAGAATTTGTTGCTTTTAAAGGTGCATATGAAATTGCTTCTTTGATTGAAAAGTATGATGCTATTCTTTACAAATCTGAAAAAACTACCATACTTAAATATTACTATGAAAACTATGCTTCTAATGCTTATGTTAAAGAACTTATTGAAAGAATGTCTGTTGGCCTAGAAGAGATTAATATTTTGCAGGGATCTATGGATGAAGAAATTGTTGAAACTGTGAGCTCATTAGATGAAAAATATGAGGAGGAGGGCGAAGAACAATAGGAGGAATAACAGATTGATCCCTCGTGCCCACCTTCTAACGAGAGTAACTTTTCAATTCATACATTGTTTGATTTCCCTTCGCGCTTACCAAAGGATCAATACTATGATCCCTTAGATTTGTTTCAAATATCCCTCTCTGATGAACTTGATGCTTGCTAAGCTTGTGGCCATGTTGCAAATACGAATTAGTCTTATGGAGATGAACTTTCTATAGTTCCTTATGTTAAGAATGAAATTGATGCTATTGCACCCACACATGATAGTCCTATTATCGTTTTGAATTCTCCCAACTACACCATATGGGAGTAGTTTACACTTATTAAGGATTATATTGATGGGCAGTGTTTTACCATTACACATAATGATTTTGATGAATATAATATGAATGTGATTGCCGCTCCTACTTGCAATTATTATGGGAGAGGAACCAAATCACCAAGTCTCTATATTTCCAATATGATAAAAACACAAGAAGCTACTTATGCTATGTATTGGCATTTACTTTGTGTGAATGAATTGTTCTTTTATGACATGCCAATGCATAGGAACAGAGTTAGACTTTGTTGTCACATGATATATATATATATATCACTTTATGCTCACTACTTAATTACAAATCATTGTTAATTAAAATTAGCTTTGCTATACTGTGGGATCCTCGTTGATCAATTACTTGAGCAGTATATACCTAGCTTAATGGCTTTAGAGAAAGCACTGGCAGAGAGACAACCCAAAAGTTTTAGAGAGAAATTTTATTCTGTTGTGTGCTTTTACAATAATTAAAAACAAAAAATATAGTGGGTAACCTAAAACCTTTTCAAAAAGAAAAGTGAAAGTGAGAAAGATGAGCGCCGTTGAAGAGGGGGACATCCTTGAACTTTTGTTCATGCCCATGGAAACTTTGTGAATCCTGATTTAAAAAACTTTTGAACAAAAATAATTATCCCCTTGTACAAATCCATTGTATAATAATAACAACATGCCAGGATTTACCTTTAGGACGTTTAAATTGCTTGTTTGATACATGATGTGTAAAATCAGAAAGTTTTTCTAAAGTGTTTGAATTACCATATTTTACTGGAGCATAAAAAAATTATGAAATTTCTACACAATGATTTTATGCAAATTTTTAATTAATTACTAATTTTTCAGATTTTTTTGAGTTACAAAAGTAAAGGTTTCATATGGATCTGACAGATTGTCTTGTTTTTCACAGATTGTTGTTATAGTTCCTTTATCTGCTTATGTTTGAATTCTTGTTGAGCCCCATTGCCTTGGGAGCCATAGAATTGTTATAGCATACAGTAGGAAATGTTATATTTTAATTATAAAATAATGTTATGGTAGGACATGATGGGATTTGATGATTATACGTACTAACCTTTCTAATAAAAGTTTTGTGTGGATGAAGTGTTTGAGGATCGAGCAGGTATCGATTGGAGAGGAATAAGGAGAGGAAAGAGTTCAATCTTGGTGATGCCCAAGCCACCCCAAGTAAATATTCAAGTAGACTCAAGCTCTTAAGCTTGGGGATTCCTCGGAAGGCATCCCATCTTTCTTCTTCAACAATTATCGGTATGTCTCGGTTTTTGTTTTGTTCACGTGGGATGCGTAATTCTTGTAGCATCATGAGAATTTTATTTTCCTTTTAGAAATGCACCATAATGGTATGATAAAGTCCATGGTTGATTTAAAGAATTCTCTTTGAACTTCACTTATATCTTTTGAGTATGGATTTATAGAATGCTTCATGTGTTTCACTTATATCATTTGAAGTTGGATGTCTGTTTCTCTACATATTGAAAACCGTTATTTGTAGAATGTTGTGTTGCTTCACTCCTATTTATTATAGCGTGGTATTTTGTACAAATAATTAAACTCTCATGCTTCACTTATACCTATTTAGAGAGTCGATAGGAATTGGTCATTCACATGGTTAGTCATAAAATCCTACATAAAACTTGTAGATAACTGGATATGGTATGTTTGATTCCCTGCAGACACTAAGATAGTAATATGTGGGTGCATGAGTGGATGATTGCGGATTAGTCATAATATTGGTGTTAAGGTATGTGATTCCAGAAGCATGCATGTATAGTCTCTAGTTATGCGATGAAGTTGGAGCATAATTTATCCATGATTGAAATCCTTTGTGTCGTTGAATTGGGGGCGGGCGATGGTTAACTCCTACCAACCTCCTCCCTAGGGGCATACGAGTAGTACCTTGCTTCGAGAGACCTAATAAAGCTTTGCAATAATTATGTGAGTTCCTTATGACTAATGTGAATTCATGGATGTATGCACACTCACCTTTCCATATATTGCTAGCCTCTTTGGTATAGTGCATTGCCCATTCTCACCTCGAAGATTGGTGCAACTTTCATCGGTGCATCCAAGCCCCGTGATATGATACACTCTATCACACATAAGCCTCCTTATATCTTGCTCAAAACAGCCACCATACCTACCTATCATGGCATTTACATAGCCATTCCGAGATATATTGCCATGCAACTTCCATCATCATCATATACATGACCTGAGCATTCATTGTCAAATTTCTTTGAAAATCGTAGCATGATATTTCCATGGCTTGTCCATTTTTTTATATCTTTGCTATGCTAGATCATTGCACATCCTGGTACACTACAAGAGGCATTCATATAGAGTCATCTTGTATAGCTTTATTATATCGAGCTGTAAGTAAATAAAATTGTGACGATCATCATTATTAGAGCATTGTCACAGTGAGGAAAGGATGATGGAGACTATGATTCGCCCACAAGTCGGGATGAGACTCCGAACGAAAAATGGAAAAATGGGGGAGGCCAAATGAGCCTACCAAGAAAAAAATAAAAAAATGAATGAGAGAAAGAGAGAAGGGACTTGCTACTATCCTTTAACACACTTGTGCTTCAAATTAGTACCATGTTCTTCATATAGAGAGTCTCCTAATTATCATTTTCATATACTAGTGGGAATTTCTCATTATATAACTTGGCTTGTATATTCCGATGATGGGCTTCCTCAAATGCCCGAGGTCTTCATGAGCAAGCAAGTTGGATGCACACCCACTTAGTTTGATTTGAGCTTTCATACACTTATAGCTCTTAGTGCGTACGTTGCATGGCAATCCCTACTCCTCGCATTGATATCGATTGATGGGCATCTCCATATCCCGTTGATCCGCCTAGTTGATGCGAGACTTTCTTTACACTTTGACTCCTTTGATATCTATCAGCATTGAGTGAGGTACAAAAAGCTGAAGCGCGTTAAAAAGTACGATCTAGTTTCTTGGTTTGACACCGGGGTGATCATAATATATACTTTATGCTAGGAAGACTAAGCATGACAGGCTATATCATATTGTAGGGATAGCGTTCTTTAGCATTTTTAGTTTGAAAGGAAATTATTGTTTGCTAGTGAACATGGGTATGGATGTGTTTATGTCAAATGACAGACTATTGCCTTGAATTACATGTATCTTAATATTCATGCCATGATTAGATATTTGTTTAAGATTATGTTAGGTAGCATTTCACATAAAAATTATCTTTTTATCATTTACCTACTCGAGGATGAGCAAGAATTAATCCTAGGGGTGCTGATACATTTTTGTTAGATCTATAATTTTTTTATTGTTTCATGCCAATATTATACAACTTTCATATACTTTTGGCAACATTTTATATTATTTTTGGGACTAACTTACTGATCCAGTTCCCAGTGCCAGTTCTTGTTGTTTGTGCATTTTTTTGTTTCATAGATAATCAATATCAAACGAAGTCCAAACGCTATGAAAAAATTACGGAGACTTTTTGGAATATATGTGAATTTTGCGAAAAGAATCAACGCAACACGATGCTCGAGGTGCTCCCAAGCCAACATGGCGCAACCATGGTGGTGGACGCGCCCTAATGGCCTAGGGCCACACTGTAAGTTGGTTGGATCCCTTCTTCGTCGCAAGAAATATAATTTCCTGATAAAAATCCCCTCAAAATTTTAGCCCAATCAGAGTTACGTATCTCTGGATATTTAAAAATGGTGAAGGGCTCAGAAAACAGTTGCGAAAACAAAACAGAAACAGAGAGAGGGATCCAATCCTGGAGGGGTCTTGGCCTCCGGGAGACATGTCGACCTTGGACCAGAGGGGAAACTCTCCTCCCATCTATGGGGAAGGAAGAAGAGGGGGGAGGGGGCTCTGTTCCACTCCTAGTGGCGGAGACAAGCCTCTCGCAACTAGGCATATAGACCTAGGCCTAGTACCAAGAGCAATTGTAATTCCTTTCTACAAAGTACTGATTTTTTTAGAATTTATCATTCAAGTTAGCTTGTCCCTAGGTGTAACTCGCTGCTAGCTTCGTCACTGCCCCCTCTCTCCCGGTGGCACCAGAGGGCCGCCGGGGCAATCGTGACGGAGATCTACACCAAGAACATCGCCACTGTCACCACCAACTCTCTCCCCCTCTATGCAGCGATGTAAAACCTCTCTTCCCCGCTATAATATCTACTTAAACATGGTGCTTAATGCTATATATTATTATCCGATGATGTGTGGCTATCCTATGATGTTTGAGTAGATTTCTTTTGTCCTATGGGTTGAATGATGATCATGATTGGTTTGATTTATATGTTTTATATTGGTGTTTTCCTATGGCGCCTTTCGTGCCACGCACACGTGGGGGATTCCCACTATAAGGTGTTGCAATACATTCATGATTCTCTTATAGTGGGCGGTTGGAGTGACAAAAGTTTACACCCGAGGGGTTGTTGCGTATGGGAGAAAAGGGGACTGAAAGTGTTAATGCTATGGTTGGGTTTAACTTAATGATGTCTAGTAGTTGCGGATTCTTGTAGAGGTCGAACCATAAGTGCATATGATCAAAGTGCATAAAGTATGTTAGCTCACGTCTCCCCCTCATATAAAACTGCAATAATGACTACTAGTCTAGTTATCGATTGCCTAGGGACAAATCTTTCTCTTGTGTTACAAAAAGCTTTATACTAAAAAACTAAATTAATTAATCTTTATTAGATAGGCCCTACTTTTATTTACGTGTATTTTACTTTCTTGCGAAGTCATCCTTTTAAACCTACAAAGTAGTTTTATTGTTGTTCTAGGTAAAGAGAACGTTAAGTGTGCGTAGAGTTGTATTGTTGGTAGATAGAACTTGAAGAGAATATTAATTCTACCTTTAGCTCCTTGTTGGGTTCGACACTCTTACTTATTGATAGAGGCTACAAACGATCCCTTGCACTTGTGGGTCATTAGTGCCTTGTCGGCATATGTTGCCACTGCCTCCCGGTAGAGCTTGTCGACGTAGAGGAACACACTTTTGTTGTCGGCATGGACGGTGATGACGCTAATCGGTCCTATCATCTTCAGTGTATTGTAGGTGTGGTGAGACATTGCCATGAACTTCTCCAGTGCCGGCAGGCCCAAGATTCCATTGTATGGCAGCGACATCTTTGCAACATCGAAAACAACTTTCTTCGTACTGAAGTTGAGCTCGCTACCAAACGACACCGGCAGAGTGATCTTACCTTTGGGTTTTCATCTTCCCAGGTTGACTCTTTTAAACGACCATCTTGGCTTAAGATCAGTGTCGGGGATCTGTAGCCGCTTGATCACATCAGGTGACATCAAGTTCGAGTCGACCCCACTGTCGAATGATACTTGTGATCTGCGTTGGGTTTTCCGTGAAGAGGAAGGGGTGATGCAACACAATATAGGTAAGTATTTCCCTCAGTAGAGAATCAAGGTTTATCGAACCAATAGGAGTAACAACCAACCAATGTCTTCAATGACTACACACAAAGAATCAAACACTTGCACCCAACGAGGGCAAGAGGGTTCTCAATCCCCTTGGTCTCGTTATTTGCATGCTTATAAGTAATGGGGTGGGTCGCACCCTGTTGCCTCGTGCCTCCCTCTTGGAGCCTCCGGTATCTTCCCGAATCTTCCAGCTCTTCTTTTGGTCCGGAAAAGATCATATTAAAGTTTCCGGGTAATTGGACTTTGTTTGGTACTATAAACCTAAAAAACCAGAAACATACAGAAAACAAAAACTGGCATTGGGCACTCAGTTAATAGGCTAGTGCTTAGAAATAACATTAATTGGTAAATAAACATCCAAAAAGTATCCTAGAATGATAATATAATAGCATGGAACAATAATAGAAAAATTATAGATATGTTGGAGACGAATCATCGACCAGCATCTTTGTCACTTTGAGGTTGCGGATTTTTGGCGAGACCAACAATGGCACACACCCGATATCAGTGGTGCAGTTAGGGTGATCCTCAGCGTCGCAGATGATGGGAGTGTTTGACCACTTGAGCATATCTCTGCCACTGGCTCTGCCGCTTTGATCTCACAAGCCCATTGCTTGAGATGCCTGTGAGAGGAGTGCAAAGATGCGCCTCCATCAACGTACATGGCATGTACCTCCTTTTGGAACTATTGGAATTCATATCCTTCTTCATCTTCATCATCAATGCTCTGGTCATTGGACTTCTTGTCTCGGCCCCTAGCAGGCTTTTCTTTCTGCTACTTAGCCTTGCCGCGGTGACCACCACGGCCACCATGGTTCTTCTCCAAACCACCAACACCATCTTGGATTTCTCCTTCCGACACCTCTCGTACTCTTGCTTCTACTTCTTAGCAAGCTGCTTGACTTGGTGGCACTCGGTGATGTCATGGTCCTTGGTGAAGTGGATTTTGTAGTATGGCATGTTGGTCATCTCTCCTACCGCAACTTTATCATCGCCAGAGCATACATTTGGAGACCTCATTCTTGGCTTTCTTTCCAGCAATGGGGTTGTCGGAACGTTTGACAACCATGACTACTTTGCCCTTGCACTTGCGGTTGTGCTTCCAGCCCTTCTTCTTGGAGGTGGACACATCTTCGTCGTCAGAGTCGACCTCCATGCCAACGTCCTCTTTGGGGAGTCTCCTCCCTTCCTTAGCATCGCTTGGCAATATCGTGCACCTTGTTGATGCTTATCTCGTTATGCATCCGGCTATTGCCCATGTTCGTGTGGATTGCGGCTATTACCACGACAGGATGAATGTCGGTGATATTATGCTGCACACGACTGAACCTCTGGAAGTACTTGCGGAGGGATTCACCGTCTCTCTCGGGAATCACAAGCAGATCGCTAGGCTGCCCCGGAAGCTTGTGGCTCCCATGGTATGCGTCAACAAATTGGTTGCATAGATCCGCCCAAGAGGATATGGACCCCTCCGACAAGTTCATCAACCAGCTTTTCACATTGGGCTTGAGCGCCAATGGGAAGTAGTTGACGAATACTTTATCATCGCACCCCCTGGCAACTTGCAACACAATGGTGTAAATGCCAAGAAACTCCGACAGGCTGACCTTGTCGTCGTATTTGTTCGGCAGGTCAGGCTTGTAGGTTTTGGTGGAGGGCCAACGGACTTGCCATAGCTCACGAGTGAATGTTGGGCAACCTATCTCATAAGGAGGTTGCTGGGAACCCCGGGCGTAGGCTCGTCGACAGTTGGATTGGTATGGTCGTTTGATTGGCGATGTGCCTCCCAACGTCGCTCAATGGTGGTGCGTGCATCCTCCTTCCGCCGTTCCTTCATGACTTGGCATTGATCTTGTTGTTGCCATGGGTCCGACGACGTGAAAGATATCTTGTCTAGCGTGTCGGTCTGGCAGGTTGGTTGTTGTTGCTTCTACGAGGGTGACTATACCGTAGGTGTCCCGCCTGTGCTACGCCCAGCAGTAGGCCTTGTTGGCTTTGCATTGCGTGTTCATGAGGGCCCTTCCGCCTCCGACTAGTCGCGCTTGGCAAAGTTCAGCAGGCTTTGGATGGTGGCCCTCCAGTGTTCCATGTTCTCCAGCGCGGGAGGAAAGTTCAGTAGGAGCTGGGCTTGCGCCAAAGCTTCCTCCATGGTCTTCAGCATGGCATGGCATGAGGCGTGGTTCATGCTTTTTGTTCTCACGGATTCAAGAAGAGCACGGTCCTGCCCTGATGCGCACTGCCTGTTCTCGCCAGGAGGTCGATCATGGGTTTGCCCTGCACATCCTGAGAATGATGCACACGGGTCTTGTCCGCATGTCGCCCGGGATCATTGATGTTCCGTGGGTGCTAGCTGCGGTTGTCTTGTGAAGGACGCGGTGGAGGTCTCGCCTCCACCTCCGCCACTTCTATTGTTGCAGTGTTGTCCCTGGACACCACCGGCGCATCCCTGGATGTCATAATGGTGGGGTCGGAGTCGCGGCTCATGGAACTCCACGTGGTGTTGTGGCTGCGATCACCAGAACGGTGAGTGCGGTGTGCACCTCCCTCGTTTTCGGCTGTAGCCGCTTGTGAAGGCAGCTTGGACATGGACGGGGTAACTGCTGATGCGCCTGTCACGGGAACAAGCCTGACAATAGAAGATAGGGGTACATAAGGAGAGGGTAGAGTCCTAGCTACGGCGAGGATGTACACACGGAAGTATGAGTTCAAGCCCCTCTCGTGGGGGTAATAGCCCTACGTCTCAATGCTCGGGAGCTCTTGTCGTGTGGAATATGACTGTTACAGGGGGTGCGAACCCTTGTGCCAGAGGGGAGGGGTGGCTTATATACAGTGCGCTGCCCCTCATGAATGCCCAGCAACCAAGGGTTCGATCGTGGTAATAAAAGTATACGTTACTGATAATGTACGTAATAAATGCTACTGATGCCGACTAGTCAAATGCATGCCCGTTGGCCTCCCTGGGGTACCTTCTGGTCTTTTGGTGTTGACTGGTTATTGGTTCTTCCGAGTGAAAGGCTACTTTCGAGTGGAGGGATAAACCTCCGAGTGGATTATCTGTCGAGTGACTCATGTGCCTTGGTAACTGCAGTCGGAGTCTTCCTTGTAATATTTAAGTCCTCCAATGCAGTGTCCTTAGGTAGGGTACGTAGGTCAGGTCGAAGGCCCTACCCTAGGTACATATCCTCATCATTAGCCCCTGAACAGATCGGGGTTCGATGCTGGTTCTCATAAAGCATAGAAATTTCGAATGCATTCCCAGGTTTTACAAAAATCTGCATCGACTGGAATCTTTATCATTCGCCCTGATCAATTCAGCCTTGATAAGTGTCTGAGTGAATTCGAGCACAGATTCAAATCCGAGTGAGTCAAGAAGATCTTTGGATGCGGCGGGTCGCTTCATTAGGCCCGGATTTCACGGGATTCGGAAATTTGGGAAGCGTGCGCCGCGCAAAGATGCCGCCACGATTGGGGAAAGTGGGAGCACAAAGCCTCGATTTCCCCGACGCCCATTACGCCACGTACAGCATGACTTCTGCGGCTGAGATATACGGTGATCTGGCGGGCCCGCGGGTCAGTGACTCACTCGGGATGGTATAAGATGAGACCGCGATGCGGACAGCACATTGCTTCTCCCCAAAATCCTCTCTTTTCCTCCGCCTCCCCTGCTCCACGCGTGCCACTTAGCTCCGCCTCGATGATCGTTGCCGCGATGATGAAAGGCGATATGGAGAAGCTCAAGCGTGCCAAGAAGGGAGGGACCAAGACGAGGAAGCCGTCGAGCGCCCCGATTCACGACACTGCCCAGGTGGATCCAGGGAGATTTCCTCCCGTCGAAGGTCATGGCGAGGGACGTCGAGAACCTCGTCGTTGACAGGCTCGTAGTCGATGGCTCATGGAGGCTGTCGGAGTGGGAGATCGAGATGGAGCTGCGCGAGGGGGAGCGAGTCCTCCTCCTCACCCACGTCGAGCGAGGTTTTTCTATGCCTCCCCATCCTTTCATCTGCGGGTTTCTGAACTTTTTCGGAGTGCAACTTCACCACTTTCCTCTAAATGCCATCTCGTATCTTGCCTCTTTCATAACCTTGTGTGAGTGTTTCTCGGGTTTTCACCCTCATTGGGGTTTGTTCAAACATATCTTTACTATCCGATCCCAGTCGATTAAAAAGGCCAATCCAGAGGACGATAAAACCCATATCATTCAGTTATTTGGTGGCTTGGGGATCCAAAAGAGAGCTAGAAGCTCCTTTCCATCAATGAATTTTCCTGAATCTGTTTGGGGCTGGCAGTCGACTTGGTTCTATTGTAACGACATTGCATCTCCCAACATCTCGACTGGCCTTTCCCCCTTCACACCAGAGTAACCCACTACCCCCAAATCACTGTCAGTGCTAGAAGGGGAGAAAGTCTAAGTGGGAATTTTAGCCAATGTTGTAGTGAATCTGGTTCGTGGCGGAGTTACTGGCATGGATCTGCTGGAAATATCTCTTAGTCGATGAATCCGGCCCCTTCAAGCGAGGGACCATGCCAAGTGGCACTACTCAGGCCCCGAGGACACCACTCGGACACATTCAGAGGATGTCTCGGAGGAAACTATCACACAGTGGCTTCAGATCATCACTGGAGCCTACGAGAATCCTCTGGGAGCCAAGCGGATCTTGCCTTTCTCTGCTGAGAACCCACTGTCGAATCTGGTAAGTTATATCTTTGTCGAATGATTTACTCTTTTGTTGAGTGATCGGGTCATCAGTCGACTGACTTTACTGTTTGAATCTTGCGGGAGCTGATGAACATGTACTCGCCCATACCGAATGGAGATCAGCCCAACGACGGGGAAGAAAGCGAGGGCGGCAGCGTTGACGTTTATTATGCCAAGGACAGTGATGGAAATTATGAGGACTCGGAGCAGAGCGAGGAAGAGGTTGAGTCTCTGCCTCGCAACAAGCATTGCTCCAAACAGCGCCAAGATCCAATAGCTGCCCCCGAGTAAAACTTTGGCATCGAGCACCTGGAATCCAAAGCGCAACCGGGCCGCCACATCTGAGACGACAAAAAAGGCGGCGAAATAGCCCAAGACTGATACGCCAAAACCTCGAAAGGCTCTGTCCCACATGAAGATCGTCGTGCCCGTTGCTTCGACATGAGTGTTCTTTTTCCTTATTTT
The DNA here is from genome assembly GCA_022496015.1 of Hordeum marinum. NCBI lineage: Eukaryota > Viridiplantae > Streptophyta > Magnoliopsida > Poales > Poaceae > Hordeum > Hordeum marinum. The sequence continues at coordinate 187,778,336 of CM039677.1, read as the reverse complement.
GTTGTTGCGTGGAACTTCAAATCTGTGCTCATCGAGTGGGATTTGTCCGCCAGAGCCACTACCTCGGTAACGTTGCCTCCATGGGATGAAGAGGAGCATATGGAAGTGAACACTACTGACGCGGCCTTGTCCCAACAAGATATAACAAACCTTCACTTTGTTCTGTTTTTTGGGAATGATTTGCCGATTGAATAAACTAATGTTGTCGACTGGTAGTTGCAGATGTCATCCAGCTGGAGGACGATGAAGAGCCACCACAGGGTACAGGGGATGAAGGTGTGACCTCAAGCACTCCACACGTACGCTCTTGGAGAACATCATCAGGGCAGATGTCTCGCAAGTCGACTGTCGCGTCGTCTCAAGGGCTTGGCGACTCGTCCCGAGCCAGAACTGAGCTTGCGGCTCCGCTGTTGAGTGCCCCTCCAGCCACTTCGACCATTGTGGCCTCGACGCCAATCGGTCAGCCTCAAGGAACTTCAGCTACTCTAGCCACAGTATCAACTCACCCGACGTCTGTCTTTCCTCTGTATCACGTCCCGGAATACCAAACTGGGGCTGGCAAGGAGGCCATGATCCAAGCAGAGCAGATGATGATGGGCATGAAGGAGGCGTACGAAGCCACCAAGTTGGCTTATGATGCCAGCTTGGCGCTTCGCACCAATGTCCGAGTAAGTGCAATTGTAAGTTCATTTCCGATTGAATTCCTATCGTTCTTGATTGTACACCCACCTGGTGTTTTCCTTTTGAAGCAAATTTGCTTGTTTTCGTCTCGAGTAGATCAGGTCCTAGTCAAGTGATTTCTGGTCCAGTGGGGGCATGCTTAGTGCACCCACTGGGTGTAATCCTTGAGACCGCTGTCGAATGGTGATAACATCGACAGGGGTCTTAGAATTGTTTTCATAATCACTCGACAGGTCGAGTGATAGCAGGTCCAATGGGGGCATGCTGAGTGCACCTACTGGGTGTAGTCCCCGAGACTACCGACGAGTGCTTGCATCGGCGGGGGTCTAATAGAGACGATGTTTGCAGGCTTGCGCACTTTTTGTTGTTGCTTGTCACTCGACAGGTCGAGTGATAGTAGGTCCAGTGGGGGCACGCTGAGTGCACCCACTGGGTGTAGTCCCCAAGACCACCGTCGAGTGCTTGCATTGGCGGGGGTCTGATAGAGACAATTTTTTGCTCGGACATGTTGGACCCGGTTGAGTGGTTTCGTATCCAGTGGGGGCACGCTGAGTGCACCCACTGGGTGTAGTCCCTGAGACTACTGTTGATCATTGACGATGGACAGTAGTCTTAAGAACTTGTACCGAGGGTCCTTTTTCGTACGCGGAGTATGCTTGTTACTCGGTTCGTCAAGTGAATTCATTGCCTTAGTGTTTCCACTTTTGAATGCTTGTCTTAGGGACAGAGAGGTCCAAACCTACTCTGCAGGTTTCATGGACATCATTTCCATCAACCATGAAATAACGCAGGTTTCATGGACATCATTTCCATCAACCATGATATGACGCTTGTCACGGGCGTGGGGTGGGCGGCGGGCCGCCAACCAGTCGACTAAGCTAGTTCCTTCTCAATTTCAGAAAGCTTGTGAACTTTTAATGTCGACTGAACTACTTCTTTGTTGATTTCTGAACGCTTGTGAACTTGGGACTCGGTACGTCGACCTGGAGAAGGAGAAGAATCAGCTTCAACTGGATCTGGAGGTCTCCAAGAACAATCTGGACCGTGCACAAGCTGAGCTGAGGACTCTGGAAGGTATTTGCTACCTCTTGAGCATGCGTTGGATTTCCCTTGAAGAGGAAAAGGTGATTCAGTGAAGTAGATAAGTATTTCCCTCAGTTGTTGAGAAGCAAGCTATCAATCTAGTAGGAGGAACAAACAAGTGACCAATGGTTGCACCTACACAAACAATCAAACTCTTGCACCCAATGCTATAGAGGGTTGTCAATCCCTTCACTGTTATTTGCAAGGATTAGATCTGAAAGAGATAGATGTAAATGAGTGCGGAAAGTAAAAGATAAATAAATTGCAGCAAGGTATAGATCTGAAAATATATATGATGGAAAATAGACCCATGGGCCATAGGTTTCACTAGACGCTTCTCTCTTGAAAGCAAATATCATGGTGGGTAAACAAATTACTGTCAAGCAATTGGTAGAAAAGCGAATAATCATGTAGTTATCCAAGGCAATGATCATGCTTATAGGCATGATGTCCGTGACAAGCAGACCGAAACGATTTTGCATCTACTACTATTACTCCACACATCGATTGACTCCTGCCTGCATCTAGAGTATTAAGTCCATGAAGAACAGAGTAACGCATTAAGAAAGATGAAATGATGTAGAGGGATAAACTCAAGCAATATGATGAAAACCCCATCTTGTTACCCTTGATGACAACAATACAATACGTGCCTCACTACCGCTACTATGTCACTGGGTGAGGACACCACAAGATTGAACCCAAAACCAAGCACTTCTCACATTGCAAGAATTACCAATCTAGTTACCCAAACCAAACCAATAACTCAAAGAGACTTGCAAGTATATGAAATCATGCATATAATAAATCAGAGGAGATTCAAATAAGATTCATGGATAATCCGAACATAAACTCAAAATTCATCGAATCTTGACAAACACACCACAGAAGAGGATTACATCGGATAGATCTCGATGAAGATCATGAAGAACATGGTATTGAAGATCAAAGAGAGAGAAGCCATCTAGATACTAGCTATGGACCCATAGGTCTGTGGTGGACTACTCACGCATCATCGGAGGGGCAATGGAGTTGATGTAGATGCCTTTCGTGATCTAAACCCCCTCCGGCAGATTACTGGAAAAGGCTCCAAGATTGGATCTCTCGAGAACGGAGGCTTCCGGCCGCGGAAAAGTATTTGTGTGGCTCGTTCTGATCTTGGGGGAATATTTGGGTATTTACAGGCCAAGAATTAGGGTTAGCAGACCTGCCAGGAGGCAACAAGCTTGCTAGGCGCGGCCAGGGGGCCCCCGCCTAGCAGGCTTGTGGCACCCTGGCTCCTGCCCTAACGTCCCTCCAAGCTTGGATGACTTGTTTCCTTCCATAAAAATTCCTTCCGCGGGTTTTATTCCATTTGGACTCCGTTTAATATTCCATATCTACAAAACTCAAAAACAAGGAAAAACCAAAATTGGCACTTGGCTCTAGATTGATAGGTTAGTCCCAAAAATAATATAAAATAGCATATTAATGCATATAAAACATCCAAAATAGGTAATATAATAGCATGTCATCATCAAAAATTATAGATACGTTGGAGACGTATCAGCATCCCCAAGCTTAATTCCTGCTCGTCCTCGAGTAGGTAAATGATAAAAACAAAGTGTTTGATGTGGAGTGCTACCTAACATATTTATCCAAGTAATATTCTTTATTGTGGCATGAATATTCAGATCTATAAGACTCAATACAAAAGCTTAATATTCATATAGAAACAATAACATTTCAAGCATACTAGCAAAGCAATTGTATCTCTTCAAAATATAATGGCAAAAGAAAGTTATTCCCGCAATATCATATGGTCTGGCTATGCTCCATCTTCCCCACATAAAGTATTTATATCATGCACAACCCCGATGAAAAGTCAAGCAATTGTTTTCACACCTTTATTTTCTCATGCTTTTTCAACTCTCACGCAATACATGAGCGCGAGCCATGGATATAGCACTATAGGTGGAATAGAATATGGTGGAGGTTGTCAAGGAAAGGGAGAAGATAGTCTCACATCAACTAGGTGTATCAACGGGCTATGGAGATGCACATCAATAGATATCAATGTGAGTGAGTAGGGATTGCCACGCAACGGATGCACTAGAGCTATAAGTGTATGAAAGCTCAAAAGGAAAATAAGTGGACCTGCATCATGAAGAAAAATTCCACTAGCTATATGAAAGTGACAAAATACGAGACTCTCTATCATGAAGATTGATATGTCTCCAACGTATCTATAATTTTTGCTTGTTCCATGCTATTATATTATCATTCTTGGATGTTTTACAATGATTTTACTACAACTTTATATTATTTTTGGGACTAAGCTATTAACCTAGAGCCCAGTGCTAGTTCCTGTTTTTTTCGTGTTTTTGAGTTTTACAAAAAAGGAATACCAAATGGAGTCTAAACAGAATAAAAATTTACGGTGATTTTTTTATGGACCAGAAGAGACCCACGGAGCATCAGAGTTGGGCTAGAAGACCAACGAGGCAGTCACAAGCCTCACGGGCACGACCACCCCCTGGGCGCGCCCACTAGGCTTGTGACTCCCTCGTGGCCCATCTTGACTTGTTTCCACCGCTATAAATTCCTATAAATTCCAAAAAAACAACGCAGAACCTAGATCGGGAGTCCCACTGCCGCAAGCCTCCGGAGGAACGAAAAAACAATCGGGAGCCCGTTCCGGCACCCTATCGGAGGGGGAAACCATCACCGGAGGCCATCTTAATCATCCTAGCGCTCTCCATGACGAAGGGGGAGTAGTCCACCCTCGGGGCTGAGGGTATGTACTAGTAGCTAAGTGTTTGATCTTTCTCTCTCTCTCATCTTCTTGAGATGGCACGATCTTGATGTACCACGAACTTTATTGATGTAGATGAATCATACGGAGTTTTCCCCTCTCTATCTTGTTGTGATGAATTGAGTTTTCCCTTTGAAGTTTTCTGTCACATCCCTAGCTAGATGTCATAGGATAGCATGTGTGTACATCATGTTTCAATTTTTGCATCAACATGAAATGGAGGCTAAAAGAAACCGCAAGCTCATATTTGAATCAAATTAATTCAAAGTTGTGAAAACTCAACAAATTCAATATGCCCTTACAAAATGTTCCCTATGTCTGGTAATTATGGACATGATTATAACAGGGGCCATTTTAAATATTTGAACAACTATAGCAATATAAAAATAAATGATAAAGCCTCTGAAAATGCCAAATAAAGGATTATCATTATTTTATATTTCAAAATATCCTGATACTTTTTATTGGAGTTTGAAATATTCAAACTTGATATTACAAAATATTTGGGATATTTTATAAAAGTATTTGTACCTGAAAAGAAAATAAAACAAATGTCAGAATTAGAAAACAGAAAGTAAAAGAAAATAAAGTGAAAGGAAACCTACCTAGGCCCAGGCCAGGCCGGCCCACCTGGCCCAGGGAGGTCGTCGTCCTCCTGGCGCTAGGAGGACGGGCGTGTGGCCGGAGCACGCGCGCGGGCGTGCCTCCATGCCGGCAGCTGCCTGCCTGCCTCCCCCTCGCCAGCGCGACGGGGATAAGCTTAGAGAGCCGTCCCCATCGCCTCTCCCACACGCTCTTGCTCGCCTCTCTTCCTCTCCCCCTCTATCGCCATGGCCGCCGAAACTCCACCGAGTAGCGCCGTCGCTCCAGCCGCTCCCCTGCCTCGCTAGGTAGCTCCAGAGCTCCACCTCGTCTCCCTCTTCCGCCAAGCCGCGCATCGCCGGGAGCTCCCTATCGCCGCATCGTCGTCGTCTTCAACCTCCGGCGGCCGGCAAAGAAGTGAAGCTCGCAACTGCTGCAGGCCTTCCCCGAGCCCGCTCTCAACGCCACTGCAACCGCCATGAGCCCGTGGTCCTTTTCCCCCTTTTCCCCCTTCGATAGGTCGTTCTAGCGCCGGATCCTCTCGGGTCCGAGAGCTCCTCGCCACCGGTGAGGACGTGTCCGTCGCTGTAGCGGCCCAAGCTCGCACCTGAGCACGTAGTCGTGCTTAGGATCATCCCATGTAGCTCTAGGAACCCTGAGGTGGCTCGTTCGAGCTCCGGTTCGACGAGCCCATGCTCGCCCGAGCTCCGGCAGCCGCCATGCTCATCGCCGGCGCCGATTCCGACCATCCCAGCCCCTCGGAGGTGTCGGGCTCGACACGCGCGAGTGAGCAGAGTAGATCGGTGCCCACCGTCGTCCGTTTGGTCGCCGGAGGAGGAATCCCGACCCCCCTCCGCCGTCCCTGACGTCACCGGCGGCTCAACACCGGTGAGTCAACCAGTTTGTCCACCAGGGGTTTGACCCCTGGGTCACTAGCAAGTGGGGCTGGGCCCTGTTAGTCAAATCTAGGTTAATAATTTAATTAACTAAATTAATTAAGTTAATGGCCCACTGACCAGTGGGCCCTATCCTAATCTAATTAGTAATTAGTTAAATGATTAACCCTGTTAGTTACTGGGTCACTGACTAGTGGGTCCCACTATTCAGGTTTGACCTGGCCTGGTCAGCTGACCTGCTGACGCCATGATGATGTCAGGCTGATGCAATAAAAGGAATTTCTAGTTTTAAAATAATTCCATAAAATGTTTAAAACTTCAAAAATTCATATAAATTAATCTGTAACTCAGATGAAAATAATTTATATATGAAAATTTATCAGAAAAATCCAATGAATCTAATGGTGCTATTATCATGCATGTTAGAGCAACCTATGTAGAAGAACATTGACATTTGCTAATAGGTTAATATATGGAATTTGAAATGAAGAACAATTGTGAACCTATATTCAAACTCACTTCAAATTAACTTGGACAATAGCTGCATCAGATCATCCATACATGCTACCATGTCATGATCATACATCATATTGTTGCACTTGCGTATATTGATTGCTATCTATCTGCATTACGGTAGGCCCTGCTTCTGAGGATACCCCCGAGTATTCCAACGAAGGAGAGAACCTTCCCGCTACCCAGCAAGGCAAGCAACCCCCTTGATCATTTCGATAATATCCAACTCTCTCGCTCCTGCTCTTGTTTATTGCATTAGGACAAACGTTCACTTGTCTGTCATACACGGTAGATGAACCTATTCTTTTGCATGACCTGTCATTGTAACAGTAAATAGCTAAACCTTGCAACCTAGCATACCTGGTAGATGCTTGTGCCATGATGTGCTTAGCTTACCTTGCCTACTATGCTTGCAGTGCTTAGAGTTGTGTCAGGTTTGTTTCATCTGGGTGATGAAATGGAGTGAAACCATGTTGTTCTGATGTGATAAGCTTACGATGAACTCAATTTGGTAAAGGTAGCGATGACAGGCTATGTAGGAGTACATAGCGGGTTGTCTCATTGGGACCATTCTTAGGAACTGAGTTCCGTGTTTGTGATCCAAGACTAGATACTACCACATGTTGGGATACTTAATTGACCCTCTTGACTTATCAGTCGCTTAGTCCTTAGTCCAGGAGTTGCAAGTAGTTTTTGGTGTTTATAGCATGCTAGAGGCCGTGCGTAGCGATGACCCTAGGGGTGGGTTACGATGCGATAGGCAGTGGCACGGTGTACCAAGGGTCACCCGAATGGTGGGCTTGGGAACCCTGCGCACATCGTTTGGGGCCGTAGAGGAAACTTCGGTCGGACTTCCGTGCGGGTTCTGTCTCAAATAGGCGATAGCCTGGACTAGAGGTCTTATGTGATTGATGGTCGTGGCCGACTCCCTCGCTGGGCTTCTGCTTGAAGGTTGCCGAGGTGCATGGTTTTATGAGCACACAGCGATAAGTGGCGAGAGTGTGTGTGAATAAGTACACCCCTTCAGGGTATGAAACTATTCGAATAGCCGCGTCCTCGGATATGGACTACTTGGAAAACTTATGTTGTTCATAGATAATCAAATGGATACTCATAAAAATATCAAGACAAGTGTGAGTACCGTGGATGGCACTCTCCCAGGAGAGGGAAGTGAATCCATGGTGGTGTATTGTCATGGAGTTAGTGGACTCATGTGCGATATCTAAAATGAAAACAAATAGTTAAAATTGTGTAGTGTAGGTTAGCCATGAGTCAAAGCTAGCATTACTGCATAAACTCCATCACTCCCCTTGTTGACACATGAGCATGAATAGACTAGGTCTATTTTAAAGACTTGTATGTTTGTACTCATGTTTGCTTAATAAATGTTGCAGATGAGACCCAGGACCCATCAGGTGGGTTCTTTCTAGATGTCGACGATGCCGAATAGCTGGTGTCCCAGCTACGACCTATGCCCTGTGGCGGGCTGTAGATAGTCAGGCCATGTGCCTTTTTACCCCTTTCATCTGTTTGTACTCAAACAGTTTATGCTTCCGCTTGGTTTGTATGAACTTGTTTGTATGACTTGAGTGTCGGGTCATGTGACCCCTATCTGTCATAACATGTTATGCAAGGCTCGTCTGAGCCCCTTAAATAGAAGTTGTTGTATGGTTACATTGTGATGCCATGGTTGTATCTATGCATATCGGGCATGTCATGTGTATGTGTGACGTGCAACGGTATGTATGGGATCCGACACCTAGTCATGTGCCTTTAGTAGTACTCTTTACGGCAAACTGCCTCTTTGTGCTTCCACCGAGCCATGGTAGCTTTCTACTGCTCGGGACACATTGATTGACCGACATGTATCCTTGTTTGCTGTTGTGTCTGTCCCTTCGGGGAAATGTCTCACGGTGTAATGGAGTCCCTGTAGCCTGCTACGACTCGACTACGTGCAGTGATGGCATTTATGTCTCATGGTGTAATGGAGTCCTTGTAGCTTGCTATGTCTCGTCTACACATGCTTGAGGCCGACACCTGCATTGCTGGGTTACATATGTTTGTTTCCATACGGATGTGCCACTTGGGTTCTATGACTAGTCATGTCGGCCCGGGTTCTCTGTTGTTTGATTGCCAGCGATATGTTCACATACGTGAGCCAAAAGATGCAAACGGTCCCGGCTAAGGTAAGGCTCCAGCCGTGGAGCTTATCGTGCGTGAGGCCGCAAAGTGATATGATATGTTACAGTCTGGATTCAGATGACTTGGGATCGGGGTCCCGACACCAGGCATATATTGTCTGACTGAAATCTGCCACGAAAAGAATCGACAAGGAGCTATGGCCTGAGGACACCCTTCATCTCGACCTTAACTCCATGATGGCTCGCCTGAACAAACTTCGTCCATAGAGAACTTCAAAAGGGGCTTTGCCCAAGCTTGATTGATAACTATTGTTATATGCAAATTCGGCAAATGGAAGACATTTCTCCCAATTCATACCGAAGGATATAACACAAGCTCGAAGCATGTCATCGAGAATTTGATTGACTCGCTCAACTTGACCACTTGATTGCGGTTGGAAAGCAGTGCTAAAGGATAGATGAGTCCCCATAGCAGTTTGAAAACTTTCCCAGAATCGGGAAGTAAAGATACTTCCACGGTCTGAGTTAATCTCCAATGGAACACCAGGAAGAGAAACTATTTGAGAAACATATAACTCCACTAGCTGGCTAGCAGTTATACTCTCCCGAACAGGAAGAAAATGAGTCACTTTGGAAAGGCGGTCGATGACCACAAAGATAGCATTATTCCCTCTCTTAGTCCTGGGAAATCCGGTAATGAAATCCATACCGACCTTATCCCATTTCCATTCAAGAATAGCTAAAGGTTGAAGGGTGCCAGCAGGCCTTTGATGTTCGGCTTTCACGCGACAACAAACGTCGCAACTAGCAACGAACTGAGCAATTTCTCTCTTCATCCTAGTCCACAAGAACCTCTGGTGTAGGTCCTGATACATCTTGGTACTACACGGATGAATTGTGAGAGGAGAATCATGAGCCTCCTTAAGAATCAACTATCGTAGATGTTGCTTCTTCGGGATCACCAAGCGGTTATCAAAGAAGACAACACCCCGGTCATCTTCCGAGAAGCATCTAACATTACCCTTCTTAATGTATTTCTTGATCCGAGATATCCCGGCATCATGCTTCTGGGCTTCTATAATTTGATCCGTAAGAGTAGGTTTCGCCACCAGGTTGGATAGAAATCCATGAGGAACAATGTGGACGTTTAACTTCCGAAATTCTTCATGGAGAAGTGGTTGACCTTGTTGTAACATCAGGTTGTTACAATAAGACTTACGACTTAGTGCATCAGCCATAACATTGGCTTTCATCGGGGTGTAAGTTATCCCTGAGTCGTAATCTGTAATCAACTCAACCCACCATCTTTGCCTAAGATTCAAATCTGGATGAGTGAAAATATATTTTAGACTTTGGTGATCAGTGTAAATTTCGCAACGATTACCCAGAAGGTAATGTCGCCAGGTTTTTAGTGCATGGACCACAGCGGCAAGCTCAAGATCATGTGTTGGATAATTATCCTCATGTGGACGCAACTGTCGAGATGCGTATGCAATCACATGATGATCTTGCATGAGAATGCAACCTAATCCTTGTCGCGAGGCGTCGCAATAGATAACAAAGTCCATAGAGAAGTCTGGTGGCACCAGAACGGGAGCATAGGTCAATCGTCTTTTCAACTCCTAAAAAATGCGCTCGCATTGTGGAGTCCACTCGAAATTTTTATCTTTCTTGAGGAGTTCAGTCAGAGGTTTCGCAACCTTGGAGAAATTCTCAACAAAGCGGCGACAATAGCTCGCTAAGCCAAGGAAACTCCGAACTTGCTTAACCGATTCAGGTTGAGTCCAATCAAGGACGACCTGAACTCTCTCGGGATTGACAGCAATACCCTTACCAGGGATCACGTGGCCCAGATGGGTCACTTTTGGCAACCGAAATTCACACTTGGAGAATTTGGCATACAGACGGTGCTCTCGAAGTTTCATCAATACCAGCCTTAGATGCTCGGCATGTTCATGTTTGTTCTTCGAGTAGATGAGTATATCGTCGAGGTAAACCACGACGAATTTATCTAAATACTCCATGAAGATCGAATTCATCAAGCGAGAGAAGGTGGTTGGAGCATTGGTTAAACCGAAGGACATGACGGTGTACTCGTATTGGCCATAACGAGTAACAACAGCCGTTTTTGGAATGTCCCCATTTCTAATTCTGATTTGATGGTATCCCAACCTCAAATCCATTTTGGAAAAGATAGAGGATCCAGCGAGTTGATCATACAAATCGTTGATCCTGGGGAGCGGATACTTGTTCTTAATGGTGACCAGATTCACTGGCCGATAATCCACAACCATCCGATCCGATCCATCCTTCTTCTTGACGAAGAGGACGGCACAAGCCCAAGGAGAAGAACTAGGACGGATGAAACCTTTCTTCAAAGCCTCATCGAGTTGAATTTTAAGTTCGTCTAGTTCTAAGGGTTCCATCTTATAGGGTCTTCTAGCTATTGGGACAGTCCTTGGAATGAGCTCTATCACAAACTAAACATCTCTGACAGGTGGAATTCCTGGCAGTTCTTCTGGAAAGACATCTGGAAAGTCATGGACTATCGGAATATCTTCTAACTCTAGAAGACGGCTAGCATTGAGGGAATAGAGTTGGCGCTTGGCTGCTTGAGTGGAGACATTAACTATCTCACCCGATGGATGTGTAAGTTGAACATTTCTAGTATGAGTATCAATCTTAGCATAGTAGGCTTTCATCCAATCCATGCCTAGAATGATATTGATGTCCGAAGACTTGAGGGCTATCAAAGATCCTATCCACCAGAATCTCATTATCATGGTTCACCCTAGAAGTTTGCCACTTTGAACCAGAAGTCTGAACTACTAAAGGAGTAGGCATATCACAAAAAGACATGTTATGCAACTGTGCATAACTTTCTGAGATGAAAGAATGAGATGCCCCAGTATCAAATAGAACAGATGCTGGATGACTATTGACAAGGAGCATACCTAGGATAACATCAGGATCCTCAAAGGCTTCCTCAGCAAAGACATAATTCACTCGTCCACGAGCAGGAGCTGGCTTCACATAGAAGGCTTTTCCCGGCTTCCCACGTCTAGCGGGCTTAGCATTGTTCTGAGGACACTCACGGGAGTAGTGTCCTGGTTCCCCACATTTGTAACAGATAATGGTGGCACGGGGAGCAACATTGACAGGCGGACCTCCAAATGGCCTGGCTGGAGGGTTGGGCTGAGCTGGGCAAGGCGCCTGGAAGGATGGCCTCGCGGTATATCCTGGCGGTAGAGCTACATTGGGCACCCACACCCAGCGTTTGTTGGAGCCTGAGCCAGATGCAGGGCTAAGGTCACGGTTGTGTTTCCTCGTGGCCTCATAGTCGGTCTGTCCAGTCTCGGCATTGATAGCCTTGTTAACGAGAGCCTGGAAGGTTGTACACTCATGCAGGCGCAAGTCTCGCCAGAGCTCAGGGTTAAGTCCCTTGCGGAACCTAGCCTGTTTCTTGGTTGAAACTTCCTCCGGAGCATAGCGAGCAAGATTGCCGAACTCATGGCTATAGGCATCCACTAACAGTCTACCCTGGGTGAAAGCACAAAATTCCTCTCTCTTGCGATCCATCAGCCCTTCCAGGATGTGATGGGTACGAAATGTTGCGCTGAATTCTGCCCAAGTTGATGCAGGGCCTTCGGGACGCATGGCTTCATAGCTTTCCCACCACAGATTGGCAGGTCCTTCCAGAAAGTAGGTAGCAAAGGTCACCTTGTTGGCCTCGGACACATTGGCAGCCCGGATCTTGTGGAACATGCTGGTCAGCCAGTCATTCGCGTCGAGTGGGTCGACCGAATGATGATACTTAGGTGGGCACAGCTTGACGAAATCACCGAGTGACATGCCATCATTGTGATCATTGCGGGGAGCACGTGGTGTGTTCTGCTCAATTCGTTCCAACAGCCTGTTGGTCTCCCTTTTGTTCCGTTCAGCTTCTAGCATCACTTCTGCCAAAGAAGGCGCATGTGGCAGGTTCTCTTGCCTTGGCTGGCTTCCCTCACCCTGCTCGAGGGTAGGCAAGGGTTATTCCTAGGTTCCACCATCCTGGGAAAACAAACCCACATCTTAGACATAGAGGACATCAACTATAAGACATGAGATAGGGAATGTACTGGACAACATGGCATACAGGGTAAACACCCAATCAACATGGTAAAAACAACTGCCATATGAACACCATGATTCATACACACCACGACATAGTTTAGTACAAGCCCAAGCTGGAATACAAACTACAGAGAGATGACACAACTCATCGGAGGCATTACAATCTTCCTTTACATTATCTATCTACACCTCCAGAACTCAATTCTCAACCTCAATCATATCCCACAAGACACGCAGGACTGCGGCGATACGACCACTACCAAACTAGTACTAACATCCACGTACTCAAGCATCGCCATAGAATGCCTCATATAGGTTACCCCCATGACCCGGGAGCTGAACCTGAGGATCTGGAAACACCCTAGCATGTGATCCCGGGAAGCCGTAACGACACGGATGTGGCCTTGGTTCCCTTGTCGGCGGCAACTGCGGTCCTCGAAGAGGGGTGATGCCTCCAACATCGGGCCAGTCTACGTGTGATGGCAGATGAGTCCACGGTGGGGTCAGCATCTCCAAATCTCCATAGCCTGTCTGCACGACAGGTGCCAACTGTGTCAGGGCCGTCCAAAGACGTGTATGGGTAGCATAAAGCTCCATGCGAAGGGCACGTGGATCACGGTCTCTGTTTTCCAACATCTGAGTTGTCGCCTGCAGCCTAAGGTCCTCATGAGAACAATCATAGTAGGTTGCGCTAAGATAGCCATCCTCTCCTACCATGGAAGCAGGAACATAACAGAACTCTGTGTTCTGAAACAGACCATGATGAAACCTCATGATAGTCAGCATGGTGTAGGCGGCCTCCTGAACTGCCATGTCTATGGTGACACCTAGTCCATAAGTCCAGTGAAGCGGCTCTGCAGCTCCAGGATACGAAGGATATATCTTAAAAGTACACAGATACTGACTCTGATTGAAATCTCGATACTGTTCCTCCACTGTGTACTCTGGGTACCAACGGTAACCAGACTCCATCATAACTCTAACCAACATGTCCGTGTGACCCAGTACATCGATGCACCTGGTCAGACGGACCACCTGACGGGAAGGACGAGGGGGCATCTGAAACAGAGAATGATGCAAAGACATTAGAGATTCTAGCAGAAATTGGACAGCATAATGCTTGTAATTGCTCAAAAAGGATTTGGAGACAAGTGCAAAAGATTGGAAAAGCATATCCACTCGACTTTCTAGACTCAAATCTCTTCTCCATCTATTTGTCACACCAACAATACTCAAGTACCGACATACACTTGCAAACAAGCTAGCTAGTAGTCCCTGGGTAGTAACTCGTCATCCTAAGCAATAGATGAGAAGCCTAGTTCTTATTGTCGTAGAAAACATAAGAATGACTCGGAATAGAATAACTTGGGAAGAGGAGTAAACAGAGCCTTACGTTCCCTTCCACAATCAATTCCCCTACTTTTATATAGTGTTTCTAGACTCAACTTCGACCGGTTTGACTTGGTAGTCCTATAGTCAGTCAGGCTCTGATACCAACGCTCTTGGGACCCCGATCCTAAGTCATATGAATCCAGACTGTAACATATCACATCACTTTGCGACCTCACGCATGGTAAGCTCCACGGCTGGAGCCTTACGTTAGCCGGGACCGTTTGCGTCTTTTGGCTCACATATGTGAACATGTCCCTGGCAATCAAATGACAGAGAACCCGGGCCGACATGACTAGTCATAGAACCCAAGTGGCACATCCGTACGGAAACAGGCATACGTAACCCAACAATGCAGGTGCCGGCCTCAAGCGTGTGTTGACGAGTCATAGCAAGCTACAAGGACTCCATTACGCCGTGAGACATAAATGCCATCACTGCACGTAGACGAGTCGTAGCAGGCTACAGGGACTCCATTACACTACGAGACATTTCCTCGAAGGGACGGACATAGCAGCAAAGAAGGATACATGTCGGTCCATCAATGTGTCTGGAGCAGTAGCAAGCTACCGTGGCTCGGTGGAAGCACAAAGAGGCAGTTTCCGGTAAAGAGTACTACTAAAGGCACATGACTAGGTGTCGGATCCCATACATACCGTTGCACGTCACACGTATGCACGACATGCCCGATATGCATAGATACAACTATGGCATCACAACATAACCATACAACAACACAACTTTTATTTAAGAGGTTCAGACGAGCCTTGGATAATATGTTCTTACAGGTAGGGGTCACATGACCTGACACTCAAGTCATACAAACAAGTTCATACAAACCAAGTGGAAGCATAAAGCTATCTGAGTATAGACAGATGAAAGGGTAAAAAGGCACATGGCCTGACTATCTACAGCCCGCCACAGGGCATCGGTCATAGATGGGACACGAGCTATTCGGCATCGTCCACATCTAGAAAGAACCCACCTAATGGGTCCTGCGTCTCATCTGCAACATTTATTAAGCAAACGTGAGTACAAACGTACTCAGCAAGTCTTTAAAACAGACCTAGTCTATTCATGCTCATGTATCAACAAGGGGGGTGGTGGAGTTTATGCAGCAATGCCAGCTTTGACTCGTGGCTAACCTACACTACATAGTTTTAACTCTTTGTTTACATTTTAGATATCGCACACGAGTCCACTAACTCCATGACAATACACCACCATGGATTCACTTCCCTCTCCAGGGAGAGTGCCATCCACGGTACTCACACTTGTCTTGATATTTTTATGAGTATCCATTTGATTATCTATGAACAGCATGAGCTTTCCAAGTAGTCCATAACCGAGGCCGCGGCTATTCGAATAGTTTCATACCCTGCAGGGGTGTAATTCTTCACACACGCTCTCTCCACTTATCGTTGTGTGCTCATAAAACCATGCACCTCGGCAACCTTCAAGCGGAAGCCCAGCGAGGGAGTTGGCCATGACCGTCAATCACATAAGACCTCTAGTCCAGGCTATCGCCTATTTGAGACTGAACCCGCACGGAAGTCCGACCGAAGTTTCCGCTACGACCCCAAACAATGTGAGCAAGGTTCCCAAGCCCACCATTCGGGTGACCCTTGGTACACCGTGCCACTGCCTACCGTGTCATAACCACCCCTAGGGTCAGCGCTACGCACGGCCTCCAGCATGCTATAAACACCAGAAACTACTTGCAACTCCTAGACTAAGGACTAAGCGAATGATAAGTCAAGAGGGGTCGAGTTACCGGAACCCAATGTGTGGTAGTATCTAGTCTTGGATCACAAACACGGAACTCAGTTCCTAAGAACGGTCCCAATGAGACAACCCGCTATGTACTCCTACATAGCCTCTCATCGCTACCTTTACCAAATCGGGTTCATCATAAGCTTATCACATCGGAACAACAATGTTTCACTCCAGTTCATCACCTAGATGAATCAGACCTGACACAACTCTAAGCATAGCAAGCATAGCAGGCAAAGTAAGCTAAGCACATCATGGCACAAGCATCTACCAGGTATGCTAGGTTGCAAGGTTTAGCTATTTACTGTGACAATGATAGGTCATGCAAAAGAATAGGTTCTTCTACCGTGTATGATAGACATATGAGTGTTTGTCCTAATGCAATAAACAAGAGCAGGAGCGAGAGAGTGGGATGTTATCGGAATGATCAAGGCGGTTGCTTGCCTTGCTGGGTAGCGGGAAGGTTCTCTCCTTCGTTGTAATACTCGGGGGTATCCTCAGAAGCAGGGTCTACCGCAATGCAGATAAATAGCATTCCATACACGCAAGTGCAACAATATGATGCATGGTCATGACATGGTAGCATGTATGGATGAGCTAATGCAACTAGTGTCCAAGTTAATTTGAAGTGAGTTTGAATATAGGTTCAAAATCGTTCTGCATTTCAAATTCCATATGCTAACATATTAATAAATGTCAAGGTTCATCTACATAGGCTCTAACATGCATGATAATAGCACCATCGAATTCATTGGATTTTTCTGATGAATTTTCATATATAAATTATTTTCATCTGATTTAAAGATTAATTTATATGAATTTTTTAAGTTTTAAACAATTTCTGGAATTATTTTAAAACTGGAAAATGAAATATGACGTCAGCCTGACGTCACTACGATGTCAGCTGGTCGGCTGACCAGGCCAGGTCAAACCTAACGTGCGGGGCCCGCATGTTAGTGACACGGGCCTAATTCTCGCGCTGACCAGGGTTTGACCCATAGCTGGGGCCCACTGGTCAGTGGCCGAGGGCCTAATTAAGAGGGGGATTAGCCCCTAATGGCCGGCCACATCGGCGCCCACCGGAGCGAGGCCGGCGGCGACCAACAGCACGGTGGCGACCCACCGGAGTTGCGCCTCCGGCGACCATTTGGCGCGCTGAGGGCACCGGGAGGTAGCCCGTGCACGCCCGCGTCTAGCAGGGCAGCGGAGGGGGCTCGGGGTCGCCGGAGACGATGAGCACGTCGAGCTAAGCGGCGGCGACGGCTCGAGCAGGACCGGCGACGGCGCTACAGGCTACTAAAGGAGGAGCTATGGGCGGCTACGGGCTCCTGGGGACGCTACAAGCACGAGCCTGTGGTCGGGAGCAAGCTTTGGTCGCTATGGCCACGGCTATGCCATGGCCGGCGGCGAGCTCTGCTCGGCTCTGGCTACCGACGGGGCTAGAGGAGGGGAACAATGATGGAACTAGGGGGAAACGGACCAGGGCCTCATCGGAGGGACTTCTGGTGCCGTGGCATGGTCGGGGACGCACGGAGGGCGGCAAATCGCCGGCGGCTTCAATCCAGCGAGGGGGGAGCAGGGGAGAGGGGACGAGAGGAATGGTGAGAGGGAACGGGTCCAGGCGACGGCGGAGCCTATCCTCTCGCCACCACGACGAGGAGGCGGCCACGCAGGCAGGGAGGAGGTGGTCAGCGCGTGGCCATGGCCGACTGCGGTGGAGGCACACAGCTTCTTCTCCTCCTGGCAGGAGGAAGAAGACACTGATGTCCCCCGTGGGCTGGGCCTCTTCTTCAGGTAAGCCCAGGTGGGGTTTTCTCCCCCCCCCCCTTTTCTTTATTTGCATTCTTTTCTAATTTCTAACATTTGTTTTATTTTATTTTCAGGCACATATGCTATTTTAGAATATCCCAAATATTTTATATATTGTAGTTTGAATATTTCAAACTTATCTAAAAAGTTTCAGGATATTTTGAAAACTAAAATAATGATAATGCTTTATTTGATATTTTCAGAAGCTTTATCATTTATTTTTAAATTGCTATAGTTGTTCAAATATTTTAAATGACCCCTTATATAATCATGTCCATATTTATCAGACATAGGGGACATTTTAGATGGGCATTTTGGATTTGTTGAATTTTCACAAACTTTGAAATTGTTTGATTCAAATGAGAGTTTGGGGTTTCCTTTAGTCCCCATTTCATGTTGATGCAAAAATGATATATGATGCACACACACATGTTGTCCTATGACATCTAGCTAGGGATGTGACACCTGGACGCCTTAAAGCTGGAAGTTGAGTCTGAGCATGTTCATGGCCACTACATCGGCGACTAGTGATTTGGTGGGATCCAGATTGGGCTCAACCTCTTCTGTCTCCTTCTCAAAGTCTTGGCAGAATTCTGTTGAAGAATTGGAATGGGAGGAGAATCGGTGAGCTGCGACCTTCAAAGGTTTTACAAACTTCACTCGAGCAGGATATACATCTTCCTCGAGAATTTGCCCAAGTGCTTCTCCAGGCCATTGCTCCTTTTGTTCAACTGCTCGGCCCTTTTGACGACCTGCTTCAGCTTGGTGTTCTCCTCCTCCAGCTTCTTGGCGGCCGCTAGCTTCCGATCTACAGCTTCGGTCTTGTCCCTGGCCACCTGTTGGGCATCGGTGAGCGTTTTGACCTTCTCCTCCAGTGCCTTCTTCATGGAATCTAAAGAAACAACATTGTTGAGTCGCGCTTGGAGTCGACGGTTTTCATTACGCACGTCTGCTCGAGTGAGAGCACTCGGTTCAAAACATGAAAAGTGAAGATGGGAAGGCAGAAAGTCAACAGTATTTACCTCCTAGAGACTTCAGCTCAGCACGCGCTCGCTCCAAAGCATTGTTGGAGGCTTCTAGATCCACACGCAGCTGGTTCCTTTCATCCTCCAGACCCTTGTACTGCGTCCCAATTTCGCAAGCCCTCTAAAACCAACAAAAGAAAGAGATTCAATCGGCAAGTAATGCCAAGGACGGTCGACTGGTCTATGAACACCGTCGAATGGTTGTCCTACAACCTTGGAACAGCATCACATATTGGTTGACCTATTATGTCCATGAAGCCCATGTCCAGGGGAAGAAGAATTCAAGCAAAAAGTCCACTTGACATGTCGAGTGGCCCTGGCACTCCGCGCGCCGTAAACAAATTCAAAGCGGTCTCTATTAAGACCCATGCCGATGCAAGCACTCGATAGTGGTCTAGGGGACTACACCCAGTGGGTGCACTTAGAGTGCCCCCATTGAGACGGTTAACTCTCAATCCGTCGAGTAACTCGTCAGAAAAAAAATGCACTTGACATGTCGAGTGACTTCAGTACTCCGCGTACGATAAGTTTTCAAGACTACTGCTTATCGTCTGCGATTAACAGTAGCCTCGGGGACTACACCCAATGGGTGCACTTAGTGTGCCCCCACTGGTTATTAAAACATTTGACAAGGCCAGCCCTGTCAGAACATCTACCTAGCACTAGACCCGTCGAGTGACGCGCCTCCCTGCTCTTTGAAGTTCAATCTATCCTTATGCAGCGTCATATCATGGTTTGTCAATAATATCCATGAAACCTACAAGGTAGCTTCGGAGCGATGTGATCCAAGGCGAGATGTATCCCATATACAATAAACTCTAAGACCCCTGCCGGTGTAAACACTCGACAGTGGTCTCGGGGACTACACCTAGTGGGTGCACTTAGCGTGCCCCCACTGGATCTGCCGATTCTCGATCAGTCGAGTGGCAGAAACATCCATCATTCGAATATCCATCACTCTGAGAAGTGCAGTCTATCCATATGAAGCATCATATAATGGTTTATCAATAATATCCATGAAACCTATAGAGTAACTGCGGAGTGGTGGGTACGACAAGCTCTAAGACCCTTGCTGATGCAAGCACTCGATAGTGGTCTCGGGGACTACACCCAGTGGGTGCACTAAAAGTGCCCCCACTGAGATGGTTAACTCTCGATCCGTCGAGTAACTCGTTAGAAAAAAATGCACTCGACATGTCAAGTGACTCTAGTACCACGCGTACTATCGATCCCAATCCTACTTGACTATGATCCGATCTATTCGAGTGGAGAAATTTCAAACATTCTACAATAATCACCCAGTGGGTGTATAGCAGTCAAGAAAAGACAGGAATTCAATCAGAAATGTACTTACAATCGAACTTACTTGTGTTGGAAATATGCCCTAGAGGCAATAATAAATTAGTTATTATCATATTTCCTTGTTCATGATAATCGTTTATTATCCATGCTATAATTGTATTGATCGGAGACTTAGATGCATGTGTGGATACATAGACAAAACCATGTCCCTAGTATGCCTCCAATAGACTAGCTCATTGATCAAAGATGGTTAAGGTTTCCTAGCCATTGACATGAGATGTCATTTGATAACGGGATCACATCATTAGGAGAATGATGTGATGGACAAGACCCAAACTACAAACGTAGCATATGATCGTGTCAGTTTAATGCTACTATTTTCTGCATGTCAAGTATTTGTTCCTGTTACCATGAGATCATGCAACTCACTGACACCGGAGGAGTGCCTTGTGTGTATCAAACGTCGCAACATAACTGGGTGACTATAAAGGTACTCTACAGGTATCTCCGAGGGTGTCTGTTGGGTTGGCATGGATCAAGACTGGGATTTGTTACTCCGTGTGACGGAGAGGTATCTCAGGGCCCACTCGGTAATACAACATCACAGCAAGCCTTGCAAGCAATGTGACTAAGTGTTAGTCACGGGATCTTGTATTACGGAACGAGTAAAGAGACTTGCCGGTAACGAGGTTGAACTAGGTATGGAGATACCGACGATCGAATCTCGGGCAAGTAAACATACCGAAGAACAAAGGGAACATCATACGGGATTAACTGAATCCTTGACATAGAGGTTCGACCGATAAAGATCTTCGTAGAATATGTAGGAACCAATATGTGCATCCAGGTCTCGATATTGGTTATTGACCGTAGAGGTGTCTCGGTCATGTCTACATAGTTCTCAAACCCGCAGGGTCCGCACACTTAAGGTTCGGTGACGTTTTGGTAGTATAGAGTTATGTATGGTGGTGACCGAAGGTTGTTCGGAGTCCCAGGTGAGATCCAGGACATCACGAGGAGCTCCGTAATGGTCCGGAGGTAAATATTGATATATAGGAAGTCCCATTTTGGTCGCTGGAAAAGTTTCGGGCTAATCGGTAATGTACCGGGAGTGCCGGTAGTGTACCGGGAGACCACCGGGAGGGGTATTTCGACCCAAGAGGCTTCATGGGCTGTGGGAGAGTAAATACCAGCCTTTTGTGGGCTGGTGGAAGTCCCACACAAGGCCCATGCGGCTGGGAGAAAAAGCCCAAAGGGAAAAATGTGGAAAAAGGCCAAAAAAAAGGAGAAATCCTAGTCCTACTGGGATTGGAGGAGGAGTCCTCCTCTCCTCCCCACTTTGGCTGACCCAAGGGCTGGCTTTTTGGCAGCCAAACCTCGTCCTCCTCTCCTCCTATATATACTAGAGGACTTTAGGGTTTTGGCACAGAATTTTCAGCCACGTGCTACCCGTTCCTCTAGTGCATAGTTTCTCCTCTAGATCGGTTTTCTGCAGTGCTTAGGCGAAGCCCTGCTAGAATAGCTCCACTACCATCGGCGCAGCGCCGTCATGCTGCCGGAGAACTCTTCTACCTCTCCGCTCCCTCTTGCTGGATCAAGAAGGCGGAGATCGTCATCAAGCTGTACGTGTGCAGAACGCGGAGGTGTCTTCCGTTCGGCGCTAGATCGGAAGGACTGTGACGAGATCGCGGGACGGATCGTGATGAGATCGCAGGATAGATCATGATGAGTTCGCGGGACGGATCGTGATGATATCGCGGGACGAATCGTGATGAGTTCGCGGGACGGATCATGATGAGATCATGGAACGGATCATGATGAGTTCGCGGGACGGATCGTGATTGGATCGCGGGACGGATCGTGATGAGATCGCGGGACGCTCGGCGATTTGGATCGCGAAGACGTTCGACTACACCAACCACGTTTATTAACGCTTCCTGCTTAGCGATCTACAAGGGTATGTAGATCCACTCTCCCTCTCGTAGATGCTCATCACCATGGATAGATCTTGCGTCTGCGTAGGAAAATTTTTGTTTCCCATGCAACATTCCCCAACAGTGGCATCATGAGCTAGGTCTATGTGTAGATGAGATCTCGAGTAGAACACAAAAGGTTTGTGGGCGTTGAAGCTTAGATTGCTTCCTCCCTTGGTCGGATTTTGGTTCTGCGGTATTGTGAGATGAAGCGGCCCGGACCAACATTACTCGTACGCTTACGACAGACCGGTTCCCTCGACCACAACTTGTTGCATAGATGGCTTGCGGGTGCCAGTTTCTCTCACTTTAGTTGGATCAGATTCGACAAAGGCGGTCCTTGAGAAGGTTGAAAAGAAACTAGTGTAAAACCGTTGTGGTTTTTGCGTAGATGAGAATTGTTCTTGCTAGATACCTCGTAGCATCCACGTAAAACATGCAACAACAATTAGAGGACGTGTAACTTGTTTTTGCAGGGTATGTTGTGATGTGATATGGCCAATTACATGATGTGATATATGTGATGTATGAGATGATCATGTGATGTATAGATTATCACGACTTGCATGTCGATGAGTACGGCAACCGGCAGGAGCCATAGGGTTGTCTTTAATTATTGTATGACCTGCGTGTCAATCATTAAGCGCTATGTAATGCTTTAGTTTATCGCTAAACGGTAGCAATAGTAGTACAAGCATGTTGGGCGCGACAACCCCGATGGCGACACGTTGATGGAGATCATGGTGTCTTGCCGGTGACGATGGAGATCATGTCGGTGCTTTCAAGATGGAGATCAAAAGCACAAGTTCATGGCCATATCATGTCACTTATGATTTGCATGTGATGTTAATCCTTTTATGCACCTTGTTTTGCTTAGGACGACGATAGCATTATAAGGTGATCCCTCACTTAAATTTCAAGATGAATTGTGTTCTCCCCGAGTGTGCACCGTTGCGAAAGTTCATCGTGTTGAGACACCACGTGATGATCGGGTGTGATAGACTCTACGTTCACATACAACGGGTGCAAGCCAGTGTTGCACATGCAGAACACTCGGGTTGAACTTGACGAGTCTAGCATGTACAGACATGGCCTCGGAACACAAGAGACCGAAAGGTCGAACATGATTCATAAAGGTCGAACATGAGTCATATAGTAGATATGATCAACATGATGATGTTCACCATTGTAACCACCTCAACTCACGTGATGATCGGACTTGAGTTGGTGAATTTGGATCATGTATCACTCCAATGACCGGAGGGATGTCAATTTGAGTGGGAGTTCTTAAGTAATATGGTTAACTGAACTCATTATCATGAACATAGTCAGTAGTGTCTTTGCAAAATTATGTTGTAGATTACTAGCTCACGCTGTAGCTCCCTTGAATTTTTATATGTTCCTAGAGAAATAGAATTGAAAGTTGATGGTAGCAATATTGCGGACTGGCTCCGTGATCTGGGGATTGTCCTCATTGCTGCACAGAAGGCTTATGTCCTTAATGCACCGCTCGGTGTGCCAACCCCTCTAACGTCGTTTGTAGATGTTGTGAACATCTGACAGGCATGTTTTGATGACTACTTGATAGTTTAGTGCGTCATGCATTACGTCTTAGAATTAAGGCTCCAAAACGTTTTGAACGTCACGGAACATACGAGATGTTCTAAGAGCTAAAATTAGGATCTCAGGCTCGTGCCCGTGTTGCGAGATATGAGATCTCCAACAAGATTCTTTGCCTGTAAGATGAAGGAGAATAGCTCAATCATTGAGCATGTGCTCAGATTGTTTGGGAGCTACAACCGCTTGAATCGAGTGGGAGTTGATCTTCCAGATAAGATAGTGATTGATATTGTTCTCCAAGTCACTGTCACTGAGCTACTAGAACTTGGTGATGAACTATAAACGCCAGGGATAGAAATAATGATCCCTGAGCTGTTCGCGATGTTTGACACCGCGAAGGTAGAAATCAAGAAGGAGCATCAAGTGTTGATGGTTAGTAAAACCACCAGTTTCGAGAAGGGCAAGGGCAAGGAGGGAAACTTCATGGATAGCAAGTCAGTTGCTGCTCCAGTGAAGCAACCCAAAGTTGAACCCAAACCCGAGACTAAGTGCTTCGATTATGAGGAGAGCGGTCGCTGAAGCGGGACAACCCTAGATACTTGGTAGATAAGAAGGCTGACAACGTCGACGGAAGTATATTTGATATACGTGTTATTGATGTGTACCTTGCTAGTACTCCTGGTAGCACCTGGGTATTGGATACCGGTTCGGTTGCTAAATGTTAGTAACTCGAAATAAAAGCTACGGAATAAACGGAGAACTAGCTAAGTGTGAGGTGACGATGTGTGTTGGAAATGTTTCCAAGTTTGATGTGATCAACATCACATGCTCTCTCTACCTTCGGGATTAGTGACAAACCTAAATAAATGTTATTTGGTGTTTTGCGTTGAGCATGAACGTGATTGGATCGTGTTTATTGCAACACGGTTATTCATTTAAGTTAAAGAATGATAGGTTATTCTGTTTACATGAATAATACCTTCAATGGTCATGCACCCAGTGAGAATGGTTTGTTGAATCTTGATCATAGTAATAGTCATGTTCATAACATTGATGCCAAAAGATACAAAGTTAATAATGATGGTACCACATACTTGTGGCACTGCCGCTAAATGTCATATTGGTATAAAGCGCATGAAGAAACTCCATGATGATGGATCTTTGGACTCTTTCAATTTTGAATCGGTTGAGACATGCGAACCATGCCTCTTGGGCAAGATGACTAAGGACCCCATTTTCTGGTTTGATGAAGCGAGCCAGTGATTTATTGGAAATGATACATGATGATGTATGCAATCCAGTGAGTCTTATAGTGTGCGGTGGATATTGTTATTCTCTTACCTTTACCGATGATTTGAGTAGATATAGTGTATATTTTCTTAATGAAACACAAGTCTGAATCGTTTGAAAGGTTCAAGCAAATTCAGAGTGAAGTTTAAGATCATCGTGACAAGAAGATAAAAAATGTCTACGATATGATCGTCGAGATGAATATCTGAGTTGTGAGTTTGGCATACAACTTTAGACAATGTGAAAATTGTTTCACAACTCACGCCACCTGGAACACCATAGTGTGATGGTGTGTCCGAACATCATAGTCATGCTCTATTGGATATGGTCCATGCTATGATGTCTCTTATCATTTTGCTACTATAATTTTGGGGTTGTGCATTAGAGACAACTACATTCACTTTAAATAGGGCACCATCTAAATCGTTGAGATGACACCGTGTGAATTATGGTTTGATAGAAACCTAAGCTGTCATTTCTTGATGTTTGGGGCTGTGACGCTTGTGTGGAAAATGTTTTCACCTAATGAGCTTGAACCCAAAGCGAACAAATGCATCTTCGTAGAATACCCTAAGAACAGTTGGGTGAACCTTCTATCTCAGATCCAAGCATAAAGTGTTTGTTGCTAAAACGGGTCCTTTCCCGAGAAAAAGTTTCTCTCGAAAGAATTGAGTGGGAGGAAGATAGAACTTGATGAGGTTGTTGAACCTTTGTTTCAACCAGAGAGTAGCGCAGTGCAGAAAGATGTTTCTGTGGAACCTACGTCAGTTGAAGAGGAAGTAAATGATGATGATCATGAAGCTTCAGATCAAGTTACTATCAAACCTCGTAGGTCGACAAGGATGTGTACTGCTCCTGAGCGGTACGACAACCCTGTCTTGGAGGTCATGTTGTTCGACAACAATGAACCTACGAGCTGTGGAGAAGCGATGATGGGACCGGATTCCGACAAATGGTTAGAGGCCATGAAATCCGAGAAAGGATCCATATATGAAAACCAAGTATAGACTTCGGTAGACTTGCTCGTTGGACGGCAGGTCGTTGAGTACAAATGGATCTTTAAAATAAATACAAATGCTGATGGTGAATGTCACCATTTATAAAGCTCGACTTGTCGCAAAGAAGTTTCCGGCAAGTTCAAGGAGTTGACTGCGATGAGACTTTCTCTCGTAGCGATGCTAAAGTCTGTTAGAATTATTTTAGCAGTTGCTGCATTTTTCAATTATGAAATCTGGCAGATGGATGCCAAAACATCGTTCCCTTTCTTGAGTAAAGGTTGTATGCGATACAACCAGAAGGTTTTGTCAGTCCTAAGGATGCTAAAAGGTGTGCAAGCTTCAGTGATCCTTCTATGAACTGAAGCAAGCATCTCGGAGTTGGAATATACAATTTGAAGAGGTGATTAAAGTTTTTGAGTCTATACAAAGTTTACGAGAAACTTGTATTTACAATAAAGTGAGTGGGAGCACTGTACAATTTCTGATAAGCATATGTGGTTGACATATTGTTGATCGGAAATGATATAGAATTTCTGGAAAGCATAAAGGGTTGTTTGAAAGAGTTTTTCAAAGGAAGACCTGGATAAAGCTACCTAATTGTTGAGCATCAAGATCTATAGAGATAGATCAAGATACTTGATGAGACTTTCAATGAGTACATACCTTGACAAGATTTTGAAAGAGTTCTCGCCTGATTTGTAAGGTATAAAGTTGAGTAAGACTCAATGCCCAGTGACTGCAAAAGATAGAGAAAAGATGAGTGTCATCCCCTATGCTTCAGCCATAGGCTCTATCATGTATGCAATGCTATGCACAAGACCCGATGTCAGCCTTGCCATAAGTATGGCCGGAAGGTCTCAAAGTGATCCTGGAATGGAGCACTAGATAGCGGTCAAGATTATCCTGAGTAACTAAAAGACTAAGGAGATGTTTCTCGATTATGGAGGTGATAAAGAGTTCGTCGTAAAGAGTCACGTCGATGCAAGCTTTAATACCAATCCGGATGACTCGTAGTAGCAATCTGGATACGTATAGTGGAGCAGCCATTTGGAATAGTACCAAGTGGAGTGTGGTAGCAGTGTTTACGGTTTGACAAAGAAATTTGCAGAGTACACACAGATCTGAATGTCGCAGACCCGTTGACTATAAGACCTCTCTCACATGCAAAGCATGATCCAGCCCAGAACTCATTGGGTGTTAGATTCATAACAATGCAAATCACATGGTGATGTGAACTAGATTATTGACTCCAGTGCAAGTGGGAGACTGTTGGAAATATGCCCTAGAGGAAATAATAAATTAGTTATTATCATATTTCCTTGTTCATGATAATCGTTTATTATCCATGCTATAATTGTATTGATCGGAGACTTAGATGCATGTGTGGATACATAGACAAAACCATGTCCCTAGTATGCCTCCAATAGACTAGCTCGTTGATCAAAGATGGTTAAGGTTTCCTAGCCATTGACATGAGATGTCATTTGATAACTGGATCACATCATTAGGAGAATGATGTGATGGACAAGACCCAAACTACAAACGTAGCATACGATCGTGTTAGTTTAATGCTACTATTTACTGCATGTCAAGTATATTTTCCTATGACCAGGAGATCATGCAACTCACTGACACCGGAGGAGTGACTTGTGTGTATCAAACGTCGCAACGTAACTGGGTGACTATAAAGGTACTCTACAGGTATCTCCGAGGGTGTCTGTTGGGTTGGCATGGATCAAGACTGGGATTTGTTACTCCGTGTGATGGAGAGGTATCTCAGGGCCCACTCGGTAACACAGCATCACAACAAGCCTTGCAAGCAATGTGACTAAGTGTTAGTCACGGGATCTTGTATTATGGAACGATTAAAGAGACTTGCCGATAACGAGGTTGAACTAGGTATGGAGATACCGACGATCGAATATCGGGCAAGTAAACATACCAAAGAACAAAGGGAACATCATACGGGATTAACTGAATCCTTAACATAGAGGTTCGACCGATAAAGATCTTCGTAGAATATGTAGGAACCAATATGGGCATCCAGGTCCCGCTATTGGTTATTGACTATAGAGGTGTCTCGGTCATGTCTACATAGTTCTCAAACCCGCAGGGTCTGCACACTTAAGGTTTGGTGACGTTTCGGTAGTATAGAGTTATGTATGGTGGTGACTGAAGGTTGTTCGGAGTCCCGGATGAGATCCAGGACGTCACGAGGAGCTCTGGAATGGTCCGGAGGTAAAGATTGATATATAGGAAGTCCCATTTTGGTCGTCGGAAAATTTCGGGCTAATCGGTAATGTACCGGGAGTGCCGGTAGTGTACCGGGAGACCACCGGGAGGGGTATTTCGACCCAAGAGGCTTCATGGGCTATGGGAGAGTAAATACCAGCCTTTTGTGGGCTGGTGGAAGTCCCACACAAGGCCCATGCGGCTGGGAGAAAAAGCCCAAAGGGAAAAAGGTGGAAAAAGGCCAAAAAAAGGAGGAATCCTAGTCCTACTAGGATTGGAGGAGGAGTCCTCCTCTCCTCCCCACTTTGGCCGACCCAAGGGCTGGATTTTTGGTAGCCAAACCTCCTCCTCCTCTCCTCCTATATATACTAGAGGACTTTAGGGTTTTGGCACAGAATTTTCAGCCACGTGCTACCCGTTCCTCTAGCGCATAGTTTCTCCTCTAGATCGGTTTTCTACAGTGCTTAGGCGAAGCCCTGCCGGAATAGCTCCACCACCATCGGCGCAGCGCTGTCATGCTGCCGGAGAACTCTTCTACCTCTCCGCTCCCTCTTGCTGGATCAAGAAGGCGGAGATCGTCATCAAGTTGTACGTGTGCTGAACGCGGAGGTGCCGTCCGTTCGGCGCTAGATCGAAAGGACCGTGACGAGATCGCGGGACGGATCGTGATGAGATCGCGAGACAGATCGTGATGAGTTCGCGGGACGGATCGTGATGAGATCGCGAGACGGATCGTGATGAGTTCGCGGGACGGATCGTGATGAGATCGCGGGGCGGATCGTGATGAGTTCGCGGGACGGATCGTGATTGGATCGCGGGACGGATCGTGATGAGATCACGGGACGCTCGGCGATTTGGATCGCGAAGACGTTCGACTACACCAACCGCGTTTCTTAACGCTTCCTGCTTAGCGATCTACAAGGGTATGTAGATCCACTCTCCCTCTCATAGATGCTCATCACCATGGATAGATCTTGCGTGTGCGTAGGAAAAATTTTGTTTCCCATGCAACGTTCCCCAACAACTCGGACATTGGTGTGGAGGGCTGGGCTGACGTCGTAAGCCAGCTTGCTAGCCTCATATGCCTCCTTGGTTCGCAGCATGATCTGCTCCGCCTGGATCATAGCCTCCTTCGCAGCTCCGGTCTGATCTTCCGGGACGCGATGCAGAGAGAAGGTCGTCATAGGTGGGATCGGCGTAGTTGCTGGGGCAGCTGAGGTGGTCTGAGTGGGTCCGATTGGAGTCGACGTCACAATGGTCGAGACAGCTAGAGGAGCATTTGACAGAGGTGCTGCAGGTTCAGCTCTGAGTTGTGTCGAGTCACCTATCCCCTGGGAGGACTCTGCAGTCGAGCGCTGAGGCGCCTGCGCTGATGAAGCTCTTCGGATGCGAGTGCGCGAAGTGTCCAGGTGCTCCTCGTCGTCTTCCACCTGAATGACCTCTGCAACAACAACCGACAATGTTAACATTTGCATGTGTCAAGTCCCATTCGGATAAATCAACAACTTACTAACCTCTATGAGAAGTGGCAGCGTCAGAAGTGTCAATGTCCATCGCCACCCCTCCGTCTCGATGAGGCGAGGTTATAGACGTAGCAGCTGTGACGGATCGGACAACACTCGGTCAGCTACAACTCAAGACTACAGTCGACGGAAAGAATTCGGAAATAAATACTTACATGGAGATGATAGGTACGACCATCCTCATGCGAGGCAAAGCCTTACGAGGTTTGGTCGTGACTTGCTTGGGCTGCTTGCCCAGCCTCTCACTCAACTCAACAGTTGAAGGGCGACTCCGCTTCGGGGTTTTCTCGCTAGGGCCTGGAGCCCTGTCATCAACAGCTGTCAGATCCTGACGGGACTTGGTGCGGCCTTCCTTCCGGGGAGGTGACTCGACTTCTTCCTCTTTGTCGGAGTCCGTATATTCATCCTCGGAGTCAGAGGGGTCGTCGCCGTCCACGCATGTTCGTCCACTCCTGAATGATTCAAGTAAAGAAGTCAGTTTATAAGTCAATGTATCACTCCATAGTACAAACACATCAGTTGACACCGAACAACTCACCAGATTCTTCGGCGGGTTTTCGGCCGAGTAAGGTCGGATCCTCGTGGCTCTCAAAGGATTGTCACATGCTCCAGTGATGCTGCGAAGCCACTGCTCGACAGTTTTTTGTGGAACCTCTTCTGGATGTGTCCTGGTCGAGTCCTCAGGGCCCGCATAGTGCCACATGGTGTGGTCTCTGGCTTGGAGCGGTTGAATACGTCGACCGAGAAACGTCTCCAACAGATCCATACCAGTCACTCCACCCCGGATCAGCTACACCACCGCTTCAACTAAGATACCCACTTGGACATGCTCCTCTTCTATCACCCTCAAAGACTTGGGGACAGCTGGACGGTCAGGTGTATAGGGGGGAAGGCCAGTCAACATATTGGCTGATGCTACATCTTTGCAGTAGAACCAGGTCGACTATCAGCCTCTAGCAGACTCAGGAAAAGTCATGGCAGGGAAGGAACTATGGACTCTTTTCTGGACTTCTAAACCTCCACACAGCTGAAGCACATGATTCTTCCCATCAGCGGGGAGAGCTTTCTTCACGGTCTGGGATCTGACCGTAAAGAGGTGCTTGAACAGCCCCCAATGGGGAGAGCAGCCTAGAAAACACTCGCACAAAAGTGACGAAGGCAGACAAATATGCAACGGTATTCGGCGAGAGGTGATGCAGTTGGGCGCCGAAGAAATTCAGGAATCCCGTAAAGAACGGGTGGGGTGGCATGGAGAAACCTCTTTCAACGTGGGAGAGAAGGAGGACCCGCTCCCCGTCGCGCGGCTCCGGCTCGTGCTCTTCCCCCGACAACCTCCAGGCACCGTCCGCCACGAGCGTGTCGGCGACAAGGCCCTCCATGTCCGCGCGAGTGACTACAGAGGGGAGAAAGTCCCCCTACATCCATCCCGTTGGCGCGGTGAACCGAGTAGTCGAGGGCTTCTTGCCCTTGAGCTTCGTCGCCCCCTTCTTAGCTCGCTCCAACTTCTCCGTGGTACCTTTCGTCATTTCAGCGGCGGCTCTCGTCGGAGAAGAACAAGATGGGGTGCTGGAGGCAGGGGAGGCGGAGGAAAGGAGGAAGAATGGGCGGAAGTACTATGCAAACCGCGGCGCGTGAGGCTTTATACTCCATCGAGTGTCCCACTGACCAGTGGGCCCGTGAGATCAGCGCACAAGCCAACCGCTGACGGCGCCCTGTACGTGGCGATATGACCGGTGCGAGAATCAAGGCGTCGTGCCTCCACTTGCCCTGATCGTGGCATCATCATCGCACGCGCGCACGCTTCCCAAATTTTCGTATCCCGCAAAATCCGGGTCTATCAGACCGACCCGTCACCTTCCAAGATACTCTCAGTTCACTTGGAGCAAAATAGGCGTTGAACATCCACTCGGACACTTTTAAGGCTGAATGGATCCGGGCGAACGGAGAAGAATTCAATCGACGCAAGTTTCTTTGAAGTCCCGAATATCATTCGGAAGATCCTGCATGTCGATCCTGAATGGACGTTAATACTCAGAGTTCAGTCGACGCAAGTTTCATTGAAACCCCAAATATCATTCGGAGGATTTGATGCCCTAACTCAAGATTGACATTGATACCTCATTTCACCACTCGAACCCCGATCCATTCGGGGGCTAATGACGAGGATATGTACCTAGGGTAGGGTCCTAGGCAAGGGCAACATACCCTACCTAAGGACACTACATGGGAGGACTTGAAGATCAAGCATGAACTTCCGAGTGGATTCATGGAGACGTTCAAAGTCACTTGACAGATATCCACTCGGAGACTCCTTCCTTCATTCGGCAGTCGCGTGTCACTTGGAAGACCTTGCTTTCACTTGACGCCGGAAGACCAGGAGCCATCATCAAGAGCCCAACGGGCAGACGTTGGTACAATTGTCATTAATAACTTTTATTACATATGTTACCAGTAATGGCAGACTTTAACTCCCACGATCGGACCCTTAGATGCTGGGTAATTATGAGGGGCAGCAAACTCCACATAAGTCGCCCCTCCCCTCCTGCACAAGGGTTCGCAACCATTGTAATCTCTATATTCCACACAACATAAGCTCCCGAGCACTAAGATGTAGGGTTGTTACCTCCACGAGAGGGGCCTGAACTCATACATCCGTGTGTACATCCTCGCCGTAGCTAGGACTCTCCCCTCTCCTTTCATACCCCTACCATCTACTGTCAAGCTCGTTCCCACGATAGGCAGATTACCGGAAAAGGCTCCAAGATTGGATCTCTCGGGAACGGAGGCTTCAGGCGGCGGAAAAGTATTTGTGTGGCTCGTTCTGATGTTGGGGGAATATTTGGGTATTTATAGGCCAAGAATTAGGGTTAGGAGACCTGCCAGGAGGCGACAAGCCTGCTAGGCGCGGCCAAGGGGGGCCGCGCCTAGCAGGTTTGTGGCGCCGAGGCTCCTCCCCTGACATGCACTCCAAGCTTGGATGACTTGTTTCCTTCTAGAAGAATTTCTTCCAGGGTTCTATTCCGTTTGGACTCCATTTAATATTCCATATCTATAAAACTCAAAAACAAGGAAAAACATAAACTGGCACTTGGCTCTAGATTAATAGGTTGGTCCCAAAAATAATATAAAATAGCATATTAATGCATATAAAACATCCAAAACAGATAATATAATAGCATGCCATCATCAAAAGTTATAGATACGTTGGAGACATATCAGTATTCTTTGTCGACCAACTGCACCATCACTTTCATCTTCCATCCTTGGAACCGAGTGTCTTCACTCGAATAGACGTGCGTGATGAGAATCGCTGACTCCAAGCGCGACTCAGCAATGTTATTTCTTTAGATAACATGAAGAAGGTGCTGGAAGACAAGGACAAGGCACTCGTTGATGCTCAAAAGGTGGCGAGGGAGAAAACTGAGGCTATCGAGAAGAAACTTGCGGCAGCTAAGAAGCTAGAAGAAGAGAACGTGAAACTCAAGCAGGAACATGTTGACTGGATCAAGAAGACCGAACAACTGAACAAGAGGAGCAAAGGTTTGGAGAAGTACTTGGGGGACTTTGCGAAGAAGATGTTCAACATGCTCGACGGTAACTTTCTTTCACCGAGCGAACTTCCTTAATTCCCATAGGACAATAGCATGACCATCTTTCCATTCCTTCTTCATATAGAATTCTGCCAGGACGTTGAAAAGGAGACCGAGGAGATTGAACCAAATCTGGATCCCACCAAGTGGCCCATCGGAGACGTTGTGGCCATGAATATGTTTTGTCTCGACGTCCGTGTCAAGAGTGTTCAAGAGTATATCACTCAACTAAGGGCTGCATTGGAGAAGGTTGACAAGGAACTATGGCCTGAAGACACCCTCCAGACTGACCTTGAGTCAATGATGACCCGCCTCAATGAGATTCCCAGTCGAGTGCAAGCATGGAAGAAACCTGTTGTTCGTTGTGGAGCCGACATGGCGCTTTTGCTCGTCAGAGTCCATTGCAAGGAGGCAAAGGAGGACAAGCTGAAGTCTCTCTAGGTGATCAACACGAAGAAACTTCAATTCGAGGACTTCATGGAGACCTTCATCAATGCGGCCACTGGGAACGCTGACGGGATTGATCTGGACACCTTTGTTGAGCCCGCGAGTCCCACGGGTGCTTGATATAACTTTGATCGCAATTAAAACTTTATTTGCCTCGGTATGCCGAGTGGAAATGTAACCATTTAAAACTTCATTCAGGGCTTAAGCCTAAGTACTTTCGTTTGCGCGAACAACTTTTATCCGCGCTAGAAACTTTGGATTTATCTGCACTTTGCTTTCAATTCTTTGTTTGGCTGAATTTGTTTTGTTCCTGAATGGAATGAATGTTCAACATTCAGAATAATCTCAAACTTAGGCAAAAAGTTAATTCACAGCCAAGTCCCCGAGTGAGAAGAATGCTCGTCACTCGGCAAGGATTTTAACATAGGCAAAGACTGATTCACAGCTAAGCTCCCGAGTGTGAGGATCGCTCGTCACTCGGAGAAGTTTTGAACTTAGATGAAGACTGATTCGCAGCTAAGTTTCCGAGTGAATAGAATGTTATTCACTCGATGGTTTTTTTTTTAACTTAGGCGAAAACTGGTTCCCAGCTAAGCCCTCGAGTGAGAGGATCGCTCGTCACTCGAGGAAGTTTTTGAACTTAGACGAAGACTGGTTCACAGCTAAGTTTCCGAGTGAATGGACTACTATCCACTCGAAAGGGTTTTAACTTAGGCTAAAACTGGTTCGCAGCTAAGCCCCCAAGTGAGAGGATCGCTCGTCACTCGGAGTAGTTTTTGAACTAAGATGAAGACTGGTCGCAGCTATGTTTCCGAGTTAATGGATTGCTATCCACTCGGAAGGGTTTTTAACTTAGGCGAAAACTGGTTCACAGCTAAGTTTTTGAGTGAATGTTATGTTATCCACTCGGAAGAGATTTTTAACTTAGGTGAAAACTGGTTCATAGCTAAGCCCATGAGTGAGGGGATCGCTCGACACTCAGAGTGTTTTCAAATGAAGGAGTGTGCGATCGGAATCGACAAAAGACTGCCGGAGTCATAACTTTGATATACGACATTGTCTGGAGTACTTTTATTACATCAAAACAACTCTGTCTTCAAGTATAAAAATGTCGAAGTAAATCTACGTTCCAGGCGCGAGTCTCGTCAATCTTCTTCTTGAGATTGTAGAGGTGGTAGTCTTCGTTGTTTAGCATTTTGGTGACGATGAAAGGACCTTCCCATGCTGGAGCGAGCTTGTGATGTCGTTGTTGATCCACTCAGAGAACAAGATCACCCTCATGGAATGACTGACTCTTGATGTGCCTTGCATGGAAGCAGCGTAGATCTCATGGATATATAGTCGACCGAATCAGAGCCATTTCGTGCTCTTCTTCCAAGAGATCCACACCATCTTGTCGTGCTTGCTTAGCCTCAGCTTCAGAGTGAAGTTCTACCCGAGGAGAATTGTGGAGGAGATCAAACGGCAAAACAGCTTCGGCTCCATACACCAAGAAGAAAGGAGTGCGTCCAGTCGACCGATTAGGAGTCGTCCTCAAACCCCACAACATAGACGGCAATTCAGTCACCCAAGCTCCAGCTGCATGTTCAAGATCTTGCATGAGTTGAGGCTTCAACCCTTGAAGGATAAGGTCATTCGCTCGCTTCGCTTGACCATTAGTCTGAGGGTGCGCAACGGATGCGTAATCCACCCGAGTGCCTTGAGTGAAGCAAAAGTGCCTGAACTCTTCCGAATCGAAGTTTGAGCCATTGTCTGTGATGATATTGTGAGGGAGTCCATACCAGACCATTATCTCTCTCATGAATTTTATCGTAGTGCGCGAGTTCACCTTCTTTATGGGCTTAGCTTCAATCCACTTAGTGAACTTGTCGACTGCTACAAGGAGATGAGTAAACCCACTCTAACCCGTTCGGAATGGGCCGACCATATCCAATCCCCAAACAGCAAACGGCCAGACGAGTGGAATAGTCTTCAAAGGCTGCTGGCTTGTGCGGCAAGTTCGAGTAGAACTGGCACCCTTCGCAATGATCAAGAATCTCCTTAGCCATTTCGTTGACGCGCGGCCAGAAGAAACTAGCTCGGTATGCTTTGGCGACAATCGTCCGAGATGACGCATGATGACCACAGGTGCCCGAGTGAATTTCCTCCAGGACCAGTCGACCTTCTTCGGGAGAGATGCACCGCTGAGTTACGCCAGTTACACTTTCTCTGAAAAGTTGATCACCCATCTTAGTAAAGGCCTTGGATCTATGGACAACCTGTCGAGCTTCAACCTCATCTTCTGGGAGTTCTTGTCTCAATATGTACGCAATATACGACACCGTCCAGTCAGGTGTAATCACCAGAATATCCATGACCAGATCTATGACTTCCGGGACATCGACTTCAGTTGGATTAGAGGCGCTTATTGCTTGCGGGGGCTCTTCAATGAAGGGATCTTCCTGCACCAAAGGAGAATGTAGGTGTTCCAGAAACACATTGCTGGCGACAGGCTTCCTAGTGGATCTAATCTTTGCTAACTCATCAGCTGCCTGATTCTTCACTCGGGGAACATGATGGAGTTCCAAACCTTCGAACTTCTTCTCAAGCTTTCTTATTGCATTGCAGTATCCATTCATAGCAGGGTTCCTGACATCCCACTCTTTCATCACTTGGTTAACCACCAAATCAGAGTCACTGGATACCATCAGGCGCTTGACGCCGAGTGATATGGCCATACGCAACCCGTACAGGAGTGCTTCGTACTCAACTTCGTTATTGGAGGAATCTAAGTGAATCTGCAGGACATAACTGAGCTTGTCGCCCTTTGGGGATATCAATACTACGCCAGCACCAGACCCATTCAACATCTTCGAGCCATCAAAGAACATGGTTCAGTGCGCCGAGTGGATTTGAATTGGCTGCTGCTGTTCTATCCACTCGTCCAGGAAATCAGCAAGTGCTTGATACTTGATCGCCTTTTTCACTTCAAACTTGATATTAAAGTAGAGGAGCTCAATAGCCCATTTGGCCACTCAACCAATCGCATCCCGATTGTTGAGGATCTCAGACAATGGAGCATCACTAACAACTGAAATTAAATGATCTTGAAAGTAGTGTGCCACCTTCTTCGCTGACAAATATATACCATAGATGAGCTTCTAGTAATGTGGGTACCTTTTCTTTGAAGGGGTCAACACTTCAGAAATATAATAAACTGGATGTTCGACTTTGTAAACTTTGCCTTCCTCTTCCCGGTCGACAGTGAGAACTGTACTGACGACCTGATTAGTGGTCGCGATGTACAGGAGCAACGGATCTTTGTTGTGCGGAGCAGCAAGCACCGACTGGGTGGAAAGCAGGGCTTTGAGCTTGCCAAATGCTGCTTCAGCTTCTGGAGTCCACTCGAACGTATCAGACTTCTTCATCAGTCGGTACAAAGGCAATGCCTTCTCACCGAGACGAGAAATGAATCGACTCAACGCCGCCAGGCAACCTGTGAGCTTCTGGACATCGTGCACACGCTCAGGGCTTTTCATTCAGGTAATTGCACTGATCTTCTTAGGATTGACGTTGATTCCTCGTTCGGAAACGAGAAAACTGAGCAACTTGCCACCAGGAAAACCTAGAGTGCACTTGGACGGGTTTAACTTGATATCATACTTCCTCAGATTGGTGAATGTCTCGGTCAAGTCAGTCAGCAGGTCGGAACCTTTGCGAGACTTGACAACAATATCATCCATGTAAGCTTCGACATTCCGAGGGATCTGATCAAGCAGGCATTTTTGATCATGCGCATGAAAGTAGCGTCAGCATTTTTCAAACCAAAAGGCATGGTGATATAACATAAACACCCGAAAGGGGTGATGAAGGCTGTCTTTATTTCATCTGGACCAAACAGACAGATCTGATGGTAGCCAGAGTATGCATCAAGAAAAGATAAACGCTCGCACCCGGCAGTTGAGCCAACAATTTGATCGATGCCGGGGAGCGGAAAATGATCTTTCGGGCAGACCCGATTGATATGTTTGAAGTCAATACACATGTGGGGTGACTTGTCCTTCTTGGGGACCATGACGACGTTCGAGAGCCACTCGGAGTGGTAAATCTCGCATCTGAACTTAGCCGCCAAGAGACGAGCCACATCCTCGCCGATTGCCTTCCGCTTCTCTGCTGCCGACCGACGCAAGTGCTCTTTCACAGGCTTGGCCTTGGGGTCGACTCTCAGACGGTGCTCAGCCAGTTCCCTGGGTACAACCAGCATGTCAGCAGGCTTCCATGCGAAGATGTCCCAGTTCTCACGGAGGAACTAGATGATCTCGGCTTCCTATATGTTGTCGAATGTTGTCCAGATCTTGATCGAGGCAGCATTAGGATCTGTCGGGTGAATGTGCACTTTCTTCACTTCGCCTGCCGACTGGAAAGCTGAATCATAAGCGGGCTTCTTAGCACGCAGCAGATCAGCAAGATTAGCACTCTTCTTGTACTCCTCCAACTCGACCACTGCCATTTGATGATTGGCAATTTTGGAGCCCTACTGAAGGCACTCCTCAGCCCTCTGTTGATTCCCTGTGACTGTGATCACACCCTTGGGCCCGGGCATCTTCAGGTTGAGATACACGTAGCATGGACGAGCCATGAAACGAGCATAAGTAGGACGACCAAGGATGGCGTGGTATGCGCTCTAGAAGTCTACAACTTCAAACATCAATTTCTCTTTGCGAAATTTTTTATCGGTGTCGAACACCACATCCAATGCAATCTGGCCGAGTGATTTGGCCTTCTTCCTAGGGATGACTCCGTGGAACTGCATGTTGCTCTCACTGAATCAAGACATCGGTATGCCCATCCCCTTGAGGGTATCCGCATACAGAATGTTCAAACCACTCCCTATGTCCATGAGGACCTTGCGGAGTCAAGTGCCTCCACAACAGGATCCACCACCAGAGCTTGCCGACCGGGGGTAGCGACATGAGCAGGGTGATCCGACTGGTCAAACGTGATAGCAGTCTGAGACCACTTGAGGTATGTTGGGGTTGCAGGAATGGCCATGTTGACTTCCCTGTTGATAACTTTCAGTCGACTCTTGCTTTTGACATCAGCAAAAATCATCAGAGTAGCGTTGACTTCGAGAAACTCTTCTTTGTCTTCATCATCCTCCTTTCCATGAGTTTTCTCACTCGACTGACCTTCCTTGAATTGTTGGATGAGTAAATGGCACTGTCGAGTGGTATGCTTCAGCAATATCAAATTGCCTTCTTCATCTTTCTTCGTGTGGATTGCACACGGTAAATCCATAACATCAGTTCCCGACTGATTCTTTCCTTTCTTGGGGGTAAACTGCCCTTTGGACTTCCCCTTATTTCTCCCTTGTGCCGCCAGAGCGATCGCCTTTGCCTGAGCAAGGCCATCAGCTTTGCGCTTCTGTTTCCGACTGGAATTGTCGCTGGCACCATTGTCGACGGCTTTTCCTTTGCCTCTATGGAGGTGATCTTCCTCTTCGACGTTGGCGTACTGAGTGGCAATCTCCATCATCTTACTCACAGAAATATCACTTGTCCGCCCAAACTTCAGGTAAAGCTCTCTGTACTTCACACCAGCCTTGAAAGCACAAACAGCTTGATGCTCGGAAACATTCTCCACTGTGTGATGCAAGGTGGACCAACGCTAAATGTAATATCTCAAGGAATCATTGGGCTTTTGAACATAGTGCTGCAAATCGATCAAACCGGCTAGACGCTTGCAAGTGCCTCGAAAGTTCTGACGAACACTTGGCCAAGATCTTCCTAGCAATAGATGCTAGAAGGAGCCAAACGATTCAACCACGCTCGGGTTGAACCATCCAACATCAAGGACAAATGCTTCATGCCTATATTGTCGTTTCCTCCACCAATCTGCACAGCCACTCGTTAATCATCTAACCATGTTTCCGGCTTTGACTCGCCGGAGAACTTGCTTATGCCAGCCGCCAACCTGAAGTTGGGGGGAATCTCTGCAGAGCGAATGGCTCTGCTAAAACACTCGAGGCCAGAAACAATGGCTCCACTTCCACTCGGATAGTCTCTGTCATAACAATCCCTGTGGGCTCTGCCCATGTCAATCCGCTTCTGGGCGAGGATATCTCTCGCATCAAACCCTGGGTTCCGCTCGTCACCGAACGGGCGCCTTTCGTCATAGTGTCGGGGCACATACGGACCACTCCGCGGAGAAGTAGGCACTCGACGGTGGTCATCACGGTGAAAACGAGGAGCAAGCTGATCTCGCCCCTGATCGCGATACTGATCTTCACGGTAACCTCCGACCCTGTGACGCAGAGGTGATCCCGGACTATGTGCCGACTGAACTATGTCTGCCTTTGGTAAATTGTTGTATAGTCTATTGCGTGACTGAGAAACAACTGAATTCTGACGTTGCGTTGCATCGAGCAACGCTCAGATCTGCTGCAAACCTCTGCCAGCCTCCGAACGCGAGAATTCAATCTGCAATCCTAGTGGCGGTTGCAACATTTAAAACTGGAGTACGGAATACCTCAACGTTATTGTGAGATCCACTCAGAAACAACTGTCACTCACGTCGACTGGGAAGTGGCGGACGCTGGCGAGCCCGCTCGTCGAGTTCCTTTTGAATCTCTTCGAGCCGAAGGCGCGTGGCCTCCAAAGCCTGGGCCTCAGCAGTCACACTGACGATGGGCGTATGGAGGATCTCCTCATCCCGGTGCTGCTGGTCATTCGACGCTCCCCCAGCCTCGCGCCTACCGCGGCCGAAACCAGGGGGCGGGCTTTGATGTGAGCCCGCCATGAGGACCTCCGCCGCAGGATCACAGCTCTCGCACTCGAAGGGAACGTCAGACTGATTCGACGCCGAGTCGAACACGCCATGAAGTGATTCGACGGGCTCGATAGCCGCAATCTGCGGAGATGACACTTGGCGAGCCGCCGCATGCCTCACCCAGCGCTGGACCCACAAATGACCAGATCGCTTACAGCGGCGAATAGCGGGAAGGGCCGACAAGTACGGAGTCGACGGTTGTCGTAGAATAACACCGCAGGAGCTTGCACAGAAGTGTGTCGCCCCAGGGATCGGGAGCGCCTCAACATCTAGAGGCGCCTCCTGAAGCCATGCCGAGTCGTT
The DNA here is from genome assembly GCA_022496015.1 of Hordeum marinum. Lineage (NCBI taxonomy): Eukaryota > Viridiplantae > Streptophyta > Magnoliopsida > Poales > Poaceae > Hordeum > Hordeum marinum. The sequence continues at coordinate 187,737,509 of CM039677.1, read as the reverse complement.
GGCGATAAAGGTGAGCGCTCCGAGGCGGATCTCGTGGCCCAGGAACAAACCACCGCCGAAAGACATGACGAAGGGAAAAAATGCAACCTCGTCGGAAGTCGCTTAGACGCCTGCCCCACAGTGGGCGCCAACTGTCGTGGGAACGAGCCTAACAGTAGAAGATAGGGGTACGTAAGGAGAGGGCAGAGTCCGAGCTACAGCGAGGATATACACACGGATGTATGAGTTCAGGCCCCTCTCGTGGAGGTAACAATCCTACGTCTCAGTGCTCGGGAGATCTTGTGGTGTGGAATATGAGTGTTACAGGGGGTGCGAACCCTTGTGCCAGAGGGGAGGGGCAGCCTATATAGAGTGCGCTGCCCCTCATGAATGCCCAGCAACCAAGGGTACGATCATGGTAATAAAAGTATACGTTACTGATAACATACGTAATAAATGCTACTCATGGCGACTGGTGGAACGCCTGCCCGTTGGCCTCCCTAGGGTGCCTTCTGGTCTTCTGGTGTCGATTGGTTATTGGTTCTTCCGAGTGAAAGGCTACTGTCGAGTGGAGGGAGAAACCTCCGAGTGGATTATCTGTCGAGTGACTCATGTGCCTTGGTAACTTCAGTCAGAGTCTTCCTTGTAATCTTTAAGTCCTCCAATGCAGTGTCCTTAGGTAGGGTACATAGGTCAGGCCTAAGACCCTACCCTAGGAACATATGCTCATCAACGCCCTTGGCCTTCTTGGGAGCCATGTGTGTCGGTGAAGATGCTGATGAAGACGAGCAGAAGCTGGTGAAGATTCATGAACGCAATTTCCCTACCTGGCACGCCAAAGATGATGAGGTACGAAAATCTATGGGGCCGACAAGGCCCCTTTGCGGTTCGACTCTAGGGATCTACACACAAAGAGCAGCACCAACCATAGCGCACATAAGAGATTTGGAGAGGTTCGGGCCACCCGGAGGTGTAATACCCCACGTCCTGTGTGGTGGTTTTGTATGAACACGTCCAATAGTACAGGGAGCGTGATAGCCCGGCAAGAGTGCTCGAGAGTGCTGCTACACGTGCAAATGGATAGGGTTTCAGCCCTTGTAAAGGTAGCCATGGACCTCCTTTTATAGGCCAAGGGGTTACCATAGTGGCTAAAAGGGTAAATACACAAAGGTAATAGTGAATGTAAGAGTGGTCAAACTGCTGACACTAGCTATAGTGGAAAATACCTAACCCTCACGGATTAGGACACGCGCATTAAATGCGCCATGAGGTGTCATGCCGGCATTGCTCCCCGGCAAGGATCAGCTCTCCTTCTGTGTCGTTTGGCCAACTACCTCTTATTCTTCCGTCAAGCCACTAGGACGGGTGTCATTAAAGCTGTTGTAATCCTCCGGTGCCGCCAAGTGTCCTGACAATCTCTACCTAACTGCTTGCCCGCCCGACACCTAACTAATGGAGACAAACAACCCGATGAGGTGGAGCGGTGGCTTGGTAGTGGTATCTTGCCGGGTGCATATGTTGTCGGGTCTTCCTCACCGGCAAGGAGGTTTGCTAGCGGCTTGGTCTTTGCTTGATGTTGTCTTGAGTGCAGTATCTTCCCGGCAAGGCTTGTCGAGCCGGAGGCTACTGTCATCTGTGCACAAGTCAACGTGCTAAAGGATCCGTTATTTAGTACAACAACAGGAGCCCCCAGGCCTGAGGCACACTTAAGTCCGTGACGTTGTTGGGCTAGGCCTAAAATAGTGCGCAAACACACGTGACCGAACTTTACTGTGGCTTTAATGAAGGTTTTTACTGTGCCCCCCCCCTCACGACGCGCATTAATTGCGGAACGCGGGAGAGGTGGAGTGAAACGACGCCTGAGGTGGAGTGAAACTGTTGGCGTTTGTACACAAGTTAGGGTGCTAAAGGACTCGTTCTTTAATACGCCGACACCTGCTATAGTGCGTCGCCCACAACCTGCGATGGAGATGCTTAACCAATCCAATGAGGAGCATGCCAACATGCAAGTATGTTCTGCCTCAATGATATTCCACGTGATTGCGTATTTGCATTGCAACGATTATGACTTTCTTCCGATGACATTCTGTAGCCCCTCATGGAATAAGAAATCAAACTACGAGCGAAGGCACAAAAAACCATGCTTGAATAGCGGAACGATATGCAACAAATGAATGAAGCATTGGTTCAACAACAAGATTTCATTGCTAGACAACAAACAACTAACGAGGCGAAGTGAGCACAATTCGAGCAACGGGGAGTGGTAAGTTCTTACTCATAACACCCAATCATCAGATTTAGTTCTATTCATCTATGTTACATCATGAAACCTGACATAGCCCATAATAATCTGCATAACATTGTTGGTGGGAGCAACACGACCAATTTTGACGGTTTGCCTCCCTTTCCACCTCCTATGGGCATTGTAAGTCTTCTAACCTTTTAATCATTTATATTACCGTCGCATATGTTTATTGTCTCGTGTTTATAGCTCCACAAATTGGCTGGATCCAACAATGTACCGATAGGTGCATCTACACCTGGGCAAGCAAGCCCAATGATACCTACTAAGGACATGGCACTTCCACCTATACCTGTCCAAAACTCGGGCCAGGCCGGGCCTCAGGTTGGGCCTAAAAAGCCCATGGTTTAAAACTCAGGCCTGAGCCCGGCCCGGCCCGACCGTTGGCCTAAATTTTGGGCCCGGGCCCAGCCCGAGCCCAAGAAAGCCCGGCCCGGCCCGGCCGGCCTGGCCCGACGTAGACGTAAAAATGAATTTGCACAGGCCCGACCGGGCCCGGCCCGACCTTCGGGCTTGATTTTCAGGCCCGGGCCCGACCCGCGGGAAGCCGAGGCCCAGCCCGGCCCGGGAATTTCGAGTCGGGTCGGGTCGGGCCGACCGGGCCGGGCTACCCATGGCCAGGTATACTTCCACCTCGACCCATCCTTGACTCCAGGCATTTGACTCATTCACATGACTTGTTTATGCTAGTGGAAACCCATTCATCTTACTGTCTCATATGGAAACTCATGCTTATACTAATGAACTTGTAGCTTTGCATTGCGGACGTCGTCAACCGTGCTAAAGCATGTAACATGTATAATTGTTGTTGCTTAGAGCATCTCCAGCCGCGGCCCTAAAGGACCCCCCCTAGGGCCCTTTTTCGTCGCCGGCGCCGAAAAATCGGCCCAGTCGCGCCCCCGGGACCCCGTTTTTCACCGGTTAGAGCCCTTTTTTGGGCCGGCGAACCCAGGACGAACCCAGGGCGCTGGGGGCCTCTTGGGGGATCCCGCGGTAACAAATCGGCGTGTAGGACACCACTGTCAGACGAATCTCGTCCCTTTTTCCTAGCGCCAAGCCACTCCCCCACTGTCGACCCCGGCGACCCTCGCCTGTTCACGGCCCCTGCGCCGCCGCTAGAAGAACCCACTTCGCCCTCCCTCGTCGGATTTCGCTTCCCCCGACCCTCGCCCATCCCTTGCCCAAGCCACGCCGACCGGGGCGCCAACGTCTGCTCGCCTGCTCGCCCGTCACGTCGACAAGGTGTTTGACGTTTTGCCTGCTCGGCCATGGACTCGGATGACGAGGAGGCGTTCGCGGCCCTATTGGAGGAAGAAGCCGAGACCGACACCGCCGACGAGGAGCACTTCATGATATTGTCCTCGCTGGCCGGCCTGTTCGTCAACAATGACAAGCCCCGGTGAGGTGGCTCGACGCCGGGGCGACGTAAGAGCAAGCAAAGGCATCGGATGGAGGGGTATTGCATGCTCTACACCAACTACTTCGCCGACTCTCCATTGCACGGTAAGAAAGTATTTCGGCGTCGCTAACGGATGAGCCGGAAGCTCTTCCTCGGGATTATTAATTCCGTCCGGGAGTTCGACAGCTATTTCGTTTGCAAGAAGGATTGCACCGGCATGGTTGGATTCTCCTCACTTCAGAAATACACCCAAACTATAAGGATGCTTGCATACGGAGCCCCCGCGGACATACAAGAAGACTGTGGGCGAATGGCTGAGTCCACCACCATTGAGTGTCTGTACAAGTTCTACAGAGCAGTGATGGCAGTGTTTAGACCATAATATTTGCGATCACCCAATGTCGAAGACACTACTCGAATCCTGGCACAGAATGCAGCAAGAGGATTTCCAGGGATGCTTGGAAGCATCGACTGCATTCATTGGTCATGGAAAAACTGCCCATTTGCTTGGCAGGGGATGTACAAAGGCGTCAAAGGTGGTTGCAGTGTGTTACTTGAGGCAGTAGCCACACATGACTTATGGATTTGACACTTCTTCTTTGGTATGCCAGGAACTCACAATGATATCAACGTCTTGCAGTGCTCGAATGTCTTCGCCAAGCTTGTTGAAGGTCATGATCCTCCGGTGAACTTTGAGGTCAATGGATGCCAATACAACAAGGGATACTATGTAGCAAATGGTATCTATCTGAGATGGTCCACATTTGTGAAGACTATCTCAAAACCTGTGGCGCCAAAGAAGGCACACTTTGCTAAGTGTCAGGAGGCTTGTAGGAAAGATGTCGAGCGAGCATTTGGTGTGCTCCAATCGCGATTTGCTGTTGTCAGGTACCCCGCTATGACCTGGTCCAAAAGGAAGATGTGGGAGATCATGAATTGTTGTGTCTGCTTGCACAACATGATCATTGAGAACGAGCAGGAAGAGTCAGTGTTTGATCCTGAACCATATGACAGGATGGGACCTCTTGCACTTGTTGATCATCAGGTACCAGCAACATGGACTGCCTACCTCAATATGCGCAGGAGATCCGAGACACACAAGTGCATCAAGAACTGCAAGACGATCTGGTGGAGCACCTATGGAGGCTTAAGGGCAACGCCTAGCTCGATTTGTTTTAATTTATGTTGAAACTTGCTTGATTGAACTATTTGATTTTGTATTAATTTCTATGATGAACATTTAGTTTTTTGTTCAATTTACGTCCATTTTGTTGATTTTAAGCTGAAAGAGCGACGAGATAGCGCCGAGCCTGGACCGAATTTGAGCCGAATCTGCGTCCATAATGGGCCAAAAACAATGGTTGGAAGGCGTCCCTGGGACGGCGACTAGGAAGCCGAGCCCCAGGTCGATTTTAACGTCGGTTTCGCCCAGGCGGCTTTAAAATCGGTCCCTAGGAGGCCAATGGCTGGAGATGCTCTTAGATGTAACAATTGCAACGCATTTTTGCTAATTAGGATTAGTAATTTGGTATTTTGACCATACCCTTTATTGCCATGTTAGATTCGCCACTGACTATGCCTAGTGTAACACTTGGGTCTTACTCGGTGATTCGGAGTCTGAGTACACCCAGTCGGCGTAAGAACATAAGTCGATGGTCTTTTGTTGCGGGCTCGGCAATGGCTTGTGATAAACAACCCATGTAAACGGCGCTGTGTAGGCTGGGTGTCAAGGCTCGTCCACATGGCCCCAAAATTAGCCGAGTGTGCGTTGGAAGCACGACATTCTTGTAAGCCGAGTGCCACGTCCTGCCTTTCATCTGGGCCCAAGAGTCCCGCACAGGCATTACGTGTTAGTATTAGTAAGCTTGTTGGTGTTGTCGGCAAGCACATATGTCAAGCGCAACTGTAAGCGGAGTAAACCGAGTGTTGTTGCACGACTAAAATGGTAGCCAAATGTTGACCAGTCAGTGCCATGTGTTCAATGCATAGGTTGAGTGCTCACCACGGCCCTCGGCCTACACATATGTCGTGTCGTGTCATGCCATTTGCCAAGCCTTGCCACGTGTTCTTAATGTCGTGTGTGGCACTCGGCCTATATCCATAAGCCGAGTGTAGCACTCACTATATGTGCATCTGAAAAAATTTGTTTGCTAATTAGACTATCCCTATAACTAAACATGTATAAACAGTTCAGCACACAACTCAACACATATAGGTTCATATGTCCATAGAAGCAATAGAAGCAACCTCGTATATATCCATATGTCCATAGAAGCACAGTACGGAGTATATAAGTATATAACATCATATATGTCCAAAATGGTTCAGCGGCATAGCAAGCATACAACCTCATATAAGTATGTAGCATAACCAGCAAGAAGTGACATATATCAACATGTTTGGAACCAAGTAGTAGCATTGACTCCAACAAGTCACATAACCAATAGTAACTTCAGCCGTTGGCGATAAAATAGCGCCGTCTGGGGTCGAGTTAGCGATAAAATCGGCATGAGGAGACTCGTTTCCCAGTCGAACCTCCAGGGTTGCCCCACAACCGCCGTTTTGGCCCATTATCGGCGTAGAATCGGCCAATTCAGCCCCGTTTCGGCGCTATTTCGGCTTTGAAATCAACAAAATCGGTGCTTTTTGGGCATAAAATGAACAAAATCGGTGCTCTTTCGGCATAAATTTAACAAAAAACTGAATGTTTCGTACCAAAGTTCATCATAGAAATTAATACAAAATCGAATAGTTCAATGAAGCAAGTTCAAACATAAATTAAAACAAATCGAGCTAGGCGTTGCCCTTAAGCCTCCATAGGTGCTCCACCAGATCGTCTTGCAGTTCTTGATGCACTTGTGTGTCTCGGATCTCCTGCGCATATTGAGGTAGGCAGTCCATGTTGCTGGTACCTGATGATCAACAAGTGCAAGAGGTCCCATCCTGTCATATGGTTCAGGATCAAACACTGACTCTTCCTGCTCGCTCTCAATGATCATGTTGTGCAAGCAGACACAACAATTCATGATCTCCCACATCTTCCTTTTGGACCAGGTCATAGCGGGGTACCTGACAACAGCAAATCGCGATTGGAGCACACCAAATGCTCGCTCGACATCTTTCCTACAAGCCTCCTGACACTTAGCAAAGTGTGCCTTCTTTGGCGCCACAGGTTTTGAGATAGTCTTCACAAATGTGGACCATCTCAGATAGATACCATTTGCTACATAGTATCCCTTGTTGTATTGGCATCCATTGACCTCAAAGTTCACCGGAGGATCATGACCTTCAACAAGCTTGGCGAAGACATTCGAGCACTGCAAGACGTTGATATCATTGTGAGTTCCTGGCATACCAAAGAAGAAGTGTCAAATCCATAAGTCATGTGTGGCTACTGCCTCAAGTAACACACTGCAACCACCTTTGACGCCTTTGTACATCCCCTGCCAAGCAAATGGGCAGTTTTTCCATGACCAATGAATGCAGTCGATGCTTCCAAGCATCCCTGGAAATCCTCTTGCTGCATTTTGTGCCAGGATTCGAGTAGTGTCTTCGACATTGGGTGATCGCAAATATTATGGTCTAAACACTGTCACCACTGCCTTGCAAAACTTGTATAGACACTCAATGATGGTGGACTTGGCCATTCGGCCATAATCTTCTTGTATGTCCACGGAAGCTTCGTATGCAAGCATCCTCATAGCATGGGTGCATTTCTAGAGTGAGGAGAATCCAACTGTGCCGGTGCAATCCTTCTTGCAAACGAAATAGATGTCGAACTCCCGGACGGAATGGACAATCCTGAGGAAGAGCTTTCGGCTCATCCTGTAGCGACGCCGAAATACTTTCTCACCGTGCAATGGAGCATGGGTGAAGTAGTCGGTGTAGAGCATGCAATACCCCTCCACCCTATGCCTCTGCTTGCTCTTGCGTCGGCCCGGCGCCGAGCCACCTCGTCGGGGCTTGTCATTGTTGACGAACAGGCTGGCCAACGAGGCGAGTATCATGAGGTGCTCCTTGTCGGCGGCTTCGGCCTCGGCTTCTTCCTCCAACAGGGCCGTGAACGCCTTCTTGTCGTCTGAGTCCATGGTCGGGCAGGCAAAACACCGAACACCTTGTCGGCGTGACGGGCGAGCAGCCGCCGACGCCCTTCCGACGTGGTTTGGGCTAGAGGACGTCGATGGGCGAGGGTCAGGGGGTTGGGGGAAGCGAAATCCGGCGAAGGGGGTGAAGGGGGGCCTTCTAGCGACAACGCAGTGGCCGTGAACAGGCGAGGGGTGCCGGGATCGGCATTGGGGAGGCCACGGGTGGGAGTAGCTCAGGCAAGAAAAATGACTAGATTCGCCTGACGATGGTGTCCCACACGTCGATTTGTTACCGACGGAGCTCCCCAAGAGGCCCCCAGCGCGCTGGGCTCGGCCTGGGTCCGCCGGTTCAAAAAAGGGCTCTAACCGACGAAAAACAGGGTCCTGGGGGCGCGACTGGGCCGATTTTTCGACGCCGACGGTAAAATCAACCCCTAAGAGAGACCTGTTGGGAGCCTGGCCGGAGATGTTCTAAAGCACCTCAATGTAATTATGGTATATATAGCTAAAATAGAATTTTGGAGGGCAGGCTTCAGTCTGTTAAAGCCCTTCTAGTAGAATTTTAAAGGGTAGGCTTCAGTCTACTAGAATAGTCATTGGACATAGTCATTGTCCAGCTGAATTTGGCCTTTGCCGAGTGGTTTACACACTTGCACACTCGATGTAAAACCTATTGCTAAGGAAGGACCTCAATCAGTGGACAGAGATGCACCCCTAGGGATTGAGTTTCGAGACAATATATCTAGAATGGTGCTTCTACTGATTTACTCAATTTGTTATTTAATGAACCATTATATTTTTATCTTTCAATATTAGGTATGTTTCGTGATATAGAATAAGGAGTCGTGTTATACTCCTGTTTCTTATATAAGGTGTATTTGTTTTTGACAAATTTCATCTTATAATGTAAGGTGCATTTCTCATGGGACGGAGGGAGTAATTTTGAGTATGGTAAAGGATTAGGTGATCCTCAATTAAAAGGACGAACTAGAACAGCAGTTCTTTCAATAACTAAATCATTAACAAATATAACTCGGTTCAGTTAAGGCTCGAGCTGATCTAAAGTGCACATAGTAAGGAAAATTCATTTCTGAGCCCAGGCTCGTCTGCACCCGTCGACGAAAAAAATAAAAAAAATACTAGAAAAATTCAAAAAAATTCAAAAAAATTCAAAAAAAATTGTGTGATACATATTTTGATGCGTGAGATCCGCTCCAAATTTCAACTTATTTGGACGTCCGAGCAGCTCTCAACAAAAAAGACAAATCGGGTCAAAAAAAATTGATGAACAGTAAACCTTTTTTCCAGATCCCGATTTGTCTTTTTTGCTGAAAGCTCGTCACATGTTCAAATAAGTTGAAATTTAAAGCGCAACTCACACATCAAAATATGTACCACACAAAAAACAATTGAAATTTTTTGAATTCTTTTAGTATTTATTTTGATTTTTTTCGTGAGCGCGGGTCCAGATGCATCCGAGAGCCGAAACGCAGCGTCCACATAGTAATTGCTTCTGAGTATGATATAAGGTATCAGTACATAGTAGCATATTAATGTGCGGAAGAATTTGTAAACAAGCAAAACCCATTATTGAAGGGAACAAATTCTTCAAAAGTCGGCTGCGTCTGTCCAAACCTCTTCATTATCGAGGCACACTCAAACCAGTTTCTGCAAGTCAGCAAAGAGATAATAAGTTTCAGTTGTCGTGCTGCAACATCTACATAAACCCCTGAGCAGACCGGAAGAGGTGCTACGATCAAAACACAAAAGAAGAAGAAATGACGGCAAGAAATTTGATAGTCCACTAATGTAAAATCAAGTTAAAATGTAGTATGTCTGACGTCTGAACACAACAATCACAGCATTGAGTTTCAAAGTCTGGAGTTTCTTGGGTAATAAAATAATCATGACAAGGTAAAAGAAAATATAAATGCTCCCTGATGTGGAAATATCAAATTCATTTTATCCAACAGACTGATAGTTATGCTATAGGAGTACACAAATAGAGCATTTTGCACCAGAGTTCATCCAAACAGAGCATTTTGCACCTATATGAAATATGTGCATTGGTGCAAAACATCATTGAGATACACTTGGGAATTATGTGGCAAAAAAATTGAATTTTCAAATTTGCAATAAAGTATCACGCCAATGCCATCGGTCAGACAAGGCTTACAGCAGTCCAACTCCTGTTCCGAACTGCACCAGTACTAAGATAATGATGTCATATTCAGTTAAACATTACCATTACCTACCTTATGGAAACACTGCTAATAGAATGATGTATCAATAAAACTAGCGAAAACGGGTAAATATCCGAATATAAAAGTAATAATCTCAGCTTCTCAAGTAATAAAAGATAGAGCTGAAGTCACATAAACAAACGTGCACAGCACACCACCCCAACAAGTTAGATTTTACTATAAAATCAGTTACTGAAAACAAATACAAATTTTCCACTGTCAACTAATCAGTTTCATCGAGAACACACCAAATAGTTACAACCACAACAAGCACCCTAGAGTATTGTTGCCTTATTGGGCGCTCTTTAGGTATATATAGGCCTTTTTTTCCTTTTGTTTCTTCTCAACTTTGCTATCTTAAGCTCTAATTGAAATGCGGTGTTTAGGCCCTGTTTGGTTTGGCTGTGGACTTCTAAAAGCAGCTGTGAAAAATCTGCTGTGAAAAAACAGCTGAGAAAAATCTGCTGTGAAAAAGCTATAGGTCATTTGGCAAACCAGCTGTATGAGCTGTGACTGTAGGTCAGCAGCAATCATGGCACCAGCAGCAGAGAAGACCAGCGGATGGGGGACGGGGGGCGGAGTGGAGAGGCGTCTGGAGGCGTGGGGATGGGGCCGGAGGGGTCCAACGACGCGGGGACGGGGGCAGAGGGGACCGGCAGCGCGGGGACAGGGCGGAGGCGTCCGGCGGCGCGGGGACGGGGGCGGAGGCGTCCGCAGTGGCGTGGGGGCGGGGCAGAGTGGAGAGGCGTCCAGCGACGCGGGGACGGGGGCGGAGGCGTCCGCGGCAGCGTGGGGGCGGAGTGGAGAGGCGTCCGACAACGCGGGGACGGGGGCGGAGGCGTCCGCGGCGGCGTGGGGGCGTGGGGGCGTCCAGCGGCGACGGGACCTAATCGTGGGGTAGGTCCGAAGTGGCCCGCAGCGGAATCAGATTTTGGAAAGCACGTCCCAGGCTGCTTCCGCTCGTGCATGTATCTTGGCTACGAATTTCTGAAATCGGATTTTGCTGGGTTCACCCTTTGGTTCAGATTCTGCTGCACGACAGCGGAATCCGTCAATAAAAGCTGAACCAAACAGGGCCTTAGTACTTAACTGCTAAAGGCATGCATTTTCTGATGTTTACATTCAAGTGCCTTTCTTACCCTAGAGTCTAGACATGTATCTTCGGCACCTTTGACCACTCCTCACATCTTAAGCATGGGTACAAATCATTTAGTATACGCTAAAGTCTTCTATGGCTACCAAGTTTCAACAGAATATGCTAATCCAAGCCAGACACAGATGAAAATCATGGCCAAGATGGACTTTGTCTGGAACGAGATAACACGGATATCTATAGTGTCATTATTCATTATAAAGTTTAAGTAAAAATATATTTATAAGTTTAAACAACAGAAATGCCTATGTTTTATGGTTCCTGGCATTTCAATCTAACAATCTACCAAGTATTCATTTGTGGACTGTGGTTAGTAATTTTAGGATGGGAGTGTTACTACTAAGTTGGTTATATTCATATGTGAATAAGTACATAATATGCACAACTGGTCTAAATAGAAGGTGTTACAGCCTAATACACTTCCATTTACAAGATATAGAGGTAGCTTATCCATTGTATTAATTTAAATATAAATCTTAACTCGGAGAAGACCAGTAATAATGGTGAATGAATGTGAATTTCTGAACGAGCATTTTGTAGTAGATATCTCCTGTCTCTCGTCACAAATTATAGCATTTATCAAGAAAAATTCAGTCGACTTTTCTCATTCATGTTGCTTCCGTGGATAATTTCTGGAGCTCTATTTTTTTGTATAGCAAAGATGCATTAGGTGCTTATTCCGTTACAGAAAAATACTTATAAATCTATCTAAACTTTATATAGAAACATGTAGAAGACCAATATAACCACAAGAACCTTTCCATTTAGAATGACACAAGAACATGCGCTGACCTATTGTTAGTTGCTTAAGGTTACATCCAACATTACTATGCGTATAGTTCGGTGACAACCACATTGCTGCCACACGCTGAAGTGACCTCGGCCTATCTTTTGCTTAGCTATGTTTTAGTTTATTTCGGGCGTCCTACTACTACTATTAGGCAATCTCGTCGCTGTGACAAGTATATTTGCAAAATCTCAGTGTTTGTTCTACCCTTGTATTGAACCGATGCTATGTTCTCGGATCTAAGCTAAGCACTATCTATATCAGTCTACTTATAGCTACGTTCTATTGGTGCCATAGCAGTTTAGTACTCCCTCCGTTCACAAATATAAGATGTTCTAACTTTTTTCTGAATCGGATGTATGTATATAGACACGTTTTAGTGTGTTTGTTCACCCATTTCAGTCCATATGTAGTCCATATTGAAATATCCAAAATAACTTATATTTATGAATGGAAGGAGTATGAATCAAACCACCCTGTCAATTAGCTATTGGAGTGTCAGGGCCTGAGCGACCCACAAAGTGCATTGACATCCTCTCTGAACTCATCAACTTAAATCCACATCTCACTTTGCTTCAAGAAACGAAATTAGATTTGGTCCATGAATTCAAACTCCAGTCCTTTATCCCACGGGCTATAAATACTATGTTCTCTCGCCAATAGTTGGCACTATAGGTGGGGCTATCTCGGCAGCTAACTCTAGATTCTTCAACACGACCGATCACCAGACCTCACCTTCTCCATGACCATCAAGCTCTCAGCACAGTTCGCCTATTCCTATTGCAATCGCCAACGTCTATGCTCCTTCCAATCACTCCTTAAAGTTAGATTTCCTCAGTGAATTGCTAAGGATGACATCTGCTGGCTCATTTTCAACGACTTGAATCTCTTAGTTTTTTCTTTTGAAAAGAACAAGCAATTGTGCCGGCAATTTGAGACCAACTCTTACAACAACACCATCGACTAATTACCATTGCTAGAATTACCACCGCTTCACCTGGACAATTGTTCCCGCCATATTCGATTTGAACCCGGTTGGGGCCTTCGTTCTAATAGCCACCGGATCCTTCGGCGGTGTTGGGCCTTGCGTGTGCAGTGTCAGACAACACAGTACACACATCGACATGCATGGTGCAAGCTTTAAAAAGCACTCGCTCAGGTATCGAACGTTGGCATTCTAAGCAGGCTCCAACCTCTATCCGGGGAGGTTTTTGCAAAAAAATAATATCCGGTTTATCAATTTGAAAGAGGAACATCGGCCGCTCTACGCAGACGAATCGCAACTTAGGATTGTTGTTATCGTTGTTTCAAAGCAATCAATTAAAGAAACAAGAACCTATTGGCGCTTACGCCCAAAAGTAAGAGGCACTACAAATGGCGATGAGAATACTAAATTCTTTCTTGTGTCCGCCTCTTAACGACTTTGAAAAAATTCATTCTATCACTAAATCACCAGGATGACGTCTACACCTTACACGATAAAAAAGCAACCCTTCTAAAATCCTACTTCACCCAGATCATCCGGCTTGCGCAAGACACAACCTGAAAGTTTGGTCTCGGCAACCTTTACAAATACCTTGTCACACAACTTTCCTCCATGGCTATTCGAAGCGGAAATTAAAGAGGCCTTTCTTTCTCCGATTGAACACACAAGCAAGCCCAAGTCCCAATGGTTTCAAACTAGCCTTCTACCGCCTGAAGGTTCTGATTAGCCTTCTATCGGGGAATTCTTGTCTCTCCTAAAACCAATCAACCTAGCCTTCTTCTCAGACTTCTTTCACTGTCAGGACAGACGGAACGCTTGAATGAAGAAAGCATTGTTCTAGCCAAAAAAGACTATTCCCGACTCATATAGTCCCATTTCTCTTCAAAGCTGTTGGATCAAAATCGCTAAGGTTCTAACAAAATAGGCTCAAACCACTAATCATCTCATGCAGAAATATAGCTGAAATTTGTGTCTACGCTGCCAATATAATAAGTGCCTGCCACTCACTGAAAAACCCTACCATGGTCCTAAAACCAGACTTCCATAAAGCTTTAGACTCAGTATCGTGGTCCTCTCTAACAAAATTCTTCAAAGAGGAACGTCAGAACAATGTTGCTCTTGGATCCATATCCTATCCATTGGTAAAATTACAATATGCTTTATTGTGTTCCGAGAGACCGGATCAACTGCAAAAATGCTCTGCCCCTAGTAGATCCACTTTCCCCTTATTTCTTTATCATAGTGGCAGACTTACTGCAACAACTGATCCGCCAAAATTCCCACCATCTAGTACTTCACCATCCGATCTTTACACACCAACCACCGTGCAATATGCTATTACAGATGATACCCTCATCATCACTAAGGCAACTCATGCCGCCGCAACCGCTCTCGAAAACATCTTGCAAGATTTTGCCCTATCCAATGGCCTTTCCATCAACTTATCTAAAACCATTTTGTCCTGATAAATTTACCTCCCGATTACACAATAACTATTGCGAAATCGCTGCTTTGCCCAATCTCCACCTTCTCCTAGATCTACCTCGGAGTACCACTCTCACCATCCGATCTTTACACACCAACCACCGTGCAATATGCTGATGATACCCTCAACATCATTAAGGCCACTCATGCCACTGCAACCGCTCTCAAAAACGTCTTGCAAGATTTCACCCTATCCAATGGCCTTCCCATCAACTTATCTAAAACCACTTTGTCCCAATGAATTTACCTCCCGACTACGCAATAACTATTGCAGAATCACTGCTTTGCCCAATCTCCTCCTCCTAGATCTACCTCGGACTACCACTCTCACCCACTCGACTACCCTCTGATGCTTTTCTTCCTATTCTACAAAGTTGTCGCAAATAACTTGCCATTTGGAAAGCCAAGCTACTAAATAAGGGCGACCGCCTTATCCATTTGTCCGCCTTAATTGACTCACCAGGCACCTACTTCATGGCGGTCTTCCCTATCCCCAAGAAAGTTTTGAAAAAGCTACTTTGTCGTAAATCAGCAACACTTAATACAGAACAAAGGTAGTAGATGATTTTCATAGGGCCTTCTTCTGGGATACAGAAGAAACTTGTACGTGTGCTCTGTGCCTAATTGCTTGGAAAACATTTGCAAACCAAAAAGAATTCGCGGGTTGGGTTTAAAATATCTGCATCAACAAAATAATTGTCTTTTGATGAAGTTCACTGCTAAGTCCCTCATGACCACTACATTCCCCTGGCTAGAGTGGATTAACCCAATGCATTCATCTTCCCCAACAAGAACACCTCCTTCCTTTGCAAGGTCATCAACGCACAAATTCCGACTCTGCAAAAGACCTTTGTACTTACTAACAATGGTCACAATACTTCTGGTTAAACACTTGATTGTGCCACACCACTTTAGCATATGCATTCCCAAACCTGGTCACACACTACACCAACCTGCATATCAGAGTGGCTACTATTCTATGAGATGGTCTAGACTCTTAACATGTGGAATCGCCTAACCTATGTTGCTTCGCTAGAATTTGCTTCTCTGATGCTTTGTTGCAGGACTTCATGATGTCGATCAAGTCAGACCAACAGTTCCTCAATGGGGGGGAGGACTTCTCCACCAAGGCAGCTTATGCCATCCGATCCAAGAAGGACGAGGAAGACCAACATGCCAACCTCATCTGGATATCTCAACCGACTCCTCGTGCCCTCAATGCAGCCATGACGATACGGAACACATCTTTTCCTCCACTGCCTGCTCTCTGACCACATCTGCTCACTTTGGCCCCTCGTTCTAATGCTCATCCTATGAAAGATTTGGGACGCCAGGAATGCCAAAGCATGTCATCAGCTTGATATCCACCCGGCCACGTCACATAGGCTTATGATTTCAGATTTGGACTGTTGGCCACATAGACCTTGTAAACATGCTGATAACAAAGCCGCTTACTCCTTGCGTGCCTTCCTCTCCTCTCGCTCTTGCGTTCCTATGTAACTTCTGGTACACTTTGTAACCGGCCTTGGCCGTGTTACACTTTCAGTAATATATTAAGGTGGGGGGCCTCATGTGAGCATTTTGTCTAATTTACGTTAAGTATAACATGTACACAATGGCATAAACCTAACAAGGAAAAAGACAATTCAATCAGTTAATGAATAGCACAAAATGAATCTGAATTTCAGAGTTCAACAACAGCAACATTCAACAAACCGAATCAACCAAAATTGTGTGTGGCGGGTGTGAGGCTACGCATGAACTAAAATAAGCAGGTAACTGAGCAGTCAAAACTCACAGGTAGGATGCAAAGACTAAGACTCTATCATACTCAGACTCCCGGATAGGAGCTGCAGAGCGTACCCTGCGAGACTGCCCGCGCAACCTCTGCCCCAAGCCGCGACGTTAGCCTCGCCGCCGAGATTGCGCTGTGCAGCGGCTGAAGAGATCGTGCCAGCGCCACCTGCCGCCCCAGGGAAGAAGCCCTGTACCACACAAACCCCCCGTTTCAAGGCCAACTTCGAAAGCATTCGCGAGGGGAAACGTACAAGGAGGTCGATCACTCACCTGGGGGTTGGAGCGAGGGAGCGGGGGAGAGAGGCCGCGGGGCTCCGGGCGGAAGCTGAGCGGAGGAAGGCGGCTGCGACGGGACGGGAGAAGGAGCGGAGGCGCGACGCCATTGCCGGGAGGAGGAACGGGAGGGGAGAGGGTAGGCGGAAGGGCGAATGTTTTAGGGTTCTGGACCTTGCGATTTGAGATCAAGTCGTTGTACATGGGCCTTAATGGGCTATTTCCAGCCAATCGATTAGGCTGAGCCCGGCTGCGTGCTTCTAGGCCTTTAGGCCCCCATCCGGCATATTCTTCTTTTTTTCTCCCCATTGCTTCGACCAGAAGCTCCTGAAAGTCCAGGCCACGATTCCCCCCCCCCCCCCCACCCCCACCCAATGGCCTCCGGCGAAGGCACCGGAGATTCGAAGGTTGCGGCGGCAGTACGCGAGGCAGGAATGGAGGTGCAGGAGGTGGAGTTGTGCCTCGACCTCACGAGCTGCCAGCTGCACGATCTGAGCGAGGTGGAGATCCCGCCCACCCTGGAGGAGCTGGACCTTACGGCGAACCGTCTCGCCGCAGTCGACCCCCGTATCGGCCACCTCCGTCGCCTCCGCAAACTCTCGTTCCGCCAGAATCTCCTCGACGACGACGCCGTCGCGCTGCTCTTTACCTGGGATGCCATCGCTGGCTTACAGGTGATTATTTTTATGTATTGATTGAGAACCGCTTGAAAATATGTGTGTTAGCAACCAAGTAGTAACTCGGTTGTGCCTCCACCTCTTGGGACAAGCATGGGTAAAACAGCGGAGGAAGGTTTCAAGACATTGATTCACCCGTTCAGATTGCCCGTCGTTCCGAGGGTGGTTCGCCGTGCTCATGCGCAGCTCAGGCGTATCGGAAAAGCTCTTGCCGAAAGTGGCTAGTGAAAACAGGATCCCGGTCGGAAACAATGGCATTGGGGAACCCATGAATGGGGTAGATGCGTTGCATGAAGAGAAGAGCAACGCGGGAAGCGGTATAGGGATGAGCAAGCGGCAGAAAATGGGTGAATTTCATCATCCGATCGACCAAAACCCAAATGCAATTGTACTGGCCAGATTGGGGTAGCCCGTCGATGAAGTCCATCGTTATCATGTCCCAAGATGCTTGAGGGATCGGGAGGGGTAGCAGCAATCCCGGGGAAGACACACGTTCCGTTTTAGCCTGCTGACACACCTGGCAGCACTTGACGTATTGCTCGATGTGGATCTTCATCTTGGGCCATGCGAACAGCCTCCGAACTCATTTGTAGGTTACGGGAAAGCCAGAGTGACCCCCAACTGGGCTATCATGGAAAGCGGCGACAATGTGCTGCTGTAGCGCTGTGCTGCCCCCTAGCCAGATGTGGCCGCGGAAGCGAAGAATCCCTTGCGCAAGGCTGAAACGCCCCTTTGGGTCCGGTCTGACGGCTAACTGTTCCAAGAGTTTCTGTGCTTGGGGTTTACAATTGTAGCTCGGGACCACATCTTCAAGCCAAGTCGGTTGGCAAGAGGAGACTGCGAACAGGGACTCAGCTCTGGGTAGGCGGCACAGGGCGTCGGCGCCCCCATTGTCTGTTCCTTTGTTGTACTATTCTGTACTGTAGCCCTAGGAGTTTGGTGAATGTACGCTGCTGCCACAGGGTAACCAGCCTTTGCTCTTGCAGGTGAACCAGACTGCGCTGATCTGTCTTGATGATGAATTCTGCTGATTGGAGGTAAGGCTGCCATTGATCCACTGCCGCAATGATCGCCAGATATTCCTTCTCGTAAGTGGACAGCCCTCGGTATTTAGGACAAAGCGATTTACTCATGAATACGATGGGATGCCCATCCTGCCGCAAGATTGCCCTGATACCCGAGTCACACACGTCAGTTTCCACCCTGAACTGCTTCTTGAAGTTTGGCAAGGCCAACACGTGAGCGGAAATCAACCCTTTTTTGAGCACCTGGAAGCTCTCTTCGGTGTTGTCCGTCCACACAAAAGGGGAGCCTTTCTAGAGTAGATTAAACAGAGGCCGGGCCAGCACCCCAAATTGCCGGACGAACCGACGGTAATACCCAGCCAGACCCAAAAATTGGCGTACCTCCTTGATGTTGGTTGGCGAAGGCCACTCCCGGACAGCCTGGATCTTGGCGGGGTCCGTGGCTACTCCCTCAGTGATGATCACGTGTCCTAGGTACGAGATGCATTGTTGCACGAAAGCGCATTTGCTCATCTTAACCTTCCATTGTTCGCCCCGCAGCAGCTCAAACACTTGATGGAGGTGTTGCACATGGTCATTGAGAGTCTTGCTGAAAACCAGGATGTCATCAAAGAAAACCAGCACGCAGACCCTGATCAGAGGCTGTAATGTGTTGGTCATGGCTCCATTAAATGTTCCTGGTGCGCCGGCCAATCTGAAAGAGACCACCTTGAACTCAAAATGCCCCGAGAGCGTTTGAAAGGCCGTCTTGAACCCCTCCCCTTCGGCCATGCGAATCTGATGGTAGCCCGCTCTCAAGTCCAGCTTGGACAACCATTTGGCGCCATGCAATTCGTCAAGCAATTCCTCAATTATGGGCATTGGGTACTTCCTACCACCGTCATCACGTTGAGGTGGCGGTAGTCGGTGCACAGCCGCCATGTTCCATCCTTCATCTTGATCAGAATCACCGGTGAGGAGAAAGGACTGTGGCTCTTCTGAATAATCCCTGCCTCTAGCAACTCTTTGACCCGTTGCTCGATCTCGGATTTATGTTCAGGTTTGTACCTGTAGGGCCTCAAGTTCACTGGTTGTGCTCCCGACATGAGCGGTATGCGGTGATCACAAGCACGTCTCGGAGGCAGGCCCTTGGGTTCTTCGAAGACATCCTTGAATTGGTTGATAACCGCTTGGATATTGCCTGGAGTTTGTGTGAAGATCTCATCAGAGTCACAAATTTGACAGAGTTGAACCACCTGAGCCACTGCTCCCGGTTGCTGCAAGCACTAAAACTGCAAACTGTTGATCTCTGCGCATGCAGCAACGCTATCCACCTGGCCTTGGAGGTGGGCTGGACCGGCAGGAGTGGTGATCAAGAGATGCTTGCCGCGCCAATCCACATTCATCGGACTGTGTTCCTCCAACTAATCCATGCCAAGAATCACGTCATACGTGCCCAAAGGAAGGATCTTCATATCCGTCACAAATTCTTGCTCGTGTGAAGCCCAACGACATTTGGGTATGTCGGACACACATCAGAGCTCCCCCACCCCCACCCCACCCCCCATCGGCGACCTTGACTCGACAGGGTCTGACCAGAGGTGCCACACCCACGAGGGACGATGCCAGATGTGCATCGATGAACGAGGTCGAACTGCCCGAGTCCACCAGTAAAATGATTGGCCACCCTTGGAGCCATGCTTGCAGCTTGATGGCTTTAGGTGGAATACCCCCGGTGAGCGTGTGGTGTGAAATTGCCATCATAATCTCTGTTGGTACAGCCTGCGGGTCCTTACTGCCGTCGATACCGAAGAGCTCCAAGAATTCTTTGAAGACGTGCAATTGGACGTTGGTGGGGTAGGTGTGGTCTTGCCCCCGGCGTTCGCCGCACTTCAAACAGAGCCCGCACGCCCGCCTGTACTCGCGCAAGGCCTTGACCTTGGAGGTGTCGCCGCTGCCATGTTCCGATGGCGTTGGTGTCGTAGGCGGTCGCCCCTGAGGAGGTGGAGGCAGAAGCGCCATAGGCATCCATGTATGTGCCCGGTTCGCCAGGCCTGCCACCCGGGCTGGTGTTGGATGTCGCGGGCGGTCCGGGACGGTGCCGTCCGCAACCTCCTCCTGCAGCAACGCGAGGGCACACACGGTGTCTAGATCCGGTGGCCGTTGCACCAGCACGGTCGCGCATATGTCCCGCTTGCAGGCCCTCGACAAAATGAGTGAGATAGTAATAAGGATGATTGAATCAGAATATGCAGACAAATGGCTAATAATTTGCTCAAATCTCTCGATGTAATCCGCAACCGAAGTGGTTTGCATGAGTATAAAACTGGTGAGTGAGAAGTTGATGACGGTCTCGACCAAAACGAGTGCACAACAAGGCAGGAAACGATTCCCAGTCAAATTCAGAAAGTCGTTTCTGAATCGACTGCAGCCACACCGATGTCAAGCCCGAAAAATTCAGGGTGGACATCAGGAACCAAAATTTCTCCTGAATCGAACATGTGGAAGTATTGTTCGCATAGAGTTTTCCAAAGACGTGGATTCTCACCTGAGAATTGAGGAAAGGCGATCGACGGGTGGGTTTGGCCGATCCCCGCAAGAATCTGGCTCGCATGAGCGAACGGTCAGGACAAGGAGGGTGGGGATTGGAGATTGAACTGACCGTTGGCCAGGGTGGCCACCGACGCGAACGCCGGTGCCAATCCCCGTGGTAGTACATCGATGCCGTGGTCTGGAGACCCGAGGGTGTCGGCCCCTGCGTCCTTGCTGGTGCAGACGTGGTCACGCAGTGGCGTCGATGGTGTAGGCAGTGGTGGCGCAGGCGCAGCCGCCATTTGCCCTGCCGCCGCGGAGAGTTGGTCCACGCGCCGCTCCAGATCCAGGCGCCACTGGGCCAGATCGTCGAGCTTGGCGGTGCGGGAGCGGATGTCGGCATGGATCGCGTCGAGGGAGCCGTTCAACTTGTCGAAGTACTCCTTGAAGGATGGCTCCATGGCGATGATTTGATCCTTGATCGATTTCTGCAGCCGCGTTTCTACCTGATTCGCCAGGACGCGGATCGAAAGGCTCTGAATACCAGATGTTAGCAACCAAGTAGTAACTGTCCGATCTATTACTCTTCCTCGCGAATTCGAGTCTCAGGTAGCGATTACAAGCATGGATACACGGATTGGGAGAGGGGATCAGGGAGATAGAGAAGGAACAGGTAGCCGCCGCCGCTGGGTTTCGTGATCCACTGGATGCCTTCTTCTGTCCTAGATAAGTAGCTAGTGACTGTGGGTGAGGCTCACACCCACTCCAGCCCATGGTTGCGTGGGTTGGGCTTCTTCTCCCTAACAGGCTGAGCGTCCCGTGAGGCCCTGGGCTTGTCAGGAGGAGTGGCCGGTATTTCAGTGGCTCTGACAATGTGATCCAGAGACCTTCTTCAGCTGCTCCGATCTTACTTACCTCTGTTGTTATCTGCATGTGTCCTATTGTTGCAATTTCTTTCCTGGTACAGCAACATTTCTCTCTTCCAACATCACAAGATTTTCGTCCGCCTGCCAAGCAATGATCTGCAGTGAGCAAATTTTTAGGTGATACCTTGGTATTATCAAAGTACCAACATGTGTGTGGAGGAAAATTGAATGTGAAGTGAAATGTTAACTGATAATTTTTTATCTAACAACATTCGTGAGCAAAACTGAGATTGTTTCTGCAGAAATGGTTATGTACATCACTTATTTATCCTTATAAATCACTTTACAAGTTTACATGATATGAAGCCCCATTTAAACAAATTTGATGCATGCCATTTCATAATATTACATGAAGGGAACCTTCATGCTTTGTTAAATACTTTGCACACAGGCTTGAAAGTGCAATTTAAGTTTTACTCTTAAATGTTGCTGTGTTATTCCTCCAATTTTCTCAATTTTAAGTTATCCATGCGTTCTCATAAAGTAATTTACTATGCAATGTTTTTCCTTGTCCCGTAACGCAGAAATGGTGAAGTGATTTTACAATGCTATTTTAAACCATTTCCAATTTCAGGAGATAGTCCTTAGAGATAACAAGCTTACAAAGATCCCTGATGCCAGCATCTTCAAGGGTCTTCTGGTGTTTGATGTTTCTTTCAATGAGTTATCGTCCTTAAATGGTTTATCCAAGGTTTCCAGCACAGTGAAAGAACTCTACGTTTCAAAGAATGAAGTTCCAAAGATGGAAGAACTTGAACATTTCCATGCATTAGAAATGCTTGAACTTGGTAGCAACAGATTAAGGGTATGCATTTAGGTGCTTCTTTACACGTGATGATGCATGTTATAATAAAGAACTTGGATGGATCCTTGCCCTATAGCACCCCATGTTCTCACATGTTCTACTCTATTTCAGGTGATGGAAAATCTGGGAACCTTGACAAATCTACAGGAGTTATGGCTGGGAAGAAACCGGATCCGGACTATCAACTTATGTGGGTTGAAATCTATCAAAAAAATAAGTCTGCAAAGCAACAGGCTAACTTCAATGAATGGCTTACAAGTACCGTGTCGTACCTTCACCAACTCCCTTACTTTTGCTGAAGTAATTGCTACTTGCTATTGCTAAGTTGTCTTTTGTTTTTGAATTCAGGAATGTGTTGCATTAGAGGAACTGTATCTCAGCCATAATGGAATCCAAAAGATGGAAGGCGTTTCTATGTTACAGAACCTTCGTGTTTTAGATGTTTCATCTAACAAACTAACTGCTATCGAAGATATTGAACCATTAACCAGGTAACATGATACTACATGACTGATTGTTTATCAACTTCAGTGCACCAAAATAAGCGGGGGGAATTGATCCAAATATCCTAAGCTACATAAAAGTAGCTTGATAGATTGTTTGTTCCTACTTCATTACTAATTTGACATTATTTGTGTTGCAGGTTAGAGGACTTGTGGTTGAATGACAACCAAATACCATCACTGTCTGGGATAGAATCTGCTTTGTCTGGTTCACGAGAGAAACTGACCACCATATATCTTGAGAGAAATCCTTGTGTACGTACTTATATCCTTTGATTAGTTATATGTCTAGTTACTGTCATAGTCTCATCCATTGCTGTTTAACCTGATTTAAGAGTTATTGTTACCATTTTAGCATCATAATGAGTAATGACACCATCATAGTAGTAAACTCCATCTCCCAATTTATTGTGCCAAAGTCGGTGCATATTGTTGAAGTCAACATTGACTGTGTACGGAATTCTGGATGAATATTAAGTGTGACATCCAAAGTGCTTAAACTATTTATGATTTACTGTATATTTTCTGGTCTCCATTATTGTTCTATTACTCTTAAGCACTGTCTCTGGGTGTTTTCCTCTGCCACGTTTGATTTACCATACCATTATGACCGAAATGGACATCAGATTTTCTTTTAACATATCAGTATCTTCAAAAGTTTGAAGCACCTCCGCCGGTTCTGAATGGACATCCTTGATTTCTCATGGATCATATATGCTAGTACTTATTTGGCCTGTTCTTTATCAACTGTGGTGCAATCTGGAAGTTTCACAAGTAATATTGTATTTATCAAAGTACCTAGATTACAACTAAGAAGTCACCGATGGTGGGAACTTTGTGTACAGTACTAATACTTCCTGACACTATTGAGAATGGAATGTTGATTTTGGAAGTGATTTCTCTAGTGATATTAATTAATGCACATCCAGTACTGTAGAGTATATTGTGCAACTGGCCTACTATGCACCAATCTTATGATTTTACCCTGAAATTATCAATCATCAGAGCTCATGTTAAAAACGAATCTTATTGTTTGTGCCTTAATCTTTTTGCAGGCAAAAACTCCGAACTATTCATCCACATTGAAGGGAATTTTTCCAAATCTTGAGCAAATTGATTCAGATATGCTAGCATGAAACAGGTTGACTCACATCCCATATTGTTGAAGTTAGTCGAAGTATCTGTTGTGTTTATGCAGGAGGAAAGCAGTCATCCAGTTCAGAACAGACAGTATAAACTGTCGGTCAAGCAGCACTGCAGTTTGTACTGGTGATCTGAATGGATTATTGCCAACTTTACTTGAAAGGCCCATCCTGAAGTTGGTCATTTCCTGCTGAGATCTATAAAAACTGAACTATGCGATAAATCCATCCTATGGTCCATGACTCCATGCTCGTGCCACATTGCAACTATTCTCGAGATGATGTATTTGTTTTCCCTTTTCCCTTAAGTAATTTTTCACTTGTTACTTGGTCTAAGTTTATGAAGCCTGTTTTTTTAGTGTTCATTGCTGATCCAGTTGCTGCATCTTCAATTGTTCAATTGTGGATTGCTCAACCTTATCATCAAGCCCAACAATACTCGGATAGCTAGTCTCAATAGGTATGAAGGTGATCGCAAAGATAGTGGGGCTGTCAAAGTGTAATTGCAGCGAAGGCAAAGTTTGTGATGGAATGAATACCTTCGTCACACTTAATCTTTCATGTAGTCGGGGGTAACCGGCCTTCCTTCCGGTTGGTAGTCTCAAGGGATGAACTAGCCATAGTCGATGTCGGAGCTTGTTGGTTGGTGTTGTCGATCTAGCGATAGATTGTTTTGTTGTGGGGATTTGATTGTCGATCTAGCGATACATTGTTTTGTTGCGGGAGTTTGAAAATGAGCGAAATTGGTTATGGGGAGCTATGGAGTTTGTGGAAAACCTCCAAAACTTTTCTGCCAAATGATGGTAAAACCAAGATAGCCAGCTTTGGCATGTTCAAAACGAGCCAAAGAACACTCAAATTTGTGTTTTCAAGGAGTGAAAATTATGACCAGTGAAGCGGTGGCGGCTGGTTCGAGAGGGGTCGTGCGCATGAGGACAAAGGCCGTGAACATGGGTCTTGTGCGCACGGTACAAGGGTTGTCTGCACGGCGTGTCTAGGAATTTATCAAGGTAACACTAAGATATATATAGCATGGTGGGGTTGAACCCACTACTATGCGTGCTTTATCTGAAAAATTATCCATCTATCAACCAGAGAAAACAAATAACTCACGTAAAAAAAGGAATGACTTGAAAAGTATACGTAGCTACTCAATTATACAACAAAGAAACTATAAAGGATCCAATCATATTCAATGAACAATCTGATTATAAATCCACAAATCATTGAATCCCAACAAACGCACCACAGAAACTACATCAAATTAACCTCAGAGGAGATCATTATATTAAAGATCCAAAAGAGAGAGAAGTCATCTAACTATTACTATGGACCCATAGGTCCTGAAATAACTATGCATACATCATCATGGAGGCAACAATGTTGATGAAGAGGCCTTCCGCGATTGGCTTTCCCCTCCAACGGAGCACCGGAACAGAGATCGCTTCAAAACAGAGACTTGCGACGCCGATAGAATCCTCTTATATGAAGGTTTAGAAAATTATGGAATTTATAGACAGAGGAATTAGGTCAAAGGGAGGCTGGGGGCACAAGCCCAAGTGGCGCGGCCACCCCCTATTACTCCACCTGCCCTTGTGGCTGGCTTGTGGGTCCTCTTCTGGTTTCCTGAAGCTTCAATGGTCCTTCATACTCATTGAAAGGATCGATATGGTTGACTAGAGGGGGGTGAATAGGCAACTAACGCTTTTTAACTTTTCCTTAATAATTTAGGCTTAGCATCAAATAAGTTGGCTAGATGTGCAACTAGATGAATAACCTATATGATGCTAACCACAACAAGTACACAAGCAAGCAAGGTATATATCACAATAAAAGCTTGCAATAAGTAAAGGTGCGAGACAACCAAAAGTGGAGCCGTGGAGACGAGGATGTGTTACCGGAGTTCCTTCCCTTGTGAGGAAGTACGTCTCCGTTGGAGCGGTGTGGAGGCACAATGCTCCCCAGGAAGTCACTAGGGCCACCGTATTTTCCTCACGGCCTCACACAATGCGAGATGCCGTCATTCCACTATTGGTGTCCTTAAAGGTGGCGACCGAACCTTTACAAACAAGGTTGGGGCAATCTCCACAACTGAATTGGAGGCTCACAACTGAATTGGAGGCTCCCAACAAAACCACGAAGCTTCACCACAATGGAATGTGGCTCCGAGGTGACCTCAACCGTCTAGGGTGCTCAAACACCCAAGAGTAACAAGATCCGCAAGGAATCAGTGGGGGAAATAAAATTTCTGTTGATGAAAGTGTAGATCGAGGCCTTCTCAACCAATCCCTAGAAAATCAACAAGTTTGATTGGCTAGGGAGAGAGATCGGGCTAAAATGGAGCTTAGAGCAACAATGGAGTTTTGGGAAGGAAAAGGTAAACTTCTTGGCAAAGAAGACCTCCCTTTTATAGTGGGGGACAAGATCCAACCGTTATCCACACCCTCAGGCCCGTGCGTCGCGGTACTACCACGGTACTACCGTGAGGGCATGATCACGGTACTATCGTAATAGGGCGGATGTAAAAAATTACATCCGCGCCTACTACCGCAGGCGTAAGTTCCAGGGAAGGAGATAGCGGTACTACCGCTCAACCAAACGGTACTACCGCTGGCTCCTGCGGTACTACCGCTCCCTTGAGTGGTACTACCGCTGGCCACGGAAAGCAAACCCCCCGCAGGCTTTCACTTTGCACAGGAATGAAAAACGAGTTGGAGCTCCATTGAAGCGAAGGAAAGGTGGTGCAAAGGAATAGATGTGTACGTGATGACTCCACCCAAACCTTTCCGAAGTGGACCCCCTCTTAATAGTACGGCTTTCCTACGACTCAAATCCACCGAAAGGAACCGTAGAGAACAACCGTCTTCGATAGGCTCCGAGAGCCACTGAACCAACTTGTGCCTAGACATGAGATATCTGAAATGCTCAATGCACACGATTAGTCCTCAAAGGCATTGTCATAATCACCAAAACCACTTAGGGAGAAATATGCCCTTACAATCTCCCCCTTTTTGGTGGATTGATGACAATACGGTATTTGCACATCAAGATATAAAATGAGCATATGCAAACCCAAGACCTACAAAATATAGACGAGCTCCCCCTAGATGTGTGCATACTCTAGATATGCTTTGGACTGCAAGGCACACACATTAGGATCAACACTCCCCCTATATTTTATAAGCAATGCAATCCTTGTAACAGAATGAACAAAACTAAGTATGAAAACTAGGCATAGCATGTGAGCATGAAGATAAGGGTACATATGAGACAGACTCACAAGCTACGAATCATACTAGACAATAATAAGGTAGGAGTGATAGCATATGTCTCACATCATATGATAGAGGAAGTCTCCTGGTCACACACACACATGTAACATCCCAAATTTTGGAATGTTATAATAAATATTAGAATGAGTGTTTGTTTGCTTGAGTGCTTGAATTGAGTGAAATTTGAAACTTTTAAAAACTTTTGAATGAGAGGGAATGACATGACTTTCCCATGTGCTTTTGAACTCAAATTATTAAATTTCAAATCAGTGAGAGAAGATGACATGACTTCTTCAAAATAAAAA
Source organism: Hordeum marinum (assembly GCA_022496015.1). Taxonomy (NCBI): domain Eukaryota; kingdom Viridiplantae; phylum Streptophyta; class Magnoliopsida; order Poales; family Poaceae; genus Hordeum; species Hordeum marinum. Next base: position 187,709,855 of record CM039677.1, on the reverse strand, counting down.
GATTTGAAAAGTGAATTTGAAAACTATTTGAAAATTTCTGATATGGAGTTCCTTTCATATTTGAATTCCTATTTGAAGTTTGAAAACCCCTTGACCAAAAATTTGAGAGGAGTAATATGACACTCCAAACCAGGGGGTATTTTGTGAAGTTTTTGAATCATAAAACCCAGGGGGTTATTTGAAAATTTATTGCAAAAGAATTAAAACCAATTTAGGCATTTTCTAAAAATAATTTTTTTAAAAGTTTTTAATTTGGCCGTCGAAAAATGTTCATTAAATGGCATTTATTTCCCTCATCATTCTGGTATAAAAACTTTATTTTTTGGAAAGGTTTTGAATGCTTAATGAGTTTTTAATGCCCTGGAAAATAGAAAGGAAACGAAATTAATTGGTTATTAAAACGGGCCGGCCCACCTGCCTTTAACCCATCTCGAAACCCCTCCGAACCGGCCACCGATGCCGCGCCCTCTCTCTCTCTCTCTCTCTCTGACGCCCCGGCCCCACCGCCCGACCGAGCCATCTCCGCGGTCACCTCCCTCCTCCCGCTCCCCTCTTCACGCCGGCAAGATCATCGCGTCGGATCTCCCTCCCCCTTCCTTCCCCGACCACCCCGAGGCCCTATAAAAGCTCCCTACCCTCTTCTCTACCCATTCCGCCCATTTCCCCCTCGTCCGACCCTCTCCTCTCGCCGAAATCCCTCACCGAAGATAACCATGGCCGCCACGCCATTGCCGCACCACCGCTCCACCCAGACGTCCCCGACGCCGTCTGAGCCCACCATCCACTTCGTCGTCATCGTCCGCACCTCCCCAACCATTTGCCCAAGCCCGCACCCACCGGAGCCCCTCTCCCCGTCGATGCCCGAGCGCCGCCGCTGCCTCCGAGCTCACCGTCGTCGCCATCGTCGCCCCCGAGCCCCGCTGATGCTACCAATGGAGTCACCGTGCTCGTCCGCATCACCTGGTGCTGACGCCATCGCCGGAGGACCCCCGGAGCACCGTCCCCGTCGACTTCGCCGCCTCTGCCTCGCCGGAGCATCGCCGGAGACCCCCTCCACCGCGGTAAGTCGCCGGAGCCCTCTCCTCCGTTCGATCTATCATGTGCGGTGTAGATTAGAAGCCCCGTAACCGTTCGGTTTAGTATTAGTGAACCGGCCGGTTTTCTGTAAATTTTATTAGCCGAATCGTTTTCCTTTACAGTGCGGTCGTTTGCTCGTTTAGACATCGCGTGCACACCTCTCAGCCAATCACAGCATGCCACGTCACCCAATGTCCGTTAGTTAGATTTTTTCTTTTTTCTGTTTTCTGTTTTTAAAACAGAATAGTTTTGTTTTTGTTTTCTTTATAACTTTTATGTTTTTAATTATTTTAATTGATTCTTTTTGCATCTTGTCACAAATTTCATATAGTTTATGTAGATATAAAGTTTGACCATATTTGAATAATTTAAAATTGAATTCAAACATATTTGATTCAAATCTTATTTTCTGAATATCTTGAGTTTAACAATTTATTTTTATTTGATTCTTTTTGCTACTTGTCACTAGTGACCTTAGTTATCAATAGGTAAAACTTTAAAAAAATTAAAAAATTAAAATTAGCATTGTTAACAAAACAGATTATGTTTTAGTTCTTTTTAGGTTTATTTCTAATTCTTTTGGTTTAAATTGTTTTAATTTATTTTTCTTTTATATTAGTTAATTTCTTTTAACTTGTTTTCTGTTAGTTAGAAATAGAACTTCAAACAAATTTATTTTTATATTATTTATTATATTTTAACATTGAAATCAATTTTAGTTTCATAGTAACTTGCATATTGATTTCATTGCTAGTTTGATTTCTTATTTGAAAATATTTTATAAATTGTTTTATAAAGTTTTACTTTCTGTTAACTTAGTTGTGATATACTTTGTTTTAAGTTATTTTAATATTTTATTGTTTTACTTGGTGTTAAGTTTATTAGTTAGAAAACTTATAGTGTTTAGTGTGTTGTTTTCATAGTTTTTACTTGTTATTCAAAAGTAATTCTTTTTGCTAAGTAAAATATTTACTAAAATACTTTTGTCATATTTTACTTTGTTTTTGTTTTGTTACTTTTGAAAATAGATTATTTGTAGAGAAAACCAACCCTTGGTTGTGTTGATGAAGTTTTGTTGATTTCAACTTTTGTCTTAAGTATTTCCTTCATAACAACCCTTTGGTGTTTACTCTTGTGTTATTCTTGTGTGTTAGAATTGATTGCTAGTATGATTGCTTATATGAATGCAATGTTTGACTATATAGATTTTCATCGGAGAGTGACGATTAGTTCTATCAAGTCTTTTCTGACAGCGATTCTTTCTTCATCAACAGTACAGGCAAGTTCACTTTGACCATTTTGTTCATACCTATGTTTTATTGCATGTAGTGACATCATTCAACAAATCCCTCCCGTAGTGTTATTGAAATTCTTGTAGTTGAGTAGAATGCATGAGGTAGGAACCCACCACTTGTTACTAAAGCCCCGGGAACGTTAGTTATTTTTATGCTATGCTAAAGTAGACGGGGTTTGGTATGAGTGTTTCGTGAGTGGTGTGAGAAGGAGGACTCTACGTCAAGACGACAACTTCATGAAGGCATCTTCAAGTCCTGCATCTTCAAGACCTCAAGACTTCAAGACTCGAGAAACAAGTTTTTCAATACACACTACTGGGTGAAGGATGGTTGATTGGGCATCCCTGGAGTAACCAGTGGATGGTCGGGATGCATGGAGAAGCGCCATGACATCTTGCGGAAAGCTTCACCCAGACTCAAAGAGATGGATGAATACTTCATGCTCGGAAGCTCTTCTTCGACGAGTAAGAGTACGATTCAGGGTTACGGTCTACACTCAACCTGCCGTTGGTGTTTATTGGGACTCCACTCCCGTTGACTGTTTCCGCTGAGATTTTGAGGTATATGTCATTTTTACGTTAATTACATGTGATTGCACTTTGATATATACATTGATGTACTATGTGTGCCAGCATACTGATCCAGGGAGGGCACAGACCACACAGAGGCTTGACTCGTTTTGAGTCGGGTCGCTACAGAAATGGTATCAGAGCACATGTTGACTGTAGAACGTGACCCTAGGAAATGGATTACAAATGGGAAGACCTTAATAGGAACAACTTTTGTTTTCACTACTCTCGTAACTTCTAAATTCTTTTACTGAACCCTCCCTATTTCAAACTATAGATGGAGAACTACACCCTGAACAAAAGAGAGGACTATGAAGATGTTCTCGGAGGCTCATTCCTCATGGAGCTAGTGCAGATGGTGAAACTGTCGATACCTGAGATCAAGGCGACTAAGAGGAAGTCTGGATTCTGGGGCATCAAAACTAAAGTTTTTGGACATGAAGAAGACCCCAAGACTGAAGACATCAACTATGGCACATTGAGCCATGAATGTGAGATGGGCATGAACACTGATTTTCATGATGCCATAGCACGTTTGAGCTATCGTCATCGTGCTGAGTTGTGCAACCACTACTTTGGAAGGCTTGATTGCAGAAGCCTGATGGAGCACTCATCGACCTGACTGACGAACAAAAGATGAAATTTTCACCCGTACTTGTGTACAATCAAGAACTGGAGCGCTACATCAAGAACCTTCAAATGGACCTTCTCTCGGAGTTAATTGAGAACGAAGCACTTCGTGAGAGCCTCAAGGCTGAGAAGCTGAAGGTAGTCAATCTGAAGAAACATGATCCCGAGATTCAGAAGCTTCGTCAAGACTTGGAGAATAGTCAGGCCATGGCTCATGCTAGAGACGTTGAAATTCAAAAGCTCAAGAACCAACTCCTGGAACTACAGGGACGACACCGGAAACTCCGCATCAACACGGAAAATCTGGTGGAAGAACTTGACAATATCAAGCATGACCAGAAGAAGCCCACTGAAGACAAAGACATGATATAGACTAGCTTAGTAGTAGCCCCACGATGAGAGAATAAGGATAAACGTTTTTACGATTTGAGTGATCGACCATACCAACCTTATGTGGGTGGCGATACTATAGTTTGATTGAACTTTATGTTTTGTGTCTTTGAGTTGTTTGTATCCCTTCTCACTGTCTCTCTCTCTTACCCATTCCATCCCCAAAACCCCTTGAACCCAATCGACGGTGAATGAAGCTGGACTTGAATTCTCTGGACCAATGACCCATCTGGAGGTAGAAGTATGGATTCAAAACATGGATGAAAAGGATTTGTTGATGCATAAACTGGGATTTTGCTAAAGTACAAGGAATATAATAGAATATGGTAAATGGATAACCCAATTTGTTTTATGGATGACAATACTCTCTAAGGTGTTGGGAAGTGAATTAGAAGCTTGGTTTGGATGATATGGATGCTTACCCAAGAAGGAACATATGTTAATTTTGAGTACCCTTTTCTGACACCTGCAGATGACCACCCTTTCTGAGTCTTTTCTCAAGGGCCCGGAGACGACCATGACCCTGACTAGTGATCATGATTACCCAAGGATACTGAAGGATATGATGAAGCACATCCATCTTGAGGGAGATGAAGTCTACAAGGGCTACCCATTCATGGAAAATGGAGTAGAACTCTGGTATGTGGAGGTACACCTCCACCGTGTGAAAGGAGTTTGCCCAAAGACTATGGGACAATACTTTTACATATCTCATGTACCACAAGCAACCTTCTTTGACGTTGTTCGTGATGCTGCCATGGAAGCCATACGTCGGATTGGAGAAATACTTGAAGCAAGACTCCGTCATACTCAGGAATACCTCCATGAGGTGCATACGGAGATGCTGGAGATGAAGTTCATGTCCACCCTGATCAGGCAAAATATGGATAAATTCAAGGAGCACATCGCAAAGTTCTAGTGGGACTAAGATATCTCCAAGGAGGGATAAATGAATAAAGTTGGGAGTGATGCTGGACCATGCCAAACTATGTGGATGGCAGCATTTGTAATAAAGTACTTTTAGGAGTTTTAAGAAGTGATTGAGGATGTGACAAAGGACTGAATACGAGAAGAAAGCTAGAATGGAGTAGTTAAGTTTTGAAGATGGCAATAACTGTATCATGAAGCACTCTTGTTTTCATGAGATTATTTTGTAACGGAAGTCTCAGAGTTTGTAATAAATTCTTGAGTCAATGGAATTTATGGTGTCATGATTCTCCTATGTTGAATTATATGAGTTGTTACTCTATGAACAAAGATCTCTGACCATTTTCGAGGATATGAGAAAATATGGTCTATGCAGGCATGTGTACATTTCATTTTAAGTGTGGTAGTAACCACATCGACGAATGAATAAAGAAAGTACCATTCCTGTTAAGGAGTTTGGATAAGTGACTACACGTGAAGAGAATGTGGAACCATATCCAACTATGTGGATGACAACACCTGAAATAAAATACCTTGGATTTTGAATATGATGAACCAAAACTGTTATTGGTAAACAGACCAATGGAAAGGAAAAACATATTCAAGGAATCGAACGTGTATCAAGGATGGATCTCGTGGTTTCATGAAGGTTGCCCAAATATCATGAAGCAAGAAGTTGTGATTGGATCAGCAAAACGTTTTCTTAGTAGTATACGACAACCTGAGAGTTGTGAAGGAACGATAGATGTTTTGCTTAGCTTGCAAAATCAATGGATTTATCCAAACTTTCTTCGTTGACAAGAGAAATTTCTGCAATGCTTGTGAGGAAGCCCAAGTGTTAGAATACGAGATTCACTGAACCTTATACAAGGTACTGATTTCAGTGCGGCATGGATTGATCACCATGACGACTTACTCTTATCATTTCTCTTGCTATTTGGAATGGTAAATCTGAGTGACTTACCCATAGTAAAGAGACGACGCTCTTTGAAGCCTTTTGTTTAAGCCTTAGAATGGTATGAAGAAAACCCCTTGTACATGACAAGTTGCTGTCACATGTAGGAATTTTACGGTGAGGAATGAAGCCAAGACCCATTTCATTGCAGGATAACCACAAATGGTAGACCACCATGAGATATTCGATAAGTTATTTAGAATGATCACGAGACTTGTCAGCTAAGAAGACCCAGTATCAGATGAAATACCTTTTGTTATGAGAACACAAGATTTTGATTTAAACGGAAGAGCATCACCGAAGGAGCTATCATGAAGAATGTGAACAGACAGATGCACCCACAGGATCGCCATGACTTTTGAAGAACTAGTAACTCTCATTTTAAGTGTGGTAGCCCCACACTTCCAGGTCAATGGATTTGCTAGAACACCCCAAACCCTAACCTATTCTTTCCAGCTCTTTAGAATCTTGAGGATGAGATTCATTTTAAGTGTTGTAGGTTTGTAACATCCCAAATTTTGGAATGTTATAATAAATATTAGAATGAGTGTTTGTTTGCTTGAGTGATTCAATTGAGTGAAATTTGAAACTTTTAAAAACTTTTGAATGAGAGGGAATGACATGACTTTCCCATGTGCTTTTGAACTCAAATTCTTACATTTCAAATCAGTAAGATAAGATGACATGACTTCTTCAAAATAAAAAGATTTGAAAAGTGAATTTGAAAACTATTTGAAAACTATTTGAAAATTTCTGATATGGAGTTCCTTTCATATTTGAATTCCTATTTGAAGTTAGAAAACCCCTTGACCAAAAGTTTGAGAGGAGTAATGTGACACTCCAAACCAGGGGGTATTTTGTGAAGTTTTTGAATCATAAAACCCAGGGGGTTATTTGAAAATTTATTGCAAAAGAATTAAAACCAATTTAGGCATTTTCTGAAAATATTTTTTAAAGTATTTAATTTGGCCATGGAAATATGTTCATTAAATGACATTTATTTCCCTGATCATTTTGGTATAAAAAACTTTATTTTTTTGGAAAAGTTTTGAATGCCTTAATGAGTTTTTAATGCCCTCGAAAATAGAAAGGAAACGAAATTAATGGGTTATTAAAACGGGCCGGCCCACCTGCCTTTAACCCCTCCCGAAACCCCTCCGAACCGGCCACCGATGTCGCGCCCTCTCTCTCTCTCTCTCTCTGACGCCCCGGCCCCACCGCCCGACCGAGCCATCTCCGCGGTCACCTCCCTCCTCCCGCTCCCCTCTTCACGCCGGCGAGATCATCGCGCCGGATCTCCCTCCCCCTTCCTTCCCCGACCACCCCGAGGCCCTATAAAAGCTCCCTGCCCTCTTCTCTACCCATTTCGCCCATTTCCCCCTGGTCCGACCCTCTCCTCTCGCCGGAATCCCTCACCAAAGATAACCACGGCCGTCGCGCCATTGCCGCACCACCGCTCCACCCAGACATCCCCGACGCCGTGTGAGCCCACCATCCACTTCGTCGTCATCGTCCGCACCTCCCCAACCATTCGCCCGAGCCCCGCACCCACCGGAGCCCCTCTCCCCATCGATGCCCGAGCGCCGCCGCCGCCTCCGAACTCACCGTCGTCGCCATCGTCGCCCCCGAGCTCCGTTGACGCTACCAACGGAGTCGTCGTGCTCGTCCGCATCACCTGGTGCTGACGCCGTCACCGGAGGAGCCCCAGAGCACTGTCCCCGTCGACTTCGCCGCCTCTGCCTCGCCGGAGCATCGCCGGAGACCCCCTCCACCGCGGTAAGTCGCCGAAGCCCTCTCCTCCGTTCGATCTATCATGTGCGGTGTAGATTAGAAGCCCCGTAACCGTTCGGTTTAGTATTAGTGAACCGGACGGTTTTCTGTAAATTTTATTAGCCGAATCGTTTTCCTTTACAGTGCGGTCGTTTGCTCGTCTAGACATCGCGTGCACATCTCTCGGCCAATCACAGCATGCCACGTCACCCACTATCCGTTAGTTAGAAAAAAATTTCTGTTTTCTGTTTTTAAAACAGAATAGTTTTGTGTTTGTTTTCTTTATAACTTTTATGTTTTTAACTATTTTTAATTGATTATTTTTGAATCTTGTCAAAAATTTCATCTAGTTTCTGTAGATATAAAGTTTGACCATATTTTAATAATTTAAAATTGAATTCAAATAGATTTGATTCAAATCTTTTTTTCTGAATATCTTGAGTTTAACAATTTATTTTTAGTTGTTTATTTTTGCTACTTGTCACTAGTGACCTTAGTTATCAGTAGGTAAAACTTTAAAAAAATTGAAAATTTTAAATTAGCATTGTTAACAAAACAGATTCTATTTTAGTTGTTTTTAGGTTTATTTCTAATTCTTTTGTTTTAAATTGTTTTAATTTATTTTTCTTTTATATTAGTTAATTTCTTTTAACTTGTTTTCTGTTAGTTAGAAATTGAACTTCAAACAAATTTATTTTTATATTATTTATTATATTTTAACATTGAAATCAATTCTAGTTTCATAGTAACTTGCATATTGATTTCATTGCTAGTTTGATTTCTTATTTGAAAATATTTTATAAATTGTTTAATAAAGTTTTACTTTCTGTTAACTTAGTTGTGATATACTTTGTTTTCCGTTATTGTAATATTTTATTGTTTTACTTGTTGTTAAGTTTATTAGTTAGAAAATTTATAGTGTTTAGTGTGTTGTTTTCATAGTTTTTACTTGTTATTCAAAAGTAATTCTTTTTGCTAAGTAAAATATTTACTAAAATACTTTTGTCATATTTTACTTTGTTTTTGTTTTGTTACTTTTGAAAATAGATTATTTGTAGAGAAAACCAACCCTTGGTTGTGTTGATGAAGTTTTGTTGATTTCAACTTTTGTCTTAAGTATTTCCTTCATAACAACCCTTTGGTGTTTACTCTTGTGTTATTCTTGTGTGTTAGAATTGATTGCTAGTATGATTGCTTATATGAATGCAATGTTTGACTATATAGATTTTCATCGGAGAGTGACGATTAGTTCTATCAAGTCTTTTCTGACAGCGATTCTTTCTTCATCAACAGTACAGGCAAGTTCACTTTGACCATTTTGTTCATACCTATGTTTTATTGCATGTAGTGACATCATTCAACAAATCCCTCCCGTAGTGTTATTGAAATTCTTGTAGTTGAGTAGAATGCATGAGGTAGGAACCCACCACTTGTTACTAAAGCCCCGGGAACGTTAGTTATTTTTATGCTATGCTAAAGTAGACGGGGTTTGGTATGAGTGTTTCGTGAGTGGTGTGAGAAGGAGGACTCTACGTCAAGACGACAACTTCATGAAGGCATCTTCAAGTCCTGCATCTTCAAGACCTCAAGACTTCAAGACTCGAGAAACAAGTTTTTCAATACACACTACTGGGTGAAGGATGGTTGATTGGGCATCCCTGGAGTAACCAGTGGATGGTCGGGATGCATGGAGAAGCGCCATGACATCTTGCGGAAAGCTTCACCCGGACTCAAAGAGACGGATGAATACTTCATGCCCGGAAGCTTACCTGTGTAGCCACATGTCATTATGGGCTCTGGCTTGGTTGATCTTTGTTGTGACTCTGGCTGGGCAGTGCTCCAAGATGTAGTCGACGTTAGGAATGGATGGGCACTGACAGTAGTCAGGGAAACACTCTGAAAGACCATGTTTCGTTCATCCTGTTCTCAAACACCCGGCAGTGCGAGGACTTACCAGGTGGGAACGAATCTTGTGGGTAAAGTACACAACACTCTGAAGAGTTAAACCTAATCGATTAGTCGTGTCCCCGGTTACGGACAATTTGAGCCTCTGGACTTGGATCTATCTGTGAACTCTTAACACTGGACTGATAATTAATTGTGGGCAACCTATGATACTTGTGGGCATTGAGACATCGGTTGGCGGAACCATGCCATGTTAGCTAACTCTGTAGTGAAAACTCTTGATATTCCTTTGTTGTAGGAAAAGAAAATAAAACCAGCTTTTCTGCAAAAAAAAAAACTCAGACATAGAGCCACAAAGCCTTACCGCATATAGAATAGTTTTATCTTCTGTTCTGCTATGGTGATCTTGCCGGTACATTCAATGTACTGACCTACACGGCTGCAACGTCTCATGTTGTAGATACTCTTCTTCGACGAGTAAGAGTACGATTTAGGGTTACGGTCTACACTCAACCTGCCGTTGGTGTTTATTGGGACTCCACTCCCGTTGACTGTTTCCGCTGAGATTTTAAGGTATATATCAGTTTTACGTTAATTACATGTGATTGCACTTTGATATATACATTGATGTACTATGTGTGCCAGCATACTGATCCAGGGATGGCACAGAACACATAGAGGCTTGACTCGTTTTGAGTCGGGTCGCTATAGAAATGGTATCAGAGCACATGTTGACTGTAGAACGTGACCCTGGGAAATGGATTAGAAATAGGAAGACCTTAATAGGAACAACTTTTGTTTTCACTACTCTCGTAACTTCTAAATTCTTTTACTGAACCCTCCTTATTTCAAACTATAGATGGAGAACTACACCCTGAACAAAAGAGAGGACTATGAAGATGTTCTCGGAGGCTCATTCCTCATGGAGCTAGTGCAGATGGTGAAACTGCCGATACCTGAGATCAAGGCGACTAAGAGGAAGTCTGGATTCTGGGGCATCAAAACTAAAGTTTTTGGACATGAAGAAGACCCCAAGACTGAAGACATCAACTATGGCACCTTGAGCCATGAATGTGAGATGGGCATGAACACTGATGTCCATGATGCCATCGCACGTTTGAGCTATCATCATCGTGCTGAGTTGTGCAACCACTACTTTGGAAGGCTTGATGGCAGAAGCCTGATGGAGCACTCATCGACCTGACTGGCGAACAAAAGATGAAATTTTCACCCGTACTTGTGTACAATCAAGAACTGGAGCGCTACATCAAGAACCTTCAAATGGAACTTCTCTCGGAGTTATTTGAGAACGAAGCACTTCGTGAGAGCCTCAAGGCTGAGAAGCTGAAGGTAGTCAATCTGAAGAAACATGATCCCGAGATTCAGAAGCTTCGTCAAGACTTGGAGAATAGTCAGGCCATGGCTCATGCTAGAGACGTTGAAATTCAAAAGCTCAAGAACCAACTCCTGGAACTACAGGGACGACAACGGAAACTCCGCATCAACAGGGAAAATCTGGTGGAAGAACTTGACAATATCAAGCATGACCAGAAGAAGCCCACTGAAGACAAAGACATGATATAGACTAGCTTAGTAGTAGCCCCACCATGAGAGAATAAGGATAAATGTTTTTACGATTTGAGTGATCGACCATACCAACCTTATGTGGGTGGCGATACTATAGTTTGATTGAACTTTATGAGTGTGTGGACTTGAGTTTGATGTTCTGTGTCTTTGAGTTGTTTGTATCCCTTCTCACTGTCTCTCTCTCTTACCCATCCCATCCCCAAAACCCCTTGAACCCAATCGACGGTGAATGAAGCTGGACTTGAATTCTCTGGAGCAATGACCCATCTGGAGGTAGAAGTATGGATTCAAAACATAGATGAAAAGGATTTGTTGATGCATAAACTGGGATTTTGCTAAAGTACAAGGAATATAATAGAATATGGTAAATGGATAACCCAATTTGTTTTATGGATGACAATACTCTCTAAGATGTTGGGAAGTGAATTAGAAGCTTGGTTTGGATGATATGGATGCTTACCCAAGAAGGAACATATGTTAATTTTGAGTACCCTTTTCTGACACCTGCAGATGACCACCCTTTATGAGTCTTTTCTCAAGGGCTCGGAGACGACCCTGACCCTGACTAGTGATCATGATTACCCAAGGATCCTGAAGGATATGATGAAGCACATCCATCTTGAGGGAGATGAAGTCTACAAGGGCTACCCATTCATGGAAAATGGAGTAGAACTCTGGTATGTGGAGGTACACCTCCACCGTGTGAAAGGAGTTTGCCCAAAGACTATGGGACAATACTTTTACATATCTCGTGTACCACGAGCAACCTTCTTTGACGTTGTTCGTGATGCTGCCATGGAAGCCATACGTCGGATTGGAGAAATACTTGAAGCAAGACTCCGTCATACTCAGGAATACCTGCATTAGGTGCATACGGAGAAGATGGAGATGAAGCTCATGTCCACCCTGATCAGGCAAAATATGGATAAATTCAAGGAGCACATCGCAAAGTTCCAGTGGGACTAAGATATCTCCAAGGAGGGATAAATGAATAAAGTTGGGAGTGATGCTGGACCATGCCAAACTATGTGGATGGTAGCATTTGTAATAAAGTACTTTTAGGAGTTTTAAGAAGTGATTGAGGATGTGACAAAGGACTGAATACGAGAAGAAAGCTAGAATGGAGTAGTTAAGTTTTGAAGATGGCAATAACTGTATCATGAAGCACTCTTGTTTTCATGAGATTATTTTGTAAGGAAGTCTCAGAGTTTGTAATAAATTCATGAGTCAATGGAATTTATGGTGTCATGATTCTCCTATGTTGAATTATATGAGTTGTTACTCTATGAACAAAGATCTCTGACCATTTTCGAGGATATGAGAAAATATGGTCTATGCAGGCATGTGTACATTTCATTTTAAGTGTGGTAGTAACCACATCGATGAATGAATAAAGAAAGTACCATTCCTGTTAAGGAGTTTGGATAAGTGACTACATGTGAAGGGAATGTGGAACCATATCCAACTATGTGGATGACAACACCTGGAATAAAATACCTTGGATTTTGAATATGATGAACCAAAACTGTTATTGGTAAACAGACCAATGGAAAGGAAAAACATATTCAAGGAATAGAACGTGTATCAAGGATGGATCTCATGGTTTCATGAAGGTTGCCCAAAGATCATGAAGCAAGAAGTTGTGATTGGATCAGCAAAACGTTTTCTTAGTAGTATAAGACAACCTAAGAGTTGTGAAGGAACGATAGGTGTTTTGCTTAGCTTGCAAAATCAATGGATTTATCCGAACTTTGTTCGTTGATAAGAGAAAATTCTACAACGCTTGTGAGGAAGCCCAAGTGTTAGAATACGAGATTCACTGAACCTTATACAAGGTACTGATTTCAGTGCGGCATGGATTGATCACCATGACGAATTACTCTTATCATTTCTCTTGCTGTTTGGAATGGTAAATCTGAGTGACTTACCCATAGTAAAGAGACGACGCTCTTTGAAGCCTTTTGTTTAAGCCTTAGAATGGTATGAAGAAAACCCCTTGTACATGACAAGTTGCTGTCACATGTAGGAATTTTACGGTGAGGAATGAAGCCAAGACCCATTTCATTGCAGGATAAACACAAATGGTAGACCACCATGAGATATTCGATAAGTTATTTAGAATGATCACGAGACTTGTAAGCTAAGAAGACCCAGTATCAGATGAAATACCTTTTGTTATGAGAACACAAGATTTTGATTTAAACGGAAGAGCATCACCGAAGGAGCTATCGTGAAGAATGTGAACAGATAGATGCACCCACAGGATCGCCATGACTTTGGAAGAACCAGTAACTCTCATTTTAAGTGTGGTAGCCCCACACTTCCAAGTCAATGGATTTGCTAGAACACCCCAAACCCTAACCTATTCTTTCTAGCCCTTTAGAATCTCGAGGACGAGATTCATTTTAAGTGTGGTAGGTTTGTAACATCCCAAATTTTGGAATGTTATAATAAATATTAGAATGAGTGTTTGTTTGCTTGAGTGATTGAATTGAGTGAAATTTGAAACTTTTAAAAACTTTTGAATGAGAGGGAATGACATGACTTTCCCATGTGCTTTTGAACTCAAATTCTTACATTTCAAATCAGTGAGAGAAGATGACATGACTTCTTCAAAATAAAAAGATTTGAAAAGTGAATTTGAAAACTATTTGAAAATTTCTCATATGGAGTTCCTTTCATATTTGAATTCCTATTTGAAGTTAGAAAACCCCTTGACCAAAAATTTGAGAGGAGTAATGTGACACTCCAAACCAGGGGGTATTTTGTGAAGTTTTTGAATCATAAAACCCAGGGGGGTTATTTGAAAATTTATTGCAAAAGAATTAAAACCAATTTTGGTATAAAAAACTTTATTTTTTTGTAAAAGTTTTGAATGCCTTAATGAGTTTTTAATGCCATGGAAAATAGAAAGGAAACGAAATTAATGGGTTATTAAAACGGGTCGGCCCACCTGCCTTTAACCCCTCCCGAAACCCCTACGAACCGGCCACCGATGTCACGCCCTCTCTCTCTCTCTCTCTGACGCCCCGGCCCCACCACCCGACCGAGCCATCTTCGCGGTCACCTCCCTCCTCCCGCTCCCCTCTTCATGCCGGCGAGATCATCGCGCCAGATCTCCCTCCCCCTTCCTTCCCCGTTCACCCCGAGGCCCTATAAAAGCTCCCTGCCCTCTTCTCTACCCATTCCGCCAATTTCCCCCTCGTCCGACCCTCTCCTCTCGCCACAATCCCTCATCGGAGATAACCACGGCCGCCGCGCCATTGCCGCACCACCGCTCCACCCAGGCGTCCCCAACGCCGTATGAGCCCACCATCCACTTCGTCGTCATCGTCCGCACCTCCCCAACCATTCGCCCGAGCCCCGCACCCACCGGATCCCCTCTCCCCATCGACGCCCGAGCACCACCGCCGCCTCCGAGCTCACTGTCGTCGCCATCGTCGCCATCGAGCCTCGCTGACGCTACCAACGGAGTCGCCGTGCTCATCTGCATCACCTGGTGCTGACGCCGTCGCCGGAGGACCCCCGGAGCACCGTCCCCGTTGACTTCGCCGCCTCTGCGTTGCCGGAGCATCGCGGGAGACCCCCTCCACCGTAGTAAGTCACCGGAGCCCTCTCCTCCGTTCGATCTATCATGTGCGGTGTAGATTAGAAGCTCCGTAACCGTTCGGTTTAGTATTAGTGAACCGGTCGGTTTTCTGTAAATTTTATTAGCCAAATCGTTTTCCTTTACAGTGCGGTCGTTTTGCTCGTTTAGACATCGCGTGCACACCTCTCGGCCAATCACAGCATGCCACGTCACCCACTGTCCGTTAGTTAGATTTTTTCTTTTTTCTGTTTTCTGTTTTTAAAACAGAATAGTTTTGTTTTTGTTTTCTTTATAACTTTTATGTTTTTAATTATTTTTAATTGATTCTTTTTGCATCTTGTTAGAAATTTCATCTAGTTTATGTAGATATAAAGTTTGACCATATTTGAATAATTTAAAATTGAATTCAAACAGATTTGATTCAAATCTTATTTTCTAAATATCTTGAGTTTAAAATTTTATTTTTAGTTGATTCTTTCTGCTACTTGTCACTAGTGACCTTAGTTATCAGTAGGTAAAACTTTAAAAAAATGAAAATTTTAAATTAGCATTGTTAACAAAACAGATTCTGTTTTAGTTCTTTTTAGGTTTATTTCTAATTCTTTTGTTTTAAATTTTTTTAATTTATTTTTCTTTCATATTAGTTAATTTCTGTTAACTTGTTTTCTGTTAGTTAGCAATAGAAATTCAAACAAAATTATTTTTATATTATTTATTATATTTTAACATTGAAATCAATTCTAGTTTCATAGTAACTTGCATATTGATTTCATTGCTAGTTTGATTTCTTATTTGAAATATTTTATAAATTATTTTATAAAGTTTTACTTTCTGTTAACTTAGTTGTGATATACTTTGTTTTTTGTTATTTTAAAATTTTATTGTTTTACTTGTTGTTAAGTTTATTAGTTAGAAAACTTATAGTGTTTAGTGTGTTGTTTTCATAGTTTTTACTTGTTATTCAAAAGTAATTATTTTTGCTAAGTAAAATATTTACTAAAATACTTTTGTCATATTTTACTTTGTTTTTGTTTTTTTACTTTTGAAAATAGATTATTTGTAGAGAAAACCAACCCTTGGTTGTGTTGATGAAGTTTTGTTGATTTCAACTTTTGTCTTAAGTATTTCCTTCATCACAACCCTTTGGTGTTTACTCTTGTGTTATTCTTGTGTGTTAGAATTGATTGCTAGTATGATTGCTTATATGAATGCAATGTTTGACTATATAGATTTTCATCGGAGAGTGACGATTAGTTCTATCAAGTCTTTTTTGATAGCGATTCTTTCTTCATCAACAGTACAAGCAAGTTCACTTTGACCATTTTGTTCATACCTATGTTTTATTGCATGTAGTGACATCATTCAACAAATCCCTCCCGTAGTGTTATTGAAATTCTTGTAGTTGAGTAGAATGCATGAGGTAGGAACCCACCACTTGTTACTAAAGCCCCGGGAATGTTAGTTATTTTTATGCTATGCTAAAGTAGACGGGTTTTGGTATGAGTGTTTCGTGAGTGGTGTGAGAAGGAGGACTCTACGTCAAGACGACAACTTCATGAAGGCATCTTCAAGTCCTGCATCTTCAAGACCTCAAGACTTCAAGACTCGAGAAACAAGTTTTTCAATACACACTACTGAGTGAAGGATGGTTGATTGGGCATCCCTGGAGTAACCAGTGGATGGTCGGGATGCATGGAGAAGCGCCATGACATCTTGCGGAAAGCTTCACCTGGACTCAAAGAGACGGATGAATACTTCATGCTCGGAAGCTTACCTGTGTAGCCACAATTCATTATGGGCTCTGGCTTGGTTGATCTTTGTTGTGACTCTGGCTGGGCAGTGCTACGAGATGTAGTCGACGTTAGGAATGGATGGGCACTAACAGTAGTCAGGGAAACACTCTGAAAGACCATGTTTCGTTCATCCTGTTCTCAAACACCCGGCAGTGCGAGGACTTACCAGGAGGGAACGAATCTTGTGGGTAAAGTACACAACACTCTGAAGAGTTAAACCTAATCGATTAGCCGTGTCCCCAGTTACGGACAATTTGAGCCTCTGGACTTGGATCTATCTGTGAACTCTCAACACTGGATTGATAATTAATTGTGGGCAACCTATGATACTTGTGGGCATTGAGACATCGGTTGGCGGAACCATGTCATGTTAGGTAACTCTGTAGTGAAAACTCTTGATATTCCTTTGTTGTAGGAAAAGAAAATAAAACCAGCTTTTCTGCAAAAAAACTCGGACACATAGCCACAAAGGCTTACTGCATATAGAATAGTTTTATCTTCTGTTCTGCTATGGTGATCTTGTCGGTACATTCAATGTACTGACCTACACGGCTGCAACGTCTCATGTTGCAGATACTCTTCTTCGACGAGTAAGAGTATGATTCAGGGTTACGGTCTACACTCAACCTGTCGTTGGTGTTTATTGGGACTCCACTCCCGTTGACTGTTTCCGCTGAGATTTTAAGGTATATATCAGTTTTACGTTAATTACATGTGATTGCACTTTAATATATACATTGATGTACTGTGTGTGCCAGCATACTGATCCAGGGATGGCACACAACACATAGAGGCTTGACTCGTTTTGAGTCGGGTCGCTACAACACACAAACGACATAAACCAAAGTTCAACGAAAGCAAAGAGGCGACGAAACAATGCAAATACTCGCAAATCCTACACTCTCTCCCCCTTAGGCATCGAGACGCCAAAAAGGCAGAGAGGACACCTAACACATAGGTGGTAGCTCCCATGCAGAAAGATCAGTCATCTGGCTCCTCCCCTGATGCGTTTGGGATGGACTCCGCATCTGAATTAGCCCACTAGAACTGTTGCTTCGCCATCCAAGTGGCCTCACGAGTAATGTCCTTCTCAGACCCACTCGAGATGGTCTCGTCAAGCTTCCTCAGAATCCGCTTGTCACGTTGGTGACACTCCTTTTGAGCAATGTGAGCCTGATACTGACCCTTGGCCTGCATGCAAAACAAGGTCCTCATCTTGTGAGAGATCTTCTTGGCCCAAGATGGCTCAGAAGACGGTGGCACATAGGACTCAGAACTGTCATCTTCCTCCTCTTCGATCTCATCCTCATCAACCTTCATACGAGCAAGAGCTTCCTTAGTGGTGGTGTTGGCCCACTTGTCCTTCGTACGCAGACGAATGGGCTCATGAAGGAACAAGTGCTCCTACAAGTCCTCACCCGGAAGGGTCTTCTCCCAAGTAGTACGAATCAGGAGGAACAAGTAGGGCCCATAAATGGGGACCTTACAATGAAACATAGCAGTGTGAAGCCCAGTCCAGTTCTTCAGTTCTACCTTTCTCACAAAGGAGCAACATATCCACCAGATAAGAGTGCACCTTGTACTTGTCGCCCATGCGAGGAAACAGAGTGTTGCGGAAGATCCAGTGCATGACATCAAGAAAGGGGTTGAGCACAAAAACACGCTCACCAGATGGTAAAGTCTTCAGAATATAGAATGGCATGAGCTACTCCTTACATGCTAGGTGAGGGTTGTCGTGAGGGTGCAGTCCAAGTGGCACATCAGGCCCTGAATCAGGAACATGCGGCAGATCCATGAAGTCCTTCCAGGTGGCAGACAGTTTCTCGCCATTGGTCATGCAAGTCATGGTCCGCTGTTCATCAGTGTGAAAGTGGACAGAGGCAAAGAACTGACCCACTATCTCGGGATCAAAGTCAAGGTGGAATAAGATGATGTCCTCGATAGCAAACTGCTCCACCAAACCCAGAGCCTCACTAAAGTATGTCGGATGCTTCCTCATATGAGCGATATCAATGTATTGGACAGGAACATATAGATTCTTCTTGCCCTTGATCACATCAATGTGGATGAGATACTGCTGCTTGGTCCAGAACAACTCATACTTCCCTTGGTTTGACATAGGGATCGATCAACCGTCAAGATAGAAACTCAGCTTGAGCCATGTCTTCATAGTTGTCAACTGGGGGCTTGATCTTGGATGCGGTCCTCTTGAAATGGCGGGGAGGGTCATTGGATCCCTCAGGAGCATCGGGGTTGCAGAGACGCTTGGAGCTACTGTCACGAGAGGGATTGGAGTGTCTTGGAATAGAGCCGGAACCAAAGCCACCACCTATGTCACACAACGCAAACACAATGGACAAACAAAAAAGGTAAGGCAAGGACGAAAGCAGACATGAAAACCATGTAGAAGTGAGAATAGTTAGGACAAAATGAGATAGCTTCGGAACGAGCGGCAGTATCGGCGGTGCATGCGGAAGTAAAAATTTACTACTGCCCCAGACGCGGTACTACCGCTGGCAGCGGTAGTACTGTGGCTAGAGCGGAAGTAAAAATTTACTGCCGCCCAGTGAGCGGAAGTAAAAAATTACTATCGTAAAAATTTACTGCCGCCCAGAGAGCGGAAGTAAAAAATTACTACCACACCAAACACGATAGTACCGCTAGGAGCGGTAGTACCATGGCTGGAGCGGAAGTAAAAATTTACTTCTGCCCAACGAGCGGTAGTACCGCACCAGGTGTGGTAGTACCGCACGGGGCGGATTTCGCATGAACATAGATCGAAAGATCAAATCGGTACTACCGTAGATCGAAAGTTATCCCGTTTTATCCTATCAATACGCACTTCTACTGCACTAACACCCTCAAACCATCTCCTCATGCACAGATTGGATCAAACAACACTAGACCATCTCATATTTCCCCAAAACCTAGATTCAAGACTAGAGAAGCAAAACAAAAAAAGGTCGGTGAAATACCGAGGTCCATGGCAAGAGGACAAGGTGGGGAATGATCCCACCGGATGGAATAGGAGGAGGGTGGCCGGAGATGGAGATCCGGCGAGGTGCTCCCGCACCGGTTGTGAGGAGAGAGAGAGAGAAACGCGAGGGGAAGAGATAATGGGGTATGGGGGAGATTGAAAACCCCCCCTACCGGCTCTTAACCCCCATGCCCACTCGATGACATGGTAGTACCGCAATCATCGCAGTAGTACCACTCAATGAGCTAAAGTGATTTTTTACTTCTGCGCGATAAGCGGTAGTACCGCTCCCAACGGTAGTACCGTGAATCTCCACGGTAGTACCGTGCTGCCCACAAAGTGCAAATTTTCGAAGAGAAAAGAGAAGAAGAGAAAAAAAAGTTTTTCGCACAAAAACGAGAGATAAGATAAAACAATGATGCAAGACAAAAACAAGAGCATGGTCCACTGGAGTACAAAAAGTAAAATAGGACCAAACAGAGAGCCTCTACTTCACAAGAAGAGAGGGCAGTGGCCCTAGAGCCACCTATGTTTGAGTCAGATGGTATGGCACCGCGAAGAATTATCCTTGAGCCCATGACCAAGACTCGTCTTTTGAATCACAGTAACCATCAAAAATGGCAAATGTGAAAGACTTTGATTAGTTTATGCATAATAGAGGAGGGATAGTTCATTGAGAAAACTAGACTCCCCCTAAATCCATGCCTCGCCTAGACAAGACATGACGATGAGTGTGGGGAGGTGTGCACTAAGAAAATCCACATCGCTCGAATCAATGATATTTAGCTCATGCCTTAACTCGCGAAATCTTGCTTCATCTAATGGCTTTGTAAAAATATATGCAAGTTGTCCGTTAGTGCTCAGATGAATAAGATTGATCTCTCCACGCTTGACGTGTTCTCGAAGGAAGTGATGACGAATATCAATATGCTTCGTCTTGCAATGTTGAACTGGGTTGCTGGATATCATAATGGCACTTTCATTATCACAGTAAAGAGGCACTTTTTCACAATTGACACCATAATCCTTTAAAGTTTGCCTCATCCAGAGAATCTGTGCACAACAACTGGCAGCAGCTACATACTCGGCCTGGGTAGACGAGAAAGAAACACAATTTTGTTTCTTTGAAGACCAACTTACCAAAGACCGACCAAGAAATTGGCAGCCTCTGGAAGTGGACTTTCTATCCACACGGTCTCCCACCCAATTCGAGTCAGTATATCCAACGAGATCAAACAAAGCCCCCTTGGGATACCATAGGACAAAGTTTGGGGTATGAGCCAAATATCGAAAGATTCGCTTGATAGCCACATGGTGACTCCCTTAGGTGTGGATTGAAATCGTGCACAAATACCCACACTTAACATGATATCCGGTCTAGATGCACAAAGGTAAAGCAAGGATCCAATCATGGATCGATATACCTTTTGATCCACCGCTTTACCATTGGGATCACTGTCAAGATGGCATTTGAGTGGCATGGGAGTGTTGGCCTTGGGAGGATTGAGCTCATCCGTCTTGAACCTCTTGAGCATGTCTTGAGTGTATTTGGCTTGATTGATGAAGGTACCTTAACTTTGTTGCTTGACTTCGAAACCAAGGAAGAACTTCAACTCTCCCGTCATGGACATCTCAAACTTGTTTGTCATCAAAGTGGCAAATTCTTCATTGAAAACTTTGTTAGGAGAACCAAAAATAATATCATCAACATATAGTTGTCATATGAACAAGTTCCCATTGACCCTCTTTGTAAAAAGGAGTGGGATAAATTTTCCCAATTTCAAACCCATGGTCTTGCAATATCTCGGTAAGGTGCTCATACCATGCGCGTGGGGCTTGTTTAAGGCCATAGAGAGCCTTATCGAGAACGTATACATGATTGGGGAACTTGGGATCCTCGAACCCCGGGGGTTGCTTGACATAAACCAACTCTTTAAGAGGGCCATTAAGAAAAGCACTCTTGACATCCATTTGATATAATTTAAAGTTATGATGGGAGGCATATGCAAGCAACATGCGAACAGATTCAAGGCGAGCAACAGGAGCAAAAGTTTCACCGTAGTCGATACCCTCGACTTGGGAGTATCCTTGTGCCACCAATCTTGCCTTGTTGCGAATGAAAATACCGTTCACACTTGCTTGTTTTTGAAGATCCATTTAGTTCCAATGACATTGTGATTCTCCTTAGGTCTTGGCACCAGTCGCCACACTTGGTTGCACTCGAAGTTGTTGAGTTCATCATGCATAGCTTCCACCCACTCCATATCCTCGAGCGCATCTTGAACCTTAAGGGCCTCAATGCAAGAAACAAATGCGTGATATTCACGGAATTTTGCTAATTGTTTACGAGTGGTTACCCCTTTTTGCAAGTCACCGTAGACGTACTCCAACAGATGTTGCCTAACTTTGAGCTTGGCAACATTCTTGGCGGCTCGTTTCTCTAAGATTTCCTTCATGGAAGGTTGAGGGACAACATTCTGAGAGTCATCATCTTGATGAACTTGAGCGCCTTCGTGAACTTGTTCTTGTTCTTGAAGAAGATCTTGATGTTGAA
This sequence comes from Hordeum marinum, assembly GCA_022496015.1. NCBI lineage: Eukaryota > Viridiplantae > Streptophyta > Magnoliopsida > Poales > Poaceae > Hordeum > Hordeum marinum. Next base: position 187,687,837 of record CM039677.1, on the reverse strand, counting down.
CGTGCTTGGAGACGGGGACTTGATCTTGGGCATCGCTTGGTGAAACACCATCATCAGGAGATTGATCTTGCCCTTGATCTTGTCCATGTGGTGGAGGACCTTCATTTTGTTCTTTGGAAGTGTGTGGGTCTTGCGTCGGTGATGATTCCACTTGAGTGGAACATTGTCCTTCTCCTTCGGCCACAAGGGGTTCCTCAAAGGGTAGGAAGTATCCCACACCCATTCTTCTTATGCCTTGGGGAGGAATTTCATCACCTATATCACAAAGACCACTTTGCTCCACTTGGGAGACATTATTTTCATCAAACTCTATGTTACTCGTCTCCTCAATGAGTACCGTGGACTTGTTGAGGACACGGTAAGCATGAGAGTCTGTAACATAGCCAACAAATATGCCCTCATGGGCTCTAGATTCAAATTTAGACAAACGAGCACCTTTATTGAGAATGAAACACTTACAACCGAACATCCGAAAGTATTTGAGGTTGGGCTTGTTCCCGGTAAGAGTCTCATAAGGAGTCTTGTTCAAGCCTTTGCGGAGATAGAGCCGATTAGATGCATGACACGATGTGTTGATGGCTTCGGCCCAAAAGTTGTATGGAGATTTAAACTCCGTCATCATGGTTCTTGCCACATCTATCAATGTCCGGTTCTTCCTCTCAGCAACACCGTTTTGTTGAGAGGTGTAAGGTGTGGAATATTGGTGCTTTATCCCTTCATCACTAAGAAACTCATTTAGGGTGTAATTCTTGAACTCAGTGCCGTTGTCACTTCTAATCATCACAATCTTTGCATCATGTTGACGTTGGACTTCATTTGCAAAGTCGATGACGGTCTGTTGGATCCCACTCTTCTTTTTGAAGAAATAAACCCAAGTATATCTCGAGTAATCATCCACAATCACCAAGCAATATTTTCTTCCGCCAAGATTGTCAAAAGATGGAGGACCGAAGAGATCCATGTGAAGGAGCTCTAAGGTCCTCTTTGAGTAGTTTGTAGTGGTTGGACGATGAGCCTTTTCATGTAGCTTTCCTTCGATACAAGCATTGCAAGCACGATCTTTGGCAAAACTCGCGTTTGTTAGTCCAAGAATGTGATCCCCTTTGAGGAGACTTGGCAAAGATCTCATATTGACATGGTCTAGCCGACGATGCCAGAGCCATCGCACATCAACTTTAGCCATTAAGCAAGTTGCGGTCTTAGTGGGTTGCTTCGAGAAGTTCACCACATAGAGACCGTTCTCGACATGCCCAAAAAAAAGCTACTTTAAGAGTCTTGCTCCAAAAAAGGGTCACAGAGTCAATACCAAAGAAGGTACTAAAACCCATGGTTGTGAGTTGATGAACTGAAAGTAAATTGTATGCGAGGGTCTCAACAAGCATAACATTCTCTATGGAGAGTTCCGGAGAGATTATCACCTTGACAAGACCCAATACCTTTGAAATTGCATCATCACCAAATGAGATTTGGGTGGCCACACATGTGTGAGGATGAACGTCCACCACCAAGTCCTTGCTTTCGGTCATATGATTTGTCGCTCCACTATCGAGCAACCATGATGTTCCTCCGAAAGCAAACCCGTACAAGAGATCAATGTTTGGCTTTAGGCACCCATTATTTAATGGGTCCTTTCATGTTAGCAACAAGGGTCTTAGGAACCCAAATACACCATTCAATGTACTCATAAGAAGAACCAACATATTTGGCATAAACATGCCCATCACTAGCACGGCATAAAACATAAGAGGGGTTAAAGTCGTCGATCTTGTTGGGGTGGGTGTTCTTGTTCTTTCCCTTCTTGGAATTATCCAACATAACTTTGTCTTTCTTCTTCTCATGAGGACCTTCTCCTGCTCGTACAAAGGTTCGCTTGAGCGGTGGAACTTCCTTGGTGTTCACCTTCTTCTTCTCATTATTTTTGAGTGCAAACCCCACTCCTTCTTTTGCCACAACTTCTTTCTGATTACTTAGAAGGTCATTGAGTGTCTTCTCACCTTGGATACACGTCACCAAGCCCTTTTTAAGCTTCTATTTTAGCTTGGCATTTTCCTTCACAAGATGTGCATGCTCACAACATGGGTTAGTAGTAGATGCATTATCAATTAGAACAAAAGGAGGACGCATGGCAATTTCCTTAATTAGTTTCACTTGGAGTTGATCATGCGACTCCTTAAGAGAGGCATGAGCACACTTCAACGCCTTGTGAGCATTGCCAGGTGTGTCGAGCTCATCCTTGAGTCATTCATGGTCCACCCCAAGTGCAACCTTCTCAGACTTGAGTACACGGTTAAGAACAATAGCATGATCATAATCTTTACGTAATTTAACAAGGTCATCATTTTGTGACTCCTCAAGAGTTATACGAAGACCTTGCTCTTCCTCGAGAGAAATAGATAGATCCGCTATCTCGTCGGCATAATCACGACTATGACCTCTCAATTCCTCAAGAAACTCTTCTTGAGACTCGGTAGTATCATGGGCCTCACCAAGTTGTTCCAAGAGAGCAACGAAGTGCTTCTTGGACTCTCCCTTGAGTTTACACATGAATTTGTCAAACTCATTTTTATCCTATTTCGCCTCCTCATGTTCATCCACACAATCTAAAGATGGAGTGGAAGAAGTAGAAGCCTTAATGTTTGAGGTTTTGACGTTGGAAGTTACCTTAGTGATACCTTTAGCCATGAGGCACCTCGCGATGATGTTCTCATTGGGGGCGTCGAAGAGTGACACCTTTGTTGGGGTAGAGGAAGCAATTGCCATGGATTCCATTGCCATTTCTTCACCGCTTGTGTCTTCATAATCGACATCATCATCCGAGGCATACTCTTCTTGGGCCACCAATACCTTGTGAGGGGCCTTCTTGATGAAGTTGGTTTTGTTGGGGAAGGACTTGGCCTTATCTTTGCGAATGAGCTTGCCACCATTGTCTTCCCTCTTATCATATGGGAAATCCACCACAAAGTGACTCACATTACCACAATTGTAGCATGTCTCACACGTTGCTTGCCCTTTGACCCATTTGAGTTGTTATTGGAGAAGTTGGGCCTTGTGTTTCTCTTGTTGCCCCAAAATTGTCTGGACACAAGAGCCATGTGCTCATGATAAGCATATTTGGTGTCCTCGGGGCAACCCTGTTCTTCTGCTTCTTCCTATTGACTGACCTTGGCCTTCAATGCTAGATTGAGAGAGGACTTCTTTGACCGTTGAACGTGAGCGAGAGCATTGTCAGATGTCGTGTTCAGGATGTTCATTGCAATAAATTCATCCAACACATCACCAGAGGATAAGGTGTGAAAGTCCGGCCTTTGAAGGATGACAGCGGACATGGCCTTGTTGTAGGGCATGATGGCCTTTAGGAACTTACGCTTGATCCAAGTATCATCCACATCCTTCCTGCCATGATCCTTGAGGGAAACAGCGAGAGCGGTCACCCTTCTATAGAGCTCATGCGGTTCCTCATCCTATATCATCACAAACTCATCTGACTGATCAAGGACAACTTCATAGTTTGACCGTTGAATGCTTGAGCTGCCCTTGTACATGGAGATGATGTGTTCCCAACACTCTTTAGCAACAGCGAAGGGTCGCGGGTGAGGTAGGTCTTCGGTAGGAATAGCAGCTTGGAGTATGAACAAGGCGGAAGAATTTAGCTGTTTATCCACTTGTTCTCTTGGAGTAAGATTGCATGGATCATGAGGATAGTATCCTTCTTCAATGACTCTCATGAGATGAATTGAGCTGTGATCTAAATGAGACTTGATACTGAAAACCCAGTTAGCAAAATCATTCTTAAGAAGTTTAGGAGGAGTACCAAGATTAACTATATGAGCTGGGTGCACCGGTCCTCCATAGACCACAGGAGGGGGAACAGAGGCAAAGCTCCCCGACCCATTAACTCCTTGAGAATGATTATCTTTGTCGGCACTAGCCCCCTCCTTATCGGAGTTGACATCCGATGTCGAGTTAGTGGGTTTGACCACTTGCACCGCATCGGTACACATTTTAAGAGTATTAAGGAAATCTTTGAACATGGATTAAACCTCGGTCGCCATGGAGGATTTGAGTAAGGACAAGGCCTCATTTAAATCCTCGCGTGAGAACGTGTTCACTCCCATGGCCTCGGTAAGTTCTCCCACACGCTCCCCTTCGCCAGCCATACTCTTCGGGTGGTGAAACCCTTAATAAAGAGACGTGGCTCTGATACCAATTGAAAGGATCGATATGGTTGACTACATGGGGGTGAATAGGCAACTAACACTTTTTAACTTTTCCTTAACAATTTAGGCTTAGCATCAAATAAGTTGGCTAGATGTGCAACTAGATGAATAACCTATATGATGCTAACCACAACAAGTACACAAGCAAGCAAGGTATATATCACAATAAAAGCTTGCAATAAGTAAAGGTGCGATACAACCAAAAGTGGAGCCGGTGGAGATGAGGATGTGTTATCGGATGTCCCTCCCTTGTGAGGAAGTACGTCTCCGTTGGAGAGGTGTGGAGGCACAATGCTCCCCAAGAAGACACTAGGGCCACCGTATTCTCCTCACGGGCTCAAACAATGCGAGATGTCGTCATTCCACTATTGGTGCCCTTGAAGGTGGCGAACGAACCTTTACAAACAAGGATGGGGCAATCTCCACAACTGAATTGGAGGCTCCCAACGACACCATGAAGCTTCACCACAATGGAATGTGGCTCCAAGGTGACCTCAACCGTCTAGGGTGCTCAAACACCCAAGAGTAACAAGATCCGCAAGGGATCAGTGGGGAATCAAATTTCTCTTGGTGGAAGTGTAGATCGAGGCCTTCTCAACCAATCCCTAGAAAATCAACAAGTTTGATTGTCTAGGGAGAGAGATCGGGCTAAAATGGATCTTAGAGCAACAATGGAGTTTTGGGAAGGAAGAGGTAAACTTCTTGGGGAAGAAGACCTCCCTTTTATAGTGGGGGACAAGATCCAACCGTCATCCACACCCTCAGCCCCATGCGTCGCGGTACAACTGTGAGGGCATGCGGTACTACTGCTCGCACGGGAGTAACAGTGCCACGCCCAAGATGCGATACTATCCTTATTTCGGCACGAGGGCCTCGACAGGGATAAAAGCGCATCTCGTCGTGTTGCAAGAATGGATATCATTACAAGTACATGTACAGAAGAGATGAGTATATGGAATTGGCTTACACTCGCCACAAGCTACATCAATGCCACATCAATACAACAACATACTCAAACATCATACAGAAGAGCAGGGTCCGACTACGGACGAAAAACAAACGACAAAATGACATCCATCCATGCTATCCCAGGCTGCCGCCTGGAACCCATCCAAGATCGATGAAGAAGAAGAAGAATAACTCCAAACCAAATCAAACATTGCTCTCATGTGAAAGCATTGCATTACCTGTACCTGCAATTGTTGTTGTAGTAATCTGTGAGCCACGGGAACTCAGCAATCTCATTTCCAAGGGTATCAAGACTATTAAAGCTTAATGGGTGAGGTATGGTTAAGTGGTGAGGCTGCAACAAGCGACTAAGCATTTGTTTGGGTGGCTAACTTACGAATACAGATAGTAAAGTATGGTGGTCTACACCTAACGGGCGTGAACTAGTAATGATCACTAACTGATCCTGAACACCTACTTACGTCAAACATAACCCCACCATGTTCTCTCTCGGATAAGGACTCACGAGAAGAGACAGTCACGGTTACGCACACAGTTGGTGTATTTTATTAGAGTTTACTTCAAGTTTACTATGACCGGGTGTTAAACAAAGTTTCCAAGTTTGCCACATAACCGCAGGCATGACTTTTCAAAAGATTTAACCCTGCAAGGGTGCTCCAACTCATCCATCACAAATTAACCACACGCAGCGGGAATAACCTCGACCACAGATCTCGTGATCTTCCTAGGCAATTCCATAGAAAATCCGCCACCTCGAGATAGCCTAAAGAATAATCGGAATTCCTCACTCAAGACGTTCGAGAAAGGTAAAACAAATCCATCAAGGCCACTCGGCGTGTTGACGAACCCGATAGGAGCCGCGTATCTCGTTCTCAGGACACAACCAGATGAGCGCAGCATACACTGGCCTGATAGAAATCTCCCGAGTTGCCCCGGGTTGGCCCCGCACATGACTCTAGTTTGGACCAACACTCATGAGGAGCACTGGCTCGGGGGTTGATTAAAATCCTCGGGTTAATTACTCCCTATGCAGGTTTATTAGTTATTAGGCAAATGTAGTACCAATGTTGGGCCTTGCCAGACAAGCTTTATCCTAAAATGAAAATCAAGGGGGTCCCCATAACAACCCCGAGCATGTTAGGAGCGCTCAATTATGGAACATAACACCGGTTCATAAGTAACTGGGGCGGCAAGAGTGGAACAAAACACCGAGCAAAAGGCCAAGCCTTCCACCCTTTACCAAGTGTATAAGTGCATTAAATCAAATAGCAATAATATCGTGATAACAAAAGAATGTCCATGTTGTCACATGGAAGCAATTGCACCTGCATCTAGAAACGCTATAAGAAGGGTTGAGCAAGCGGTAACATAGCGAAACAAAGGTTTGCTAGGAAGGTTGAGGGTTAGAGGCTTTTCATGGCAATGTTGGGAGGCTTGACAAACAAGTGGTAGGTAGCGAGACATAACGATAAAAAGCAGGACAACTAGCATAGCAATGATAGTAGTGGTATCCAGGGAAATGTGTCATCTTGCCTGAGATCCCGCTTGGAAGAAGAACGAGTCCATGAAGAAGATGGGCCAACGTAGTTGAACAAATCCTCACACTCCGAACGCTTTCGGAACTCCATCGAGAAGGAACAATCCGAAAACAACAATCAACACATGGTACACCACAACATATGTATGACATCATGCACAAACAAATATGATGCATGTCGGGCTTAATTATGCAAGGCATGGCAAGCACAACAATCAACTTCTACACATTAGGTGAAGCTCAATATGCAACGAGTTGCATATTGACGAAACTTCACATTCAAATTATTTAGTTCACTCTTGTTAGGTACACGACAATATTAAATGTTGTTAAACATGGCAAGAGGTGAAGCATAAGTAAACTATCTATCTAGGCATCTTAAATGAGGCCGGAAACAACTTATAGCATTTCCGAAATGACCTCATATGTTAATTTCGAAATTGGTCCAGATCTGAACTAACCATATTTTATATTTTTTTAAACAACAGAATAAAGCATACCATGCAATTTTATACATCATTCTATACGATTTACATATATGGAACATCTCAAATGGAGCTACGGTCTAAAAGATATGACCTCCACAAGATGCATATGTCATGAATGCAAAATGCATGAAAATGACAACCACAAATATTTCAAATCATGAATGCAGCAATAAATTATGATACTATATGAAATTCTAAGCAAGTTTCATATATGGCATGCCCAAAACGGAGCTACGGTTCAACCACAACAACCAACGCAAGTTTTATTTCAAATCTGCCCAAAATAGCAACATGGCATTTTCACACATGAAAACAACAAGTTACGCTATTCTAAAATGCACAAACTAAGCATGGGGCAGTATCATACAACACACACTTCAATTCATCTTCACATATCATACTCAAAAGAGGCATGGATCACATGGTAGGAAGCTCACAACATGGCATATTGAACTAAGCAGTTTTCACACTTAAGTGAAAATAACCCAGTTTTTGACAGTGCAGTTTTTATCACAAAGGCATATTGAAAGCAGTAAAACTGTATGCTACAGGTCATATTATGGCATGGAAATTAACAACATGGTAGTAGACATTATAAGATACAAATAACTCCACTACACCAACCCCAAAGGATCTATAGATCATTAGCAAAACACATGGCAAGACAGCACCAAAATGTTACAGATTTCAGACTTAGAAATATTTAGCTATCTCCCAGAACTGCAGTATTGACTAGGCATGTTGACATGGCAGTAACAGTAGCTTAACGAACACTTATGAGCATGGCAAGGACACTAACAGCAACTAGACATGTCACCCTACAAATCATTTCATAGGCACAATTACATAGTATGAATGGTTTGCTTAGAATGATGCCCACAAAACGGAACTCTTCGTTAATAGATTTCAGGTATTAACGTGATAGCTACTTGGGAGCAGGAAATAAACATGATAATGAAGTCCTACCTAGCAACCAGAGGCATGGCATGAAAATAGACATCACCTAGAGCAATACTCATGAAGGCACCACATGCAAAAGACCTACGGGTGAGATGCAACCATCCGTGGAAGTTTGAATAAAATAAAAGATTTGCACATACCGACACGATGCACTTTTGCAACCAAGATTTGGGCATGAATATGATCTCTAATATGCATGCAAGTGAGACCATGATGAAGAGCACAACGAGTAGGTAAACTTTCATATTCAACACTTCAACATACGACGCACGGTTTATCAGATATCATCAACACGAAATGCATACATGGGTAAAACATGCACAGGCTAGGGACTTAGTGAAATTTACCCTCGGTTAAACAGGATGGCACCGTACAGCACGGGCGCCTGTTTGGATTGGGGGCGATGGGGTCCAGGCTGGATCGGGACCTCCCAATCCCGATCTAGGGAACCAGGAGGAGGCCGGCCGTCGGTAGGACGGGACGGCGCAGGCATCGCCAGCGAGGGGCGGATCGGGGTGGATCCAAGCCGGGGTCGCCGGATCTGGTGGCGGCCGACCCGTTCCCGACGGTGGCGAGGCCAGGCGGCATGCGGCTCGATCAGGCTCCGACAAGGTGGTGGAGGGGAGCAGCGGGACACGGGGCAATGAAGCAGGGCTCGCCGGCGGCGAGGCACAAGGCGGCAGGCTCGGGCGCGTGATGGCTGGCTTGGCGGCTGTGAGATCCGAGGAGGCGGCGGGGGGCGGCGGTGGCGCGAGATCCGACGAGCTCCCTGGCGGCGCTAGCCACGGGGCTCGTGGGGCGCGAGGCAGGCGAACCGGACCCGAGCGAGCCGACTGTGGGCCTGGCGGGCCGCGACGGCGGGGATCCGGGCTGGGCAGCGTGGCGGCACCCGGTTGGTGGCGGAGGAGCCACATGGCAGCCTGCCATGGGCTGCGGGGGTGGCTACGGCGGCTGGGTGGCGGCGGGCTGTCCAGAGTGCTGCCAAGTGGCATGGTGGAGGCGGGCAGGTGCAGAAAACGAGGCGGGGAGGGAGAAGAAGGCCATATTAGGCACGGGAGGGCTTCCTTTTATAGCATGGGGTACTAGGGTTAGGGGTTTTGCTCCATTTTCAAGCTGTTCGATCTCGATCGAACGGCTCGGGACGCGGGGTTGGGTTAGGTGGGCTAGGTGGGCGGTGTTAGAGAAGTTGGGCTGAGATGAGAGAGAGATTTGCAGCCCGTGACACGAGGTTTTAAAACACCAAAAAAGCGTCCGACGAATAACCGATGACCGCACTACTACGGTTGACCGATGGGGTATCAAACAAACTCTGAATGCGACGAAATTTGGCAGGCGGCCTACCTACAATATAATAAGTCCGCATGCCAACTTTCAAACCAATCCGAGAATATTTTAAAGATGCTTTAAAACAGAATTTTAATGATGTCGCGGGCACGTGCGTGTGTGGCTGATCTCGAAACGGTCGACGACACAAACGGAGAGAACCGACAACTACGAACGGATGCAACTTTTGAAAACGAGTGACAATGCCATGCAGATGATGCGAATGATGCGATCATGAATGAAACAACAAAATGAAACACAGACGAGAATAGAAATAAAAGGGGAATCTTCTCGAGCATCGATCCTGGGCTGTTACAAACAGGCTCTGGCCGATTGCACTAGGAAACAAGCGGTAGAACCGCCAGAGCGGTACTACCGCGAGCCCATGCGGTACTACCGCGAGCCCATGCGGTACTACCGCATGGTCGACAGAGGCTGGCACTAGAGATGCACGGAAGTAAAAAATTACTTCCGTGCCTACCTTCGCAGAAGGCGAAACTGCGAAAAAGTCCGGCATGGTAGTACCGGACGTGAATCATGGTACTACCGTAATAGGGCGGATGTAAAAAATTACATACGTGCCTACTACCGCAGGCGTAAGTTTCAGGGCAAGAGACAGCAGTACTACCACTCAACCCAGCGGTACTACCACTAGCTCCTGTGGTACTACCGCTCCCTTGAGCGGTACTACCGCTGGCCACCGAAAGCAAACCACCCGCAGGCTTTCACTTTGCACAAGAATGAAAAACGAGCTGGAGCTCCATTGAAGGGAAGGAAAGGTGGTGCCAAGGAATAGATGTGTACGTGTTGATTCCACCCAAACCTTTCCGAAGCGGACCCCCTCTTAATACTATGGCTTTCCTACGACTCAAATCCACCGAAAGGAACCGTAGAGAACAATCGTCTTCGATAGGCTCCGAGAGGCACTGAATCATCTTGTGCCTAGACATGAGATATCTGAAATGCTCAATGCACACGATTAGTCCGCAAAGGCATTGTCATCAATCACCAAAACCACTTAGGGAGAAATATGCCCTTACACTCATGAAAAAATTGTCAAAATTGGCATCGTATTTGTACCGTCATACATATGATTTTTCTGCGAAACCAAAAACAAGCAAATAGAGAAGCTGTCATTGGACACTAAATTAATAAGTTAGTCTAGAAAATTATATAAAATGATATAGAAACCATATAGAAGTGATAATGTATTAGCATTAAACAATCAAAAATTATAGGTACGTTTGCAACGTATCAATCGCGCTTATTAGCGACTAGCCATTGGCAGGATTACGGTGTCTGTGGGAGGGAGATGACGGAAAAGAGGATTCGTGGGAGGACCAGCCTCCTCGCGTGAAGGCCTTGGCTTTGCGATGGTTCCAAATGGCTTCTCTCAAATGTGATGGTCTTTGAGTCTTACCAGTGAGGGTCTTCATAAAGATCTGCATACCACCACACTGTTGAGAGGCAGACTGTTCGTATGGACTGGATGTTGTGCTCTATCATTGTGCGGCCATTCTCAAACTACCAATGGTAGTGAGATGATCACCCAACAAGGAAGATAGGCTTTCCCAGTCTCAGTTCTTGATGAAGATTTGCATGGGAGGGGCATGTTCTCCAGGGTTAGCCTGTATCTTTCCCGTCAGCGGGGCTGCTGAGGCCCACATGAGAAGGGTTCATGGGACCCTTGTCTTCATGGGGCTGACAAGGGGCTTCAGATGGGACCACCAGGGCATGTGTCGCGTTTCACAATCTAGAGACATGCAAGAAGGGGATAATTGAAAGAGCATGGTGCCCTGTCACAACCCAAATTTCTCCTAAAATTTTGGTTGTTAAAATGGAATCATTTGCATCATTGTTTCCCTTGCATATTTGGTTTTGAAACCAACATGGCCAACAATTGAGTTCAAACCACAATTTGAATTCAAATGGGAGCTATGGAGGCCTCACCCTCAAAATCATTTTTTCAAAAAATGCATTAGGGCAGAAAGAAATTTCCTAAGATTAGATATATGTCCTACTTTGTTGAGTGAACCAAGTTTGAAAATAGTTTATTGAGAAAATAAACTATAAGTAAAAATTATGGTATTTAAAATTAAAACAGAAAATAAAATTGAAAATTCAAGCTAGTCAAATAGGCCCATTAGGAGATGATTATTTTTGGTGAGCTCCGCGCTCGCCCGCGCGCTCTCTCGCCCCCCCTCTCACCGACAAGCGGGGCCTGCCTGTTAGCTTTGTCCTTCTCTGACAACCACCACCCGCCCTGCACACGCGCGACCCAAGCATGGCCACGCCAACGGCCTCCACTTGCCAAGCCCTCCTTGCACGCCCGCGCCAGCCGAGCCGCCCGTTAAATAGCCCCTGACCCCCTCTCTCAAAGCCCTGGTCCAATTCCAGCGGAGTGCCGCCGGGCTGCCCGCACGACCTTCAACCAGTCTGCCTCGGTCGAGACATCGCTGGCGTCATTTCTAGTAGGACCCGACCCTCTGTGACTAGTCGACTGCTCCAGGTGGTCAACTGCTCCACGGTGAACCCCCTGGACAACCCCAATGGGACCGAGAGCCCATGTGATGCCTAGTTTGTCGGAGACCGAAGCTTCGCTCTACCGTCGTTGTTGCTCCGGTGAGCTCCGTCATCCATTTGGCCCCGCGCCTTGTCCAATAGCCTCGTCGTGCTCGCGCGTATCTGCTGACCCGTGTACCTCGTCCAGGAACCCACGAGTTCGAGCTCGTCGTCGATGCCCAGGTCGCTGCAACTCCGGTGAGTCTCCCCAACATCGACTTTGTCACCCCCGAGGTAGCCCGACGCCACCATGGTCACCGTCGTCGACCACCATGTCCGCTCGTGCAGTCCACGCAGCCTAGAAGCCTCGACAACGCCGGCAAGCACAACTCCCGAGCGTTGTGCCATCGCGTTCGAGCTCGCCGGTGAGATTCTGGTGTAGATCTTTGGTGAGCCAAACGATAACCCTCTTTTTTTAATCTGAGCCGTTGGATCGAGCGCAGCCAATTAGGACTAGACTTTAAATCCCCAAATTGTTATCACTTAAGTTTCGTTCGTTCGCCACAAGCACCAGCCACTGACACCCTTTGGCCAATAGGGTAGCGCCACGTGTCACCCCATGTCCATGGCCTTAAACAGAGAAATTAGAAAGAAATGCACTTTTGCAAAAAAAGTCCTTGAACCTTAAAACCATCATTAATAATTATCCACATGTCCAAATTGATTAATTATGTGTGCAAATCAAACCTTATGAAATATTGTTTCAGAAGAAATTTTGAGAATTCAATTTGAACTTTTCAAGTTTAAATTCAAACAAATTTATTCAAATACCAATTATGTCATAAGTTCTGGATAAATTGACAATGCTAAATTGAATTGACTAATTTAAGTTCCGCCTATTCCACATTAATGGGAGTACACTTTTAATTTACAAATCCAAATGAGTTGATTATTTTTGCAAATTGGAATTAGTGAATTGTAGATCAAATTGGTGTACTGTAGATCAAATTATTTTAAAACAGATTGTGAATAGAAACATGTAGACTCTAAATACAAAAGGTTTTTGAACTTCAAAATGACATAAAAATTATAAATAAATTAGAAACAATTCTAATTATTGTTAGGCCAAATTTTGACATGTTGGGACATACCCAAATTATTTTGGAAATATTTCAAATATTATTTCAAATTTAAATGAATTCAAGTAGGGAACCTACATCATTTGAATTTAACTTAAGTCTTATAAATGAATTCAATTTGGGAACCTACATCATTTAATAATATAATATGGTTGAATTATTTTCAAATAATATGCAAGTTAAAATTTATTTTCAAATTTGGTTCAAAAACACTTTGAACCAAATATTTCAAATGAATGCAAGTGAGAAACAAGTCAAAATCTTTCAAATGAATCCAATTCAAATCATTTGAATTAAATTCTTAATTAAATTTTAGATCAAATTAGGTCAAACCTTTAAATCAAATAGTTCAAACAAGGTTTGTCAATTCAAATATTATTTGAATGAAATCAAATAAACTTAAGGTCAAGTAGGAGTCAAACCCTTTGAAATTGGAAAACTATTTGAGATGACCAATGCAACTCAATGTTGATTAGGTCCAACTAAATTGATGTGACTAAGCTAATTCTTTAGGCAATGCAAATCAAATCTTGAAATCCAAATCTGAAAACATAAATGACCATGAACCAAACCACAAACCCAACACTTGTGTTTGTGGTGTGTATGTGCATTAATGCAAGTTTTCCCTTTGCATGAATTGGTTTCTTATGTTAGGTATGTATCATTGTTTGTTGAAGTTAGATTATGAGGAGTGCAACCCCTGTGGCTATGAGGAGACCGGAGACAACAAAAACCAATGCAAGTTCCACTTGATCATATCACCCGGTATTTTATTGCATTATAGTTTTGCCATTGTGGGTGTGTGAGTTTAGGATGCTAAATTCTACACGGCCCAATAGTTGACTACTTAGGTCCAAACTTACCCTGACCTTGTAACCATCGAGTAGTTGCTTAGCCACTATAACGTGGATTGGGAATCACCAATTATTATTCCACCATACAACCGCATGGTTAACTACTTAACTACTACTTAATTAATGAATAGATCTGGGTGGACTGGCTTTGATTGGGTCGTCAGAGTGTAGTCTTCGGTGGGGAATGCCACCCACTCACCAAATATTGTACAAGTTCAAAAGTAGTAGCTTCCATGTGTGACCATGAGACAATCTGGGCTCTATTCGGATCGAGTAAGTTGTGGGAACCCTTCTGTGGCAGACCAGAAAATGTAGGTGTGTAGGTTGGACTAGGCATGTTGTTTTTGTGAGGGTGACTACTTTCCCAAAGTCTTGTCTTGATCTACCTAGCTACTTCATAAGCGAAGTTTAGTAGCAGAAGGATGTGATCGGGAATGACGGGTAAAGTACACAAATGTTTGCAAAGTGTATATTACCTGATCATGGTTAGCCATGTCTTCAGGTACGGACAACTTTAAGCAACTCACCTGAGAGTTGTCGTCCTAATCTCATTCACCTCTTACATCTAAAAGCAATGGGTTGAACCAATGCGGAGTTCTGGCACTGATCTCAGAGGACTGGGGTTTACCAAGATCTCTCGAAGACGCTTGGAATGACCGGGGTGTACCAGCAGTCGACGTGCTCAAACTGCATTAGTTATGACTGGGGTGTATCGAGAGTGTGTAAGAGCATAATTTTACCTAAGTAGTTTTGGTGGTTGATGACAGTGCGTTTGTGGACTAACTGTGTGCATTAAGCTTTCAGAGATTATCAGGTGGCACGAGACGGTTATCTTCCCCTCAAGTAGTAAATCAAAAGACGGAGTCTCTTCCTTTCGAGGTTAGGTTGGTGGACCTGAGTCGTAGGAAAATCCGTACTGTTAAGAGGGGATCCGCATCCGGAAAGGTTGGGAGGAACCATCACGTACACACTTTGCACACCCCGTGCGTTTCCCGGCACGACAGAGCTTTTCCTGCCCTGAAGGCTCCAAAGTTTCTCTTAAGCGGAAGTACCGCTCTTCCGAGCGGTAGTATTGCTCCAGCGGTACTACGGCCCTACAGAGCCGCTCGAACTACCACTTATTTTTTTAAGCGGAAGTTCTGAGCGGTACTACCGCCCTGAACTACTGCTTATTTTTTAAGCGCAAGTTCCGAGCGGTACTACCGCCCTGAAGAACTTTGGAGCCTCTTTTACATCCTTTTTCATCCGGACTTCTCAGATTTCTGAGCAGAAGTACCGCTCCCTCCAGAGCGGTACTACCACCCCAAGTGGAAGTACCGCTCCCTCCACAGAGGTACTACCGCTCAGTTGTTCCAGTACGCGTATAAGCGGAAGTACCGCCCCCGGGGATGGTACTACCGCTTATGCTCGTTTCTTGGTAGAAAAACGGCCACATTTCCCCCACCTATATAAGTGAGTCTTCTTCCCCACTGAGACTCGCCTCTTCCCACAAAAATCTCCATTGTTGCTCCTAAGCTTATTCTTGCTCCTCCCTCCCTAGCCATCAAATCTTGTTGGTGCTCTAGGGTTTGGAGGAGAGGGCCTTGATCTACACTTCCACCAAGAGATATTTGATTCCCCCCAACAATCCCTTGTGGATCTTATTACTCTTGGGTGTTTGAGCACCCTAGATGGAAGACGTCACTTCAAAGCCATAGTCCATTGTGGTGAAGCTTCGTGGTGTCGTTGGGAGCCTCCAATTAAGTTGTGGAGATTGCCCCAACCTTGTTTGTAAAGGTACGGTTACCGCCTTCAAGGGCACCTCTAGTGGAATCACGACACCTCGCATTGTGTGAGGGCGCGAGGAGAATGTGGTGGCCCTAGTGGCTTCTTGGGGAGCATTGTGCCTCCACGCCGCTCCAACGGAGACATACTTCCCTTTATTGGGAAGGAACTTCTGTAACACATCCTCGTCCCCATCGGTTCCTCTTGTGGTTACTTATTACCTTTACTTTGTGCAAGGTACTCCTATTGTTTATCTTACTTGCTTATATTGTTGTTGTGTTTACCATCATATAGGTTGCTCACCTAGTTGCATATCTAGCCAACCTATTTGTTGCTAAGCCTAAATTGTTAAAGAAAAGCTAAAACTGGTAGTTGCCTATTCACCCCCCCCCCTCGCCCTCTAGTTAACCATATCGATCCTTTCAATTGGTATCAGAGCCTCGTCACTTTATTAAGAGTTTTACCACCCTAAGAGTATGGTTGGCAAAGAGGTGCGGTCTAGTGAACTACCCGAGGCCATGGGTGTGAACACGGTCTCTCGTGAGGATTTGAATTAGGCCATAACCTCTCTCAGATCTTCCATGACGACCGAGGTCAAATCCATGTTCAAAGAATTCCTTGATACTCTTAAACTTTCCATCGATGCGGTGCAAGTGTTTAATCCCACTAACTCGACATCAGATGTCAACTCCGGCAAGGAGGGGGCTAGTGCTGATAAGGTAATCGTTCTCAAGGAATTAATGAGTCGGGGACCTTTGCCTCGGTTCCCCCTCCCTTGGTCTATGGAGGACCGGTGCACCCACCTCATATAGTTAATCTTGGTCCTTCTCCTAAACTTGTTAAGAATGATTTTGCTAATTGGATTTTTCGTATCAAGTCTCATTTGGATCATAGATCAATTCAACTCATGCGGGTCACTGAAGAAGGATACTATCCTCGTGATCCACGCAACCTCACTCCAAGAGAAGAAGCGGATAAACAGCTAAATTCCTCCGCCTTGTTCATACTCCAAGTTGTTGTTCCTATCGAAGATCTACCTCACCTTCATACCTTCACTATTGCTAAAGAGTGTTGGGAACACATTGTCTCCATGTACAAGGGCAGCTCAAGCATTCAACGGTCAAACTATCAGGTTGTCCTTGATCAGTCAGATGAGTTTGTAATGATAGAATATGAGGAACCATGTGAGCTCTATAGGAGGGTGACTTCCCTTGTCGTTGCCCTCAAAGATCATGGCAACAAGGATGTGGATGACACCCGGGTCAATCGTAAGTTTCTGAAGGCCATCATGCCCTACAACAAGGCCATGGCCGCCGACATCCGTCAAAGACCGGACTTTCACACCTTGTCCTCTCGGGATGTGTTGGATGAATTTATTGCAATGAACATCTTGAACACAGCCACAGACAACGCCCTTGCTTGCATGCAACTGTCAAAGAAATCATCTCCCAACCTTGCTTTGAAGGCCAAGGTCGGTCAAGAGGAAGAAGAAGAAGAAGAAGAAGAGGGTTGCCTCGAGGACACTAAATATGCTTACCATGAGCATATAGCTCTAACGCCCAGGCAATTTTGGGGCAACAAGAGAAACACAAGGCCTAACTTCTCCAAGAACAACTCAAACGGGTTAAAGGGACAGTAACGTGTGAGGACTTGCTACAACTATGGTAATGTGAGTCACTTTGTGGTGGATTGTCCATATGAGAAGAGGGAAGACAATGGTGGCAAGCTCATCCGCAAAGATAAGGCCAAGTCTTTCCCAACAAGACCAACTTCACCAACAAGACTCCTCACAAAGTGTTGGTGGCTCAAGAAGATTATGCCTCGGATGATGATGTTAATGATGAAGACACAAGTGGTGAAGGAATGGCAATGGCATCTGTGGAAATTGCCTCCTCTACCCCAACAAAGGTGTCACTCTTTGATGCCCCCCAATGAGAACCACGTCGCTAGGTGCCTCATGGCCAAAGGTATCACCAAGGTAACCTCCAACACCAAAACCTCAACCATTAAGACTTCTATTTCTTCCACTCCATCTTTGTTAGATTGTGTGCATGGACATGAGGAGGCGAAAGAGGGTGATAATGAGTTTGACAAGTTCTTGTGTAAACTCAAGGGAGAATCTAGGAAGCACTTCGTTGCTCTCTTGGAACAACTTGGTGAGGCCAATGACACTATTGAGTCTCAAGAAGAATATCTTGAGGAGTTGAGAGGCCATAGTCGTGATTATGCCAACGAGATAGCAAATCTTTCTATTGCTCTTGAGGAAGAGCGAGGTCTTCGTATGACTCTTGAGGAGTCACAAAATGATGACCTTGCTAAATTACGTAAAGATTATGGTCATGCTATCTTCCTTAACCGTGTGCTCAAATCTGAAAAGGTTGCACTTGGGGTTGGCCATGATCGACTCAAGGATGAGCTTGACTCACTTGACAATGATCACAAGGCATTGAAGATTGTCCATGCTTCTCATAAGGAGTCGCACGATCAACTCCAAGTAAAACTCACTAAGAAAATTGTCATGTGTCCTCCTTTTGTTTTAATTGATAATGCCTCTGCTACTAACCCGTGTTGTGAGCATGCACATCTTGTGGAGGAAAATGCTAAGCTGAAAGAGCAGCTTGAGAAAGGCCTTTGTGACATGTATCCAAGGTGAGAAGAATATCAATGACCTTTTGAATAATCAAAAGGAAGTTGTTGCAAAATAAGAGGTTGGGTTTGCATGAGAAGAAGAAGAAGAAGAAGAAGAAGGTGAAAACCAAGCAAGTTCCACCGCTCAAGGAAACCTTTGTAAGAGCAGGAGATGTTCCTCATGAGAATAAGAAAGACAAGGTTGTGGTTGTTAATGCCAATAAGGGCAAGACCTCCCACCCCAACAAAACCTGCAACTTTAACCCCTCTTATGTTTTATGCCGTGCTAGTGATGGGCCATGTTTATGCCAAATATGTTGGTTCTTCTTATGAGTACATTGAATGGTGTATTTGGGTTCCTAAGACCCTTGTTGATAACATGAAAGGACCCATTAAAGAATGGGTACCTAAAACCAAACATTGATCTCTTGTAGGGGTTTGCTTCCGGGGGAGTGTCATGGTTGCTCGATAGTGGAGCGACAAATCATATGACCGAAAGCAAGGACTTGGTGGTGGACGTTCATCCTGACCCATCCGTGGACACTCAAGTCTCATTTGGTGATGATGCAATTTCTAAGGTATTGGGTCTTGGCAAGGTGATAATCTCTCCGGAACTCTCCATGGAGAATGTTATGCTTGTTGAGACCCTTGCATACAATTTACTTTTTGTTCATCAACTTGCACTCATGGGTTTTTGTACCTTCTTTGGTGTTGACTCTGTGGCCCTTTTGTGGAGCAAGACTCTTAAAGTAGCCTTTATTGGGCATGTCAAGAACGGTCTCTATGTGGTTAACTTCTCGGAGTGACCCACTAAGACCGCGACTTGCCTAATGGCTAAATTTGATGTGGGATGGCTCTGGCATCGCCGGCTAGCCCATGTCAATATGAGATCTTTGCAAAGTCTTCTCAAAGGGGATCACGTTCTTGGACTAACAAATGTGAGTTTTGCCAAAGATCGTGCTTGCAGTGCTTGTATTGAAGGAAAGCTACATGAGAGAGCTCACCGCCCCACGACTACCATTTACTCAAAGAGGCCCTTGGAGCTCCTCCACATGGATCTCTTTGGTCCTCCATCTTTTGATAGCCCTGGGGGAAGGAAGTATTGTATGGTGATCGTGGATGACTACTCAAGATACACTTGGGTATATTTCTTCAAGAGGAAGAGTGAAACTCAACAAACCGTCATTGACTTTGCAAATGAATTTCAACGACAACATGAGGCAAAGATTCTGATGATAAGAAGTGACAATGGCACCGAGTTCAAGAACTAAACCTTGAATGAGTTCCTTAGTGATGAGGGGATCAAGCACCAATACTCCGCACCTTATACCCCTCAACAAAATGGTGTTGCTGAGAGAAAGAATCGGACATTGATGGATGCGGCAAGGACCATGATGGCGGAATTCAAATCTCCGTACAATTTCTCGGTCGAAGCCATCAACACAGCTTGTCGTGCATCCAATCGGCTCTATCTCCACAAAGGCTTGAGCAAGACTGCTTATGAAATTCTTACCGGTAACAAGCCCAATATCAAGTACTTCAGGGTGTTCGGGTGTAAGTGTTTCATTCTCAAGAAAGGTGTTTGTTTGTCTAAATTTGAACCTAGAGCTCAAGCGGGCATATTTGTTGGTTATGCTACAAACTCTCGCACTTACCGTGTCCTCAGTAAGTCCAATTGACTCATTGAGGAGACGTGTAACATAGATTTTGATGAAAATAATGGCTCCCAAGTGCAGCAAAGTGGTCTTTGTGATGTAGGTGATGAAATTCCTCTCCAAGCCATAAGAAGAATAGGTGTGGGACACTTCCTACCTGTTGAGGAACCCCTTGTGGCTGAAGGATAAGTACAATGTTCCACTCAAGTGGAACCATCACCGACACAAGACCCACACGCTTCCGAAGAACAAAATGAAGGCCCTCAACCACATGGACAAGATCAAGGGCAAGATCAATCTACTGACAATGGTGTCATACCACGTGATGACCAAGATCAAGTCCACGACCCCGAGCAAGCTCAAGATCAAGATCTCATTCAAGATCAAGAGCAAGCTCATGACTCCACTCAAGATCATCAAGATGATGCTCCTCCGTATGTTGACTCTCAACATTCTAGGGAGGATAACTTAGAGAGACGAGCTGCCAAGAATGCTGCCAAGCTTCAAAAACAATAACATTTGTTACAAAACATCTACGACATCTTAAACAGAGGGGTAACCACTCATAGACAATTAAAAAACTTTTGTGAACATCACGCGTTTGTTTCTTGCATTGAGCCCCTCAAGGTACAAGATGCGCTCGAGGACATGGAGTGGGTCGAAGCCATGCATGATGAACTCAACAACTTCGAGCACAACCAAGTGTGGCGATTGGTGCCAAGACCAAAGGAGAACCAAAATTTCATTGGAACTAAATGGATCTTCAAAGACAAGCAAGATGCAAATGGTGTCATCATTCACAAGAAGGCAAGATTGGTGGCATAAGGCTACTCCCAAGTCGAGGGTATTGACTACGGTGAAACCTTTGCTCCTGTTGCTCGCCTTGAATCTATTCGCATGTTGCTTGCATATGCTTCTCATCATAACTTTAAATTATATCAAATGGGTGTTAAAAGTGCATTTCTTAATGGTCCTCTTAAGGAGTTGGTATATGTTAAGCAACCCCCGGTGTTCGAGGATCCCAAGTTCCCCAATCATGTATATGTTCTCGATAAGGCTCTCTATGGCATTAAACAAGCCCCACGTGCGTGGTATGAGCACCTTACAGAGATGTTGCAAGACCGTGGGTTTGAAATTGGGAAAATCGATCCCACTCTTTTCACAAAGAGGGTCAAAGGGAACTTGTTCATATGCCAACTATATGTTGATGATATTATATTTGGTTCTCCTAACAAAGATTTCAATGAAGAGTTTGCCACACTAATGACAAATACATTTGAGATGTCTATGATGGGAGAGTTGAAGTTCTTCCTTGGATTCGAAGTCAAGCAACGAAGTCAAGGAACCTTCATCAATCAAGATAAATACACTCAAGACATGCTCAAGAGATTCAACATAAATGAACTCAATCCGCCCAAGGTCAACACTCCTATGCCTCTCAAATGCTACCTCAACATCGATCCCAATGGTAAAGCCGTGGATCAAAAGGTATATCGCTCCATGATTGGCTCCTTGCTTTACCTTTTTGCATCTAGACCGGATATTATGTTGGTTGTGGGAGTTTGTGCATGTTTTCAATCTGCACCTAAGGAGATCCACTATGTGGCAGTCAAACGAATCTTTCGATATTTGGCTCATACCCCAAACTTTGGCTTATGATACCCCAAAGGTGCTTAATTTGATCTCATAGAATACTCAGAGTCAGATTGGGTGGGATACCGTGTGGAGAGGAAGTCAACTTCTGGAGGCTGCCAATTCATTGGTCGCTCTCTGGTAAGTTGGTCTTCAAAGAAACAAAACTGTGTTTCTCTCTTGTCCACCGAGGCCGAGTATGTAGCTGTTGCCAGTTGTTGTGCACATATTCTTTGGATGAGGCAAACTTTCAAGGATTATGGTGTCAATTGTGACAAAGTGCCTCTTTATTGTGACAATGAAAGTGCCATTA
This sequence comes from Hordeum marinum, assembly GCA_022496015.1. Lineage (NCBI taxonomy): Eukaryota > Viridiplantae > Streptophyta > Magnoliopsida > Poales > Poaceae > Hordeum > Hordeum marinum. The sequence continues at coordinate 187,665,856 of CM039677.1, read as the reverse complement.
TGATCTCCAATAACCTGGTTCAACATTGCAAGACGAAGCACATTGATATTCGTCATCACTTTCTCTGGGATCACGTTAAGCGAGGAGATATCAATCTTATCAATCTCAACACTAATGAGCAACTTGCAGCTATTTTCACGAAGCCATTGGATGAAGCAAGATTTCACTAGTTAAGGCATGAGCTAAATATCATTGATTCGAGCAATGTGGTTTGAACGTGTGCACACCCCACCACACTCATCATTATGTCTTGTTTAGATGTAGGCATGGACTTAGGGGATCTATTTCTCTCAATGAACTATCCCTCCTCCTATTATGCATAAACTAATCAAAGTCTTTCAAATCTGCCATTTTTGATGGTTACTATGCTTCAAAGATGAGTTTTGGTCATGGGCCCAAGGCTAAAATCTTCGCGGTGCCATACCAATTGACTCAAACATAGGTGGCTTCGGCCACCACCCCCTCCTCCTAGTGAGGCATTTGCTATTCTAGAGCATATTGGTTCGAATGTGTTGATCCAAGTCTTTGTCTCTTCATGTTTGGTTTCTCGTAAAGACTTGGAGTAACTCCTTTTTATGTATCTTAGTAGAATGTCTTGCTGCTCTTCATCGCCTCAGATTTGTTGCATTTGCTTTGTTCACTGCGAGTAGTTTTGGTCATAAGAGATACTACCGCTCTGGTGGACGGTACTACCGCTTCGAGGGCTCACTGTCGATTCAAGTAATGGGAAGGGGGAGTTCTAACTCCTCCCCATACCCATTCATTGTCTCGTTTCCGGCCATGGCGACCAAAGCTCTCCCGGAGGCCGGATCTGGATCTCCCATTCCGTGTCGGTCTTCGCATTTCTGTCTGGTGGGATTGATCCACATCTATCCCTCAAGCCATGGACCCCGGTATTGCCCTCATTCTTCCTTGTTTGACCTAGTTTTTCTTAGATCTTGCATCTAGGGCAATGTGTGTGGTGTCTCGTGTTTTCTCGCTATTTCTTGGCATGAGTAGGAGGTGAATGATCACTAGAGATACATGTGATTGTTAGGGACTCGGTGTGTGGTGGATCCATGGTCACTTCCCTGCCACGGGATCTTCCTATCGCCAGGGCGGTACTACGGCTCTAAGCGGAAGTACCGCTCTTACCCAAGCGGTACTACCGCTGATCACTGCATCTCTCCATCTCCTTGTGCTTTACTCTATCTACTAATTTTGCTTGGCTTTTGCTGGTTATTTACATTTGATGTGTCTCTTGCCATTCCTTCTTTGTGAGTTGAGGTGATGATGGCTCTGCTTTGGGTGCTCGTCGCGTGAATCCAAGCCGTGGTGGTTCCAAGCGGTATCGCACGTCTGACGAGGCAGAAGCTGGCTCAAGTGCTCAACCCCAGCGGCAGTCTAGAAAGAAAGTTACCAAAAAGAAGCAAGTCGTCAAGGAACCTCAGGATATGACTGGCATCGAGTTCTATGAGTTTCGTCAGCTCAATCCTTACCGCCGTGCTCAGGACCCCACGTTTGTTGGTCGTCCCTTCTGGAACAAGGCTCAGTCTCTCATTTTTGTTGGAGTCTTGAAGGGCAAGACAAACCTCTATGTGCCTAATGTCAAATCCATCGACACGAAGCATATGGCCAGCAACCCTCACTCTGACTACTTTCCTGAAGCTCGTGCTCTCTGCCAGCAATGGGGTCTAGATCCCATTATTGCGTTCAACAAGGATTTTGACTCCGAGCTTGTGGCTCAGTTCTTTGCCACTATTCACTTTCACAATGATGAGGCAGGGAGCTTGACATGGATGACAGGTAGCAGAGTTCTGCGTTCCAACTGGAAGACCTTTATGAATTCTTTGCGATATGCAGACTCAGGGGAATCTGAGCTAGTTGGTCTCCGACCGCACTCTAAAGAACAAGCTATTCACAATTCCAAGCTCGTGCGCTACCAATGATTCGTAAAGACTGCCAAGGGTACTCGCATTGAACTCATCCCATTCTTGGACATTACGCATTGTATCTTTAGCAACTCTCTGTTTCCTCGAGTGGGGAACTTGGATCAGGTTCACTCTTATCTCGTGAATCTGCTTCTTCTGTGCATCAAGGAAAAAGGCAAAGCGTCCACTTTGGATGTTTCCCACATCATGTGGAGGGAGCTTCGCTCAGCAGTTCTTGACAGGAAGGTGCCTATCTACGGTCCCTATATCTTCAAGCTCATTGAGGATACTTGGTCTGAGTAGTTCCCTAGTGAGCCTCTGGTCACTAATCACATGGTGTCTCATGGTATTATTAAGCTACGTGTGAAGGAGAATTGGGGCGTTGCGCCTTCTGTGCCAGAGATTGCCCCCACCGACTCTGATGATGAGTCCGAGCCTGCTATACTGATGCCACCTATGCTCCATGCTCTAAGACCGTTCCATCTTAGGCTGTCAAGCTCAAAACCAAGATGAAGAATCTTCTCTGCTTTCAGATCAAGGAACAGTATAAGGCCCATGTGGAGGCCAAGAAGGCTCGCAGCCATGACAAGAGGATCATGAGGAAGCTTGGTCTGTAGTTTGATAGCGGGCCTAAGGAGAGGATTACTGATGAGGATCAATGGATCAAGAAGCATTGCCCATTTGCTGAGTCAGAGGATGATGTACCTGCTTCTACTGATGATGAGGAAGATGATGAGCCTGACGAGTGCCTATTCTGTGCCTATCATCACTTGGTCTTACTTTAGTCCTCTGTGCCCCTTTTGGTGTCTCGATGCCAAAGGGGGAGAGAGTGTATAGGGATTTGTTGTGCTGAGTCATGAGTATTTCGCCTTTTATCTGTGCATCTCTTCTCTCATGAACTCGTTTATTTGCTTTGGTTGTTTGCTTTGCTTTATGGTGTCAGACTCATGAGTATTATGTATGGTGTAATACATATGCTACCTCCTATATCCGTTATGTCTACATTATTGTGAGTTTATATTTCCTTACTTGCTTACCTGCTTATCACTCATTCCATTTGTATGCAAGTATTTGGCCACTTCTATAAAATATAGGGGGTGTTCATCCTAGTGTGTGCTCTCTGCATTCCAAAAGCATATTCAAATAGGACACACATCTAGGGGGAGCCTGTCTATATTTTGTAGATGTTGGGTTTGCCATAGTCTTGCTGTATATCTTATTGGCAAATCCCGCGTTGTCATCAACCCACCAAAAAGGGGGAGATTGTAAGACCATAATTTTCCCTAAGTAGTTTTGGTGGTTGATGACAGTGCGTTTGTGGACTAACTATGTGCATTAAGCTTATAGAGATTATCAAGTGGCACGAGACGGTTATCTTCCCCTCAAGTAGTAAATTAGAAGACGGAGTCTCTTCCTTTCGAGGTTAGGTTGGTGGACCTGAGTCGTAGGAAAATCCATACTATTGAGAGGGGATCCGCATCTGGAAAGATTGGGAGGAATCATCACGTACACTTTGCACCCTCGTCCGTTTCCCGACACGATGGAGCTTTTTCTGCCCCTAAGGCTCCAAAGTTTCTATTAAGCGGAAGTACCTCTCTTCTGAGCGGTAGTACCGCTCCAGCGGTACTATAGCCCTGAAGAGCCGCTCCAACTACCGCTTATTTTTTAAGCGGTACTACCGCCCTGAACTACCGCTTATTTTTTTAAGCGGAAGTTCGGAGCGGTACTACCGCCCTGAGGAACTTTGGAGCCTCTTTCGCATCCTTTTTCTTCTCGACTTTTGGGATTTCTGAGCCCTCCAGAGCGGTACTACCGTTAAGTTGTTCCAGTATGCGTATAAGCGTAAGTACCGCCCCCTGGGATGGTACTACCGCTTATGCTCGTGTCCTGGCAGAAAAACGGGCACATTTCCGCCCACCTATATAAGTGAGTCTTCTTCCCCATTGAGACTCACCTCTTCCCACAAAAAGCTCCATTGTTACTCCTAAGCTTATTCTTGCTCCTTCTCCCTCCCTAGCCATCAAATCTTATTGGTGCTCTAGGATTTCGAAAATAGGGCCTTGATCTAAACTTCCACCGAGAGATATTTGATTCCCCCCATCAATCCCTTTCGGATATTGTTACTCTTGGGTGTTTAAGCACCCTAGACGGAAGAGGTCACTTTGAAGCCATAGTCCATTGTGGTGAAGCTTCGGCGTGTCGTTGGGAGCCTCCAATTAAGTTGTGGAGATTGCCCCAACCTTGTTTGTAAAGGTCCGGTTGCCGCCTTCAAGGGAACCACTAATGGAACCACTGGTGGCTATTTTGAGGAAGATATAAGGAGGACTATGTGTGATAGAGTGTATCATATCACGGGGTTTGGATGCACCAATCCTCAAGGTGAGAATGGGCAATGCACGGTACCGAAGAGGCTAGAAATATACGAAAAGGTGAGTGTGCGTACATCCATGGAGTTATATTAGTCTTATTGCAAAGCTTATTAGCTCTCTTGAAGCAAAGTACTATAGCATGCCCCTAGGGAGGAGGTTGGGAGGAGTTAACCATCCCACGCCTCCGACCCGAACAACACTAGGATTTCAACGAGGAATAAGAATGCTCACACATCATCACCATGCCATAACCAATATTTAGATGAGCAACAAGTAACAACCTTTAACTATCGATATTTCTACTAACCAACATTCATGTACTCATGTCCTTTCATATTACTACATCAGTATCATTAACCCATGGTTTCTTCTTATAGTGAGCTATATGAAGGTTTTATTATACACTCCTTGAATAGCCATCCTTTTTGGACTAGTCTTATAACCAGTGCAAATTACTGTTACTATTTATTTAGACTCTCAAACAAATTTAATTGAAGCATGAGAGTTCAATTATTTCTACAAAATCTACACATCACTGTGCTCTAAAGGATATAAGTGAAACACTAGAGCAACTGCTAAGCTTCAAAGATATAAGGAAGCACATAGAGTATTCTAACGAATCATGATAAACATGTGTCTCTATTAAATGAGTGTGTCCAGCAAAGAATGATTGTGTCAAACTAGAAATAAAGCAAACTATAATAAACGACGCTCCAAGCAAAACACATATCATGTGATGAATAAAAATATAGCTCCAAGCGACATACCGATGAAATGAAGATGAAAGAGGGGATGACTTCCGGGGCATCCCCAAGCTTAGACTCTTGAGTCTTCCTAGAATTTTACCTTGGGGTGCCTTGGACATCCGCAATCTTAGGGTCTTGCCGCTCGTTATTCCTTCCACCATCATGGTCTCACCCAAAACTTCAAAACTTCAACACACAAAACTCAACAAACCTCGTGAGATCCGTTAGGGTAATCAACATATAAATATTGTAACATCCCAAAATTCTAAATTTTGGAATGTTATAATAAATAACTAATTAAGGTTGTTTGCTTGGATGATGTGTGACTGGTTGTGTGAAATTGAGTGCAATTCGAAACTTTTTAAAAAAAACATAATGAGAGGGAATAAAAGGACTTTGCCAAAAAATTCCATTTCAATCCCATATTCAATTTTGAGTTTGAATCCTTTCGAAACCATCTGATAAATAAAACGAGAGGTGGAAATTGACAATCCAAAATCAGGGACAATATTTTGACTAAAATTTTAAAATGAAAACAATTTGTGATTTATTTGAAATTCAAATTCCTTTTTATTTTAGAGTTATTGCAAAAAAAATATTAAAGTATTTTATTTGGCCTTGAAAATATGTCATGTTGTAGAAAATTTTATTCTAAATTTTTTGATAAATAACATGCCAATATAAAAAAAATTATTTACAATTTTTTTAATAAAGGAAACACTATTCATCCGAGTTTAGAAAAAATATGATGTGCGTTCACAGCTGCACCGCGCGTGCGGCTGGCTGAAGCCTATTTGGCCATGTAGCGCCTTGTTCCTCTTTATCCATACTAATGGACCCGTTGCGCCAAACGACGCACAGACCCGCTGATTACATGTTAGCGATGAAAAGAAATCTATGGTTTTGTTACGGGCAAGCACATATGACAACAAATCTAATCTTTCTTAGTTGGGGAAAATCGGTCTTGCTATCTACAATGGACGTATATACAAATTTAAATTTGATAGCATATAGTTCTATTTTCTAACAAAATCTATGTAACAAATATAATCCCCTTTAGTAGGAACCATCGGTATTTTGTTGTCTATTCTATAATGAAATGTATATACACATTCTAAGTGAGTAGCATAAAGTCCCATCAAAATCATGCCCCTGAAAATACGTGTATCTTTTTAGTATTCTTCCGTCTTGGCAAAATGGCATAGAGACATGTTGAATCTATGTGTGTATTGTAAAAAAACATGTAATAGTTCTTTTCATTGCGAGCAAGCACATACGATAACAAATTTAACCTCCTTTAATAAAAACTGATGTAGATTTGTTGTCTACAATAAGATGTACATGCACATTTTACTTTGGTAGGACAGAGTCTCATTCAAAACCACAACTCGTTGAAAATATATGTATTTTTCAATAATCTTCTGCCTAAGCAAGTACGCACGGTAACAATTTAAACATTATTATATATATATAATACATATCTTTTTTCCTAAGAACATATGTATACTTAACACCATGTATAGAAAGAGTAGTGTTTCTATCAACTTTGCTTTTGTGTTTTTGAAAGAAAAAAAGAGTATTTATGTGCCACTTAGACGCATGTACATTTCGAAGCAGTCACATGGCAGCCAGCCCATGATATTTATCCTTCTTCCTCGACACTTATTTATCCCTTCTTCCTCAGCAGCTTCATTTGGTCAGAGACGGTCTCCACGGTAGTACTTCCATCACCTCAATAATTCGGATGGATATCATCCACTACAATGAAGAACAATAACATTTCTCTATACCTGGAACAATAGTAACATCATTTATAGCACATTTGGTCAAGCAACCAATTAGCAGAAGAATGACATTTCTCTATCTTGAATCCACATGAGATTATTAATATCTCTTGTATGGATGGCTTCGCTCGTAACAATACATATGCCTTCTCCCATAATAAAAAAACAAAAAAAAACAATACATATGCCTTCTGTTTATTAACAGAATGTCCATCAGATGAATCAATCAAATAGGAGGAGCTGGGGAGTACGTCAAACTGAAACAAAGAATTGATCCTAACTACATGAAGTGAGGTAGCTTTAAAGCCTCTGGATCATTTAGCTACTACTCCACCTGGAAAGTGCAGGGCTTCAAGAACCAAAAGACGCCACTCGAACTCTCTTCGGCCTCATAAGCCCTGTTGTTGTCTATATCCTTAACCCCAAAAGGTTGCCTCTATCTCTATTCTCTGATCAGAATAGATCAAATCCTACCATGAGAACCCACCTGCACTGATCAACGTCAAAACAAAGATAAATCTGTAGCAACACATGTTTCGGTGGTTGAAACCACAAAGGGATAAGTCGAGGTCATTTGGTGATATATACCATGCAGATCATTCAGAGGCCAATACATTAAAAAACAGAAATGGAAGGCATTTTGTAAGAGAGAGAGAGAGTATTGAAAAACACTTGTTTATGCTACGAAACCAAGAACATCTAAACAAAAAGCATAAAATAAATGTACTCCACGAGCATATAACTGCTAGGACATGATCTTCTTCACCTACAACTTGTCAAATATTAATAAGACTGCTTTAAGATTTCAAACCAAATTTGCATACAATCAATCAGAATATTATATATATTTTTGCAACATATGAACCACACAAAAAACTAATATATGGATACATAAACCTTATTCTAATACAGATTTGAATATGTTGAAAAAAATCCTAGCCATGTAAACTAGCACCTGTAACATAGATGCAAATGTATGAAAAATTAAGAAACCTGAAAAGATAATGAATTAACAGCTATATCTTTTCCTGACCTTCGGTTCAGTCGAAATCGAATGAACCGCAACACTTGCCCAAAACCACATTTTACTGGAAAAAAAAACAAATCATCAAGATAAGAATGTGCACCCTATTTTCACAGTCTGTACAAACATGCCTTACCCTGTGAGGCCAAAATAATCATTGGAGTTGAAAGATAAGGATAATTAGATTTAATGTGCATAGAACTCCAGTCACATAAAGTTTTTCATTGCCTAAATCGATGTTACACAAACATATGTAAGGAACTGATAAAGTTACCAAGGCCGGTGCTTCATTTGATCAGGAAAAGAGATGAAATACGCATGACTATCTAATCATATAAATGTGGATATATCATCGATATCCATTAGCCAAAAATGTGGATATATATATTAATTTTAGTGGGGACTAACTGACAAGATGCTGCAGCTGCCATACATACAAACACTAAGTAAACTTGCATGGATAGCACCCCTTTCTTCTCGTTCCTGTAGTTACAAACCTGGGCTCATTCCTGTTATGTCTCCTTTCCACCCCGGCAAACCACCCTACCACTCAAATCTCCGCTGATCTCTGTAAAAGATAAGCACATGGAGCTGAACTAAGACCAATTCTTAAATGAAAAACTAAAAACAAAGCTCATCTCGTTGGCTCATAGCCTTCTCTTCATTCATTGCTTCTAACAAAGAGCTTTCAGATTCACAAATAACAAAATAAGGAAGCAACCAGCAGCAGGTAATAGCACATAGCAGCAGTAGAAGCAACAAACAGCAGCTAGTAGCACACAATGTCAGGAAAACCAGTAGACAAGCTTGGCAGTGGCAAAACCAGCACCACACAACAATTATAGAAAGCATGAAAATAAATTTCAAGGTGAGCACAATTTAGATTATAGAAAGCAGGAAAATAAATTTCACACACAGAATGTGCATTACAAAAACGTGCACACTGAGGAAATAACAGAAAACTCATGGACATGACAAAAAGAATAGATCTTCTTCAGTCCTATTCATATGGTTCATACGGACCAATGCATGGTTTTTTATAAGAATAGAAAATTTGAAGGAAAATGTTCTAGTTTTCTTTAATTACTGGGACACCATAGATATCACATGCCTATAGTTTGTCGTGCAAGATTCTGCAAATTAATAGCTAGAGTTTACTACAACAATCAGTGGATCGCGTATTTGACTAAAGTAGTACTATTATAGTGCCTCTACTGTATCTCAAGAACTAACTGGATGTCGGTAAAACAAATACTACTCATGAGCGTAACTATGGCGCTAATTCTTCACCATATGAAAGATTATTCTAAAAAGCTAAAGCGATAAATCTTGTTATTGTACATAAGAGATAGCTTAAGTCCAAAGACTACATCGGACAGTGGCATCTTTGGCATGTCATTTTCTAAAGAAAGCAACATTTCCATCAGTTCTACTAATTCATCATCAACTTCCTGAATGTTATTGCAAAGAAACCAAACCAAAGAGTTTCTTCATTACTGGAAATATGAGATAACTAAAGGAAATACAAATATAGACTATCAGAAGCGGCAAAGTGTTTGGCATGTCGTCATCTAATGCCAGATGGCGCAGTCCATTTATTTTAACTGGGTTATTTGCATATCAAAGCATTTTTGTTATGGCTATAGGTTTTATATAGCATTTAGTAACATCGAGCAGAACATACCTTAAACGCAGCAACAACTGATTAACAGCAGGAACAAACCACAAAGATACATGGTATTTCCTTGATCACAGTAGCTATCCTTCACACCACCTGCAAGAGAACCATTAATATATGGGTCCAAAAATTAACACGGGTTTACGGCCTGAAGAAAGGAAAATATGCATGTAACTTCGCACAAGATATTGAATGAAAGATACAATCACATCAAGCTATAAATACGACCATGTATGGATTAACAACACTAACCGCTGTATGTCTGAGTGAAAAACTTAAACTGAATCAGCAATGTAAAAAATTATCTAGATATGAGGCTACAAATTACAATGCAAGAATCATCAATGCTAATCTCTAAGTGCTTCAGGTGTTGAACAAGTGCAAAAATAATTAGCGAGATGCATACAAAAATGAAAAAGAAGTAAAGAAAATAGTAATCAACCTGGACACTTCGGATATATGGATAATGTGGATATTTAATCTCAGCATGACAGTAACCAATTCCAACTAATTTCCTTTTTGACATAAATATTGGTGGAGATCAGTATGCTAATTAGAAATCAAAGTTGTCAATTTAAGAGATAAAGTTCAGCAATGTCTAGAAAGTTTTCATGAGCATCATCAATATTATCTACTAACTGAAACAACAGTGTATGAAACAAAAAAAAACTTTTGCTCTCACCTAAAACAATTTTGCTAATGTAGTAATAACATAAATTCAACAACCACTCGCATTGCCCAGAGCTGGCAACACTAACAAACAAGACGTTGAGACATACGTGTGCCAAGCTTTCGCCTCCCCGCTGGTGGAAAATTAACCTCTTTGTAGGCGTTGGGGATTCCTTCCTTCAAGTATGCTGCTACCATCACCAAAAAACCAAGGAGATACACATTTTCATGTCACCCAACCTTATCCCATTTGCCGACCTCCTTGATCTGCACCCCTACCATGGACGCAACTCCCCCTATACCTGATGACGAGTGAAGGTTAGAAAACAGTGGGTGCACAGAGGAGACAAGGACAAAGGTTGGTAACATATATCAAGCAGAACCAAATAAGCAAGCTCACATTAACAACACAAATAATTCTTTTTGCCATGGCTCTCCTCTAGCTTTGTCCTACTATCTTCTTTCTTGAACATATGCAGAACATCAACACAAATCATGACATCAAAATACATGACCATGATCACAAGAGAGAGAAATCACCTTCGTCCCCCTAGATTCCCCTTCCTCCCACCTCTTCTTTCCCAGATCTGCACACATAATTTACAAAGCCCATATATCTGTCAATCAAAATTAGAGTGCCGGAGGAAGCAAAAGGCAAAGAGAAATAATGCCTGATTGACCTCTTTAGGCCACGCCATCTCCGAGCTGATCTGTAATGACATTGGTTACATCACCTTCTTCCTGAATCTACGCACATCATCCATCCATCTATTTGTTGAACTGTACTTGGAGCTGCACCTGCTTCTCATACTCAATGGATTCAACAAGCATGAATTCCTTATCAGCCTGTAAACCCCAATTTCTCTTGAGATCAAAGTACCTCTAATAAAAACTAAAAACTAAATTTCTCTCAAGATCAACATAAGAGAGTTCATCTGTTCTCAAAGTAAACTATCTAATATGTGCTAAATACCTAAGCACAATACATAATGTACAGAAGACAGAGAAGGTGGGGGGATTAGGCTAAGCTCACCTTGTCATCGCATCAGCGAGCCCACCTCCTCGCTGAAGTAACATCCACCTCCACACTTTGGAATCAAAAGCAGATATTGAGATGGAAGAAACGAGAAATAATACATGTGGCTGATTTACCCCTGCTGCGCCCAAAAACGCCGGACTTTCCATGGCCTTTTGCCTCCACCCCGACCCGGACGCCGCCATGGGGCCTAAGTGAAGGAAGTTGGCCTGCCGTGACGACAATGGAGGGCGGATGACGGAGGAGGGAGGGGGGCGACGGCACGGGGGATGAGAGGGGGCGGCTGAGACGAGTAGGGAGAAGGGGGCGGCTGAGACGAGTAGGGAGAAGGGGACGGCGGCGTGGGAGATGACAGGAGGGAGCGGGGAGTACAAGAGGCGGAGAGGCGCGGGCTCGGCCCAGATCGGGGCGCGGAGTAGCCGCTCCCGCTTGCCGTCGGCGCCCTGGAACCGAACCCCAGATCAGGGCCCGGAGTAGCCGCTCCCTCTTCCGTCGACTCGCGCCCGAGCGCCGCCGCTTTGAAGCTCGCCGCCGCCGCTGCTTCTCTCGCGCCGTGGCCGACACAAAGATCGGGAAGGAAGAGGAAGATAGAAGAGAGAGGAGGAGACGAGCGGGTCTGGCGGTGGTAGGGATCCGAGGAGGAGGGAGGTGGAAGAGGGGAATGGTTGTGTAGCGGCTGTGAGAGGGAGGAGTGCGGCTAGGGTTGGCGCGGTTGTATCCCTCTAGCCGCAGGATGGCCACGAGGCGTGCGAGGAAAGGTTCACCTGGCCGAAGATGACCCGCTGCTGAACCAGCGAATGAAAGCTTGAGATGAGCTCACTTGTCATTGGATAGTAAAATGACTGCGAGGTAAAAAAATGATTTAACTGCAATGACCCAACGGTGCAACTGAACTGGAGGGACGGATCGAACGGCCAACGAGACCCCAATCGGGGAGCTTCGTGGAGTCAAGTTGACTAGCATCCTTTAATGTTTAAATTTCGTATATGTTTAGTCTCACATTGCTTAGTCTTACATCTTTAGATCTCTCCCACCTATAAATATAGATCCATATGTGTACCTAAAAATTATTCAATTCGGTTTAAATCAATGTTTTTGTTTGACTAGGTTTATTAAATAAAAATATTTTCTTTTCTCCGGCGGGATTTCTGGAAGTCATCTTCTCTTTTGAATTATCTCTTCTGTAAAGGTATTATTTTCGTATTTTTCTTTTATACTCGTGTAGTTTATTATTCCTAGATTTGTATTTTTAGACTAGTATACGATAGAGTAATTAGAATCAATTAGTCTCCGTATTTACACATTAGTCATAGAATTCTTTTAGCAATAGCTATTTTTCTTCGTAAAACAGTTTGGCCGTGATTTTTTAAATAGCCATAACTTTTTACTCGTTCATTCAAATTAGATGAAACCAACGCCTAGATTTTCATCTTGACTTCCCCAATCCAATGAACATATCAAATCAACTTTTTACAACTTTCAAATTTCAAAATTTGTTCACATTCATATTCAAACTTCTTTTGATCATAACATTTTATGCGTAGCTCCGTTTCTGATGAATCCAATTGCATCGGATTCAATTGAAGTAATCTTTTCGTTCATAACATTAGTGTTATCATTTAAACATGTAATTTTGATCATACTCAGATTTCTCTATTAGTCTAGAAAAGTGGTCACACACTCTTCCAAGTTGATTCAATGTCACGTTGAATTACTTGTATCCTTTGATCCGTTATTCCAAGTATATTGATTATTTTATCTACATGTTCATATTGATCTCCTATATCTAGTAGCGTCATTAGTTTCAAACTTTGAACCTTTCAAGCTTGAGCGATTCAATTTAAATTTTATCATATCTTGCAAACCTTAGCACCTTTTCAATTGATTCTCTTTTGCACCTAAAACACTTGCGTTATGTACTTTTTGTTCATAACCACCATGCTCCAGTTCAAATAATTTTGACCTTTATGAATTCAAATTCAATTCAAATTTCAATTTTGCTAAAACTTGTTGTAGTGCTCCATTTCAATTGATTTTTTTGCAAATGGTTTCTTATGCCATATGCTATTTGTCAAACAACATTCATGTTGTTCTCCCTACATTTTTATCATGTCCCATAGTGTATGCAATCCAAGCTTATATACCAATAGTTGATCATCCATTGATTCTTTTGAGTTGATTTCTTCGCCTTTCATCTTACAACACCATAAGAACCTACCTTCTTCTTAGTAAATCTTAGTATATTGTTATTTGCACGCTAAGACATGTTTTGTTCTTACGTCCTTTTGGTTCTTCTTTTTGGCATGGTTATCAATAGAATGTTTTTTGCTTATGATAGATTGCTCGAGGAGTAATGAATAATTCTATCATGTTATTTTTTTCTTAGAGCAATATTATCTTCATCAACCTTACAAGCCTAGTTCACTTTGACCATTTATTTCATACCTATGTTTTATTGCATTTGGTGACATCAACCAACAAATCCCTCTAGTAGTGATATTGAATTCTTGTAGTTGAGTAGAATGCATGAGGTAGGAACCCACCCCTTGTTACTAAAGCCTCGGGAACGTCATTTATTTTATTGCTACGCTAAAGTAGACGGGGTTGGTGTGAGTGTTCATGAGTGATGTGAGAACGAGGACTCTACGCCAATGAAGACAACTTCATGATGGCATCTTCAAGGCCTGCATCTTCACAACCTCAAAATTTCAAGACTCGAGACAAGATTTCAATACACACTACTGGGTGGAGAATGGTTGTGCGGCACCCGGGAGAACCCATTGGATGCGTTGTGAGCTGGAGTAGGCCAGTACTCATGGGGAAAGCTCCACCTAGACTCAAATACACATATGAATACTTCATGCCCGTAAGCTTATTTGTGCAGCCATAAGTCAATATGGCTCTGGTTTGGTTGACCTTAGTTGTGACTCTGGCTCGGACGGTGCTAACAGATGTAGACGAACAATAGGGTTGGATGGCCCCCGGACAGTGGTCAGAGGAACTCTTTGAAAGACCATGTTTCATTCGTCCTGTTCTCAAAAACTCGGTAGTGTGAGGACTTACAAGGAGGGAACGTTTCTTATGGGTAAAGTGCACAAAAGTCTGCAGAGATAAAACCTAATCGATTAGCTGTCTCCCCGGTTAAGGACAATTTGAGCCTCTGGACTTGGATCTATCTCTAAACTCTCAACACCGGACTAATAACTAATTGTTGGCAACTTATGATACTTGTGGGCTATGAGACATTGGATGGGGGAACCATGTCATATTAGATGACTCTTAGTGAAAACTCATAATATTCCTTTGTTGTGGGAAAAAGGAAATAAAAGCAGCTTTTATGCAAAAACTCAGACACAGAGCCACAAAGCCTTATTGTGATCTTTCCAGTACATTTAATGTACTAACCTACATGACTGCAACGTATCATGTTGGAGGTTTTCTATGACGGGTAAGAGTTACGTTATAGGGTTATGGTCTACACTCAACTTGTCGTTGGCATTGATGGGACTCCACCCCAGTTTGACTATTTCCGCTGAGACTCATGAGGTATATATCAGTTTTACGTTATTTACATGTGATTGCACTTTGATATATACATTGATGTATTGTGTGTGCTAGCATACCGATCCAGGGATAGCACAGAAACACAAAGGCTTGACTCGTTTTGAGTAGGGTCGCTACAGTTATGGTATCAAAGCACATGTTGACTGTAGGACATGACCCTAGAAACTGGAAAGCCCTAGGACAGGATATTTCTAAAATTTATTTTCAAAAAGATCATTTACTTGTCATCTTATCTGAGCCTCATCACATGTTCTCTCTTACCTCAGATAGTTAGAATATACCCTTTCCCCTTTGACCACACGAAGGATCAACTAAGACCACTTCGAGAAGGACAAGATATCAAAACAACTGATGGACACTTCAGAGTAAATAGGATTTCATCATGCATTAGAAGAATTGATGCTGCAACAATTGAAGACTCTGAAGACTCAAAGAAATTGAAGACCTTGAAGAATTCGAATATTTGCATGACACTTTAGAAGACCAAACCTCTGTTGTATACTCACGTTAGATACGATGACTTGTCAGCTATCATTTGTGTGTGTTTTTCGACAGCCACAAATAAAACCTATCTTAGAAGCTATATTATTTGTATTGTATCTATCTTCCTCTCTCTCTCTCCCGTATCTCATCCCATAACTCTTGGACCCAATAGACGAAGAATGAAGATGGACTTGCATTCTCTGGACGAATGACACAACTGGAAGTAGCACATTGGATATAAAACATGGAAGATCGCATGAAGGAGTACCGTATTGAAGGAGAGTATGTGGTTCCATACACCCTATGACACATCACACAAGATGCTGCAACATGGCGAGAGATACATCAAGATGTACAAGGATGGAATGGAGCAAATGCTTGGGAAGAATTCAAGACAATCGTACTCAGGTCTCGTCTTATCCAGAAGCCATGTGACCGTAAGATGAAGAAGCCTTGTGCATGCAAGACCTGTGGATAAATGGGGCATAAACATGAAGAACACAAGGATGGATTCCCTCATGCTGAAGAAAATCACCCAACCGAGGAATGCCCAAGTAGTCAGGTGACTTGTTTCTTGTGTGAAGGAACTACCCACTACCTAGATCAGTGCCACATTTATCCTAAGGTGCAACAAGTTGTCAAGCAGCATAAAGAAGCAATTAAGGAAACCTTCAAGGGGACTTTAGAAGAACCTATGTTGAAGGAAGACCCTCATGGAAAAGGCCTAACCATATTTTTCTCTGATGCCTTCTATTCATGTGGAGAAGAAGGACATTTGTCACAGGATTGGACGAAGGAAAGCCAAGAGTATTTGGGAGACTTTCCAATAGAAAAAGTGGAACTAGATCCACATGAAATAGAAGAATTGATTGGAATGAAGAAGTCCGGGAAGAGAAAGAGCATGTATTCCCAAAACAACCCAAAGCCAACAAAGAAGGATAAGAATAATATTAATTGTTTTGAGTGTAAGAACACATGTCATTATGCCAATGATTACCCAAAAAGGTAGCAGAAAACCCAAGGAGCAAAGACAAACACCAAGAAGCCCTGAGGCTTGTCAGAATCATGTGTTTTCGCTGCAAGGAAGCAGGACATTATGCTAACAAATGTCCAGATAAGAAGAAAACTGGAATTGAGTATTTGAGATTTTGGTAATGGCAATAATTATAATAGAAAACACTCTTATTTTCATGAGGTTATGGAGTTGCATTATGTAACGGAAGTCTCCGATAATTGTAATGACTCCATGGATCAATAAAATTAATGTGTCAAGATTTACTTACGTTAAACTGCATGAGTTGTTATTCTATAAACAAAGATTTTTGACCATTTTCAAGGATATGATAAATATGGTCTATGCATGAATTTGTGCATTTCATTTTAAGGGTGGTAGTACCATGTGAGAACACCTGGCCAATGGAAAGAAAAATGTATTCCGCAGAGTGGAGTTTGGACAAAATAAGTATGAGTTTATTTCGATATGTTGGTTACCCTAGAGTATGAAGGAATGACGCACTATTGGATTTAAAAGAGGTGTAATGTTAGAATATGGAACAATAGTAACTCCAAGGATGGGTTAAAGGTATAAAAGTATTGAATTGGGCTCATAACCCATGGACCCAGGAATTAATAAGGATCTCGAAGAAGATGTGATTGGATCAGTAGAAGTTTTTTAGGAGGATACGAAAACCCGAGAGTTGTGAAGAAATGATAGATGTTTTGTTCAGCTTCCAGAATGAACGGATTTATTCAAACTCAGTTCATCGACAAGAGAAATTCTGCAATGCTTGTGAGAATGCCCTAGTGTTAGAAATACAAGATTCACTAAACCTTATACAAGGTAATGATTTGGGTGCGGAATGGATTGATCACCATGACGACTTACTCCTATCATTCGCTTTGCTATTTGGAATGGTAAATCTGAGTGACTTGCCCATAGTAAAGTGATGATGATCGTTGAAACCCTTGTCATGTCAATCATTTCATTCTCTTTTTATTTCCTTGGCGGTTCCGTGAAAGTATTTTTCATGAGTGCGGGTCTTATATTCTTGCATATTGATGCACTCATTTGTGGTGAATATTGTTGTCCTCATGCTTGTCTTGACAATACTATTATCTCCTATCTTCACCATGGGTTGTCACAAGCTTTGGTTTTCAATTTGCTTATTAGTGAGCTTGTGAACCCATTTTCTAGTTGCGTGTCTGATCTTCTCTAATTTAGTGTGTGTGGGAAGGACATGGATTGCACCTTATATCTCATTTACTCAAGACTATGTTGATGCTTAATGATCATCCTTATATTAGTATTCTCAAATGCCTTTCCATGACTCGGACACATCATGTTGGTTGAGCCCATTCTTAAGTTCTCCCTTTTTGCTTGTTTCTCAACTATATGTTTGGCGTGAGTGTTGTTCTTATTTTATTATCTATACTTGCTTGCACTTGTTGTATGTTTTTATTGATTTGGGGGGAGCAATGATCCTAGTTTGTGCACTTTGTATTCAAATACAAATATTCTAAATAACACACAAATATGGGTAGCTTCTATAGTTTCATTAGAACACTCATTTTCTAAAATCATTATATAGCTTATCCATTTGGCTTGTTGGATCTTGTTGATTGCTTGCTTCACCTTGTCCTATGCCTTTGTGCCATATCATATTTAGCAATCTCTGGATCCTCGATGTAGTTTGTATTCCTCCAACTTTTTATCATTGGATATGTGTATTTCATTCCACTCATATTTTGAGAAACATGCGTTTTTTGGATGAACGCTTAATATTTTGGCTTTTTAAGTTTTCCGCCCATTTTAGCAATCAATGCCAATGGGGGAGAAGTTTAGAGAGTTTTTTGGAGAAGTGTAGAGAGTGCAGGGTTCATGCGTTGATTTTTTTTCTAAGCATTTGCATCTCATGATCATGCATTATTATTTGTTACTTTGCATGGTGATGCTTAATTCCTTATATAAAATCCCTTGAAAGTGATTGTCATCAATTACCAAAATGGGGGAGATTGAAATAGCATAGTGCACCCATGTTTGGTTTTGGTAATTGATGACAATCCCTATGGACTAATGGTTGCTTGGAGTTATTCTTTAAGGCTTGTCCATAGGCATTGCTTGAAAACCATTTGTTGAATTCAAGGTTATAAGAAGGAGAATATGTGTGACCAAGGTACTATTCAAGGAGTTATCCAAAGATTGATCATGTGAGTGTTGAGCCTAGTGCAAGCATGTTTTGATGAAAAAGAGTGTTTGGCCATTCATGTTTACCTTCAGGACATCATCTTAATGAAGAGTGTTGGAAAGATACGAGGTTGATCAAGAATAAGTACAAAGAGTGATTCAAGTTGATCAACACACAAGTGTAGAAGATTTATCGAGAAGGATCAAGTGTACGGTTTGTGTACTAACCCATGGTCTATGTGAGAGTCCTTTGTGTGGTTAGGTATGTTTCCATGTCATGCGTCAAAATCAAGATCTCATATGTACCATGGCGAATGACATCAAGTGGTGATCGTCATCAAGGTTGCGGCATGCAAGTTCAAGTGGAGCATCATGAAGAGATCATGCTTGAAGCTTGTCGTTCATTCTCATAATAATCGACATGTGAATATGTGCCTAAGAGAGGCTCATCCATAGTGGAGTATGGGGAGCAATATACTTTTCTTCATCGAGCCAGCGCAATCAAGAAAGGTGGTCCAACTTGAATAAGTCAAGATCGTCATTGTCATGGTTTTATCACGGCAGATGTCCGGGTGAACGGACTTGGGTTCGGGGCCATTACTAACGTGATGGACTGAAAGGGGTTGGTTGGGACGAAGGACACGAGTTTAACCAGGTTCGGCCCCTCAAGTCGAGGTAACAGCCTACGTCCTGCTTGTGCTTGTATTGCTTGATGTATCGATTACAAGGGAGCTATTGCTTAACCTAGTTCTCGATAACCTGCCCTCTAAGTCGCCCCGGGTCTTGCCTTTATATAGGAGGTCAAGACCACGGATCATACAAGTTGTAACCGACTCTCATTACATGTCCGAGTCTACCTCTATCTTCTCTTGCCTTTCCTGACCAAGTTGTCCCCAGGCGGTTTACACACCCAGGTCTTCTTCATCCGGGCCACCTGCCGGCCCATCCTGTCAAGCCGCCAAGCGTTTTGGGCCTTAAGTCCTCACGGCTCACTCTTGGGCTGGTGTACGAGCCGCCAGGTATGACCCGGAGCGCTCAGGGCGGGTCTCGCTGTGGGGTTATATCCCCAACATTAGGCCCCAGGTTGATTGAGCTTGCTCACTTCAGCCTTTCTTCTTACTCTTCGGCGAGTCGCCCGGAAATGACCCGTCGTGACGTCATGTCAAATCTGCAAAAAGACCCTCTGACGCACGCAACGAATCTTCTTATTAAATGAATATCCCGAAGATCGAGGCGTCCGCCTTGGTCAAACGACATCTGTCGCTTGGATTTTCGCGCCCGTTCCGCCTTTTCCCCATTAAATAGGACCGCCCGGGGCGGCATTTTCTTTCTCCCGCTCGCCCCGTCATCTCCTTCCTTCCGACGCTTCCGTTTCCAACGCCTCCTGCTCCGGCGCCGTCTCCTCCCCGTCATTGACAGGGCTGCTGCATCAACCTGACGCGATCCAGAATATCTTTCGCCTTCACCGCGCCATCGTTAGTGAGTCTTTCTCCCCTTAGATCCGCAGCTTGTTCCGATAGGGTTTCCATGGAGCTCCGCCGCCGCTATTCTTAGGACTCGGGGTTCCATCAATGCCAGCCATGTTCAGTCCATTAGTCCTCAACCGTAACCTGTCCCTACGGCGCCGCTAGGTAGAATACCGACACTAATGCTATTTATATTCACCACGGCTCCGCCCGTCATTTTCAGACTTTCTCTGTTTTCACCAGTTCATCGCTAGGTCTGGAAATAAAGACATTTCTTTTGTTTTATAGATCCGCACCCGTAGCACTACTTTGCGAAACTTGTTTTCAGAACTTAGCCAAATTTCACTCTGTCCTTTCGTAATGTTGATCTGCCATGCTGTTCCGGCTCTTATAAGCCGGATCTTGGCATCTCATCCTTAAGGTCTTAAGCTTTTAAGCTGCCCACATTTATTCGCCTTTTCTTGACTCGCCGTATATGGTTACTTTGTACAGTTAAAAACTGCCACCATGTCTCACGCATCTAACTCTTGCAACTGGGTCGGTTCATGCATTACCGAAGAGTTTCTGATGGACTTTGTGCTTGCGGGCACCCTTCCTACTAAAGAGGTCATCCATTGGCGGGTTCCGGGTAATGAACTGAGGCCCATCCCTCAGGAGGGCGAGGTAGTTGTTTTTCGGATCATATTGAACATGGATTCGTACCTCCCAGCTCAAAATTCTTCCGGGACATCCTTCATTTCTATAAGCTGCATCCTCAAGATCTTGCCCCCAACTCCGTCTCAAATATCTGCAACTTCTAAGTACTCAGCGAGGTCTATCTGCAAACTCAGCCGTCTGTAGGTCTCTTTCGAGAATTCTTTTACGCGAACCGGCAAACTGAATTAAAGGCCGGCCCGAGCTTAGAACTTGGTGGAATTTCTATTCAGAGGCGCCGAGATATTACCTTCCCGGCTGTATCGATGCCGAGTCATCCAAAGGATTGGAATAAAACTTGGTTCTACTACAAGGATACCTCCCCGGAGAGTGAGCATCCCCTGTCGGGCTATCGCCCTTCCCGGCTTAAGACAACTTCGGAGCTTCCCGGACGGCTATCAACTTCTAAACGTGCAAGGCACGAGCCGGCTCATGCCAAGATTAAAGCCCTCATGGCCAATGGATTGACGGGTCTAGACTTGATCCGCTGCTGGATCTCCTAGAGAGTTATGCCTTTGAGTTTGAGAAACCGCCTCATGTGCGAGTATCCGGGCAAGTACGATGGTTCCCTATGCTTCAGCCGAACAACTTTAACCGAAGACGATATTACCACTATCATCCAGAGTCTTGTTCATGAGATGTCAGGAGCTTGCAGCGCTATTGGGCTAGCGCCTTTTAGTGTCGTTAACCCGGCTCCAGACGTAAGACGACTCTTCATTGTCTCTTTTCTCTATTTAGTTAGGACTTTGTCAATTCATCGCCATTAACCGGCTTACCTTTCCAGGCTGACTCCGACTTCTAGAAGAAATATATTCCTCCTGTGAAGAAGAGCAAGAAGAAGGCCCCAGCCAAGAAGACAACGAAGAAGACCACCCCTCAAGAAGAATGGTTTGAACCGCCAGAATCATCCGGCTCAGAGGTATAGACTATTTTTTGTAACCTCATTATTCACCTTACTGATAACAACTTATTCGTGGGACGAGGTAGAGACGAGCCGCGCCAACGTTCTCGAGGTAACTTATATTTCATCCGACTCGGAATGTTTTGTACCCCGAAAGAAATGGCGGGTTGTTCGAAAAGTTCCCCTTTCTCATCCTCTTGCTCATTTGGATCCCCAATTTCTTTTGAAAAAGTAACGGCAAGTCGACCGCCGTCAGACCCGGAGCGCCGGCTCTACTGATCTCATGTCCGGATTGCCTAACTCCCCGGCTCCGAAGAAGCGCCCCGCAGAGGTATGTATCTCTCTTTGATTTTATTAGCTTTTCCTTTGTACTCTCAACACTGCCTTATATTATCTGAACTATCTCTCAGGGATCACCTTCATCCGGCGACTCTACGGCCACCTCTCTTCCACCTTCGAAGATTAATCCGCTATAAGCATTTTGTAACCTTTACATCCGGCTCTTCGGCGGTTGTAACCCTTGAATTTTGGCCTTCATGTCTTTTCTAGGGCTCAAGCTAAGCGGAGGAAAACCAACATGTCCTCCCCTGGCCCTGCCACTTAGGAACCGGAGCTTGCCAAGCTGGACCCCCAGCGACTTCTGCAGAGCCAACAACTGATAACATTATTCTTGAGAGCCCGCAAAGGGACCTTCCCAAGCCGTCGAGCCCTGCCAAGGCTGCTGATGATGCCGCTGCCCCGGACGTCGTGATTATTGGCGCCGGCTTGCACTCTCCTTCACCTCACATGCTAACCAAGCATAGTGAAACAACTAAAGCTTCGAGGAAGCTGGAATTTGAGCTCCCTGCTTTAGAGAAAATGACAGCTGACGAACTTCATGCTGGCTGTATGAACCGACTGTCTACAAGCCGGGATTTGGAGCTCAAACTGGTTAACTTAATGAAGAGACGATACGAGGTATTCCTTTTCCTCCTTATACCCTTACGTAACCCCCAAGAGCCGGGTTAATATTGACTGATAATAATCCGACTCTTCCATCTTTAGCAGAAGTAGACATATGTAATGTGTAGGCTTTAATTTATTTAGTCATGATCTGAAATCATTGTTGTTAGCCCACAAGGGCGGGCTCAATAATTGATAATTTTGAACCGGTACTTCCTAGAAGATAGTTACCAGAGCCAACTGTAGCCCCCAAGGGTCAGCTTAATCTTTTCCAAAGTTGAGCCGGGACTTACATGTTGAACTTCTTTAGAAAACCAATATGTAGCCCCCAAGTTTCGGGTCAAACTTGTCAAAGTTGAGTCGGAACTGTCTTGAAAATAGACATTAGCCCCCAAGTGTCTTGCATATTGCTTGCAATCTGTTTGAGACTTGCTTATGTATTCCATAATTTGATACGTCGCAGGACGATTTAACCGAAGCCGGGTCAGAATTGGCCGGCTTAAAAATGAACTTAGCTACTCAACAAGCTGCCCGGAGTGAAGCTGACGAGACATGCCGGCTCCTTGTTGAAGAGCTAGCTAAGATCAAAGTTGACTTCATCGCCTTCAAGGAATATGTCGAGGCTGAAAAAGCTACATTGACTAAACGGGCGGATGATGCCGATTAATGACTCATGATCGTATCTGACGAGTTGCAGTCTTTGAAGCGTCACATCACGAAGATGGCAACTGCCTTTTTTGGTAAGTTTTTAATAGCTTGGCTCGATCCAGATTTTTGGACTTGTGCTGGCGACTCATAACGAGGCCTCCGTCTCATGTAGGTCCTAGGAGCCGCCAACTTGTCTCCGACAGTCTGCTGCCTTTGAAGGCTATATACACATTAACAGAACAACTATACTGCGGGGATGTATGCACAATCAAAGCTGTGCAGTATAAAGAGAACATTCCTTCGGCTCTCAAAAGTGTCTTGGAGCTCCTGCTAACGATGCCCAAACAGATTGTGGAGCTGAAGAAATTAGCCGCCCGCCAGGGGGCGATTGCGGCCATAAGCCGGGCATTGGCTTTCGCTCGAGAGCTTACTCCGATTGAGATGATGGATGGGTTTCCCTCCAAGAAGGACGACGGCTCTGAGTTTACAGATGCTGACTATGCTCGGTGCATAAAAGATTCTAAAGTCCTAGCCTCCGTCTTAGCAGAAGAGGTCAACTTGGCGACTTACCATGCAGCTTACAATGCTGATCAAAAGAGGGTCCGTGGTCCGCTCTTTGAGTGCCAAGATCTGACACCCGCTCGTAGTAAGACTCTCTTCGCTTCTGATCTTGACCCGCCCCCCTTCTTTGAAGAAGGAACTTTTGCGGCTTTAACCGACTGCAATTGGGATTTGGATAATCTCCAGATCAAGGCAGCCAAAGAGCCGGAGCAGGATGACCCACCAGCCAGCTGATTGCCTTGTTAGAAAACTTGTAATAGCCGGCTCTCCATGACCCGCCATGGGCGATGTAAAAAACTTGATGTATTTTGAGCTCCACAGAGAGCGTCTGTAATAGGATAGCGACAACTTTTGCCTTTGTTGAACTTGTGCCATCGCGCATAGATGAAAGTCCGACTTTAAAATAGACATGTGCCATCTTCCTTGTCCCTCTCATTATATGCCTTACCGGCTCTTCGTAGCTTAGTTTCCTGCATGTATAAATGTACCTTTCCACCGTTAGGAGGGCGGCTTAAAAGCGTAACCCGAAGATGCTGTGTCTTCCCAACGTGTTTGACAGAATTCTTCGCTTGGCTTCAAAGCCGGCCGAGAAGGTTTGATAAGCTTCACCCGTAAGGCAGGAAGCCCCCTGTATGGTTATGTTGACTTGTCAACATTTCTGCGCGAACGCCGGTTGTTAGGGATAGATAAGCTACACCCGGAGGTGGGAAGCCCCCTTCGACAACCGCGGCTAACATGTTAACCGGAATGGCATAAAGCTGGTTGTTAGAGTGAGATAAGCGGTACCCAGAGGTAAGAAGCCCCCTTCGATAGCCAATGTTGACTTGTCAACATTTTTGGCGCGAACACCGGTTGTTAGAGTGAGATAAGCGATACCCGAAGGTAAGAAGCCCCCTTCGACAACCGCGGCTAACATGTTAACCGGAAATGGTATAAAGCCGGCTGTTAGGGTGAGATAAGCGATACCCGAGGGTAAGAAGCCCCCTTCGACAGCCGCAGCTGACATGTCAATTGGAATGGCATAAAGCCGGTTGTTCGGGTGAGATAAGCAAACCCATCGTAAGAAGCCCCCTTCGACAACCGCAGCTGACATGCCAACTGAAATGGCATAAAGCCGGTTGTTAGGGTGAGATAAGCGAACCCGTCGGTAAGAAGCCCACTTCGACAACCGCGGTTAACATGTTAACTGGAAATGGCATAATGTCGGCTGTTAGGGTGAGATAAGCGACACCCGTCGGTGAGAAGCCCCCTTCGACAGCCACAGTTGACATGTCAACTAGAATGGCATAAAGCCGGTTGTTAGGGTGAGATAAGCGATACCCGGAGGTAAGAAGCCCCCTTTGACAACCGCGGTTAACATGTTAACCGGAAATGGCATAAAGCCGGTTGTTAGGATGAGATAAGCGATACCCGAGGGTAAGAAGCCCCCTTCGACAGCCAATTTATTTGCATCGATGAAGATGTGCGATGTGGCAGAGGTCCCGGCTTGCAGGGATACTATTTTACTCATATATAAATATGATATGTACAATGATAATGTACAGTGATGATTCTCAACAACCTTAAGTGTAATAAGGCCGCAGATGCGCTATGTTCCACGGCTGGCGGGTCTCCTGACTCGAAGTATCTGAGTCGTCCCGGATGTCAATGAGGTAATACGACCCATTGTTGAGATTTCGGCTGACCACAAAAGGCCCTTCCCATGGAGGAGATAACTTATGCATATCTGTCTGGTCTTGAATCAGCCGTAGAACTAAGTCGCCCTCTTGAAACGTCCGGGTCTTAACCCTGTGGCTATGATAGCGGCGCAGGTCTTGTTGATAAATCGCCGAACGGGCAGCCGCTAGCTCTCGTTCCTCCTCCAAAGCATCCAACGCGTCCTGACGTGTCGTCTCATTGTCCGTCTCAACGTAAGCCGCCACTCATGGCGAGTCATGTCGGATGTCACTTGGCAACACGGCCTCGACACCGTAAACCATGAAGAAAGGTGTATACCCTGTGGATCTGTTGGGGGTGGTTCTGATACTCCATAAGATGGAGAGCAGCTCTTCTACCCAACAACCGGGTGTTCGTTGTAAAGGAACCATGAGCTCCGCCTGACCGTTGGACTGCGGATGAGCAACTGCTGAAACGTCAAGCCGGATGTGCTCTCCGTCGCAGAATTTTTTCATAGCTCCCTTGGAAAAATTTGTGCCATTGTCAGTGATGATGTCGTGGGGGTAACCAAAATGGTAGATCAGCTTTTTAACAAACTGAACCGCCGTAGCCGCATCACACTTGCTGATCGACTCAGCCTCTACCCATTTGGTGGACTTATCAACCGCCACCAGGAGGTGTGTTTTCTTATCCTTGGATCTCTTGAAAGGTCCTACCATATCAAGCCCCCAGACTGCAAACGGCCAAGTAATTGGTATCATCCGCAACTCTTGAGCCGGAACATGAGCACGCCGGCCGAATTTTTGATTGCGGACCAGATCCTCTGCGTCTTTGTGAGTCGTCAACCAGAAGAAACCATGCTGAAATGCCTTAGCTACCAAAGATTTTGAGCCGGCGTGATGTCCGCAATCTCCAGTGTGAATTTCATTCAAAATTTCTTGACCTTCCTCTGGTGAGACACAACGCTGAAAAACCCCGGTAACGCTGCACTTGTGCAACTCACCATTAACTATTGTCATCGACTTAGACCGCCCGATGATCTGTCTGGCTAGCTTTTCATCATCAGGTAACTCGCCCCGAGTCAAATAGGCTAGGTAAGGCACAGTCCAATCCGGAATAGCATGTAGAACCGCCACCAATTGCCCCTCCGGGTCAGGGACAACCAAATCTTCCTCTGAAGGTAACTTGACAGTCGGGTGATATAAAACGTCCAAAAAGATATTGGGCGACACCGGCTTTCGCTGAGAGCCTAACCGTGATAAGGCATCAGCTGCCTCATTCCTGTGATGATCAATGTGATCTACCTGATAACCTTTGAAGTGACCAGCAATGACATCCACCGCCTGTCGATATGCCGCCATCCGCGGGTCCCCGGAATCCCACGTGCCCGAAACTTGCTGAGCCACAAGATGTGAGTCGCCCAAACACCTTACCCGGCTTAAATTCATCTCCTTGGCTACTCTGAGACCATGAAGCAGAGCCTCATACTCAGCTGCATTGTTGGTGCAAGGGAACATCAGCCGGAGCACATAACAAAATTTATCACCTTTGGGAGATGTCAAAACAACTCCTACTCCTGATCCTTCCAGTTGCTTGGATCCATCAAAATGTATAGTCCAGTATGTGTTATCCGGATTTTCCTCAGGAGCTTGACACTCTGTCCAATCGTTTATAAAATCCACAAGGGCTTGGGACTTGATGGTCGTACGAGGCACATATTTCAGATTGAGAGGTCCCAGCTCCAATGCCCACTTAGCAATCCTACCAGTAGCTTCTCTGTTCTGGATTATATCCCCCAACGGAGCAGAACTGACCACGGTGATCTGGTGCCCTAGGAAATAGTGCTTCAACTTGCGATTGGCCATGAACACTCCATACACTACCTTCTGCCAATGTGGATATCTCTGCTTGGATTCAGTTAGGACCTCACTAATATAATAAACCGGCCTTTGAACCAGATACTCCTTCCCGGCTTCCTTGCGCTCAACCACAATTGTGGCGCTGACTGCCCGGTTGTTAGCCGCCACGTACAGGAGCAAAGGTTCTTTCTCAGCCGGAGCAGCCAATACCGGCGGCTCAGTGAGTTGTTTCTTGAGTGCCTCCAATGCTTCACCCGCCGCCGTACTCCAGACAAAATTATCTGTCTTTTTCATCATCTGATATAGGGGAATGGCTTTCTCACCGAGGCGGCTTATGAACCGACTCAACGCGGCGATTCGCCCCGCCAGGCGCTGGACATCGTTAACATCGGCCGGCTCTCCCAAGGAGGTGATAGCTTTGATTTTATCTGGGTTAGCCTCAATGCCACGCTCAGAAACCAGAAATCCCAAGAGCTTGCCAGCCGGGACACCAAAAACACACTTGGCCGAGTTAAGCATCATCTTGTAGATCCAAAGATTGTCAAAAGTTTCCCTTAAGTCGTCTAAAAGGGTCTCCTTCTTCCTTGCTTTGATCACAGTATCATCCACGTAAGCATGAACATTGCGCCCAATCTGACTGTGAAGGCAATTCTGCACACAACACTGATAAGTCGCCTGGGCACTCTTGAGCCCGAAAGGCATAGATACATAACAGAAAGCTCCAAAAGGCGTAATTAAAGCCGTCTTCTCTTGGTCCTTAACCGCCATCTTGATCTGATGATATCCTGAATAAGCATCCAGGAAGTACAGGCTTTCGCAACCCGCTGTAGCATCAATGATCTGATCAATACGAGGGAGAGCAAAGGGATCAGCTGGACAAGCCTTGTTAAGGTCCGTATAATCCACACACATCCGCCACATGCCGTTCTTTTTGAGCACCAGCACCGGGTTAGCGAGCCACTCCGGGTGAAAGACCTCGACGATAAAACCCGCCGTTAAGAGCCGAGCGACCTCTTCTCCGATGGCCTTGCGTCTCTCCTCATTGAACCGCCTTAGAAACTGCTTGATAGGTTTAAACTTAGGGTCCACATTAAGATTGTGCTCAGCGAACTCTTTCGGAACATCCGACATGTCAGAAGGTTTCCATGCAAAGATGTCTCGATTCTCACGGATGAATTCGATGAGCGCGCTTTCCTATTTGGGATCCATGTGGGCCCCAATGATGAACTGTTTAGATGAGTCGCCCGGAGTGAAGTCTATTGCCTTGGTATCATCCGCTGAAAACTTAAGGGGCGGCTCAACCTCCGTTGTAGGCTTTTTCAGCGGCATCATATCCTTCGGGTCAACATTCTCCTTATAAAACTTAAGCTCCTCCTGAGCACAACTGGCTTCTACATAAGCCGCGTCTCCTTCCTCGCACTCAATAGTCGTATTCCGATCACCGTGAACAGTAATTGTACCTTTTAACCCGGGCATCTTGAGCTGTAAGTAGACATAACAGGGCCTAGCCATGAACTTAGCATAAGCCGGCCGCCCAAACAACGCATGGTAAGGGCTCTTGATCTTGACCACTTCAAACCACAAGGACTCCACTCTGTAGTTATATTCGTCACCAAAGGCAACTTCCAAAGAAATCCTGCCCACCGGATAAGCCGACTTGCCTGGCACCACACCATGAAAAACGGTGGATGAGGGCTTAAGATCCTTGTCAAGTAACTTCATCTGCCGGAAGGTGTCATAATAGAGGATATTGATACTACTGCCTCCGTCCATAAGCACCTTATTCACCATATATCCTCCCACTTGGGAGGCAACCACCAAAGCCAGCCGCCCCGGGTCATCAACCCGCGGTGGGTGATCTTCCCGGCTCCATGTTACGTTATATTCAGACCATTTTAAGTATTACGGCAGAGCCGGCACAACCACATGAATCGCTCGCTTGCGTAATTTCTGATCCCGCCTATTAAGGCTGGTCATGAAAACATGATACTGGCCTGAGCTGAGCTGCTTCGGATTACTTTGATATCCAAACTGGTTATGATGCTGCTGGTTGTTGTTACCAGAGTGTTGCGGATGCCCTCCTTGACTACCTTGACCATGATGACCGGTCCCTGAGCCGCCGTGTGACAGCCCGAGGCCGACGTTCCAGAAAATTCCAGAAGATTCCCCTGTTGTTTCCGTTTCCGGCATGTGTTTCGTCTCTGGTTGTCGCATTCATCATCGCATCATTCGCATCATCTGTATTGCATCATCGCCCGTTTTCAAAAACTTGCATCCGTTCGTAGTCGTCGGTTCTCTCCGTTTTGCCGTTGCCCGTTTCGAGACCAGCCACACACGCACGCGCCCGCGACACCATTTAAATAAAACCGTTTTTAAGTGCGCGCAAAAATATTCTCGGATCGAGTTGAAACTTGTCATGCGGTCTTGTTATATCGTAGGTAGACCGCATGTCGAATTTCGTCACGATCTGAGTTCGTTAGATGCCCCGTCGGTCATCCGTAGAACTGAGGTTACCGGTAGTTTATCGGACGTTCGTCGGTCGTTTCTCGGTGTTTTAAAATCTCCGTGCCACGGGTCACCACTCTCTCTCTCTTCCTCTCTTTGCCCGTCTGCACAGCCCCGTAGCCCCGTCCCTCCGCTTCCGGACGTCGGACCGACACCCGACAGTCCGAAAATGGACAGTGTCGTAGCCCCAGCCCCGAATCCCTATAAATAGACGCTCGTTCCCGTGCCCCAAACCCTAGCCAGCCCTTAGCTCTTCTCCCACCTCTAGCCAAGCCCGCCCGAGCCCAGATCTGAGCCCATTCGAGCCCATCCGGGTCCGAATCGTGTTCCGGAGTTCTTCCCGGAGCTCTCCCGAGCTCCTCCTGTGCTCCCATGGAGTGTGGCCATGCCCGAGCAGCCCATCCCCGACCAGCCTCGCCGGAGGACCGCCAGAGCCGCCCCTCGCTGGCCAGACCTCCTCCCTCTCCTTCCCTTTCCTCCTTTCTCCACTTCCTCTCTCATCCCCTGCCCCATCTCCTCCCGCAGGTGCCAAGGCCGACCCGACCGCCGCAGTCGCCGCCGTGGCCTTCCCGCCGGCCAGATCCGGTGACCCGCCGCCGGGATCGAGTCCCTCCGCGTCGGCTCCGGCCTCGCCCCCCTCGCATGGTCCAGCCCCGCCGCAGTCGCTGGCTGGCCGCCGCCGCCGTCGCTCCTTCCATCGGCTCGGGAGGAGCACGACGCGCTCGCTGCCGACCCGTTTACCCTGTCTCCTCGCTGCCCCGCGTGGGCCAGGCGCGCCCCCGGCCCAGCTCCTGCCTCGGCCCGGCTTTCCCAGCCAGCTGCAGCCTCCGAGCCAGATGGGCCTTGGCCCATGAGTGAGCAGCCCCTTTTTCTTCTTTTTTTATGTTTTGTGTTTTTTTATTATTCAGTCCATTGCTATTAAAAATGCTAATAAGTAATTAAACCGTGAATGTTTTGAAAATAATTCCAACATGAAAGATGGCTAGTATAATATGCAGTTTAATAATATGTCATTTTCATCCATGCCTAAAACCATTTAACATGTCATTTTGCATTTTGGCATTAATTGCATTTTCACGATTAAATACCGTGCATCAAAATTAATAAAATCTTAAATTAAAAATGTTCATCTCATTCGCCACATTTTCATGCATGGGAAAAATGTTGGCATGATGATTGCAATTATTTTGCATTAATGGTTTGCTCTAACGTGAATAGGCCTAATACCCGCATATTTAATTGTGATTAATTTTCTACAGGAACCTAATCATACTATATATGTTTTCGGGGTAGAATAATCCATTGGTTTTATCGGTGCAATTAGTTTTGCCATTTGAGCATGTTTGTGTGCATGTCATTTATGACGTGATGCCCTTTTGTCTTTTTCGTATGATTTAATCCGGGCATGATACGAAAATATTTTCAACATGAAAGTTGCTCTTTGATATGTGTCCTAGCCCATGAACATTTTGCTTGTAATAGAAATGCATGTGTAGGTGTTGTTTTGCTGTTGTCAACTTGCTATAAAGATCTGATATTTTGAGGGTCCAAAATATTTCTAAGTCTGGAATCTGTTATATTTTGTTGCTGCCTTGCCATGTGAATTGCTAGTGATCTAGACCTCTTTTGTGGTAGGTGTAATGGAGTTATTTGTTGTTGATATTGCCCTCTAGATTGCTGTGAAGTTTCATGCCATTTCATGAATTGTACCTTATGTTTTCACTGCTGCCAATATGCCTTCGTGATAATAACTGCACTGTTAAAAACTGCTATTTTCACTAAGTCTGAAACTGTTTTCAAGTAGCCTTCTTATGAGCTTCCTACCATGTGATCCATGCATGTTTTGATAATGATTTGTGAAGATGAAATGAAGTGGATGTTATATACTATTGCCCCATGCTTGGTTTGTGCATTTTGGAGTCTTGTAGCTTGTTGTTTTCACATGTTCAAAATGGCATCTTGCTGTTTTTCGCAGATTTCAACTAAAACTTGTTTTGATGATTGTGGTTGAACCGTAGCTCCGTTTTGGACATTTCATATGTGAAACTTGCTTAGAATCTCATGTAGTTTCATAACAACTTGTTGCATTCATGATTTGAGATGTTTGTGATTGCTTTTCCCATGCATTTGCATTCATGACATGTGCATCTTGTGTTGCTCATATCTTTTAGACCGTAGCTCCGTTTGAAATGTTCTATATATGTAAATCGACTAGAATGACGTGTAGAATAACATGGTATGATTTATTTTGCTGTTTAACAAACATAAAATATGTTTAGATCAGATCTGGTCCAAATTCATAATTAACATATGGGGTCCTTTCGGAAATGCTATAAGTTGTTTCCGGCCTCATTTAATATGCCTAGATAGTATAGTTTACTTATGCTTCACCTCTTGCACGTTTAACAACATTTAATATTGTCGTGTACCTAACAGGAGTGAACTAAATATTTCGAATGTGGAGTTTCGTCAATATGTAACTCGTTGCATAATGAGCTTCACTTTAATGTGTAGAATTTGATTGTTGTGAATTGACATGCCTTGCATATTAAACCGGACATGCATCATATTTGTTGTGCATCATGTTTTGCATATGTTGTGGTGTATCTTGTGTTGATTGTTTGTTTCGGATTGCTTCTTCTCGATAGAGTTCCGAAAGCGTTCGGAGTGTGAGGATTCGTTCGACTACTTTGGTTCGGCTTCTTCATGGACTCGGTCTTCTTCTGAGCGGGATCTCAGGCAAGATGATACATTTCCCTGGATACCATTACTATCATTGTCATGCTAGTTGTCTCGTCTTTTATCGTTATATCTCGCTACCTACCACTTGTTTGATAAGCCTCCCAACATTGCCATGATAAGCCTCTAACCTCTCCACATCCCAGCAAAACCATTGTTTGGCTATGTTACCACTTGCTCAACCCTTCTTATAGCATTGCTAGCTGCAGGTGCAATTGCTTCCATGTGCCAACATGGATCTTTTTTTGTTATATCACAATATTGCTGCTATTTAATTTAATGCACATATATACTTGGTTAAGGGTGGAAGGCTTGGCCTTATGCTTGGTGTTTTGTTCCACTCTTGCCGCCCTTAGTTACTTGTGAACCGGTGTTATGTTCCATAAATGAGCGCTCCTAACATGCTCGGGGTTGTTATGGGGACCCCCTTGATTTTCGGGTTAGATTAAAAACTTGTCTGGCAAGGCCCAACATTGGTACTACATTTGCCTAATAATTAATGAATTTGCATAGGGGATATTTTTCCGGACCCCGTGGATAATTAATCAACAACCCAGGCCAGTGCTCCTCATGAGTGTTGGTCCAAACTAGAGTCGTGTGCGGGGCCAACCCGGGGCAACTCGGGAGATTTCTATCAGGCCACTGTATGTTGTGCTCATCTGGTCGTGTCCTGAGAACGAGATACGCGGCTCCTATCGGGTTCGTCGACACGTCGGGCGGCCTTGCTGGATTTGTTTTACCTTTCTCGAACGTCTTGAGTGAGGAACTCTGATTTTTCTTTGGGTTATCTCGAGGTGTTGGATTTCCTTTGGAATTGCCTAGGAAGATCACGAGATCCGTGGTTGAGGTTATTCCCGCTGAGTGTGGTTAATTTGTGATAGACGAGTTGGAGCACCCCTGCAGGGTTAAATCTTTTCGAGAAGACGTGCCCGCGGTTATGTGGCAAACTTGGATACTTTGTTTAACACCCGGTCATAGCAAACTTGAAGTAAACTCTAATAAAACTCATCAACCGTGTGAGTAACCGTGACTGTCTCTTCTCGTGAGTCCTTATCCGGAAGAGAACACGGTGGGGTTATGTTTGACGTAAGTAGGTGTTCAGGAGCAATTAGTGATCATTATTAGCTCACGTCCGTTATGCGTAGACCACCATACTTTACTTTCTGTACTCGTAAGTTAGCCACTCAAATATATGCTTAGTCGCTTGCTGCAGCCTCACCACTTAACCATATCTCACCTATTAAGCTTTAATAGTCTTGATACCCTTGGAAATGAGATTGCTGAGTCCCTGTGGCTCACAGATTACTACAACACCAGTTGCAGGTACAGGTAATGCGATGATTGACGTGAGCGCGTTGCTTGATTTGAATTGGAGTTCTTCTTCTTCTTCTTCTTCAATCTTGGATGGGTTCCAGGCGGCAGCCTGAGATAGCAAGGATGGATGTCATTTTATCGTTTGATTTCGTCCGTAGTCGGACCCTGCTCTTTTGTATGATGTTTGAGATGTTATTGTATTGATGTGACTTTGATGTAGCTTGTGGCGAGTGTAAGCCAATTCCATATACTCATCTCTTCTGTACATGTACTTGTAATGATATCCATTCTTGCGAACGCATCGAGATGCGCTTCTATCCCCTTGAGGCCCTCGTGCCAAATAAGGATAGGACCGCATCTTGGGCGTGACACGCCGGTCCCAAATCCGACTCCTGACCCGCCCGGTCCTGAGCCGCCGGGCTGACCACCGCCCTGGTTGTTGGGTTGCGTATAGTAATTCTTTAACTTCTGCATAATGTGGTAATCACCCCATGCGTGCGACGAAGGTTTGCCAGACTGGCTGTGTTCTGGACAAGGCTTCTTAAGCGCCTCTTCCAAATTGAAGGGAGTCCTGTTCTTATTAAAAGGTGGCCTAAACTTCCCATTGCCCTTAGGAGGATTCTGGCCGGTACTTGCATTGGCTACCAGTTCTGATCCGCCATCGAGATTCTTCCGCTTGTTCTGGTTACCATTGTTAATCACACCTTTTCCTTGATTTTTCTTCTTACCTTGACCGGCCTTCTCCTCATCAGAGCCTGGATCCTTCGTGTTATTAGAGTCGGCGTATTTTGTGAGAGCCGTCATGAGCTCTCCCATATCCTGACACGTACGCTTGAGCCGGCCAAGTTTCTGCTTCAGTGGAACGAAGTGACAGTTTTCTCTAAAATGAGCACGGCTTGGGCCGCCGTGATCTGCTCAGACGAGTGGATGATGGTTGACACCCGTCGGACCCAATGATGAGCCAGTTCATAACTTTTGATCCAGGCCTTCGGAGGCAAATTAGTAGTGTAATTCAGAACCTTGCGAGGTCCTTTGAAATCCTTCGGCAACCGTTCACTTCGCAAAGCCGGCGATAAGCATGACACTCCCACGGCCCTGGCCGTTACTCCTGCTCCTACTAATACAGAGGGCACGGGCTCTTGGTGAGTCGTCGTGGCCAAAGCTGTCGGCTCTTACTGGTTTCTTGCCCGATTCATGAGCGCTTGCGCATCCAGAGCCGTCTGATCGTCCCCCGGAGGTCCTCTCTGCCGATCGCTGCTAGAAACCGCCGGTGACTCATAGCGCCGGCTAAAGCTTCGGCTTGGGAGAGGCATTGAATGGACGCGGCTCCGGCTGTGAGTATACTTCTCCTGTTGGGCCATCGCCGTCTAAAGGTATCCAATGGCATTCTGTACCTCTTCCGCAAAAGGCGCTTCATCTGGAATAGGAATTGTTTCAAGCCGGGTGGCCACGGCCACCATGTTCTTGGCTGGGTTAGAATAATGACCCGCCGGTGTTGGAAAGACCACTGGTGAGGCCTGGTTTCGTCGGGCCGGGTGAGACGTCGGTCGAACCGCCGGGCGGTTTCCAGGTGCATCCGCTTCTCGTCCCGTTCCTGGCATGTTTAAGAGGTTCCTAGCCTCATATCGTTCTGGCAAGCGGGATTGATGCCTCCTCCGATGCACCGCAGCCGCCGATTGCTGTTCCAGCCCAAGGCGGAAGGCACCCGCTTTAATACATTCTGCCTCTTCCTCCATCTGGACTTTTAGCTCAGCTATCCTATGCTGCTCCTTTGTCATCTGGTCCTTGAGCCTCACAATCTCTAAGTTCCGGGCAGCCTGATTATCTGGTGTAACTTCAGTGGCCATCAGGGCCGCGAGCTCGTTCATTAAATCTATAAGAACTTGAGCCGGCGGCGGCGGGTCAGCGCCTAAGGTTGCTGCTCCCGCGGCTGTACTGCTCGTGCCTGGGGTTGACCCCATCATGAACACGGCAGCGTGAGCCGGCGGCCTAAGAGCGTCCGACTCAGAATGATCCGACTCAGGGCAAAGCTCATCGTAGCCCCCGAGCCCGCCGTTGTGAAGCTGGTAAATTGACTCCGTCTCTCCGCTCGAAGACTCGTCTTCTGAATAGACAAGAGTTTCCTGCGACCCGAAAGCTTCCAGATCCATACCTTGAGTAAAGCCTATGAAGACGTGCCTCCGGCCCGGATTGGCACGGGTGGGCCGCACATCATGGGCGGGTTGCGCACGCCGGGCCGGCTCGATGATGTTGGTGCAGACGTCCGGCCCGGGTGTAGATCCATCCGTCCTTCCGATGAAAATGTGAATCCCGCCGAAAGGAACACGAAATCCATATTCCACAGAGTCGGCATCAAGCCCCCAGCCGGCGTCGTCGATGTAGAGCCGGCCGCGGCGACTCTTGCTCATCCTTCCGACCACGTATCCCTCGAGCCCTGGGAGAGAGCCCTTTGAGAACTCACCACCACCGAGCGCAGGCCCCACGGTGGGCGCTAACTGTCGTGGTTTGTCCTTGATAGATTTATATTGTACCGGTCTCATGGTATTAGTTGTGAGATCATGTAGGATCGATAATCATACTATCAAGGGAGGCTTTCAGGTGGGTAGCTTAATCACATCATTCGTAGAAAGCTCAAACCATTGCATCCTTGGCATCATCTTTCTTGCTTCTTATTTGGCTTCTATCTATGTGAGGTTTTAGAGCTTGGGTTCATCTTCATGACAAACTCAAGCTCATCGAAAACGGAATTCACATGTACTCCCTCCGTCCGAAAATACTTGTCTTAAAAATGAATACAATAGATGTATCTATAACTAAAATAAGTCTAGATACATCCACTTGTAGGACAAGTATTTCTGGACGGACGGAATATCATCTTTGCATTTGCGGTGTTGGAGAGTTCGTCGGTTCATATTATGGGAAGGTCCTCTTCCTTATGCTATTTACATACATTATCCATTGCTAGTTCTTAATATTGTGTTTGTCTTCATCTATCCAACAAGCTTGAGTTTGTTGTTTTCCGAGTTCATTTGCAGAAGTTATGGTTGTTTTGACCTTACGTGTTTACATAGACTGGTTCTTACACCGGTTGTACAGGTGTGGCTAGTACTGCCGGTGGTTGGAGTTATTGTACCGCTCCAGACTTTGCCACCTCACAGGTGTGCAAACGGTGGTTGCACCAAACCAAGTACCAGCCTTGTACTGGTGATGGGTTTCCGCCATTCGGGGTACCAGGGCGGTACTAGGCGATGGTGATCCGATAGTTCCATCCCAGTTTGTCTCAGCTATACTACTGGTGCCATCGGCGATTGTATCGCCATGTGCTTTTTGCTAGGTCACTAGTGAACACCAGTTGTACCGGTCCAAGGAACTAGTTGTATTGTTAGTGTGTTATTCTGCAACATAACAAGCACATTCATGGGGACATATAAGAGGGGTCTTCTTCCTCATTGCCCCCAAGGTTCTTGAGCAAGTTTTTCTCCACCATTGTTGACCTCTCGAAGCTTGATGTTGCTCTACCCCCCCCCCATGATTGTTGCTTCTATTTGAGGGAAAAGAGAGAGGAGATCTAGATGAACATTTCCACCAATCCATATCTCCTCTAAGTGCGGGGAACCCTTTGGACCTATATCTTGGAGTTCTTTGCATTCTCCTTTTTCTTCCTCTCATATTCCTCCACATCTTTTGTTGTTCTACTGGGATTTGAGAGTGAGGGACTTGATCACTTCGTGTGTTCTTTCCATTGCATTAGTTACATTGGTTTGAGTTCTCCACGGTGACATGTGGAAGTGAAAAGTTGAGAAGCTTATTACTCTAGGGTGTTTGGACACTCTAGAGCTTGTGCCTCTTGGGTTCTTGGGCACCCTAGATAGTTGGTGGTATCTCGGAGCTCAGTCATTATGGTGTAAAGCTCCGGTCAAGCATCCGGGTCTCCAATTAAGTTGTGGAGGTTGCCTCGAGCAATTTGTACGGGTTCGGTGACTGCCCCCAAGAGTTGCCAATTGTATGGGTTCAGTGACTGCCCCCAAGGGTCGCCATTTGTGCGGGTTTGGTGACCACCCCTCAAGGGTCCCTTAGTGGAATCATGGCATCTTGCATTGCGCAAGGGAGAGAGGAGATTACGGTGGCCCTAGTGGCATTTTGGGGAGCATTGTGCCTCCATGCCCCTCCAAACCGAGATTAGCATCCGTATGGATGTTGATGTGAACTGGGGCCCGATCTTTCAATGAGAGTGAGGATAACTACGATTTTTGTGGGACTTGACCCTCACGATCCGGCTACCAACCGTACAGGGAAAACTGTACACGACTGATATCCACAACAATCGTTGAACCAACTCCATAGTGTTATCAACCGATCCAACGACGCGATCTATCCACGAGGGATTTTTCTTGCAAGCAAATCGAAGAACATGCAAGAAAATAATAGCCAAGCAATCTGAAATTACGGCTATGATAGATGAGTAAATCTCACAAGATGAAATATTTCGGGTTGCGATAGGATGTCCTGACGGTCGCACTAGCCGCTACGAGCGAAGACAAATAAAAGTAGCAATAGCTAGACTTTCTCTAAACAAAACCCTAGTATAAACCCTAACGTAGACTAGTATTTATTAAAGGATGATGTGTGGCCAACTCGGTCCGCTATGCCACGGACGCAAGGCCGTACATAGGCCGGACACTGTATGACGATTGTGTTTGGTACGGCTGGCCCGTCATGGTGTAAGCCTCCAGATCCAACAGGTTACTTCTCGTCACCAAATAAAATTGTTTGACTTGTGACGTTGGCTTCTTGCCTCATGCATGATGGCTAGGATAGATGGTTGTGGTGGAGGCCATGCATGCAAGTGGATGGCATGCATGCAAAGAGGGTTGCTCTTCTTTTACTGATTTTCTTATTCCTTTGTTCCTGAGTACAAATAACATGAAATATGAGTGTAATATCATATTCACGTCAATTAAATCGTATGTACAGAGAAACGATTGTAGCTGGTCATTTATTTGTCTCGTAATTTTTATAAACATTTTTATGATAGCTATGTCCGCATCATCCTCCCTTTCTTGAAAATAAAGTCATCCTTGACTTTCGTCTACCTGAAACTCAACACGGGATAGGCAAAAATATGTGCAGCAGTTATATTTGCTTTCAAATGTGTTAGCTCATGAGGGGTAGACAAAAGTGTAACACCATAATTAATATCATGATAAATTCTCTCCTACGGCATATTCTAGTATGGCATACAGTGAGTTTATATATGAATTATATGGATGCAAACTAACTATCTCGACACATGGTATGTCCAAATGATATGTTGAGACATTCAACAGGAAAAATTCAGAATTGATAGCAAGCATACTATGCATAGTATGATCTATTGATTTAGCTTTATTATTATGTATTATTTCATCCGGGGTCATAGGAAGCAAGCTAATGATTTTTCCTTTAAACATGAGAGTATACAAATTTGTTCTACCATGATGGGTAACACTATTATCATATTGCCAAGGTCGACCTAACAATAAAGAACAAGTCTGCATAGGTACGACATCATAGTCAACATAATCATGATATGAACCAAGTGTAAAATGAATCCTCACACGACATGTTACCTTCAATTTACCACAATCGTTGAACCACTGAATGTAATATGGATGGGGGTGTCTCATAGTTGTGAGGCAAAGCTTCTCTATCATCTCTATACTCGCCAAATTATTGCAGCTTCCACCATCAATGATTACACAAATAGAATGTCCTTTAAAAACAAACTTAGTTTGAAAAAGATTATGGCGTTGAGGCATCTCAGCATGCCCCACCTGGGCACTTAGTACTCGCATGGTTGCAAGACTTGGGTATTGATCTGCCATGTCAGCATGGCAATGTATCTCCCCCATGTCATGCGCCTTAGTTTCACCTGCATTATTAGTGGCAAGCATAGCACATGTATC
The DNA here is from genome assembly GCA_022496015.1 of Hordeum marinum. NCBI lineage: Eukaryota > Viridiplantae > Streptophyta > Magnoliopsida > Poales > Poaceae > Hordeum > Hordeum marinum. Next base: position 187,626,180 of record CM039677.1, on the reverse strand, counting down.
TTCATCCAAATCACTACCTGAGGAGTACTCACCATCTTCCCGCACAATGAATGTACGTTTGTTTGGGCAGTCCTTCATCAAGTGCCCTCCACCTTTGCATATATGACACTTCATGCTCCTTGTGTGTCAGACGAAGTGGTGGGTGCTAGAGAAATTGCTTTCGAAGCCTCAGAGGATTGTGGAGCTGATTTTGAACTTGTTGTATGTGCACCATTGTTCAAGATAGGTGGTGGTGCCGCAGTAGTGAACGGAACAGTGGGAGAAGGTGTCCATGATGAGCGACGACCTGCAGAAAAGTTACCTCGTCCCTTGTTGTAGAGTCCATGTACTTCCCTTTCAGCTTTACAAGCAAAATGAAACAAACGAGTAATAGAATTGTACTCCTTATAGTCCAGTATATCCTGAATATCACAATTCAAACCACCTAAAAATCTAGCCATCATAACATCGTCAGTTTCAACTAATCCACATCGCATTAAGCTAGTTTGCAATTCTTGGTAATAATCCTCTACAGAACTACAACGTTGTTTTAAACGTTGCAATTCATTCAGTTTGTCACGAGCATAATACGAAGGAACATAACGTTGTCGCATAGCTCATTTTAAAGCATCCCAAGTAGTAGGTATATTGTTTGCATTAGCACGGCAATACTCACTCCACCAAATAGAAGCAAAGTTTGTAAATTCACTAGTGGCTGCCCTAACTCTTTGGTTTTCGGGAATATCATGATATGCAAATTTTTGTTCAACTAAAAATTCCCAATCAAGATAAACATCTGGATCATATTTACCATTGTAAGCAGGCATAGTAAATTTAATTTTAACACTACAGTGTCCATGATCTCTAACAGTATACCTGTGTGGATCTCGAGCCATACCTTGACGGTTGAAACGTAGATGTCGATGAGCACGGTCATTGTGACGGTTGACCATTTAGTCATCTTCGGTGTCACCATAATATACCCATAGTTGTCCCCATGTTCCTCGTTGGCGCGTGGATGGGGTCGTTGGTGTTGGTTAATGATAGCAGCATCAGTGACTGTAGCTGGGTGTTCAGGATGACCCACGGGCACACGTCTAGCGCGCGAATTAGCGGCGACACCCGTGGAGTTGTGAGGAGTAGCGTTGTTGTTGATAAGGGATGCACTCTGCAACCCGTCCAAACGTGACAAGATGTCCTGTAGATGTGTGTTGGCAATGCCTTGTACATCCTCTATGGCCGTGAGCCTCTTTTCTTCCTCAATCTGAGCACTCTCAAGTTGGGCGAGGCGCTCGCTGGTAACCTTCACATCCGCGCTTAGGCCCTCAAGTGTGGGTTCAGTCCCTGCCATTGTTAGTGATAGAGACAAAAAATACACAGTGTATGATTCCTATCAACTAGTAGGACGTGGTGGAAAAAAACTCGCTCACACTCAAGCTTAGTATCAAATTCTTACTTGTTCTTACCAATGCAACAGGTGGTGATCGACGTGTTGGTGTTGGCTTCAAACAACCGATGCAAGGTGTAGCTTGGTAAAGGCTTCTCAACTCACAATATTAGTGGCACAATTTAGCAAAAAGCAATGCAAGTTGAATAATTGATCAAACTCCTAACTAGTGTTGGCAGTCGATTAGTAAAAGATAAAACAATCTAAGCCCAGATACTGAATCAATGGAGTGGAAGCCGACAAAATTTTGATAGCTCCAAATAGCTAGATATAAGTGAGATATAAACGTAGTGTATAACAAATCTAAAAAAAATAGATGATAGCTGGAGTGGCGATCAAGTAGTAGCAAATAATGCCCTGAGTAGCAATTAGAATAAAGCAGTTCAAAAGATATGTTAGCCGGCCTGATTTTTTTTCAATTTTGTTTTTTCCTTTTCTCTCTCTTTTTATTTGCTCTCATTTTTTTTTCTTTGTTTTATTTTATTTTATTTTATTTTTGCAAGCCGGCGACAAGCAAGAAGTAACTTGTGTGCTACTATATCTGTAAAGTCAAACTGCAAGGCAGAAGTTGATGGGACGTCTGCTACTGACGGGTAGTGATGGCACTAAATCAAGTAACGATAGATAGATGTGTCCTGCTAGAACCAGGATGCCTGATCGCTAGCGGCGGAAGCCTTCGAGCAGAAGTACAAAAAAATAAATTTGGATGAGGAAACGGGGAGTACACGTACGGCTGGCTGCTGGAGTATGTCAGAAATCTGAACACACACGTCTTAAAAGAAATTGCCCGACCAACGTGTATTGTCGTGGACTGTTGTGGCGGAGTTGGCAGTAGCAAAATTCACGCCCGGAATTCAGCGGATGCTAGGCAGATGGTGTACGTGATGCGCGACAAGCAGATGGAGCGATCTGATGATGGACGTGAATATCTTTTTTTAGACGAATAACCAACTCCAGGTAAGAAATATTGGTGCACAAAAACAAGTGCGATCTAGTAGATAATGTTGTCCCAAACTAATCTAAACCAGCACTATTTTTAGGATGAATGCAACCAAAGATTCAACAAAACAAATATTAGATGTAAAAATTGCTAAAGGCTAAAGGTAGGTGTAAAGGATGAAGCAATCTTTTTTTTGGCTTTTTCGTAGGTTATAGGATAGGAAAACAAACTAATCTATGAAACTGTAAATCTCTCATCGATAAACCTGAAAACTGATACCACTTGATATGAACTGGGGCCCGATCTTTCGATGAAAGTGAGGATAACTACGATTTTTGTGGGACTTGACCCTCACGATCCGGCTACCAACCGTACAGGAAGAAGCCTACACGACTGATATCCACGGCAATCGCTGAACCAACTTCACGGTGTTATCGACCGATCCAACGACGCGATCGACCTATCCACAAGGGATTTTTCTTGCAAACAAATCGAAGAACATGCAAGAAAATAATAGTCAAGCAATCTGAAATTGCGGCCATGCTAGATGAATAAATTTCACAACATGAAATATTTAAGGTTCCGATAGGATGTCTTGACGGTCGCACTAGCCGCTACGAGCAAAGGCAAATAAAAATAGCAATAGCTAGACTTTCTCCGAACAAAATCCTAGTATAAACCCTAACGTAGACTAGTATTTATTAAAGCATGCCGTGTGGCCAACTCGGTCTGCTATGCCACGGACGCAAGGCCGTACAAAGGCCGGACACTGTATGACGATTGCGTTTGGTACGGCTGGCCCGTCGTGGTGTAAGTCTTCGGATCCAACATGTTACTTCTGGTCGCAAAAGCAAATTGTTTGACTTGTGACGTTGGCTTCTTGGCTCATGCATGATGGCGGGGATGGATGGTCGTGGTGGAGGCCATGCATGCAACGGACAGTGGATGGCATGCATGCAAAGAGGGTTGATCTTCTTTTATTGATTTTCTTATTCCTTTGTTCCTGAGTACAAATAACATGGAATATGTGTAATATCATATTCACGTCAATTAAATCATATGTACAGAGAAATGATTGTACCTGGTCATTTATTTGTCTCATAATTTTTATAAACATTTTTATGATAGCTATGTCCGCTTCAGATGTGAACTTCGAGATACATCGTCATTTCTGTGTGCCTAAATTATTTCTTACCCGAACCCTTTACTTATGTACTTTACTTTGTGATAGTCATATTGTTTCATGTTATATATCTTGCTATCACTTAGTTGTTTATTTTGCTTAGCATAAGTTCTTGATGCACATAATTGGGCCCTCATGATTTAGTTTTTGTGCTTGACAAATTAAACACTAGTTTTATTCCACATTTGTTCAAAACTAAACCATGATTATTTTAAAGCGCCCCCTTCCTCTAGGTGACATCCACGTCTTTTCAGTAATCTATCTTCACTAAATATCGCAAGCTAAATAAGAGCATCTCATAAAAAAAACTCTGCCTAAAAGTTGTTTTTCGGGGTGTCCATATAATTTGGGGGAGGTTCACACTTGAGGTACTTTAGCAGATCCCATAAACATCTTCCCCTAAAATTTGTTTTTCTATTTCTCTTTAAATAGGAATAGATGGCATACACGTGCAGTATTCTGAACACACATAAGTGAACATTGTTTCAAAACTACAATTTATTTGATTTGAAATTCAAATTGAAACATTAATCCCGTGGTTCAAGGTAGACATTATAAATGGTACAAAAATGAAGATCAAATGTGCAACATATGGTTCACCTAACAAGGACATTGGGCCTAAAGCATAGGTAGTACCATAAATCATGGAGAAACACTCGTGACTTCCATCACCATCACCATTTCCACTACTATGGCCATCCATGTTGCCATGTGCACTTGCACTCACGTCCCGTGTCATCATTGACGCTAGAATTTGTGCCTTCGTCAACTCAGGATACTGTAGTTAGGACTTAGGAGTTGTCAAAGTCATGTCGGACTCATGAACATTATCTTGTATTCTTGATCCATTTTCTTCGTTTGCACTTCATCTGCAAGAACTCTCAGTTTCTCTTCTTCGATTGCCGCCTTGTGCTCCTGGATTACCACCTTGCGCTTCTCCATTGCCTTGACATGGGACCACCTGAAGTCCTTCTCTTGTTTTTTTACTTCCCCCAACTTGCTTTTGCTTGCTACGATCTCTTCGACTGAAGACTTGAACATAACTACATCTCCTCCATTCTTTTGTTCGTCTCTCTCACCTCTACTTCGAGGTGGCCTATTTGCAGTGATGATTGTAGTTGTGATGGGACTAGGGTTTGGGACTTCATCAACATCATCATCAATATCGTCATTGTTGTGCACTTGTGCAGCCAACGATGGTGTAGCCTTCATGCCTCTCCACTTATTGAGCTCATTGTTCCTTTTTCTCCACTTATCATTGTTGTGGAGAAAATACCAACAATGGAACATGACAAACGACTTGTTCTTTAGATCCCTCTGCTCATACATCTTAAATGTTTAGCTGAGCTAACATCTTTAAAATTTTACATTAGAAACTTGGGCGTAAATGTTGGGTTCTACCGTAGGTGCATCGCATGCAAACTAAAATTTTCCTACGCGCAAAACATCCAAGAACATGCTACGAAGATGGATCACAGATCGTTATCACTAGACGCGCAGTGTCATGCAGCGGAAGTAGAGTTGGGGCAGCGCGTTCGCGTGGTGCGTCTCCTCCTCATCCGATCTCCCACGAACAGCCGATCCGATCTCCCTCGAACTGGCGGTCGTCGGATCCCACGTACAGGTTTGCCAGAGCGGTGCAAGTGCACCGCCTCTAACGGTATCCATGTGTGCAGGAGGAACACCGTGTGGCGGACTGCTAGGTCCGATCACACAGTCGGCGGCGGCACCGAAGCAATCAACCGAATGGGTGTGCCACACCTCCACTATATATAGGCATCCGGTGCGGGCTCAACTTTTGGGCCTCGCACGGATCCTAAATCCCACGTGTTCCTTCCCTTAAGCACGCGACCCCTTAGGTTCTCGTTCACTTGGTCACGAGTCAGATCACATCCGGCTCGACCAGTCGGTAGCGGCCTCTATTAAGGCGTGCCGACTCCAAGTGTCTGATGAAGATGGTTAGGTGAACCTGTACTTCACATTTCTATTCCCTTTTCCACACGATATATGTTGGCGTGCACAAGGCGACATGGTAATCCTTGTTGCAGCATGACCTCTTTCTCGTTCCGGTGAATTCGACCAACATTTCGAATTATCTCATAATCCTCGTCGCATGGCCATGCTTATCCAGGTCGGATCACCCGAGGGGCCCCAGAGTATATCTCTCCTGGTAGGAGGGGCAAATCCCATCTTGCTCGACCATGTCTCGTAGCATGGGTCTGGACAAGCCCGAAACCTACCTTTGTAACTACCCAGTCATGGAGTAGCGTTTGGTCAGCCCAAAGCAAGTCTGTCACCATCCCGAGTACATGCGCTAGCTCAGGTCTTAGGACATAGAACGTATGTTGTACTAGAGACTCACAGATGACCTATCGATGCGTCTCATAGTTGGGTATGTCCAACTCAGACCTTATCTCAACTCGGATCCAACTACGTCGAATCCGACCAGACCTTTCTGAGTCCATACTATCCGGCTAGCATCCAATGCTACATGGTCAGTGAGACCGTACCATCCACCGTCTCATATGCTAGTCTAACTGGCTACGCGTCGACACAGCCCTTTCAACTAGGGACCATTTAGGACAGTCATCGTACAATGCATAGACTCACAAACAAGTCACATACTTGTTAATACACATCAATGATAATGTTCAAGGACTATCTTTATTCATAAACACATAGGAAATATCATCATACATGATTGCCTCGAGGGCATATCTCCAATAGTAAATAGTTCATAAAACAATTTGAACAATAAATACCCCCCAACATGTCATTTGTCATTCCACTAGGCCTGGCATAGTCTACTTGAGAAACACAATCTGCCCAATGGCGACACGATTATTGTATGAAGCCCCATCGATGTCCAAGTGAATTAATGGAGCGCTCGATCAAAACAGACACAATGTGATGACAGTGTTATGCAATGCGCTTCTAATAGGTATTCATGATTTGATTGGTTCCTTCTATTGGATCAATGCTTACACTCTGTCATGCCATGACCAACACGGTATCCTCATCTATGGAGAAGTTTCTCCCTGTCTTCTTTATTTTGAAAGCAACATCACATTGGTCATCGTGATCCTCAAATGAAGTTTATAAAGACATCCTCTATGCCTACCGTCTCGTTCATCATGTTCTCATTGCTGAGTACATTGTCCTAATTATGAAACTAATGGACACTACAAAATTTCTTGTAAAATTATGATTGTATACTATCAAATTTAAATAATTAAAACCTTTCATTTGTTTCATCATACACCTCATTGGTATTGTACATGTTGAAGTCTTTATCGATCTCAGGGATGGCGAACATGATCGGTGGCATCTGCGTGAAGGACACATTTAGGGTCGAAGTGAATGTCAGCGGCGATGACATGATGGAGGAGCATCCTTGGTTGGACCCCCACCCCCTTGACCTTTTCGATGCCCGTGGCTTCCTCGACGGTGTGGCAGGGTTGACGACGGAGCAAGGTCGCTTGACCGTGGGATCAGTCGACACCAAAAGGGCAGCCATTGGTGAAAGTGGGACGAGATCAATGGCAGGCACGACGGTGATACGAAATGGGAGGGACACGTGAAACTTCATGCCGAAGAGGGATGTCTTTCGCCAAGTTTATGAGGAGGTTTATAGGAAGCATCATTTTTCTCTAGATGGAGAAACTGGGCAGTGGGAAGATAATACAGTTTTAACTATAACCACAATACTTGCATTGAAGGGGGTATCTTCTTTCTAAGATGGAGAAGCTACGCAGGTTATATGGGATCCCTTACAAAATACTCCCTTTATCTCAGAATAAGTGTCACTGTTGAGACGAGGAAGTATCAAGTTTACGCAAAGCTCTTTTTGGCCAAACTTTCCATAAACTAGAAATTACTCACGTTTACAATCTGAATCTGTTTGAGCACTTCTAGGGAAACGAGGTATGTTGTAGATACTCTAAACATGATTAATTGGTATCTTCTTTGTAAGAGCATCTCCAGCCGTGGCCCCAAAGGACCCCCCCCCCCCGAGGCCCCTTTTTTATCACCAACAGGCGGAAAAATTCCCAGCGGCGGTCCGAAGCCGCCGATTTTCGCCGGTTGGGGCCCTTTTTTGGGTCGGCAAACCCAAGCCGAACCCAGGGCACTGGGGGTCTCCTGGGGGCGCCAGCTGAAGCAAAAGGGTGGGTGGGGCCGAGGTGTCGGCGAGACCGGTTGTCACTTTCCGCCATTTCCCCTCCTTTTCCCTCTATATCCCGCCGTTTCTTCCCTTCATTCTCTCCATTTCCCTCCATCTCCCTCTCTCCACCGTCATGCCGCCGAAGAAGTACATCGCCCCTTGCCAAGCCCCTGCCCCCGCCGTCGCCAAGCCGCGCAAGGCCTGTGCGCCTATGGCAAGGCCGCCGGGTTGACAAACGCCGAGTGGAAGGCCAACGTCGAGCGGAGCCAGGCGGTGACCACCGATTGCCATCACAGGCTTCTCATGAAGAAAGCCCAAGAAGCAGCGACGGCGGCGGTGGTTGAGCAGGAGGTGTCGTCTCAACGGCCGATCTTCCTGGGAGGCAGCCGACGGGCTCGTTCCCACAAGGCACGATGGACAGCCAGCAAAGCGTCGCGTCTCTGGCTAACCCGAACTTTCCTTCGTCGAACTTCCCTTCGCCAGCGTGGGGATATGCGCCCTCACCGGAGTATGTCAACGGCGACGCCCACGGCGGATTCAACCCCAACATTACCTTCCCTCGCACACCTTCCGCCTTCTTCGCCGGCCACCCCAATGCCGAATACGGCTACGTGCCCTTGTCGATGTACTATGGATCGTACGTGATGGCTCTACGGCGCGACGCTCTGCCTTTCATGCCCGGCGCGACATCGTAGTACAACAACACCGAGGTAGAGATGGAGGACATTATCAACACCGGCTCTGCCGCGGCCGCCTCGTGCCTCGGGTCTGGTGCGCAAGAGGCGGAGGATATCGGCGATGATGTCGAGGTCAGCATGCCCGAGGAGGGGGAGGAGGATATTGAGGAGGAAGAGCTGGTGCTAGAACCCGCGTCGCTGGCGAAGGGAAAAGGGAAAAAGAAGAAGAAGACGAGGTCTGCCAATGGCAAGCCGGGCGAGCCCCGCATCAAGTGGACGTCAGTGGAGGATGTGTGCCTCGCCGAAGCGTGGAAGCTGGTCAGCATGGACCCGATCACCGGTGCAAACCAGAACACCGACAAGTACTGGGCAAGGATGAAGGTGGCTTTCGACGAGTGCAAGTTTGTTGACCCAGAGTTCACCGGCACATACATGGAGCGCGGCACCAAGGCCATGTCCAACCATTGGCAGCATTCAAACGGCGTGCAAAAAGTGGCATGCCATCCAGGAACAAGTCCATGCTCGCCTAGAGAGCGTCGCGAGCGTCGAACAACAGGTATGTTCGCCGACTCTTTCGCCGAACACTTGTCCTCACCATCCTTTGCCACTGAACACTTGTATTTTTTGGCATAGATGGTTTGGATGTTTGACTTGGTTCGCCGGGACGCTGGCTTCAACTTCAAGTTCCTCCATGTGTTCACCTAGATCGAGTCCTGCGAGAAATGGGTCGAGGTCCGGCATCATCTCGCCAACAAGGGCGGCATGTACAGCCTGGATGTGCCTGTTGCTGGGGCGGCAGAAGGGCAACCAGATGGGAACAAGAAGGCAAAGAAGGCCAGGAACAACGCACCGGTTGCCGAGCGCCTGCAAGCATGAATCGAGCAATGCATCACCGACGCAAAGACCCACTCTGCCTTGAGGGAGGAGAACGCGGAGGCAAGGTGGTCGGCGCTGATGACGAAGCAGGATGCCAAGCTCGACCTCCTCAGGACCAACTTCACCGCGAAGAAGCGCAACACCAAGTTGGTGTTCCTCATGGGAGGCGTCACGACGGACATGGACCTGCTGGTGAAGGCATGGTACCTGGCGAAGCGCGACCTCATCCTCAACCTCATGCCGGCGCAGCCCTCCGCACCACCCATGCCGCCGCCGAGCCCGCACCTGTCTCCGACGTTGTTGAACGTGCCTGCTACGCTGACCTTGCCGACGCCGACCGCTCGACGACCGCTACGCCGACCTCTCCCGTCACTCTCGCCAACAACGGGGAGCTGGCTGTTTGAGGAGTTTTATGCTCACGTATCCCGCATTTTTTGTACGCCAGACTATTGGCTTGTTTTGATCGCTGAACCTATGGCGATCGTCGGCCGATGGCATGATGGACGCCGAACCGTCGAACTTGCGTCGTTTTTGGGCAGCAGGAAATGGAATTTTTAAAATTACATGCGTCGTGTGGCCGAACCCCGGGGCCGCAACTGGGAAGCCGAGTCCCCCAAGCCGATTTTAGCGTCGGCTGGCCCCCAGGCGACGCTATTTTGGGCCCCTGTGGGGCAAACGACGGGATATGCTCTAAGATGGAGAAGTTGCACATATTATACGGTCTCCTTACAAAATACTTCATCTGTATGAGAATAAGTGTCACCGATGAGACGAAAAAGTATCAAGTTTACACACATCTCTTTTTGGCCAAACTTTTAGTAAAACGGAAATTACTTGCGTTTACAATCTGTTTGGGTACTTCTAGGGAAATGGGGTATGTTGCATATGCACTAAGAAAAAGTCTTTCTACCACCCGACTGATCTCCCAATAGCGCAAGCCTCCTTGCGCACCGTCCGATCGCGAGTGATCTGGGGGCTCTCGGGCATAGCGAGCGTCGTGAGCCAATCCCGCCTATCAGGTCAGGTTGTCTCCCCCGCACGCCCCCCTGGCATCATTGTAGCATTTCACGTTCCTCCATCCTCATCCATCTCGCTAGCTCCAATGCCTCATGTGATAATCTTCGCGGCGTCTAGCTTTCGGGTGGCAAAGCTGACTCGAGATCGACAAGCAGAGGCACACGCGGAGGCATGCGAGGAGGCGGCGCAAAATATGGATGCCGACAGTCTATAAGATAGGTAATTTGGATCCTCCCCAAAATCAGAGCGGACATGCGCGCAGTAGAATCTTTTAGGTTTATAGCTTCCCGCCCAATCTAGGGGAGGTGTCTGGTTGGCTCATCGAGTGTAGGCGGAGGGGTGGGCCTGTTGGGATCTACTCGGGGGAGGCATTGTGCTCGTTCCCTTCCATTGTTTTGGATCTAGAGCAAGAGGATGTGGATTTAGGGGGCGCAAATGCCTATGATGTAGAAAGTCTCATGATGCAGCAGTTGTTGTGTTGCATTGCATTGTGATATATTTGTAGTAGGTAGGATGAAGTGTATTTGCAAAGATATCAGTAGGATGGATTGTATTGCATTGCAATACATTGTAGTAGGTAGTAGTTGTCACCAGTAGGTAGTTTTAGTTTTTTTTGTTCATTAGGCTGTTGTGTTGCATTGGAGTAGTTAATATCCTAATCATTTTTGGTCACCTATGTTGCATTGCAGTAGTTGTTTCTATCTGTTAGTCAAGCTTTTTAGGTTTTCAAAAGATAGTGAAATGCTACATTGTATTTTTGTCATATGGTCTAAAACGAATGAATAACCAACCGCATGTTTATGCACTGAACAAGTATATTTCAGATTATTTTTATATTTAGTAGTTTTCCAAGTGATTTACATTGCTTGCTTGTGTTTTGAGCATAAGAAAGGGGATGGGTGTTCTGAACATTTGCTTTGTTTTGTTATTTTTTGTAGTGATCCAACAATGGATGATGTAGAACCTTCTGATGGGCAACGCATTTTTCAGCTACAGTGTGCGCAAGATTGCAGACAAGTAGTTGAATGCTAAAAGGAGGGCATTGTTAGAGAAGACTAGTTTTGGCTCGTTGATGAAGATCAGGCCATTTACTGTACGTCTTGAGCTGATTGACTGGGTAGTTATGAAAATTGACACTAAGGATTCTTTGTTCATGTATCTTTGAATCACCCCATGGCCCATTCTTTTTGTGTGTCTTTGTTGCATTGTTCTTCATTTGGAATAGCATAGTAATGTTTCTATCCTGGAATTGAAACGCACCTTTTTGTCAATCATAAAACGAAGAGTATATTATTCACTAAAGACATGGTGCACGAAAATTTTAATGTCCCATCCGGACCAAGGACAATGGAGCTGCTGAAGAGGAACGAACGTTGCGAGTTGTACGACATTTATCAAACAAGCACATGGGATACAATTAAGAAATCCATTTCTTTACTCAAGGAAGTCGCAGATGATGATGTCGTCACTTTAGAAAGGACTTGGGTTATTTTACGCATTGCTCTCGTGCTTATTCCTGGCTCCGGCAACATGGTCTCTTTGGACTATCTTGCTAGTTTGAACGAGTTGGATGAACTCAATGAGTTTGCGTGGGATGAGCATGTGTTGGCAATGGCATTGAGGGAGGTGAGGAATTACCAAGCAAGAGGGAGGATGGGGCAAGTGGCTTCTGGATAGGTTGCTTTCTACCTATGTTCCCGGTATGCCAAATGCAAATCATTTTTTTATTTTTTTTGTTCTGCTCGAAACAATCATATATACGATACACCCTTTTCTATTTTTCTATTTTTCAAAATATATGTCATTAATTTACATGGATTCCCAAGAGGTGCCTCGATCATTGATTAGTGAGGAGACATTCAACTACTCGCACCCTCGGGCTTTGTTCGTGTGTAATGCAGATTTTGAGCTTGTTAAAGAATTTGATAGGAACAAGCTCAATCCCAATAAGGTTAAATTGGAAAACACAATGTAAGACCAGACCCAATGTTCCTTTTCTTTTTCAGAGCTTTTTCAGTGATAAACATCTCACTTTCTTTTTTGATCGTTGTTGCATGTAGTCTCAAACACCATATGCAATACACGAGGTGGACAAGTGTCACGCCCTGTGTTTGTATCACCTTGTCATGTTTGGATTATAAAATTTGGAACCAACTAAAACTTTTTCAAGTGCTTGTGCTTGTTTGAATTGATGCTTGATTCTTTGCTTGATGAGTGTGATGTATGGCACTCTTAGATTCTAGACCTCTCCATATTCATCACCCTTGCCTCCAAATTTTTACCACAACCCCTCAGGGTTACTAGCTACCTCCGGTAACTTTCTCTAGCCAAGGCTCAATAAGTAAGTGGGGTGAAACCCTCATTTTACCCCTGGACAGAGGTAAAACCCTCTTCTCTCTCAACTCCCCTTCTCTCCTAAGGAACCCTAGAGCATCCAAGGCCATTTCCATCTATTCTATACTCTTCTAGATACTCTAGACATAGGCGGCCATGTAGAAGATGCCAAAGACAATGCCATGGCATGCAATAGCCGCGCTCCAGAGCGCGCTATAGTGCCTGACCGCACTGTAGCCGTTGCCCTATGCATGCGCCCGACAGCCTCGGGCTCCCCCCTCTCGCCATTTGGCTCGCCTCGGCGTCCGGGACACGCCGATCGGTCGGCCCCCTCCTCTCTCCTCCTCCTTCGCCCTCCTCCCATGCGTGCCGAGCGCCGCCTGGCTCGGACAACCCGCAGGATCACACGCACGCGCATCTCTCCCTCTCTCTTCCCTCCCCAGGGCCTAGACCAGCCCCAGGAACACCCCTGACTCGCCCCGTTCCCTCCTATGAACTCTGGCCTCGGCCCCGAGATCGCCGGCGCACCCGAGCTCGGTGGACCACCGAGGGCCTATAAATAGGGCCTCCCCAAGCCTCTCCTCCTCTCTGGAACCTCCCTCTCGCTCTCCCTAGACCGCCCCAAGCCCTCATTGGAGCCCCCCGAGCACCAGTGCTCGAGATCGACCGAGGCGCCGCCGTGGCGGAGCTCCGTCGATCTCAGGACACAGGCCCGCTTCGGCGCTCTCCTCTCCTCCTTTAAGCCCACGGCTCACCCCTGGATCGTTTCCCCCTCTCCTCCGCTCATTTTGGGGCAAGAAACGTCGGCTCCGACCCCCTCCCGAAGCTCCTGTGTCGCAGCCATCTCCCCGCTGGCGACTCCAAACCCTGTCGGGTGCCACTAATGCCCGAGGGAGATGATGATGATACGGGTGACCACTTGAGAAAGAAGTGGTGTACCGGAGCAAGTGAATGTGCTTTCGAAAACGGATTAGATTTAAGATTTGTCGACCGTCCCAACCTTACATGCGCAACCACGATACCCCTTATGGGACGGGGCTTTGTTGATTACCTTGGTGGGTACTGGCAAGGAGCCCGCATTACTAGGGGCGGGAGTGGCGTGGTCACTCTCGATACGGGGTCGTACCGGTATGTACGAACATGCGCTGTATTCACAAGCACCGGGCACACCGTTGGTCCCCTCATGGATGGTACGATCTCGAGCGAGGCTCGTGTGATTTACATCGTGAGGGCTGGGTGCCAATCGAGTGGACTCTTTGTTTAGTATCGCTAAGGGAAAGGCAATGTTCGGGTGCTTACCTCGGGTATGTTATATACCGCGATTCGCGGATGACACGGAAGTTCCCCGAGTCTTGTGGGTAAAGTGTGCAACCTCTGTAGAGTGTAAAACCATTCGAATAGCCGTGTCCACGGTCAAGGACAGTTGGGTGGTGCTGCTTAAACTATGTCCTGATGTTTTCACAGAACTTGGTGTGTGTGTGCGGTGACAAGGATGATATTTGAGTCGAGTCGGATGACTTGGCATGACGACTGAACATGAGGTGTTCAGACGGTACACGAGACAAGTTTGAGGACTTGGTGTGAGGATTGAACATGAGTTGTTCAACCCCTATTTATGATGATCTCTGTAACTTGTTCATATGGATATATGCCTACTGTTGATGCATGCTTACTTAGTTACTTGATCATGTCATTGCACTCAAAATTGGCTTTCCGCAAATTACCTACTTAGTGCTATATCATGCATCATTATTACCTTGTTCCACAACTTGGGTTGCTTGCGAGTACATTCAAAGTACTCATTGGCTTGCCACTGGTTATTTAAATTGGCCAGGCACGGGAGAACGGGAGTATGTTGAAGAGTTCGTTGGTGACGAACATGCGAACTAGGACGCTTCCCAGTCAGAATGCCTGTAGGTCTAAGGCTGATGGCATGGGTTCACGCTATCGATCAAGATTTCCGCTGCTTGTTCTATATAAGTGTTTGGCCCTCCTGGCCCTATCTATGTAAGACTTGACCTTCATGGTCTTTATTTGTGTAAGACTCTAAATGTGGATGTAAGACGCTAAATGTGGATGTAAGACTCTTGTTATTCAGCTTCTATGTGTTCAGTGAGCATTGATCTCTGGGATCACTATACACGTGCATTCGGTGATCATGACTTATGAGTCGGGGTCCCCATAGAGCTGGTATCAGAGCCATCCTGACTGTAGGAAGCCCTTAGTTAGCATGGACGTCAGTTAGAATAAAACCGTTTTCAAAACTACACCTAGCTTCTATACTTAGGATTTCTGCACTAATTACCTCTTCTATTCTTCACACAACACTTTGTTGACTCTCCTCCTTCCAAACCTTTGTAGATGGCATTCGTACCCAAAGCCTTCCTGACATCCAGCTTTCCCCTACTCCTAGGGGATCGCCTAGAGAAGTGCTAGTTTCGCCAACCACCCATTTTCCTCTACCACGAGCACTGGTCGATGCCGTCACAAAGGAGTACCACATGGATGTGGTCGTGAAGGCAAATGACTCCCCGACTAGTTGGTTCTTTGAAGGACCATGGATGGAGACCATGATACTTGCAGTCGAGATAGCTACATGCAAGGCACTCCTAACCTTCGAGACATCATTCCAGAGATGGCTGGCGAGCCTGCTACTCGCTACCTTCCCTTCAGGAAGGATGATCTTGGCAAGACGCTGATTCCATCCAAGGAGGATGGCACACCATTCAGGTTCCAGACCTACTTCAGCCTCTCCGCCGATAGTCTGCTTCATAACCTGGTGAAGGAGTCCATGAAGCTCCATGAGGAACTTCACCACACCCGGGAGCTACTTCGGCAAGCCAAGACGAAGCCAGACAAGATCAAGAAGGATGGAGCCCCCGAGGGATGACCAGCTGTCGCTTATAGAGGAGGAGTACCCCTAGCTAGTGATGCACCTATACGTCGTCATCGCATAAGTGCGAAGGAGTACCGTGAGCTCTTCACCGACCCGCCAACAAAGCGTCGTCGGGATGGACCTTCTCGATCCCCGACCCCTTTGCCCGGGAATGATGCCCGTTTGGATGACGAACATGAGGAAGACCCAGAGGAGCATGACTACGAGACCGAGCACTCACCACCTGAGTCCGAGAACCCCTAGGGTAGGATCAGTCATGTACCCCTCATGCGAAGTCGAGTCCGTGTAATGGTTCATATGAAACCATGTGTGCTTGTTGTTTGTTTTGTTGTTTGTGTTCCGCTGCAAGTCGCGCTTTTGCCTTAGGCAACATGCAAGCGACTCCATCGTCTATCTTAATATATATTGGTATTTTGACCTTTGTTTTAACACACTTGCACTCGACCAACCCCCTTAGGCGCGCTTTTCCATTGTTGCTTTTCCTCTCGTCTGTCCCTGTTGTTTGACTTGGCTGCTCCAACAGGATGGTGAATGCTACCCTCAACAGCTCCTTCGCCAACCCTGAAGCCGGCAACTCGAGCCAGCAACAGGGAGTTGGTGGGGCTGCTCACCCTGGAGGACACCAGGAGCAGCCACAAGGCGACATTCCCCCGCCACCACCTCCACCGGAGAACATGAACATAGCTTAGTTTCTCCAAGTTCTCCAGGAGGAATCAAGACAACAATGTTGTTATCCAGCAGATGGCTCAGACCCTTGTGAACAACCAGCAGCAAGGCGGGAACGGCAATGGCCTCTCCATGTTGTCTGAGTTCATGAGGAATTTGCCCCCAACCTTCACCGAGACTGTTGAACCCTTGGATGCTGATGATTGGATCCGCACCATCGAGGACCTCCTTGCACTGGTCAATTGCAATGAGGACTATGAGAAGGTTCTTTATGCCTCTCACTGCCTTGGAGGTACCGCCCGAGCTTGGTGGGATGGATTCAAGGTCATGCAAGGTGAGCGTGTGATCACATGGAATGACTTCAAGGAAGGATTTTATACTACCCACATTCCTTCTGGGATCATGGCTATCAAGAAGAGAGAGCTCCGAGCGCTGAAGCAAGGAAGTGGCTCTGTTAAGGAGTACATGCAGAAGTTCAACCTGCTGTCAAGGTATGCACCTGAATATGTCAACACAGAAGCTGCCAAGAAGGAATGCTTCATGGAAGAACTTCAACAGACCCTGCAGTATCAGCTCATCGTCTGTGACTATGGCACCTTCTTCGACCTGGTGAACAAGGCCCTCATGCTGGAAGACAAGCGCCGTGCCATAGACGACACTCGCAAGCGCAAGATGATCAGCAAGGGTAGCTCCAGCAACCAGAAGCCTCGCCCCTGGCAGCCAGCCCCAGCCAAGCCAACCTATCAGCCACAACAGGCTAGACCTCTTGCGCCTCGTCCGAGCTACTAGCCTCTACAGTATGCCAATCCCAGTCCAGCTTACAACAACAACCCCAATAACAACAATGGTGGCAGGAACTATAACAACAACCCTGGGCAAGTCGCTTGCTTTGGATGCGGTCAGCCAGGACACATCTCTAGGCTGTGTCCCAACAAGAAGCCAGATGCACCGTGCCCCAATGCGCCAAACCAAGGTCAAGGCCGTGGAGAACCCCCGAGGAACCCCACCCCCCGCAACCAGCCCAACAATGGCAAGGGTCGTGTGAATCACGTCACCACAGAGGATGCCCAGGAAGACCCGGACGTCATACTGGGTATGTTCCTCATCAACTCAACCCCAGCCACAATATTGTTTGATTGTGGAGCCTCGCATTCTTTTGTCACCCAAAAGTTTGCACTAGAGAGTGGCATGAAGCCTACACCCCTAGGTAGTCATATGTTGATACAAACCCCGGGATCGGTTATGAAGTCGGGGATAGGTTGCAAGGGAGTTGAGATTAACATCAACGGGTTAGATTTCCTAGCAGATCTTATCATCCTGAAGTGAGAAGGCTTGGATGTGATTGTTGGAAATATGCCCTAGGGGCAATAAATAAAGTGTTTATTATTATATTTCCTTGTTCATGATAATATTTTATTATCCATGCTATAATTGTATTGATTGGAAACACATTACATGTGTGGGTAAATACACAACACTCCGTCCCTAGTATGCCTCTAGTGAACTAGCTCGTTGGTCAAAGATGGTCAAGGTTTCCTAGCCATTGACATGTGATGTCATTTGATAACGGGATCACATCACTAGGAGAATGATGTGATAGACAAGACCCAAACTACAAACATAGCATATGATCGTGTCAGTTTATTGCTACCGTTTTCTGCATGTCAAGTATGTGTTCCTATGACCATGAGATCATGCAACTCACGGACATCGGAAGAGTGCCTTGTGTGTATCAAACGTCGCAACGTAACTGGGTGACTATAAAGGTGCTCTATAGGTATCTCCAAAGGTGTCTGTTGAGTTGGCATGGATCAAGACTAGGATTTGTTACTCCGTGTGATGGAGAGGTATCTCAGGGCCCACTCGGTAATACAACATCACAATAAGGCTTGCAAGCAATGTAACTAAGTGTTAGTTGCGGGATCTTGTATTACGGAACGAGTAAAGAGACTTGTCGGTAATGAGGTTGAACTAGGTATGGAGATACCGACGATCGAATCTCGGGCAAGTAACATACCGAAGAACAAAGGGAACATCATACGGGATTAACTGAATCCTTGACATAGAGGTTCGACCGATAAAGATCTTCGTAGAATATGTAGGAACCAATATGTGCATCCAGGTCCCGCTATTTGTTATTGACCGTAGAGGTGTCTCGGTCATGTCTACATAGTTCTCGAACCTGCAGGGTCTGCACACTTAAGGTTTGGTGACGTTTCGGTAGTATAGAGTTATGTATGGTGATGACCGAAGGTTGTTCGGAGTCCCGGATGAGATCCCGGACGTCACGAGGAGCTCCAGAATGGTCCGGAGGTAAATATTCATATATAGGAAGTCCTGTTTTGGTCACCGGAAAATTTTTGGGCTCATCGGTAGTGTACCGGGAGTGCCGGTAGTGTACCGGGAGACCTCTGGGAGGGGTATTTCGACCCAAGAGGTTTCATGGGCTGTGGGAGAGTGAATATCAGCCCTTAGTGGGATGGTGCAAACTCCCACACAAGGCCCATGTGGCTGGAGAAGAAAACCCAATAGGAAAAGGTGGAAAAAGAGAGAAAAGGACGAATCCTAGTCCTACTAGGATTGGAGGAGAGTCCTCCAATCCTAGTTGGTTCGGCCGACTCCTATAGGAGACTTGGCCCTTGCGCCAGCCTCTCCTCCTCTCCTCCTATATATACCAGTCGATTTTAGGGTTTTGCACTAGTTTTTACAGCCACGTGCTACCCGTTCCTCCAGTGCATAGTTTCTCCTCTAGATCGGATTTCTGCAGTGCTTAGGCGAAGACCTGCCGAAATAGCTCCACCACCATAGCCGGAGTGCCGTCACGCTGCTGGAGAACTCTTCTTCCTCTCCACTCCTTCTTGCTGGATCAAGACGGTGGTGATCGTCATCAAGCTGTGCGTGTGCTGAATGCGGAGGTGCCGTCCGTTCGGCGCTAGATCGAAAGGATCGTGATCAAGTTCGTGGGACGGTTCGTGATCAAGTTTGCGGGACGGATCGTGATTGGATCACGGGACGGTTTGTGATTGGATCGCAGGACGGATTGTGATTGGATCGCGGGACGCACGGCGATTTGGATCGCGAAGACGTTCGACTACACCAACCACGTTTCTTAACGCTTCCCGCTTAGCGATCTACAAGGGTACGTAGATCCACTCTCCCTCTCGTAGATGCTCATCACCATGGATAGATCTGCGTGTGCATAGGAAATTTTTTGTTTCCCAAGCAACGTTCCCCATCAGTGGCATCATGAGCTAGGTCTATGTGTAGATGAGATCTCGAGTAGAACACAAAAGGTTTGTGGGCGTTGATGCTTAGATTGCTTCCTCCCTTGGTTGGATTTTGGTTCAGCGGTATTGTGAGATGAAGCGTCCCGGACCAACATTACTCGTACGCTTACGAGAGACCAGTTCCCTGGACCGCAACTTGTTGCATAGATGGCTGGTGGGTGCCCGTTTCTCTCACTTTAGTTGGATCGGATTCGAAAAAGGCGGTCCTTGAGAAGGTTGAAAAGCAACTGGTGTATCACTGTTGTGGTTTTTGCGTAGATGAGAATTGTTCTTGCTAGATACCCGTAGTAGCCACGTAAAACATGCAACAGCAATTAGAGGATGTCTAACTTGTTTTTGCAGGGTATGTTGTGATGTGATATGGCCAATTACATGGTGTGATATATGTGATGTATGAGATGATCATGTGATGTATAGATTATCATGACTTGCATGTCGATGAGTACGGCAACCGGCAGGAGCCATAGGGTTGTCTTTAATTATTGTATGACCTGCGTGTCAATCATTAAGCGCTATGTAATGCTTTACTTTATCGCTAAATGGTAGCAATAGTAGTAGAAGCATGTTGCGCGTGACAACCCCGATGGCAACACGTTGATGGATATCAAGATGATGGAGATCATGGTGTCTTGCTGGTGACGATGTAAATCATGCCGGTGCTTGCAAGATGGAGATCAAAAGCACAAGTTCATGGCCATATCATGTCACTTATGATTTGCATGTGATGTTAATCCTTTTATGCACCTTGTTTTGCTTAGGACGACGGTAGCATTATAAGGTGATCCCTCACTTAATTTCAAGATAAATTGTGTTCTCCCCGAGTGTGCACCGTTGCGAAAGTTCATCGTGTTGAGACACCATGTGATGATCGGGTGTGATAGACTCTATGTTCACATACAACGGGTGCAAGCCAGTGTTGCACATGCAGAACACTCGGGTTAAAATTGACGAGCCTAGCATGTACAGACATGGCCTCGGAACACAAGAGACCGAAAGGTCGAACATGAGTCATATAGTAGATATGATCAACATAATGATGTTCACCATTGAAGCCACCTCAACTCACGTGATGATCGGACTTGAGTTGGTGGATTTGGATCTTGTGACACTTAGATGACCTGAGGGATGTGAATTTGAGTGGGAGCTTTAGTAATTTGATTAACTAAACTCATTATCTTGAACAATAGTCTAAGTAAACTTTGCATATTTATGTTGTAGATCAATGACTCGCGCAGTAGCACCCCTGAATTTTAATGCGTTCCTAGAGAAAGCTAAGTTGAAAGATGATGGAAGTAACTTTGTTGACTGGGCCCGTAATCTGAGGATTATCCTCACGGCTTCCTAGAAATCATATGTCCTTGATGCACCGCTTGGTGACCAACCAGAAGACATGACCTCCAAAGACGTTAAGAACGCTTGGGAGGCACGTACTGGAGATTACTCAATAGTTCAGTGTGCAATATTGTATGGCTTAGAACCGGGACTTCAAAGACGTTTTGAACGTCATGGAGCATATGAGATGTTCCAGGAGTTGAAGTTTATCTTTCAGAAGAACGCCCGGATCGAGAGGTATGAAACCTCCGATAAGTTCTATGCTTGCAAGATGGAGGAGAACGGGTCTATCAGTGAACATATACTCAGAATGTTTGGGTATTCAACTCGTCTAGCGGAGTTGGGAATTGCCCTTCCGCCAGAGGCGATCACTGACAGAGTTCTTCAATCACTTCCACCTAGTTACAAGAGCTTTGTGATGAACTATCACATGCACGGGATGAACAAGTCAGTCATCGAGCTGTTTGCGATGCTAAAAGTCGCTGAGTCTGAAATCCAGAAAGAACATCAAGTGTTGATGGTCAATAAAACCACTAGTTTCAAGAAAAATGGCAAGGTCAAGGGCAAGGGAAAGAAGGGTAAAACCAAGAAGGATGGCAAAGCAGTTGCTACTCCTGTAAAGAAGCCCAAGCATGGACCCAAGCCAGAACTGAGTGCTTTCATTGCAAGGGAACTGGTCACTAGAAGCGGAACTGCCCCAAGTACCTGGCTGACAAGAAGGCGGCCAATGACAAACAAGGTATATATGATATACATGTTATTGATGTGTACCTTACTAGCTCTCGTAGTAGTGCCTGGGTATTTGATACCAGTTCGGTTGCTCAAATTTGCAACTCAAAGCAGGAACTACGGAATAAACGAAGGCTGGCAAAGGATGAAGTGATGATGCGCGTGGGAAATGGTTCCAAGGTTGATGTGATCGCCGTCGGCACGCTCTCTCTTCGGTTACCATCGGGATTAGTGATGAACCTGAATAATTGTTATTTAGTGCCTGCGTTAAGCATGAACATTATATCTGGATCTTGTTTATTTGCGAGACGGATACTCATTTAAATCAAGAGAATAAAGGTTGTTCTATTTATATGAGTAATATCTTTATGGTCATGCACCCAATGTGAGGGGTTTATTCATATTGAATCTTGATAGTGATGATACACATGTTCATAACATTGATGCCAAAAGATGTAGAGTTGATAATGATAGTACCACTTTCTTGTGGCACTGCCATTTAGGTCATATTGGTGTGAAACGCATGAGGAACCTCCATGCTGATGGACTTTT
The DNA here is from genome assembly GCA_022496015.1 of Hordeum marinum. Lineage (NCBI taxonomy): Eukaryota > Viridiplantae > Streptophyta > Magnoliopsida > Poales > Poaceae > Hordeum > Hordeum marinum. Next base: position 187,604,103 of record CM039677.1, on the reverse strand, counting down.
GGAGTTACTTGATTTTGAATAGCTTAACACATGTGAACCATGCCTCATGGGCAAGATGACTAAAACGCCGTTCTCTGGAAAAATGGAACGGGCAAGTGACTTATTGGAAATCATACATACTGATGTGTGCGGTCCAATGAATGTTACAGCGCGTGGTGGATATCGTTATTTTCTCACCTTCACTAATGACTTAAGTATATATGGGTATACTTACTTAATGAAACACACGTCTGAAACGTTTGAAAAGTTCAAGCAATTTCAAAGTGAAGTTGAGAATCATCGTAACAAGAAGATTAAGTTCTTGCGGATCTGATCGAGGAGGTGAATATTTGAGTTATGAGTTTGGCAGTCACTTAAGACAATGTGGAATTGTTTCACAATTGACACCGCCCGGAACACCACAGCGTAATGGTGTGTCCGAACGTCGTAATCGAACCTTATTAGATATGGTGCGTTATATGATGTCTCTTGGTGATTTGCCACTATCGTTTTGGGGTTATGCATTAGAGACAGCTGCATTCACTTTAAATAGGGCACCATCAAAATCCGTTGAGACGACGCCATATGAACTATGGTTTGGCAAGAAGCCAAAGTTGTCGTTTCTTAAAGTTTGGGGATGTGATGCTTATGTCAAAAAGCTTCAGCCTGAAAAACTGGAACCCAAAGCGGAGAAATGCATCTTCATAGGACACCCGAAAGAGACAGTCGGGTATACCTTCTATCTCACATCCGAAGGCAAAGTGTTTGTCGCTAAGAACGGGACATTTCTTGAGAAAGAGTTTCTCTCGAAAGAATTGAGTGGGAGGAAAATAGAGCTTGATGAGGTTATTGAACCTTTACTTCAACCAGAAAGTAGCGCAGCGCAGAAAGATGTTTCTGTGGAACCTACAACGGTAGAAGAGGAAGTTAATGATGATGATCATGAAGCTTCGGATCAAGTTGCTATTGAACCTCGTAGGTCGACAAGGCCGCGTACTACCCCTGAGTGGTACGGCAACCCTGTCTTGGAGGTCATGTTGTTGGAAAACAATGAACCTACGAGCTATGGAGGAGCAGTGATGGGCCCGGATTCCGAGAAATGGTGAGAGGCCATGAAATTCGAGATGGGATCCATGTATGAAAACAAAGTATGGACTTTGGAAGTATTACCTGAACGGCGAAAGGCCATTCAGAACAAATGGATCTTTAAGAAGAAGACAGACATGGACGGTAATGTCACCGTCTATAAAGCTCGACTTGTGGCAAAGGGTTTTTCACAAGTTCAAGGAGTTGACTACGATGAGACTTTCTCACCCGTAGCGATTCTTAAGTCTGTCAGAATCATGTTAGCAATAGCTGCTTATTTCGACTATGAAATTTGGCAGATGGATGTCAAAACAACGTTCCTCAATGGTTTCCTTGAGGAAGAGTTGTATATGATGCAGTGCGAAGGTTTTGTCGATCCAGAGAATGCTGACAAAGCTTGCAAACTCCAGCGATCCATTTATGGACTGGTGCAAGCATCTCGGAGTTGGAATAAGCGCTTTGATGAGGTGATCAAAGTGTTTGAGTTTATACAAGTTTATGGAGAAGCTTGTATTTACAAGAAAGTGAGTGGGAGCTCTATAGCGTTTCTAGTATTATATATGGATGACATATTGCTGATTGGAAACAATATATAAATGCTGGAAAGTGTGAAGGAATATTTGAACAAGAGTTTTTCAATGAAGGACCTAGGAGAAGCTGCTTTCATATTAGGCATTAAGATCTATAGAGATAGATCGAGACGCTTAATAGCACTTTCATAGAGCACATACCTAGATAAAGTGTTGAAGAAGTTCAAAATGGATCAGACCAAGAAGGGGTTCTTTCCTGTGTTACAAGGTGTGAAGTTAAGTAAGACTCAATGCCCAGTAAATGCAGAAGATAGAGAAAAGATGAGTGCCATCCCCTATGCTTCAGCCATAGGCTCTATCATGTATGCAATGCTGTGCACAAGACCCGATGTTAGCCTTGCCATAAGTATGGCCGGAAGGTTTCAAAGTGATCCTGGAATGGAGCACTGGGCAGCGGTCAAGAATATCCTTAAGTACCTGAAAAGGACTAAGGAAATGTTTCTCATTTATGGAGGTGATGAAGAGCTCATCGTAAAGGGTTACGTCGATGCAAGCTTTGACACTGATCCGGACGACTCTAAGTCGCAAACTAGATACGTATTTATTCTCAACGGGGGAGCGGTAAGCTGGTGCAGTTCCAAGCAAAGCGTGGTAGCTGATTCTACGTGCGAAGCGGAGTACATCGTAGCCTCGGAGGTAAAGATTCATATATAGGAAGTCCTATTTTGGTCACCGAAAAAGTTTCAGGCTCATCGGTAGTGTACCGGGAGTGCCGGTAGTGTACCGGGAGACCTCCGGGAGGGGTATTTCGACCCAAGAGGCTTCATGGGCTATGGGAGAGTGAATATCAGCCCTTAGTGGGCTGGTGCAAACTCCCACACAAGGCCCATCTGGCTGGAGAAGAAAACCCAATAGGAAAAGGTGGAAAAAAAGAAAAAAAGGACGAATCCTAGTCCTACTAGGATTGGAGGAGAGTCCTCCAATCCTAGTTGGTTCGGCCGACTCCTATAGGAGCCTTGGCCCTTGCGCCAGCCTCTCCTCCTCTCCTCCTATATATACTGGTGGATTTTAGGGTTTTGCACTAGTTTTTACAGCCACGTGCTACCCGTTCCTCCAGTGCATAGTTTCTCCTCTAGATCGGATTTCTGCAGTGCTTAGGCGAAGCCCTGCCGAAATAGCTCCACCACCATAGCCGGAGCGCCGTCACGCTGCCGGAGAACTCTTCTTCCTCTCCACTCCTTCTTGCTGGATCAAGACGGTGGAGATCGTCATCAAGCTGTACGTGTGCTGAACGCGGAGGTGCCATCCGTTCGGCGCTAGATCAAACGGATCGTGATCAAGTTCATGGGACAGATCGTGATCAAGTTCGTGGGACAGATCATGATCAAGTTTGTGGGACGGATCGTGATTGGATCGCGGGACGGATCGTGATTGGATCATGGGATGGATCGTGATTGGATCGCGGGACGCACGGCGATTTGGATCGCGAAGACGTTCGACTACACCAACCGCGTTTCTTAACGCTTCCCGCTTAGCGATCTACAAGGGTACGTAGATCCACTCTCCCTCTCGTAGATGCTCATCACCATGGATAGATCTGCGTGTGCGTAGGAAATTTTTTGTTTCCCAAGCAATGTTCCCCATCAGTGATCCTAGGCATGGACTGGTTAACCAAACACCAAGGCTTGTTGGACTGTGCCAAGAGGATCGTTACCATGACCAATAGCCAAGGAGTGGAAGTCAAGTATGTCCCCAGCCCTGCCTCCTCTCAAGCCCCTCAGGCTAACTGTCTATCGGGAATTGAGTTGGATCAAGTGTCGGTGATATGTGAATACTCGGATGTGTTTCCTGATGAGCTGCCTCGAATGCCTCCTGACCGCGACATTGAGTTCATCATTGAGCTTATGCCCGGATTAAGTCCCATGTATAAGAAGGCCTATAGGATGGGATCCGAAGAGTTGGCTGAATTGAAGAAGCAACTGGCAGAGTAGCTCAGAAAAGGATTCATTCGCCCTAGTGCCTCTCCTTGGGGATCACCTATTTTATTTGTGTCAAAGAGGGACGGAACTATCAGACTCCGTGTCGATTACCGCTCTCTCAATGAAGTCACAATAAAGAACAAGTACCCACTCCCCAAGATTGAAGACCTGTTTGACCAGTTGAACGGAGTCAAGGTGTTTTCCAAGATCGACCTCAGGTCGGGATACTATCAACTGAAGATCAGACCCCAAGACATTCCGAAGACGTCATTCCGAAGACCCCAAGACATGGTCTTTATGAATACACAGTCATGTCATTTGGGTTAACCAATGCCCCTGCCTACTTCATGTACCTCACGAGTAAATTCTTCATGGATTATTTGGACAAGTTCGTTGTCGTCTTCATTGATGACATACTCGTCTTCTCCAAGTCTGAAGAAGAGCATGAGGAACACTTGAGATTGGTCCTAGAGAAGCTTCGAGAGCACCAGCTTTATGCCAAGTTCAGCAAGTGTGAATTCTGGCCGCATGAAGTTGGATTCTTGGGTCATGTGCTGACTGTGGAAGGATTATTAGTGGATTCTGCCAAGATTGAAGCCGTGACTGAATGGCAAACTCCTACCACCATGAAGGAAGTCAAGAGCTTCCTCGGACTCGCGGGATATTACCGCAAGTTCGTGGATGGATTCTCAAGCATTGCTCGACCCATGACCCAACTTTTGAAGAAGGACAAGAAGTTCGAATGGACAGCTAAGTGCGAAGAATGCTTCCAGGATCTCAAGAAGAGGTTGACCACCGCCTAGTTTTGGCCACCCCCAATATTAAAAGGAGTTTGTGATTTATTGTGATGCATCAAGAACCGGTCTTGGAGGTGTTCTGATGCAAGAAGGCAGAGTTGTAGCATATCTATCTAGACAGCTATGACCCCATGAAGAGAACTACGCAACTCATGATCTTGAGTTGGCAACCATGGTTCATGCCTTGAAGACATGGCGACATTACCTTCTGGGGAAGCGATGTGGGATATTCACAGACCACAAGAGTTTGAAGTATATCTTCACTCAAAGGGAATTGAACATGAGGCAGCAAAGATGGTTGGAGTTGATCAAGGATTATGACCTCAATGTTCAATACCACCCCGAAAAAGCCAACGTGGTAGCAAACGCCTTAAGCAAAAAGGTTTGTTCCTTGAATGTTATGATTAAGGAAAGGCTACCCGCCCTGTATGAAGAACTTGAGAGCTTCGGCTTGGAACTGGTTGCACCTGGATTCCTCACCAACCTCGAAGCAAGGGCTACCTTGATGGATGATATTAAGGGAGCTCAGAAGGGACACGAGAGCATTGAAGGCATCAAGAGGAAGATCAAGGCAGGCAAAGCCCCATGATTCTCAATGGATGAACAAGGAATTGTATGGTTCGGGAATCGTATCTGCGTACCCAACAAAGAGGAGCTCAAGAATCTAATCTTGCAAGAAGCTCATGACACTCCATACTCCATCTATCCTGGAGGAACCAAGATGTATCAAGACCTCAAGGCAAGATTCTGGTGGCATGGCATGAAACGGGAAATTGGCACATTTGTCGCTAAGTGTGACATATGCCAGAGAGTCAAAGCTAAGCACTAGCGACCTGCTGGACTCTTGCAACCTCTCAAAGTGACCGAATGGAAGTGGGACAAAGTCGGGATGGATTTCATCACCAGTTTACCAAGGTCAAGCAAGGGACATGATTCTATTTGGGTCATTGTCGACCACCTGACCAAGGTAGCCCACTTCATTTCCGTCTGGACCACCTATGATGGAAGCCAGCTCGCAAACCTCTACGTCAACCGCATCGTAAGTCTTCACGGAGTTCCAAGGGAGATCATGTCGGATCGAGGAACCCAGTTCACCTCGAGATTCTGTAAGAAGTTTCAGGAAGCTATGGGAACTAAGCTCTCCTTTAGCACTGCCTTTCACCCCGAGACCGGTGGGAAAACAGAGCGAGTAAATCAGATACTCGAAGATATGCTCCGCGCTTGTGTTTTGGCATATGGAGACAAGTGGGAAGATTGCCTACCATTCGCCGAGTTCTCCTATAGCAACAGCTATCAGTCAAGTCTTCAGATGGCACCATTTGAGGTGTTGTATGGACGCAAGTGTCATACTCCCCTCAACTGGTCAAAGACCGGAGAAGGACTAGTCTTTGGACCAGACATCCTCCGCGAAGCAGAAGAGTAAGTACAACTCGTCCGAGAACGTCTGGAGACCACCAAATCAAGACAGAAGAGTTGCGCCGACTCTCACCGCCAAGAACTAAGCTTCAACAGTGGAGATCATGTCTATCTTCGAGTCACACCTGTTAAGGGAACCAAGCATTTCCACGTCAAAGGAAATCTTGCACCCAGATACATCGGCCCCGATCACTACAAGACGAGGAGAAGTTGCCTATCAGCTAGAGCTACCTCCCGAGCTATCGGATGTGCACAACATTTTTCATGTGTCACAACGACACAAGTATATGCAAGTTCCCAATCGCCCCAACCTCTACAAGGACATCAACCATCAAGCCATCGATCTTCAGCCAGACCTCACTTATCGTGAGAGGCCGGTTCGCATTTTGGATGAAGTTGAACGCTGCACCTGAAGCCGCACCATCAAGTTCTTCAAGGTCCAATGGAGCAACCACACTGAAGCCGAAGCAACCTCGGAGCGTGAAGACTATCTTAGATCTGAGTTCCCTTATCTTTTTAGCGCTTAGCCTAGGAATCTCGGGGACGAGATTCTTGTAAGGGGGGTAGGTCTGTCACACCCTGTGTTTGTATCACCTTGTCATGTTTGGATTTATAAAATTTGGAACCAACTAAAACTTTTTCAAGTGCTTGTGCTTGTTTGAATTGATGCTTGATTGTTTGCTTGATGAGTGTGATGTATGGCACTCTTAGATTCTATCCCTCTCCATATTCATAACCCTTTCCTCCAAACTTTTACCACAACCCCTCAGGGTTACTAGCTAACTCTAGTAACTTTCTCTGGCCAAGGCTCAATAAGTAAGTGGGGTGAAACCCTCATGATACCCCCTGGACAGAGGTAAAACCCTCTTCTCTCTCAACTCCCCTTCTCTCCTAAGGAACCCTAGAGCATCCAAGGCCATTTCCATCTATTCTATACTCTTCTAGATACCCTAGACGCAGGCGGCCGCGCAGAAGATGCCAAAGACAATGCCATGGCATGCAATAGCCATGCTCCAGAGCGCGCTATAGTGCCTGACCGCACTGTAGCCGTTGCCCTATGCCTGCGCCCGACAGCCTCGGGCTCCCCCCTCTCGCCATTTGGCTCGCCTCGACGTCCGGGACATGCCGGTCGGTCGGCCCCCTCCTCTCTCCTCCTCCTTCGCCCTCCTCCCACGCGTGTCGAGCGCCGCCTGGCTCGGCCAACCCGCAGGATCACACATGCTCGCATCTCTCCCTCTCTCTTCCCTCCCCAGGGCCTAGACCAGCCCCAGGAACACCCATGACTCGCCCCCGTTCCCTCCTATGAACTCTGGCCTCGGCCCCGAGCTCGCCGGCGCACCCGAGCTCGGTGGACCACCGAGGGCCTATAAATAGGGCCTCCCCGAGCCTCTCCTCCTCTCTGGAACCTCCCTCTTGCTCTCCCTAGACTGCCCCAAGCCCTCATTGGAGCCCCCCGAGCACCAGTGCTCGAGATCGATGGCGCCGCCGTGGCGGAGCTCCATCGATCTCAGGACACAGGCCTGCTTCGGCGCTCTCCTCTCCTCCTTTAAGCCCACGGCTCACCCCTGGATCGTTTCCCCCTCTCCTCCGCTCATTTTGGGGCAAGAAACGCCGGCTCCGACCCCCTCCCGAAGCTCCTGTGTCGCAACCATCTCCCCGCCGGCGACTCCGGCCACCTCCGGCCGCCCTTCCACCTCCAGGAGACCGACGACTCGACGCAGAGCCCGTCCCCGCCTCCAGCTCCCCTCGCCGTGCCTCCTTCCATCGCCGGTGAGCCTCTCCCCCCTCTGCCCCAAGGTGGGAGAAGGATCCGATAGGTGGGACCCACTTGTCGGCCTCTCTCGCCCTCTCTCCCCCCTCGTGGCCGCTGACGGTCGGGCCCTGCGCGTCAGGTTTGAACCTGGCCGCGCGGGAGGCCGGCTGGCTGGCCAGCTGGGCCGTCCCAGCCTCTAGCCCGGGCACGGTGCCCTTTCTTTCCCTTTTTCTTTTCTGTGGCTTTTACAAAAATTCCACAGGGATAAAAATAAACCCTATGACCATGATTCTTCCACCTAAATTCCTATAATATTCCCTAGAATTTATTAGTGCCATTTGTAAAAATGTTTGAAAATATTTTATATACTATTTTATTTTAAAACCTATATTTAGGCATGTTTTTGCCTCTGTTAATTAATTTCCAAAATATTTTTCACAACAAAACCCTAGGAGAATATTTTTAGTATGACATTTAGTATTTATCAGAATAGGTTAGCATTTTTAATAGTGGCTTGTGTGCTCTGTTTTTGTGTGATGCTTATTTTTATCGCTTTTATTCGCGACGATAGATTGTGCTGTTGCTGAAGAAGTTGGACCCGAAGACTTTGATGACCCCGGAGACTTTGTTAAGCCAGGCAAGCAGCCCTTTGACCATGTTAAGAAACTTTTTCATGCATGTCATATAGCACTTTTTGTTTCGATGATTGATCATGATGTGGTGCTCCCCTTTCGGTGGGGCTTTCACCTTTGACACTTGCATCGTGCATGACCCTACCACCTTATGAGGGTTATGCGGGTGGGTGTAGTTAGGATGCTAGTAGATGCTACACCGATGGGTTTGGGGTTTATGCATAGAGATGGGAAGGTGAAAATGATTTCAAAGACTTTTCAAAAACCCTGTCGGGTGCCACTAATGCCCGAGGGAGATGATGATGATACGGGTGACCACTTGAGAAAGAAGTGGTGTACCGGAGCAAGTGAATGTGCTTTCGAAAATGGATTAGATTTAAGATTTGTCGACCGTCCCAACCTTACATGCGCAACCACGATACCCCTTATGGGACAGGGCTTTGTTGATTACCTTGGTGGGTACTGGCAAGGAGCCCGCATTACTAGGGGCGGGAGTGGCGTGGTCACTCTCGATACGGGGTCATATCGATATGTACGATCATGCGCTGTCTTCACAGGCACCGGGCACACCGTTGGTCCCCTCATGGATGGTACGATCTGGAGGGAGGCTCGTGTGATGTACATCGTGAGGGCTGGATACCAATCGAGTGGACTCTTTGTTTAGTATCGCTAAGGGAAAGGCAATGTTCGGGTTATTACCTCGGGTATGTTATATATCGTGAGTCGTGGATGACACGGAAGTTCCCCGAGTCTTGTGGGTAAAGTGTGCAACCTCTGCAAAGTGTAAAACTATTCGAATAGCCATGTCCACGGTCAAGGACAGTTGGGTGGTGCTGCTTAAACTATGTCCTCATGTTTTCACAGAACTTGGTGTGTGTGTGCGGTGACAAGGATGATATTTGAGTTGAGTCGGATGACTTGGCATGACGACTGAACATGAGGTGTTCAGACGGTACACGAGACAAGTCTGAGGACTTGGTGTGAGGATTGAACATGAGTTGTTCAACCCCTGTTTATGATGATATCCATAGCTTGTTCATATGGATATATGCCTACTATTGATGCATGCTTACTTAGTTACTTGATCATGTCATTGCATTCAAAATTGGCTTTCCGCAAATTACCTACTTAGTGCTATATCATGCATCATTATTACCTTGTTCCACAACTTGGGTTGCTTGTGAGTATATTCAAAGTACTCATTGGCTTGCCACTGGTTATTTAATTGGCCAGGCATGGGAGAACAGGAGTATGTTGAAGAGTTCGTTGGTGACGAACATGCGAACTAGGACGCTTCCCAGTCAGAATGCCTGTAGGTCTAAGGCTGATGGCATGGGTTCACGCTATCGATCAGGATTTCTGATGCTTGTTCTATTTAAGTGTTTGGCCCTCGTGGCCCTATCTATGTAAGACTTGACCTTCATGGTATTTATTATTGTAAGACACTAAATGTGGATGTAAGACTCTTGTTATTCAACTTCTATGTGTTCAGTGAGCATTGATCTCTGGGATCACTGTACACGTGCATTCGGTGATCATGACTTATGGGTCGAGGTCCCCACAACAAGCAAGGTGAGTGCCAGAATCAACATCATATGGCAGATGTCACTAATAGAGGTGACAAAGCCAACATTCAAGTTAGGTGATAGCGTGAATTAGTCGCCGATTTCCACAACTCTCTTGATGAGTTGCAGCAGTCGCTCCCTTCCTCGCAAGAGTTAGAGGTAGAAATGCACTGCCTTTTTATTTATTTTAACACTTGTGTAAGTGCATGATTTTGCTTCTTTGTATTCTTTTCATCTTGTTTTCTTATTTTTAATGCTTATCCCCAATTTCTGTTTCTTTTCCTATACCAGGTCCCATTGCACTTGAAGCCTTTGTATGAGAAGCACAAAAAGCACTATATGGCAGAGTTGAAGAGTGTTGTTACATATTTTGGGCGGGTCCTACAGTCAACTTTCTGCAATTGGTTAGGTCTCATGTCGATGGAAGCACACTCCAATGAAGCATAAAATGATAACCACATAACTGAAGGTTTTGTCGCCCCAAAAGTCATTCCAACAAGCAACAATTAGTGCATAGGAGTTGTGACTTTTGGCACCCCAAGAGCCACTGTAGCATGCATTGTGTGGTCCTCTCTTCCACATGTCCATTATCGAAGCTTTATACCCGTGTAGAAGCAGGTGTCGGTGACCAGAACAAGACACAATCTGGTGGTGTAGGTGCCGCTCTGAAAGAAATGCAAATCGGAGCATTAGACGAGAAGGTTAGGGTGGTGGCAGAACATGAGGAGGGTGGACCAGCTGGTCGAAGCACAAGAGCTCCAAAGTGTTCCAAGGGTGTTGTGTTGCAAGAAGGTGGGAGTACCAATCATGGCAAGAAGGTTGGGGTGGTGGCGGAACATGGGGAGGGTGGGCCAGTGGATCGAAGCACAAGCGCTGCCAAGTGGTTCCAAGGGTGTTATGTTCCAACAAGGTGGGAGTACCAATCATTCTCATGGGAAGGATTGTGTGGAGCAGAAGGAAGTTGTACTTCAGGCTAGAAAGGTGACTCCCGAGATGCTTGCAACATGGATCCTTCTGGCGCTTCTTGAAAGTTGAAATTCCAGTTCTTTCCCAAGGGACGCTACAAGCAATGGTGGTCACTGCCTTGGAGTGGGAGGATGGCATGTCTTGTGCTCTGTTTCGGGAGGGGGGCAAAGACTATGAGTGGATGAATCAAGAATCAAATAGAGCAGTCAAGCATGTGTAGACATCAAATGCTTCTAGATCTGATGTGCAAAATTCAATCCCATCAGGGACAACCTTTGACGACACTCCTCAATTTGAAAGGCCAAGCAACCCCTCCCCCCATCGGAAATATCTCACACAACTCCAAAGCTTCCTAGGTCAAACAACACTCCGACATATGTATTTTATGTGTCCCCCATATCATTCCAAAACCTCTCCCCTATTGGACCTCCAGGTGTAGTCTCCCTTCAGACACAACTTTCTTTTATTAAAGAGTTTTTTCAATGTGTTCCTTTTACATTCTCATTTTTTCTCTTTTGTGTTTGTGTTGTTGCAATGTTGTCTAGTAGTAGTTGGTTTGCACAAGCCAACCAATGCTAATGTTGATGTCAGAGGTGGATCTAGCAGTCATGGTAAGCAGTCAAAGAATAAAAGGGTGGCCCTATCCCCAGAGAATGTGCCAAAGATGAAGAAGATTAAGGTCGGTGCACATGGTGGTGCCTTACACCGACAACATGTAATGAACAGATAGTCAATAAGGAAGCCAAAGAAAACGAGATTTTGTGAGTTATATGATGATGTTTTTCTATCCTCCACTTTTTATTTGAATTTTATTTATTTGTTCCCACAGATGAAAGAGTTTGATATTTGAGCATATCTCTTGTTGCTTTTATCTAAAATCAACACAAGCTTTATTTTTGTAGGCCTGATTTCATAGAAATAGATGGCTTCCATACATCTTTGAAGAATTTCATACATCTCTCAAGCCAAGAGCTGAGATTAACAATGATGTCATGACCTTATATCTGAAGACTTTCAACTATAATCAGTTGGGCGATAAGAAGAAGCCAAAAAAGTTTGCATTCATAGTGTTCATGAGTGTCGGTGTTCAATTCTCCTTTTTCCTATTCAGTGTTTCAATTATTTTGTTCCTGGTCATGCTTGCATTCTTTTTTATTTCCATGTGCCTTATAATGTTTTTTTCATTTTTTCATCACATGAAACTCACTGTTGAGCCCGATGATTTCAATCCAAAGGTGTGTGAAAAATAATTCGGGAATGCTTACTCGGAAAATCACATTTTAAAATCTGACCTGGTAAGCTCTTCTTATACTAACCAATGAGTTTGATCTTGTTACATTTTTTGTACTTTCATTTTTTAGCCATTTTAAAATGCATTTATTGTTCTGCTTGTTTGATGCATTGCGGCTATTCTTCTTGGTTTCACAACAAGCATTGGGCAATAATTGCTGTTAACATCACTCGAAAGGAGTACAATGTTTTTGACTCTATCAAGAACTCAAAAGTCCTTTATGAGATGGACAGGGTCACTAAGAATGTGGTAATGCTCCTATTGGAGTTTGGTGAAACAAATCCTCTTTCATTTGTATTTTTCCACGCCGCACACTTAGGGCCCATTCGGAAGTCCGCTGGCTTCCCAAAGTGGCCAGCTTCTCTGGAAGCCAGCGCTAGCCAGCTTCTCCGGGGGCCAGCGTTGCATTCGGTATCAGTGGCTTCTCCAGCTCCCGTCTATATGGGCTGGCAGCCCAGGAAGCAAGCATGAAGCCCATTCGGGGGGTTTGATGTATGGGAGAGAGAATGTATCGGGTAGAAAGAAACATATTCGGCGAACCGGTACTGCCTCGAGGTCACTTGGCGGTGGCATATCACATAATTATGTCCAACTCCACCTCCTTCTTTTTTTGAAGAGGGCTTCGACCAGCTTCTCGTTTTTTGCATGGCGGTTTTTTTGCTCTCTGAATCTGGCTTCTTGGAACTGCCGCGTTCGGGACAGCTCCATGGGCTGACCTGAAGAAGCTGGGAGTAGGAGAAGGTCCGGACAGGGCCTTACTCATATGTCATGTTGTCCATTTTTCTTTGGTTTGATCATATCGCCAACATCAAGAGTGTGGCAATGAGGGAGCCGCTTTTTAAGCATGATCTTGAGTCTTTCACGCATTCCACCCCATTGAATTACCCGCAACAATAAACTTAGTAAGCATTTTTTGTACTGACGCAACATGTGTTTATTTTGTATCCTTTCCCTTTTCGCCTAAAGCTACTTTGCATTTTATAACTATATACCTTCTATTTTTCAGCTATAATTGCAGCTTATACAGTATTTTATACATGGAGAATTGGGATGGCCTTCCTATGCTCTCATTCGACAAGGTGTTTTCTTCTGACAACAAACCACATTATTTTATGTGATTATTTTCAAGTTGATTGGGATCTTTTTCATGACTTTGTTTTCATTTGTCTTGTTGCTTCATCCTCTCCCAACGATTACATCCCAAAGCTTCGGATACGCATTGCAGCAGATTTGTTGAGACACCAAAACAACAAGTTAGACCCCGCACAGCAGCTGAAGCTGCTTCTTTAGCGTTAGATGGAGGTTTTCGACTTCTGCAACAGGAATTATTTGTGATGGTGGCTGATGATGTGTGCTTTTGTAAAAGGTCAAAAACATGTTTTGCATTGTGAGTGAAGTTGACAACATGTTTTTGTACGAGCTTGAGTGAAACATTCACATATGTAATCCTAAGTGTAGTTGTGAGCATGTTTCACTCTGACTATTTCATTGCAGTTGGTTGTGGAATTTATTTCGTTACCCTATCCAAGGATTATTTTGCATTAATTTTCTTCAAGATGAATTTGATATACTTCGACCTGGCTCGAGATTTTTTCTCACAATTAATTACAGTGTATCTGCTAGTATATCAATTTTTGATATGGTTGTAGTAATTACAGTGTATCTGCTTCAATGTTTATGTATTCTATACATATTTTCCAAACAATTCCATGAATGTGGAATGTAGTGCTTCATACATACCAACAAAAGAATTATAATGGAGCATCCTCTCTTTGTCGCAAACGGATATGTCAAAATTTATGAAAAAGTATTGCTACGGTTTATCCAGTAACAATGCACTAGGAGAATTTTTCATATCAAAACAATAGGGGGAATGCATAAAGCACTATAATGGGTATGCATTGTATCTTTATGGAGAATTTTTTAATAAGATTCTTCAAAGTACTTGTATGTTTTAAGTAGCCACCAACAACATCATGCATTTGTTAATCCAAGGAAACTTTTTAAAATAAAAGCTACAATGCAATTTTAGTAAGACAAAAGCAGCATTGCAATTTCAGTAAGACAAATTACACAAATATTGAAGTTGAGCCAGCAATATCATCATAAAAAATAGGGGGAATTGTAATTCAAACAAAAGAACAAGTTATCAATTCCAGGCACAACTCAAGCCATTGTGAAATAACTCTTTCTTGTCCTCTAATGTAAACTGCATCATTATGAGTTCGTCGAGAAATTAATCTTTGTAACCAATTACAAATGTATAGCACCAAGAGAATTATTTTTTTATTTTGTTTTGCTTCAAGTTGATCATAGCCTCTCTATTGCTCTAGCTATGATGGCATATGTCTTCATCCCAACTTTTAGGTAAGGATATTCTTGTACAAGATGGCCTTGTTCTTCGCAGTAGGGACACTTTTTGACCCCCATTTCAACCTTTAAGTACTGGCAAGTTTGGACACCGTGACCATCTTCGTTGCAATATGAGCAAGGAGGTGTTTTCTTCTTTGGTCGAGGTTTTTCTCTAGTCTTTGTTTCCTTTTCCACTCTTTGTTAGTTTTATTCTTGTGCGCATCTTCTCGTTTCTCAAGCAGAGTCTTTCTCCTTTTTGATTTTGTAGTTGGTAGCCCTTTCTTTGGAACACGCTTAGGGTTTTGAAGCATGGCATCGTCGTTAGGTTGTTGCACAATTGTTGGCTCCAGGACCACTACAAGAATATTGCTTGTTTATGACAAAACAAAAGTGACGGCGGTCCAATTGGTCATAGATTCTATGACCAAATTTTAGAAATTGGTCATCCAAACTCCGGGAGGGTGAAAACCCTACAACATTACGACCATCTTTGTCCATAAGGTCATAATTCTATTCCACAAAATGGTCATTAAGCTATGTAGCACTATGTATGATCTTATTCTTGGCCTATTAACCAAATTATTAGGTCATATTATTAGGTCATAATCATATGGGCGAAGGTGGTTCGATGACAACTCAACAATGTTGCCTATGTGTTGTTGGAGTTGAGTTGCTAAGTGTTCCAAGGGTGTTGTTGTTGTTGAGTTATGACCTTATGGGCGGAGGTGGTCATAATCATATGGGCATTGTTGTTGTTGAGTTGTCATCGAATCACCTCTGCCCATATGATTATGATCCAATAATTTGGTCGATATAGGCCAAGAATAAGATCATACATAGTGCTACATAGCTTAATGAACATTTTGTGGAATACAATTATGAACTTATGCACAAAGATGGTCGTAATGGTGTAGGGTTTTCACACTCCCGGAGTCTTGATGACCAATTTTTGAAATTTGGTCATAGAATCTATGTCCAATTGGAGCGCCATCACTTTTTTTGTCATAAATATGCAATATTATTGTAGTGTACTTGTTGTTGCTGCTGTGGAATGTTTTCTTGTTGTGTAGCTTGTTGTTGATTTGCTTCATGTTGCTCTAGGAGTGTCCCTTGCCTCGCTGCAATTATGAGGGGCTCGAGTTGTTAAGTTGCATCATTCATTATCTTGTAGGCAAAATCATTGTTGCAAGCTTGGGAAGCCAACCATGTATACATGGTGTCCAAAATCTAGGAGATGTCCACTAGTGCCCATTGCAGTTGTTGCAGCTTCCAATCATCTTTCTAACATGTATCATTGTGGAATTGTTTGTACATTGAGGTGCACCATTAGTCTTATGATGTGTACACAAATAATCCCATTCGTCTCAAAACAGTTGCAGCTACAATCAAATTTCTCATCTTTCAAGCCAACATTCACCGAAAATATTCGAGGGTTCTCAAAGTAATTTGAGTGCAGCTCAAACCTCATGGTTGTATTGTCAAGAGCAGGCACTTGGTTTATGATGAACCTTGTCGATGCCATCACCTCTTTTTGAAACTTGCCAAACACGCTTCGGGTATAGAAGTTAAATGCTTGTCGTTCAAAGTTGTGCCTGAATTCGTTTTTGCAATGAAAAGCTAATGTTTTGACCTTTTTCTAATCCCCTTTTCTAAAAATTTCAACAAGTACCTTTTTTGTTTGCCCCTCCATGAGAGCACACACATACCTTGAGTGAAGTGGCGCGGTTGTTGCATGTCCTATGAAAGCTTGATGGTCTTCATGGTCCAACATTGTTTCTTGAAGCACTTCATATTGTTGTACAAACCTCTAAATAGAGTCTTGAGGGTTGATGAGTGTCTTGAAGTAGGAGTTGAGACCTTCACACCGTCCGGTGGTGCTTGTAAATAGGAAGAAGTTCTTCCGAAAGTATGTTGGAGCCTAGGTCTCTTGTGTATGCCACATGTTGAATAGATGTCTGTTGTCAACCAAGTCAAAGCAATGCAGCATATGCTGCCAATTCTCCTCAAACTCATCCACCGTCTCTGAATCATTGATAACCCCATAGAAAACCTGCTCAAAAATCTCATCCAGGCTCAACATCCTACCCAACTTTTCCCTTGATTTTCGCTAGACATGCCATTTGCAGCACCTATGAACTGTGTTTGGGAAGACATATGATATTGTTGATTCCATTGCCTTGTCTTGGTCAGTCATAATGTGCAATGGGTACTCATTATTCATTGCAATCATCCAATGTTGAAACACCCACTTGAAAGTTTGTATTTGTTCATTTGGTAACAATGCACACCCCAGAAGTACTGTTTGCAAGTGGTTGTTTACACCAACAATAGGAGCAAAAGGCAGGTTGTGTCGATTTGTGCAAAATGTCGTGTCAAACAACACACAATCTTTATACTTTGGGTACAATGCTCTTGTCCTTCCATCAACCCAAAACAGAGATGTCACTGAGTTTTTTACGTTGTCAACTTCTGTTGCGTAGTTGAATTGGGGGTTCTCAGCTTGACACCTCTTAAAGTAAGCAATTGTCATATCCATGTATGACTGATTTTGTCGTAGCTTGGAACGCAAATTTGAAACATCCCTCTTCACATATGGGAGTTTCCTCTAGTCTCCCCCATGGACCATTCCCATGCAATTTGTAGTTGACAGGTTTACATCATGCATTGTCGTCGGCATTTGGAAATCTTCTTTAGGAATTTTGCGGTGTGAGCGGTAGAACCTCACAATTTCCTCATGCTGCACCAAATCATGTGTATGTTGTGCTACAAAGTAGGTAACAGTCCACTTATTACCCCTCAGCCCAACAATCATATGAGCTTTGCAATCATAAATTATGTTCCTCTGTCGTTTGACTTTCACAGCCATTTCAACCCCAACTTGCTTTGCTTGATGAGCCTCCCCCTGTTGCAATTCCTTCTGAAGCACTACTAGTCTCATGTTTACCCCCTGCTTTGCCAGCATGCACACATTGGAAGACCCTCTTGATAAGTTGTTGAGAACCTTTCTTTTGGCTGTTTTTTGAAGCAACTATGTGTGAGCCAAAGCCCATTCCAAAGGCATAGTCATTATAGAACTTTTGTGCATCTTCTATGGAGTCAAATTCCATTCCAACATAGAGTACAAGTGGCTGAGAGGAAATATCATCATCATCTCTCTCGTGGATTCCACTCCCGGTGTTGAGCACAGCATCTGAATCCCCACCACCATGAGCCATGAAAGGTTGTTGAACAAAACTCTCCTCATTGGCCGCCCCATCTTCAGTGTGCTTCGTCATCGAAACAACAGTAGAACAACATCCATCAGTAAGCAGTTGAACAATATTAGGTCAACATTTTTATTGCAAGAGAAACATTTATTATAGATGTACACTGTTATTCAAACATTTTCAACATCTATATCGGTAGATTTTTTTCATTGCAGCATGCACAATCTATATAATATGTCTTGTTTGTTTTTGAGTAAAATTCTGTAGGCAGTAGTACATTTACAACATATTTTGCTGCTGCATAACTTCATTTTCAACAACATATACACCATAGCGTTTGTGCTTGTTGACATTCAGAGACCAATACCACTATAACATACACAAGGTCTCTAATCTACTACAGTTTTTTGCATTTCAGCAGCAAAAAAAAATGAAACTAATGTTTAAACATTTTTTTGGCAATATCTGAAATCTAAAGTAAGCAACATTGAATGGTGTTACATCCTCTGAATTTTAAAGCAAGCAACATGCAGTGCTGTTGCACTCTCTGAAATTGTAGCCGAGGCACATTCAGTAAAGTTCTCTCTGAAATTATAGCTAAGGCATTCTCTGAATTTTTCAGCAAAGGTTTTGCATCCTCTGAATCTTAAGCAAAGCAACATGCCAAGCAATTTTAGAGAATGATTGGTTTGTGAATGAGCAATGAGCAAAACAAGATCCAGTGAGCATAACTGGCAATTTCCAATGTCAATGCAGCACAGACACATTTTTTCCTTTTTTCATGGTCTAGGGTTTCATAGTATTTGACAGTAAGGGGAAGCTCACCCAATTTGCAGCGGATCCGGCAGGGAGTGCATCAATGAAAACAATTGGAGGATCATGATACATGCGTGAAGCAAGACCTTCTCACCTGGGATCCAGGGCGCTCGCTGGAGCTGAAGTGGTCCGTCGAGGAACAATCGAGCCCTCACCAGAACTCCAAGCCATGGCGGAGTAGGCCATGTGGTGGACCATCGCGAGAGGTAGAGGCAAGGGATGGCGGCCGCCGGTCGCCCACGATTCGCGGTCTCAGGTGCGGGCTAATCATCCAACTTACGCGTACGCGCCATGGTCTAAACATGATTAACCAACGTAATCCGATAACAGGTCAAAGAGTCATTAGGCTGCTGCTGGCACGGAATCACAACTTTGTCCAAGCTCTGCAAATAAGGACCGCCAACTGTTAACCACTCCCAAGTGCTGCAGATAAGTAGCACAATACCAGAGCCAAAACATTGGCGTCATGCACAATGATCAAAAGCTCAAACATTTACTCCAATTGCAGCACGATTAATACGCAATGAGCCAACAAAGGGTATGGTACTTCTAGTAATCTTCTCGAAATATTTGACAGGCAGACTTCAGTGGAAATCAAAGATTCACCAATCAGGCAAAAAAAATCAGAAGTACAGAACAAGAACACGCTAGACAAAAAGACTTCCACAGATCTTGAAACTTGTAGCCTAACTTAGAAGGTCATCTCATGCGGCTTGTCGCCATCCCTGAGGGAGAACCGGGCACCAAGATAACTTTTAAGGTCTGGGACAGCATCAATAGCCTTGATCAACTCGGTGTCAATGGCCTTCTGGTCTTCCTTTTTGAAGACAGGCAGATTCTTGGTTGCCTGCAGGTTTACAGAGAAGAGATCAAATAGGTATTGGAGCAAGACGGATAAAGGGCAAAAGGATACTGATGCATGAATGTACCTCCTTCTCCGACTCAAACAGCTCACCCTCAGTCTTCTTTGCCCTGGTCTTCTTCTCCCTAGCAAAGTAATTGTCATCAAACTTCTGCACATTAACCTTAGAGATGTCGACCTTTGTGGATGTGGCAATGACGTAAGCCTGGTTCACTCTGCGGACTGGCACACCATTGATCTTGAAAGGTCCTAAAGAATAGCAAAATTTAAGATTATAGACACTACAAACTATTACTTGTCTGGGGAAAAGTTCAGTGCTTGACATTACAAATGAACTTCAAAACAGTAGACAGAATGTCAGCAGACAATTCCCACTCTGAATCATGAATCTAAGATCCAAAATAAGCCATCTCACATGACAAATAGGAGTTGGACTGCCGAGAAAAAAGGAGCGGGATAACAGCCATGGGAATTTACATAACTTCGAATCCCGGGATACCAATGAGACAGGGACAAGTGCTAACTAAAAAAAATACCCACTCCACAATGACTGAAATACGAGGGCATTTACAAAACACTAAATCATGTAACGCAAGCAATGTTATTAGTGCAATTGCAAAATCACCTTACTGAACACACTGAAGAATTGACTGCTGCACCACAATAAACTGTTGAGCTACTACTGAATCTCACATTCATACAAAAACTTACACAAAAGTGCTGGAGTTAGACCACTAAACAGGCCAGAAAAAACATCCAAGGATTCAACAATGGAACGACCCTCCTCAAATAGCTATACACAACCTACAAATGTGTGCAGCCCTCCATGGATACAGCAATAGATCTACCAAAATGTAACACACAAAAACAACAACGCCCTTCGACCCGTCAGGCTAGCACAGTACATGAAGCAGCTAGGTTTACCAGTGATGAGGAGCAGGCCGGACTTGAGCTGCTTGAGGAACACCACGCGCTTCCCCATGTACCTCCCCGCGAGCAGGATCAGCACCGTGCCCGGTGTGATGGTCGACCTGCAACAACCAAATCGATCTCGCTTTAAAACTCCGCACGGGATCGGGAGAGGAAGAAGTCAAGCACG
Organism: Hordeum marinum; assembly: GCA_022496015.1. Lineage (NCBI taxonomy): Eukaryota > Viridiplantae > Streptophyta > Magnoliopsida > Poales > Poaceae > Hordeum > Hordeum marinum. The sequence goes on along the minus strand of CM039677.1, from coordinate 187,583,774 downwards.
CGGCGTTGCCGGGGAGTGACGGACCTGAGCTTGGTGGGATGGGGCTTGCGTGTGCTGACGGTGCGTGGCTTGACATCATCGGCGGGATAGAACTTGGGCTCGGCAACGGCGGCCGGCTTCTCGGCCTTGGGGAAGGCGCCGCCGTGCTTGGCCTTGATGGCCCAAAGCCCGCGGCGGTGGTAGGTGTGCGACCTCGACGCCCGCTTTATGCCGAGCGCCATCTTCGACGTCGGAGCCATTGGTGATTCTTCGGTGGAAGAGCAGCGGCACTTCGGTGAGAGGGGGCGAGGCGGCGGTGGGGAAGAATGGACGAGGGTTTTGGTCGCTCGTTTATACGTGTGAGGTGAAGTGAGGCAGAGGTGGAACCCTAGATATCTGGGCTCTTCATCTAGTGCGGGCTAATTGAGCAGGCCGATACAGCCCGTGTGAAAGCCTTCTTAAGCCCAGTTCTTTTAACTTGTTGGAGAAAAAGGTTCTTTTTCGAATAATTTTTTTATCATTTCTATAACTTTTTTTGCGGGTATTTCTTTTATAAACTTTACCTAATACTAATAACTAAGACTCAATCCTCCTTAGGGATCCTTTTTCTCCTTTTTTTAGATTTTTTTGGCCTCTGGGCGATTTCACCAGGTGGTGACTCGTGTAATTCGAGGGAGGGGGGGGGGTACGTTGACTGGGTATGCGTTGTGATCTTTTTTATGGTGGGTTCACCTTTTATTTATCGAGTAAGTGAGTGCCCATGCGTTACAACGGGGCCACAGATATCCTAGTGGCAAAACACAATTGCCTCAAGAAATTGATCGGAATTTTTGCACACTAAACCCCTAAATTCTAAACAATTTCTAAGGAAATACTCCTTCCGTTCTTAAATATAAGAATTTTTAGAAATTCAACTATAGACTATATACGAAACAAAATGAGTGAATATACATTCTAAAATATGTCTATATACATCCGTATGTAGTTCATAGTGAAATCTTTAAAAGGTCTTATATTTAGAAACGGAAAGAGTACCTTTTTTAGTTATATTCACATGAAGAGGATGAACACATTCTATCAGACATAACTAAGAGAATTTACCATCAGAAAAATTGGCACGTAGAAGTCAAGGAATTGACATATTAAAGGAAAACGAGACCCTTCTAAAGAAGAGAACATGATTCCAGTTACATTCCTGATGTTCTAACTTCCAAACCAGCAAGGATTCACTAATATATCCACTAAACCAAGTTCAAAATAAACTAAGAATGTGCCTATAGATCGATGTCCGTTCAATGGGAGGAAACGTCTTCGTCGACTGCGAGGCGCCTATGATGACTTTGTAAAATCTCAAGATGATATATCGGTTCAATCTCTCAGGGGTTCTCATGAGGATAGGTGTGTATGAGTGCGTTCATAGTGGTGAATGTATACACGTATATATGAACGTTTACTTACGCCTGTTCTATGTTAAAAAAAACATTTTGAGCATCATCTCTACTCAAAGTGAAGTTACAATTCAATTTCGTTTAAGTTATTTTATTCTGCTTTGACATAAGATAGATGGAATCACACTAGTAGGATTTGAACCTACGACATCGGGTTTTGGAGACCTGTGTTCTACCGAACTGAACTAAGAACACTTTCATTCATTCAAAAAGAAAATCTTCTCTAGTCCTAATGTATCTCATGTACATATAATCTCCACAAATTCAAGTTATACCCGCTTTACTTTGATTTATTTCGTTGCTACTGCCTATAAGGAAGAAAGAAGTAATAGATAGAGATGATAGGATTTGAACATGTGACATTTTGTAAGTGGGAATTGGTAATCTCGACTCACCTCTCACTAACCCCATAGCAAAACCTATATTACGTCCACGAGCGTCTTACAAACAACCTTTTGCTTAACCGCGATCAATTTTGGTCGACACATTTTATGTGTGGGTTAACTCAATCAAATCAACACTCTTCGTGTAGCTAGTTACGACACGCATACACTAAAACAATCTGGGCTTGATGCTTTCAACGTTTTTATAGCATCCCCGTTGGTCGGCCGCCGAGCTTGGCACGCACGGCCGGGCTAAGACAAATGATACTCATTATTGTGGCCAACCTCTGATCCTCCATGGCATTTTCACCCAAGATCACCGACCAACAATCCTTTTGAGTACCCCCACTCCAGCAGCATGTCGTCCATGCGCGGTCCCGACAGGGGCACGAGCAGGAACTCCGGCGGCATGGGGGTCAGCGACATGTTGCGACCGTCTGGATACAACAAGGATGTCGTTGTCATCTTGGACGATGACACGTAGGTGACGGTCCCGACAGGGGCACGGGCGGGAACTCCGACGGCATGGGGATCGACGTCATGTTGCGACGCTCTGGCTACAACAACAAGGATGTCGTTGTCATCTTGTCATCTCAAACGATGACACGTAGGTGACCCGATGGCAACGCCTGCAACGAAGGCGGCCCAGGAATCGAGCGCATCATTTAGTTTTATTTTGTGATTTGAACAGTGTATAATATATGGATGCAAACTAGCTTAATATTGATGTTTAAGTAAGTACGAAAACACATATGCCTCATTCATAAACTGGCATCTTAACGAGGCATCTAAGTATGTGCGTAAAAACAAGAAACAACCCTGCAGCACTAGTAACAAGAAAGAAATATACAAATGATGCCTGAAAGGAGAAGGTGAAAGGAGAGACAGCAATGTGTGCTTCCAATCTAACCATCCAATGATTAGCACCTTGCCCTATTATTTCCCTTTTGCTAATCAACAATGTAGCAAGTATACCAATTTACAGGCTAAAAATCAATGGAATGGAATGGAATAGAACCACCAACCTACCATTTCTTATCTACATATAACAATATTACCACAAATAAATCACCGATCCACGTGTTAGCCTAAAACTTCACCCTAAATGGCAGACACCTATGCGGCCCTTATTCACTTGCTCTACACTTCAAGCCGTGCCCGTGTCTTGATTGGCTTTAGCTTTACTCCCATACTCTCGGGCGAAAGGAGCTCCGGCGCTATACAAAATGGGCTGAGGGGGCTGCGCGGGCTGCAGTCGAGCTGGCTTGGCTTGTAGAGGCCATACCCCATGAAGAAGTACTCCATCGGTATAAGCATTGCATGAGGTTGCTCCTCCGTCACGAGTGACCCGCATGCTTGCACCTGCAACAGATTTGCAGATATCAATCAACATAACTAAAACCTTTAAGCTGGTAAAGGTAAATATGCTGGTAGCCGGTAGGTATATATTTTTACCTCAACTAGAGCACAATATCGCCTATCGAGCTTTGCTGTCATGTGAACAGCCTCCGCGTGGAACTGAGAATTCTCACCAACAAAGATAAGGGTTCTACACTGAAGCTGCTTCAGCTCTTCCGTCAAATCATATCTCCTGGAGATCATTCCGAGATTTGCTTCAGTTCAGTATGAACTACTCCCTCCGTTCCTAAATATAAGTCTTTTAAGAGATTCTACAAGGGGACTACGTACGGAGCAAAATGAGTGAATCTACACTCTAAAGTATGTCTATATACATCCGTATGTAGTCCTCTAGTGAAAACTCTTAAAAGACTTGTATTTACGAACGGACGGAGTATGAACTAATCTGACACTAGAGTTACTGGAACAGAGAAACATGCAATGTGCAATGTGCACTAACCTGTTCATTGTCTGTACAAATCGCCACACGTTCATGCTCTGCCGCTGATCTAGCAACTGCAACATGCCAAAGAACATAAGTCAAGACTTGATAGCTCAAAGGGGAAAGAGAATAATTAATAGAGGAAGAAAACAGTATGTGGTACTTACACTTCTACAAGCTTGCACTATATCTGATTCAGGTAACTCAGAGCATCCCCTTACTTCCTAAGGATTTCAAGGATATAACTTAAGGATATGTTTTTAAGAAAAGCAAAGGGAATGTCATGTGTAGTAAATTAGACCAGACATAGTTACCTTACTGAAGAAACGCTGCAGTAAGCTTTCCTTGACCAACCCACACATCCCATAGTAATACAACAAATTTGACTCCATCTAAGAATACAAAATTATCACGAGTTCAGTACAGTCCTATTTTTTAAGGAAATAACAAATTTGAGACCCAGTATGTCATATGCAGTAAAGTTACCTTACTATACAACCACTCAGTCCATGTGGGAGCTTTACATAGGGGTGAAACAAGTACAAGACCTAATACACGCTCCCTATACTTTGCCTGCAGAAGAGTGTGTGGCTCAATAAAAAGTCTTCACAAATAAGCAATAGATAGAACACATGTTTGAGAGAAACACCTACTGCAAAGAGAGTAAGAATGTAAGCACCCGCAGTGGCACCTAAGCACATAACAGAACCTAATCTGGAAAGTGCAAATTTTACAAGAAAACAAAAGTTAATCCACAAAATATGGGCAAGACCGTTTGAGCTTGATATAAATTTCAAAGAATTCAATAGAAGATTACCCAAAGAAATCAAGAACATCCGCCACCTGATCTGCCAAGTCATCAACAGATGGTAGAGGTGCATTCGATGAAGTTGGAGCAGCTCCCAACTACATGATTCACACAATAGGATACAAGAAAAGCAGTAATGAGAAAATATAGAAACTACAAATTATGTGACGAATCATGTTCATGGCAAATGCAAGGTTTAGTAGTTGCAAATTACTGACCTCATGTCCTGGGGGGCTGATATGGTAAATGCAAAAATTGTGAAGCAGCAATGAAGCAGCTTCAGGGCAGAAGAGTAATCCTTGGAAACAAGACATATCTGACCACCAATAACATGGAGTTTCGCGCTCGAATTTCAGATTGCTGGAATAATTTCAAGAAAGCTTGTGCACTTTAAACTAGTGTGGTGTACTTACGATTTAAAGCAACATCTGGATAAGTAACAAGAGCAGGCTTGTCATGATCACCATACACTGCAACAGATACAGATCCATGATTTGTTTGTATATGATGTTCCTGAAGAAACAAGAGGAATGAGACAGTGTTAAAACACAAACAAACAAATTTTGAAGGGGGGGGGGGGGGCATCTAACAACACAGCACCAAGCACGAAAAGTAATTCTGCACGATGCAGTGCACATCATAAAATAAAAAATTAAATATTCCACAGCAACAGGCGTGCATCCAGTAAAGATACATGGAACTAAATAGTGCAAGGCTCATATTTGACCAACCACAACTTCAGTATGACAAGTGATGACTGATGAACCATCAGCTAAAACTTAGTGACAAATCAGAAGAACCAAATAATGATGTTAATGTGAAGCACCGTCATGAAGACTCTATCCAAACTAAAATACAAAATAGATGTGTCATGCAGTCTTCGTCTGTCCAATATAGATAAGCATGGAAACGAGATGGTACTTCAGGGCCAATCACTACAGAAACCAACAACATGTCTAAATCCTGAGCTGAATGTATATCCTGATAGCATCAACATAACCCTTGAGAGTAGTGCGCAGAGCACCACGTATTAGTCTTATAAGCTTATAAAGAAAATATATACTCGTCTTATATTTTGATACGGAGGGAGTATCAGTAAGTCATTTTTTGTTTAATTCATCAGTAAATCCATTCAAATACAGCTTGATAACTTAGGTGTCACGCACTATCTGTGTCCACACTAAACCAGCTTGATGTGGACTGGAAGGTACCCATACAAAGAGAAATGGTCCTTTAAATTTGGTCAGAGACAGGCATTAAAGTAATTATTATCACAAGATTTCTTAGAGGTAAGGAAAAAGTAGGAGTCCTCCCCTGACGCTTGAAGGAAATAATTTCTCTAAAATGACGCAAAGGTGATGACTTCATGATTGAAGGATCTTTGTTTCTCTATATTTTATAAAAAAATCTGAAACGATGCTAAAAAAGAGAAAAGGACATGAATAGTTTTCATTATGATGAGTGTGTTAAAGCAATGATCCCTAAGCATTTGTTGTACGACAAAGCAAAGTACTGCTCTACAGAGCAAAAGCTATAATCACACGCAAATAGCAAAAAGATACACTTGTCAAGAAAATAACAGTCCAAGACAACCACAAATAAAGTTCTTTTTAATGATTATGGCCTAGGTATTGTACAGAACACTGATTTGAGTTGACAGCCACGGCACAAGCATCGTATTAAAAATGCGCAGAAACTGGCGTGAAAGCGACTTGTAAACTGCACCCAATATTTCAACCAAACACTAGTCCACGGCCAAACAAGAACGTCGTCCAAACTGCATGAAGATTCCACAGGCCGGATGGCTTGGCTTGAGAAAAACAAAACCAACAACCAAACAAAAGTACAACTTCTTTAGAGGAAGTTGTAAGAGGTTGCAGCTACCAATTAAGGCTACCTGGCACATACGTAGAGCAAAGAATTTGTACAGCGCAATATACTAGAAATCTATACTCATAAGGACCGAGAAAGCAGAATCAGGCGAATAAAGAACTGGGCGACTGCTCAAAGAAGCGCCAAGAAGAAGAGTGGTGGTTAGGACACCCAAGCAACAGGCAAGAGAATCTTTTTGTGCTGAAATTGTGCCAACAGGCATACGTAGGCGATTCCGGTGAGGTGAATTATACTTGAATAAATAAATAAATCGTATTAAGGTAAGCAGCGAGCATGGAGCATGTGACCGTAGGGCGTAGGCTGCAGGGGACATATGTAGGCAGACGACGACGACAAGGCCAGCAGAGGATGCCGCGAAGGATTCACCATCTCGTAGCTAAATATGGCAATCCCTTCAGCAGACGACGAAATGTAGCATGCAGAATCGAATCGCAGGTGGCGAAACAAGCGGGAACAGTATGCCACAAATACAATAGGGAGGTGGCTGATTTATATTTATTGGTGGGGAATCCTCCGACTGAGCAAGAAGACATACACCAAGACGGAGGGCAACGTCTCCTCCTGCTGGACTCAACAATTCGAGTAGAACCCTGCTTTGATTTGGTTGGACTCCACAGCCCGAGTAGAATCAGAAATCGGGCAAAACAACCAACAAAATCAGGAGCTGGTTTTGGCGAAACAGTGACGCGATACAACGCCACAAATTCCAACAGATCCCCTCGAAAGAAATCGTCCCAATCCATCCATGTCCGCGCAAGCGCGCCCAAACACAATGCAACAGCAGCCAAATCGCGGCGAGGAACGAGCCGACCCCAGCCCGAGGAGAAGATGAGCCCGCACAGCACAGATTTCCAAGAAACCGGGGGGGAGGGAGGACTGACCTTGCCGCCGAAGGAGATGCGCTCGACGTCGACCGACACCACGGAGCCGCCGGAGTCCCCCATCGCCGTCCTCGACGCCGGGGGCCTCCTCCCTCTCTCTCTCCCCTCCGCCTATAAATGCTTCGTTCGCCTCTCTTTCTCTCTCTCTCTCTTCCTGTCTGTCTTGGCGTCGCTTATGAACGAAGGAGCAGCACGCGCACACGCTCTCTTTTTCTCACTTTCACTCTTGGCGTCGCCGCCTCTTCTTCGAGGTTGAGGAGGCGTTCCTATATTCGCTCCGCCGCTCTTGCACTTTCCTATTATTGCAACCCAATCCCTGGGAAATACCCTTGCTTCATAAGGGTATATATACCGAAAATGCTCTTTGGAGGACGAGCTTCATGAAGCTCGTTTTTTTAAAAAATCGAAAATCATATTTTTAAGTTAAAAAAATCTGAAAAAAATCATACACGTTCATATGGATGTATAATACATGTATATAAAATCTGACGATGAAATACATTAGGGTAAGAGCTACACAAAAAAGACAAAAGCGTGTTTTTTGAAAGGGTGAACAGTACATTCACTGTTCACCGAAAAATGGAGGAATTTGTCTTTTTTGTGTAGCTCGCACCATAATGCATTTCATCGTCAGATTTTACACACATGTAAAACATATCCATATGAACGTGTATGATTTTTTTCAGAATTTTTTGAAACTTAAAAATATAATTTTTGATTTTTTCAAAAAAACGAGCTCCATGGAGCTCGTCCTCCAAAACACCCCACTCTATATATACACCTTATATCGTAAAAAATAATAATTGAAAAAGTCAAAAAAGTTTGGAAGAATTTTTACAATGGTCTTTATTTTGCACTAGTATATAAATTTTCAAGAATAGAAAACCAGCGCTGAGTTCATGGCAAAAAATGTGTTTGCTATTATACTATGTCACTATTCATGTTATTTTAATTTTTTATCTTTTTAGAAATAAATCATCAAGATTTTTTCTTCTTGTGGATTTTCTATACCAGTATAAGGGAAGGACAGGTTTGTTTCAAAAATATTTTTAGAATTTATCGACTTTTTATTTAATTATTGATATTTTTTATACAGGGTATATATACATCCATAGGCCGAAAGTTCTTGACCTCCAAATCCCAGGTTACACGTTACTCACTTCTTTGTGAACTGGTAATAATTTGAGGTTGAAATAGTCCAAATAAGAGCATCTTTCAATCGGACTGGTCAAATTTGATATCTATACATCTGCGGACAGCAGCATGTCACCCCTCGTTTGACCGACGCTACAATCATAATCCTCAAATTCAAACCTTTATTTTCATACTACACCATACAACATAAAATTCATTTACGTACTGATCATACAATAGCAAAAGCTACATTGAAAAGAAACTACCGTATTCTTACTCTACTCATTGCCGAAGATGTCAATGACCTCATGTCGAACAGGCTGGCCTAGTGGTCATTGGTGGTGGGCTGCACCTCCGGCTCTTCCTCATTGTCGTCGTCCGAGAGGCCTGTGAATAGCTCGGCTAACACATGTCCACAAGGTGGATACGGTGGTGGCCAATCGCCACCTCCCGCTTGGACTGAATCAAGTCGAGGAGGCAGCGTGCTCCGCGGCCGCCATGGCAAATCCGTCGCGCTCCATGCCTGGCGTCTCCTCCGCGTCCTCGTCCTTGGGCCCCGGATCCTCCTCATGCAGCTCCTCCGGCGCTGCAAGCTTGGGGGCATTACATGCCTCCTTCACAGCGCACATCCCGGCTTAGATCTTTGCCCGACGTTTAGGCATGAGCATTTTATAATATGTGATCTTCTGCCAGACCATGGAGGACGAGGCAAGCTCGGATTATAAGTGGAAGAGGGAGAGGAGAGACCATTGATGGCATAGACGGGAGAAAAGAGGAGGGGATTAGGGATGGGGCTAAGGTTGCTCTGTCGTTCGGATTAAATAGGGAGATTTCGCCTCTTGGACGACGCGCCAGACCAGCGTCATGAATGCATCCTCGCCAAACTGGTGGTGGCTCCTAATGGATGCGTGGCTTTTCGTGTGGGTCCTCACGCCAGTCCGACGTGGCGACGTGTGGCTTTTCGCTTGGGTCCCTCTCGTTAGTTCTCTTGGCGGGCGCGTCTGGGCATGACCAGGACTCCCTATTTCTGCCACAGATATGAACTGGGTTTGAGGGATGTCGGACAATCCAAACATGTAGGGGCGGTTTGAGAAGGACGGTTGGATCGCATTTTCTCGACTTCATAATTTCGGACATACAGGGGGATTTCAGGGGTTAGGTCGTAGATGCTCTAAGCTTAGTCTAGTAGCACTATCATTGTGCTTAACTGACACACCCGGGCCAAGTGGCGGAGCGTGACAAGCAACCAATAGGGGACTAATATACTATAACACTAATCTTCTTAGAATTGGAGAGCCCACACAATTGAGGTCTCCATTTGACATTGTGACACCCGACTTTGAGCTGGTCAACAATTTCTCAAAGCTCGCTCATTTAATTATTTTATTTATACCTTTATAACACTATCTTCCTTAGTTTAAAGAGTCCATATTCAATTAAGGTCTCCAAGACTCCAAATAAAATTGGATCACCCGATTTTGATCAGGTCAACAATTTCTAAAAACTCATTCGTTCAATTCTTTAGACAAATATATTATGCTTCATAATGGGTTTGGTTTACTATTATGACCGAACCAACATTTTTTCAAATCAGTCAACAACAACTGGCCTATAAAAACATATCAATCACGCTCGTGCAGCTGTCGACGTAGAAATTTTCTCACATATATAAGGTTGGTTGGCATATAATATAGAATCACACCACTAAATGCCCAACAAATTATCAAATTATAAATAGAAATAAACACACTATGTCATCTTCCCCACACAACAAATGAAATATTTCATTAGTTTCAAAATACAAGGGGTATTAGTTTTTGAAAAGTCAAATTCTTGAACTTTGACGAAGTTGAGAGCAAAAATGTCGACATACGCAATATTCAATAAAAAATGAAAATTCATTTAACGATGAATCTAATCACAATAATTTGACATTATGGATTTTGATATATTTATCTACAAATTTAAACAAATTTTAAAGGTATGACATTTTAAAAAAGTATACACATTATGTTTTAAAAGAGAGTGATTAGTTTTTTTAATCTAACAGCGCAGCAAAGCACGCCCAGTCCTTCTAGTTCCAAACTAAAAGCAAAACATGCATGGATACATAATCGACAATCACTTTACCTCCTTTCTTTTGACAAAGGATTGAGCGATCTGTCGTTCCAACATTGTTGAATGGAACTACAATTCAAATATCATTAGTACTTTCCCGAATCAAATTTCTTTTATTATACAATCAGAACATGACCGAGTGAGTTAACATCTTCATCAACTATATATGAACATGGCAATCAGAACTTGGTGCATCAAAGTTTAGATGACAACCAAATTTACACACCATTTGACCATTTGAATATCTCTAAATCAACTTTATTTGACCGAATTTACACGCCATACGACCAATCTGAATACTTCTGAAACATGCCTTGCTTTGCTCCTTTAGTACTTCCGCAACACTTCACTGTTCAGCTCATCGACGGTCGTCGCATTGAGTCATGTAGATGCAAAAACAACGTCACGAAAGAATGGCAACAGTGGAGGCGTACAAGTGTAGTAGCAAGTCGTCGACGATGATCGGTGGCACACAACACAACAACACGATATGACAAAATGGGCATCAACAACAGTGGCGTGCAGAAGCAAGCATTGTTGAATTCAACAGTAGCAGTTGCCGCGACATCGATACAAAATTTGTGTGTCGATGAAGCAGATGAGAAGGGGCGAACAAGTTTGATTGGGACTTGGGAGGAAGACCTAGAATTCAATGGCCATGGAGGCAAAATCATGAGGCAAGACACATCTTAGAGAAGGGTGAGGCGGCCGTCAAAGAGGCAGAGAACACGTCATTGCATTTGGGCTAGGAGAAAAATTGTCTGGTCATGAGTTGGAATGATACTGACTAGTAAAATAAAATTTTCACTTGTGATCGACAAGGTTAGGCTGGCTCCGATATGAGAGTCATGACCACGGTGCGTCCACGACAGTGATTGTTCGATTGTACATAAACCTTCATGATTTTTCTATTATGTTTGATGTGATTTTGATGTATCTTTACAATAGATCTGAATCATTTTTTTAGAAAAAAAAGAGAGAGAATAAGGCACTCCCTTTTTGCCGAAAAGAAAACAGGAAGTACCTAATTGATTGTTTACCAAACACCAAACATAAGTGTTATAGATCAACATTAGTAGTATTGTTTACCTAAATAGGTACTACCTCGTCCTAAAATAAAATTTGTGTTTTCCCAAATTTGATCTAGTTTTAAATAAGCCAGGATCGATAAACCCAAATTTACATTATCAAGTCAACCACAAATGGATTTATTTATTCAGTGTTATAGATATTGATAGCTCTTTCTATAGATTTGTTTGAATTTTACAAATCATTTCTTATATAAAGTTTGGACTCTAATACAAATAATGCAACTTATATTTTAGAACATTCAAAGTAGTAAATAGTGCCCCAGTCGATTTTTTTTCAGAACTAGTACAAATTTTGTATCAAATTTGAAAACAGGAGTATGAGTTCAAAAAATATCAAAAGTAGTACCCCGTCGGCCAGTACCAGGCCGAACGGGTACCTGTCGGCCTGCACCAGGCCGAAGAGGGGCCTGTCGGCCAACAGTAGGCCGAAGAGCCCCCTGTCGGGCAATCAGAGGCCAGCGTGTGTCCTGTTGGCCAGAGGGGGGCCGAAGAGCCACCTGTCGGCCAGTGGGTGGCCGATGGGCCCCTGGATAAGCCCCGGGGCTTCTTTCTTCCTCCTCTGCCCACTCGTTTCACCCTCCCTCGACTGTTAGCCTGCCCCTCTTCACCTCTCACTCCCGTTGCTCTCCGGTGCTTCCACCGCCTAGCCGATCTCTTCGCTGGACCACCCATTTTGTTATCCTACCGGCGTAAACTATAGATCAGGGCGTTCTCCACCGGCCTACGGTATTAATTTTTTTGCTTCCAACTCAATCGAATGAGAACTCTCAAGTCGGTAGTGGATTTAGTTCTTATTTGTCACCGTCCGTCTGCAGGTAATGGCTTGCCCATTTTGCCGAGCTCCAGGTGGCCCTTGTGCTGCCGTTGATTCCAGTGCGTCTGTATTTACTATGGTGCTAGATCGTCGATGTGCAAGACGTGTTGTAAGATTCTATGTCTTGATTATCTGACAGTGGCATATTCGAATGCCTTTGTTTATAAGTTTATGATCCTTGCTTCCATTCTTGTTGTAGTATGTTCCGTGCAGTGTTAGATCACATCTTGCTCGGTACATTGAGGAGTGCAGAGCTTTAGCTATTCAGAGAGATGACACAGATATTGATCTTGCTTTGCACAACACCGAGGGTAACTTATACCATGTTATATTTACACATGGTAGGATGAGTAGTAAATTCCATGGTCCTTCGTGGGAGGAACTCATGAATGATTATGGTCTCCGCCATAGTGACATGATGACTCTTATGCTTGAGCACTATGGAACTTATATTAGTGTCGAATTTCACCGAGATGGTGTTATGTTGTTTTCTTTACCCCATGTTGGTAAGATAATTGCTTGACTGATTTTCAGATTTGATTCAGCTTATACGTATTGATGTTCATCTCAGTTAGTGAAATCATTTTTTTGTAGCTCTTGAGGATCTGAGTGAAACTCAGAGGGAACTTGTTGACAACTGTTTTTATAGTCATGGTGTCACTCTGAATTACCATCAAATGTATGTCATGTCGCGCCAGCTCTTCGATGACAACTACATAACGTGTACTCCTTTTGTTCATAGGATGGATCACATGAATGTTATTTCTCAACATATGGTAAGATTTGATTTATGGTTTTTATTATTTGTTTGTACTTTGCTGGTTCATAGGATGGATCATATAACTTGCTTGTTTTTGTCAGGTTATTCCTACCATTGTATCTGCCTTCCTCCATCGGCCACCAACACTCGGAAAAACTAGCGCGGTAGTCATTATGAGTTTGCCTTCTTCGGATCAAAGCAATAGGCCTAGCAAATGGAAGAGTGCGAAGTTGCCTCAGGGGGTGGAAGCAGTTCGTTGTTGGTGCGGGGATCTCTGCAAGGTGAAGGAGGTGACGGATTTTTCAGATTGGTTGGGCATGAAGTTTTTCATGTGCGCTAATTATGAGAAAGATCCACCCGTTGGTCCTTCACCGTACATCACGCCTCCGGTATGTTTTAGTCACACAGATTAAACACGTTGTTCGTATTGTTGTTTATTTGATTTTCATATTTTTGTTTCTTTTGTAGTCTCCTCCACCCCTGTGCCAGTACTATCGTTGGATAGACACGAAAATGCCAGACTGGGCGGTGACTGAGATTCGTGAAAGAAGTCGTCGTGCATGGGCAAGTTTGGACTTGGAGGAGCGCCGCGAGAAGGCGACAACAGAGGAGAAAGCAAAGCAGGAGAGAGCTTGGCAAGAGCAATGTGTGGAGCAGAAGGCTTTTCTTACCGAGATGAAGAAGAAAGACCAAGAAAACCAACTTCGACTGGCGGAGGTCTACCGGCAGCCAGAGGAGGCCCGTGAAGCTGAGAGGCAGAGAAAGAAAGAAAGGGCTCGTGCAGCCCAGGCATCAGAAGAAGCTGGAGATGGAAAAGGAAAATATCCACGTTGGACTCAGTAGATTTAGATTGCAGTAACTCAATTTTAGCAAGTTGTATCTTAATTTCAGCAAGATGTATCTTAATTTCAGCACATTGTATCTTAATTTCAGTGAGAAGCGTGATACTTGCCTCTTGTGCAAGTGCATTGATTCTCTCCCGCCACTTTCTCTCCCGCTAGTTTCTCTCCCACCACTTCCTCTCCTGCCAGTCTCTCTCGCCACTTTGATTCCCGTCACTTCCTCTCCTCGCCATTTTCTCCCGCCACTTTGATTCCCGCCACTTTCTCTCCTTGCCATTCGTTCCCGCCACTGTCTTTCCCGCCTTTCTATCCCGCCACTTTGTCTCCCGCCTATATAACCACATTCGCAGCAAGGAGGGTGAGTAGGCCCTTCCTTTCCCTGTCGCTCCCGCATCCTTCCTTTCACTCTCGCCATTCTTTCGTGGAGATGTCTCATCCTCCTCATCCTCACTATCCTTTTGATCGTAGTTTTCACAAGGGTATGTCCGACCGTCTTCTTCGTCTAGCTGCCAATTTCAAGATGAATGATAGAGTAGTACCATGGGAGGAACTCATTAGTAGTGACTTCATAATGAATGAGTTGTCTCACCAATTAGCTAGGGCTAGGTGGCCTCCCAGGACTTTTGAGGAAATACAGAAAGAACTTCTGAGGTTGCACGCCAGATGGCAGAAGCAACTGCACAAGGGTGATGCTTATCTCAGGATTGCTGTTAATAATTCAGGTTTATGGTCAGCAGAAAGTGAGGACGAGGAGGACCTCTTCATGCCAAGCAGCAAGGTGAAGAGTTCTGCATCGACGGGCAAGAGTTCTACATCGTCACTATCTCAGTATACATGAGTTGCGCTATGAGAGTTGAAGTAAGGTTTGGATGACGAACCAACATGTTTTTCCTCACACAATTATGCGGGACAACATTTATCACAACCCAGTGGATGTTATACTTTGGACCTGGGCGTGCACCTTCGCAGGACAACCTGATTCAACACACTTCACGGTATATTTTGTTGGACTCGATGTGTGTGTCCGGAAAACCCTCTGCATAGACATAGCCCACTTTATCACCGCATACTTCATTTTCTTCTTTGTGTCAAACATAGCACCGATCTGGACTTGGTTCAGATTATATTGCCATGGAGTCTCATGGCCATCGTTGACAGTAAAGCCGGCGGATATGTCCTGCTCCCATGCAGCAGGAATTGGTACCTCTTCTTCATCTTCGGAATTTTCAGAATCAAGTTCCTCTGCAATCCCATCCTCGTCCTCTACCTACATCACCCTCTGCATTTCCTCGCCTTCCTCGTCCCCATCAGCAACACCTGAGGTAGCTAATACTACCGATTGAATACTCTGACCCGCAGCATGACCACTAACATAATCTGACTCATTGTCGGCTTGGGTAGCATTGAGATCCGATGGCTATGACCCGGATACATAAATCTCGTTAGCCACTTGACTACTCTGGCCTGGATCATACCCCACGGTGGGTGGTACGATGTCCTCCTTCGCCACTAGTTGCACTAGGGCATAAGGATGGATTCTTCGGTCTCTGCAACGACTTAACAAAGACAACCAATGCTGGCTCCTATCTATCAGAATCAAATCCCACTTGACATTTTTACAGGATTTGGTTCACAAGGCATGAATACTGACGAAACAAACTTCAGGATCGAGGCCAAAACTAGTAGTCAACCAGTGCTTCAACTGCCTAATGTCCAGTCTGTCCGGATCTGAAAGTGTTATCTCGCCTGTTTTAAACTTGCTAAGATCAACCCCCAACTCATTATATCGAACAGTACCAGGACCGTAATACACAGTCAGATTTACGGATTCAGACATTTTAACCTGTCAGACATTGCCAGCTTCTAATTATTCGCAATGAATATATCGACACTAAAATAAAACGTACACTATAATGTACCTACATATTCTAACTAAACCTAGACTAAAATGAACTACACAAAATTTAACCAACACTACTATGACTACACCAACTAAACCTACACTCGGAAAACATAAACTAAAACGTACACTAAAATGTACCTACGTATTCTAAAAAAACTACACTAAAATCAACTTCACAAAAATAAACCGGCACTAAAATGACTATACTAACTAAACCTACACTCCGAAAACATACACTAAAATAACCACACTACTAAAAAAACATAAACTAATTTTACGTACATTAAAAAACTAACACAAAAAAACCATAACTAAAGCAAAAATTTATACCTTTGACGCGTGAGTCCCCTTCTTCTTTCTCTCCACCTTCTTCTTCCTCTCCATCACTCCACCTTCTCACCATTTACACATCCACCACCACACCATTTTCTCCTCCACACGAACAAAACAATACCCCGTTGCAAAAAATAAAACTGTAGAGCGGGGGAGAAGAAGCCGATCTACTGTTTCATCAGATTAAAACGTAAAATGGGTGGAGGGAATGGAAGATCAAGAGGGGGTGATTTTCGGCCGAATAAAGAGGAAGAGAGAGATGGAGGAGGAAGAAAGGAGGCCGGCCGCATCGGGCTTATCCTGGGACCGGTCGGCCTCGTGGCGGCCGACGGGTGGGGCTCGGCCAGGAGCGGGCCGACGACCGGCCGGTTCGGCCAGGCTAAGGCCGATGGGCCTGTTTCGGCCTCGTTTAGGCCGACGAGAGGCTGGTCGGCCCAATACCGGCCGATAGGGTAACATTTTTGAAAAAATTTCAAGTGACAACACTTTTTTCAAAAATGCTGCATAAATAGTGGTAGCTTTGAAAAAAATTCGCCCCAGTCGATCCGATGTACCTCTCCGCTTAGAATACAATCCCTCCATTCCGATGAATAAGGCGCATTTTGTTTCGTTACGACAAGACTTTGACCAACAATTTTTTTTTAATATTTGATTTATGTGATACAAAATCACTATCATAACAAAGTACTTTTAAATATGTATATGGTGACAATTTTTCTATGTCATATAACTTTCTATTTATAAAGTAACTAATGATCAAATGCATGTCTTAACGAAACAAAATATGCCTTACTTATAAGAATGGAGGTAATACAATGTTATTACAATCAACTTAGTCATATATTGGTTGCAATAAGGGCATCTTGAACAGGAACCCTCAAATTCCCTCTCACATCCGTCCACGGATTGGGGGCAGTCCGCGGACACGAATGCGGGAGGGAAACATCCAATTGTAATTGCATACATTTTGATAAAAACTCAAACTAACCAGATGAATTTCATGCAAACATGGCCGAATTTCAAGAAAACATGACGGATATCATATAAACATGACGGATTTTATTACATTTTGAACATATTTTAACTAAAAAGATAAGACTATGTCATGTATGATCACACGGAGCTCCACTCCCATGACACAGATACACTACACTAGTCTATAGCCGGCAACAGTGGATTTCTTTTGTCTTCCCCATGTCGGGCACACCATTCACCAAACTGTCGGGAGCCCTGGAGGTATATGCTTTAGTGCAAAGGATGCCTCGCTTCCCCACCACTCGTCAGAGCGGAACCCCCGACTGATGCTTCAGCGGGAGGGGAAGCAGGCACCTCCGCTTTCCGTGCAGGCCATGCGGGATCAATGAAGGTCCTCACAAGTGAAGAACCGGGCAAGACACCGGCTGCGTACGCCAGCGTTACCCCGGTGGTGGCCTTCATGAGACCCAAGCGGCGACGCCCTCCCGTGTTCTACTTCTCCTCGATGATGGCAGCGAGCGCGGACGCACTGGCCACCGACTCATCGCTTTCCGTGCAACCGGCTTCTTTCTCTGCCTGCATGGCGCAGCTACGCGCACGTCAACGACGGATGGCGTTGTTGTAGGCACGAGAAGTGTGGTTGCCGTTGTGTTGCCCGACGTGTCGGCGTGGAGCAACTCGCAACTCCTCATCAAGCTGGCTTGGAGCGGCAAGTTACTCAACCACGTGCCGGTTTGGGGCGGCAACTGGCTCTGTCGGGCTAGGCGAGGGAGGCGGAACGACCAGTTGCCTCACTCGTGCTCGTATCCGGCGGGCTCGGCGGGCTACCCAATCGGCTTTGTATGATGGAGAACTGCTCTTCATAAGCCATCGAAAGAGTGGAGAAAGCGGTGAAGGAGCAGATGGGAAGCGGCGGAGGGGTGCGATTCTTGCGTGGCGTCTAGCCTCTTTTAAATAGAGGGCAGGCAGAAGGAGCTCGACCGACGTTGCGTTTAATGTCGGCTCGTTCATAAACGGACATGTGGTCGGAATAGGTTTATCGTCTTCTACGCGGGGTTAATGAAGGTGTTTCAACGCGGCAAGGAGACATGTTCAACCGGGCATGCGGCGAGCGACGTCCTCGGCCGGCGGGTCGCTTCAATGGCAAAGGCAGTGAGAGGTCGTTCATCCCGAGTCGCCTTCAATGCATGTAATTGGCGTCGGGCGGGAAACACGCGTGGGAAAGGGTGGGCCGATACGGTCAAAATCGTATGAAGTAACGGTTTGAAGTCTCGCAAACCTTTTCACGTTTGTCTTCGGTTTAAAAAAATCACGGAACGATTGTCTTGAAAATGTCCTAAGATCTTATATTTATAGTAGGTCAGAGGGAGTACAAGCGTAGGAGATGCACGCCATGTCACGGTTACAAGGAATACTTCCGACTGAAACGAGCACGTCCATACACAAAAGAAATGCTATTTCAGAAAATAACAAGGGGCCACACGAGAATGCACCAAACTCCCAGTTCCCCACCGAGGAGGCACCGACGGTTCGCTCGCGGCCCTGTATCTTCTACGCACCAAGCAACAGGTTTCGTCCGTCAGATGCCTCTGGACGGCCGCGATCTAGTCACCACGTGATCTCGTTGTCTGGCCTGGCAGAACGGGCGTCGGGTCCCGCGTGTCATCAGCAGGCGTGAAAGCGAATGGCTAGCATTTCCGCGCAGACGACCGTTGGCCAAGGTGTCATCATCTGCCTGTGTGGCAAGTTCCCATTGGCTGGGCCACGGTGTACTGCCTCGCACCCAGGTGTCGGTAGAAGACAAAGGGCGAGACACGTTGGCAGCTTCACAGCAACTCCAACGCACTAATTCAAATAGACGCGTGGTTTATCCGCATTTTGTTTTTCTAAGTCGATTAGACACCTGGACGTGTTTGTTTTTTTATTTGGGTCGGCTGGTAGATTAATCTAAATTTGCCCATATTTAAGAAAAACAAAAATGATAAACACGTGGCACAGATAAACACATTGTTGAGAAAATCGTTAACTCGTAGCTGCTCGATTGGTTGGTGAGTAGAGGATTAATAGACCAATCGACAAGTTAATCAGCCAATTAATCAATTAATTAGACGATTTATCAACTTATCGGCTACCGATGACCCAACAAGCAGGGATTAATCAACTAGTTAACTGGTTTATCGGATGAATCCTTAAACGGGGGATAAACATAATAAAAAATTTAATTAAACACAACTGGTCGGTCAACCTTCGGCCAAAGTCCACTTAAAACATAATTATACATCAATTAGGAAAAAAAGTCTACGTCTGCACGCTGCCCTAGACGTCCACCTTGCCCTTTCCCTTTCCCTTGCCTCACCATCGCCGCCAGTGAGGTCAATGAAGACGGGGGTGGCCCAACCCACTCGAACGTCGATTGGTAGGCTGCCAGGACAACCTCCTTTGGTGGCAGCATTGCGCCCCCCAGGACGCACTCCTCCTTCTCCTCTTCAAGGCGCAACACCTCCTCATCCTCCTTCTAGCGCATCTGCCGCTCGCAGTTGGCCGCCTCCTCAGCAAGCCAGTGTGCCTTCCAGCGCTCAAGGTGGCTTGCCTCCTCCTTCGACGCAGTGGACTGGAGACACACTCACCCACTTGCAGGCCATGCCGGTCAACATGTAGGACTCCTCTAACCAAGTGGGCGTAGGCGACGAGCACTTTCGCATCGGCGTGGGCTCCGGCGTCGCCCTGGGATTGACGGTGGGGAGCGGCGGTGATGACGGACGCAGGACGAAGAGCGGGGCGTGGACGGAGTCCTCCGCGGTTGACAAGGCGAGGGCGTGCTCCAGCCCATCCCAATGGGCGTCCTCCTCGATCCTCCTCGCCTCTAGTGCGTGCTACACGGCTAGCTCGAGGGCGGCTTGGTATGCCGCCTCTTCATCCTCGTTCGACAAAACCTCAGCCGACAGCGCTGTCGGTGTCAAAACTGGCGGATCTCGGGTAGGGGGTCCCGAGCTGTGAGACTAGAATCAATGGTAATAGGAGACAAGGGAGACGATGTTTACCCAGGTTCGGGCCCTCCTATAGAGGTAATACCCTACGTCCTGCTTGATCGTATTGATGATCTATTGGTTACAGAGTCGATCTACCTCGAGATCAAATAGCTAAAACCCTAGATGAGTTGTTCTCTGTCTACAACCTAAGACCCTCCGGCTTATATAGATGCCGAGGGTACCTAGGGTTTACACATGGTCTGTTACGCGCCGAAGGAAAAAACATGTCTATCTACGGTCGACAACTTGGAGGGCACGCCACGGCTCCTTGAAGCTTCAACCCCGGTGACGGGGCCCTTGATCATCCAATGCTCACCTTGCGGCCCATACAGTCCGGACCATGAGAAACAGGTCGGCTATCCGAGGACCCCTTAATCCAGGACTCCCTCAGTAGCCCCCGGACTAGCCTTCAAGGTCGATGTATATCCGGATAATCTTCGCGTGTCATAATCTTCGGCTTGCAAGGCGAGTCCCCTACTCCTTCTTGTTCGGCAACCGACCAGTCATCGGTGAAATCCCAAGCGTCACGAGCTCGCCAGTTCCATTATAATAACCGCCAGCGTTCCTCGATTTTTGCGTGTCATGGGGAGGCGAGCAGTTTAGTGATTTTTTACAATGCTGCCCCTCCGCAATGGAGGCGCCACCCGTTTAAACAAATAGAATTGCGGTTTAGACCACATCCCCCTCCTCCTCCCCATCGGAGAAAACTCCTATTGGAAGATCACCACGAAAAACATGACGAGCGCCCCCAGCTCTTCCTCGTGCCCCTACGGCTCCCGTCCCCGGGACTGGACCAACTGCTTCGTATCACTCCTGCGACTGTGCAATCTAGAGACCCATGGGTACCTCCCTTCTTCGGATCTGGCGGTGACTGCATAGGTTTATTCTCTTACAACAACGAAGTTTTTGCGAGAATTTCCCCAATCCTCAAAGGGGGAACGTGTATGCTTCATACCCTTTCTTCTGCGGGGTCTCGGATTTCCCATTCACTCGTTCTTGAGAGGGTTGCTGGAATTTTATGGGATCCAGCTCCACTACCTCACTCCAGGGTCTATCCTGCACATCTCAGGCTTCGTCGCCCTTTGCGAGATTTTCCTGGGCTATGATGCGCATTTTGAACTGTGGAGGAAGTATTTCTGCCTTGTCCCTCGAACTCGGGACAAGACAATCTTGGAGGTTGGCGGAGCCGAAGTATGCCGCATAGCAGTGACGGGGTATTCGGTGGGAACACCGAAGGAGTCCGAAGAATGGTCTTCGGAATGGTTTTATATCGAAGACGCTCCCCTGCTCGATCCAGCTTGGAGGGGTCTGCCCGATTACTTCGACCCCCCCCCCCTTGAAGAAAAGGTAGAATTGGCGGCCGAAGAGTTCGTCCCAAGAGGACAGTGTTGAAGTGCAACACTTGGCATCCCAGGTGAGGATACTTGACCACCATAACCTGACCATGATCGATGTCATGGCCGCCGCCATCACCCGATGCATCTAGCCTCTTCAATAGAGGATACATCCCTTGTGGCGTTACAACAGGACAAGCGACACCACACGCTCCCGAAGACTAGGTCCTGCCGATCAGACGGCATTGGCCGCCGCACTTGCCGACCTATACAAAGGGGAGCAAGAAGATTTTATTTGGCGGTCTGCCAAGGAGGGATATTCAAGCCACAACCCCATCGAATGGGTAAGCCTTTCACCTCTATGAACACAGTTTGGGGTTTCCATTTTGTCCCTTTTTGACCAAAGTCTTTAACTTCATGTGATCAGGGCCGAAGAAGCTTTGTCGAGACAGTTAACTGTCTGGTTCCACAGCCCGGAGACTATTCCCACGATGATGATCTAGATTTTCATGAGAACCCGGATCTGTCAATTGAGTTTGAAGACGGGGTCTTCTACCAGGAGAGTCTCGACCGTTCCAAGGTGGCTATCATAGCCGACTACCCTGGATCGTTCCCTTCTCCTGCAACAAATAATAATAAGAAAATCTCGTCCAGCAAAAGGCATGCATCCTCCAATGCCCCGAACGCGCCGAATCCTACTCCCAAGCATCGTCGATCCACGCGTCATGCGTCAGCAGTGGAATCAGTGCTTGGACCAGAAAACAACATGGATCTGACAAACGAGCCGGCTGCGAGGATGAGTCCGTCTACTCGCTCAACCCAAAGGTATTTTGCTCGGTTGTTTATTTATTATCACAACTGATAGATCCTCAGAGAAGCTTTTATATCGAAATTCACATGCGAGAAACTCAGCCTTCCCCTGCCGAGGAGGTTGCTAGGGTGTCCGGGGAAGCTCAAAATTCTAGAGCTTTGAGTCATGTTGAACCTGCTACAGAGGTTCCCATGGCCAATCCGGTCCCTGCCGATTCCGGTGACGCTATGTCCGTCACCAAATTTAGAATAGGAAGCGCCATGAATCATCGACGGCGATGAGAGGCCATGCGTCACCCAGTATTCTCCGAACAGGAGTTTGATGCTCTACACACAGCACGCACATCGGTACTGCCCGAGCTGGGTTCGGTGAAGCTATGACGTTAATATCGTCCAACCTGCAGGTAAATAATCGGTTTTGTAGAGTCCAGACACTCATGTAAACCCAGTAGCCCCCGAGCCTTAAATTGGTCGAAACGAACGATTAAGGGTCCTTGTGTTGTTTTATTGCTAATGCAGGCCTCGAAGCAACAGAGTGAGCAACTGGCCAAGGAGCTAGAAGACAGCCGAGCACAGGTGGAATCTATGAAGGCCGAACTGGAGCAAGTGAAGAGCTTTACTCGGGAGGCACATGGTGAGTATATATGTGCTGCTAATCTTAGTATATTCCTGTGCTGGTGCAAGGATACTTTTTAGCAGGTGGATCAATAGGGAAAATGCAAAAAAGATTTGGATGCAGCCCGAGAATATCAGCGATACGCCGAGTCCCAGCACGAGGCCGATTGTCGTGTTTTGAATTGTCTCCAGGCAAAGAATAAACAACAGGCCGAAGAAATTGAGAGTTTGAAAACTCAATTGACCCTGGCCCAAGAAGAGAACCAGAAACTGCAGAGTGGCATGTTCGGTAAGTGTGATTCTAACATCAGTAAGTAATTCTTATAGATGAAGTATAATAAGTATGCCTTTGCCTCATATATAGGTCTCCTGTGTGGGCGACCTGAAGAAGAGATCGTATCAAACCGGGGGAACCTTCTGAAGGAGCTTTTCCGCTCCTCATGAGCGTGCTCGGAAAGCTATGAAAAGCATGGTAAAGGTGCTATGGCTTGTCGAGCTACCTCCGGAGGGAATGACCGAACTAGTCGATCGATTAGAGGGAGCCCTGAGTAGGTTCGAGCTGTGGAAGACATCGGCTTGACGGGAGGGAGCACAGGAGGCGTGGGCGATGATCAAGACCCGCTATATGGGACTTAACCCTGAGCGTATGGCTCGGGTTGGGCCAATAGGGTTAGATGGACAAGAAGTGTCGCTCCACCTGGTGTACGACCAAGTTATGCCTGCCGCGCGTGTTTTGCAAGAAGACTGCTCCTTCGACGCTATAATCGACAATCTCGATCAGCAGCCGAATGTATGATTATATGTGACTATGTACGAATAATCGAGTAGTTGCTCCATCTGTGTTGTAAACTTTGTCTTAACCGGCCATCGACTTCTGCCTCCTGTGCTAAGAGCTCAGGAGTGTTCCTCTTAATTTATCACCCTAGAAGAGTGGATTATGTTCGGGGAACCAGGCAATCCGACCATTTGGTGCGAACAGACAGAAAACACACAGGGAGATATGTTATATTACTGCTTAGCGTAAGAAACATCTTCCGAAGAAAATAGTACCTCTATCGATACCTTTCTTCAGGGTTCTACGAAGATCGTAGTATAGAAGGTCGTATACTGCTAGTATGTGGCTAAGGGCTATTGAGAGGGAAAAAGCCCAAGTGGTGGTGATAACAACCAAAGTAGTATTAATTGCTTCCGTCACAGCCGACCAATTGTCTACTTAAGATAGCTAGCTTTCGGCTTCATCCGTCTGAGGTACATGTCCGGATGACCCGGTCGTAACAATCGCAGAGGTTCTCCCTTTATCCTCTAGCCGAACAATCGGGAATGTAAAGGGTAAGCACAGGAGCAAGGCAACCCAGCTTGGCAAAGTCTTAGTTCGAACTGATGCATATAATGGCTTAAGCGTGACAAAGGAAACGTGCGTATACAAGAAGTGTGAATAAATGCTTATAATATAAAATCATTTGCTTTGAAAATAAGCCCCCGGGTACTGTGTTCAGATTTGACACTTAAAGGTGTAAACCGAGATTCTTAGTACAAGATCGGTTGAACCGAACATAGAAAGAAGAGGAAAAAATTCAATCCTACCAAACAACAGAGTGGGAGGGGAAATAAAAGTGAAAACAAAAAAGGGGAAAAAGTGTGATGACACCGGCTTATCCGTAGAAGCGCCGAAGATGAGCTGTGTTCCATGGGTTTGGTTCAAGGCGATTGTCCGACGGGTTTCGAAGATGGTAGGCTCCTCCTGCGAGTACTTTATCGATTATGAAGGCCCCCTCCCATTTGGGTTTGAGTTTATGCTTCTGCTTCTCTGGAAGCCGTAAGACAAGTTTGCCCATGTTGTACACTTTTGCCCTAACCTCCCTACTCTGGTAACATCGGGCCTGCTGTTGGTAAAAAGTAGAGCGAGCCCGAGCTATGTCGCGCTCTCCTTTTAAGGCGTCCAGGTCATCCTACCGATCTAACTCGGCTTCCTTTTCCTTGTACATGCGCACTTTTGGTGCATCATGAATGATATCGCAGGGGAGGACTACTTCTGCCCCATAGACCATGAAGAACGGTGTGTATCCCGTTGACCTGTTCAGGGTGGTGCGCAGGCCCCATAAAATGGAGTCAAGCTCCTCCACCCAATAATAGTCGGACTCATTAAGAGATCGGACCAAACGTGGCTTAATGCCGCTCATGATGAGACCGTTTTCTCATTTGACTTGTACATTCATCTGCGGATGATATACTGATGCATAATCGAGCTTGATGCCCATTTTTGTGCACCAGTCCTTGATCTCTTGGGCCATGAAGCTGGATCCATTGTCCTTATTATACTGTGCGGGACACCATAACGATGTACCACGCCAGATATGAAGTCAATTACTGGTCCAGACTTGGCCGATTTAACAGGCTTTGCCTCTATCCATTTGGTGAACTTGTCAACCATGACCAGTAAATATTTATTCTTCTTGGTCCCCCCTTTAAGTGGTCCGACCATGTCCAGACCCCAGACCGTAAAAGGCCAGGTGATCGGAATAGTCCAAAGAGTTGTTGGGGGCATGTGACTTTGATTTGCAAAAAGTTGACACCCTACACAGTGTTTGACAAGTGATTGGGCGTTCGCCCGAGCAGTGGGCCAAAAGAAACCAGCTCGGAAGGCCTTGCTGACCAAGACTCTTGCCGCGGCATGATGACCGCCCATCCCAGCATGGACTTCAGCCAAGAGTTGCCATCCTTCTTCATCATATATGCACCGCTGCAATATTCTGACGGTGCTTTTCTTATATAACTCACCCCGTGTACCTTGTAGGCTTTGGATCGCCGAATTATGCACCGCACCTTTGTCTGATCATCGGGGAGTTCTTTGTGAAGAAGGTAGGTGAGAAAGGGCTCGGTCCATGGCACGATTACTGCCATGACCTCATGGGCCGAAGGTGTTTCATCCATTATGGACCCGTCGATGATTTGGTCATCTGGTTCGTTTATAGGGGGAACAACCTCTTCTGCCGTATTTAGACCGGCGCCCTCAGGATCGTCCTGCCAAACCATGAATGGCTTAAAGAGCCGTTATAGGAAAGTATTTTTTGGGACAGGGTCGCGCTTAGCCCCCATGCGGGCTAGTATGTCAGCGGCTTGGTTGTTATCGCGAGCGACGTGGTGGAATTCCAACCCCTCGAATCATGCGGATATCTTTAGGACAACGTTTCTATATGCCACCATCTTCGGTTTTTTGGCATCGAATTTGCCATTAATTTAGGAGATGGCCAAGTTGGAGTCTCCCCGCACCTCTAGCCACCGTATGCCCATTGATACTGCCATCCGAAGACCATGCAAGAGTGCTTCGTATTCGACTGCATTGTTGGAGTCGGCATACATGATCTACAACACGTATTGAATGTTGTCGCCTATGGGGGATGTGAGGATAACTCCAGCCCCCAGTACGGCCAAGGTTTTGGATCCATCGAAGTACATTGTCCAATGGGAGTATGTACTACATTCCTTGGGGAGCTCGACCTCCGTCCACTCGGCCAAAAAGTCTGCCAATACCTGAGATTTTATGGCACGTCGTGGCTTGTAGGTTATTTCAAAGGGAAGGAGCTCAATAGCCCATTTGGCTATGTGGCCGGTGGCATCCCTATTGTTGATTATGTCGTTCAGGGGTACTTCGGATGCCACCATTACCGAACACTCTTGGAAATAGTGTCTGAGTTTTCGTGATGCCATAAATACTGTGTAGGCTATCTTCTGGTGGTGCTGGTATCTAGACTTGCATTGCGTTAGTACTTCTGACACGTAATAGACCAGCTTTTGTGTCCAGAATTTGTGTCCCTCCTCCTCTCGTTCGATGACGAGCACTGCGCTAACGACTTGGTGGGTAACCGATATGTATAATAACATGGGCCACCAGCGCCTGGTGCTGTGAGTATGGGATTGCTTGCCAACAGTGTTTCAATTTCTTCTAACATGATCGCTGCTTCATTGGTCCACTCGAAATTGTTGGTCTGTTTCAGCAGCTTATAGAGC
Source organism: Hordeum marinum (assembly GCA_022496015.1). Classification (NCBI taxonomy): domain Eukaryota; kingdom Viridiplantae; phylum Streptophyta; class Magnoliopsida; order Poales; family Poaceae; genus Hordeum; species Hordeum marinum. The sequence goes on along the minus strand of CM039677.1, from coordinate 187,556,776 downwards.
AGTAGAGCCTTTTCTATGAGGCGAGAGATAAAGTGGCTTAGCGCTGCTAGGCAACTAGCCAACCTATGGACATGCTTTAGCTCTGTGGGAATTGCAAGTTCTGACAGAGCGCGGATCTTAGCCGGATTCACTTCTATTCCTCTATGGGAGACGATGAATCCAAGCAATTTACCGACGAGAACTCCAAATACACATTTTTCCAGATTGTGTCGCATGTTGTACTCGCGTAGGTTGGCAAAGGTTTGTCACAGGTCGTCGATCAACTGGCTGACGTGTTTGGTTTTGACTACCACATCGTCCACATATGCCTGGACTGTCTTACCGACTTGTTTCACGAGGCAAGTCTAGATCATGCGCTGGTACATAGCCCCAACGTTTTTTAGCCCAAAGGGCATCGTGTTGAAACAGAATGGCCCATAAGGGGTGATGAATGCGGTTGTAGATTGATCAGATTCCTTCATTTTAATCTGATGGTATCCGGAATAAGCATTGAGGAAACACAACGAGTCATGTCCGGCCGTGGCATCAATGATTTGGTCTATGTGCGGTAAGGGGAAAGGTCCATAGGGCAGACCTTGTTGAGGTCTTTGAAATCGACGCAAAGCCGCTAGGATTTGTCTTTCTTTGGTACCATCACCAGATTTGCCAACCATTCGGGGTGCTTAATCTCCCGAATGAATCCAGCCTCTAGAATTTTAGCTAATTCTTCACCCATAGCTTGCCGTTTGGGTTCGGAAAAGCGGCACAGAGTCTGCTTCACGAGCTTGAAGCCTGCCATGATGTTGAGACTGTGTTCTGCCAGCTGTCGTGGGATTCCACGCATATTGGAAGGCTGCGAGGCGAAGATGTCCCAGTTTTCCCGTAAAAATGTCCGCAGCGCTTTGTCCACAATGGGACCGAGATGAGGTCCGATGGACCCTGTCTTGTTGGGGTCCGTCGGGTGTACTTGAAATTGAAGATTTCATCTACTGGTTTAAAGGACGTGGGCTTGGACCTTTTACTGAAGATCACGCCGTCCTTATCAACTATTGACCGAAGTGCGGTCAGTTCTTCTGCAACGAAGGTCTCGGCTAATGCCTTGAGGGCCAGGGCTGCTGTTTTGTTTTCAGCCCGGAGGGCTATGTTCGGATCACCGGCAATTGTGATTACTCCGTTTGGTCCTGGAATTTTGAGTTTCATATACCCATAATGGGGTATAGCCTGGCATTTTGTGAAGGCCTCACGTCCCAATAGGGTGTGATAACCGCTGGGAAAGGGTACGATATGGAAGAGGAGCTCTTCGGATCCTTTTTTTTTGGGCGTGCTGAACACTACGTCCAGGACGATATGTCCTGATCATCGCGCCTCCTTCCCCAGAATAATTCCCCAAAAAGTCGTGTTGCTATGTTCAATGTGAGATCGGTCAAACTGCATTTTTTCCAGTGTGTCTTTGTAGATCAGGTTTAAACCACTGCCGCTGTCCATTAGCACCTTGTGTAACCTATAGCCATTGATGATGGGGTTCAAGACTAGTGCGGCTAGTGAATGATCGGGAAGAATGGCTGGCCGGTCAGTATCTCTGAAGGTAATGGGTATGTCTTCCCATGCACTTGTTGCTGCCACGTGATAAACCTGTTCGAGTTCTTTAAGAGCTCTTTTCCTCCTGTTCCTTCAGGGGAATGTTTCGTAGATTGTCAGGACTTCGGCGCTGTATTCGAATGACGATGTGGAGCGCTTATTCGGCGGTAGCGCTTCAAGGATGGCCTCACCGCTTTTTGCAACCTGCCTGACGACCCAGCAAGCTCTAAGGCTATGAGTCAGGTTTGTGTTCAGCAACACAGAATGTATAGGGCATGGTTTGTCCAACTGCCCATCAAGGATAGTACTCACCCCTGTAAGGGGTCTGTTCCTCTTTTCAACGGGTTCGAATCTGGTTGGCCGCTTTGGAGGTATCCTCTTTTTCCGATGTCCTATAGGGTGTTCGGTAAAGGTTGGTTTCGAAAATAACCATTCGGCTTGCCAAGCGCTTTCCATGGCACAATACTTCTGTACCAAGTCTGACAGCTCGGTGAAGTCATGAACGTGTCAGCGAGCCAGGGCATTAAGAATCCCTTCATCATGGCAATTGCGTTTGAACGTTGCCATTATCTCTTGGTCACTAAGACCTTTTTCTCTGCTTCTGGAGAGCAGGAGTCTGGCCCAAAAATGATGAACTGACTCTCCTGGTGATTGTTTAATATCCCGTAAGTCCGAAGATTTGGGCTTTGGTGCGATACTGGGATGATTGGCTTGGGTGGTGGGTTGGATTTTTTTTGATTCCAAGCCACGTTGTGAGTTCAGAATCGCGGACTCCGAACTATGTGCCAGATTAGGGACCGATATCGGTCCAACTCCAGAGCGAACTCCGGTGTCTGGGTTACAGACGAGGTCTCTATGAGCGGAGACCGGGGTATAAACTGTTTTTAATTCCGGTCGCTCGCGGGACGAGCCCCCAGCTAGACACTTGACGGTGGCGACTAGGTGGGTGACCGTGGGGATGTGAATCTCCCTGTCGTCGAGTCTAAGCCCGAGCCGGTCATAGACCAGAACCTGGTCATGAGACATACGAAGGTCTCAATCCGATCGAACAACTCGTTTAAAAATGAGGCGATGGTAGGATGTGTGTCGCTGAGGCGAGTGGAGTCGATATGCGGCGTCACAGTTCCGGAGCTGCATGAGAGCGGATCAGAGTTCTGTTTAAGCGTGGTGTATCCGGTCACATTGAACAGATTGGGCGTTCTAGACCGTCAGGGGGTGACGACTTCGTCAGAAGCGTGGCCCAACGTCTTCGATGTCGAGGCGTTGAGACTTATAGGCTCCTTCTCAAGAGTCGAGGGTTCCATCAAGATAAGTTCTCCCTGTGAATCGGCAATTAAATCTAAGGTTCCAAAATTGATTGTATGATCAGGTGAAAAGCTTCCGATTTGGCCAAGGTGGCCGATTGGGTCGGCGTGCGACAAGATGTCGTCGCCTATGAGAATCTGATCGGGGGCGAGAATCCCCTAGATGCAGATCACGTTGCTCGTGATAGGGTGAGCCATCGATTCCTTTGGTGATCATAGCGGAACTCTCAATGAAAGCACCAATGTCGGTGTCAAAACCGGAAGATCTCGGGTAGGGGGTCCCGAGATGTGAGACTAGAATCAATGGTAATAGGAGACAAGGGAGATGATGTTTACCGAGGTTCTGGACCTCCTATAGAGGTAATACCCTAGGTCTTGCATGATTGTATTGATGATGTATTGGTTATAGAGTTGAGGGATTACTAGAAGAGTGTCTAGGGGGGGGTGAATAGACTACTAGCAGAAAATTAAAACCTAACCTTTTCGCAAGTTAATTGGTTGGTAGATTTTAACAGTTTTAGCAAGGCTAGCAAGTCTATATATCCTACACATGCATGTCAACAAATATAGCAGTGGAAAGTAAAGACATTACACATGAAGTAAAGAGTTGAGATATGGAGATCAAACGCAATTGGAGACACAAGTATGTTTCCCGTGGTTCCGATAGGTGGTGCTATTGTACGTCCACGTTCATGGAGTCTTCAACCAACAGAGGGTAACGGCCGCGAGAGTCCACGGAGGGCTCCACCCATAAGGGTCCACGAAGTAGCAACCTTGACTATACCATGACGGCCTACGTCCATGGAGGACTAGCCTTACTCGGGGTAGATCTTCATGAAGTAGGCGATGTCCTTGCCCTTACAAACTTGTTGGTTCACTCCACAACACGAAGTAGGAGGCTCCCAAGCGACACCTAACCAATCTAGGAGTCATGATACGTCTCCAACGTATCTATAATTTTTGATTGTTCCATGCTATTATATTATCTGTTTTGGATGTTTTATATGCATTAATATGCTATTTTATATTATTTTTGGGACTAACCTATTAATCTAGAGCCTAGTGCTAGTTTCTCTTTTTTCCTTGTTTTTGAGTTTCGCAGATAAGGAATATTAAACGGAGTCCAAACGGAATAAAACCTTCGGAATGATTTTTTCTAGAACGAAAGGAAACTACGAGACTTGAGAACCAAGGCAGAGGAGCCATCGTGGGGCCACAAGCCCTAGGGGCATGGCCAGGGGGTAGGCCGCGCCGGGCAGGCTTGTGGGCCCACGACAGCTCCCCTAACCCCTAATCTTCAGCCTATAAATTCCCAAATATTCCATCATTATCGGAATGAGCCACAAAAACACTTTTCCACCGCCAGAAGCCTCCGTTCCCGAGAGATCCAATCTTGGAGCCTTTTCCGGTAATCTGCCGGAGGGGGATTCAATCACGGAGGGCATTTACATCACCATTGCCCCTCCGATGATGCGTGAGTAGTTCACCACAGACCTACGGGTCCATAGCAAGTAGCTAGATGTCTTCTTCTCTCTCTTGCTTCTCAATACCATGTTCTTCATGATCTTCATGGAGATCTATCCGATGTAATACTCTTTTGTGGTGTGTTTGTCGAGATCCGATGAATTGTGGGTTTATGTTCAGATTATCCATGAATATTATTTGATTCTTTCCTGAATTCTTATATGCATGATTTCATATCTTTGCAAGTCTCTTCGAGTTATTGGTTTGGTTTGGCCAACTAGATTGGTAATTCTTGCAATGGGAGAAGTGCTTAGTTTTGGGTTCAATCTTGCGGTGTCCTCACCCAGTGACAAAGTAGGGGTAGCGAGGCACGTATTGTATTGTTGCCATCAAGGGTAAAAAGATGGGGTTTTCATCATATTGCTTGAGTTTATTCCTCTACATCATGTCATCTTACCTAATGCGTTACTTTGTTCTTCATGAACTTAATACTCTAGATGCAGGCAGGAGTCGGTCGAAGTGTGGAGTAATAGTAGTAGATGCAGAATCGTTTCTGCCTACTTGTCACGGACGTGATGCCAATATGCATAATAATTTCCTTGGATATCTTCATAATTATTCTCTTTTCTATCAATTGCTCGGTAGTAATTTGTTCACCCACCATAATACTTGCCATCATGAGAGAAGCCATCAAACCTATGCCCAAGGGTCTATTTTCCATATTATAATTTCAGATCTAAAACCAAAATACTTGCTGCCTTATTTTTTACTTTTAGTTTTACTTTCCGTTCAAGCATCCTATTATATCTATCTCTATTAGATCTCATCCTTACAAGTAACCGTGAAGGGATTGACAACCCTTTATAGCGTTGGGTGCAAGAGTTTGATTCTTTGTGCAGGTAAATTTATTGGTTACTCGCTTGTATCTCCTACTAGATTGATACCTTGGTTCTCAAAAACCGAGGGAAATACTTATCTACTTTGCTGCATCAAACCGTTCCTCTTCACGGGAAACCAACGCATGCTCGAGAAGTAGCAAGAAGGATTTCTGGCGCCGTTGCCGGGGAGATACATAGCAAGTCAAGATAAGAACTCTCTCTTCAACTTGCCAATTTCTGGTCTGGTTGTCGGGGAGATCTACATCAAGCCTACCAAGTACCCATCACAAACTCATCTCTTGCATTTACATTATTTGCCATTTGCCTCTCGTTTTCCTCTTCCCCACTTCTAAAATGATTTTCGGAAAATACCAAAAATATTTGCCTTTTTATTCGCCCCTTTTTCGTTCGTCTTCTCGTTTGTTTTTTGCTTGCTTGTGTGCTTGATTGCTTGCTTTGCCACCATGTCTGAAACAGGGGAGGTTATCACTGAAAATCTAGGGGGTATTGCTAGTACTAATCTTGAGGAAAAATTTGAATCTTGCTCTCTAGATCATGAAACTGAATCTCTTCTTAAAACTAAAACTTTTCAAGTTGGAGATGGAAACATTATTGGTAAGAGTGTTATTCAAGAATTCTTTGATTGTACTGGAACGATACTATGAGTAAGAGATCTATTCTTCTTAGCACGAATAGTTATGCGGATGCTATCGTCATGCTCATTGAAAAATTGGAAAGGAAATTTGTGCATATTCATCCCGCTTTGCAGAAAGTGTTTTATGAACTCCCCAATATTAATCATCCTAAGGCTAAAAAGATTGCTACTATTATCCTTATGCGAGAATTTGATTTCATCATACAAGAAGCTAGGGAGATTTTTTACTTATATGATAAAGATGTTGAACACCCTCCTATTTAAGAAATCCTCCATGATAAAGAAACCTTGCGTAGCCTAGAAGATAGAGACTATCAATCTTATAGTGAAAATCTTAGGAAGAGAGCTCCCTACGCGGAAATAACTCACGCCTTATATCATGAAACCGATGAGGAATTTGATTGGATTACTAGGGGATTTTTGGAAGGATATAAGGATGATTTTCTTGGAAATATGGTTAAGTAACCTCTTATAAATAAGATACATGTGTTATATGATGATATCTATGGCGACGATCTAGACTATGAGTTTATGAATGTTAAAATCACTAGCCACAACCCCTTTCATGATTTAAGTTCTTATACTAGAAAATAAATAAAGGAAAGGATAGATCTATTTAGGAAATATTTTGATGGATTGATCAAGTTTGGGTTGCTTACCAAAGATGACAATAACTAGATCTATTGCGTTTTGCCTAGCTAGGGGCGTTAAACAATAGCGCTTGTTGGGAGACAACCCAATTTTATTTTGCTTTCTGCTTTTTGCTTCTGTTTTGGTGTGTTTGGCACATTATTACTTCCGTAGGAATTTTTGTGTGTTTTAATTAGTGTTTGAGCCAAGTAAAACCTCTAGGGTGGTCTATGGTAGTTGTTGATTTGATCCTGCTGAAAAACAGAAAATTTTGCGCTCAGTACAGGAATTTTCCAAAATTTCAAGAGAGCCGAATTGATCTGATTTTTTTACACAATATTGATATATAAATCTAACTGATTTTACTAATTTTCAGAATTTTTAGAGTTCCATAAGTATTCGAAGTTTACAGATTTCTACAGACTGTACTGTTTTTGACAGATTCTGTTTTCTTTGTGTTGTTTGCTTATTTTGATGTATCTATGGGTTGTATCGGGGGGCATGAGTCATGGAGAAGTTAGAATATAGTAGATATTAGACAAATATAAATAAATAATGAGTTCACAACAGTACCTAAAGTGGTGATTTATTTTTCTTATACATACAGATCTCATGAGTTTTCTGTTGAGTTTTGTGTTGTGAAGTTTTCGAGTTTTGGGTGAAGATTTGATGGACTAGGGAATAAAGAGTGGCAAGAGCCTAAGATTGGGGATGCCCAAGTCATCCCAAGTCATTATCAAGGATACAAAAAATCCTAGGCTTGGGAATGCCCCGGAAGGCATCTCCTCTTTCGTCTTCTATCCATCGGTAAATTTACTTGAGGCTATATTTGTATTCACCACATGCTATGTGTTTTGCTTGGAGTGTATTGTATGATATGAGTCTTTGATTTTTAGTTTTCCACAATCATCCTTGATGCACACATCTTCTGAGAGAGATACGCTGAATCGTGAATTTATTAGAAAACTCTATGTGCTTCACTTATATCTTTTGAGCTAGGCAATGTTGCTCTAGTGCTTCACTTATATCTTTATAGAGCATGGTGGTGTTATATTTTATAGAAATTATTGAACTCTCATTCCTCACTTATATTATTTTGAGGGTTTCTTAAAACAGCATGGTAATTTGTTTAGGTTATGAATTTAGTCCTAATATAATGGGCATCCAAGAGGTATATAATAAAAACTTTCATATTAACCGCATTAAAAACTATGAGAAGTTTGATTCCTTGCATAAAGTTTTGAGATAACAGGAATGGTAATATGAGTC